>OX123188.2:10140224-11423974 GCA_944739405.2 Euclidia mi | reverse complement strand
CTACCTAAGCGGTACATTGTGCCTGTAGCAGACAAATATTTATAATATATGTACATATAAAGAAGGACTGTTATGCTGAGCTGTCATGTTTACTTTATAATGTTTGAACACAAAGGAACTATAAGTAACATACATACATACATACATATCGTCACGCCTTTTATCCCCGAAGGGGTAGGCAGAGGTGTATTTCTACACCCACTTTTCGCCAGATATACTTTAGTCCCACGTAATAAGGGGCGAGCCTATTGCCGTACCGGGCACATTTCCAGACTCCGTGCTGCTACTGAGAATTTCGTGACAGAAAAACCCAATAACACTGCCCGACCCAGGAATCGAACCCGGGACCTCCCGATCCCACGCGCACATTTATACCGTGAGACCAACGAGGCAGTCCTATAAGTAACTAAGTAATTTTTTCCTATCTAAATTTTCCAGTAGTATGTTTGTATATATATTATAATATCGATGAGTAAATATAAATTGTAACTTAAGGTAAGATGATTTGATGAAGTTAAATAGAGTTTAAACGATTCAAATTGTTAATTCGATGTACTTGATGGCAACCGTGGCTGTGACTGAGCTAATTAGCTACTAAACTAAATAACTAGACAGAAAGAAAATTCATCATACAATATTATTTAGCGGGTCATAGTCGCGATAATTTACTTATTTCAAGGCATAAATACCTCTGTTATTCTCCTACGTTTCTACCGGCTTGATGGTTGCAAGCCGGTATGATGTATACAAATCGCGAAAGAAAGAAAATTAAACTTATTTTGATACTTTCTACAAAATTTAGTTACCAATATCACATGTTTCTTAATACTTTGAAGCACCGTTACCGAGATAGTAGCGCTTAAGAGCGTATACGCCTCGAGCGGCGGCTCGAGTTTAGGTTTTTATAGTACCGCGGTCGCCCGCGCACCGCGAATGCGAGACCCGGCGCTCTATGACGGTGTCGCGTGGAATATTAATCTTGATCCTTCTTGCCATACATGAACAGTATTCGTCTATGTAATGTAACGTCGATTATGATATGAAAGTATTCAAATTAATTATTTTCAATGCACATGCATTTAAAGGTATCAAATACTCCCTCCGAACTCCCTCTTTTAATCAAATTTTACATAGATAAGGCCAATTCTCGTATTTTATATGACATTGAAATTATATTTTGAACGAAATGAGATTAGATTTTAAATTGACTCAGAATTGGTATTCTTCTAATTTAAATGTCATTATCATCTATAATTTGACTTCTATTGTTCTCACTGACGTTGATACATTGTTTAATTAACAACAGGCAGCGATAGCCTACTGGAGATACCAACGGACTGCTATGCAGAAGGTATCGGGTTCGAATCCACGGTATGCTAGAACGAAGATGATGACATTGTTCAATTAACGATCTAGTCACGATAACATTCCAATATCAGTTTATTTATGAGAATACCATTTGTGACATGAGTATGACACTGACATTAGATCAAAACTACATTTTGAACAAATATAGTTAGAAGAATTGAGTCTCAAAATAAACTGTTAACTGGTGCAGAATAAGACTGCACAGTAGGTACGTGGGCTTGTGTGTGTTAGGTACCTGCAATGCGAGCTCGTGGGGATCAGCTGAGCTGCGGCGGTTTGTAAGATAATATTCGATTCAAGTGTGCTTTTAATTGTATTGCATAGTACGTTTTAGGTAAATACCTATTACATTGGTATCATGCTAACGGCGGCGCGTCCTAGCTTAAAAATAACCATAATTTTGCCCCCCTTAAGAACCTCATACATGGGCTCCGTAAATTCATCGGTCGGTCACCCATCCATACTATGACCTTGATGTCAATTACTTTACCTTAACTTATATAGTTTGTACGAAAATAAACCTGCGATATAGGCTCTGCAAGCCAATCCCATGGTCACCCATCAAAGATCAAATGCGTCTAACTACTGTACCTGTTTATACTGTATATTGCCACTTGATTTTTGCAGCAAGGTATTAAGGTAATAAGGTATATATATCTAACGGTCCGTTTCTACCAGTCTCACATAGCCCCTAGTTGACCGCGCTACTATACTAACCAGTAACCACTAGACTCCAGATGTCTTGACTAACACACTAGTTTAATACGTAATACACAAATAAAGTAAAGTACATCAACATTTCATATTTATAAAAAAAATACGTTGAGAAAAAAAATAAGGATCAAGAAGCTTTAGCCGCGCTATAAACGTTTTGGAATGCAATATTTACGTAAAATGGCGGACGCGGACGCGAGCGACAGGTCCGTCCTCTGGGAGCGCTCAGCGCTGAATGGCGGACATAGCATCGCGCTTCGAGCTTTATAGGTCTTTTTAAAAAAATCATATTAATGTAAATACAAACGAAAAGTTCAGATTCCAATTTTTTTATATGACTTAAAATGAATCTTAAGGTTTCTTAATATGTATATATCTTTTTAATAATCACAGTAGTTTTTTAGATATAAATGCAAATTTGCGGGCTAAAATTAAGCAAAATGCACTGTTTTGATCTCCGATTTTCTTGAAAATTATGAATGAAAGTACAATTTCTTTTTAAGGACTCGCTTGTATAGCTTTTGCTCGTACAGTTTACATTTACAGGATTATAGAAAGATCAGTTTTCATAGCACTAGCGACCATTAATGCTGGCCTAAACTACAGAAATTACGAAAATGACTTTTTTAAATTCATCCGTTTTAAAATATTTACTATAGTAACCCATATATTTTTCTTTAGCACTCTCTTGATAAAGAACTGAACTTTCATATATTTTTTCATTAATTGTTATTTATTCGTAACGTAATAGAACAATAAAAACCCGCAAAATTGCCTCCGACGGATTAAACGCTCTTAAAGTTTCATTTGACATTCCCTCTATAATAGATCGGCAAGGGTTAGTAATGTTGACACAGCTTACCACATGAATGTTTGATAGCTTATTGTGGCATTTACACCAAAGCGCTCTTGGCTTCTGACAAGAATCACTAAGCCACGTCGGAGGCCTTAAGGCGGTCTATAAACTTTGGCACCAGAGTAAGCCAAAAAGAAAGAAAAAGACCTAAACAGATTTTATATATCTTTTTTATAGACTCACGCCTGTATCCCCGAAGGGGTAAGCAGAGGTGTTTTTTTTTATAGTAATAGGCGGCAAACGAGCAGACGGGTTGCCTGATGGTAAGCAATTACCGCAGCCCATGGACACAAGCAACACCGCAGGAGTCACAAGTGCGTTGCCGCCCCTTGGGGTTGGGAAAAGGGATAGGATAGTGTAGCGTATGACCGGTACCTACCGAGAGTACGTCATAATACCGGCCATACGCTCGGCCAATCAGAGAAGCGTCGATCGTCCGCGCTTGTGAGTTTTGCCCATATTTGGTTATGCGCCGACACAAACTCTGATGGAGGGCCCAGTATAAATAGGGGCCGACAGAGAGACCGGCACCGCTAATTATTGTTACCGTGCCTAACTACGTGCTACTACTACTACTTCAGACGTGTATCCTGGTCCCAGCTGTGGGTAGGTTACTATATTTACTGCGTTAGCGTACTGCCCATCTCTCTACCTGCTAGCTGAGGCTGGCTGACGCCGCCTGACTGACTCTATTGGTTGTGGCTCTCCTAATGCTGCTTTCCTTCAGGTTCCAGGTTCACCTTAAGACTCCGGCTACGCTCCTAGACCGCTACACTTTCTTGCATCGCCTTCGGCGTCACCTCTGCCGAAGAGCCTGGCCTGCCCTGCTCATCGTACTCGCACCGCCGGCGTCTGCCAGCTGAACTAACGGCCTGCGAGGATCTACCGCTACGCGCAGCTTTCGAGCAGCCTGCCTACAAACTACCGGAGGGAACAGCGTGGGAGACTGCAGCCCTTAGTGTTCAGGCCAGTGTCGTGTTGTTGGTCGGTCATACTCGTGGCAAGGGAAGTGAGACAATACTCGGCAAATAAACGCCTAGAACCTTTTCTGCGTTTTACTACCAGAACCCGCTACAGTGGTACCCAACGTGGGGCCATCATTGATACGGCAGCGCGGGCAGTACTTGGACGTGACTAGAGTGACAGAGCTAGGTTTAGACTTAGGTTTGCTAGGTTCGTTGATCTCAGTGAATTCGGGTTTACCTGGCGTACCCTCTATAGTGGCAACGGGATAATTATTGAAGGAATTATTACGCGCTCGGTTATAAGGTTTGTGACTGTAAGCTAGGTCTGGTGCCAACAAATGCGCCTGCGACACAACAGCGTTTGGTGGATCACTTGTTTACGAACAGTCCTGAGTTCGAAAACTCTGTATTCGTTTTTTTAGATGATATCGTGCTTATATTGCCATCTTTTAATGCTCATGTGTCACTATTAAATAAAGTATACGAAAAATAAAAATCGGCCAACCTTACCATTAACTTAGAAAAATCTAAATTCTTCCGTGATGAATTGAAGTACTTGGGCTACGTAGTAAACTCTAAAGGATTACAAGTAGACCCATCTAAGGTGGAAGCCATTCTTCAATATGCTACGGCTAAGAATAAAAAAGAAGTCAAAAGGTTCTTAGGCATTGCATCATGGTATCGGCGATTTATACCTAATTTTAGTACTATTGCCGGTCCTTTGAACAAACTTACCTCTACCGGTAAGAAAGCTGCACCATTTCAGTGGTCGGTGGAAGCTGATGACTCGTTTTGTAAACTAAAACAATTGTTACCACACCAATATTATCGTGTCCCGATTACGAGAAACCTTTTCAAGTTCACACAGATGCGAGTGCGAGTGGCATCGGTGGGTTGCTTACACAAGAAATAGATGGCGTGGAACTACCAATCGCTTACATGAGTAGGTCACTAAATGCACAGGAACAAAACTACAGTATAACAGAACAGGAGACATTAGCAGTTCTAACAGCCCTCAAATATTGGCGCTGTTATTTAGGTAACGGGTTAAAGTTCGTTGTGTATACTGACCATTCTGCACTGAAATGGTTCCTAAACTTGAGCAACCCGACTGGTAGATTAGCTCGGTGGTCGGTTCGTCTGTCAGCCTTTAACTTCGAAATAAAGCATCGGCGCGGCGCAGATAATATTAAAGCCGATGCGTTATCACGATCCCTACCTGTAAATATAATTAACGCGAATAATAATAACGTGAATGACCCTAATGTTGACACTGATCAATGGTATTCAGCCACCTACAATGGTTGTTTATCTTCGCCTAATGACCATCCAGACTATTCTATTAAAAATAATAAATTGTATCGTTTGATAAAATCTAGGTGTATGCTACGTTAGGAGTTCGAATGGAAAGAAGTACTACCTTCTTCTGATCGAAATAATGCCATATTAGAGAACCATGCCGAACCCACTTCGGGACATTTCGGTATATTTAAAACTTACAAGCGCTTAGCACTGCGTTACTATTGGCCCAAAATGCGCCGTGACGTGGTAAAGTTCATAAATTCTTGTGACACTTGTATCGCGCACAAACATCAGAACCATGCACCATTGGGAACCATGGGACGACCCAAAGTGTGTTCACGACCCTTCCAAACCATTAGTGTAGATTTTGTGGGGCCAATACCCGTCACAAGAAAACAAAACGCCTACATCTTTGTTGAAACTTGTTGTTTTAGTAAATACTGTCTACTTTTTCCTATAAGGTGCGCAACTGCTGAAATAATAACTAATATTTTGGAAGAAAAAATATTTTTAGTTCATGGTATACCATCTACAATTATATTGGACAAAGGTAAACAGTTTGTCAGTGCTACTTTAAAAGCTATGTTGCGCAAGTACAAAATACCTAATCTTCATTATACTCCTAAATATTCCCCACATGTCAATACGGTCGAACGCTATAATAAAACCATTGGTTCTACCTTAGCGGCGTTTGTAGGAAATGACCAGAGATTATGGGACACTCTCCTATCTAAGGTACAGTTTGCATTAAATACTGCAGTTAATGAAGTAACGGGCTATACACCTAGTTTTTTAGTCTATGGACGTGAATTAGTTCCATGCGGCTCACACTATGTCGACACGGACGCAGATGATATAGTATACATACCTAGGGACGATTACGCAGAAAACATAGGTCACTTATCAGGCATATTTGACAAAGTTCAGGCACTCCTCATTAAAGCTCATGCTAGGAATTCCCAAACGTGTAATTTACGCCGTAAACCAGCTGAGTTTAATGTGGGAGACACTGTGTGGAAAAGGACTTTTTATCAGAGCGACATGGATAAGTCCTTCTGTAAGAAACTAGCCCCTAAATTCGTGAAGTGCACAGTGATTAATAAAAAGTCGCCTCTCGTTTACGAGTTGTCGGACGCGTCTGGAAATTCTATTGGATTTTGGCACATAAAGGACCTAAAACTTATACACTATGGTGCCTAACTATTTGTTACAAACCGTAGAAGACTTTCCCTTCTTTCTTTCTATATGCCGTCTTAGCTTGGACAGTAGCGGACTCATAGAACTAACGCAGCTAGTCGGATTTTCCTTGTTAGTCACGTAAAATCCTCTCCTAAGGCGGGCGGCATTGTAGCGTATGACCGGTACCTACCGAGTGTACGTCATAATACCGTCCATACGCTCGGCCAATCAGAGAAGGCCATCGTCCGCGCTCGTGAGTTTTGCCCATATTTGGTTATGCGCCGACACAAACTCTGATGGAGGGCCCAGTATATATAGGGGCCGACAGAGAGACCGGCACCGCTAATTATTGTTACCGTGCCTAACTACGTGCTACTACTACTACTTCAGACGTGTATCCTGGTCCCAGCTGTGGGTAAGTTACTACATTTACTGCACTAGCGTACTGCCCATCTCTCTACCTGCTAGCTGAGGCTGGCTGACGCCGCCTGCCTGACTCTATTGGTTGTGGCTCTCCTAATACTGCTTTCCTTCAGGTTCCAGGTTCACCTTAAGACTCCGGCTACGCTCCTAGACCGCTACACTTTGTGCGCTACAGTGTCGTGTTGTTAGTCGGTCATACTCGTGGCAAGGCAAGTGAGACAATACTCGGCAAATAAACGCATAGAACCTTTTCTGCGTTTTACTACCAGAACCCGCTACAATAGGAAGGAATAGGGGACAGGGCCTCCGGCACTCTCACTCACCAAACGAAACGTAACAGTTTAGGTACTGTTACTTTGCGTCGATTTTCTGTAAGAGGGTACTTCCCCGGTCGAGCCGGCCCATTCATGCTGAAATCAGCAAGGCTCTACTACCTATAAATATTACACCCACATTTCGCCATGAATTTTTAGGTGCCACGTAATAGGGGGCGAGCCTATTGCCGTTACCGGACACATCACCAGACTCCGTGCTGCTACTGGGAATTCGGAAAAACCCAGTAACACTTTTGAGATCCGGAAATCGAACCCGGGACCTCCGATCAGTAGTCGCATACGCTATCCACTGGACCACGGAGGCAGATTATAACTTTTATTGTTACCATGACAGCTGCATTCACTATCCTCAAAAGATTTTTAAGGTCAATAACGAAATGTTTGTCATATAAATATATATTGTCAAAACGTTCAATTCAATTCAATTCAAAATATTTATTTGCAAGAATATGGTACAATAGATGTTACAATGATTGGAATACAACATATTCTGCCAAGAGTGGCGTGCAAATGTATTATATAATGTAATTACTAATTTATTATTATACTTATACTCATTAATTTAACATTTCTAGATCCACTTATACAGTTTCGTTAATTTTACTTTCTAAGATTTTTTTACACTGTAATAATGTTTATCTAATAATATATTGAATAATTGTTTTTTAAATAATGTCAATGGTAGATTAATGAGGTTCCGTGGAAGGTGATTAAATATTCTGATACACATACAATTTACATTTCTATTATATAGTCCCAATTTAATTTGTGGTAAAATTAATTTACATTTATGTCTAGAACGACTGTTTTCATAGTCTCCAACTTTTTAAACAAGTTGTAATTCTTTTTCACACGTTTTTGCGTAGACACATAATTCTGTTAACATGTAACGTATGTCCGGTACCTACCGAGTGTGCGTCATGATACCGTCCATACGCTCGGCCAAGCAGAGAAGGACGGATGATGGCATCCGTGCTCGCGAAGTCTGACCATACATGGTCATGTAGCGACACCAACTCTGGTGGCGAGCTCCAGTATATAAAAGGGCCGACAGAGAGGCCGGCACCGCTACTCTATACTGACCTACTACCGCTACTCTATCCGTACTGTATCCTGGTCTATACGTCGTACGTGTATCCTGGTCCCAGCTGTGGGTAAGTTACTACATTTACTGCACTAGCGTACTGCCCATTTCTCTACCTGCTAGCTGAGGCCGGCTGACGTTGCCTGCCTGACTCTATTGGTTGTGGCTTGCCTAATGCTGCTTCCCTTCAGGTTCCAGGTGAACCTTCAAGCTCCGGGCTACGCTATCCTAAATCACTACACTTCCCTGCATCGTCTTCGACGACACCTCTGCCAACGAGTCTGGCCCTGCCCTGCTCATCGCACACACACCACCAGCGCCTGCCAGCTGAACCAACAGTCTGCGAGGATCTGCCAACTCTCAGTATACACAACAAACTTTAACCCGGTATCTAAATAGCAGCGCCAATATTCGAGGGCTGTTAGAACTGCTAATGTCTCCCGTTCTGTTATACTATAGTTTTGTTCCTGTGCAATTAGTGACCTACTCATGTAAGCGATAGGTAGTTCCACGTCATCTATTTCTTGTGTAAGCAACCCACCGATGCCACACGCGCTCGCATCCGTGTGAACTTGAAACGATTTCTCGTAATCGGGGCACGATAATATTGAAAAACACAAACAAGTCATCAGTTTCCGCCGACCACTGGAATGGTGCAGTTTTCTTACCGGTAGAGGTAAGTTTGTTCAAAGGCCCGGCAATAGTACTAAAATTAAGGATGAATCGCCGATACCATGATGCAATGCCTAAGAACCTTTTGACTTCTTTTTTATTCTTAGGCGTAGCATATTGAAGAATGGCTTCCACCTTACATGGGTCTACTTGTAATCCTTTAGAGTTTACCACGTAGCCCAAGTACTTTAGTTCGTCACGGAAGAATTTAGATTTTTCTAAGCTAATTGTAAGGTTGGCCGATTTTAATTTTTCGTATACTTTATTTAATAGTGATACATGAGCATTAAAAGATGGCGATATAAGCACGATATCATCTAAGAAAACGAATACCGAGTTTTCGAACTCAGGACTATTCGTAAACAACTGATCCACCAAACGATGTTGTATCGCAGGCGCATTCGTTAAACCAAACGGCATATCACCAATCCAAATGTTTCTCTAGTAGGCACATAGAACGCAGTCTTATCACGATCACATTCGCGAAGAGGCGTCTGCCAAAATGACTTAGATAAGTCTACACTACTTAGATACCTAGCATTCCTAAGATTGTCTAAAATTTCGGATACGTTCGGCAGTTTGTACGCGTCTTTTTTAGTAATAGAGTTAAGTTTCCGACTATCTAAACAAAACCATAGTTTACCGTCCTTCTTAGGCGTTAGTAAAATAGGTGACGATCAAGGACTTTCGCGTTTTCTACCACTCCCAATGCAAGCATTTCGTCTAATTTAGCCGGCGGTAACCTATAATATCTTTGGCGTAGGTATAGGCGCAGAATCGCCAGTGTCTAGTAATTAACTTAGCCGTTCCTTGTTGTGACTCACTCAACTCACTAAAATATTGCAATACGTTCGTGTTAGTTGGCTTATTTTCACTTATCACACTACACGGCAATGTTTTAGACATACATACGGATGCGATATGGTTAGGCAGTAATTTAAATAGTTTCCAGAAATCGATGCCTAAAATTAAATTACTTGTAACTTCTAGAATAATATAAACTGTCAATAAGTGGGTTTGATTATTAAAAGTAAAGGGTAAGTCGATAAAACCACGCGGCAACAATTTATTTCCACCCGCGGATCGAATAGAATTAGTGTTGTGACACTGCTGTATTTCTAACCCGGTTTTAGTAATTACCTCCAGATGGGAGTTGTTACCTAAAATTGTGATGGCTGAACCGGAATCGAGCAATCCACAAATAGGTAAACTTTTAACCGTTACGTTAACATAGGGCCGTAGGTCATTTTTAGGTTGATTATCCAGGATCGAAGCGACGGAATAACTAGAGAAATAAACTTTTAGAGTGTTTAGCCAATTTCTTCAATCATCTTTGTCAAAATTAGTTGAATAGGGTCGGCGCGTGTCAGAACCTAATTTAGGTTTTGACACGCCCCGACTTTGACCAACTAGTTTTTTGGTTTCGTCGATTTACAGTTCGGGCAGTTAGGGAATGTCACATCTATACGGCCGCACTTGAAGCAAATTGCAAATCGATCGCGTTTGCACTCCTTCAAACTGTGATCAGTGACACGACAGCGCCGACAATACTTGGACGTGACTAGAGCGACAGAGCTAGGTTTTGACTTAGGATTGCTAATTTCGTTGTTCTCAGTGCATTCGGGGTTATCGGGCGTACCCTCTATAGTGGCAGCGGATAATTATTGTAGGAATTATTACGCGCTCGGTTATGAGGTTTGTGACTGTAAGCTTGGTCTGGTGCCAACGTCTCGTTACTATAATACGGTTCGCGGAATTGAGAGTTCAAACATTTCATGCGTTCGTAATTTAAACATAACGTCTGCAGTGTTGCTATACTGTCTATTGAAAATATTGACGGAGCTAGCACTAGCGAATAGCATGGACGTATGTTATGTAATAGGATATCTATTTTTTCGCGTTCGGACAGTCTAGTAATAGTTGACGGTGACGGCCTAGCGAACAGCTGATTCATTATAGAGAGATAAATAATTATAGTTTCGGTAGCACCTTGAGTAAGTCAGCGGATTTCATTTAATAAACGGTAGTCATAATCGTACGGTGTGAAATCGTCTATTAATTTAGTGGTGAGTTCTTCCCATGTAGTAAAATATTCTTTTAGGCCGCGGTACCAGTGAAGTGCGTTGCCGGTGAATATTTCGGAGGCATATGATAAAATTTTAGTGGAAGGTAGATTAAGCGCGGTTTGGCATTCGGTTACGCGTTGTAGGAACGCTCGGACGCATCCCGTACCGTCGTATTTTAGCTTAGACAGTTCGCTAACTCTCAATTGCTCGCAATGCAATACTGGGGCTAACCCTGCCTGCGTCGAGGCAGACGGTGCAGCTTGGACTTCTGCCACAGCATATCTGAGCGAACACCTGATTGTTGAATGGCGGACAGCTCCGCCGAGAGTTTGTTGAACCGGCTGCACAATTCGGTTATACGTTTGGAATACGCCGTAGGACGTTCCATCCTACGTAGTCTGTGGAATAAGTGGTTGTGCAGTGCGGTAGACCTCCTAGCTTGGTTCACGTCGTAAGCAGAAGATAACGAATCCACTCGTTTGGCCAGCTCAGAAACGGCCTCGCTAGCGCCCTCGAAGTCCACCGCGATGGCTAGGCCCGACTCCGAAATATCATCATTTGGAATGCTTTCCAGTAATTTAGGGAGCTGTTTCCGCAGACCTAGGACAGAGGTAGCCGGCTCCTCACCTCTAATTGCAGCCTCGTATACTAATTCATTTTTGTTTAGCAGAAAGTATTTTATGGGGTGTGAGCCCATTGTGTATGAATAAACCGCGTAAGTTTAAACTACACACTACACTTAGTGCGCAAGCGTTCCACCCTTACAAGTGGCCTACTTTACGATTAGGCGTAAAAGTTCGACCGTTAGGATTAATTAGGAAAACGTTAGGATTCAAATTTGCGGACTAGTACGTAGTAGGTAGTTACACTTAAAGGTAGACAATTAGTACAACAATACGTACCGGTTCGCTGCAGCCGCACCTCCCCGCTTACAATGATGGAGACCTGCTAGATGAGAACTCGAGCACGGAAAGCGAGACAATAATCCACGTAGGCGCCACTGTAACGGGTTCTAGAATAAAAAAACGCAGCAGAGGTTCGATGCGTTTATTGCCGAGTATTGCCTCGCTTCCTATGCCGAGTATGACCGAACAACAACACGACACTGGCCTGAACACTAAGGGCTGCAGTCTCCCAAGCTGTTCCCTCCGGTAATGTGCAGGCCAGGTTGCTCGAAGGGCTGCGCGTAGCGGGCAGATCCTCGCAGACTGTTGGTTCAGCTGGCAGGCGCCGGTGGTGTGTGTGCGATGAGCAGGGCAGGGCCAGACTCGTCGGCAGAGGTGTTGTCGAAGACGATGCAGGGAAGTGTAGCGATCTAGGGTAGCGTAGCCCGGAACTTCCAGGTAGACCTGGAACCTGAAGGGGAGCAGCATTAGGAAAGCCACAACCAATAGAGTCAGGCAGGCGGCGTCAGCCAGCCTCAGCTAGCAGGTAGAGAGATGGGCAGTACGCTAGTGCAGTAATGTAGTAAAATACCCACAGCTGGGACCAGGATACACGTACGACGTAGGGTCAGTACGGATAGAGTAGCGGTATTAGGTCTGTATAGAGTACCGGTGCCGGCCTCTCTGTCGGCCCCTTTATATACTGGAGCTCTCCATCAGAGTTGGTGTCGCTACATGACCATATATGGTCAGACTTCGCGAGCACGGACGATAACATTCTCTGATTGGCCGAGCGTATGGACGGTATCATGACGCACACTCGGTAGGTACCGGACATACGTTACAAACAAGGAACGTGACATTATAAAACATAAACATCAGCGAAACATATTGCCTTTACCAAATAATAAATAACATTCGCCAACTTTATTCTTCCAAACTTTTTGTTTGTCAGCGTTCACTGGACCATAGCTGTGTAACCATTCTTCTTTCACACTTAAAACACAATTTCCTAATAAATCTGTAACTTCCTGGGTATTGTGAAAATAAACATATTCTACGGTTTATTTTGTGTAGACAATACTTTTTTTCACTGATGCTCTTATAAATGCTCCTAGCAAGGAATGAGAAGTGTATTATATCAATATCACGTCTTACACCTAAAAAGGCATGAACTAATAGTATTCTTAAAAGCACAAAAACTAACTGTCTGTCGTTGAGAATGTCTAACTCGTCTGGCTAACTACGTCTATTGCTGATTGAACAACGATCATGTTTGAACCCTTAATGACGTAGTTTTCTAGTACATATATGAGTATAAAATATCTTTCTTTCTTTTTAAACGACGTTTCGTAAGTACTTGCAAAGTTTACAAGAAATAAAAAATTATTTCATTTAACTTCATTTCAGTAGTTAATTGGAAAAGAAAGGGATTATTCTGTTGTAGAAAAAACATATACAACACAATTTTCTGAACACTAGCTATTCTACCAGGATTACCAGTCTAATGTATTGCTAGAATAACATGAAGATAACAATAAACCTCTTCTTGCCACTTCTAATAAGTATACACATTTATTTAAAGTGCAATCTAAGTTCATCTAATGACTATCTATCTCTCCAAAGTCGCTAGCCGACTTGTAAAACTGTTTCTTAGACAAACTTAGCATTCTGCATTTTAATTTCCGAAGGGGAAAAACCTTCTCATTTAAAAGCTTTTAGCAGTAATCCCGTCCGTGTCTTAGAGTGCACTAACGTCTAGGTTTTCATGTTTAATTAAAGTCTTCTCTAATTAGTTAGTACTGCCATACTCAAAAATAAAGGAAACCTGCAAGTCGCTAAGAGAATCACGTACTTAAGTATTATTGGCAATATCTAGCAGGTCTTTTTAATATCACATCGGGAAAATGATTTCTTGAAGCTAGAAAATTAGATAGATCTGTTGTTTAGTATAATAATGACAAGACCTTCTTCGTATTCTGTAACCTTGATTTGTAATCAGAATGTTGTTCTTAGCCTAATTTTTGGACTTATTCGCTGAGAATGGTTGTCTTCTGACAATGAACTAAGACTAGAGCATGCTCCCATTTACCCAGCGTAATAGTCTTTTGATTACAGGGCATTTTTTAGGATATCATGTCTATGACGCGTTGTAATGTACAAACATTTATATACAACATACGACGTACAGCTCGGTTGTGATGCCAGATGTACTGAAGAAGAAAAATATCTAGGTGGACTAGGTGGATAGGTTGGTTTGATATTTAAAAACTGTGAACAAGCTGAGCCAGATCAAAGACCTTCACCAAAATTATTATACAGCATACGCAAAATGATACAAATTTTTGCGCCGAATAACTAATAAAATAACTCGTCAAACTGAATAATAAAGGATACTACTACTACTACTTACGATGTAACAAAGATAAAATATTTTATTTGTGACACCATCCCTCAGGCCATATTTTAATGTGCTTCCATAATGGACCGTACTCCAATATAATCTGTATCTGCGTTGTAATACATGGAAATAATTTTATTCCTCTTTGATCCCAGGAGCTTTTTATACGGTGTGGTTGTTTGATTTAATTGGAGGTTGGTATCAAAGTTCCTGTAGGGTCAGATTGAACATTATTTATAAAACACTAAATTAGATATTTTGACGTGGGTCCCAATTTGAGTAAGATTTAACCTACGCAAATTGGGAGAGTAGGTATGAATTTAACTGCTGGAGGTTTTTTGTACTCGTTTGATTTATTAACTTACTTTTTGTAATTCGAATTCATGTTTGCTCTCTAGTGTATGTTTGAACTTCTAGAGCAAGTTTTGATGAAAATCGTTTTTTTTTTCTTAATGAAAATTATGGTCGTAGACTGACGTAGATTTTTGACTCTAAAGCTATAATCTATAAGCCTACATCACTTTAAGCTTTTTGCTACAATAATTATTAACCCTAGATAACTAAACTAGTTTTACAAGAACGTAATAACTAATCATTCGTCGAGCGGACTACGCATTAAAAGTCGTCATTATATTCAAAATTGTTTATTTAATATAGGAACTTGTTACATGCTACAATGGTATGAGTTAATAGGGATTAATTAAGATAAAAAATTATGATAAATTTTAATACAGACAGTTGGTACACATGTCAATATTATGAGGGCCGCAGATTGCTTTTTTACATTTAACACAATAGTGTTTAGGCATTCGGCGACCTTCCCCCCCGTGGGATCTCCACCTAGTCGTGGTGGGGGGGCTCAGTAACCGGGGATTGGTCACCCGCGGTGAAGCTAAGAAGGATCCAGGAGGGGACGCTCCGCGTGGGCTTGGAGGGGCCTGCGCAGGATGCGTCCAACGGTGCGGGTGCGGGAGACAGTTCTGTCTGTCCCTCGCAGTCGGGTGCGGTCGCGGGAGGAGAGGCGTGTCGGTGTTGCGTTGCCGCGCGCCCTATCTCCCGCGACCAAATGGGGGCGCATCATTCGATGCGTCGCGGTGGGGCCGCAGAGGAAGAGGAGATGCGGTGTTGCGTTGCCGTCCTCCCTATCCTCTGCGGCCGCTGGGCGTTTTGGCGGCGGAGTCCAACACCTTAATCCGTCGCCAAGGGGGTTTTGTTCGGGGCCCGCCTGACCATCTGGCGAGCCAATACCCGTCGGAGGGTGGCGACGAGTGCTTTAGTGATGCCCCACCCTCCGACACACGGGTACATGGCGGAAGTCGAGGTGGTTTTTAGTGGAAACACCACATACTCCGGCTCTTATTTCCCCCAAGAGTCGGAGATCTGAAGGGATTTTCCACCTCGTAAAACAAAAAAACAAAAAAAAAGGCATTCGGCGACCTTATGACGGATATAATTAGCATATTTTGCGTACATTCCATGTAGACTGAACAGGTTATCCTTCATACAATATTATTTAGCAGGTCTTAGTCGCGATAATTTATTTATTTCAAGGCATAAATACCTCTGTTATTCTCCTACGTTTCTACCGGCTTGCAACGGTTGTGGTCGCGGAGGGACTGATGTCAACTCAGTGCCGTCCTTGTGAAGCGCGGGTTTCGGCAGCTACCCTCACTTGTTTTGTATTTTTGATATTTTTAGTTCTATCCGCACTGTCGGTACTTCGACACACTACACTTATGACGTCTACACACTGATGAGTTGTGTTACTGCGGCGTTGTTTGCATTTGTTGATAACTGGGTTCCAAGTGGTCGATAGTCTGTATCCGTCTTCCCGGTTGAAATTTCTATGTTTTTTGATTTCAACCGCTTCACGTACTATCCTGGAGTAATAGTGGCGATCGGTGGATAAGACTTGTGGTTGATGTAATTCTATCCAGTGGTTTGGTCCAGATTCCAGCAAATGCTCAGCTATGACAGATTTATTAATTTGTCAATTTTTGACAGCTGTGATACGTTCTTTGACCCTTTCAGCGATCGTTCGTTTGGTCTGTCCGATATAGGAACTACCACAACTGCAATCAACCTTGTAGACGCCTGAAGGCGCAACGGATACAAAAAGGAGATACCCCGTCGGAAGAGGAAGGACCGCAAATCTGAAGTAAGCAGAGTGTCGGCTTACATGTCTTATATCAAGGGAGTGACGGAAAAAGTTGGAACAGTACTACAGAAATACTCCATCAAGACTGTATATAGTCTTCTCTCCAAGGTAGCACACAATCTGCGTACCCCAAAGGACGTAATTCCTCTACAAACACCAGGCGTCTACAAGGTTGATTGCAGTTGTGTTAGTTCCTATTTCAGACAGACCAAACGAACGATCGCTTAAAGGGTCAAAGATCATATCACAGCTGTCAAAAATCGACAAATTAATAAATATGCCATAGCTGAGCATTTGCTGGAATCTGGACCAAACCTTCTTCTTTCTTTCTCTTAGCGTTATCCCAGTTTCAGTCTGGGGTCCGCTTTCTAGTCTAACCGGATTTGGCTGAATATTAGCTTTTCCACGGAGCGACTGCCTGTCTGACCTCCGCAACCCGAAGGGATAGCGATATTCCATGGTTTAGACTAGTGTCAGTTTATTATGAAGGTACTGACGCCCTGTAACGACTGTCAAAGATCTTCATGACAACCGGGACCGACGGCTTAACGTGCTCTCCGAGACACGGGACAAGCGATAATTAACAATTCAATACGCACATAACTCCGAAAAGTCATTGGTCCGCGCCGTGGATTCGAACCTGATACCCTCTGCATGGCAGTCTGTTGGTATATCCACTCGGCTATCGCCGCCTTTGAATCTGGACCAAACCACTGGATAGAATTACATCAACCACAAGTCTTATCCACCGATCGCCACTATTACTCCAGGACAGTACGTGAAGCGGTTGAAATAAAAAAACATAGAAATTTCAACCGGGAAGACGGATACAGACTATCGACCACTTGGAACCCAGTTATCAACAAATGCAAACAACGCCGCAGTAACACAACTCATCAGTGTGTAGACGTCATAAGTGTAGTGTGTCGAAGTACCGACAGTGCGGATAGAACTAAAATATCAAAAATGCAAAATAAGTGAGGGTAGCTACCGAAACCCGCGCTTCACAAGGGCGGCGCTGAGCTGACATCAGTCCCTCCGCGACCACAACCGTTGCAAGCCGGTAGAAACGTAGGAGAATAACAGAGGTATTTATGCCTTGAAATAAATAAGTATAGCGACTAAGACCCGCTAAATAATATTGTATGATGTATACAAATCGCAAAGGTTATTCTTCATTTGATGATTCACCTAAAATATCCTGGATCATCTTGGTTTTTTTCCGTCTCAAAGTCACTGTCTGGAATTGTCGTAGCCAGGGCTCCATGAGTTGGTCTAACATCTTCATTATAAAATCTCGTCAAGATCAGGTTTATTTTTGTTTCTAACCTAATTAGAGACATGATAGCATAAATATTGATAGCTCATAGATTCAGCATATTATAGAAAATACATAATGGCCACCTTTTATTCTTACTGTTTGTACTCATATTAGAGCACAGTTTGTTTGAGGATTGAACAATAGTAATATCTATGTTCTCACTTGTTATCACAGTCTATTATCTGAGTTCTTTGTCTTTTACTGGGTCGTTTATGATCTTCGTCAGAGTTCGATAATTTAGTCCAAAAATCTAATTCACTGAAGATAATCTGTATCTTGATGTGTTTTCTCCAACAAATTATCCTCTATTTCCGATACGGACTGTTGAGATTCGTCTTCACTCTCGACATCCCTTTCTGAATTAATCCATAGGCTTATTTGCTCCTATTGACTTCTCAAATCCCGTAAAAAGTATTTATATAATAAGAATAATAATAATATAATATAAGAAATAATTCGTGAAAATACGACGACATTGAAAAAAAAATTACATTTATTGAAGCAAACTTATCTATTTAGTTATAATTTCATTTGAAATACATTTAAATAAACATTATTCTTACTAATAATGCAAATAATTATTCCACTAATAACCCTAAAACGAAAAAGTGACGAAAATATAAATAACATACCTTTGCAGAAAAGTGGCGTAGTAACTAAACTTTCGTCGAGCGGGCGACGCGATGCGTGTAAGTAACTTCCTAATAGGCGTGTGTAGACCATTGCTGCACTTGCTGCACTGTTTTTTACTATTAATAAGGTATACAAATAGAAAAATGCGGGGGGCACGGGCAAGTTTGCAAATCACTCATTCGCACTAAGTGCGTCGTCGAGTCGACGAATGATTAGTTATCTAGGGTTAATAAAGATTTGATGTAACAAATAAAATCGTAAAAAAATATTATTTTTTTAATTTCCATTTCGGATAACACGATAAACTGACTTATAATCACAATCTCTCATTTTATATCAACAGTACTAAGAATTTTAAATACAACAGTAGATGAATGAAAAGGAAATCCTCTACTATGAGCATTCTCTCTGCAGAGAATGTCAACGGTTATTGTGAAAATGTGTGTCCTTTTATCTTTTTAAATTTATGCTAACGACTGATGTCAGGATGAAAAATGGCTTAATGTAAAATCCTGGGTATCCGATCATTATATTCATGTTTCTGTAAACGTTTCAGCCGGATTGTTTCGGTATCCAATTGTAAATTTGTATTTTCGTGTACCTATTGACTTAAGCTGTTTCGATTGACATTTTGCTTTATACGACACTGCTTGCTATTTGCTCATACACTATAAATGTCCTTGTATTTTCATTAGTGTTTACCCATGATTTCATATTGCATTTCAAAACGATGCAACCTCTTTGACATGTGTATGATTTTTGCATGAGGAATCCTTAGCCTTTCTCTCTTTTGTAATATGTTGATCTTTGAAAATGTCTTATCAAACAGCCATTGAACGTGTGCTGACTTTCAGAACCTTACTCAATTGCCAAATTTACTTTACTCATACATGTTCTTTTTGTACTGGTGGTTTTTCATTTCACCATCATTTGGCATTTCGCCAAATTTTTTCAGATACTCCTAATTCATCTTACTTGCTTGGCCAATAAGCTTATTTTTATTTTTGCTTTTGAATTTATACAATGTGTTTCAGCATGACTAGTGAAACAGCGCCATGCTTATAAATGCACAGTAGTTTATAAATATTAAACAAAATATTTCTCTTTCTAGTGATGACGCAACCAAGAAATATTATTTCAAAAATCCCTATCCCAAATTACCCCGGAGCCCACTTAAAAACACGTGCGAAATTCTGTCAGAAAAGATGTCCCTTGGACAATTAAATTCACTCGACACAACACCGGGTCATTATATCCGGGGTCACGTGCAATTTTTTACGTGTTGCCCAAAAAGTAGAATTTAGACAACAACAAATCATCCTATGTCGCGTCTCCTTTTGTCGCCTGCCCCGAAACTGTTACGAAGAGGATCTTAATTAAGAAACTGGAAGACTCTCTCAAAATATACCCCATTTTGCTATTGTAATGTTTGTTGTTTTCATTTTTGGTGCGGACCTGAAAATAAATGGGTTTAATTATTCTGTTTAAATTAAATGCTTGAGAGCTTACAAACTCAATGCGGTGACGGTTAAAATATCAGCTATAATAAATCTTTTAAATGTTATTGCATAGTTACAACCACCACAGATATTTAACCGTTATCGTTACTTAATAAGGGCACAGTCCTATAATATCATAAAAACTATACGTTATCAGAATTAGTCCGTCATATATCATACTGAATACTAATATGAATGCTATAACGAATTATTTGTGTTAAGCCAATAACCGTTATAAGTAACATTTGTATTTTATGTCGACAAAAATGTTTTACCGCCTAACACGTAACAAATATTATAGCAAAATACCGCCATTTATATCGTACAGTATTTTGTTGGTACTTCAACCTAATGTACAAATAGGTCACGTCCACGTCTAGCTGTCGTCCAGCCCCTCTAAGTAGGTTAGACGTTTCAATATCTTGTATATGAAGATAGCGACAACGGGAAGACGTCACTGACCTGAGAGATTACACCTTGGCTTGCTTTTTTTTATTACGAAGTGCCAAAATAAAGGAAATGCTTAGGATTATATTTAATAAAAGACGGATATTCTGATGGAGGAATTTATTTCTGGTTCAGAGGTTAGGTTGATATTCTTTTAATAGTTTAGTTGGCTAAAGGATATGGCACCGAACTACTGAAGCTTGTTTTTATTTGAAAGAACCAATAATACAAAAAGGGTGACGATCAGCGATTATTGATTCCGTGTTAATTGGATAACGTGCTTCTCAAACCGTATTCTCGGAGATGATCTTGAGAAAATGGCATCCAGATATGCTTCAAAAACTACTTCATCATTTTATCGAGACACAGCACTTCTAATATTGTCGTTTAGTGTCACCCCTTATCACACGTACATAAATACAGCCACCTTACGCTACACGTAGATACATCTAGTCAATCCTTAAAGGGTTGAGATGAGAGTCCATTACAAAAAATATCACGTCCAGTCCACCGATCACGGTCTCCTGAGCAAAATTGCATTTGTTATTTTAAATTCGCCAAGTCAGTCCACAATATAGAGAATATTCAAAGGCAATTCTGAACGAAATTGCCAAATAATTGCATACTCGAGCTCTATTTAGCTTAGCGCGGACACTATTGGATCTCTAGTCTGTATTTTTGTACATATTTCTGAATTAGCTACGATGTTGTGTGTTAGTTTTTGGGAATATTCATATTATATTTAAATTTCTAAGAAAAATTGGATGGATGTGAAACTTGTTTGTGTTTTTAGATTGGCTGATCGGATAGTATTTATTTGTTTATTATTTATTAATACATAATATACACTTTATTGTACACTTATACAAATATTTTAAAGAAATTTACGTATGTAAGATACAGTACAATGGGCAGTCTTATCGCTAAAAGCCGATCGATTTCTACCAGGCAACCTTTGGATGGAGATATCATTGGTAGGACAGAAATGGTAGTTGTAAGCGTAACAGTAAATATGTATGTAGATATAATTATATTATATGTTTGAAATAGAAATATTATTTATGAGAAGTCAAATCGATTATATCGGATTAGTAATGTTTAGTTTAGTCTTTTTTAAATTTTGACTATGATAACACTGAACTGTCATTCACTTCCGCTTCTGAAAATTTGCTTGGTCGACACGTTAAAATTTCTTGCGCCCACGCAGTTTTGTAAGTTTGCGTGTTGAAATTATATTGATCGCCTTTAGGAAAGCTCGTCCTAGTAGCTTCGCGAATTGTTTTGTGTTCGTGATAAAATATAAACTGATAACCTATTGAACATTTTAAAAACTTGTGTGAATCCGTGCACGTGGTTGGTGCCCGACGACTTCGTTGATGAAAACCCTGATCATTGGACCGGTATTTATAACGATTTGCTTGTTATTTTGGCCAAAATTGTGAGTCTAATCTTATAGGTCCACTCCAGAGCATCAGTGACGATTTGGTAAGTAAATTAATATTGATAGTTGTAATTCACTGTGCAACGCAGTGATGACTAGATCCTTGTCTTGTTGTCGTCAGGTAGATGTATTACAACTTTCACTGCGAACTCTGAACAATTTCCTGCCTGCCTACGGCAACTCTAGACATTATATTTAAATGTATATAAGGTAATATAATACTAAGACAATATACATACACATACATAAATCATATTTAATACATGTACACTCGTACTTCGCCAGTGTGCGGCAAAGTGATACTTCGTGTTCTCGTACTATTAAATTAATTAATTTCTCAAGATATTTTTAGCTTATATTTCAAATAATTATTATAAGCTGGATAGGTTCTATTAACGATAAGTAATAAGATGGCTTTCGCTCCAAAACCAATAAAAAATTAGCGTGTATACTTAGTAGAACGGGAAGAAACTAGAAATATCATAATGATAGATAGTACTCCTTAACCAAGGATTTGAACCTGGTTATCGTCTGAGCCTGCCTTATATGTAACGGTAATGCATTCCATAGATGAACAGCTGTGACAGAAAATGATTTATCATAAAAGGTTGTGGAATGTATCTTCAGGTTCATGTGTTCTGATGACCTTAAGGGTCGGCACATATCTGACGAAAGATGCGTCGAACGTATCTTCGGTCGCGTCTATTCCGTCAAATGAGTCGGTACACATCTGACGGAAAATGCGTCGAGCGTATCTACATCGGTCGCGTCTATTCCATCAAATTAGACCTGCTACACTACGCGTCTAGTCAGTTTCTGCGTTCATCAACTACAGTGCGGTTGCTTTATTTAATTTTAAAGCGTCGCCCAACGCGTCAGTCAAAATTCACGTGGTGCGTGGTGCACCCAACGTCGACCAATAATGCGTTGACGAAAACGGAACGACGCTGTACGCTCGACGTACTAACGGATTATCGGTCAGGTGTGAAAGGTTGAATGTTTTTCTATATATTTGTATGTTTTGGCGTTACGCGACCGATAATACGCGACGCTTCTTCCGTCACATATGTTCCGACCCTAAATAACGGTTATGCGTATCAAGGAATTCGAATCGTCCTTCTAGATAGGAAGGAGTTGAAGGGTTATAAAGTATATTGTACAGCAAAGAAATAATGTGAATATTCCGGCGATGTCGTATAGGTAACCACTTGAGCTGTGTTCGAAATTGTGAAACATGATCAAATCAAATCAAATCAAAATCATTTATTCATCTGGGTCACAATGTGACGCTTATGAACGTCAATTTTAAAATTAAATTACTTAATGCTTCTACATTTACATTTACTGCCTCGTTCGCAAAGCAATAGGTAGAGCCACGAGAAAGAACGGGCAATAAAACTCGAGGCCACTCTTTTAAATCGCCAATATTATGGTACATATTTTCATTTTTGTAAGGAGCTGCAACTGTTACACATTGTACTAAATTACTTGGAGATAGTAATCAGTTACAGACATAATACTTAAGCAATTAATGTAGTTACTAAATGATGTGTTTTAGTTAGCCTTCCAATGCGAATATTGTGTAACAGGAGCATCCACTTACGACTTATAATGTATACAACTCGTGACCATGTTCAGAACTATGGTGGAAATGTATGTTACAGAAGTGACGGTATATGAATAACAAAATTACAAAAACTTTAGTTCACAGACCATGATAACGAGTTATCTTCATCTTACAGTACAGTAAATTTAAAAAAAAATTGTGGAACAACAATGCAAATGTAGATGTAGTAAGTAGAATGACCTAATTATGATAAACGAATAATAATTTAAAAGAACTAGAAATGTTATATAATGATAAACTGAAAAATGCTAAGTATCTATATAAATTCTAAATAAGTAGTAGATCATGAGTTGTCTAGTGTAAGTGACCATCTATCCTTGTCACTGAAATAATCATTAATAGTATAATAACCTTTCTTAATAAGGCAGTCTTTTATTTTAGCTTTAAATGTACTAAATGGTAATTCTAAAAGACTAATTGGTATTTTATTGTATATACGAATACCTAGCCCTACAAAAGAATTATTAACTTTATGTAAACGATGATAAGGGGCATATAACCTATGCTTATTTCGAGTATTTATATTATGTATATCACTTTTTGAGGTAAATAAACTTATATTTTGCCTAATGTACAAAATATTAGCAAATAAAAATTGCGAGGCTACTGTAAGAATTCCTATAGACTTAAAGCGTTCCCTAAGAGTATCTTTTGCACCTAACATGTATATTGCTCGTACCGCTCGTTTCTGTAGAACGAAGATATTCTGAATATCCGCTGCTTTGCCCCATAACAAAATACCGTAGGACATAACACTGTGAAAATAGCTAAAATATACTAAACGAGCCGTGTCGATGTCAGTAAGTTGCCTAACTTTTCTGACGGCATACGCAGCAGAGCTGAGCTTTCCTGCTAGACATGCTATATGTGCACCCCATTGTAACTTATTATCTAATGTAATACCTAAGAACACTGTAGAGTCTACTGTGTCAAGTTCCTCCCTATCTAGCATAATATTAGGTCCCAGTTGTCTAACGTTAGGTAAAGCAAATTTAACGCATTTAGTTTTCCTAGAATTAAGTACTAGGTTGTTTGCTGTAAACCATCGTGTAACTTGTAATAGTGCATTATTTACATCATCAAATTGATTTCTATTCCTATCTACTTTAAAAATAAGTGACGTATCATCTGCAAAAAGTACGACATCACAGATGTTTTTTAAATAAAAAGGTAAGTCATTAATATATACTAGAAATAGAAAAGGACCTAAAATTGAGCCTTGTGGAACGCCTAGCTGTATAGGTAATTTAGAGGATGTAGTCCCATTTACATCGACACACTGAAATCTTTGCCGCAGGTACGAATCGACAACACTAAGTGCGGTTTTCTCTACGCCGTAGTGGCGGAGCTTACGCAGTAGTGTGTCGTGCTGAACGCAGTCAAATGCTTTAGATAGGTCACAGAACACTCCAATAGCATTCTTTGATGACTCCCAAGCACTATAAACGTGTTTTATGAGAGCAACACCCGCATCAGTAGTGGATCTACCTTTAGTAAACCCGTATTGATCTTTGTGAAGCAGACTATTTAAATTGAAGTGGCTTAATAGCTGCTTTAAAAGTATCTTTTCAAATATTTTACTAAATGCCGGCAAGATAGATATGGGCCTAAAATTATTAATTTCATTTTTACTGCCCGATTTGAATAAGGGTATAATTTTACTTAATTTCATCAAATCCGGAAATACGCCTAGGTCAAAGCATTGATTAAAAATTATAGATAGGTAAGGCGCAACAGTCTCAACTATAGTACCTAAAATTTTAATTGAAATGCCCCAAAAGTCGCCGGTATTTTTAATATTAATTGAATTATATGCGATCAATATATCTCGCGGGGTAACGTGCTCGAATCTAAACACGCTCTTGCATTCAGGTACACTGCTAAGCAAAAAATTTCCAGCGTCTAAAGATGATGATTGTAAAGAGCTAGTAGTTGTTAAAGGTATGCTCGCAAAGAAACTATTGAACATATGCGCTACTTGAGTTTTGTTAGTGACTAATAAATTGTTTTCTTTTAGTTCAAATTGGTTTTCCCGTGGTCGAGCTCTTCCTGTTTCATTATTTATAATGCTCCACGTTTCTTTAATTATATTTGTTGAATGCTTAATTTTACTACTAATAAATTTAGATTTTGCCATAATACAAACTTGTTTAAAAATTTTTGAGTACTTTTTTACATAATCTCGAAAAGGTGAGTCAAATCTATGTTGTTTCATACCATATAATTCAAATAACTTGGCTCTACTTTTGTATATACCTATAGTGGCCCACTGGTTGAAAGATCCCATAGTACCCTTTAGTGTGACAGTTTTACTCTTAAAAGTATTTTGAAATTCATTATTTACTAGTCCAAAAAGTGAGTTATAAATTGTATTTGGATTTTGTGAGTTTAATATTGAGGTATTGAGTTTAGCAATAATATTATTTTTGAAACGTATTAGACGATTGGTAGTCTGAGGCCTACATTCTACTATACGTGATTTATCATATGTTGAACAGGGAAAACTAGCTATCTGTCCACGGTGATCAGAAGGGAGAGAACTAATTACTACTGGGTTTGTGGCAGCACAAGAACTAAATATGTTATCCAAACAAGTAGAAGATGTTGCAGATACTCTAGTAGGTTCACAGAATAGGTTACTTAAATTAAATGACTTGAAAAGATTCAGAAATCTAATACTCTGTGAAGAATTCTCTAAAATATTAATATTAAAATCTCCACATACTATAATATTCTTATTACTACATTTAATTTTATTGATAGCATCTTCCATAACAGTCTCAAATAGATTATAGTCACCAGAAGGAGGTCGATATACACAAATTACTATATATAGGTCTAGTTCCACACAGGATAACTCAATAGTGCGCTCAATAGATAAATTAACAATATCTTTACGTTCCTTACATTTTAATAAATTTGAAGTTATTATGAGAGAACCGCCTCTAATAGCCTGCATTCTTATATACGAACTCTGCACCATATAATATTCATTTATAACAATAAGCTCATGATTCTTTAACCAATGTTCAGTTAAGCACAAAACCTTAACATCATATTTTTCTAGAAATAAACTTAACTCTAATTCTTTGCCAGATAGGCCCTGCATGTTTTGGTGTACTATATTCAAATACTGCAGCCTAACTGTTGTCCTATCTTGGAGTTTAAATCACAAGACGTGTCAATAAAAACGTTGTTAGTACAAGTACTAACCCTATCAAATAAATTGTAAACACAAGGGTCTTTTCCTTGCTGTAAATTGTATGCTAATAGTTTAGCAATCTGTCGCTTAATATAAAATGGCAGATACATTGTATCTTTTGTTAAAGTAAATTTACTAATAAATTTATTAGCGTCAAAAAACAATATTGCGTCACTATGACGACAAGTTATATTATATAATAACATATTTAATTTGTGTATGTGCATGTTTTGTGTATATGTTAAGTCATTTGAGTATGGCAAAGCACATAAAATAAATTTACAACTAAATCTGGAATTAAGGTCTAATAACATTTCAACACATTCTATGATATGCTGTCTTTTTACAGTTAAACTGTTACCAAACAACAATATGGCCGTACTACTCTCATCTAAGGGGTGCAACTTAATCTGATTAACTAAACTACTGTAACTATCCCCTGGCCTACAATAATTTATAACACACTGGTTTGTATACTCACAGAGAAGACTACCAAAATTATGACCTAGCCTATCAGAAAAAATGTATGTTTTGTTAGTTGATGTTGAAAACCTAGATTTAATCATATTTGATTGTGAAGAGGATTGGTTTTGTGGATTATCAGAAAAATTCTCAGGTAGTATGGTACTCAATGGCTCTGCTGGGGTTGGAGTGTGAGTGTGAGCACAAGGACATAAGAGCTTATTGGTCAGAGACTCATACATTTCTGCATTACATCTCACCAAGTCTACTAGCTCACCTGCTTCTACTATACGCTTGCTCAGCTCTTGTTGAGAAGCTTGATATTTGTTAAATATTTCATTTAAGGTGCTCTCCCTAAGTACTAGTTCTTCCCTCAAGCGATGAGTGTCAGTATCATACACTACCCTACTATGTTCTAAACTTCTAGAGTACTTAGATAGTTGATCAAGTAAATAAATGCGCTCCTTTCTGAGATTTAAATTAACCCTATGCACATTATATTTCTTCATAGATTTATGACATCTTTTAATTAGTTTATTAACTTTAATATAGCGTTTAAGTTTTTTGTGACTTGAAAAGCTGGGTCTCATGATAATGGTATCATCCCTGGTCAGGTCTATTGTCACAACAGGCTCCCTAATACACACATGATCAGGCTCACTACTAACCAACTCATGATATAGACTGCAGGTATTCGCTATCTGTTCACTGTGTTTAAGAGTTTCTAAGTTAGAGATGGTGTTATGAGCTTCACTCAATTCTCGTTCTAGTTCAGCAACACGTCTCAGAGCTTCTTCATGAGTGTCCATACACTGTTGGAAGTTGGACACCGTCAATCGAAGTTGTTCATGTTGCTCAAGTATTTCGAGATGGTGTGTGTGCATTTCAGCCAACTGTGCCTTGAGTTCAGTGTTCTTGTCGACTATTATCTTTACTTCTTCTTCGCTGTCCTCTCTTTCCTGTAGCAGCTGGTTACACAGGATTTTAGAGGATTCCAGTTCCTTAAGTGTGGTCTGTAGTTTGTCCTCCAGAGCTGCCATTCTGCGGGTCATCATTTGAACAGACCTACCCCGTAGGCACCTGAAATGTAAGGAAGTGTGAGTAAAGTCAGCAGAGAGAAACTATGAAATGGGTGGATAGAAAGTTGAGAGGGAAATAATGTAGGTAGATCATAAAACTAGAAGAATTGAATTGAATAAATATAGGAATAGTTTATTTTAAATAGGTACTAACTATTGGGGAAGTTCTACTCATAGAAAAAATAATGAATACTTATTATAAACTTTCTTGTAAGTATTTAATTATAAAAACAAAATAAAAAGAAAACAGTTAATAAGACGATATCAGTTAATAGTAATGGGTTATTGTTATTAAATTACTTTAAAATCATTTAAAAATACTTTGGATGATTGTAATATCACGAATGTAGGTACTTATATAAATGGACCTGTGTAACACTGTAGTACTATTTATACTAAGAATTTATCTAATAAATAATTATGTTTTGTGTATAGTGTCATGTAGTATATGGTGTCTGAGGCAAATGTTTTGCGTCATCGATTTTGCTTCCATAAATTGTCAAGCAAAAGGAGACATAACGGTGCCGCTGTGTATTGTAAATTGACGTCACTCATATGTAATGAGCAGTGTATGTATGTGATGTATAGTGTATTTTAGTTATTATTACTTATATAAAAATAAAACGGTACAGGGATAAGTAAAGAATTATGAAAACAATACTCCCCGGGTTTCCAGTTGATTTTGAATCTTGTATTGGTTATCCGTTACTTTGACAGTTAGTCCGCCACAAGTTTTCCAGCAAGGTTTTGTACTAGTCCTTTAATATACTGTTACACCAACAATTATTGCTAAGGTTTATGGGTATACACTTTACTTTGCACAAATAATTGATTATTAAAACTAAATAAAACTATTTTTATCAATTAAATTAATATAGACGTAGGGAAATGACAACTGCTCGCTAGTGTTGCCAGCGAAGAAAAAAAAAAAAAAAAAAAAAAAAAAAAAAAAAAAAAAAATCATATTTGCGTTGTCCAAATATGAATCGTATACAGAGATTTTGAAGGCGCACAAGTTTGTCTAACTGGTTTTCGGCGAGATCTAGATAGCTGACACCTGCATAATCAATAAATATTATTTTCGAGGCGAGATTAGACACTTTGAGCTTAAAGATTGACAATTTGGGGAATATTTCAACAAAAGGATGAGATAATGTATTCATTGTAGTTTTTTTATGCTTAAATTAACTTAAAAGTCATCGATATTGGGCGTGATTTTTGATAGAGGTACCTCTATAAAAAATCAGGCCCAATATTGATGACTTTTAAGTTAATTTCAGCATAAAAAACTACGCCCGCACTAGATATTTAAAATCCCGTGTCGCGGTAGACTTCACAAATAGGAAATCAACGGACACAAACCAACCCTGAAGTAAATCTCAAAACATAGCAGACTCGAAAAAAGAATATATAAATGACACAAAGTGCTTGCGCACATGAGAATCGAATAATTAACACAGTGGTAAGGCGACCGCTACGCAAAAAAGGCAGTCAACATTATGATAATGGATTACTATTTTAATCCACGCCTTTCAGATGAAGGGAACAAGAATCATCTCAGCAAGATATAATATATACAATAATGTAGTTGGTCTAATACGAATTCACCCTCATTATAGTCCTGAGGCGTAAGTAAAATGTCATGTGCTTTTACGTCCACCACGTGCGTGAAGCGAAAATCCAATAACCCTTACTAACGATATAAGCCGAACTATACGATGTGACTATATTATTTTCGTAACTAAGACATGATAGTACAGATTTTACAGAGAGACACAACTTTGAGAGAGATTGGAGAGAGAGAGATTATTTGAAATTTTCAAGCCAGAAACGTACTACGTTACTTAAAAAGAAATGTGCGGGCTTAGCTGCATACATCCTCTTGTACTTTATAAGGTATTTGCCGCCTCTGTTTAATAAAACCAACTTTTTCTCGCTAGATAGCGATGCCTTCCGAAAAAGAGCTATAGATACGTTTTTCACCGTAAGAACGACAAAAGTTTAATACAATATCCATGGAAATTTCACTCCGTAGACAACACGGCGAGTCTCATAACAAATTTTATGAAAACATAAATTAAGTCCGCATCCCTAACTCATCAATATATGTAGGTACAAAAACATAACAACATAAGCCCAAAACAAGATAAAAAGTATGATTAAATTAAACACGAAGGGGATATTATAAACAGTCGTTTTATTTCACGAATTATTTAGACTGTGAAAGTATTTACTTTGATGTTGGAGCGTCGAGAGTAATAACCAGTTGATTAAAAATAATTACGAAATAATCTGTCCATCATGTTTAAAGTCGGATACGGTGCGTTGAGTTATGAAAACATTGACATGGCTTCATGCTAGTATATTTTTAAAGATTAGATAATTGATATTGACTACCTCGTTGGTCTCGCGGCATAAATGTGCGCGTGGGATCGGGAGGTCCCGGGTTCGATTCCTGGGTCGGGCAGTGTTATTGGGTTTTTCTGTCACGAAATTCTTAGTAGCAGCACGGAGTCTGGAAATGCGCCCGGTACGGCAATAGGCTCGCCCCTTATTACGTGGGACTAAATTATGTCTGGCGAAGGGTGGGTGTAGAGATACGCCTCTGCCTACCCCTTCGGGGATGAAGGGCGTGACGATATGTATGTATGTATGTATGTAGATAATTGATAGTTAATAATAAGCATTTATTCACAAGCATTTCTGCACCTATGTCTAGTTTGTGGTTCGCTATAATAGGGTGGCTAAGCTTGGCGTTCTTATCAGATTGGCAACGTACAGCACGTTACACCTTCTATCCCGATTCTGGTCTTACGGATAATATCTTTACCACAGAGCGACTGTCGTCTAACCAATCCAAAGGCTAGCGACTGCATGACAAAGACCAGTATCATATTGAAGGGTACTGACTACTGACAACCAAACTAACGCTCCAAGGCACTGTGTCTAGAATTACCGCAGGCAGGCAGGTATTTTCAGGGTGCGCAGTGGAAGATGTAATACATCTACCTGACCACGATAGACAAGGATCCAGACACAATGCACTGCGTTGCACAGCGAATACAAGTACTAAGTAGGTACATGAAAATTTTACCTTATATCTCCTGGTGATGTTCTTCAGTGGAGTCCTGGAGGCAAGCTAGATACACACAAGACTAAAATTGGCCAATATTAGCAAGTGAATTATCTTGTATTGCACAGCGAATACAAGTACTAAGTAGGTACATGAAAATTTTACCTTATATCTCCTGGTGATGTTCTTGAGTGTAGTCCTGGAGGCAAGCTAGATACACACAAGACTAAAATTGGCCAATATTAGCAAGTGAATTATCTTTACTTTACCAGACTCCAACGCAGGCAGTACCAGTCTTCAATGCACGATGCAAGTTCACAGGATTCACAATTCACAATTACAGTTTTGCAAATGTCAATTTTCAACTCAACTTTTGCCGGGCAAACCAAAGGCGGCAGGGTAAGAATTCACAAAACAAATTCGCGAAGCTGGTTTATGTGCTTTCAAAAGGGCGATCAATTTATTCCAACACGCAAAAATACAAATTTACAATACTGCGTGGGCGCAAGAAATTCGTGTCTTTCAAGCAACTTTTTCAGAACAGGAAGTGAATGACAGTTCAGTGTGACCATTGTCAGAAATTTTCAATAGACTAAACAAAATGTTACTCAATCGATCTAATCGATTTGACTTTTAATAAAAACTAATTCTATTTCAAACACACTGGGCTAGCGTTAATTAACAATTTAATACGCACATAACTTAAAGCTGATAATACCCTCTGCGTAGCCGTCTGTTGGTATCTTCACAAGGCCATTGCTGTCTCTCATCATTAGAATATAGATAGATTATTAGGTACATTAGTACATCCAAATAATACTCTATCTACGATATTGACACTATCAATAGATTATCAAACAATAACGTAATTGTTCTGCTGTTTAATGATTAGTGTATGACGCTCAGGCTAGTTCTATCCGTAAGCAATTAATACTATTGTGTGCTAGGCTGCGTGATATTACATGTTTGATTGCAATATTACGTGTATCAGATAGCGTCTAAGCTTAAATAAGATAATGGGCAATAGACAGCTGCAGTCGCATACCTGTCATACATTGCAAATATAAGCAAAAGTTTATTCATCAATATCTCTAAAATCCTTTTAAAAGCCTATGAATACTAATAAAGAAAAGAAGAGAAATTATGCCTAGCTGATATTGAGAGATAAGTGCTAGGAGCAAAAGTGCTCTATTTATAAGAAAACATTAGCGGTATCACGTCACTGCTTCATAAAGTTGCTTAGCATCCGAAAGTTTTAAGTGTGACTGTTGCAAACGGCATGTTCACGGATGTACTAAATACTCAGTGCCGAAATATCGGTTACTCCGAAAGGTTAAACGAAGGTACGAGGTATATATCCCGAAAGACAATTTAAAATTAGTTCAAATGAGCACGAAAGTTTAAATTCCTCTATTTACGTTTGATTTCAATGAATTGGCAAGAGTTATCACACAAATGCTAAGATGAATTTCAAAAGTAAAAATAAAATATTACAAAAATATTTTATAGATGAGTTTGTAAATTATTAGTACGCAATATATCTATGTTAATGTAAGTAGACACATTCAATGTCAGACCTACTATAAAGTTAACCATATCAACCTGGTATAAAGTTATCAAGTCAAATAAGTTATGGTAAATAATAACTTTACAATTATAACAATGGCAGCAATCATGCAATAATGATGTGGTTATAAAAAAACAAAACACTTTTACATTCTGAAACATATTTTCAGAATGTGAAATCTGTGAATCTGATTTTGAGTTCTATAAAGCATAATTTTACTTAACCAGTAGGTACCAAAGTTATTCAACTGTACGAATAGAGCTCTGTGCTTTTGATATTACACATCCTATTCCTTCTGTGCTATTTTAGTTTTAATCTCTTCACTACGAATCCTATAACTGAGATTGAAGTCTGTATTAATTAGCATTGAATGTCTAGTTCAGCTGCAAAGCAGATTTTCGTACGGACTGGAAGGCAAAAGCTACTTTGTTTCACGTTTTACGACAGGATGTCTAGCTTGGTAGTATTAGCTTGATATTGCTATTTCTGATTTGAACTGAAATGAATTTCGCCTTTGGCATATCACATATTTCAGATTAGGACTAGACTTCTCCAAGGTGTACCTATATGATAAAGAAGGTAATGAAATTTCAGTAGATAACTAATCTATATGTAGGTATTATTCTTTAATAAAAATAGTGTCCTCCAAAAGTTGCTATACAGTACTTCTCGTCTTGGAACTCGCAATAAACCTTAATAGCAGAATCCCAAAAAAAAAACAAAATATTCATTATACCACACTCTACTAAAGCCAAGCGAGAGACAAATAAAAAGAGTTGAATTGCATAAGAATCACAGAGAAATCATGTGGTCTAGTACTTATGAAAATTTTACAGCCCTCCTTAAAAGTAGTGGACGGAAACTAATTGGATTCGTCACTATCGTCCCAGCTTTACCAGGTTGCATCCAAAGCTTACGCACCTTAGAGCCCGTCGGCTTACTAGTCTAACCAGATCATCAAATCTTGCCCCGATCCCAATTTATTTGGGGTTGGCGCAGTACGTTCTTGGTTTCCATTCTTTTCTGTCGCCCTTCATCTGATCATTTACCCCCTTCTCTCTCACACCATCCTCACACAGTCCATCCATCTTTTCCTTTGCCTCCCTCTCCCTTTCCATCCCTCTACCTTCATATTCATCACTTGCTTACCTACATACATATCATCTCTTCGCATAATATGTCCATACCAAGCCAAACGACTTCCTTTAACTTTCTGGTCTATAGGAGCCACTTTCAGACTACCTCTCACGTATTCATTCCTAATCTTATCCATTCTCATAACTCCACACATCCATCGCAACTAGTCTAACCAGATATGACAGAATATCAGCTTTTCAACAGAGCGATTGCCACATATGCATTTGACCACATATTTGTACACAATACTGTCACAGCTAACACGTCACCCCATAATTTTTTAACACTTACTCAGAAACACTGTCACTATTGAGTTGGTTGGGTGCTGACCTGAAAAGAAAGAAAAATAAACTAGTATTATAATTAGGTAAAATGTTTTAATTATCGCTCGCTTAATAATGTACCCAGTAGATGGCAATAGACTCGCCCACTATTACATTGAGATCGAAACATAACTGGCGAAGTGTGGGTGTGTAATACAGGGAAGTTATGTTATGTTATTATAATTAGGAATCTCGGGTTTGGTGTATTTTTTGGAAGATGGGAACCACAGTGATGTATTATAAAAAGGTTATCTTTACTTTATGTTTAAGATTAAGCATACTTAACTTAAAATACTGTATCAAGAAAGCGTAATGAATAAATATATAATGTTTTGTTGCTATTTTTTTATTATTATGCCTAAGATTTGCAATCGAACCTTCTACTTTTTTATCGGTCTTCGATAAATATGGATTGTATTTTAGTTTTAAATAACATCGGTTACCAAAAAAAACCTAATTAATAGATAGTAACGTAATTATGAATATATGTTTAACAATACCTACTTACATTTTGTAGCATTAGTATTTATGTAGCATTTGGATTATTTACCTAGTATTAGTCCGCGTTTCATACGCGGACTAATACTAGGTAAATAATGTAATCAGCTTTAGAAACAACATACAAAAACAGTTATAAATTTATTTTGTGATATCTTTCTGGCGGAATTTTCTTATCTCATATAGGGTTTACGGTTTTACATAAAATGATGAAGCTTTAGACTTTATTAATTTACTTTGAATTTACGTCACATGTGATAAAAATTTTACATACATACATACATAGACTCACGCCTGTTTCCCCGAAGGGGTAGGCAGAGGCATATTAAACGCCCACTAAAATTTTGTTTTAACATTATATTTTCTATTAGCCGATGTCACTCGCCATCCTATAAACCCGCGCAAAAAATGTCAATGATCCTTTACTACGTAAAATATTCACAAACCAGCACCCACACTTCCATAATGTTGGTATTGAGGATACATTTATACATTGCTAGAACTATCAATACAAAAACACAATACAACCTACTATCTGTGAGCTTTTAAGCCTTTATTGGGTTAAATATTGCCGATATGCCAACAAATGGCTGTCAAACAAAACGAATAACGCAACGCAAAAAAATAATTTCGTCAATTATTTGAATAAATCGATGCAAACTGCATAAACATGATAGAAAGCACCAAATGAAATGAAATGAAATTAAATGCTTCTTTATTTCGTGTAAACTTTGCAAGTACTTACTTACGAAACGTCATTAAAAAAACATTATATACAATTATTTTTGTGTGTCGAATTAGCGTTTTGGTCGTCTTTATATTCAGATATTTTATAATATGCTTTTGAACACAATTTCGCTTTTACAATAATTTTGAACTTATTTATAGATAGGTCTCTTATACTATAAGGGAGCTTGTTATAATAGCGTATACATTGCCCCATAAAACAGCTATTTATTTTGTGGAGACGAGTGCTATGAACTACGAGATCATTCCTGTGTCTTGTATCTACAGAATGTATATCACATTTTTTACAAAATTTGTCAATATTTTTATGTACGTATAGCAGATTTTCATAAATATATTGTGATACAACAGTTAGAATGTTTATTTCTTTGAACTTTTCTCTTAGAGAAACTCTTGGACCGAGGTTATAAATTCCCCTTACAGCTCTTTTCTGCAGAACGAATATTGTATTTAGGTCAGCAGCATTCCCCCAGAGAAGAATCCTATACAACATGAAGCTATGAAAGTAACGGATATAAACGATTCTAGCTGTTTCAATACTGTGAGGCGTCTAATCGTCTTAACTGCATTAGCTGCAGAACTGAGTTTGCCCGATCCCATGCCCAAAATACTATCTTGGCCTATTTTTGGCATTATATTAAATTATAATATTATAGCACCTTTAATTTGTGTGTAAGATTCTTGTGGAGTTTTGGATCGCATCAAAAATGTAAAGGAAATACAACGTTTGGTTACTTGATTCTAAATACGTGTATACGAGATTGTGAGTGCGTATTTTTTATTTATTTTTAGTTTTGTTTAAAAGTTCTGTCTATGTTTTTTCTGGTAGAACTCAAGAAAGAACAAAGAAGACAATGTTGTACAAATTTTACAGCAATCAATTATGCGCTCTTCCGAACCACCAGAACTGAAGACAGAACAATCGTCCAGCTCACAAATCAATTGCTAATGACGTCACAATATCTCAAAGTCAAACTACAAAAAAATACAAAATTTCGGGGCACGAGAGTAATAGCAATTGTTGGTGCAACCGTTCGTCACGGATCACTTCACACCATCAGTCAGACAACGACATGCTTCCTTGATCACAATGGAACTTAAACATCTACTTTTTAATGCCCCACATTCTACGGGCATAACATAACTGTGTACATGAATAAAGTCAATAAATCAAAGTACAGTAATAAGTATCGGGAATAAAGTTTGTCCAATGCCAGATGGACTTCGTCGGTGCATAATTTTAGAAATATCCACTAGGCAGCGATAGCCTAGGAGATACCAACAGACTGCCATGCAGAGAGTATCGGGTTCGAATCCACGGCACGAACCAATGACTTTTCGAAGTTAAGTGTGTATTAAATTGTTAATTATCGCTTGCACCATGCCTCGGAGAGCACATTATACCGTCGGTTCCGGCTGTCATGAAGATCTTTGACAGTCGTTACGGGGAGTCGGTACTCTCAAATAAACTGATACCGCTCTAAACCGTGGAATATTGCTATCCCATTGGTTTGCGGAGGTCAGACGGCAGTCGCTCTGTGGAAAAGTTGATATTCTGTCATATCTGGTTACTTGATACTTGATGGCACGGGCTGTTTCCGCAACTCCACGTCTTGGCGTGTATTCTGCGTGCGGGTGGGAATGGTGTCATCATTCGAGCCACCCCAGCTCTTCGAGGAAGGCCAGCAGGCTCTTGATGTGTGCCACTGCTTCCCTCAGGGTGCTGTATCTCTTCAGGTACTGCTGCCTGTACTGTGCGACCTCAGGGCAGTCGAGGAGCAGGTGGGCTGCCGTCTCGTCTGCTGCACAGGCCATACAGGCCCTGCACAGCGGGCTGTCGGTGATACCTATAGTAAATAGGTGTTTTTTAAAGAATCCGTGTCCTGTGTAGGCGGCCGTGACTGTCCGCAGTTGTTGTTTGGACAGCCGGAGGATTTGTTTGGCTATCTTACCGTCTACTGCGGGAAGAGCCTCTTTGGCCTGCCTACATGTTTCAATACCAATCCAGAACTGGTTGTGTTGGGTCCTGGTCCTATTTCTTACCAGGTTGCGATAAAAACCAGAAGGAAGGGGAATAATGGGCTCGAGTCCCACCACCTCTAAAGTGGCCCCTCTTCTGGCAAGTACGTCGGCTGCGTCATTCCCTATGTGGCCTGAGCCACTGTGGCCCTTGATCCATTGCAGTGTTAATTTGTTTTGTTTACCTACCTCTGTTAGTTTCTGGTGGCATTCAAGCGTGAGTGCCGAGGTGATAGTATGGCTTTTGGGGGCTGAAAGTACAGCCATACTATCTGAGAGGGTCCTAATGGATCGTTCCCTTACCTCACGTGCCATGATTGCTGTGGCAGCTAGGATTATGCTAAGACATTCGGCCTGGTAGACCGTGTTATAGGCTCCCAGCGGTGCTACAATGTTGATGTTTAGGTCGTCGGAGAATAATCCTGAAGCTGAACCCGTACCTGTATCCGTCGTAGACCCATCTGTGAAGATCGTGAGCTCGTTGTGGCCAACCGCTCCCTCGTGTAGATCCTCGTACAGTTGGATTTTGTATTTCTTGTTGAACACAAATTGTTTCGGTATTCGGTCGCCAATGGCTTGTGTGAGAGGAACTTCTTTAAAGAGTGTGTTTAAGTTGCTAGTGTGCGGGGTGTTAGTGTCTTTCTAGAGCTTCAGAGCTCTTAGCCAAATCGCCGACATCGTTGCCTCCTGTTGTATGAACAGGTGCAATGGAGGCAGGTCTAGCAACACTTCGAGTGCCGCTGTAGGTGTAGTTTTCATGCAGCCCGTGGCCGCTAGGCATGCAAGTCTTTGAAACTTTTGAAGCTTGTTGGCGGCCGTTGTTAGGTTGGTCCGAGGCCACCACACTACTGCGTCGTAGCTTATCATCGGACGTATAATTGTCTTATAGAGCCACTAGAGGACGCCAGCAGCTACGCCTGCATTTTTTTTTAATTTACCCGTTTTGGCCGATCCCGTGAGAATTTCGGGAAATCCCTTCTTAGTGCACCTCTACGGTCCCCAAGGAACATACATTTCAAATTTCAGCTTCCTGCGCCCAATAGTTTCGGCTGTAGCGTGTCTGTCAGTCAGTCAGTAACGCAAGGATTTTATATATTAAGATAAGACAATTTTGGGGGATAGGCCCCAGCGTTTACCTATCATCTTCTTGCACTGCCAGAAGACGATGCTGGCTTTATTGAGCTTATTTTCCATGTGGCTGTTCCATGTCAATTTGCTGTCAAGAGTTACGCCCAGGTACTTTACCTCGGTAGACAGCTTGAGCTCTGTGTTGAATAACCTGGGCAGTCGGTAAGTATCCAGCGCGCGTTTGTGTGTGAACATAACTAGTTCGGTCTTGGTCGGGTTTACTGATAATTCGTACTCATTACACCACCACTCTACTATGCGTAGAGCCTGTTGGGTAAGGTCGTACACTGTACTAGTTACCTTACCTAAATGAGAATGGTCAGATTATCTGCATATCCTATTGTTAAATATATTATATAGTCATATCTGGTTAATCTAGTAAGCGGACCTCGGGCTCCAAGGCGTGTAAGTCTTGGATGCAACCGGGATAACGCTAGGGCGATGATGATGAAAATAATCGTCGTAGCAATATACTGCGTTATACATAAGAGAATAACGACTCCAAATGAGGATATTTGGCGCCAACTGACAACAAAATACATCAGGCACTATCAATATTATCACCATAGCGTTATTTTGGTGGCATCCAAGATTTGGAGCCCAAGGTTCGCTTACAAGTCCGAATACGACAAAATATTAGCTTTTGTGGGTGTAATATTTACACCTATGCCTACCCCTTCGGAGATACAGGCGTGAGACTATAATTATCATCATCATCATATCAGCCAAACGGCGTCCACTGCTGGACATAGGCCTCCCCCAAGGTTCTCCACACAGACCGGTGTTGAGCCGCCAGCATCCAACCGCCTCCCGCGATCTTGACGAGATCGTCGGTCCACCTTACGGGGGCCTACCTGTGCTGCGTGCAGTCTCACTTCGTCCGGTACGTGGTACGTACCACGTACCGGACGAAGTGAGACTGTAAATAAAAATAAAATATTAGCTTTTCTACCGAGCGAGTGGTCTCACCACCGCAACCCAAAGGGATAATCCGTGGCTTAGACCAGTGTCAATACATTAATGAGACACCCTAACGATTGTGAATGAAGCAGCCGGGACCGACGATTCAACTTGCTTGCCTAAGGCACTGGACAAGCGATAGTTACAACATAATACGCCTATAACTACAAAATGGCAATGCTGCGCGCCGTGGATTTGAATCCGAAACCTTGTGCATGGCAGTCTGTTAGTAGCTTTAAACTGTCAATATCTCTATATAATTGCCCAAAATCTGATTTCCCCTTGACAAAGAGACCGGTGTGCGATCAATAAACTGCTGCGCAGAAGGTCGCTCATAGAAACCCCGGCCAACTGACTTCTCAGAATTATTTGCGTATTGATAATTTGATTACTCGGTACCTTGAAAAACACCTTAAGCTGTCACAAAGATATTACATTTACAAGATAAAGATTTTACAGCGAGTTAGTAATATCTCTTTATTTACTATAAGGTTGGGTAGACCAGATGGAAGTGGCTTTGACGAAAAACCAATATTCAGTCTAAACTGACCAACCTGGCTCTTATTTTAATGTCTTGACTGAAACTGGGATCAAGCTAGAATGATGATAACGATGGTAGTGATCAAATCATCATCCCAGCTTGAGCCCAGTTGTATTAACATTAAAGATATTTTATTATTTGGACTGCCTGGTTGGTCTCGCGGCATAAATGTACGCGTTATTATGTTTTTCCGTTAGGATATTCTCAGTAGCAGCACGGAGCCTGGTAATGTGCCCGGTACGGCAATAGGCTCGCCCCCTAATACGTTGGATTAAAATAAATCTTGCGAAAAGTGGGTGTAGCAATATACTTCTGCCTACCACTTCGGGGATATAGGCGTGAGTCTATGTATGCATGTATGTATATATGTATTTTATTATTACATTTATTAAAATTAACAGAACTGATCAACGATCACAAAGTTTGTCGGGAGACAGTACCAGATCTTTTTGTAAATCGTCCGATGGTCACCCATCAATAAAGATGTTGGTAAACACGTTCCTTAACCTTGCGCTGAAAAAGTCCGCATAAGTCTTCATTACATAACAGCTCCTAGCTATTAATCCATCAAAAAGGATTCTTATAATACACACATGTATCCATCTTTTATCCAAGTAAATGTAACCCATCAAATACGTTCCTCGAAAACTGAATACATTTTGCTTGTCTAACATACATATTATGGGATATAATTGCCTGTTCATAACTCAGCAATGGCCGCTTTCATTTTTTATGTATTAATGGGTAATCATTCTCAATACGCTTTACGGAGAAAAGCTCGAGATTTCTTTATATTTACCCTAGTTCGAGTGACTTGCAGAATGAGCCAGCTCGCAAAAATATTCTATAGTGATATGGGTAAAGATGTCGATAATGGAATTTTATTAGTGTCAAGTAAATATGTTAAAAAGGTACATAGTTTTCTTGTTTTAATATTATAAGGAAGCTTTTATAATAATGATTTTTACTACCTTTAGACTGCCCCGTGGTCCAGTGGATAGCGTATGCAACTGCTGATCGGAGGTCCCGGGTTCGATTCCCGGGTCGAGTTTTCCGAATTCTCAGTAGCAGCACGGAGTCTGGTGATGTGCCCGGTAACGGCAATAGGCTAACCCCCTATTACGTGAGACCTAAAAATATTTGGCGAAATGTGGGTGTAATATTACACCTCTGCCTACCCCTTCGAGGATACAGACGTTTCTATGAGTCTATATTACTACCGTGATCATGAAAAGCTGTCGGTTGCCTAGTGGAGCGACTAACAGACTGCTATGTAGCGAGTTTTCGGTTCGAACCCACGGCGCTCAGCATTGACTTTCCGAATTTTTGTTCTGGTAAGTAGATCTTATACTGTTATTGAACTTCATCGACACCGTTTTTGAAGCCTGAGTTCATACTTGTAAGTAAAATCATATACAACACCAGAGCTATTCGAAATGCCATGATCTTATATGTCATTTCGAATAGCTCTGGTGTTGTCATCATCCTTTCATGTTATTATATGTATCTATTATAGCCATAATTATGTATAATCATGATATTTACAGGAAATGTTTGCTATCGATAAGTAAAAATTGTCTGAAACAATTGGAACAAAGATACTGTTCAAACAATAAATATCTTCGCAAAGGTAGCATAAGATCCTCCTGCGACCTAATTCAACGCTTCAACATTTCAAGAGTACATTGAAATCGAAGATAAATCTCAATTCCATCGAAAATCGAGCTTCACTTTAGTTCCCCCCTATATTTACCAAAGTCGAACAAAGTAAAGCCAGAGCTCAGCGGGGTGTAACAATGCAGAATCATAGTGATGTACGAAAATACTCGCTTCAGCTTAATACGAGTTCGATAAAAATACTCGCTCATTTGATACCGACGGAATTAAATTAGACCTTTTTTTTTAATAAAATCGATTCGTTATTGTATGAAAATGGAAAATAATTATGCTTTTTAACTGATTCATATTAGATTTGCGAATCAAATTACGGTTGAATTTTTTTTTTTTTTAAGGGGCATTACCGAAAATATTATTCCGTACTGAGCTTATTTAATTTCTGTGTCAATGTTGTTAGTGTTCTATAGCTATATTATAGACTTAATATACAAATAAAGCTGATGCTGTTTAACCATAGTATTCTGCTGTCACATCCGGTTGAAATAGAAAGTGGACCTCGGGCTCCAAGGCGTGTAAGTCTTGGGTGCAATTGGGATACTGCTAAGACGATGATGGTGAGTATTGCCATAGAGCATAGATATTTATTTATAGAGATGTTTTTCTTATTGCCGCTTTTAAGACAAACTTTCTGCGACCCAAATTGCCGCTTGGCGGCGTAACAGTCGCGTGAGTGTCAGTGCAACTGCTGTCTATTTCTTACGCCAAAGCAATGCAAGACAGATGGCGAAAGACGCTAGCGCCGCCAACGGCGCCAACTACGAACTACACTAATGACAACCGTCAATACGCCAACTTTAATCGGCACATGACATCCTTAAGAAATAAGCTTCTTTAATGTAAATCATCTGTATTCATTGGTATTGCTCATATATCGAAATATACTTCAAAATACTTACACTTTTTATAATCAGGTTAAAGACACCAATGTTAAAAGACTTAGCATAAAAATATGTATTTATTGTAGAACAATCATATATATTACAAGCTTCAGAAGACGTATTAAGGAGCAATAAAAATAACGAAGTAAGTCTGTTCACAACTCTAATATTTGTTTTTGTGTTATATCCACTGCGACAAAAATCTTCAGGGTACTACCATAAAAATATCAATGTGATTTTTACCCGACTACGGCGAACCCAAAAGGAAGGGTAATGTTTAAGTATGATGCAAAAACGATTACGACGACGAAAAATATAGTAGGTTTATGCCACTTCTTGCATAAACCTACCATATTTTTTTTAAGCGTCGACAAGTTTACAATGACACAATGTTGTCCAATGTGAAAATGAAGAATTAAATACTGTTTTCAATAAAAAAATTGCTCTTAAACTAGGTGGAGTGACAATCTAAGAGGGATATCATAAAAAAGAGCATTACATACTAAAAAAAGAACATAGGTTGGAGACCCTGATTGGCCATAACTTTGTCGACGAGTATTTGATATGTAGGTGAATGCCCCTTGAATCGCCTTGCAATCTCCATTGTTTGCAGGGTTGTCTCGACGTCAATTTTATATTTATATGAGAGAATGGTAAAGCAGACAACCACAACTTTTGGGCATGCGTGATAAAATGCATGAGTACGTAAAGTAACCACTAAGATTTTTATTGATATCATAATGCGTTAGTACATATAATTATATCGATGCATAATACTGATGATTTTATTTTAAAACATTTCCTTTACAGTCACAGTCTATTAATTACCTCAGTGTTAGACGTTTACATGGCTTAATAGTATAAAAATGTGATTATCATTGATGTACTGACAACAATTTGGAATTTTCTCTTAATGCGTAATTTTGTGTTTGCTGATTTTTTAAGGCGGGTGACCAGCAAAGAAATACTATATTAATTAAATAATATCATTTCTAATCGATTTTAAACTTTCGCGATTTGTATACATCATACAAAATAATTTAGCGGGTCCTAATCGCGTTAACTTACTTATTTAAGGTATAAATACCTATTTGTTTCCGACGTTTCGCTCGTCTTGCACCGAGCTTGGTCGCGGAGAGATTGATGAGAGCTCAGCGCCGTCTTGTGGAAGTGCGGGTTTCGGCACCTACCCTCACTTGGTCTTTATTTAAGTTCGCAATGTCGGTACTCCGACACACTACACTAATGACGTCTACACACTGTTGAGATTTATCACTGCGGCGGTGTTTACATTTAAGGGAAAACGGTCTGTCTAACGAATACATCGTTCTACTTAGGAATTGCTTGGATGGAAACTACTTCCTATATCGTGGACAACATTACCTCCAGATCGATGGAGTGGCTATGGGTAGCCCTATAGCACCGGTAATGGCCAACATTTGGATGGAGCACTTTGAGGAATCCATAGACATGCAGGCGTCAAATGTGATACTATGGAAAAGGTATGTCGACGATATCTTCTGCATCATGAAGGGCAACAAGCAGGACGTAGAACAATTCGCAGACAAATTGAACTCCATACATCCGAACATCCGATTCACTTTCGAAATGGAGGTAGATGGATCGTTACCCTTTCTCGACATTAAAGTGACAGTGAGAGATAATGGTACCCTTGGACACACTGTGTATAAGAAACCGACACAAACCGACAGGTATCTCAACGCGAACTCGCACTACCATCCGCGGCACTTTGATTCCGTTGTGTCCTCCTTAGTGAACAGAGCGTATGACCTATGTGACCCTGAAAAATTAAATAGTGAGCTGTCACATGTTCGGGAGGTACTTAGGCGCAACGGATACAAGAAAAACATACTCCGTCGGAAGAGGAACGAGCGTAAACCTGAAGTAAGCAGAGTGCCCGCTTACATGCCGTATATAAAGGGAGTGACGGACAAAGTTGGAACAGTACTCTAAAATACTCCATCAAGACTGTATACAGTCCGCTCTCTAAGATAGCACACAATCTGCGTACCCCAAAGTATGTCATTCCTCTCCAAACACCTGGCGTCTTCAAAGTCGATTGCAGCTGTGGTAGTTCATATATCGGGCAGACTAAGCATACAATCGCTGAAAGAGTAAAAGAACATATCGCAGCTGTAAAGAACCGACATATTAATAAGTCGGCGATAGCTGAGCATTTGTTGGAGTCTGGACCAAATCACTGGATAGAACTGCATCAACCACAAGTCTTATCCACCGATCGTCACTATTACTCCAGGATAGCACGTGGAGCGGTAGAAATCAAGAAATATAACAATTTAAACCGGGATGATGGATATAGATTATCGGCTACTAGGAATCCAGTCATCAGCAAATGTAAACACCGCCGCAGTGATAAATCTCAACAGTGTGTAGACGTCATTAGTGTAGTGTGTCGGAGTACCGACATTGCGAACTTAAATAAAGACCAAGTGAGGGTAGGTGCTGAAACCCGCACTTCCACAAGACGGCGCTGAGCTCTCATCAGTCTCTCCGCTACCAAGCTCGGTGCAAGACGAGCGAAACGTCGGAAACATCTGATAAGCAAAGCTGGTAAGTTTTACTAGACTGAGCATCAAATAAATTTACATTAATTTTAACTGTATTTTTAATCAATAAACCGAGCCTATCTTTCTAGAGGTTTGCTTATTGAATTTGGCAATTTGATAATGTACCCAAGTTAATTATAAAACAACACAAATTTCACATTGCAAACCATTAATAAAATAGCTAAGAAATCTTCTATTTGTATTTCAACTATAATTTTAGTAATAAATTGAAATAAGAGAATTTATATTTTAACCCTGTCTGACTGCTCAGCCATTGAAGTCAATTTAAATAATAGGTCTCATTTTACCGTACCATAATAATTTCAGGCTTTATAAAATATTCTGATTAGTTAAGAAATCAGCATGGTCTCTACGCTAAAACTAATTTATTTAAAAAAATAAGGTCAAAGTCAGATATATTAGCTTAAATATTATGCGCGCTATGTCAACAATTTTCGTTCTTTTATTCACAACTTCATTTCATTACGACGACCAGTTGGCGCCGCGGGAGTGTAAGCGACTGCTACGCCGAAGGTGCGGGTACGATTCCCGCTCCGAAGTTTATGTCAAATATTCATCAATAATAGTTTATGTCAATATATTCCATAGATAGATATAAATATATAAATATTGTGATCGGCCGTTAGACTTATATTATAGTCCATAGCAATAAATAGAGGCAAAAAAACATGTCTATCAATAAATATATCAATAGCACTGTAAAGCCCATAGACATAAACAGCTCACTACAACACGGGTCACCTAAAACTGTGCAAAGTAAATAGGTACAGTCTACCGAGTGTTCTATGTAACTCTACTCGAGCTAGTAGGGAGGTAATCAGTTAACTGGCGTCCTCTCGTTAAAGGAGGGGGGGGGGACGCGCGGTCAACCGGATTAACGTTGCTTAGCAACCAGGCTCTATAGTGTCGACCTTTTTTCTGTTATTATTTTAATTATGATGCTAAAATAAATTGTTCGACTAAAAAACGATGAAGAGTTGAAAAATGCGAGATTGGAAGCTTAGGGAAATTGTTAGGTTAAAGTCGTTGGACGACAAGAGTATTACGGTGCTTTGATGCTGTTTTATATTTACTTAGGAGGTTGATCGTAATATTTTTTATAACATTGAAATAAAATGCATTTAAGCTACATCATTATCATGACCCTAGCATAAAATTTCATCCCATTGCATCCAAGACGTTTCGAGCGTTCGCTATAATCTGGCCACATTTAACAGAATATCTGTATAAATAAAATCCTTGCGTTACTGACAGACACGCAGCAGCCGAAACTACTGGGCACAAGTAGGTAAAATTTGGCATATATTTTCCATGAGGACTGTAGGGGAGCACTAAGAGAGGATTTTAGGAAATACCACCCTTAAGGGGGTAAAACAGGTTGTCAGAGTTTTTATGACACTTTTAATTTCTTCTATGGATTAACTTCAAACTTTGTATATTGGTTAAAATGAAAAAAATAAGAAAATATTTCTGGAAACTCTTACTCTAAGTCGATAAAAAGGGGAGTCAAAATTTGTATGAAACCTTTTTAATACTTCAAGGGATTAACTTCAAACTTTGTACCTATATTGGTTCCTGAAATGAATGTTTATTGAGGAGTGTTGGGGAGTTTCTACAAAACATTTTATCTAAGCGAAATTTACGTGAGCAAAGCAGCGGGCAAAAGCTAGTATAGTTATATTAGCAATAACACTGAGCGAGTGGCCTCTGTAATCCAATGCGAAAACCATATTGTATAGTTAAGAGAAGTAGGCTTTTGTCAGGGCACTGCAATGACTTCCCATAACAATAGTCATTGATCTTTATAATAGCCGAGTCCGGCGGTCTAATTTACTCCCTGAGGGGCAAAGGGGTGCCTCTTTTTGTGGCTCATCACCCTTCCAGAAAGGATCGCGTTTGACTTTATCTTTGAATTCTGGTTTACAATACATAGTAGTCGCCTGCGATTTTGCTTGCCCTAAACATTAAGCCGATCTTTTTTTCTTTCATCTTTTAAGGGTTAAGAGTGACATATTAAAAATATTTTCGTAGGAGAGATGCAAACGTCATAAAAGAAACCTGCTGTGCAAAGTTCATATTTCCAACTTCTGTTTTGCGACGTTATATTTTTTCAATCAGGATAAGTCATTTTACATATTACTAGACTGTGCCCACGGCTCCGCCTGCGTGTGACTATTTAACCCTTTTAGGGCGGTTTCAGATTAGCGTTTTTACGCGCATATAAGCTCGTTTTTGGAAACGCATGTAGGCGCGTATAGCGGCGCCTTTGGGCACACGCGCAACTCGTACGAACGTTGACGCACTTTTAACCTCGTACAATGAATACAGATTTACATAATAGAACCGTATTTCTTAAGAATTTCGTGTGCCGATTCCAAGTGACGAATTGGCGGTTGTCAGTGTAGTACGTAGTTGGCGCCGTTGGCGGCGCTGGCGTCGTTCTCCGTCTCTCTTGCTTTCGTAGTTAAGATACACAGGAGGAACGTTCTTCTCTCTTTCACTCATAGAGACAGCTGTCACAGACTCACAGCGCGACTGCCACGCCGCCAAGCGGTAATTTGGGTCACAGAAAGTTTGTGTGCAGAGCGCCCATAAGAAATACGCCTCTATTAATAAATATCTATGCTCTATGCCTCGTATAAGTGCGAGCTGTCAGAATCCAAGTTGACAATGACACGATGTCACTACTGTCTCGAGCGAATACGACAATATATGCCCGTTTACGCGAGTCTGGTTTTTTGAAGCGCGTAATGTAGCGCGCGTGTAAGTGAGTATGCTGAAACGACCGTATACGCGCAGAAAAATACGCTTATCTGAAACCGCCCCTAGAGTGGGAACTGCTGAAAATCCTCTCTTAGTTTTCCCCTACACTCCCAAAAAAACATAAATAAATGTGTCAAATCACTTTTTGCTTCCAGTAGTTTTGCCTGTGCTTTGTCTGTCAGACAGTAGCGTTAACATGTACATACATAGGTATATTGATATTAATTATGAATAACCGGCAAACGAAATTTCTCTCTCCGTTTAAACAGTGTTTCACTGCTTGGTCATTCTTACTATGTGAAGTGTTAAGGTATAGTCTCTTGGACTACGACTTAACTGCCAAAAATAACTATAGACTACAGCATAAAGTTTTTATTACATATTAAATAATATTAAAGTATGTAGCGATAGCCTAGTGGAGATACCAACAGACTGCCATGCAGAGGGTATTGGGTTCGAATCCACGGCGCGCACCAATGACTTTTCGGAGTTATGTGCGTATTGAATTGTTAATTATCGCTTGTCCCGTGCCTCGGAGAGCACGTTAAGCCGTCGGTCCCGGTTGTCATGAAGATCTTTGACAATCGTTACAGGGCGTCAGTACCTTCTAATAAACTGACACTAGTCTAAACCATGGAATATCGCTATCCCTTCGGGTTGCGGAGGTCTGACAGGCAGTCGCTCCGTGGAAAAGCTAATATTCAGCCAAATCCGGTTAGACTAGTAAGCGGACCCCAGATTGAAACTGGGATAACGCTAAGAGGATGATGATTAAATAATATTAAAGTAAGATGATGACATTCATAAAAGAACCGAGAGGTACTGAAATAAGGAAATATTTCATATTGTAGTACCTAGTACTTATACAGATTGCTGAATAACTCATGACGAAACGAGTTGAAACAGACAAAGTTTTATTCCCTAACGTAAGATGAAAATCGTTTTCGAAAAGCTTTTGAAAATTCTTAAAATTTACGAGTTCACAATTTTTTTGACACCCGGAAAGCCACTGATATAAAATATGGCTCCCTGAATTAATCGTAATACATAATACGAAGGCTAATCGGTTTCTAAAAAAACTCATTGATCATTTTTGACATTCGTACTTAGCCATGTTCGGTATTTTCCATTCTAAATCCATACCGAAATATTCCAATGTTTCAATAAATTTATTCTTCCATAAAATGGAACACGATAAAATTACATGTTTTCGATACTTTTTCTCTAAAGAATTCCGTTCTCGTATTGGCTGATAAAGAACTATTTTTGGAAAATATATATCAGCTATATTTCAATGCTTTGTAAGACGCTAGTAAGGGATTATAGAATACGAACAGTAATTCTTGCGAACAACTTCTCACTTAGTGTAATACGCGTTCATGAAAATATGTTTGCAGCCTTGAAGAGTATCATTGGAAGAATGTTGGATAGTCAAACAAAATGTCACTGAAATGTCAAATCCTACATACTCATAAATATTTTAGGTTTTAAAACGTATTCACTTCCAAGCCATTGTCGCAATGTTATATGTTAAATGTTATATTATCTCTTATTTATTCTTCATATTTCAGCAGCAGCCTGAATGAATTATTTTTCGAGTATATTGCACAGAACATTATAGAGAGCTCTTGGTATGCAGGTTTCGTTGCGATGTTTCGTTGAACCGTTTAGCTAGCGATGATACTATGACCAATTTTATTGTAAGTGTAGCAATTTGGCTATTTCAAACTGCGCCATGTGATTCTGCCAGGTTCCTTTCAGAGGTTTACTATCTTTCCGAATCTCGATGTTAAGTTTATCTTATGTTCAATACTGACATAAAGTTAATTACAGCTATGAATTTGAATTAGAACATAACAACGAAAAGAAGCAAGGTTATTTTTCTGCCTCTTATAATGAAAGTACAATTTGAGCGGCAATCTGTGTGGCATTCTCATCTTTATAAGTTTTTTTTTAAATATATGTTCACAATCCTGTGAAGTTTTCATTGACAATGTCGAAGCTGCTTAGCGTGTTTGAGATACTAAGCAAATAAATATTATAAAAATATAGCATTTTCTCTTGAAATATTATTATTGTACAAACATTTTTTTATCCACTTGCATATTTTTTGTCAAGAAGTTTATTTTCTCACGAGAAATACACAGTAATTATTGTTTAGTAAATAGCCTAGTTGATAATAAATATAGCGTCTTTTGCTTTCACAGTGGAACAAAGATAACGGACCTATCCGCCTCTTGGGGTAGGCAAAAGAACTGTGTGACTCTGCCCCAAAGAGAATTATGTTTACTTTTCCGTACAGGCGTTCGGGGCCTACCCACTAAAACCACGTTGCCACCCGGCATACCATAGAGACAGGACCGTGCGAAAAGTGGTTGTAATACTATGCCACAGCCCACCAGGATTACTAAGCCTGCTGGTGGGTCTAGTCATTTACTTTGCGCTATTTTGTGAGGCGTGTCTTTTCCTCAAAATCACTGCTGCCTAGAAGACGTTCTAGGTTTCCCCACCCCAGATCATGGCTTTTACCAATATGATATTGATAATTAATTGATAATATGAATGCTATAACTCAACATAGTGTACAGTGTGAACAGTAACATCAAGCATGGGAGAAACACCAGCTGAATCCAATAAACAGATTATTTAATGATCTTACAATCCAATATTTGAATATATGTTTGCCTTTATTACCCTCTTCGCTATTCTGAAGGCTTGCATTACACGATTGACTTTTCCACGATAACCTTTTTATTATCAATAAGAAGATTACATTTTATTTGTCAATAAGATCAGAAATAATATCTTACAGCTTAACAGCTGTTGAGAAGTTGCTAAGAAGTGTTGTGTTTTACTAGCGTAAATCATAACACTTCTTAGCCGTGAACAGCGTGGGTAGCAAAATAATATTTGGTTGTAAGAAAATCGTCTTACACGCTTTGCATAGTTTCTATGTGCGAAACTCTGACAAAATATTTCGTCGTCATTAACTCAAGTTGAGGTAAAAACGAAACTTAGAATTGCCGGTTGAGTCAACGTTGTGTCACGTGTCGACACACCTCTACGAGTACTTTTTTGGAGTCGCCGTACTCGAAAAAAGCACTCCATAATCACGTAGACAGCTTGTTGCCAGCCACCGTTGGCTAAAGTCAAGTTGCCCGTTTGCGCACGTGCTAATTTATAGGATCAATCAAAACGTCTCTGCTATAACTACTACGCGTGAAGATCGAACTATATAGCTTTGTAAGAATCTGACTCAAAAATACTAATGTAATACATATTTCGGCACTTAACAGACCAATTATAATCTTATAGAAGGAAAAGAATCGAGTAAGTTCAACAGATAGATGAATAAACGTAACTACTTCAGATTTTATTTAAGGTTGACAGATTAAGAAGTTATATAAGGCAAGTGTGAATGTGTCTGGATGTGGAAGGGGAAAACCTAGGCGGACGTTCTCTGACCAGATTAGAGACATCCTAAAAAAGGACAGGTTAGAAGTACCTTTAATCGAAGAGCATGCATGAGAAATTTGATTAGATTGTTGCAAATGGCGTTACGCAGTCTCTGCCTACCCATCCGGGAATCATTCGTGAGTCTATGTATGTATGTTTTTATGTACTACAGAATTTGAAAAATCATTAGACATACCTGTTATGTGCTTGTTGCCACATTAGATTTGCTTTGATATGTTATAATGTGATGTTTGTAGCTACGAGGCGGAGTGTCATGAGTAGAGTATAGGTATATTGGTGAAAAGGCAAATTAAAAATTGGTACAGAATTATTATTTTAGACGACTGGTTGGCGCCGCGGGAGTGTAAGCATCTGCTACGCCGCAGGTGGCGGGTTCGATTTCCGCTCAAGATTCAAGCTTCAACATTTGTGTGTGTGAACTTGGTCTGGGTGTTTCTATGTATAATATTTATGTATTTACAAAAAAGAAGTATATATGTATGTTTATCCATTATCTAATACCCATAGTACAAGCTCTTCTGAGTTAAACTTTAGCATAGTTTGGGACTAGATGGTATTGTGTGAATGTGGTAGAATATTATTATTATTATAATATATTACTAGACTTCACGCGTGGCTCTCCCTCTTAAGAGTCGATTGCCGCGATAAAAAAATGCCCATGACACTCTCCAGCCTCCTATCTATCTCCACACACTAATCATACCATAGTATTGCTCGGTTGCGACGTAGGAGAAAGACAAACAATTAAAATATTTATGTTGATTTGAGGTTCAGAGACAGCATTTTTGTACTACACATTTAACCCAAAATAAAACAATGATATAATAGTGTAGCCATTTTAATCCGCGAATGCAATTTTTATTAGCGACTTCAGGTAATATTACGCTAAAATTTGGCTTTGTCATGCGTTTTTATCATGCCTAAGTAATAGTAAAATAAAAAGTTTGATATATTTTACGCATTTTTTACTAGTATATTATTGTACCAATATCCGACATAACATAATGATGTATTAGTATATATAAAGTGCGGTATTGATAATATGGATTTAATTTTTTCTTTTCTTCAGAGGTGTAATATTACACCCACATTTCGCCATTAATTTTAGGTCCCACGTAATAGGGGGCGCGCCTATTGCCGTTACCGGGCACATCACCAGACTCCGTGCTAGGCGTAGGCCCCTCCTAGGCTACTGAGAATTCGAAAAAACCCAGTAACACTTTTGCCCGACCCGGGAATCGAACACGGGACCTCCACTCAGCAGTCGCATACGCTATCCACTGGACCACGGAGGCATGGTTTTCAAAACCAATTTTTCCACCTTTTAGTTTACGGGCATCCATTTGCGATATGCAATATGCTTACATGGTGCAAATGGATTTCGGGAATTTGAAAGCAACCAGGAAGCATTACGTGTTGGTAATAATCACAGAAATAAATTTCTTATTTATTACTATTTATTTCTGTGGTAATAATTAACTACATTAGTGTTTGTATGTGTGAACCTAAGCTATACAAATTATCTAGTGGAAAGGATAATGAAGTTACAACGAGAATTATCACCCTTTAACAGTCCACTGCTGGACTAGGCCTCTCCTTTGAAAGGAGGAATTGGCCTACTATACCACGCTGGCCAAACGGGTTGGTATAGGGTTTGTATCAAGTTTTCCTTCTCTTACAGGGCTGTTCTCTGCATAATATGCTCCCTCTGTCGGCTGTTACGACACCCATGGGATGATATGGGGTGGTGACTGAAAGAAAATGTCATTGAATGTTCGGGAGTTGAGTTAGTGGAGCATAACATATACATCATATGCATTTATAGACCTCCAAGATCGAGCTCAGATGACATATATAGATTTTGCTCAAATTTAAACGCACTGTTGCATCAGTTTTGCTATGGTAGAAAAAAGGTTGTTATTTGTGGAGATTTTAATATTAATATCCTCAGTAAAACTCATGATGCTGCGGAGCTCAGACAGATGATACATGGATACAATTTAAAGCTAGGCATAAATGAACCAACACGGCTATCAAGCGGAACGTGCATAGATGACATTATGTTTAATATTAGGGGATGTAAGGCTAGGGTTATAGAATATGCACTCTCGGACCATACAGCACAAGTGCTTACCTGTCCAGTTAAACCTACTTACCTTCTCAAAACTTGGAATGTGGATAAACGAGACTATTGTAAGGAAAACATCGGGAAGTTCGAAGATTGTATTAATTCCCTTGGATTTACTGATGTTTTTAGTTGTCATGATCCAAATATAGCGTTTAACAACTTTTATGAATTATTTCTGATGTTCCATAACCTCTGTTTTCCAATTATCCAAGTAAAGAAAGGTATAGCCCAAAATCGTCCACAGTGAATAACTTAAGGTTTAAAAGTATGCTCTAAACGAAAACGACAGCTTCTATGGGAGTATAGGAAAAGCCCGTCGATACATAATAAAAGTAAATTCAAAACACTGTCTTCACGATTAAAGCGCATTATTAAATTGACCCAGAAAGCATGAAATGATAACTATATAAATACATAAAAAAATAAATCAAAGGCTATTTGGAAGGTAATCAATAACAGTAAATTAAATATACCCAAAGATCAAATACATCAAATAATCATTGACGACAAGACTATAAATAATCCCACACAAAAAGTCAACTATTTTAATGATTACTTTATTGACCAGTCAAGCAAGTCTACAATACGCGATTTACGATATCAATACCCTTATAAACTTAAGTCAATTTTTATGCCTCCAACTACACCAAAGGATATTTTTGATATTATCAATTTCCTAAAAAATAACAACAGCACAGGTTACGACAATATCACTACTAAAATGTTGAAGTCTGTTTCCATTAAAATGTCACATGTTCTTAGTCATATTATCAATCTGTGTATTTCAGATGGTGTATTTCCAGATAAGTTAAAATTGACCGTAATTAAGCCTCTATTTAAGAAGGGTGACAAAAATGACATACCTTGTTACCGTCCAATAGCACTTGTATCAGTAATCTCCAAAATATTTGAGAAGGTGATTCATGCCAGTATTTATAACTACTTTGAAAAAATAATATTTTCTGTGAAGAACAAATTGGGTTTCGAAAAAATTGGTCTATTGACCTAGCCGTATACAATTTCTTGCACACGGTATTGGTGAATAGAGACATTGGTCGTCAAGCATGTGCTGTTTTTATGGATTTATCTAAAGCCTTTGATTATGTTAACCATGACATCTTACTGAATAAACTGTATGCGTATGAGATTCGAGGCAACGTCTATAATTTACTAAAATCTTTCTTAAGTAATCGAACACAAATAACACAAATCACGAATATATGTGCTAGAAGGCGTAACTTTCATATTCCAGAAAACAGGGCAGCTTTATTAAACAAAAGCGTATTGTGTATGAGTGCACGTATATACAATCATTTGCCAAAAAATATACTAGAAATAACTAACATTCATGTATTTAAGAATAAAGTAAAAGGAATTCCATTAAGTAAATGTTATTAGGACGTAAATGAATATATTAATGATAAATTAGTGTAAGCAATTATACGATTATTATTATTAAGGCAAATTATTATTATTGTAAATTGTTATGTACGTATTATTACTAATATTAGACTGGCATAATAAATTATCAGGTATGACGGTAGATGATGCAGTGGATTTATTTTATTCCCATATTAGGCAATTAATTGATAACCTTATTCCAAAACGTGTTATACGTAGTAATAACTCTTTTCCCCCATGGTATACGGCAGCATTGAAAAAATGTATTAAAGAAAAGCATAAATATAATAAGAAGTTTAAGATATACGGCAATCGAGCGGATTATGAAACATTTAAACTGTTACGGGAAAGGGTCAAGCGGTTGGAAAGAGAATGTTATGACAAACATATTAAATTAGTCGAAGGGTCGATCAAGACAAATCCCAAACATTTTTGGACCTACATCAAAGCACATCATAAATCAGCCGGTATACCCGGCTCCGTGACGTACGGTTCCGTAGTTGCAAACACAGGGGAGAATATTTGTAATACTTTTTCTGATTACTTCTTTTCTAATTTTCTGCAGGCTCCTCAAACATCACTTTCAACATACAGTAACTCAGATCCGGAATGCAGATCTGTATCCGATATTGATAAGGTACACATTAGCATTACAACAGTGATAAAACTTCTAAAATCACTCGACCTTGAGAAATCAGCTGGACCCGACTTAATACCTCCTTTCTTTCTATATAAATGCGCAGATACTATCGCTGTTCCTCTCTACACAATATTTAACATGTCACTCACAGAATGTATTGTACCAAGACTATGGAAGAGGGCATTTATCACCCCGATTCACAAGAAACGGTCCAAATCTGATGTAACTAATTACAGGCCAGTGTCTAAATTATGCATAGTGGCGAAAGTTTTTGAGAAATTAATTTATAATCAGTTATATGCAGCCTTAAAAAATAGTTTTAATAGTTTTCAGCACGGGTTTCTTAAGGGCCGTTCCACAACCTCAAATTTAATCTTATTAAATGATTATATAACTGAAGCTATGAGTAAAGGTAGTCAAATAGATGTAATTTACACGGATTACACGAAATGTTTTGACAGAATTCATCATGGCATCCTACTAGCGAAGCTTCAGTTGATAGGCATAAGAGGTGACCTTTTGAGATGGTTTTCTTCTTATATAACTAACCGCTCTCAAGCAGTAGTGATTAATAATTATATATCTAGCTGGGTTATGGTGCCTAGCGGAGTTCCCCAAGGTTCACTGCTCGGGCCTCTTTTGTTTCTGATCTTCGTAAATGACATCGACCAGTGCTTTCATCATTCTCGCCTTCTGTGCTTTGCGGACGATATGAAGATTTTCACATCGGTCTCAACGCCTGCCGATTGCCTCGCTCTTCAATCAGACTTAACACGGTTAACAGATTACTGTATCCGGAATAAGTTAGATCTGAATCCTACCAAATGCGTAGTAGTCACCTATAGTAGGAAACCTGTCACATTACCATCAGAATATTACCTAAACGGTCATAAACTAATTAAACATCATAATGTTCGCGATCTGGGCATTATACATGATTCTAAGTTGCTTTTTGATGACCATATCGACAGCATAATTGCTAGGGCCTTACGAGCGTTAGGATTTGTGATGCGAGCATCTAAAAGTTTTAAGGAGGCTAAAACCTTTAAAATCTTGTACTGTACTTATGTGCGTAGTATATTAGAATACGGAAGTCAGATCTGGAATCCACGATATAATATATATGCAACTCGAATAGAGAATATACAACGCAAATTTATGAAATTTCTATGTTACAAGTTAAAAATCAAATATAAGTCTGATAATTACTTCATTCTATGTGCCAAATTTCATATTTTGCCCTTAACTAACCGCCGTATGATAGCAGATGTTGTGTATTTAATGAATTTAATATATGGCGTAATCGATTGTCCGGACCTTCTTTCCAAAATAAATTTTAACGTACCTGCGAAAAGCGCGAGACGTTATAAACCCATTCACCTGCCGTTAGTATCCACAAATTACAGACAGAACGCGTTCCTCTGGCGAGCGAGTGATACCCTAAATGAACAAGTAACCAAATTCGACATCGACTTGTTTAACGCTAAACCGGACACGTTGAAGCGCATGCTTAGTCTCGACTTTTTTGCAAGGTTTAATGCTTGTTAATATTGTTAGTTCTTTTGTTTCTTAGATAATTAAGTGAAATTTATATAATTACTGTCCACGCATTGTTAGTCAAGAGTTAGTCGTGGAGACCTATCATTGGCTCCCTGTTGTATACGATTGTTGCTATTATGTATTTCCCAGCTGTTGGTCTTCCTAACTATTAAATAAATAAATAAATAAATAAATTATTTCTATGACATTACCAAATTTTTTATTTTACATTTATGACATTCATTTCAAACATGTGAGTTGTGACATTGTTATTTGACAAACTAATTCTTATAAAATGTATTATAATTGAATATTCACATAATATAGGAAACATGTAACAATTGTGTAAGCCACAAGGCAGATTCTGGAGCACATTCAAACTATGTTAAGATCTATGTACCCACCCAAAATCACACAAACAAAGAATTTGAATTTGAATTTGAATTTGACATTCAGTATTCTTAATCCGTCACCACACGGACGAAAAAAAATAATTAAGCTAAACTAATTATTGCGGTTGAAGATGAATATTATGAATGAGTCCTTACAAGGGTAACACATAAGGGCAGATACGGGACCAGATTTAATCCGTTACCAACAAAATTGATAGGTTTAAATTATATTTTAAACGAAGTCTTAGAGTTATTAGGTATCTTGTACTTAGAAAGACAACATGATCTGATCAAATTAAAATCGTATTTGGTTTATTGAGATTGTATTGGCACATAACAATAATTAAAGAAAGCAGTACAAAATAGTATTACACGTCAAGCCAATCTGTCTTCGACGATTCAGAATTTAAACCCGACGATTTACTGTATGTGACTCGGAGCAGTGTACGATGATGTAGATCTAATTTTAACCAACCAAGTTTAATAACAAGGGCTTAGTTGGGATTTGGTTCTAGCCTGTTTGTTGCGTCAAATAACTTTGCATTGAGTCAAGTTAGCTGATCATTCTGTTTTAAGTAATACAGCTCTTTGAGATCAATTTGTATATTGTCAATTTCAATTTATTACTGATTTTAGCAGAGTGGTTTTAGTATTTAGAGTTACATTTTCAAATATATTACTGCATGTTATAGGATTTATTAATGTGATTTATATTTCTACGTTTTACATAATCTCGCTTCTCTTAATTATTTTTAAATTATTTTCTTTTGGAAATTTATTTTTATATTGAACCCTGGGGGGTGGAGTTGCTCGCGTCCGTAGGATTCTCCATCTTTTCCTAAGACACACCCTACACGTGCCCCCTGGGTGGTGCTAAACGAGCAACAACGCCGAGCAACAGGCGGCGGTCAAATAACCTGTCATGGCCCCCACAGGCCAAGAGGCATTAAATACCCTCTCAAAGAGTGGCCATAACACCTTGGGAAAGTGATATGAGTGATCCCCCAACTTTTAAATATGGAAATGTCGAAATATAAAGATAGTGATATGTCATGCGATCCGGCTAACACCCGGCGCTCACCGGTACCCGGGCCCGTGAGTGAGAAATTGGCTACCGAAGACTGCGCAGGAGTAGGCGACCAGGCTCCTGTGTTAGTAAATACTACTGGCAGCAGCAGCAATAAAAAAATGGTCCAACAGGCTTTTCATCCCAGCCTCTTCATTACAAGACCAAGAACACCGCCAACAGGTAATGAACAAACGATAGGGGATAATCCTTATGAGATAGAACAATTGCAGAGTAAGCCACCGGGTCCACCACCTTGGCAGAGAGTACCTACAACCAAAAACCCAACGAAAAAGAGAAAAACTGTCAGTACCCCTTCCCCAGAAGCTGCCACAACTTCTAACAGTTTCAGTGGCCTACCTATCGATTTAACAGAGGATGATTCTAGTCAAACAGCTAAAAAGCCAATTAAACCTCCTCCCATTATCTTATATGGAGTAGAGGACATCAACAAGCTCACTACACTTTTAAGTACTGTAGCAGACAAAAACGAATTTACATACAAAATAGTGTCAAAAAACCAACTAAGAATAAGTAGCAAAAATATTGATGTCTACAAAAATCTGATAACTCTTGTGAGAAACAATGGACTTATTGGCCACACATTTAACAGAAAAGATAACAGATGCTTCCGAATCGTTATCAGAAATCTTCACCCTTCGACACCAATCAGTGCCATCAAAGAAGAGATAGAGGCTACAGGCAACGAAATCACAGGGGAAATAATTAATGCCAGATATGGTCCAGAAAAAACCCCTTCATCTACCTTTTTTGTTAACCTCGTTTCTGGCCCAAATAACATAGCCGCCAAAAACCTCAAATACATTTATCACCAGTCTGTTATAATAGAAGATCCCAAGAAGAAAAAGTCCTTAGTACAGTGTCAACGGTGTCAACAGTACGGGCACACAAAAAATTATTGTTTGCGCCCATACAGGTGTGTAAAATGTGGACAGTCTCATAAGACTTCGGAGTGCACTAAACGTGACCGCAACACCCCAGCACATTGCGCCCTCTGCAATGGTCCACACCCTGCAAATTACAAGGGATGCGAGGTTTACAAAGAAATTCTTGCCAGACGTAGCCAAAATAGCATGCTCACTACAAAGCCAAATCAGAGAACAAACACAAATCCAGCTCCGATACACATGCACAGTTCTAAAGTCGCAAAAGAAGAAAACCCCTCTGAAGTCAAAACCTATGCTAAAGCTCTCCAGTCAAATTTCACTAATCCTAGTGGTATGTCCTTCCCACAAAAAACAGATACAAATCTTTCACTTGAACATATACTTCTTAACCGCTTGCTTGCCCGTGTTATATGGCATATAACAAAATTCAAACACTAAATTGCCCGTGTTATATGGCATATAACATCGCATCTCAGTCTACTTTGCCCGTGTCATACTGTATATGACATGGCTCCCGCGGTCGAGAGAGTGAAATATACTCGTCTCTGTCGCTCTAGGGCTTAGTTTGTATTATGTATCTCGTTTCTACGTTAAATTTCCCGTCATACTAATCCCAGTCGAGTTTCGACTCCATAGAGAAATTAAAAAAAAAATGTTCGTTGCCAATGTTGTCATTGAGTGTTGAGTCGGTGCGGAATGTGCGGAATGTGTGAGTGTATTTGTGCTGTTTTTTCTGTTAAATTTAGTTTTATTCTTTAAGATCTATTGTGTTTATCAAGGTATGTAAATAACTAACACGTATATATAATAATTCCAGCATGAAATATAAGATTTGACTTTTTTCGAGACCTTAAGTAGATTTTGGCGCGCAACAGTGATTTTACTGAGAGCATGGGAACTGTTTCAGAAATGTTCATATTACTCAGAAGTGGTGAATGCTATCCGTATGATTTCTTTTTGTTTTAAAAGAATATGAGACTACTTATTTAGTTTTTATTTATTTGTATGTTTAAAACTGTTATTTCTGCATTATATGGCCTTATCAAATTTAACATAAATTACGCCGCGCGGCGCCAGATAATGGTTTGGAATCAGAGGCCTGTAATTCATAAATATGTATAAACAAGTGTACTTTTTTATTTTTATATTATTATCTAATATATAAGTAACGTAATTAAATATTAAAAACGATATGTCACCGCTTTAATTTTTGAGGTATGAACTTATAAATACAAAGCGAGCTCTAAAACGCGCTATCTCAATTTCAAACGAGCATCACTCGACACCAGAGTCGTAATCTAAATAAACAAAGATAACATTGTATAGTTAGTTTCATAACAAACATAAATAACATAACACTTGACAACCTTTCAAAACAAATTGAGTCACAAGGACCGATTGTGTGGAACCCAACCCGCGCGCCGAGGCGATAAAAACGCGCGGGCATTTGATCGTTATCGCTTTCAAGTGGCCGGGCAGAGGGGCCGGCGTGGGTTGCGGCGCGGAGCAAGCAAGCGGTTAAACAAAATGAGAAGTTTGATATAATCCTCCAACAAATGAGCTCCTTAATGAGCCTCATAGTCAATCTTGTTGATAAGCTAACAAAATGAGCTCAACATTAAATTTAGCAACATGGAACATAAACGGTTTAGCCCCCAATAAAAGCGAGGTAGAGATTGTAATGACTCAACACAAGCTCGATGTTCTGCTGATCTCAGAGGCGCATTGTACTACAATGACTCGTGTCCAATTTTCTAACTACTCCTGCTACTGCACACCGCACCCTGATGGAACTAGTCATGCTGGAACAGCACTGATAGTTAGAAAATCTCTAAAACACCATGAACTACCAGGCTATAATCAAGATTATCTGCAAGCGACCACAATTGCGATTGAAGATACAACCGGCTACCTAAATGTATCTGCAGTGTACTGTCCTCCAAAACATAAATTGAGCGAAGTAATGCTCTCTCACTTCTTCGGCACCCTTGGTAGCCGGTTTGTGGCCGGTGGAGACTGGAACGCCAAACATATGTGTTGGGGATCTAGACTGACAACCACCAGAGGCAGACAGCTGAAATTATGTTTGGACCAAAACAACATGAGTGCAATCACAACAGCTGAACCTACGTACTGGCCAAGTGATTCAAGAAAAACACCAGATCTGATAGACTTCTTTGTTGTTAAGGGTATAGGGAAACATTATCTTAAAGCAGAATCATGTTATGATAGCTCATCTGACCATACTCCAGTCTTGTTAACTGTCAGCTCCATGGTGATAGAAGTATCAAAGCCAGAAACTTTATACAACAGGTACACAGATTGGATATCTTTCAGAGACTACCTTGAGGAACATATAGACCTGAAAATAGCTCTCAAATCACCAGAGGATGTTGAAAATGCCACCAAGTACATAACTACCCTGATTCAGAAAGCTTGTTGGATTAACACTCCCGAATCTAGTCACTATAAGCCTGTCATTAACTACCCAGCAGAAATAAAGAAACTTGTGTTGCAAAAAAGGCGCTTCCGTAGAATTTGGCACCAAAGTAGGCTCATGGAAGATAAGTCTAATTTCAATAGAGCGAGTAAAGACCTAAAAGAAATGCTACAGACTTGGCGGGATGAAACCTTGCAAGCGCAGCTGGCATCATTAACTGCTTCGGAGGCTACCAACTACTCCCTTTGGAAGTTTACAAAACACTATGATAGACCCCAGGCTGCCAAGCCACCACTCAAAACACATCAAAACTGGGCGAGAACACACAAAGAAAAAGCTAACACCTTCGCTGAACATCTGTCAAATGTCTTCTCACCGAATGAAACCAACAATAACCATTTTGAAACCCAAATTGACTCCAGCTTAAATCAAGCATATCAGATGTGTCTTCCTCCTACTCCAATAAAATACAAGGAAGTGTGTAGGGTGATTAAAAACCTTAAAGACAAAAATTGTCCTGGTTTTGATTTAATAACAAAAGAGATCTTAAAACAACTTCCAAAAAAGGCAGTGATATTTTTGACGACATTATTTAATGGCATCCTTAGAGTCCAACATTACCCACAACTATGGAAAGTATCGCAAATTATTATGGTACATAAACCAGGAAAACCACCTAATGATGTCACCTCATACAGGCCAATTAGTCTCCTGCCAATTCTTTCAAAAGTGTTTGAAAAGCTTCTGTTGCATAGATTACTTCCTATTCTCGATATAAACAATACTATACCAGACCATCAATTTGGATTCCGATCACACCATTCCACCGTTGAACAAGTGCACAGAGTAAGTGAGAAGATAAGAAAAGCTCTTGAAGATAAGGAGTACTGTTCCGCGGCTTTTCTAGATATCCAACAAGCATTTGACCGAGTCTGGCACAAGGGCCTACTTTATAAGATAAAAGCAAGCTTACCACACAGCTACCACCTGCTGCTGCATTCGTACCTGACAGGACGCTTATTCCAAGTAAAGGAATGCGATGCAACGTCCACATTCTATGAAATAAAAGCCGGCGTTCCTCAGGGTTCGGTATTGGGACCAGTACTTTACACAATATACACATCCGACTTGCCACAAACAGAAAACACTATGACAGCCACATTTGCGGATGACACTGCAATTCTAGCAAGCAATAAAGATGCTGCCCAAGCCTCAAGGACACTACAGTTAGGATTGGACAAAGTTACCGATTGGCTCTGCAAGTGGCGTATCAGGGCAAGCGTTACCAAGTCTGTCCAAGTTACTTTCTCTTTGCGAAAAGGTAATTGTCCACCAGTGCGCCTTGAAAACAGCACACTTCCGCATCAGGACAGCGTAAAATATCTTGGGTTACACCTTGACCGACGTCTAACGTGGCATAAACATATTAAAACTAAGAGAGATGAGCTTAAAATCAGATATAACAACCTTCTGTGGCTCTTAGGAAGAAACAGCAAGCTTGCCCTAAATAACAAAGTCTTGATTTACAAAGCAATCCTAAAACCTGTGTGGTTGCATGGCATCCAATGCTGGGGAAGTGCGAGTAACTCAAATATATCAATTCTGCAACGAATGCAGAACATGATACTACGCACAATAGCCAATGTTCCTTGGTATGTCACAAATATGGAAATCCATGACCATCTACAGCTGAGCACCATCAAAGAAGAGATATCTCAAATGTCTGCAAGATACCACAAGCGACTTGAAGTCCATCCTAACCCATTGGCGTCAACCTTACTTATTTGTAGCTACCAGAAACGATTGAAACGGAAGGACGTTTTCACTTATTAGAAAGGGGTAGACATTCTCACTGGAGAATGCACTCTGCATAACAAGGAACCCTCAAAACATCCGCTAAAAGCTTAAGCTGATTGCAGATAAAATATACAAAAAAAAAAAAAAAAAAAAAAAAAAATATTGAACCCTAAATATCTTGGGTTATTTTTTTAGGGCCCCGATCCCCGAGGCACCCGTACCGGAGGGCCCTGTTTTATAAATATCTGGGTAAACTCAATTAAAAGTCAATCTAGCTTAAAAGTACCGTCTACAGCAACATATCGTTTAAAAAATATTATTAGTTACAGTTAAATACTTAACTTTAAGGATCAGAAATATATAGACGATTTGCTTGGCTACAGTAAATATTATAATTAAAGAATACAAAGTAGAGTTACTTAGGACAATAACAGGTTTTAATTACTGTCACAATCGCTTCTTTTTCAATACACAAAAATCAAAATATCTAGACTAAATGGTGGCAAATTATCATAATTTGAAAACGGGCAAAATTGGACTTCTTCTATCAACTATAAAAATAATCAACATTAGTAGCAACCTATAGTAATGGTAAAGCAAAGTTTGAAAAAAGATAGGTATTTAATTTTAAAAAATATTGTTGTCATCAATTGAATATCTTTTTTTCTTTTATTTTTATTGAATTTCACAAAACCGATGTTCAATCTTTCATGCAAAAATACATAGTACATGCAATAGGTAAAAGGTTTGATTGACATCTACTCGATGTGAATCTAACATGCGTTCAATGTAAGACGATTTACAAATAAGTAAACAATAAACAATAAGTAAGTAAGTTATAGCTAATGACAGCTAATATTCTTTATTCATGTAAACAAATCCTTAAGTTTGGACCTTACTGAGGCTACGAACCAGCAAAAACATCTATATCATCACGAACAGAGTTGGCCAAAGAAATCATACGAGAAAGAGGCGAAAAATTACCCATGTTTATTCGGCTGCGCGCCGTAAAAAAAGTTTTACGGTTTACTAAGCGGCTGTTATTATGCGGAATACACATGTACACTTTCTGTAATAGTTCGGGCGAATCAATAAAACTGTTAATTAATTTATAAAGAAAAATGACATCTAAGGATTTTCTACGCGAGCTTAACGACTTCATTTTGTAGTGAGACAGTCTAGAGTTATACGAAGTCAAATTGCGGCATTTGTTATCTGAGTAACATAAATTATATAAAAATCGTTTTTGAACTCGCTCTATCCTGTCGGAGTGCACCTGATATGAGGGGCTCCAAACTGTACTACCATATTCTAGAATACTTCGTATAATACTCTTGTATATAGAGATGGATAGACATGGTTCTTTAAAAATGTTCATTTCTCTTACAATGAAACCTGTTAATTTTGAAGCTTTCCCAATCATTTGATCGTAGTGATTCCGAAAACTTAAAGTACTGTCTAATAGAATACCCAAGTCCCTGATGGTCTCCACCTCTTGCAATGGATGACTATTAATTAAATAACAAGATTGGCATTTTGTTTTTCTCCTACTGAATTTGATACAATAGCATTTATTCCGATTTAGTGACATATTATTTTGTTCACACCAATTGTACACGCTGTTTATATCCAACTGCAGTTGATTAATGTCGGATTCATTACATACAGTTCGATATATCTTTAGATCATCGGCAAAAAGATTGTACACTGATCGAATTGTGCTACCCAGGTAATTTATGAAAACTAAAAAAAATAAAGGACCGATGTGCGAGCCCTGAGGAACCCTGAAGGTATGAAATGTTGTTTTGATTTAAATCCTTTCAAGTACACCAATTGTGATCGATTTCTCAAGTAGGATTCACTCCAGCGCAACAAAGACCCGTGTATACCCATACTCTCTAATTTGGCAATTAATAAGTCGTGATCTACCAAATCAAAGGCCTTTTTAAAATCAGTGTATATCGCATGAACTTCTCTACCGCCATCTAACGCAGATGATATATGCGAAACATACTCAACCAGATTAGAGAGTGTCGATTTTTTGCGACGGAAGCCATGTTGGTTTTCATCTAGCACGCTTTTGAAGTGATAAAACATTTTTTTCTGTACCTGGCACTCAGTGTTGCCGTTCTAGCGACTTTGTCGCTAGATCTAGAGGAATTCATGAGTGGTTAGCGGTAAAAAAATGGAGTTAGCGAAAAAAAAATATCTTGAGACTTCTAGCGGATTTTGAGCCGTCGCATATGCGACTTTTTTTTGAAAATATTTGAAGAATAATGTGTTTTTTAAGACCACTACTACACTTGAACAACCATAAACATCCGTTCTGGCACAAAATATCCTCAAATAGCCTCAACCCCAACAATTTGTCTTGTTCACAATATTTTTCTAAACAAATAATAAGTATTCTTGGTTAAACACTTATTCATATTTTTAGCAGATCTCAGAGAGAAAAGAGCAAACTCCGAAATCAAATTTCAGAAAAACCTTTGAACTCCACTCTGTTCATTAGAAACCAACTAAAATTAAAAATTAAGATTGCTCGAGTTACGATCTGCCTGATGAAGTAATTAATCAAGTCGGCAAACCAAAGCCCAAAGTAACTGGTGTAGGCGATTGGAGAAGCTTCCTCTTCCAGTGCCAGTGATACTGAATATCCAGTGGACATATGTTTTGATTTTGAAATATAGGTAGTAAATTATGAAATTCTTAGAAAATGTAACAGTTTTAGATTTTTTATCAGTTGTACAGAACATTTGTTGTGATTTTTTAAATAAATATGTTGATTTAATTTTTTTGCGAAAAATGAAAATGTTTGCCAAAATTAAACGTTGGCACCCTCTAAAAACCCCAAGTTATGAGGCGCGGACTTCAAGTATAGACTTGAGCTTCAGCGAAACGATTTAGCGACTTCTAGCGGATTTAAAAAATATATATTTACCAATATCTAGCGGAATTTTTCATATTACTAGGGACTTTTAATTTTGTAGAACGGCAACACTGCTGGCACTCAATGATTTTGCCACACGCTGAAAGAATGGACACTGGTCTACAATTCACAATGTCGTTTACATCACTCGATTTAAAGATTGGCGTGATATGCGCGATTTTCCACTGATTAGGGAAGACGCCTTGCCTCAATGAAGAATTAAACAATTCAATTAGATTTGCTGCATATTTCCTGAGAAAGAGTGGTGGTATAGAATCAGACCCCGGTCCCTTATCACAGTCCAGAGAGGAAAGGCAATCCTGCACTTCTTTCAGTTCAAGTAAACAACTACTAAATGTAATAACATTACAATGGGCAGGCGGGATAGGGCTTGATAGACGTGTATTATTCCTGTTAGCTGTTTATACCGATTGAAAATGTTCAGAAAACAAGTTACAGATTTCCTGACCACCCCTCGCAGTGCTATTGTTGTTCAGAGTCATTTTATTTGGAATGGAGCTGTAACTTATTCTTTTATTTCTTAAGTACTTCCATACATACTTAGGATTACGACGGAAGTGTGGCAATATTGTTTTTAAAATTTGCATAACAGTCCTTTATTAACCCACTACAGCGCTTTCTCAAGCACTCATATGCAATTCTATCCCTTGGGTTTTTGTATTTTTTGTACAGTTTGTGATACTTAGCTTTTTCTTTTATAACTTTTAGTAAAGCTCAACTATACCAAACAGGATATCGCTCATCACGTGGTTTGGTAATTGGTGTATGTATATTCCTTGATGATTTGCATAAGAGTGTCGTAAAATTTGCCCAACATTTCGTTAATATCGTTGGTTGAACTAAATACATCAGACCAATCAATATTCTCTAGTTCTTCGTTTACAGCATCATAATCACAAAGATAAAAGTTTAAGTAGGGAACTTTATTTTGAACAAGAGGATTGTCACCATTATTAGTATTAAATGACTTCTAACGCTGGATGATGAGGATCAGTGGGTGTAAGTGGATCTGCGGCCTCTGATACCAATACTGTGTTATTACCACTGGTAAGGACTAGGTCTAAAATACGATTTGAAACATTGGCTATCGAGTTGCATTGATGGAGGTTATTAAATGCAATTGTGTCCAAAAAGTATTTTCATGCTTGCTACCAGACCCTATGGGGATCAAAAGACCAGAATTGGGATCATAATCCCACAAAATACTACCCATATTGAAATCTCCAAGAAGTAAGTTAATAGAATTATTGTTGGTCTTATTGCTAATTACCTCTTTGTAGTTATTACAGAGGGTATCCATATAGTCTTGTTTTATTGGCGGTGGAATGTATGTCGCACAAATATTAATATTAAGGCCATTCTCACATTTCATTGTGACCCACAGCTCTTCGCAATGTGACTCCCAGTTTAGTCTCCTTGAAACATCATATTATTATTTATTTAGAGTTTGATAATATTGTAATATTTACCATTACATGGGTAATATTCTTTCCCTTCTTCTAATATCCTATTATATTTCAAATGTTATATTCAAACTGTATTAACCTCTAATGCATTTAAGATTTGTTTGCTGTAAAACATTTTAAATTGAATATTTTCGTCTTATATATTTCAAACTCATACATTTATGCACTTTTTATGTCGACGGTACAAGTGGAAAATAATAAAAAATAAACAAGATAAATATAATCAAATTTATCGTTCTAGGGGCTCTCCGAAACGTGTGCCTCGGGGATTGGGACTCTAAGGGAAAAATTCAATATCTTTTGGGTACGTTTAACTCAAGTGAAATTTCTGTTAAAGCTAGGTAGGTATTTAAACGTTCTTAAGCTAATCAAACAAATGTATCGCGATTTTGATACATCTTGACATGACCTTAACATTTACAACTGTCAACAACAAGTATGCTATATACAACTGTCAACAGCCATCTATTAAACAAAACTGCTTAAAGACTCAGATCATCAAGGGAGATAAATAAAAATTATAAAACCACTCATAAACAATTTAACTGTCCGACCACGTCCTTAGTACTGAGCGACGCGGTCGGCAACAGGAGTGGGCGATGCGATGATTATGTACATCGCATATTCAGACTGTAACTACAGAGTAGAATGCGGAAAAGACATCGCATACGACACCGACTTCGCTGTGCCATATTGATTGGGTGCGGAGTCAATTCCTATACATTTTCTTTTTATAAGGCAAGACACAATACTTTGTGTGATCCACAAATTGTTGTTTCGAGTCTCGGTGTTAATTGTGTCCATTGCTTGCATGTTTGTCATGTCTTCAGTGACACAGAAGTTATTCCTAGTCTGTCGGACACAATAAACACCGAAACTCGAAACAACAATTTGTGGATCACACAAAGTATTGTGTCATGTGAGAATAGAATGGGTTCTATTCTAACAAAGAATATGATTGATATAGTGAGTATAAAATCTAAGAAGGTTGGTCAAGTTATCAATATATTGAAATTAATAAAAAAAATCGTTCAACTGTGACATCTTTTTATACTACTGACTATAACTGAGTTTTTTTAAATATTTTACAGGTATTAAAACTGTAGCCACGCTAGGATAACGTAAAGTGTACACGCGCGTAAAGTAAATAAAAGGAGTATAGGGAAAGGATAATTTAGCTCCTAATTCATATATTTCTGAAAAGTCAACAGTTTCCTACCAATTAGATAACAGTCTTAATAATAGGAAACTATCGAGGTACCAGATTTCCAGGATAAAAAGGTAAGTAAAAGAAACGCATACTATTTACTTTTATCGGTAAACTTATCTACGTTAAGCTAAAAAGTACAAAATCTACAGCATGGTGTTTAATTTTACGAGGATGTAAAGATTTTTAATAGGGCTAATTCCCTATTAAAAATCTTTACATCCTCGTAAAATTGTCGGGATAATTAAAATAATTATAACGAGTCGTTTATTTTGAAAGGGAGGACCCTCATATATTAAAGGGATTAACGTTTACAAAATAATGAGGTAAACGCAAACTCCAGGTTTCTGTTACCCAATAATTTTGTCTTGCTTGTTGATTTTATAGGAATACGTATTAGGTAAATATATACCTACGGCATTGTTAAACAGCAAGGATAAAATATAATACCAGAGTAGGACTTAGATCTAGAACTTTTAAAATTATTTTTTAAAGGAGCTGTTTATTTAAATCCCAGATTTGTTTCAGCGAATTTAGAGACAGATACTTCATAAATATTAAGCGTTGGTCTATATTATATAGTTTTTACCCAGCTGAAACAACAACTTCAACTGGAGAAAAAAGAGCAAGAGCTAAACTTCTATACATCATATTTCTGGATGAATTTTGTAAAATATTGCCAACATAGATTCGTTGCAACATGCTAGGGTTATTTTTAGGGTCCCGTAGTAAAGTACAGGGAACCCTAATAGTTTTTCCTTATCCGTCCGCCTGTCCGTCTGCAGTTTTACACGGTAAATTAGAGGGCTGAAATTTGGCAATATGTAAATGAAGGGCAGTGAGAAAGTAAAAGAACAGTATCCAGAAATAAGCCTTAATGCACGTGCGATACCAATACTACATACTGCGCTTAAAGTATGTTATAGAACATTAGAATAAGTATCACCGTACACTGAATACAGGCACCATTTCATGGCACTAAAGTGTCGTACAATCCCAAAACGGCATTAGCCAAAAGCAATTTCATTCACTTCAGCTCCACTTGTCTTTCATTTTCTTTCCTTCATGACCGTTAGTTAAATGTACAACTATCTGCAGCCAAGAGCTGTGCAGTAAAATTTAATCAATTAAAGAGATAGTATCCTTGAAATTAGTTTTATTTCAAACCGCGCACCATCCGTGATGTTGCCAAAAATGTATATTATACAGCGTGTTTTGAATTGCGTAACAGAAAATGTACGTTGATCATTTTATTGAAATCGGTGAGCTTAAGTTGCCGTTGTTGTCTGTACCGTCTTGGTTCAATCTTGAGTATAATAATTAGTTTTATATCGCAAGTTTTATTTTAATACGACGGGTCAAGAGATTTTGAGCAGGGAAGACCATTGACTTAAGTACATATAATATATGTAGTAACTACATATAATGTATGTAGTTTAGTCTTATGCTGCGTTTCCACGCTTGACAAGCCTCGACAAGCATCCACAAGCACAAACGTGTAAAGAGGGCGTTTGGCTTGGCTTGCGTGAGCTTGTGGACGCTTGAACAGGATCCGGTCTAGTGTCGGTTTTTGGACACAGATCAAAGGGCGCTTGCGACAAACGCTTGCAACGCGTTCACACGCCGGCATGCGCTTAGTAGCCACAGTGATCTCGCAATGAACGCACGTCTAGTTCTGTTTCAAAATGAGTGTCTGGTTGAACTTCTTTTGCTTGTTTGTTCCTTGCTTTAGCTTTACTTTACTTGTATTTCAAATAAAAGTAGGTTAAACCAAACGTGACTGGTCCAGTGGATAGCGTATGCGACTGCTATGCTATTATGTGGGGTATGTGGGACCTAGAAATTCATGGCGCAATGTGGGTGTAGTATTACACCTTTGCCTACCTCTTCGAGGATACAGGTGTGAGTCTATAAAAAAAATCATACGTAATAGCCGATACAAGTTCGGTGTCCGCCTTGCCTGGATGTACGTAGCACACTGACGCATTCACAAGCGTGTAAACGACTTCCAAATGCCAAGCGAGATTTGTGGACGCTTGGGGCTTGTAGATGCTTGTCGAGCCTTGGCAAGCGTGGAAACGCGGCATTAGTATCGTTACAAAATCAAGTTTATTTATGCGTTGTAATCATAATATCCTGCAACAAGACACATGCGGTCATCGATCCCACTAAGCATAGCATAGCTGTCGGTCCCGGTTCTTGTCTTAGGATAAGGATCGCTAGGCCATGTCGGATGCCTTCAGATGGTCTGAAAACTCCGACACCAGAGTTGGCTACACACTCACACGAAAAACAAACAAAGCCTATGCTTTGTTGCCTGTATTGTGCTAATTAGACAACTAACTTAGATCCTTTATTTTAAAGATTTGCTTCAGTAGGAATCGAACACGTCGACTCATAAGTCAGTGCCACTAACCACTAGACTGTTACGCAGTCATTGTATTTAATGTGTAATTAAATAAATATTATATCATTCAACATTAATATCAAACCTTCGTGTTTGGATTTGCTTCATCCTAATCCGGCTCGACTGTTTTTCTTCGTTACATATTTTTGTAATCACATTAGATGATTTTATCCATGTTTATGTAATTCACGAGACAAAATGAAATAGGTATGTACAAAATAGAATTCTAGGAATAATAATTATTTATTAGTGCTATGAAGACTGCTCAGTTATATCACGTATATCCTTTTTTTTAAAATCTAGATAAAATTATGAAAGAAACGCAACGAAACGCTGGTGTGTTTCTTAAGGAATTTTAATCCAAATCCTATGTAGGTTCAGTCACTCTGAATTCATCATCACAACGTGTACCTACTGTTAAGGGACGGTGTTAGGTAAAAGTATGTGACAGACTAATTTCTTTCCGTTTTATTTCATATGACAAGTCCGTGGCATCAAATACGATAAAACCGAGACTTCATTTCATAAAGTAGATCCTCCTAAAAATGACATCGTCCGTCATGAAACATGATAATTTTGATAATGTGTTAAATCATATTAAAATATTTGAAACCTCACAAAGAGCATATTTGAAAGCCAATAAAATTAGTACGAGGACGTTTAAAATCGTGCAAAATAGAGAGAAATTATCAGCTAAATAGACATTAGCTGTAGCCGTCACTATTTATTTATAATAAGCAGAAGTCTTAAGCGCTAAACTTCAACAAAATTTTAATTTTAGTAGATTGTGATATGTGCCGACATCAATCTCAACATTTATCATCATCATCATCCTTGCGCTGTCCCTTCACCTTCGCCTTGGGTCCGCTAAATCTCAACATTCATTCATTAGAATATCATAATTTTTGTAATTCACTATAGAATAGTTTTATAGTTTTCAAGAAGCATTTCTAAACTATAATTATAAAACGAAAGCTAAAGCTACAGATAACTATGCAAAATTTAATATAAAAGTGGAAATTTAATTGAAATGCAAGACTTCGCTATATGAGCGCCGGCCCTAATAGTAGTGGGTAGTGACGTATCACTATAACATTGTATTGTGTAATATCAAACTAAGTGGCGGTAATCACCCTGTAATGTAATACTAACCGTTCAATAGAACTGAAGTGCAATAAGAGAAGATGCTCACACATTGACGTCAAAGTTTTTTATTATGAAAAGAACTATAATGATATTTTGTAACTCAGTTCACGCATAACATAAATTTTAATTTATTTTTTTTTGTTTCGAAATTCGATAGCTTCATACATAAAATGATCAAAATGAGGGAGCCATTATATCCAAAATACAAGTCTATTGTTACCGTGGATATCAGAGTTCAACTTACCACTATTATTACTTTGTTACCAATATTGTTACCGTTAGGTTATGTTAGTGTAAGTGTCATCGTCCAAACTTTTGTTCAATAATGTTTATTAATTTATTTAGTTTAAGATCAATGCAGTGCGAAGTATTGCCACAAAGTACTGCATATTAGTTAAAGATCATCACATTTTAACTTTACACACTTTACAATTGTTTAATAGGCCTTTGCTTCGAGAAAACTGTTTTAAAGTACTAAATAAAAGTAAGTACAGTTGTACAGGTATCTTTTATCTTGAAAATCTATTGGTAGTGCCAGAAAAAGTAAGCGATAATTCAACTACCGAATGCACGGTTTTCATTTCGATTGAGTTCGTGAGATAAAATTTCGCAACATTCCAGATGATACTTAGTAGCAGCACTGAAACTATCTCTTATATAACGGTTAGTCCCTTATTACTATCATTCTAATGCCATCTCGATTGTGGCCCGAAAGTTTCGCTTTGATATCCCAATTTCACTTTCTAGTGAATGCAATATGACAGAATATTAGCTGCAGAGCCACTGCCTTCTGTCTTGTTCAGCTCAAACGAATAGCGATATTGTATAGTCATTGCTGAAGATTTCATTGTCACTTAAACTATAAGATCATTAGAATGTCTAAATATGTACAACATAAGTGTATATCATAATTTTAAGGTTCTGATATTCACTAGTTCGCACTATTGCAAATAGTCAGTGGATCCGTGATTATGGGTCTTCAATAATATTGAAATATCATAAGCTCAGAACCTCGGTACGTATGGTATTTCATTCAACATTTTAGCTAGGTACAATATAACTAAAATCTAAATATAATTGAAAACAAATGGACAGAAAATGGATTTAAACTTACTAAAAATCAGCAATAGTGCTTTGTGTAACACTAGGATCACTGTGCTGGTCCTGGTTGACTTCTCAAACGCATTCAACACCGTCAGTCACGATATCCTACTATCCATCCTATCCTATCTAATGATCTCCTCCAAAGCACTGGAATGGTTCTCTTCATATCTTCGTGGACGTCAGCAGTCTGTCAAAGTCGATGAATCTTCATCGAGTTGGCGTGACCTTGAGGCTGGTATTCCACAAGGTGGCATACTCTCTCCTCTTTTATTTTCTTTATTCATTAATCTCATTACCCTGGATCTTCAGTGTTCGTATCATTTGTACGCCGACGATCTTCAACTTTATGCGCAGGCCAAAATTGAGGACCTGCCAGATGCGATCGATGCTGTGAACCGAGATTTAGCAAGAATTCAAGATTGGTCGGAGAGGTACGGTCTATGTATCAATCCTGTGAAATGCCAAGCTATTGTTATTGGGAGCTCCAGAATCATCAACAGGCTGGACTTGGCATCGCTACCATCGGTAACATTCAATGGCACGAATATACCTTTCAGTTCTCCCGTTAAAGATCTCGGTTTACACATTGACTCCACACTTTGTTGGCAATCCCAGATTACAAACGTCTGTCAAAAGGTTACCGGGGTCCTGCACACTCTCTACCGCCTGAAGAACTTCCTACCTGTCAAGACAAAGACAATGCTTGTGCAGACCTTGGTTTTTCCTATAATCGATTATGGTGATGTGTGTTATCTCGACCTGAATGCAGAACTGCTCAATAAACTTGACCGACTTCTCAATAATTGCATTCGGTTCATTTTTAATCTTCGTAAATATGACCATGTGTCATCATATCGTTAACAGCTGTCATGGTTGCCTATACGTCAGCGTCGTAACATGCGCGCGTTGACTACTCTTTTCACTTTTCTTCATTCGTCTAACTGTCCCAGCTACCTAGCGCCTCACTTTTAGTACCTCTGCTCCAACCATGACAGATATCTTCGCTCTTCTAATAATTCTCTTCTTCAGTGTCCTTCTCATAGCTCAAGCCTTGTACACTTTTCTTTTTCAGTACAACCTATACTTCTTTGGAATGCGCTTCCTCTCGAGATCAGGATGGCAACTAATCGATTCACGTTTAGGGCTAAGGTGCGCCAGTATTACAACAAACTGTCTCTTGAAAGGCCAAAATAAAACCATCTCTCACGTGTGTTACATTGTGTATTAAATTTATGTAAATTGTATATATATTAGTATAATATTTTTTATTTATATTATAATATTTTATTATATATATATATACGTATATATCCACAGATATGTATGCTAATCGATTGTTTTTATTTAATCTTTATAGTTCAGACACCTGCCACAATTATTTCTGCACCACCCGAAGGTTGACTGGCAGAAAATACTATTTAGCATTAAGTCCGCCTTTTGCATTGTAATTGCAGGAAGTGATAATCTTAATATATAAAATCCTTGCGTTACTGACTGACTGACAGACACGCTACAGCCGAAACTATTGGGCACAGGAAGCTAAAATTTGGTATGTATGACCCTGGGGGACCGTAGGGTTGCACTAAGAAGGGATTTCCCGAAATTCCCACGGGATCGGCCAAAACGGGTAAATAAAAAAAAATGCAGGCGTAGCTGCTGGCGTCCTCTAGTATAATATATATATAATAGTCGTTCTCATCAAAACCGGTACACACAACTGAAGTGCATCCCAAATGAATGGAAATGTACACCAAAACGCTGAAACATTTCAAAATCCGTCGATCGGACAGCGTATAATGTAACGAGTCACTTAACGAAATGATCGGATTATGTTTCATTGACACTACGGGTGATTCATGTTCAGCTGGCTTGGAGTCAACCGGTGCTTAAATAGATGTACTCTGCGCTAGATTAGACTCTGTTCGGTAACTTCGTGGTACTTTCTTAGAGTAGATGTGTATGTTAAGCTTAAAGATATGTAGTTAAGAGTGAATTAGTAGCCTTGATAACTTGACAAATATCTGAACATGATTTTAGTCACCACCGAAAGTAAAACTGTAGTACCCGTTTCGGCATCGCCTGAAGTGACCAATTTATTGATTTTATGTCCTGGAAGATTTTGATGGTTATTTGTTGAAACTTTTCATACAATTTTGTCTGGTTATTGGTAGGCAATAGAATACTATCGAAATTAGGTTAAAAATATTGATACTAAATTCAAATAATTGTTTATAATAGTTAATTTTCAGTGAACTTATTTAGAGCTTCAATTTTATACAGTAAAAATGTATTTAAATCAAGTTCAACTTACATATAAAACAAATCTAAGTTATGCTCTTCAGATTTATTAAAGTAAGTTTCTATAAGAAAATCCACAAGATTTTTAATCGTTTTCTTTTTTACAAAACGCGTAACAATCACATCCTTGTACCTATGCGACTATGGATCTTACTACAATGGTCCTATTTTGACTTCAGGGCCTGCACATACCTTCATCAGAATTTCATATCAACAGCCTTCCGATCCCGCATAAAGACAACAATGATACCAACACCACAAGCTTGATTAACCTACGCTGGGTTGAGTTTATGGTCAATCAGTTTCTGCCATGTTGCATAACTATTAGGCCTACCTACTACGGTTGACTGTTCACTCTCCGTGATAATTTAATTGTTATTCCTGCGGTTATAGCTCAAGTTATAGTTAATAACCGCTATTGAATAATAGCAGCTTGAAACGCAATATTCTAATTCGCACGGTTTTGTCACCGGTAATCACATAAGTTTTTAAACATACTGTTTTATATAACATAACATAAATTTACAATGGTTTTATATAAAATATTTCAAATTATCATTAAATTACACAATCTGATCGCAGAGATATCTAGATATGGAACAAAACAAAATCAAACATAGAAACAAAACATGTTCCGAAGCATGTGTAACTCTTTGCGGAATTGCAGCAGTGATCCAACAGAGCAGTAAAATTAATCCCCTTCCACAGCCCATTCATTCAACTAATAACAAACAGTTTTGTTAATGAACAAAACATACAGAGTCACAACGACACCTTCAGTAAAAATATATCATATTATGTCAATTTTATTACATCGCATGAAACGATTTAGCCAACAGATTTCTAGTAAACAATATATTAAAATATATTATCCCTGTCTTCCGTCGCATTTCTGTGGTGAACCAACGATGTTCCGTCGCGACGAAAAATATTTTGATTGTGGAAATTCTGCAGCAATTTATAGTGTTAAAGAATTTTCTTATTTAATAGACCTTAGGAATACTTTTCTAGACACTTCTGTTATCTTTGGAAGTTTGAAAACCACAGACGGAGGCTCAGATGTTTTACAGCTCGAAGTACTTAACTAATTAGAAGATTCGGTTAGAATTGTGGGCAATTTAGAAATTAGGATTATTTTTAGGTATTTAGTTTTGTAGAATATTTACGAGGATATTACAATTGGAAAAAAAGCTGTGGATTAACCATTGAAAATGCCTACCTCAAAAACAATTGCACTTTTGAACCAATTTTTAAATGAAATTCATGGAGATTCTAATCCACAGAATTTTATTGAGGCACTTTTATTTTATTAAAAATATATTTGTACGGTTTAGTTGATTGACAAAATATTCGCTTTTATTGATAACTCGCATACATATAGCACAAAATTTCATCCGTGCCTTAACAAAGTTAACAAACATGAGCTTTGAAAATATTTTTAGTTTCTGACGACATCTATTCATCGACACTAGATGTCGTCAGATAATTAGGTAAATACGACGGATCATTTAAAGTTTATTGACACATAAAACCCGTTAAGTAAACATGAATATTTTATAGAAAGCTAGGTTATTATTTATGTCCTGTTGCTGACTAATTAATAACTCTATATCAGAGTTTTCTACGAGTATACTGCCTCTATTATCGTAAACATAAGAATCAAATTACTAATCATAATGCGTATTTGCCTCTTCTACATTTTTGATGAGTCTGCAATTCATTTGCTCCACTGGGTAAATTCTGAACTGAACGGATGGTGTAGTATTTAGTAGCAGTTGCCTGGCCGTTTAACACCATCCCAATTCATGGAAAACAACCATTGTTCATTATAGTCTGAGTATTCAGACAATGATTGAATGTTGGTAAAGTCGACTAAGTATTCTCCTAATCGTAGCTGTTGTCTTTAAACAGAACAATTCTCTTGGACTTCAAATCCACCCCGCCCTTTGCAATTTCTAACTATTAAATGCGTGCAGGTCAACCTAGCGTTTCTACTTAGATTATTCATGCATTTTTGAGACCCTTTCCTATAATTCATTCTTAAAGCGTAAACTTTCAGATTAATTATCCGTGCGGTGCGTTCCCAAAAACAAAAACATGTTTCGAGCCCCGTGCAGAATTTGCAACATGGCGTAACATGTTTAAAAAATCTATTGAATAAGTTGAATGAATATCAGTTTCTGCTAGTTAAAAATGATTTACAAAAATTATAACATTTTATATAAAAATGTGTTTTGGAGCTACGTATGGAATTTAGACGGATTTATGTATGGAATTCAGTTCATATTTATGTCTGCTATATTAAGGTTATAAGATGCAGAAGAAACGGATACATTATTTAAAAATTTTGCCAGGCTATAAAGCGGCATCTGGGTTACAAAAGGTCTTAGATGAAACTGACATAGCAAAAGATGTTTTTTTATGATTTATAATCATCTATCTAGTTTTTAAGATAAAATACTATCTATCTATTTTTACTATGACATGTGATACAATAACGATGATTTAGAACTCGTTTAAACAGCTGATACAAAGTGGCAGCAAAAAGAGATCACGCGTAGCACTTCTTAAAGTTTATTTATAAGACTAAGGCGAAAGTTCATTGGCCTGCCGAATACTAGAGCAAGGCTAAAGTAAGGTAGTTAGTGGTTACTAAAAAGGTATATTTACTTTGAGAAAATGGAAAAATCGTAATAAGTAGGCACTCTCTCACGCCCACGTCATAGGACACTTTATGTACGCTTCGTAGCAACTTAGGTATGCACAAACAGAAGTAGCTCTCTCCAACAGCTTTCTTTTTTTCTTTTTCGTGTGAGTGTGTGGCCAACTCTGGTGTCGGAGTTTTCAGACCGCCCTAAGGCCTCCAACATGGTCTAACGATCCTTGTCCTGAGACAGGACCCGGGACCGATAGTTTTACGTGCCCTCCGGAGCACGGTAGCGCTCTGATGTAAATGCCACACGTGGTCACCCGTCTAAGTGAAGACCTGTGCAAGCGTCGCTTAACTTTGCCGATCTACTATGAACGGCAAGCCAAGTCTCGCTATGAGCGCTACAAAAAGCAATATTGTTGCATTATCACTGTAACAACCAAATTTGAGCAGCTTAAGCATATTACTTCTCAAGAGTATCGCTAAATGCATAGTCGCTGATATGGTATCGCATTCATTATATAAACGGCGGCTTTCCCCTTTCCCCGAAATGAAAAATATTCGTAGATTACATGAAGCTTGCCTTCTTTTGCAAAGAAAGTACTGAGAGGCAAAGTACGTCTCGGTACATTTGCAAAGTGTATGCAACCTACAAACGAAGTTGTCGTAGAAAGAAGAACTTACTCTCAATCTCATTCGAGACACTATTCAAGCTACTTTCTGGACATATACTTAGAAACAAATTATATTTTAAATAAAAAATCGTGGAGAGCTGGTCTTAATCTCAATATAAATTCAAGATCACACTTCAATCCTTTTTCTTTTTTAGAAATGAAACGGTTCAATTTCATTCAATTTTAAAAAACAAATGTACCCAATAATATCTGTTATTTGAAGTAAGTATATTTAGTTTTAACAGATTATTGTGAAGCTTCGCCTCTCGGGGAGGTCGCTACAAACTGGTAATTAAAATTATGTGTAGACGGTAGACGTTGGTGTGACGGGAATAACTTTGAGGATAAGCTTGTGACGGGAATAACGAGTGACAATTGATAAAGGTGAGGTGAAAAGGGAGTATTTATATTACGCCTTTAAGACGAAATTATCATAATCTTGTGGGAATATATAATTTAAATTAGGCTTGAACGTTTTATGTTGTAACTGTTTAAAGGGCAGCTTAAATTCATACAAACTGTTTAGTGGGGAATATCAAAAATATTGGCATAAGAGTAATAAGGATTTAGCTGTGATGTTATACATGGTAGTAAGTGTCTGACCATTATACTTACACGCAAAATACGCTTGTGTGGTTGGTTAGGTTTGACAGGCAGAGATAGCCTATTGAATATACCAACAGACTGCCACGCAGAGGATATCATATTCAAAACTATGGCACGTTCTACTGACTTATGAAAGTTATGAGGTTATTTGATTCTTAATTATTGCTGGCCCACGCCTCTTACTCTTGATTAGCATTAGCATAGTAGGATTGATAAATAAAAATATAAGTTTAATTCAGTGAAGCGACTGAAAATTCTAAGCTGAACTTGAAAAAGTAACTAGTACTCAGTTATGGCACAAACATGATTGTATAACACCCCTGAACTTTTCTCGCGGATGTCGTTAGATTGAAAGTTTCTATCACTATGCGATTTTTATTTGGTTTACAGGAATCAAAAACATTATGAGAAAATATTTGAATTTTCACCTAAACCTTTTTTTTTATTTCAATCCTACAATCAACGGACACAAAGAACACTCAGATTCGAAACAGCAATTTGTGGATTGCACAAAGATTACGTTGTGTGATAGACAAAGTCATAAATTGCTGCATCGCATTAGCTCTATGTCAGAAAAAAATCCACAAAATTCGACACAGTGCCAAACACACGTGTATATCATAAGTATGAAAGAAGTCTGTAATCAAATTTATGAAAAAAAAACCATTTGAATCACTTCAACAAATGAAATATAATTATAACTTACGATTGTCAAGCTTATCTTCAATGAAATCGTAATAATTAAGCTGTAATACAATAAATAATAATGTTATTATCACATACAACTCCTCTGACGGAAATTACATTCCGATCTTATCTTGCGGTACCCTCATCGATTTTATTTAGTTGGGGTGGGCAGAGACCGGGATATAGGTTTGATTAAGACAATGGGGTTATTTCATACTAAATCGTTATTGTTATGTGTAACATACTTTATCAAGTATTTGCAGTTTGATAGGCATGTAGGTCTCATTTTAGTAACCCTGTCAACAGCAATTCAGCCGGGTTATCCAATGATTCTTTACCCATTACAAAGTGATGATTTGCTTATTTGTCCGTTATGTATCACTCACAGAGTCATCTGATAGTGTACTGTACCTTGCATAGTTTGATATTAGATGCCTGCGTGTGAGTTGTCCCATGGCATTAAGATGTTATTGTGTTGCAGTTATGTATGTGCTTCAACTGATACTATTGACGCGATAAAAATAAGCTCTTCTATGCGTATTCAACTGTTAATCGTCGCTTGCGTAACGCTGACGAATAATATAGTGGATGTCTGACAGAATACATTATGGAAAATTCTAAACGTTCCATGATGTTTTCTTGTGAATTTTGCCACTCCGTACTTGTCTAGTTTGGTGGACAATGGCCTAACTCTTATTATGAATAGAATAAGAACATTGTCCTCATGCAACAAGACTTATAATGATGAAATCTTATATTGTGAAAAGTAGCTTTCGATTGACTTTGTGATATGCTTTTAATGATATTATTATATTTACATAACTGATATCGTGATTTTTTAAGTCCCTCAGCTTTATAAAAAACAGGAAACAAGAATTTAAAATGGTAACAAGGAATTCTACAAACACCAATAAATAATTCCAAAGAGCTGTTTAAAAATATGCCACTGTTTTTAATTAACATTAAAATAATCTTGTTAATTAATTTTACAAAGTTAATCAAAAAATTTGATCCGTGTTATGATGTCGGTTTATTTTGATGTTTTTTTATTACTTAAGGTACCAGCTGGGCAGGGTTGTGTCGATCCAGACCCAGCGGGGTCGCGGTATAGTACCTATGCTAATCGTGATTTACGTTTTATGTTGCTGAAGGACGTCGATGGACATCACGTTTGTTTTAGTAGGTAGGCTCCGAACGTCTGTAGGGAAGAGTAATACACACCCTGTCTGCCTGCCTCAAGAGGCTGAGGATTAGTCAATGACTTTTTTTGCTAGATTTATAACTAAGCAAATCATTGAAGCAGTAACATGTAGATGTCAATATGTATACTAATATTATAAAGCTGAATACTTTGTTTTTGTTGTGTTTGTTTGTAGGTACACGCCAATCTTAGAAACTACTGGTACGATAGGAATAATTATTTTGTGTTCAATAACAATAAATATTCTTATCAAATCTATGAGCAAGTAGGCTTCCAAAATTAGAAAGTTGCTGAGAACTGCATCAAAACAGTATATTTTACTCATAAATTTACTCATTTGTAAATCTCTAAATCAAATTGCGTACGATTACAATAATTTATACTCAGTATTCAATCACATTAAAACATTCAATCGAATCTATGTCATACGAACGTAATACATAATTAATATACAAACCAAGTGTACGCGCAATAACGTAACATTGCAATGTGCTACATAATTCACAAAGGTATCAATTGTATCGGCAATTACGTCGCCGTGTTACAGTATACCTCTAAATAGCAATTAGTTCACCTAAACATGTTGCTTGTTATTCAAATATGGCACCTCGTCTTATGGTGCTGCTACACTTGAGCATTTGCAACATTTGGCGTTTTAAGTCCCTTCGAACTGAACAACGGACAGAGCCGAACATCGCTGCGAACTTTTTCACGATCACTCTAGCGAACGCTTTAATCAACAAAAAGGTCGAAGCAAATACTGTTCATTTGCTAGAATGCTCGCCAGAACGCTCGTTGAAATGCTCGCTAAAGTAAACACGTTTGTTTTTCGGTTTTGTAACATTCGCAACAATGTTAATTACTGGTTTGCAACAATACTCAAATGTATCAACACCATACAGATGAGAAAATTACTGTTTATACGAACAACCGTGACTATCCTTTTACGGTTTCTGATCAAAGCGTCATCATCAATTTGAGGCCTGCTTTAATTAATCTACCATTAAGATATACCCAAAAGACAAGTTTCAATTGACGTGCTATATAGGGGTCAATTGTCTAATGTGATCGTGCTGAAGCTGTTCAACCGCAAGCATAATTAATCTTTACCTGAAAGAGTATAATGACGAAAGTTCTTTGAACTTTTTCTTCATTGTCAGGTATAATTGTTCGATTCTCCTCACTTGTTTAACCATTTTAATGTAATTAAATAAAGTTGTGTCTTTATCAATATATTTTGTAAAGGAATGATTTTTATTGATGGGGTACTTAACTGGACTTGATGGGGGCTTAATAGATTGATGATCTGATTAAACTGACACATTGAGATATTACTATATTCTTGATATACGTAATTGACCTTGAGGTTTAAGCTTATCGTAACAATATAACATAACATAACAACATAACATATCTTCACGCCTTTTATCCCCGAAGGGGTAGGCAGAGGTGCATTACACACCCACACTTCGCCAGATAACAATATACTCGTAATTTAATTTAGGTTGGTTAGAACATTTGTCTTTCATTACTTTATAAATGTTATTTTACCAGAATTAAGCTGTTGACCCGTGGAATTGAATTGACCGTTGCCATCGAAATTAGTAGGTCAATAGTTCTTCGAAAGGAATTAGTTAATGAACCATTAGATCTAACGTATTGCCGACTGTCATAGTTAAAATTATTAATTAGAAGCAGATGGTTTTACTAAGAACCATAGATACAACTTTTTACATTTCTTATTTTTCTCGATACTAATATGTAAGTTGGTTTTCTAAAGTTAATGCGGTTTGCGCAATTATAGCAACAAAAATAGTATAAATGTAATAATGTACACGGCAATTTAAAATGAAAGGAACATTGGCACTTCACGCTATTAAAAAAATACAAGAATGCCTGCAGATGGCACGGATCGAATTATGTGTGACTAATTTATGTCACTCCCTCTGCAGCTGCATTCAGTACAGCGCCGGTTATATTGGGCTTTGATCCCACAAAGCATAACACCACACACTTTTTGTGCATTAAACAAGTATGTTTTACGGCTTTTAATCGTACGTGTAGCGCTCATAGTGAGACTTGGCTTGCCGTTCGTAACAGATCGGCAAAGTTAAGCAACGCTAGCACAGGTCACCATTAGGATGGGTGACCGCGTGTGGCATTTACATCAAAGCGCTACCACGCTTCGGAGGGCACGTTAAGCTGTCGGTCCCGGTTCTTATCTAAGGATAAGGATCGTTAGGCCATGTCGGAGGCCTTCGGGCGGTCTGAAAAAGTCCGACACCAGAGTTAGCCACACACTCACACGAAAAACAAACAAACAATCGTGTAGCTAACTTATATTATACTAGCTTTCGCCCGCGGCTTCGCCCGCATGAAATTTTAATAAAGAGTAGCCTTTGTACTTCCCCAGGTTTCAGACTATCCATATCAAATTTCATTACAAACGGATCTGCACATTAGCCGTGTAGCATACATATATTATAAACAGACTAGAAGACGCCAGCGGCTTCGCACGCACATATTTTCGAATTGCCCGTTTTTCCCGATCCCGTGGGAATTTCGGGAAATCCCTTCTTAGTGCACCCCTATGGTCCCCAAGGAACATACATGCTAAATTTCAACTTCCTGCGCCCAATAGTTTCGGCTGTAGCGTGTCTGTCAGTCAGTCAGTAACGCAAGGATTTTATATATTAAGATAATAAGTAGGTACTTAAAATTACTTTTGTTTTTATAGTCGTCAAACTTCAGGTAAAGATTAGTATGTAGTGTATATTATAAAAGTTATTGAAAAGCTTATAAACCTACTGAATAGAATTGCAGCAAAAATAAAAACTGAAAGCATTACCAGAAAGTACAAAATCAGACCGCCCCTCCTCCCCACTGCGCTTCAGCGCGCCAACTCATACTTTCGCGCTTTTAATAACGCTGCGCTTAGATCAATTATATCGTAAGCTCTATTCTGCCAATCAAGCCTTTTCATTCGATACCCATATTGATTTATTTGTGGAAAATATGTAATACGCCATTTTGCGGCGACAGCCATCTTGGATTTTTCATAGTGAGCTCTATTCTACAAATCAAGCCCTTTCATTTGATACCCATATTGAGGTATTTGTGGAAAATAAGTAATTCGCCATTTTGTGGCAGCGGCCATCTTGGATTTTTCATAGTGAGCTGCATTCTACCAATCAAACCCTTTCATTTGTTACCCATATGGAGTTATTTGTGGAAAATATTCAAAATATGTAATCAGCCATTTTGCTGCGACAGCCATCTTGGATTTTTCATAGTGAGCTCTATTCTACGAATCAAGCCCTTTCATTTGATACCCATGTCGAGGTATTTGTGGAAAATAAATAAGACGCCATTTTGTGTCAGCGGCCATCTTAGATTTTTCATAGTGAGCTCCATTCTACCAATCAAACCCTTTCATTTGATACCCATAATGAGGTTGTTGTGAAGTAATATGTGATTCGCCATTTTGTATCGGTGGCCATCTTGGATTTACAATCATTTAAATATTATCTTTTAATCTCGATGACAATATGAGTGTATACCAAATATCAGATCAATCATCAGGAAGGGGGTAAAATTCCAATTAGGTACTAAATTTGACCCAAGCAAGCAAATAAAAATAATACAGGATTTTCGCCGACTTAGTTGATACTTTTCCTTATAGTATGGCAACATTATACATTTTTTTATAAATTGTAGCCTATGTGTTATTCTGATGTATAAACTATATTACTGTAAAGTTTCGTCCAAATCCGTTCAGTAGTTTTTGCGTGAAAGAGTAACAATCATCCATCCATCCATCCATCCATCTTCACAAACTTTCACATTTATAATATTAGTAGGATAACATAAGGCATAAAAACCTTTTAGCTTCAGCGCATTTTAACGTACTTTTACCGTTATTTTACCGCAATTCCACCAAAATGAGAGTAGTTTTTCTACAAAAATGTGATCAGCCGCTATATCAACGAATAAACAAACTCGTGGTCACGACAAACCTTGTGTAATCATAGATACTGTAAAAACTTATGTTCAACGTAAACAGTTTTTACAACGTAAATATTGTATCGCGCGCTGCCTTCCTAGAACTAGACTTTACAGACGTAACTGAAAAGCTTCGTCTTTACGTATTTTGTATAATGTTAAGATTATTTGCTATACAAGTTTATATTTATATGTTGGTTTAGTCTGAAAAAAATTCAACAAAACGCTGTAATATCTTCATTTCAAAATTGCTACACTTCACACAAACATAAAACACTTGACATTGTTTTCAGGCAGTCAAACTGGCGTGGTGGAACTACGTTTGTTGCAGCATGAGTGAGGCGCCTAGACAGGGACAGTAACAACCTTTTACAAAATAGCTATATATTTGTAGCGCTCATAGCGAGACTTGGCTTGTCGTTCGTAACAGATCGGCAAAGTTAAGCAACACAGGTCACCACTAGGATGCACATGTCACCACACTAGGATGGGTGACCGTGACCGCATTTACATCTAAGCGCTGCCGTGTTTCGGAGAGCACGTAAACTCGTCGGTCCCGGGTTTTTCTCTAAAGATAAGGAGCGTTAAGCCATGTCGGAAGCCTTCGGCTTCTAAGAGCTGGCCACACACTCACACGAAAAACAAAACAAAAAAATATCGACTTAAAATTGCAGTCAGCTGTCGCTTTCTCTACGGTAAGAGTACTAGAGACTCCTATCCTTAACCTCTCTTAGAAGAATATGGAGGAAATATGAGCAAAAAGGAGGTGTCTATACTAATATTATATAGTAGATATTAGTATTTGAAGTAGTTTCTAATTACTCGTAAACGCATAGATTCTTGTAGATTTTAATTAAATAATATACGTGAAGTCCTGTAAGTGGCTACTTGACACATACTCTGAAATATATACAGCCAGGGGGTCTAACCTATTTGTATCCTGTCCGGCTGCAATATAGGCGACTTCGGGTACGCGCGCCCGGCTTCCTTAGCCATCAATACTGCACTCCTTACTTCGCCCGCGGTATTGTTGCCCTACTCCCCCCTACCCCTCCTATCACTGGTGGAAGAGACCAGTCTTCTAATAGGTAACACCTGTTAGAAGCTGGTTTCGAACGGGTAGGTACCACCACCCTGTCTATTTTGGTCGCGAAGCAGACTTGCGTTCCGGTTGAAGGGCAGAGTAGCCGTTCCCATCTCTCCCATCCTTTCCCTGGGTGTTGTGGAGTCTGTGTGGGGCTTGAGGCCAGCTTGGCAAAAGTCGTGGTGGGTTTGTTGGGCGTGGGGGTCTGACGTGCAGTTCAGGGAGACCTGGTGGAAATGGTTACGCCGGCCACCTGCCGGTCAGTAGGGGACCCGAACCCGAGCCCATCCTACTCGGGAGGCTGTTCCGCCAACCGGCGAAAATCTCGTTCTGCAGACATCGTGCCGGGGTAGGAGACCGGAGTGGATCCCGGTGGCTGCAGACGAGGGGGCACCGGGGGCCCTTCCGTGCTGCATGTCAGCTCCCCACACAACTCGCGGATCCACCCCGCACACGGCTATACACTTTCTTTGGGCACCACTTAGACTTCACCACACTCATTTCCCCTATCCCTCGCTCTCTCTCAGAAATCATGGCGCGCAAGAAAAATAAGAGCAGAAGTTTTACCACGGCGGACTCCATATCCACAATAAAAATGGATTTCTGTAATATTAGGGGTCTACACAGCAACCTCGACGCCGTCCATCACCACCTTGAGACGGCGCGGCCTGCCCTGCTCTTTTTAACGGAGACGCAAATAGGCGCCCCGGACGATATATCGTACTTGAAATACCCCGGTTACGAATTGGAGCATTCCTTCCACCGTAAAGCCGGGGTGTGCGTTTTCATCCGGGGCGATATTTGCTACCGCCGCCTTCGGGGCCTCGAGCATCGAGACCTGTCAATTTTGTGGCTACGAGTAGGTCATGGGGGCCAATCCCGAATCTACGCGTGCCTTTACAGGTCTTATGCCAGTGAGTTGGGGCCAACTCAATTAATTGAGAGCGTCCAAGAGGGGACTGATAAAATATTGGAACAGTTCCCTTCCGCGGAGGTGGTGGTCCTTGGTGATTTTAACGCTCACCACAAGGAGTGGTTGGGATCCCGGACCACTGACCTCCCGGGTCGGGCCCTGTACAATATGGCGTCGGCCTATGGCTTCTCACAACTGGTGAAACAGCCCACCCGTATCCCAGACGTTGTGAGCCATGTACCCTCCTTGTTGGATCTACTGCTGACTACGCACCCATGCGGTTACAGGGTGGTGGTCGATGCACCTCTCGGGTCATCAGATCACTGCCTTGTCCGCACCACAGCCCCCGTTGCGAAACCAGATCGCTCCAATGCGACTGGCTCCCGCAGAGTCTGGCAATATAAGTCAGCAGATTGGGATGGACTGCGGGAATTCTTCGCGTCCTTCCCATGGAAGCGGCACTGTTTCTCCTCTGATGACCCCGACTCTTGTGCTGACTGTGTCACAGAAGTGGTACTCCTTGGGATGGAATTATTCATCCCAAACGTCCACATACCTGTTGGCGGGCGCAGCCGCCCGTGGTTTAATAAAACCTGTAGGGAGGCTGCGCAGCAAAAGCAGTCAGCATATATGGCCTGGAACGAGGCCAGGAAGAGTCGAAGTCCTTGGGTCGAGGAGAAGAAACGCTTATTCAACGCCGCTTCTAGATCCAGCAAGAAGGCTATTGCTGAGGCCAAGGCAGAACACGTTGCCAGAATTGGTGAGCGGCTTGGAAGATATCCCTCAGGAAGTCGTGCTTTCTGGTCGCTCGCCAAAGCTGCGCAAGGCAACTTCTGCCAGATCAGTCTCCCGCCACTGCGTAAATTTGATGACAGTCTGGCCCATAGCGCAAAAGACAAGGCTGACGTCTTGGTCCAACTATTTGCCTCGAACTCGACCTTGGATGACAAGGGAGCCACACCACCGTCCATCCCCTGGTGTGGGAGCTCCCTGCCTGAAATCCGCATTACACAACGTGCGGTCAGGCGGCAGCTCAAACTTCTGGACGTCCACAAGTCGAGTGGGCCTGACGGCATCCCAGCAGTGGTGCTGAAGACGTGCGCCCCTGAGTTGACCCCCGTATTAACGCGCTTATATCGTCTTTCCTATAATGCTTACAGGGTTCCATCTTCGTGGAAGATAGCCCATGTTCACCCTATTCCTAAAAAGGGTGACAGATCGGACCCGTCAAACTACAGGCCAATAGCGGTAACGTCCTTACTCTCCAAGGTAATGGAGCGAGTCATCAACAACAAACTCCTCCAGTACCTAGAGGATCGCCAGCTGATCAGCGACCGCCAGTACGGTTTCCGGCATTGTCGTTCGGCTGGCGACCTTCTAGTGTACCTTACACACCGCTGGGCAGAAGCCTTGGAGAGTGGGGGCGAAGCTCTAGCCGTTAGCCTTGACATTGCCAAGGCGTTTGACCGGGTCTGGCACAGGGCACTTCTATCGAAGTTACCATCTTATGGAATCCCCGAGGGACTCTGCAAATGGATTGCCAGCTTTCTGGCTGATCGGAGCATTAAAGTCGTCGCAGATGGCAGCTGCTCCGAAATGAAGTCGATCAACGCTGGCGTCCCACAAGGCTCGGTGCTCTCCCCAACGCTGTTCATCTTGCATATCAATGACTTGTTGTCAATTGAGAACATGCATTGCTATGCAGATGACAGTACGGGTGATGCGCGGTACACCAGCCACCAGAATGTCCCTCGGAGCCAGGTACAGGAAAGACGATTGCTACTTGTGTCTGAAGTCGAGGACTCTCTAGGGCGCGCCTCCAAATGGGGTGAAAAGAACCTTGTTCAATTTAACCCCACTAAGACACAAGTATGCGCGTTCACTGCGAAGAAGGACCCTTTCGTTATAGCGCCTCGGTTTCAAGGAGTACCCCTGCATATTGCCGAGAATATTGGGATCCTCGGCGTCGAAATATCGAACAAAGTCCAATTTGGGAGTCATTTGGAGGATAAAGCCAAATTGGCAAGCAAGAAGCTGGGAGTGCTGAACCGGGCTAAGTGGTACTTCACGCCAAGCCAACGGCTTATGCTTTATAAATCGCAAGTCCGGCCACATGTGGAGTACTGCTCACATCTCTGGGCTGGAGCGCCAAAATATCAGCTTGATCCACTTGACTCCCTACAGAGACGAGCTGTTCGAATCGTCAACGATCCCGATCTCACGGCTAGACTAGAGTCGCTGGAGCAGCGGAGAGACTTTGGTACAGCGGACTAGTCGGTAAAATACGCAGAGAGCTGCGTATTTTACCGACTCTTTCACGGGGAGTGCTCCGAAGAATTGTTTAATTTGGTACCAGGGTCACCCTTCTACCAACGTACCACTCGCCGACGCAGTAGAGTTCACCCGTACTACCTGGAAGCGTTCTCATCTAGTACGGTGCGCTTCCAGCGATCTTTTCTACCACGTACGTGTAGGCTCTGGAATGAACTACCTGCTGCGGTGTTTCCCGAGCACTATGACTTGTCCTTCTTCAAACGAGGTTTAAAGAGAGCATTACTTTCACGGTAGGCAGCGGCTTTGCTGTGTATACCCTGACATTAGCGAAGTCCATGAGCAGCGGTTACCGTTTACCATCAGATGGGCCGTTCGCTCGTCTGCCACTAGCAGCAATAAAAAAAAAAAAAAAAATGTTGTAAAGATAGATTAAGCTGTTGGATTTCCATAAATAAATAAATAAATAAATAGCTGAAAAGTTTGTTTCTTTGCTAGAACGCGCTAATCGCAGGAACTGCTGGTCCGACCTCAAACATTTTTTCAATGTTAGATAGCCCATTTATCGAGGAAAGTCATAGGCTATATAACATGGAAGTGAAGCAGTAGCCCTAAATAGCGCGGGTGTAACCGGGCCTCATCTAGTCAGAAAATAAGTAGTTGTGTAATTTTCAGCCTATCTCTAGGTTTGACAACATCGACGTTCAATAAATTTTATAACTTCACTGCATACGAGCGTTCTGATAAAATTTTACTTGTTATTGTTATTTTGTGAAACATATTGTTATAAAATAATAAATAAATGTATCTTCTGTCTATCGGCACAAAAATAAATGAAGCGTGATTCACAAAGTTGACACAGGTTAAAATCTTTAATCGATTAAAAAAAAATCGAATGCAAAATTTCTTTTAAAGTTTTGCTATGCATCTAAAAGTTTTCAGTCTGTTGAACACGACTTCAAAGAACGATGAACTTATTTATTTTCTTTCATGTTATCCGTCCGTCTGTTCGTTTTGATATATCACTTCAACTATAAAGTTAAGACAAACAGATCCGTGTTAGCCATTTATATTCCTGGAATGTAATTTTCTCAGTATAAAGTATTGAAATACTAAAATAATAACATCCATTTAAAATTGGTGTAAAAAGAAATTTGGGCATCAATTGCCAAAAGTGTGCATCGGTTAGAAGACAATTAATAAAAAAATTCGGGCAAGTGCGAGTCTGACCCGCGCACCGAGGGTTCCATACGCATTTTACCTTATTTGAGGTTGGTGCTAATTACGCTAGTCCTCTAAATCTGTATGAGCGCCCATACAACTTAGAGGACTATCTTAAATGGAGTCTACTATGTATGTATGGAGACACCCTTAAATTTTCCACTTTTTTATTTTTTGTAATTTTTAGGGTTCCGTACCTCACAAGGTAAAAAAGGAACCCTTATAAGATAACTTTCTTGTCCGTCTGTCTGTCTGTCTGTCCGAGTGTCACCACTGACTTTCTCAGGAATAAATCTCAATTTGCTAGGTCCACCCGACCAAGCAAATTGAAATTTATACCAGATACTGAGGTCTCCTGGGAAAATCGGTGGTGACACACGGACAGACAGACAAATAGACAGACAGACAGACAGACGGACAAGAAAGTGATCTTATAAGGGTTCCTTTTTACCTTGTGAGGTACGGAACCCTAAAAATTATAAGGGTTCCTTTTTTTACCTTGTGAGGTACGGAACCCTAAAATCAGAATAAAGAAGTCTAAAAGAAACCAGACAATTTTTTTAATGACTTAATTATACAACTAAACTGAGTCTTCAAATCTAAAAAAAAAAATTCGTTCAAGTGCGAGTCTGACCCGCGCACCGAGGGTTTACACATTGCATCGTGTATCAAGACGAATTTTGCCCGTTTTTTATGTCGAGTGCCGTTACAGAATATTGCTAAAATAAGTATAAGAAAAGTTTTTCTACTGTTAACTTGAATGACCTCCTTAACTTTAGCAGTAATTGTGAAAATATTTATGTACATCCCTATCTACAAAACCGTTCTCGGAGTTATTCTTGTCTTCATACTGTAAGACCTTGCTTCTTGCAAAATTACAGTACTCTGAGTCCACAAAAAGCACCCTTTAGGTTTTTATTTACTAAATTCATAAGAATTGGTAAGAAATTGTGTATAAATGGCCATATTTTTATTGCACTGTGAAAGATCCTTGGTTTTTTCACGAAACTATGGCACTGTAAATTTAAGTAACTAATAACTCTCGAACAACTTTTAAAATGACAGATGAATTCGTTTTTCGACGTAACATCTTCAGTCTATCGCGAACAAATCGTAACGCGCTTGCGTGACTTGACTTGTCCGTTTAAGCGACAATTATACATATTATTATTAATGACAGACATTTTGTTTACCATCTCAACTGTATTTTATTCATCTCGCTGATTGCAAATAAATATTTTCTTTCACACAATAGCACAATTTTATTTATTTACCTTATTTGGAGGTTGGTGCTAATTACGCTAGTCCTCTAAATCTTGCGGCTTGCGTCCTGGCCGGATCCCCGCCCTGGGACCTAGAGGCGAAAGTACTCGCGTCATTATATAAATGGCGCGAGGAAGAGCAGACACGGGGCTCGAGGCCGGTGCAGCGGCAGATCGCGCTGCGCCAAGAGGAGCTCCGTCAGGTCTTGGTGGCGGAATGCCGGCAAAGGCTTCTGCGCCCTACCGCCGGTCTCGCTACCGTCGAGGCGATCGAGCCAGTACTCGACGACTGGCTCGGGAGAAGGCACGGCTCCCTGTCGTTTAGGGTGACGCAGGTGCTCTCAGGGCACGGCTGCTTCGGCAAGTACCTGTGCCGCATAGACAGGGAGCCGGACGCTCGGTGCCACCACTGCGTCGATTGCGGGGAGGACACGGCGCAACACACGCTCGCCGAGTGTGCAGCTTGGGAGGAGCAGCGCCATGTCCTCACAAATGAAGTAGGAGGCGATCTGACGCTACCGGCCGTAGTACGGAGGATGGTCGGTAGCGCAGAGTTGTAGGACGCAATGGTGTCCTTCTGCGAGGACGTGATGTCGCAGAAGGAAACTGCGGAACGGGAGAAGGAGATCTCGACTCCCTTCCCCGGCCGCAGAAGGCGCACCGGGCGCAGGAGAAGGGCGGACAACGCCCTTTTTCGGCCCCCATAAATGAGTCCAGGGCCGAGAGACTTGGGGAAGTCCCCGCCCCCTATTCGATGGACCCGAGTTGCAGGCACGCGCGGGTGTCGGCGCGCGCCTCTGAGGCGATGCACGGGGTAGTTCAACACCTCACTACCCCGTTCAGGAGACGAGGCCCGGAAAGCCCCGGCCAGCACTAGTGTGGGGCTGCGGAAGAATTTGGATTCCCACGGCCCCGCGCGCACGTGCGAGGAGACACCGGGGTGGTTTTAGCCGGTAAGAGTTCGGCACGCCCCTCCGCATTTCCCCAGGCGGAGGTAGTCCATGAGAATATCCCTCCGCAAAAACAAAAAAAGAATTGTCAATTTTGGTTAAAAGCAAGGTCTTACTGCACAAGTAAAGAAAAATTCCGAAAATTAAAAAAAATTGAAAATTAAGGTTAATTTTGGTACTTAAAAGTTTTCGCAAAAATCAAATTTTGACCATATCCTTATTAGGTTGACCCAAGACCCTGATTTTTATACACCTAATAGGAACCATAGACCTCAGTATCTGGTATAAATTTCAATTTGCTAGGTCCACCCGTTCCTGAGAAAATCGGTGGTGACACACGGACAGACAGACAGACGGACAAGAAAGTGATTTTATAAGGGTTCCTTTTTTTACCTTGTGAGGTACGGCACCCTAAAAACATCAAATTCATTAAAATCACATAAAACTGCACCTATCAGCTGTACTCCTGTCTATCAAAATCCATTCTCAACGTATAACGTGCGACAAAATACCCCATAAAAAGCACCCGAATTCGAGGACTTCACTAAAACTTGGAAGCTTCCTAACAGCCAAAAACCATTAACGTTCCCACAAGAATTCCCAATCGAAGTAAAAGAACAAAGCTGAAGATGATTGCTGAGTGTTACTTCCACCCAACAATTCAACAATCCGTTGGTTTTATGCGATCAAACACTCGACGCTCAACTTTCAGTAAAGTCTGAATCACTACGGGTTTGAGTTCCACCATGTTTTATGCAACGTACTTTAGTTCGATCAGACGCTTCAGTATTTCAGGCTTTTTAGGTTTCCGTACCTCAAAATGAAAAAACGGAACCCTTATAGGATCACTTTGTTGTCCATCCGTCTGTCAAGACTCTTTTTCTCAGAAACGCGTGGAGGTATCAAACTGAAATTTATACCAAATAGTCAAATCTACTGAATCATCAAAAAATCAAACTTCTAAGCCAACGCAATCAAAAGATTCAGCAGTTTATGCTGCAAATTTCCGCAAATATTCGAAACTCAAAACCTACTTCCCGTGAACTTGGAATCTTGAAATTTGGTACAAGGCCACTTCTTATAGCACAGATTAAGAAAAATTTCCATAAATCTAAATTTTTTGTTATATCATAAATTAAAAATATTTTTGAAATTTAAAAAAAACCACTTCTTATAGCACAGATTAAATAAAATTTCCATAAATATAAATTTTTAGTTATATCATAAATTAAAAATGTTTTTAAAATTTTAAAGTTATTACCTCTTTCCTCATGAACGCGTAAAGTTATTAAATTGAAATTCATATCAAATACTCAAGTCTATAAAACCGTTCAGCTGTAATAAAATCAAACTTCTATGTCAACGCAATCAACAGAATCAGCAATTGAAACATATTTTCAAACTCGCAACTACTCGCAAGGGAATCAAAACCTACAGGGTACTTCCCGTGAACTCAGAATCTTGATATTTGGCACGAAGCAAACTCTTGTAGCACAGATAAAGGAAAAATTGCGAAAACCATAAATTTTTAGTTACACGATGTAATTAAAATATTTTTAAAAATTTTAATGGTGCTACCCCTTTCTTTATGAACTCGTAGGGATATTAAATTGAAATTCATATCAAATGCTCAAGTCAAAACTAAAGGGTATTTTCAGTCGATTTAGAAGCTTGAAATTTGGCATAAAGCAACGTTTTATAGCACAGTAAAAAAATTGAAAATCCAAAATTTTTAGTTACATCATATATTTTTTTAAATAATTATATATACCTACAGGTTTGTCTGGAACCCTCGGTGCGCGAGTCAGACCCGCACTTGACCGGTTTTTTATCTACGGCAGCGATTGAGAATGAATTGCTGCGATTTAGACAAAAGAAAATATATAAATGTAGGTTCCGTGGTATTTGTATTTGTTTCGTTGTCAGGAAAAACCAGAAGCTTTTTTATTTGGTATTCTTAACCAGCAGTTTTGGGTGAGACCAAATGAAAACTGGAATTGGTTTCAAACTCTAAACAAAGAAGTGATTACCAAATGGAGACAATTGTCTACATTTGGTAATCACTTACTACAAAGTGTGCCATATTATGCTCTATTTGTTTCTTTAGGTTATAGACTCCAACTAAATAATCCAACAGAAAGTTGTTTTTTTAGTATTTCATTGCCAATAGTGGCAGAAAACATCTCGGCAAAACGCACAAATGTGCCGATTGTCATCAAATAAGATATTCCGGCTGCCGATTCTTCTTTGATCATGAAAATTCACTTTTTCCAGCGCAAAGTTTTACTATAATCAAAATAAATTGAGGAAACATTGTTTCGAGTACCACAAGTATACATAAGCGAGTAAAGCTTTTCACTACAGTTCTTGCCATCGTACTCTGCGCTCAGTTTAAATGGCAATCGTCTCTGTATACCCCGAATATTCACTGAAATGCCGCTAGCCGACTCATACGTGCTGGTTTGCGAGAAAACTTATATATTATTCGGATTATATTACAATAATGCAAATGCAATACTTTCTTTTTCTTATTTTTTTCCTCTTTATGTTTTTATTAGTAGAACATTACAAAATATTAATTTTAACTATACACATGCTGGTTTATTCTTTGCTCAAAGAATCAGCATTGCCATCCAGCGTGGCAATGCTGCCAGCCTTCTGGGCACGTTTCCCAATGACATTGATGCGGAGGCATTCTACGACGCCTAAACACAACAGTACATATTTCCACTTCTTATTTTTAGATTTATGTACATACATATCGATATTCTACGTATAACATCGTAACTGACCAAATTAGGAAAATGATATTTTTAGATTTTCTTTTACCTTGTAACATGGATTATCGTTTGATCTAATAAAAACAATATTATTTACAATAAAACCAAAGATATGAAGACTGTAATAATTGTATCTTCATATTTAGCGTAGTAGTATATCGTATAGCGCAACTACAATACAGTGCGCGGGGAGCGGGATACCTGTGAGCAGCGCGACCCAGTTATATGTAAGTACCGATAGAATACGAGGGAGAAAGGATGTTCGTGGTTGCATTAAAAGAAACGGTTTGATTCATATTATTTGTTGGACATATAAGGTAGTATAGCTATAAAATATGTCATCTTGATCGTCTTACAAATGATTGATGCAGTTATTAAACCGTTAAACAAAATGATACGTTTGACCTAAAAACCCAAACGCTAATAATTAAAATTCTATAATGAAGTGTGTACCATTAACTCTTTTGTGGCCGTTGTACGAACGTGCAAAGTAATTGGAATGTCTTAAAATATTAATTACAAACAACAAAGTTAACAGTGTATTGGAATAATAGCACGTGTCTAACATTAATACCCTAACGTTAAAGGTTCAAGTCAATTTAAAACATAATTTCAAATTTAACTTAATTTAAAATTATAAGTAGTAAAACAAACTATATCAATTATACAAAATAATGTCAAAGTTTCTGTTTTTATCTCTCTCTCCTTTCTACCTATGTATTCATCCCTCTGTACAGCTAAACAACTCAAACACTGTATAGGATATAAACGTCATGTTGTGGAAGGTACTAACCCAAGGGAAAGTTACGATTAAGACAATATCACGCGTACGAAACTGCGGAAAAGAGCTATAATCTTACTTTTTTCTTTCTTTTGGACCCCCGTGAAGATTCTTTGTTAACTGCTGAGAATATAACACACCATTCATTCCTTGCACAATAAATCTAAATATAAAATAATAGATTTTGATTATGAAAACTACATTTGTCCTTGGCTTGTTGAAAATTTTATTTTGTCACTACCACCCTCTCAAGTTTCAGTGATTTAGTTAACACTTAGCTAGCGAACAGACTTCCAGGAAAAGGAACACTAAACCCAGGAAAGACAAGAGAAATATCGGACGTCGACATGCTGCCAAATGGAAAGACGACAAATGGACAATGCTAAGAAACTTAGGCTATGAGTTTATGAGTAACGATGGTGCTGTAAAGCATTGTAGCATACCAAATAGTTTCTTGAAACTTAGTATTAGGTTTAGGCATTTAGGGAACCGTGAAAAGCATGATGTTATGTGTGTAAAATATGTATGCGATCATATAAAATGTTTTCAACTACCTAGTAGAATCTCATTAGACTGGCCAAATAAACTTGAAGATCCTTATATCATCCTCTTAGCGTTATCCCAGTTAAAACCCGGTGTCTGCTTTGTAGTCTAATCGGATTTGACTGAATACTAGCTTTTATACAGAGTGACTGTGTACAGACAACTGTACAGGTTAATATTATTTTATATATGTAATTACCGCGCCGCAGTGCGCGTCAGCACTTTTATATTGTAATTTTATTGCATAGTGACAATAAAGCATTGGTCGCAAAAGGTTGTGTGTGTTTTATCATTCCTATTACGCAACCTGTCTATCATATCATCGACCTCCGTCACTATCATCTACTGTTAGGGTAGCAGCCCTTAACATCGTGGTCCTTCGTTCGTTTAACCGGCCTATTTCGGTTTGTGAACCAGTAAAATAGTGTATCAATATCATTTTGTGTTTGGTAGATTTCTAGTACGATAGCGAATCGGTTCGCTGGCCGCCCACAAGCGGGTCTCACCAGTAGAATTGAGAAGGCGCACATATCGTGCTAGAGATTACAGGCACACAGCAATCACGTAAGCAATCGTTTTATCAAGCATCGGAGATCATTTCTTGGTCAACATCAATCTCAACTTAACCCCAGGTATTTATTATCTTGTGTTTTAATTTATCACTAGCATCAGCTATCATGGAGGCATTACAATCCGTATTGGAACGCGAGAGCATCCTGACAAAGGAAATTGAGCGAGTCAATGTCAACTTCCGAAAGGATAGTGCGAGTAGGAAGACATCTGAGTACCTTCTCAGCCGTTTAGCCGCGCTGGATAAATGGTGGAAGGAGTTTGAGGAAAATCATAACCAGCTGATAGTCTTCGAGGACGATTAATACGAATATTTCAGCAAAAACATCTATGGGTACATGAAAGAGTATTACATCAAAACAAAGGAAATGATTTCATCGTACAAAGAGCCCAAATTGCTGACATTTTCTTTGCCTACTTTTGAGGATTATTCTTGTCTTGGGGACGACCTACTTAGCCAGCAGGAAACCAATTTTAGAGCGTTAGATCGGTTGATCAATAGAATCAATATTGAAGATTTAGAGGAGAAATGGGAGCTGTCAGACGAATTAAAGAATCTTCAAAATCTTTGGAAGGTTATTGACACCATTCATCTGCGTCTCGACAATCAGTTAAAAGGAAGCAACCGCGCATACCAAGACAAGTTTTTGGACATTGAGGAACGTTACCTTGCCATCAAGAAGGAGTTGAACCGAAAATTGAACTCTACTGCCCACCTTGAACAAGCCACACCCAAACTGGAGGTTCCCACCTTTTTTGGCAAATACACCCAGTGGCCAACCTTCTTTGATTTGTTTGTGGAGACGATACACAATAACAAATGTCTTAGTAAGGCGCAGAAGATGCAACATCTCAAGGGAAAGGTCAAGGGTGAGGCAGAGGGCTTAATTCAACACCTTAATATATCAGCCGAAAATTACGAGACTGTGTGGGACATTCTTACGCACCGTTATAACAACCCTCAGATTTTATTTTCAACGCAGATGGATATATTTCTAAACCAGCCGCCGATCAATAAACAATCATCTTATCATGCATTTAAGAAGCTCCATGATACAACAACCCAGTGTGTCAACAGCATCAAAAACCTAGGCATTGACATCGCTACCTGGGATCCAATACTAGTTCATCTCTTGACGAAAAAGTTAGACGAGGAGACGCGTACTGACTTCATGGAATCACGAGAATTGCCTCGAGACCTTGCATCATATTCGGAGCTAATCCGTTTTCTTGAGAACAAGTTTATGGCTCGAGAGCCTGTATGCAAGAAGTCACCATCAGACTCGTATAAATCGAACCCAGGTCATTCCAAACCCACCAACTACAATACGTCGTCAAAAAACACTTCTTTTTACAAGAAATATCAGTCTAACGCTACAAACAACCGGCGATTTTGTCCCGTGTGTAAAGCTGCACATGATCTATTTCAGTGTAAACGCTTCCTTGCGCAATCGGCGGACACGAAAATGAAAACGCTATCAAAACATAATATTTGTCGTAATTGTCTCTACAAACATTATGACAATAAATGCCTATCAACAAAAAGGTGCAACGAATGCAATGGCGATCATAATTCATTAATTCATGACGCAATATCAGCGATTCAATGTGACGCACATGATCAACCTCGATCCCAGTCATCTCGAGCACCACTGGATTCGGCGTCGACGTCACAGAACAGTCACAACGTCAACTACGAGTGATAATGAAGAGGTACTTTTAACTACCGTAGCATTGAATATCAAGGCCTCAGACGGTACCTATATGCAGTTTAGAGCCCTATTAGATCAAGGGTCCCAAATATCCCTTATATCAGAAAACGCCGCTCAATTATTGGGATTAAAACGACAATATTGTCGAGCAGCGGTATCGGGCATTGGATCAACACAAAAACAAAGCAAGGGGCTAGTATCACTCGAATGTGTATCAATTTACGACGATTATCACTTTACTACGGAGGCTCTAGTCGTAACACGAGTTATAAATAACTTACCTAATGCTTCGTTTAAGAAACAAATTTGGCCACACTTATCACACACAAGACTGGCAGATCCCGAATATAACATTTCGAAGCCAATTGACTTGCTATTGGATGCTAGTGTCTATTCAGATATAATCATGAGTGGTCTAATCAAAGGTCCTGTCCAAGCCCCCATAGCTCAGCAGACGAAGCTTGGATGGATACTATCAGGCAATGTGAAGACGTTCGCTTGCCATGTTGTAATCAATGATGTAGATAGCATCTCCAAGTTCTGGGAAGTAGAAGATATACACGATACCTCTACGTCACTATCGTCGGGGGACTTACATTGTGAGGATTATTATCAGTCTACAACGAGGAGATTAAGCTCGGGCCAGTATGAAGTAGCATTACCTATGAAACCCAGCTTCGAACAAGAAATGGGCGCATCTAGATCAAAGGCTGTCGCTCAATTTATTCAGCAAGAAAAGAAGATGATCAAGGATCCATCACTGGCTGAAGGTTATCGCAAGTTCATGCGGGAGTATGAAGAATTAGGTCATATGCGTAAAGTTAGTCAACAAGATCACACAGCATGCTACTTACCTCATCACGGCGTGCAAAAGTTGGACTCCACGACGACAGCTCTCCGTGTTGTGTTCAATGCCTCGTCTAAGAGGTCATCTGGGCGCAGTTTAAACGACCTAATGTATAGCGGACCTAATCTTCAACAAGATCTTCAAGATCTTATCTTAAGATGGCGACAATATAAGTACGTTGTCACAGCAGATGTGGAAAAATTTTTCCGAGCCATACTTTTAAGACCTGAAGATCAGCCGCTTCAATCAATATTATGGAGAAGTTGTCCTCACGAAGCCCTCCAAGAATATCATTTAACTACCGTTACTTACGGTACGCGAGCAGCCCCCTTCTTGGCGATGAGAACGCTGAAACAAATTGGCATCGATCACGCAGATCAATATCCATCAGTTGCTGCTGCTCTGGAGTCATCCTTTTACATGGATGACTATTTAGGAGGAAATAATACCATCCAAAATGCTAGACAACTACAACAAGAATTAATAGAAGTATTAAAAGGCGCTGGCATGAACCTGAGAAAATGGTCAAGCAATGAACCCCAACTCATCGAAAATCTACAGCCAGAACAAATAAACGCTCCATTCGAGTTCAAGGACACCGAGTCTCGAAAAACATTGGGCTTGCGATGGATTGCTACAAGCGACATGTTTACGTTTGACACAAGAATCGAACCTTTACTCAGCGACAAGCCGTACACAAAACGTCAACTATTGTCGGATATTTCAAAAATATTTGACCCGCTTGGCTGGCTATCACCGCTCACTATCAGGACAAAGATTTTGTTCCAGACCACCTGGACGACACCCCTAATGTGGGATGAAAACTTGCCCCCAAACATATCATTAGAATGGCAAACGTTGCGAGAAGACCTAAGAAATATTAACATATTTTCCATACCTCGCTTTATTGGTCAAATAGAACAATCAATAAAAGTACACGGATTTTGTGACGCTTCGGAGAAGGCTTACGCGTGTGCAATTTACGCGGTCACAACTGATCATAAGGGCATGTACACATCAAAACTAGTTATTGCGAAAACGAAAGTTGCACCATTGAACAAAGCAATTACATTACCAAGATTGGAGTTACTAGGTGCACTATTACTATCACAATTAATGAAGAAATTTCTGCAAACCCTTTCTTCAGAGCAAATAGAGATCTTCGCCTGGACTGACTCGATGGTTGTACTAGGCTGGTTACATGGAGACTCATCAAAATGGCAGCAATTTGTGGCAAATCGTGTGCAGAAAATAACTACAGTTATTCCAGCATCAAATTGGCGTCACGTGAAGTCTTGTGACAATGCAGCTGACTGTGCCACACGAGGACTGACATCGGAAAACTTATCCCGATATCACTTGTGGTGGGAAGGGCCAGAATGGCTTATAAACTGCGACTACAATAACATTACTACAAGTGAATATCGAAGTCCTATATTAGAAAGGAAAAAACACAATGTGCATACAGCTTTATGTGAAACACAAATATCATTCATAATTGAATTATTAAATAAATTCAATTCATTAAATAAGTTTGTACGTACAGTGGCCTGGGTCTCGCGTTACATTACTTGCCTACGCAAAAAGAACTCACGTGCAGCGAGAGATGCATTGACCGGTGTCGAAATACAAAGCGCACTATATTTCATTATAAAAGAAGTACAAAGTAGTGATTTTAATGAAGATATCAATCATTTAAAGAAAAAGGGATTCGTTCGAAGCAAAAGCAAGCTATCCTGTCTGCAACCATTCCTAGATGATCACGGAATACTGAGAGTCGGCGGACGCCTTGGACAATCGAATCTAACATATGCTGCTAAGTATCCCATCATAATATCACCAAGAAGTCGCTTATCAGTGCTAATTATTCAGCAAGCTCACATGCATACGTTGCACGGCGGGCCGCGACTCACTTTATCACATATTCGGGAGAAATATTGGTTGCTCAGTGGCATCAATAGCGTTAAAAAACAGCTCCGATTGTGCGTCAAGTGTCGAAGATACAGTCAGGAATCCTATCAACAGCTAATGGCGGATCTGCCTAAGCCAAGAATCACTCCCTCACGCCCCTTCACCAACGTGGGTGTTGATTTCACGGGACACGTTGATGTAAAGGCCAACAAGGGCAGAGGTATAAAAACAAGCAAAGGATACGTTGCGGTATTCGTCTGCCTAGCCACCAAGGCCGTGCATTTGGAATTGGTGTTGGACCTCAGCACAGCATCCTTCTTGGCAGCATTAAGAAGAATGTGTTCCAGACGCGGAGTACCAAAAAATATTCATAGCGATAATGGCACTAATTTTGTGGGCGCTTCACGTCCTCTTAAGCAAGAGTACAGAGAGATCATGGCTACAATCAATCCAGATGTTATTAATGACGTCACCAATATGGATACACATTGGCACTTTAACGCTCCCGTTTGGCCAAACGCAGGCGGCTTGTGGGAGGCAGCGGTGAAGAGTTTGAAACATCACTTGAAGCGTATTCTGGGTGCTCAAAAATTAACATATGAAGAATTCTCTACACTGCTCTGTCAAATAGAAGCCTGTCTCAACTCCAGGCCCCTCTGTGCACTCACTGAAAATCCAGACGACACGTACCTCACTCCTGGGCACTTCCTGGTTGGTGGTTCCCTGTTATCACGACCTCAGACAGATCCTGATCATATCAATTTGAATACGCGTTGGCAGCTGATTCAATCAATGAACAAACAATTTTGGAAACGGTGGTCTATAGAGTATCTTCAGCAATTACAGTCGAGAACAAAATGGCGTATGGCAAAACAAAATCTGAGAGTGGACGATGTTGTTCTTATCAAAGAAGATAATATGCCACCTGGCAAATGGGCGATGGCGCGTGTACAAGCTTTGCATCCTGGTCAAGACGGGTGCGTAAGAGTTGTGACTCTCAAGACTGCTGACAGTAGCATCAAGCGCCCGGTTAACAAACTTATCCCTTTGCCGGTACGGGAAGATGACAATCCAAAAGAAGACATCTCGAACATTTCTTGTCACGGGACGACCTCCAGACGTCCCAATAAGCCAAAACTCTCCTTGACAACATTATTGATGTCTGTGTTTCTCCTGTTGATGATGACTATATCACCCAGTCTGCAGCAAACATCAATAGCTTACAATATCACGGCGCTCGACAGTGGAAACCATCTATTTTTTGATAAGATATCGGAACTGCAGCATATAAAGGATGAGTGGAAGCTAATAGTTTATTACAACATGTCTACATATTGGTCTGGATACTTTGAATTAGAAACCTATATCCGGCATTTGAATAAATTGGATCAAAACACGTCTTCACAAACACAATCAAGAATGTCCTACGGAGCAATATTACTACAACTGCAGCATGAGTTGAACGAACTCCAACATTATAATTCGTTACTGCGGAACCCTAACAAAAGACACAGGAGGGGACTAGTTAACGGCGTTGGTAACCTGGCTAGTTTATTTGGAGTTTTAGACGACAAGTTTGCCGAGCAATACAAGCAAGACATTGAGAAAATCTCCATGAACGAAAACCATATGCAGAACCTTATCAAAAATCAAACCCTTATCATAGAATCGGAATCGAACGTTATACGAAGAAATGAAGCTATTATGAATCAACAATTCACATATATGAATAAACAAATGAAGTTATTACGACAAGACGTAAACACCGTGCAATCAGAAACCACTCAAGGCCTTTTGTTAACGTCCTCGGCGTTATCAGCGTATGTCGTCCTATCAAACCTACGAAGTATGCAGCAAACACTAATAGATGTGATCACAGATATTCATCATGGGTGCATAGACACTCACTTATTCTCGACTGAAGAATTAGAATCTCAAATTCATATCATAATGCGTGAGATACAGGATGATCTAAATGTTCCAATGGAAAGGTCGGGTATCAAGAGCTTATACAAGTTGCTGCGAGTGTTTACTCGTGTATACGATGACTATCTGATTATGGAGATTAAAATTCCCTTGGTCACTACGGAAAAGTATGAATTAGATAAGGTCATTCCTCTGCAAGCAAGCGAATCCAAGGGAAACTATGAAGTTACATCATCATACCCATATTTGGCATTCAATTTGAGAAAGGACTTGGTCTTATTCTTCACCGAAAATGATTTACAACTGTGTCTACATGCAAATCCCGAGAAGATATTATGTACCATTGACAAGCCGATACATAAAATATTTGAACAACAATCCATTTGCGATGTTAAAATCAATGACATAATAACATCAGCCTGTACATACAAACGATCTAAGTGCCGCGTGAACAAGTGGATCAAGTTACGACGCCCGAACGACTGGCTGTATCAATGTTGTCAACAATGCACTGTGCATATTTTTAGCACACTGGCCACGGAAGTAAAGACTTTATCAGGCAATGGCATAATCACTTTATGCCCAGGATGCACGCTAAAGGCAGAGTCATTTCAGATTTACTCTCACAAGAACTTTATAAATCACGTGGATCACCATACAGAGGGGATTGAGCTCCCACAGATATCTGTGGTGAATGATATCGTCAATACGAGTATGTCTTCTATTGAATCCTTTCGACCAGAAAATCATCATGACGAGTGGGCCCAGCTGAGGTCTGAACTAGAACATCTTAAGCAACAATCGACTCAAACACTCAGCGTCCACGACGTGCATCAGTACAGCGTGCTCTACTCGCTGGTGGGAGAAGCCATCCTAACGGACCTCGTTCTCACTATCATTTGGATTAGACGAAGACGGACGCAGCAGCCGCCCATGGAATCGGGATTGAAGTTAGGTGAAGTTGAGACTGTTCCCGAGCCGCAGCCTATCCTTCGACCTAGGAAGATCAACGAGAGCACATCAACGCCCAACTTATATAATTTAAAGTTCGATATTCCATTAAGTGAGAGCGATTAAGTAGTTAATTTTAATGTATTTTATTTCTAACTTTTCATTTTATTTGATATCAAGTTTGTAATTTTATATTTATAATCAGTTCGTTGCCCTCTTTTCTGCCCTCGGCAGCATGTACAGACAACTGTACAGGTTAATATTATTTTATATATGTAATTACCGCGCCGCAGTGCGCGTCAGCACTTTTATATTGTAATTTTATTGCATAGTGACAATAAAGCATTGGTCGCAAAAGGTTGTGTGTGTTTTATCATTCCTATTACGCAACCTGTCTATCATATCATCGACCTCCGTCACTATCATCTACTGTTAGGGTAGCAGCCCTTAACAGACTGCCTGTCTGACCTCTCCGCAACCCAAATGGATAGCTTTATTCTATGGTTTAGACTAGTGTCAGTTTATTCATAGTTACTGAGTTCCTAAAACGACTGTCAAAGATCTTCATAACAGTCGCGACCGATGGCTTAATGTGCTCGCCAAGGCACGGGGCAAATATTAATTTTCAATTCACTACGCACGTAACTCTGAAAAGTCGTCAGACCCTCTGCATGGGAGTCTTTTGGCATCTCCACTCGCTGCCTTTTCCGCTTGGCTATCGCTTTATGTTATCTAAGCATTTACTAGAAGATAACGCATACCTGATAATGTTGCGCTCTGTGCAAGTAGGCAGCCGATACCTAAGCCGCAAAAAAATATTATTTGATGTACATGTGCAAGTCTCAAATAATATTCAGTTCTCACCATGATTTTTTTAACGTCTGCCAGAAACTGGTAACCATAGTATTCCAAACAAAAAATCCAATAAAATTCAGACAAACTTTCAATAACATTTTATTCCTAGTAGCGATTGCTCTTAAAATGAATAAAACAAGAAAATAAATCTTATAATAAAGATCTCATATCACACGTTCCTAAAACTACTGAAACAATGAATGGCAATGCCATTGATTAGTATTTTGAGTTCTTTTTTGAAAGGAATGCTTATTTGGACTGATTTGATTATGAAATACATTTATTTTATGCAATGGAAGATATTTTATTTCATGTATTTCCTTTAATAATATGATAATTGTAACTTACGACACAATTTATATTACTAGTTCCAATGTAAATTATCTTATATACATCATACATTACTGAATTCTAGATAAATGTTTAATACGGCACGACAAATTAAATACGGCTAATAGATAGATAGATAGATAATTGCTTTATTGTGCAAATGTTGTTACAAAATCGGTGTAAATAACTTGAATATATATCTAATATATCAAATGCACAAGCACAACCTTAGGATGGACAGACTGAAAAAGACAAAAGCTTTGATGTGTAGCGATTAAAATTATCTGATTACTAGAAATTGTTTTTATTATATATATATATATATATATATATATATATATATATATATATATATATATATATATATATATATATATATAATAAAAACAATTTCTATACATACGCAGGTATACATACAATAGATATGATAGGTGCTAAACATATAAATAAATACATAATATACATATGATACATATACACCGCTAGTTTTTAATTAGTACAAAAAATTTAATGGGGCTCTAGGCATCTTTAACTAATCATATATATTATGTATGTAAAAAATAAAAATACTAAGTTCCAAAACTGTCCCAAAACTGACCACAAAAATACGTAATGTTTGGTAAATGCAAAACTAAATACTATGTTGTAGTCATTTTACGCGCCACTACTCCATTGATAAATTTGTGCAAACTCGAAGCTCGCCAACCCCTGTCCCACTGCGCGCGCGCCGCAGTACTAAATTGAAGGCGATAGCGAGCGGATATTTTTCGTGGTAACAATTATTGTTTGTTTACGTTTTCCCAACAGGATGGCTTATTAGTTCACATCACGCGAGGGCAGCTATGCATTTGTACAGGGAAGTGTTTGGAAGCCAGTGGATCGGTCGAGGCGTGTCGTAGCTTGTCCTCCATGCTCACCACTGTGTACAAAAGTGAGCCGTTGTGAGTGTGAGTGTCGAATAATTTAAACAGCGCATATTGGACGCTTTTGACGCAGCAAAAAGTCAGAGAAGCTTACTTATGTCGTTAAAAAACAATTAAATAAAACGTGCTGTGTATTGACAATAGTGATGGATATTTCGAAGAACAATAAAATTGAAATACTTGTAAGTAAAGTAAATATTACCTACTTAACTAAATAATAATTTGATGCGGGCGGCTCAAAATCGCTCTGTGTGGAGAACCTTGAGGGAGGCCTATGTCCAGCAGTGGACGTCTCTAGGCTGACATGATGATGATGAAATAGGAATTGTAAATAGCAGCCGATTCTAACTTCATAAATACGCCAAAATTACTCTTTTCTTTTATTACAGAATACCTTCTTTTATTTTGATATGTGTTTGCTTTCTAAATACATACCTCCGTATTTAATTACTTGTAAAACGGTAAATTTTTACAGGATGAAGTATGAAGGAGTGGGTAGAATTAAAAAAAAAAATATCTACCTACACTTATTATTTTGCTTCATTTTATTGTCTACGGCTACCTGCATTATAAGTGCGACGAAAAGAATGCGTAAGAGTAGGACGGAAAGTAAGTACTATCTATGAAGTAGTGAATGGATTGTAAAATATGTCTATGATTTGGGTGAGATTTTCTACAAAAAACAAATGATTATAACTTTGCTATTTATAGATATTATGAAATTCTTACGTCACTTATATGATAATAATGTCTTTCCCAAAGAGATTGGATGGTTTAGACTAGAGAGAACATGCCCTATAAATTTCCTTATACCGAACGTGCAACATGTAATGTCAGTTGGTCTTAGTTGGTTAATCATAACGTCAAATTACGCGTCTCATTTAAAGAGGCATAGACTCTTTACATACTCATATCTTTGACTACATTCTCTAAATAGCCGTGCTGTGATCTGTCATCAGTGTAAAATTTGTTGGACGGTTGTGTTTTCATTTTTAATAACTTTTTTGCATTTAAATAGTAAGTAAGCTTATAATAATTACATAGTGTACTCATTAATTAATACACATCGTGGATGTGATATCGGGATGTGGATTCCGCTATTCTCGGAACGGAAATAACAGGAGAAACTTTATCTTCTAGCGGTGAGTCGGAATTTTCCAACAAATTTATTTACTTTTCTCGTATTAATGCTATAATGAGTGTTAAGTTTACACAATATCATTGTATTGCAAATCAAAGGAACAGCTTGCATACATATGTGTTATGAATTTAACCCACAAATTGTTATTTAGTACATTTATTGATTTAATAGCCTTAGTGATGGGATTTGACAGTGAAAGGAGATATCGATGTTTTTTGAATGAGGGATAAATACGGAAACTAACCATCGGACATGAATGTAAAACTGTAGCTGGAAGCGACAGCGGGTAGCCGCGGTTGCTAAGTTGGCAATAAACAAAGACGTCCAGCGGTCTAATTTTCTATCGCGCGTTTGATAGTAAGCGCAGTTTAATGTACATAATTTACTTAGATACCTACCTTAAAAGTAGCGTCTATTAACCTAAAGCCAAGTGTTCCAGTGTACGCACGTGTGTGTAGGCTTACATTTCTGCATCTATAAAATAGTAGATGGATTAGGGATGTGAGTAGCATGTTTTATTATTAAGATGGTGTTTTTTATTATTGCCTATTAATGACGTCACAAGAAAACTTTGGACATATGCCGTCGGACGGCCTAGTTTGATTTAGCAGAAGTACCATCGTATTTGTTCACGTCATTTTGAGAAAGACTGTTTTTTAAAGACAGAAAGCACCTGGCGTCGTTTAAAACCGAAAGCTGTGCCTACATTACATTTATGCCCGGACATTGCACACCCGGTAGAATTATTTATCCAAAGCTAAAGAAAAAGTGTGTAATTTTAGTTTGAACATATTAATAAAATATAATAATTTCAACGATTTTAATTAATCTACCTACTTCTATATTATTTATCATATTAGTGCTATCCTGACTGATCAAAGACGTCTTGCCTTGTAGTCCACTACACAATATTCTACCATAAAATATAATATTCTTTCACATTCACACAACATTATCTGGTCCCAAACTAAGCATATCTTGTACTACGGGTACTAGATAATCGATAAACATGCATATATACTTTTCTGTAAATATATTACATATTATACATAGTACCATCCAGACCAAGACAAACATCCATATTCATGCACACAAATATTTGACTTGAGCGGGAATCAAACCCGCAAGCTTCGGCGTGGCAGTCGGATTACCTACAACTCTAAAAAAATCGAGCAGTGTCCAACGTTAGCGATAGCAAGCAACGTGATATGATGCGACGCAAACAAATTGCCAAAGCCTGCCGTGCCGCATTAGCCAATCTGGTATAATTTGTACAATACATAATCTAAGTGACAGTTTCTTAGCATCGCATCGCAGCGCATAGTTCATTAGTTTATGAATACTTTTTGTCAATAGATTTTATGGCTAAAACGAACAATTAAACACGTGATTTTTTTAGTACTGTCTGTCTGGCAAGTTTTTTCAAAGCACTGTCCGGCGTCAACAGCAAAAACTACAATTTCAATATTTTAGTTGTTTACTTCTACGGCTTAAATATATCGACACATACTGAAGCTAACTTCAGTATGTGTCGACATTTGACCAAAAATATTTATCGATAAATCATCACTGTTACGAACAACACTCGGTTTAATAACTCTATGTTTTGTCTACTGTTTGCCTACCACGATGCTGCTATAAGAGGGTGCTGCTAAACCTATCGACAGCTCTTTCTATCATACTGCATGTGCCATTAGAAAGAAGATATCAATCATAGCAACCGCTGTTGTTATTTAGTGTTACTTCTATGCCTTAGGTTATATTTCTTTGGTCTTTGCTAATATGTCCTTAAAGTTTTTGTACTAATTAAAAAATAATGGTGTATATATATACAATTTATATATAATACATAAATATAATACATATACATACCTACATAACAATATGAACACAAAATACAGTGATACAATTTGTTTACAAAGACAAATAGTGCTTCTTTAACGCATTTTTAAATATTTTCAATGATTTAGCTTGCCTCATTTCGACCGGCCGCGCATTCTACAGACGGACAGCTTGAACAGCAAAGGATTTATCGTAGTAGTTTGTGGTATGTGCTGGCATCTGCAGTCTCAGATCCACCGACGACCTCAAGGTCTTTAACCCCATGAGTGTCCTACGGTCACGGTGTGCCCGTAAGAGAAATAGGCCGGTAGTGTCCTACGGGCACGGTGTGCCCATAAGGATTTGTGTGAATTTTACTCCGGTGTTGTGTGATTGGTTACAATACTAAAAACGTACATTGACTAGTTACAGATTAACCAACATAATACCATCAATTTTTACCATATTTCCAAGCTTGTAACCGAAAAAAATAATAAAAGTGCTGATTTCGGTGCTCAGTTTTCTCCGTGCCGCCATATTGCGCCTTGGTGATCAACTAAGTTGAATTTGTGATTTTCAAAAATGTGTTCTCAACGTAAACGCTAAGTGATTGTATTAGTATTATATATCAAATTATTGACAATTTAGTGAAGTATAAGTTTTAAATAATTTTTTTTGGCAAGTATAAAAACATTTACAAAACAAGTGTTAGTAATTTTTGTGATGCAATTTTCGGGCGTTGGCCGTTATCCGTCCTCCATATTTTAAATGATTATATGTAAGTATTTATTAATTACTTTACTAAATATAGATAAGTATCTCACAAAGTTGTCTTGGAATCCATTGTTAATTAGACATTTCGTATTGTTTTTTGCTATAAATAGGTATAAATATGTTTTGTGAGTGAGAAATGTTTTCCGTTGGATCGTCAAAATGGCGCAATTTTTCGCTGCTATGAATAAATGGTTATTGTGAAGTCATGTCGGTGACTTGTGCTAAATTAATGTATATAACCGTCTCGACACGGCCGGTGCCAGAAAATAGTCGTCGTCGCCGGGGTCGGCCCCGAAAACGGTGGCGAGTTGACCTAGACCACAAGAGTTGGCTTGAGATTGCAGGTGACAAGAGAGCCTGGAAAGATCTTGGGGAGACCTTTGCCCAGCAGTGGGTGGTATAAGGGCTAAAGAAAAATTAGAACATAACGAATATAAATGAATGAATCATTTAAATTCATTGTCTTCTAATATTCGTTCTTACAATGCTCAAAGTAGGCAAATAACAATAATAATAGAGTGTTAATATTGATATATACGGGGAGATGGGCCTCGTTAGCCTTGGTTGGCAACCTTTCTAGGAGAAGGAAAACTCCGAAATTAAACCAAACGTTTGGGGAGATTGGCCTCGTTAGCCTTGGTTGGCAACCTGTCTAGGAGAAGGAAAACTCCGAAATTAAACCAACTTTCATGGAGCATACTCGACACAAAACCCCGATCTAAGGTATAAACCGACCCGTGCCGAGGGATTCGTGGCCAGAGGGCAAGCTGATCTCAAACTGTGTTGGTGGTCACAGGGCACAGCTAGGATTCTATCTTACCCCCGTACATGGTTCTGCGGGGATGGACATTTTAAATCTCTATTACTCGTGGGAACGCTATGAGGACAGACATTAATATTTCTTCAAATGGCGGCGACGCGGTTCGCAACCCGTCACGTCTCGTTTCCCGCGAGGGCGAAAAGCGGCCTACGGAAAGCCGATTTGCAACATTGAATGTTGGCGGAATGGACGGAAAATTGGATGAAGTATGCCAGATGATGGATGATAGAAAGATTGATGTTCTGTGTGTGAATGAAACGAAAAAGAAAGGATGTGACACTACCAAGCATGGTAGCTACACGGCGTATTGGTCCGGAGTAGATAGTACCACCAGAGCCTGCAAGGGAGTTGGTTTAATACTGTCTCTGCGAATGAATGAGTGCGTAAAAGAGTTTGAATGTGTCTTCTTATTGTAGGGGTTTACGCCCCGGTCAATATTGTAACGGGTATGTCACAACAAGAAAAAGACGAAAGGCAGGTGTTTTGGGATACTTTAAGAAAGATTCTGAGGACCTGTAAGGATAACGAAAGATTGATTTTGTTAGGTGATTTTAATGGATGGGTGGGAGTAAAGCGAGACGGATTTGAAAGGTTTTTTGGTGGATTCGGTGATAAGAGTGTGAACAAAAACGGAAAAGAACTGCTTGAGGTTTGTTTGGAGTGGAGCCTTTGTGTGACAAACACCATGTTTGATCACAAAAGGATACATTTGTATACACGTGAGGCGAAAAATGTTAGAAGAAGTATGATTGATTTTAAAATAGTAGATGAACGACTGAGAAAGAATGTAATGGATACGAGAGTTTTTCGAGGGATCGGCATCCATACAGACTACTTTTTGGTGTTAATCCGGATAAATGGGCTCTTTAGAGGATGGCGATACCGAGAAAATAATCAAGAGAGGGTCTTGGAAAGAATAAAAGTAGAAAATCTGCAAGAGAAAGATGTGAAAAATGAGTACAAACGAAGATTGATAGCAAGTTTTGAGAGGTTCGATGGCATAAATGATATGGAAGATTTATGGCATTCCTTTAAAAAAGAGGTAGTATGTGTAGCGTCTGAAGTATGTGGTGTGATCAAGAGAAGGAAACTGCGAACGATTAAGAATACATGGTGGGACAAGGATGTACAATCAGCAGTATCAGAGAAGAAGAAAGCGTGGTTAGATTGGTTGGCTGCCAGAGCTAATGAAAGAATGGGAAAGGCAACGAGTGATGACATAGATGAAGCAAGAAAAGAGTTTGTTAGGTCTAAAATAATAGTGAAAGAAATGGTTAAAAGAAAAAAAGAGGAAAAGAAAGATGAGTTTGATAGTAGATTATCTGACGACTTTCGAAGAAACATTAAGTTTTTCTGGAAGTCCGTTCGTGTAGTTCGAGGACAAACCCAATCCTCAGAATACACAGCAATCAGAGACAAGAATGGAAAGATACTGAATGGTGAATCGTGTGTGCTGAAGAGATGGAAAGAGTATTTTGAAGGATTATGTGAAAGAACGACGACAGAGACATTAACAGCTGAAATTAATGGTAATGATAGCAATGATGAAAGCGATATTGGCGTGGATGAGATTTTGAAGGCATTGGCGAGTATGAAATTAGGTAAGGCTGCAGGGTATGACAGGATTACAGTCAAAATGCTGAAGGCTGGACAGGGCATCATAGTTAGTCAGCTGCAGCGTTTATTCAACTTGTGCTGGAGCACCGGCCGAGTACCTGATGACTAGGCAACAGCGGTAGTTGTGCCTCTTTACAAAGGAAAAGGCTCGCAACAAGACTGCAAAAACTATAGAAGCATTAGCCTTCTCAGCATTGTTGGCAAATTGTATGCTAAAGTACTGATTGAAAGATTTATGAAAGTAACCGACAAGAAAATATGGGATATACAAGCGGGATTCCGAAAGGGTATCCCCATACCCTTTCGGAATCCCGCTTGTGTACGGATCAAGTCTTTTCCTTGCGATGCATATCCGAGAAATTTTTGGGCAAAGGCCGAAAGGTCTACTGCGCATTCGTGGATTTGGAAAAGGCTTATGATAAAGTGGTGAGGAATAAAATGTGGTCGGTACTGTCGATGTATGGGGTGGACAGCAGGCTCATTTGAGCTCTGAAATCCCTTTATGAGGATTCTAGAGCTTGTGTGAGGATAAATGGGGCATACACTGACTGGTATACCTAGATGTTAGACAGGGATGTGTAGCGTCGCCGTGGCTGTTCAACCTCTTTATGGACAGTTGTTTGCAAGATTTAAAACATAGTGATTGTGGATTAAGGATGAATGAGTTACTTGTCAAATGCCTCATTTATGCTGATGATCAGGTTATACTTGCGTCTTCAGCGGAGGAGTTGCAGGAGATGGTAACAATCATGCATGGTGCGTTAGAGAGAAAAATAATGAAAGTGAATGTAAGTAAAACGAAAGTTATGGTTTTTGAAAAGGAGGAATGCGTTACGGCTTGTAATGTTATGATCGATGGACTGCGAGTGGAGCAAGTGAATGAGTTTGTATATTTAGGTACGCTGTTTACAAGAGATGGTAAGAATGTAGAAGATATTGAAAGAAGAGTTAATGCAGGTAATAGAGTGAATGGAGCTCTGAAGGCGTTTATGAACAGCCAAAACGTGTCCTAAAAAGCACGATTGGCTGTGCATAGAGGGGTGGTAATACCTACTCGTATGTATGGTAGTGATAGTTGGGTATGGCAGAAGAGTCATGAAAGTAGAATAATTGCTGTAGAAATGAGAGCACTGAGAAGTATGTGTGGTTTCTCTCTGACTGACAGAGTAAAGAATTGTGTGATAAGAGAGTGTTGTGGGGTAAAAGAAGATGTAGTGACAAGCATCGAGAAAGGTATGCTTAGGTGGTTTGGGCACGTGGAGAAGATGGATGACGAAACACTGACCAAGCAGATATATAAGGCAAGTGTGGAAGGGACAGGACGAAGGGGAACACCTAGGCGGACGTTCTCTGACCAGATTGGAGACATCCTAAAAACAAGGCAGTTGAGAAGTACCATGAACAGAAGAGCATGCATGAGGAATCTGATTGGAGTGAATGAAGCAAGAGAGATATGTCAGGATCGTTGCAAATGGCGTTCCGTAGTCTCTGCCTACCCCTCCGGGAAACAGGCGTGAGTCTATGTATGTATGTATAATCGTCGCGTCGTCTATCCATGTCAATATTAGTGCAGTGAGAATGTGAATTTCGTGAATAATTTATGTGTATTGTGGAAAAATGTTTCACATGGTGTAAGAAAAAACAAAGTGACCTGCACTTATAAATTTTTTTCGACATGAAAAGGTTAAAGGTAAGCTATTTGAATATAATTGTCATATAGAGTAACTTCTGAACTGTATACGGTTTAAAATTTACGTCATATAATTACACCAAACGCGAGAAAATTAAAGTTTTATAACCTAGGATCTTATAAACATTACATCCTCAAAATGGCTGGACACTACCGGAAAAATGCATTTTGGAGCGGGGCATGCGAGGGATTAAATGTGTGTCATGAAGGAAATTAAAACGTTCTTAGAGATACGTGGGGGTATTAAGATTGAACAACACATTGTACATAAACATAAGGATATGAGTATTCCGGCGAGCTTGGATTGGGAGCCACTTGAGCCTGGATCAAAATTTGGATATATGATCATATTTGCGTAAGCCAAAAATGAATCTAATACAGTAAATAATCAATAATAAGTTTTGGAGACGCTCAAGTTTATCAAGTTGGTCCTCATTAAGATCAAGATAGCTGACATCGGCATAATCGAGTATAGGGAGTGGCAAGGATTGTGCAAGCTAATATTTTCAAAGTAGAAAATCGTAAGTGACTTTTAAGGAATTCTAGCAAAAATAACAGAAAATCTTACTAGAGGTCATAAACTAAGCCTAAAAATATGTCAGTATGCCAATTTTGGTTCTTAAATTAGCTTATGTAACTTCACAAACATCAATAATCTGCTTTCGTACCTTTCAATGGCAATACTGTAAAGTTGATAAAAAGGAGTTGAGTAGGAGGTGTCGATATATTTAGACATTATGAGTATGCAAGTATATTACAATACTAGCAGAAATAAATATAGCTTGTTAATTTATTTAGGCACAAAAAAGAAAATACCTATTTCATATTACCGATAGCTATCATTCCACAATTACGTATAAAGATTTGTATATTATATTTTCCTTAGGAATGAATAAATTGGACTAACTACGACTTATCCAATCATAACATTAATGTTGCAAATACCATATTTTATCAACCCGGTTGCATAATAAGACTCTACTATTGGTTTACTGTAAAGGATTATATATATTTTCTGTTACAGGGCTCATGGTTTGCTTGATATAACTCTTACGAAATAGTATCATCTACTGTATCAATGTCAAAAAAAGCTACAGCGTCTATACAATTCATATACAGTTTCTCCAACAATTTCAAAACGTATATCCAAATAAATATCATGGCAACAATATTTTATTTGGATTTACTATCATATACCGTTTAGGTACCTACATATTTGCAATGAATCGAAGTTTTCTTCTAAATAGCTACAATGATTCGCACCATTTCCAGAATGTATCATGTGAAAGACACTTGAATTCGGCCGGCTTATCTTAACACTGCATAATTTTATACAAACGCGTACGAATTTCTTCCGGCTCTATTTGAATGATGTTAAGTCTGCTGCTTATTAAATTTGGCTTTGTAGCGTACACGCCTATCTGTATAAACCGATTTGAATTGGTCACTGTTTGCGTAGAAGGTTTTGTGAATTCGGTTCTTGCTTGAATATTTTGGTCCAGATTTTGGTTTTGTGCGATCCGTTCGAGCTTTGATATTTTCGGCTAAAGATTTTCGGTGTTGTCTTATTTCTCGTCAGTTCTGCTTTATGTTTTTGTAGAATATCTATGCCAGCTGAATCGACGATTTTTGAATGATTGTCACTCTTTCTTAGGCACCTAGTATAGAAGGTACTTATTTCATTGTCTTTATTACTACTCATGTATTAGCATACATCATACCAATACTACTACTAACCAAATATGCACGTAGTTCGAGATGATAAAATCACAGTATCACTCATTGCGTTAAAATAGCTAACAAAATAAATGGGAGTTGTGCTTAACAGGATTATGTCGCCAATATCGACAACCAAATCACATTTAAAAAATACACCAAAAATTTTACGTTGAATATTCAGAAAATGTTTAAACCAATATTTTTATCTAAAACATATTGCTGTTTTTATATCGTATACAAAATAAAATGGCTTCGATAAAACGTATTTTATTGGCTTATGGAAAATGTCTGAATCCATGATAAGCCTTTTGTAAAACATTTTTCTTTTAGACCGTACATTTTACGGGTCACCGATTTTCACTCAATAGTTCTCTTGGCGCTTTTTTGATAAGCAAGCTTCGAATTTAAGGTAAAAAGGCAATATTAACAATACTCAATGCTTTTCATTAGGGACAAATTCCATAAACCCAGGTAGGTAACTCGACTCCTAGGGCAAATTGTTAATAGTAAAGCTACAATGAGAAGGATTAGGTGGAAAACAAATGAATACATTTTGAAGACTGTTTCTGTTCGCTTCCTTAATGTTATGATTTGACAACCATAACATTAAAGAAGCGAACAGAACCTCTTATTCAAGTGTAATTATTCTTAGTAATCATTATAATCAATTATCTAGGATATTCGAAACAAAGGTACGTGGCATAATATATAATATCCCGAAACTAAAATTTCCCATCCAGGATAACATCCCAGGTTGTTATCTAGCGTGTTCAAACGCGTTTTGTTTGTAAATAACAGAGATTTAAATTCAAATAATGGAAAAATATATGTGATTTAACAACAAAAAACAAGATTTCGAAACAAGATTACTGACATCTTATACGAGCGGAAATAATCGCGAATATAGGTCTGTTTGAAGAATTTTTCACGTTTCATTTGCGTTGTATTAGGATTAAAATTTTTAATAGTATACCAAAAGAAAAGTCATATAAAAGCGGATGATTGTCGGTCATCAAATTATGAATTTTAATATATACAAAAATATAATACCAAAAATATGTAATTTCCGACCGCCGACGCGCTCTCTCCCGCGTCGTTCAGTCCCACTGAATCCTCACGCACGGAAATCCTCGCCTTAACAAAATAATCTTCTGCTACTTCGAAAAATAACTTCTTTTATACTCTTCTACCTGCTCGTACTTGTCTTCTCATACAACTACAATTTCGAAGACACAAACACTGGCGGACACCAATTTAACTACGAAGACGAGAAACGATTGCAGATCTCAATCACGCTATTAGAAGTTTCACTCGCGATTAGTATTATATGCATATAGGTACCTATTTTGCCTCCGTCACATCCGTTGAGCTACTTTCCACCACGCATAATCACCTAAGCTAGTCAAAGGATCCTTGAGGAACCTCACCTCTCCCCTCCCCATCTCGAACAATATTTTCAACAAATCATAAGTGGTACTCAAATAAAATTATCTAAATAGTCATAGTTATCGAAACTGGCATCGTAAACGATCGTGTTATTACTTAGAGATACGGCCTCAACTTTATACGTCTATCTACATTACCTGAATAACATTCTGTATGTTGTTTTCTTACGTACACGAGTTTGTCTGAAGTTATACGAGATTACTTTAAAGCCAAAGAGATAAAGTAACTTAATATGGTTACTACTAGTTTCTAGCTGATGTAAAGTTAATCTAAATTATGCTGTGCGTGAACTGTTTACTTATTTATTTGGACGTACTTATACAGTGCAGCAGTACTTGTTATAAGTAGACATTTAAATTTTTATATTCAGTTTGCATATTACATTACATTTTGAGTATCATTTATCAGTTTCATTTTGGGTTGATCAATTAAGGGATTCGTTTAAATCCACTAACTACAATATTCACTTCAATGTAAATAAAGATTTGAAAAACTAAAGAAATGAAATTCAGTATTAGTCCTTATGAAGGGATACCTAAAGGATTGAGTCTACTAATCTAATAGAATACTGTAGCAATACTGGAATAAATCAATAAGCCAGCAATGGTAAGGGAATATTCACTACCATTAAATATTTTCATTCGCAATACAACAAGGATTAAGCAGGGAGACAAAAACCTTAGACACTATGGCGTGTTTTAAAAAGGCTATAATAATATAACACTAAAGTTTAAAACACGCAGCATTTCAGTAGTTTAGAAGACACTATACTAATTACTTGGCAAACATGCAGAGTAGATGAACGAGGCAAGCTCTGATCAAGCGCCTGCTTAGCATGTCACATGTCAATAACAGTAGCCGATGGAACCAGTCATTGTAATATTACTAGATTGGTGATGGGGCTACAGACATTTGGCATTGACAAGATTTTATGACACATGTATTTTCATTTTATAGAGGTATAGGACTGACGTTTTAGTGACTGACAGCCGGTTGCAGAAAGCTTCAAATTAATTATTTATTACTTAAAGGGAGAGTATCGCTAATGTGTGTCATAATTTAATGGCGTTGCACAAAACATTTTACGCTTGATTAAACATCATTTAACTAATAAAGAACTAATGCCTACAAGTGAACGAAAAGAGTGAACATTTCCGTTTAGTTATATGCACAATAATCTATGAAATGTACTATGAGTAAAAATTTCATTATACAAAACGTAATGGTCACATATATCAAAGAGGTGTAATTCTAAATATATGTACATATTTAGTAAATCTGTGGTCAAGACTATCAAAACTTTCGTCAAAAATTGACATGTTTATGTTATTGTTGTATTGAATCATTTTTACGATTTTAATTAAAATTGTTAAGTTTTGAGCTGAAAAGCCGAGAAAATTCATACAAAGAGGGAGCCTAGCGCTTATTATAATGATTGACCATATAATGCAGTTAATACCATTCATGAATGATGATTTTCTATAACCTGAATATATACGCTACTATTGTATTTTGTATTAACATAAAATCAAATATGAAAATGCCCAGTTATTTCATATATGCGGAAGTCACAAAATGAGAGAAGAGAGAAGGAAATAAGCTGTTATACTATTCAAGACATATTGGTTAAATTGCATACTATAAAGAAATATTTTTATATATTTTGTTTGTAATGTATTTTGTTGTGATAATTCAATTAGATAGAATAAAGACAATTATTTTTACACTTATGGAGAAGTATCTCTTCTTGCACTGGTATCTATAGCTTGGATGATGATTGGATGATGACCTTCTCTGCTAATAGGTAATATTGTTAACATGAGTACAATCCAAAGCGCCTACGACACGTGGAAATCCATCAATTTCTAGCTGCAACTCGCCGTAGATCTTAAATGTAGACGTAGAACTTTCCTGTTTGGCAATTTAATACATTTTGAGCTTAATTTTGCTAGGGCTTGAGAACTCTTTGCACTAATCTACACACTGGATTTGTGTTTATTTGATAATCACCCAAGACCTCTTCGGTTGATAAGCTCCTGTGGCAAAAACCCTCAAACAAATTAAAAACTGTGTCTGACCATCAACATAATTATATATTTCTTTGAGACATGGGTTCCTTTTTTTATAGTAATAGGCGGCAAACGAGCAGACGGATTACCTGATGGTAAGCAATTACCACCGCCCATGGACACAACCAACACTACAGGAGTCACAAGTCCGTTGCCATCCCTTAGGGTTGGGAAAAGGTATAGGATAAGGAGTGGGATAGGGGAGAAGGAATAGGGGCTAGGGCCTCCGGCACTCTCACTCACTGATCGAAACGCAACAGTTTAGGTACTGTTACTTTACGTCCATTTTCTGTGAGAGGGTAGTACTTCCCCGGTCGAGCCGGCCTATTCATGCTGAAATCAGCAAAGCTCTACCACCTAAAGCCTTCTAAAACCACCTAAAACCTCCTTATCTACAATGTTTCGTATTTGGTCATCTGCTTCTATGGGTACCCTGTATGTAATACGCAATTCTCCGCCGTCATGCCTTGAAAATATATTCGCCTTGCCGGAATTTGACCGCGAGGAAAATCTTCTTCGGGATCAGACAAAAAAGAAAGACTAGTTAAAACATAACTTAGGTATTCATTGTAAACCACTTCAATACCGTAAAACACTACAATGCATTGAAATATATTATTTAATAGAGCTATATTTGGCAACAAGCACTTCAATGTACAATAAGATATTATGGAACAGAGATAAATTCAACAACAATAGAGCTTTAATACCTCACTGAGCTCACATTAGATTTTAAAATTCACATCTGTCATATTTAAAATTCTTACGTGTCAATTCACGCTAATGGCTGTTTGTGCAACGTAAAACGCGCTTTAATGTAGGCTTTGACTCTTCTTAAATTAAATTTAATAAAGGATTAAATTTTACAAGAATTTGGCTTTTTGCAACGACTTAATAATAGATTAGGTTTAATCTCGTTTTAAAATTTTAAATATCGTTTCTGCAACCGGCTGTGAGATACAGAATTAATATTTTTTCGCTTCTGAGCTTCTGTCAAAAACTCAATATCTAATAATTTTTGTCAAAAAGCTCAATATCTCCGTCTGCTTGACGTAACTATTTTCACAAAAAATCTCTACATCTCTTTTTCTCTACCAAAAAATCGACTTCAAAACTGTATCCACAGTCGTTTACAAAAGAGCACCTCGCTTGTTACAGAATCTCCAAAAAATCACAGTCAACCAAAAATAAAATAACAATCAAATAAAAAATAAACTGTTTGCATCCCACTATCGATTTCATTCACATCCAAACGTGATCTAATGATAAAAATTCCGGTCTACGTGTAAATAAATCGCTGACTTAAACTCAATGGTGGAGTTACGTATTTTTTACCCGCCGCCGTCCGGTCCGGTCCGATACATCGAAAATCTGTAATCCGGAAAAATTGCCTGCGGTCGCTACGTACCGGTAGAACCCTCTTTGGGTTTTACACTTAATTTACTTGACGGATCGCCCCGGTGTTCTGAATGATAATTTTCAAGAGCTTTTTGATGTCATTATATTTTCTTCATCTTAAAGGTATATTGAATAATTTTATACTTTGTATATAGTTTATCTGCTATTAATTTGACTATAACTAGATCTTTCTCAGAAATTACAATATCTATTGATGAAATCCGTTCAGAAATCCGTTTGGTAGTTTCTGCGTTTATCGCATTCACAGACAAGATGGCCGGAGGACTTCATTGTATAGTATGTATAGATTTATATTATATTTGAATACTGAAGATATACTGAGTTGAGATCTAAACTAACTTCCTGGAAATATATTAAATTGTTTTGCCCTACCAATAATTATATTTTTATATGAAAATTTAATGCAGAATTTTAGTTATCATTCAAAGTGAACAGTCCCATTTTTATTCAAGGAATGAAACCACCTTTCAATTCTTAGGATAAAGTTGTAAAATGTACTTCTACATAGAGGAAACTGAAAGAAATAAAAATAAATGAAGTAAAAGAAGTAAAACTACAAGACGTTTTTAAAATGCTTTTCTTATATGTAACAACTCTTTCTAAATATCTATATAGTGAAATAAGAGTGTAAAGCTTTGAATGTGCCCGTATACATTAAGCGTCTTCGATGATATACATGAGTTTTATCTGTATGTTTTATCTAAATGATGAAGCAAAAATAAGTCTGCTTACCTCACTGCTACTTTGAAAACAGATCATAACGTAGCTATGAACCATGTAGGTATCCATTTAACTAGTAGAAACTTTTCTCATAACAGATTCAGCGAAATGTTATAAAATAATATCTCATTTTTTTCAATGCCTTGAATAAAACTGAATTTATCTTTATGAAGGAATTTCAGCAAAGCATATGATCACTCGTTGGTTTTTATTTGTTAAAAATGCTTCAATTTTATCTGACTGGTTTGCGTGACCATGTAAAAGGAGGCTTAGAAACTTATACACGTACTGCTATACAACATACTTTTAAATTAACAAGTGGATCTATAAAGAAATCATCACATGATCATCGAGGCAGTTGCTGTCGAATGTTTTTTAGGGTTCCGTACCTAAAAGGTGAAAAACGGGACCCTATTACTAAGCCTCCGCTGTCTGTCTGCCTGTCTGTCTTTCACCAGGCTGTATCTCATAAACCGTGATAGCTAGAAAGCTCAAATTTTCACAAATTATGTATTTCGATTGCCGCTATAACAACAAATACTAAAAATGAATATATTTTGTCCCATAAAAGAAACGTGTTTTTTTCGTATTTTTTGAAAATTACTAATGGTAACAGGTAGACACTTAAAACTTTCACAGAATATGTAGTTGTAGATTACGTTTTAAAATAAATCATTAAATAAAAAAGGTAAATACTAAAGGAGGGCTCCCGTACAACAAACGTAATTTTTAAGCAATTTGTTACTCGATCTTAATAAACAGGTAGAAACTTAAAAAATATTTAGGTCTACATACAACAAACGTGATTTTCTTGTATAGATGATGGTACGGAACCCTTCGTGAACGAGTCCGACTCGCACTTGCCCAATTTTTTTAAATACTCTTTTCTTTCAATTATTTTTATATCTAATGTCACACCTACAGCTCACTACAATAACAAAAGAACATCATTTATTGTATTAAACAGCTGCCTGCATGCTAATAATAATTAAAACCACATTCGCTAACAAGTTCCACAAAATATATAAATTCACTATCAAATATCAACCTGCATAACTTACGAGTACTATAGGCAGCGATAGCTGAGTGGAGATACCAACGGACTGCCATGCAGAGGGTATCGGGATCGTATTGAATTATTAATTATCGCTTGTCCCGTGCCTCGGAGCGCACGTTAAGCCGTCGGTCCCGGTTGTCATGAAGATCTTTGACAGTCGTTACAGGGCGTCAGTACCTTCTTAATCAACTGACACTAGTCTAAACCATAGAATATCACTATCCCTTCGGGTTGCGGCGGTCAGACAGGCAGTCGCTCTGTGGAAAAGCTAATATTCAGCCAAATCCGGTTAGCTTAGTAAGCGGACCCCAGAGTACTATAACAGACAGAACATACATACATACATACATAGACTCACGCCTGTTTCCCGGAGGGGTAAGCAGAGACTACGGAACGCCATTTGCAACGATCCTGACATATCTCTCTTGCTTCATTCATTCCCATCAGATTTCTCATGCATGCTCTTCTGTTCAGGGTGCTTCTAACCTGTCCTGTTTTTAGGATGTCTCCAATCTGGTCAGAGAACGTCCGCCTAGGTCTTCCCCTTCGTCCTGTCCCTTCCACACTTGCCTTATATATCTGCTTGGTCAGTCTTTCGTCATCCATCCTCTCCATGTGCCCAAACCATCTTAGCATACCTTTCTCGATGCTTGTCACTACATCTTCTTTTACCCTACAACACTCTCTTATCACACAATTCTTTACTCTGTCAGTCAAAGAAACACCACACATACTTCGGAGTGCTCTCATTTCTACAGAATTTATTCTACTTTCATGACTCTCCTGCCATACCCAACTATCACTACCATACATAAGAGTAGGTACTAATACCCCTCTATGGACAGCCGAACCTGCCTTTTTGGACACGTTTTGGCTATTCATAAACGCCTTCAGAGCTCCATTCACTCTATTATCTGCATTAACTCTTCTTTCAATATCTTCTACATTCTTACCATCTCTTGTTAACAGCGTACCTAAATATACAAACTCATTCACATAACAGACAGAAATACAACAAAAAGGAAAATAAATATACGTTTACGGTCATAATACCTACTTTGCCTCTATACATAGTAGCTTGTCTCTGTAAGATTACTTGACCGATATATTGCTTTGAATATAACCCTGACTTTGGACACAGTGCGGTCAAAGAGAATAATTAATAATGCTCTTTCGTACGAGCACTTAAGTTGGTCTTTGATGGCAACACAAAGGTCGTATATGTAGGTAAGTCTACGATAGTAGATACTGTTATTACAAGCGTCCGTGGGTGGATGGTAGATTGAATTTTTGTTGAAAATGATATTGTTCTGGACGAATGTAATATAATTTTTTAGTCTAAAAGACATTTTAAGAAATAATCACTACATATTATTGTTTAGTCTATCAACAGTGCATTGCTGGATTTGAGCTTCTCCTAATTTGCTTTACAGTTTCACTGAAAGTTGTAAGTGGATTTGACTTCTTGTCCCACGTTGGCCAGACGGTTTGGTTTAGGTTTGATTGATTTTTCCGTCTCTTCACAAAAAATCACTTGTTTTGTCTATTTTTCCTAGCCACCTTTTACGACACCCACGGAATAAAACTGGATACCTAGTGACATTCTGTATTTTAAACCCATCACCACACAAACAATAATAATAATCCATGTGTCGCGAGAGTCTTTGCAAATATAACAATGGACATGAAGAACACGCAAACCTATTACTTGAAGTTGATCATAGTTTTTTGTTTAAATCGAACACAGAAAACAATTAAATGTAAAAAATCAAGTTGGTAAAACGAACAAAACTACATATAATAACACTGTTTGATAGGCCAATTTGACTCTTGCTTTCACCAAGTGCATAAAAAATTAAATTGCATGTTATTTCAAAACATACCACTATTAAACAAATTGCTCATAAAACTCATGAAACTTATAAAAAATATGTAAACGGGTCGGGCAAAAGGGTTACTGGGTTTTTCCGAATTCTCAGTAGCAGCACGGAGTCTGGTGATGTGCCCGGTAACGGCAATAGGCTCGCCCCCTATTACGTAGGACCCAAAAATTCATGGCGAAATGTGGGTGTAATATTACGCCTCGGCATACCCCTTCGGGGATACAGGCGTGAGACTATAAATAAATAAATAAAATATTTGAAAACTCACGCTGCCACAACCTTAAACTAATATAACTCAGTCGAATTGCCAATATTCGAGTCTTTTGTCAGCTCACACACCATATTGTAACCTGAATCATGTATACTTACAATATGCTGAACTTGTTTAAGACAGAAATTCTATGCCATGAAAGGTCACGTTTTCTGGCAAGTATAATCTTAAAATGTAGTCGTGAGTACGTAAATTTCCAGGTAAGTAATAAATTACAGAATATTAAAAAGTTCCACGTGACTTTCAATCTAATAACTTCTTCTGAAAGTAAGAAATTCTTTAGGACTTCCGTTGAAATGATTATAAGAGTTGCCTGGAGATGGATTTTAGTATAAAAAAATCGTTAACATTAAATTTTAGTTGATGTAATTTAGTTGATTTACATCAACTAAAATTAATGTGGGTAATATGAGTAAGGTAACCTTAATTGCCAAACATTTGCGGCAGTAAAATTAAAAGATGATGTTATTATTTTTTTAGATGACTAACTACGATACGGTCTGTTGGGTCCATGTTATCACGAAGGTACTAGATGACCAAGGGTTGCTGGCATTTTAGAGGTAAGCGGAATTATACTTTCCTATTTTGCGCTGAGACGACTATTTAAAGCTCAACGTTTTGCTAGCTGATTTCTTCTAAATATGAAATTATTGCGTTTTTTACATTTTTATGAAGAATTTCAAGTAATTAAAGACTGTTTGTTTTTTTTTAAGTAATAGGCGGCAAAGGAGCAGACGGATTGCCTGATGGTAAGTAATTACCGCCGCCCATGGACACAAGCAACACCGCAGGAGTCACAAGTGCGTTGCCACCCCTTGGGGTTGGGAAAAGGGATAGGATGAGGAGTGGAATGAGGGAAAAGGAATAGGGGATTGGGCCTCCGGCACTCTCACTCACCGAACGAGACGCAACAGTTTAGGTACTGTTACTTTACGTCGATTTTCTGTGAGAGGGTAGTACTTCCCGTAGTACTTCCCCGGTAGAGCCGACACATTCATGCTGAAATCAGCAAGGCTCTACTACCGTTTTTTGTTTTCCCATGTAGAGATTGAATCCATAACACTCAGAGTAGTGCTTAGCAGCGAAGATGACGCTCAAACCATTAAGCCAATAGGTGCAGTTCTGCAGTCAATGATTAAAATTGGAATTGATCAACCGACTTGTAAACTCGGTCAGAAAACCTACATATGTATATAGAATGTCAATCCAGTATCAGTGTGCGATTTCACCGGATCACAGCAAATTGTCTGATTAAACCACGTATTCCACACCACAATCAGCACAATGTCCGTGGCAAATGTACATTGAAATACAGGCATCCTCCATACAATAAACATTTGGCACATGTCCACTACAAAGACGTACATAAACTAGCATTTGAATACTAATGATGGAAGACAATGTGTCGACATTTTAAATGTTACAAGTCTAACAGCTAGAAAAGGAAGAGGTCAGAACGTCACAAAGGAAGATAGATATATTACAGTAACTAGTCAAACAATCTATAAAGAAATAAATAGTTTTAAACATTCAACCAACAATGTGGTTTTTTAAATTTAATTTAAAGGGTAACAGCATTTTTCATAAACACGTCCAGACATGCTTCATAAAGCTGTCTGTAATCTCTAGATAGAACAAACATAAAGACTCTATTTGTATTCATGAACGATGTACTAGAATTCTATTGAAGGGTCGAAATTCATGAAAATATTTCATTACAAGTTCAATCACTAATGAATGACTTTTTATTTGTGAGAACTCTTAAATATAGTCTGTTCTCTTGCATGTGACTCTTGCATGGAGACTATTATCTCAAACGACAACTCGTATCACAAAAATATGTTGAGATTCACAAAGTATTTGCCTATTTAGTATCTTCTTGGGCTTACGCCAATGTTACACATTGGAATTAAACTACAGTTTACGGATTTTATCGCGATGTATTGGTTTCACTAAGTTATTACATTTGAAACGAATGATCTAGAAACTATATTTTCAATTTATTACTAGCCGACGTTTCGAATTCTTTACAGAATTCATGTTCACGGCAGACTGAGGTGATATTTGTCTTTTTCTTGAATGTATACATACATACATACATACATATCGTCACGCCTTTTATCCCCGAAGGGGTAGGCAGAGGTGTATTTCTACACCCACTTTTCGCCAGATATACTTTAGTCCCACGTAATAAGGGGCGAGCCTATTGCCGTACCGGGCACATTTCCAGACTCCGTGCTGCTACTGAGAATTTCGTGACAGAAAAACCCAATAACACTGCCCGACCCAAGAATCAAACCCGGGACCTCCCGATCCCACGCACACATTTATGCCGCGAGACCAACGAGGCAGTCATGTAGGGTTTGAGTCGAGTTTTCCGTCTCTACGCAAAGATGGTATTTGCATATTGTTATCCCTTAGTCGCCTCTTACGACACCCACGGGAAGATAGGGGGTGGTGACACTGTATTCTATGCCGTCAACCACACGGCCTTGAATGTATAAGTTATCTCAAAGTACCCGAACATTTTTTAACTACTGGTGTTACTATTTACGCAGAATGAGCTCACAGTGTCCTTAGGTCTTCTGGTGACTTTGTCCTTCTTGGGTTTCATTAGTCTTATGACAGGGTCCCAAGCTGGAGGAACATTCCAACCATTTTCCCTATTGAAATTAGGGTGTTTTTTAATTTCAATAGCCTCTCGTATCATCCTTGGAAGAAAACGGTGTTCTTTTGCGAGTATCTGTGGTTCATCAAATCGCAGGTACTGGTTGGGTCCTTGTTCCACATGTTCACACACAGCAGACTTTGTTGAGCGTTTATGTTTTATGTCAGCTATATGTTCTTTGAGTCGAATGCCTATGCTTCTCTTGGTTTGTCCAATGTATGAGAGCCCACATTCACAGTCAATTTTGTAGACACCGGTCTCTTGCAAGGGTAACTGACACTTGACATATGGTAATAATTGACTGATCTTCGTTGGCGGCTTGTAGTAAGTTTTGATAGAAGCTCGCTTCAAGATGTAGCCAATTTTGTCGGTCACGCCCTTGATGTATGGGAGGACAGCAGGTTGTCTTTCTACTGTGGCTGGTTTTTCTTTCTTCTGGGATCTGTGACAGTGGCGCGGCGGTCGGAGCTTGTTGTCTTGCAGAACTTGCCTGACATGTTGAAGCTCAGCGTCCAGGTGTTTCTTGTCACAGATCCCGCGGGCTCTCTGAAACAGAGACATTCGTGAACATGAATTCTGTAAGGAATTCGAAACGTTGGCTAGTAATAAATTTAAAATATAGTTTCTAGATCATTCGTTTCAAATGTAATAACTTAGTGAAACCAATACATCGCGATAAAATCCGTAAACTGTAGTTTAATTTCAATGTATTTACCTATTGCTTACTAAATAAGCAACATTCAACTGACTTTGGCAGCATTGGTTAAACAATATAATAAATTGGGGAAATCGATGCTTAAATGTTTTCTTATGCTCATGACTTCGTACTTATGGCCCTTTGTATTAACTAGACCTAACGGACAGTTAATACTGTAGTTATCGTGCGAGAACAACACGCAAGATAATTGAATGCTATGGTTCTAAGCACGGAAAACTTTTGTCTAAAATAAAAAAGAAACATTCAACATAAGCACAAACTTCAGACTAACCATCAAGTCAGTAAACCAAAAACATGTTGCTATATGAATCACTTAACGACACAAAAATATTATAAATTTAAAGCCAAAATTAATGAAGTCAGCGGGACCCATCACGAATACCAAATGTGCGGTCAAATGTTAAAATTCAACAAAAGGCTGACGTTTAATATAAACGGAGGGTATTTCGCTGAAAATAAAAAATAAAGCATACAAAAGAGAAGTATGTAGGCGAACACAAAATATGAACAATCTACAATATCCCTAGAGATTTATGTAAGGTTAATAAAACTGACAATTTGCTTTCCAGGCATGATTTAGTGTTTTAATTCCAAAACGTTATGCCGTTGATTTGTTTAGTTCTTTCACTCTTTTATGGATGAGAAGTAAATTGATTGCAGCTATTTATTTCTCCTTTTTTAATAGATATTGAGTTAAATGCAGATTAAGAGTAATAGTTGCTAAGACATTCAATCAATTAGAAATACGTATATGCATATTTGAAATATTTGTTTTTAATCAAAGCTAACTTGAACATTTTTCAAATTGTTTAATTTGTAAATCCTCCAGTGGTTTCCTGGCGCGATCTTCTCATATCGACGTAGTATACTGCCTACAGAATCATTGCTATGCTGCCTGTCAACAGGAGTGAAGAAGAACAGATGTGTCATAAGCAGTTGAATCGCTTCAAAATTCTGCGAGCAAAGTTTTGATGTAACAATTAATAAATACAATGTCTTAGTGTTTGTATCAGTGATGTAAAATACAAGACCGGGCTTAGGTACGGTGAAGATTTTTTTCCGGTGTATCTGCCGTTATTTTACGGCGTAATAGACAGGGCCTAAAAAACTCAGGGTCACTCAGAGGGCGATGGAGAGAGCTATGCTCGGAGTTTCCCTGTGAGATGGAATCAGAAATGAAGAAATCCGCAGGAAAACCAAAGTCATTGACATAGCTCTCCGAATAGCCAGGCTGAAGTGGCAATGGGCAGGGCACGTAGCGCGAAGAACCGATAGCCGTTGGGGCAGGCGGGTTCTGGAGAGGCGACCACGTACCGGACGACGCAGCAGGGATAGGCCTCCCGCATGGTGGACCGACGATCTGGTTAGGATCGGCGGTTGGATGTGGGCGGCTCAAAATTGGTCTGTGTGGAGAACATTGGGGGAGGCCTATGTCCAGCAGTGGAAATCTCTAGGCTGACATGATGATGATGATGAATAGACAAGGGCGCGCAGATTGCATCTAAGACCCAATATTGGCACTAAGTGTAAATAAACTACAAGTTAAAATATTCAACATTTGACCTAAATCGGTTCTGCGCCTTGGCAAACGTAGTGTAGGACGTCCTCCAGCTAGGTGGAGCAAAGTGGCAGGCAGCGGCTGGACACGACGAGCCGAAAGTCGGGCTCAGTCATTAGAGAGGCATATATCCAGCATTTGACTACGGCAGGCCGATAATCATGACCTAAATGTTTTGCAACTCCACTTAACCAAACCAAAATACATCTATTGCGATAAAACGCAAGCAAAACAACTTAAAAAGCTGTAGAAGAACAAAGCAGAAACCAGTAAAATAAACAGCCTGATTCAATACAAGGAACAAATCAATCAACTGAAAGCAAATATATTCTATACACTTTTTATTTGAGCTTAAGGCGCTGTCCTAAGCGACTGTTTTGGTAAAGAGGGGGTGAAGCAGGGGAGGTGAAGGGCGCTTAGCGCCGTCTATTGCGGGGCGCCCCCTTCATTCTCGTTGTGTGCGGCCGTATTCTGGCGACATCCGTATTCCAATTTTTCAAAATCGCAAACAAAACGTTTTAGCATATTGAATTGAGATACTGATATTAACATTTATATTACATAAATCAATCTGTTTGTACAATATAGGAATAGCGCAATTTTTGTTCTCAGTGGAGCCATGAGCAAAACTGGTTTACATTAGACGTTATAGGTATTAATTTTTTTTGACGAAATTATTGTTGACGAAAGTAGATACCTACGTGCCGTAAGATGGTAAAAATAATCAAGTAAATTCCATATTCAAATTCAAATTCAAATTCAAAATCGTTTATTCATTTGGGTCACAATGGACGCTTATGAACGTCAAAATAATAAATTTATAAAATAATTACTTAAAGACTCTACATTTACATTTACTGCCACGTTCGCAAAGCAATAGGTAGAACCATGAGAAAGAACGGGCAATAAAACTCACGGTCACTCTTTTTCTTCGCCAGGTTTTGCATAATACACATAATTTACATTTTGTAAGGTGCTGCAACTGTTACACCTTCTATATCACTTGTATATATTTACTGTACATAATAATACTCAAGCATAATACTTTTGATGTTCATTTGGCTAGTCTCCTCAGAATAGACATGGTGAAACAGGAGCGTCCACTTACATTATATATACCTAATAATACAGTCAATCCGCGAAAGTGATCAGACCCATGATGGAAATGATGCAGTTAAATATTAAAATCTAATACCAGCCCGCAAGACCGTCATCGACCAGTCATCGCAAGTAGCACCCGTTCACGAGTATGACGCATGTGCCAGCCATCATCCCTCTCGCCATATTAGAGGGACAGGGGTGACACGACACACGACGCCACCACAAGAAATGACATTTTAGTGAGCATGACGATAACGGTATACGAACCGGCAGTAAGAACAATCTATTGGTATACTGACCATGACCGCCAATTACCGCCATTTTCAGGATCGTTATTATTAACATAAATCAGTGGACCGCGTGAAGGAATGCAAATGTAGAAAGAATTTTGTGAAGGTGACAAGTGAACAACGATATAATCAGGAATAAATAATGTTAAACTACATTCAACAAATCATAATAATATCCAAATCCTGCAAAAATCATGTGTTCACGAGGCACCTCCACTTAACATGTTACTAATTAAGAAGAGAGTATTTTACACAGTCATAAAAATAACAATAATGGTGAATTTAAAAAAAGCAACTAGACCCATGATGTCTTGTCATCTAGAAATTCTTTAATAGTGTAATAACCCCTTTTTAAAAGAAAATTCCTAGTAGTGGTTTTAAATTTGTGCAGAGGTAAATTCATTACTTCCAGAGGTAATTTGTTGAAGAATTGTATACCGAGTCCCGCAAATGAGTTATGAACTTTATGTAGACGGTAGTTAGTGCCCACTAGTTTATGCTTATTCCTTGTGTTCACTTTGTGCAAGTCACTATTTTTACGGTAAAGAGTTAAGTTTTTCTTAACGTACATTAAATTAGCAAATATATACTGCGATGCAACTGTAAATATTTCTACTTCTTTAAATTTATCTCGTAAAGAATCTCTAGCACCTAACTTATATATTGCACGTATGGCCCTCTTTTGAATAACAAAAATTGTCTGAATATCGGCCGCCGTACCCCATAATAGTATCCCGTAAGACATTACACTGTGAAAGTAACTAAAGTAAACTAGCCTAGCAGTATCTACGTCTGTGAATTGGCGAACTTTCCTAACTGCAAATGCTGCAGAACTAAGTTTGACTGCCAGACAGGATATTTGGGCACCCCACTGAAGCTTACAATCTAAAGTTAAACCTAAAAATACAGTTGAATCAACTAGGTTAATTGTTTCGTTATTTAAAATTATATTAGTAAGAACATTTTTGACATTCGGCAAAGTGAATTTCACACATTTTGTTTTGCCAGAGTTGAGTAGCAAATTATTTGTCGTGAACCAATGTAGTACTTGCGCAAGAGAATTATTTACGCTGTCAATGTTACTTGTATTACGATCAACTTTAAAAATAAGTGAAGTATCGTCAGCAAAAAGAACAATATCACATAGATTTCTAACAAAGAATGGCAAGTCATTAATATATATTAAAAAAAGAAACGGACCAAGAATAGAGCCCTGTGGAACGCCCATTCCCACTGGCAAACCTTGAGACCTACTTCCACTAACATCTACATACTGAACTCTATCTCTAAGGTAACTGGCAACAAGATTGAGTGCGCTATCTCGAATACCATAATGGTTGAGTTTACGTAAAAGTGTATCATGTTCAACACAATCAAAAGCCTTTGACAAGTCGCAAAAAACACCAATGGCATCCTTCGAATTTTCCCAAGCGTTAAAGATATGTTTTAATAGAGTTACACCGGCATCAACGGTGGAGCGACCCTTAGTGAAGCCATACTGCTCACTGTGCAATAAATTATTTGTGAGAAAGTGGCTCTCTAACTGATGCAAAATAACCTTTTCAAAAATTTTACTGATTGCAGGCAAGATAGAAATTGGCCGAAAGTTACTAGGGTCGCTCTTGGATCCTTTTTTGAAAAGTGGTATCACCTTGCTGTGTTTCATTAAATCAGGAAATACCCCTTTATCCACGCATCTATTAAATATTGCAGCTAAATATGGAGCTATGCTAAAAATGATTTGGCGAACAAGACTAACTGAAATACCCCATAAGTCAATAGATTTCTTAATATTGATGGTCTTGAATGTCTTGAGGATGTCATTGGTGTCAATGTATTTAAAATTAAACAGCACATCACACTCATTCACATTGCCCCTAACTAACATCTCTGCTTTGCTTGGGCATGAGTCTAAACACTTGGTTGTTTTCACTGGTATGTTTATGAAGAAGTTGTTAAAAATCTGAGCAACATCAATTTTCTTTGTAACTATTTCTCCATTACATTTTAATTCATAGCTTTTATCTACTAACTTAGCTCGACCAGTCTCACTGTTAATAATTTTCCAAGTTGTTTTTATTTTGTTCTTGGATTCTTTAATTTTATTACTTATAAATATAGACTTAGCTGAAGCACATGCTCTCTTAAAAACTTTTGAGTAATTTCTTACATATTCAATAAATGAAGGATTAAAATTGTATTGCTTCATACCATACAGATCATACAACCTAGATCTACTTTTGTATATTCCTACTGTTGCCCAATCACAAAATTTAACTTTAGAGCTCTTGGCAAATGTCTTCTGCTTAAAAATTTTATTGTACTCATTTTTAATAACATCAAATAACCACTTATATAATTCATCTGGATCATCGTGAGTTAAGTCAATGCTGGCAATCTTAACAGCAACATCATCACTTAAGCGATTAAGGCGAGCAGATGTCATAGGCCTACATGTGATTTTTGTACTGTAGGGGTTGTATTAGTTGGAATTACAACCTTTTGTCCACAGTGATCCGATGTCAAGTCACTCAAAACAGCTTAACTTAAGTACAAACAATTGCAAAAAATATTATCTAAGCATGTAGAAGAATGTGAGGTAGTTCTGGTTGGTTCAGAAAATAAAACATTCAAATTAAATGACATAAATAAACTAACTAACCTAGTACAAGTTGGTGATTGTTCTAACAAGTTAACATTAAAATCACCACATACGATTATTTACTTCCTGCTGGAACTTAAGTGTTTTAAGACGTCCTCCATGATGCTTTCAAATTGGCTAAAGTCACTTTGCGGTGGTCGGTATACACAGACTATGACGTGTTGCTCAAGTTCAACACAAGATATCTCAGCGGTGCGCTCGATAGAAAGTTCGGCTTTGTCCTTTCGTTCTTTACATTTAATACTATTACAAACATATATGAGAGAGCCACCACGAATAGCGTACTTTCTTACGAATGCACTAATCACTGTATAAAATTCATTATTGAATATTAATTGGTCACCTCTTAATCAATGTTCCGTAATGCATAATACATGCAACTTATGTTTCTTTAAAAATAAATCTATCTCTAATTCTTTGCTAGATAGGCCTTGTATGTTTTGATGAGCTAAGTTTAAAACACATGAATGCCTATCTGTTGTCTCATCTAGTAGTTTAAACTAATAGATTTGTCAATACTACTATTGGTATAACTATTATCTACCAAATTCCTAAGTACTCTAGTAGTACTGCGTTCACTATGTAAATTAAATGCTAATAATTTAGCAAGTTGTCGCCTATATATAAAAGAGAGATACATAGTATCTTTTGTTAAAAAGAAATTACTAATAAAAATATTAGAGTCGAAAAATAAAATATGGTCACTATGACTACAAGTGCTATTATATAATAATAGATTCAATTTACCTATCTGATTATTTTCTTTATAAGATAAATTATTGGAATATGGTAATGCACAGACAATAAAGTTGCACCCCACTTTAGAACTTTGTTCTATCATAATATCTGATAAAGCTAATATTTCTTTCTTGGTAACTAGTAGGCTATCCCCATATAAAATTATAACTTTAGAATGTTTATTTAGTCTAGCATACTTTAATTTATTAATAAACATAGACATTCCTTGTCCTGGTGAACAAATATTTTGTATTGACTGATCAGTATAACTATTAATCAGGCTACCCATACCAATTCCTAATTGGTCAGAAAAAATTAAAACATTGTTATCTAAAACCTTATTATTTTCATTATGTAACAATGTGTCAGAACCTGAACCATGACATGTTTTCGAAGGATATTTATCTTGAAAGTCACTATATAACTTGGTTGTACAATTAGGTGAAGCCTCTTACTTATGATTTGAACAATTTAAACAGTTACCGTTGTTGGTCATAGAGAGCAGTTGTTTTAGATTTTCTCTACCAACTCTGCTAATTTCATCATATTTCAATATATATTCCTGTGTTTCACTTTGATGATCTAGTATCAATTTGTTGAGCTGTGCATTTAATTATGTGATTTGTGTTTGCAGCTCACATGTGTGTTGTTCATATTGTAATCGGCTACAGGCTAATTGCTCACTACTATCCTTAAGCTTAGAAACTAATAACTCACTCTCTTTAACTAAATCATGGTTAATTTGTGTTAAATCTACAATTTTCTTTGACCTCTTATAGCCTAACTCAAGTCGCTTTATTAATTTATTTAATTTTGTCAATTTCCTAAATTTACCATTTGACACCTTATATGTAAAGTTACAATTACATTTTACAGATTTAAAAATATTTGCCTTTCCACCAATGACTTCAGAGAACAGGTCCTGGTTTGCTGCGCTGCTTAGTGACTGAATGGAATTCTCCAAGGTTGTTATTTTGGATTGAGCTTCACTCAAGCTTGTTTCCAACTACATGATGCGACTGAGCTGCCTCATATATGTATCATCGCAGCTACTATATGATCTGACTTCTTCCTGCAGTCTGTCCCGCTGGTCCAGAATGCCCATATGTTTTATGTGGAGTTCCGTCAATTGTGCTTTCAGTTGTGAGACTTTGTCATTAACATACTTAATTTCCTCTTCACTGTCAATTCGTTCCTTCAACAGTTGACTATGATCTTCCTTATATTTATTGAGTTCCAGTAGTGCAATCTTCAACTTGTGCTCCGTTTCCTTTGCCAAAGCCTTACGGGTCATCAAAGTGTGTGTAGACATATTTTGTACCCAAATTACCTTAAAAGAAGAAAAATAAAACAGCTGAATTATTTGAAAAATATTCTAGGGTATGGGGAAAGGGATGTTAATATATAAATATAACAAATACTCAGAAAAAGTTGAAAGACAGAAATATATTAAGAAAGTACAGTGATGTAGGTATGTTACAAAAAAAATATAATAAGAAAAGTTATACAAATTGAACAGAAAAAGAATAACAAAGGAACTAGAAAGGTAATTTGATTACTAGATACCTATATTACTTATAATATCTTAGTTTCTTGGACAATCTTAAGTAAACTAGGTAAGATAGCTATAGGCTGTAGTTATTATTATACTAGGTACTAATTATATTCAAATAAATCAACTGGAAATTGATGCATATACACTTAAAATAATAATTGTGAAGTGTGATTAGTGTAGTGGGTGTTTGTATGGGGCATTTGTTCAGTCCTCGATTTTGCTTCCACTTTTGTCAAGCAAAAGGAGACAGAAACTGTGCCAGAGTGTGATGGACGAAGCTCACGTTATGTGAGCCGAGTAAATATGTGATGAGGAGTGTAAGTAAAATACTCCCCGGGTTTCAGTATGATGATTTGAAATCCTTCCGTTGACACTGGGTAGTTGATCTGTCCGCCAAGAACTGTCGGCAGCGAGGTTTCAATCCTTTTCAAACACCAAACTCAATGTCTTTCACACTTCTTTTGGCATAAATACAACTTTAGTGAAACATGAACGTTTAATATTGATTTAAACTTTATTAAAAATTTTAAAAGCACGGAGCTACGTAATTTTACGTCTGACGTTTTCAGTGTTGCAAGCAGAAAAAAATATATATATGGAGGCATTATTTTTGTTTTGTTTTTGTATAAAAATGGTGAAGCAGTTCATAGAATACCTACATCTAATTCCATTCCTGCCAGTTTTCAAATCTGTTTTGCAATAAATTGGCTGTTACATGCGGGTAGACAGACAGACAGACATGGCGAATCTATAAGGGTTCCTACAATATATAAAAAAAACTACCTATATAATACTATCCTACAAAATATAAAGGGCTTTTACAATTTTTGGCTACGGTACCGCAAAAGCCGTATCTCAACTAAAGCGAGTTACGAAATAATTGAAGTTTAGTAAAAGTTGATTTATTTGATTTATTTATGGATGTTTTATTGTTATTATAGGTATAATTATTATGGGAAAGGTTTCGAAATACGTCGCCGTTTTTAGGGGTTGTGAGTGGTTGAGGGGGAGGAGGGGAGGTCTCGGAACCCGCCCTCACCATTTTCACTTGCCGGAAATACTCGGTTTCCTCTGAAAAATAATATCTCCAAACATCGGTGTGTATGGCACTGCCAACTTCCACATTCTTCACACTAGTTTAATAAACTAAGGTTGACGGAGCCCTGCTTCGCAGGGTTCCTATTTTCGGATTAAGAGTCAAAAGAGAACCTAACATAACTTATTTAGTTACTTATTACAGTCGCACTTAACCCTAGGCACCCGAAAGCAATGACGCACAAATTTGACATTAGCTGTCAATATGATCATTCCAAGATGGCGGGTTTGCGTTTCGTTCAGGTTTTTCACATAAAACCTAAAAATGACATTAGTAAAACTGTACTAAAGTATAAAAACTACTACTAAGAGTTTTTGGAAATTGTTTAAAAATATTTTGACGCAACTCCGGCAGCCAAAATTACTTTTAGGGGATTAAAACTAACTCCCTTAAGCCCCTTACACCACCAATACCCTCAAGTTCAGGCGACTCGTTTCGAAACCCAACCCAAATTATAGAATTAAAATTTGAGTTACTACTGCTTTTTCTTTGGCTCTCCTCATCCATGTTTGTATGGAAAAATATAAAAAAAATCTTTCGCTTAAAATATGTGTTGTTTCAAAGAAAATAAATATTAAAAGATATTTATTAATCATTTACTAATGAAATACAGAGTTTACAGCTCATCAAAAGTTAGCTGTCTGCTAGAACCCGGCAGGTTTTCTTTATTTTCATCGAAAGTTAAAGGCAGTGTGTGAGGTGATGACGCTTTACATACATACATACATACATATCGTCACGCCTTTTAACCCCGAAGGGGTAGGCAGAGGTGTATTTCTACACCCACTTTTCGCCAGATATACTTTAGTCCCACGTAATAAGGGGCGAGCCTATTGCCGTACCGAGCACATTTCCAGACTCCGTGGTGCTACTGAGAATTTCGTGACAGAAAAATCCAATAACACTGCCCGACTCAGGAATCGAACCCGGGACCTCCCGATCCCACGCACACATTTATGCTCCGAGACCAAGGAGGCAGTCATATAGGGTTTGATGTCGAGTTTTCCGTCTCTACACAAAGATGGTATTTGCATCGTGTTATCCCTTAGTCGCCTCTTACAACACCCACGGGAAGATAGGGGGTGATGACACTTGTATTCTATGCCGTCAACCACACGGTGATGAGGCTTTAATACTTATTATTTGCTGTTGTTCACAAGGCACATTTTCATTTACTTTCCTTTTAAGGCTTGGTATTGTAGAAACTTTAACTTAACTGTAATTACAATAAAGATAATTAGTTAGATACTTTATTATTAAAAAAAATACTATAACTTGTATTATAGCAAACAGAGAAGTCACCTACTTACTTATAAATGATTGATTTTAGAAATTAAAAAGATATTAGATGTACTGAGACATAGTTAATGAATAATCAAAGTTTTACCCGATGTACCTAAATAGGTTTATGTTCACAACACAATAATAGAACATTCGTTACCGCTTGTGTGCGGATTGTGGAGCGCCATATTAGCGCTGTTTATTGTTCGCCGTGGCGGCATCTTAGCGCTCCAGGCGCTCTGACAAGTTAATGAATTCGCAATATATAGGTACATAAAATGATTCAATTTTATGTTATTACTCTTTCAAATATTGAAAACTGTGGCAGCTATGTATTGTGAGGATAATTTATACAATAATATTATGCATAATCAATAATCTATAACAAAGTCAGTCATAAAAGCCTCTTATGAAAATAATTTATGTAAAAATGTTACATATTTCATAATCACTTGGCCATGGATGAATTTCTTTTTCATTACGACGCTTTCTTGTACAAATCCTTCGTAGAACTTTATTTCTCTAATTGTCAATATTTTATTCTTCACAGAAACAATAACACATTAAACGCAACAAGAATATAAACTTAGGTCCTAATTATATGTGCCTATGGTCACATGAAAAGCCTATTTTATTCAAAGTATTCAGTCTATGTATAACATAAAACATGAAATTAGGAACATGTTAACAAAAATGTTTACGTAAAATTTCCTGCAGCGGAGACGCAAGCGACGTGACCTATCTCTCACAGGGCTCATAGCCGAATGATGAGGTCTGGGCGGGGCGTAAACTAGCAACTGACACTCAGTACACCGCTTATGCTTATAAGGTTTAAATTGCCGAAGAAGCGTTTGATATTGATGGGATCAACCGAGCGTCAAAATCATAGACGTTTGGCAGATTTTATTTAATTTTACAAAATATACACGTATAATATGAAAATAAATAGGGTAATTCTTTAGTTCATTAGGTTTCGTACAATATTATTAAATAAAATATGATAGCTTACGATCAAAATATTGCAAACAGTGAGACGAAAGATTATTTTCTGCCTCGGTTTTGCGATTTTTTTTACCGTGATTCTATTTTGCATACATGAAAAATTCTTTCAAAAGTCTTTTGTTCAGACTTTTGACTAAAAGCTCTATTTTTTGCAAGTTTGTAGTATGTTCCGTTATGGCTAGTTGCACGACGAAAAATTAGGTGTTTCACGGCTTCTGAGGTATAACAGCGCCTTAAAGTTGGTACAACAGAATAACTAATGAATAAAAATATTTACAAACGGATCCCGACTGACGACAACCGTCGACCCACAGTACCCACAAAGAAACAAAAGCGTTCACTTTAAAAGACAAACAAAACCGATCCCAGTAAAAAACCTAATATCGAAGTTGAAAAGACTATCGATCACAAATCAGCAAAGTAATTTCCATCCACGGCTGAAGCTCCAAGGGATTATGGACTACACTCTCTACAAGAGATAAATTAAAAACCATTTTTCAAGTAATTCCACAGTTGTGAAACGGACGGTGTAATCTATACCAATTGGATTACCCCGGCACACATTGATACATCAATAGGAGATACGTTCGCTTTGTTTATTCCCTTGATGGGATATTAATATTTGCATATCAGTTTTTCAGTGTCAGTAGCGATTGAAAAATTAAGAGCAAATGGATTGACAGATACGTATGCAGAATTGCATGTAAAAGCTTTTGTGAAATTGTTTCTGTGAGCCGTTTTTAGTTGCAGGATTAACTGTATTATTGCCCTGTATTGTTTATGACAAATAAGTGACAATGAGTTTTTATAGGACGTTGAAGAATGATGTATTTAATATAGTGACTTGCTATATTGGTTTAAAGAAAGAAGATAAACTGATGAAGGTTAAACAACTGTTTGATATTAGTAAAGATAAGAACGTTAATATAATCATGTAGTGACTGTTGTAACTATTTTCAAACATAAATATATAAATTTAGAGACAAACTGTGCAATTATTTTGAAAGCGCTTTAATGTAAACGGAACTCCACTCATTTGTAAATGGAAAAAGAAACTCATGGATAACACACAAAAAAAAACAGTTTTACATAATATACTAGCTTTTGCCCGCGGCTTGGCTCACGTTAAATTCGGTGTTACACAAAACTCCTTTATCGTTTGATAGTATTTTTTGTTTTAATTCTGTTTATAGGGACTAATAAGAAAGATAATCGCAAGAAGTATTTAAAACATTTCTGTAAACAGCATTTTTAGAGTTCCGTAGTCAAAAATGGCTAAACACGAAATCCTTATAGACGCGCTATGTCTGTCAGTCTATACGTATGTCACAGCCACTTTATGCCGAAACTATTCAGTTTACACATTTGAAAATTGGTAGGTAGGTGTATTTTGTGAACCGCTTTACGATGTTATAGAAAATAAGAAATATTGAATATTAAGGGGGCTCTTCATACATGGAACTGATGTGGAAAATGGGTCGTTAAAAATTTGCTTGAGGTTTCTAAAGGAAGATTAAAGATATACGGTTCCAAAGTGGTAGAATGGGTGTGTGTGTCCCTCTAACTATTAAAGAAAGAGAGTGACAAATCTAAAAAAAATATATGCTGTAGATCGTTATAAAAACTTCCAATGAAAATTGGTTTGAACGATATGTAGGCAGCAGTTTTTTAAATAAAGCACATCTTAAAAACTACAAATAAGTATAGCTTTGTCGTTTATACAAATACTATTAATAGTTAGACGAAGATAATTCCTATGGTAAGTGGATACCTCCACTACGGAACCCTTCATGAGCGACTCTGACTCGCAATATCGAATATCTTTTATAATGTTTCGTCCTAGGTGTTACTTGTAGCCGTTTGCCATTACAAAGCGTTGGTGCATTAAGATTCCGCATTAAAAGGACTGGAACACCAACGTGCAGTCTCAAGTTGCGTGAAGGTACTCCTGATAATTGTAAGGAGTTCAGAAACTTTATAGGGTACGAAGTATCTTGGTTAGTATTCATGACATTATCTACCGAAAGGTGCTCAACAACATCACTTTGCATACAGTCAAATGTCAAAGCCATGTGTTTTTCCTAGTTCTGAGCTACTTCCCCACCAATTTTCAGCCAAATCGGTTTAGCCGTTCTTGAGTTATAAATAGTGTAACTAACACGACTTTCTTTTATATATATAGATTTAGCTACAATCTTGGTTGAGGTATTTATACAAGTATTACAATTTTACTGCCTCGTTGGTCTCGCGGCATAAATGTGCGCGTGGGATCGGGAGGTCTCGGGTACGATTCTTCGACACTTTAGTTACTTACCTGTGTATGCAAAGTGATCTCACTTTTACAGTGGGACTTCGATTACTTGATGAGATCTTCCTTTTCTTAGTCTTCACTCGGAATTAAGACAACGCTTTGTCTGTATTTTCAATGGATTTGATAAAAATAACACAAATCGACAATTATTTTACAGTCTATTAAATGAACAGTTTTTACGAAAACATTAACAGCTCTATTAATTGAGTTTCTCAATTTAATTAACTTTACCACGAAATGAAACTTTGATAATATTCTCATCGCTTTTATGAAAAAATCATTCAATCTTTTAGTTAAAATTACTCTTAATGACAAACGTTAAAATTTTGTAGATTGACAGTCGTTGTTATTTGTATTAAAAAATCCCATAGAGCGGCCCGTAACTTTTGTTCATTTATACGACAGATTTTAAAATACCCATCTGCTTTCACCATCATCAAATTCTATCGAATATCGAATGGTGGGGCTCAAAGTTTCGAACACAAAACACTCTGCATAGTAGTTTATCAGTAAGGTTTCCTCACTAAGACCTTCTGTTTCACGCAGAGCATATTAATTATTCAGTTTAGTTTGAGTTATAAATATTTTTCAAAAGTAGATCCAACTTTGAAAAAAAAGGTTTACTTTGGACTGGATGCCTTCATGAAATATCTTAACATTTTCTTGTAAGTTTTCTTCCCCTATATATCTCACTCTGGTTCTTTATTAGGGTCAGGTTATAAATTTGGACCCAGTAGATACAATAAAGCCCGTGTGTATTTGCTTCCAAGACAAAGGATTACGAGAATTTTGTCAGTAACAGCTTACCTGACAATGGCTACCCTTGTCTACCTGTTATCATTTTGTGGCATAAAAATATTATGAATATTAAAATGCACTCGACGTAATTATGTATTTAATCTGGGTGAATTTTAGTATTCAATATTTTTTGCACGAGTTTTAGTCTAAGCTGATAGATAAGACTAAAGCAAACTATATATTATACTTTCATGAATTGTTTTTGTATTCTTCTAGATAGTCTAATAGAAAATGAAATCTTAATATATAAAATCCTTGCGTTACTGACTGACTGACAGACACGCTACAGCCGAAACCATTGGGTGCAGGAAGCTGAAATTTGGCATGTATGTTCCTTGGGGACCGTAGGGGTGCACTAATAAGGGATTTCCAGAAATTCCCACGGGATCGGCCAAAACGGGTAAATTAAAAGAAATGCAGGCGTAGCTGCTGGCTTCCTCTAGTTTGCTATAAGACTGATATGTTGTACTAGTTTTAATTTATATTTTATTATTGTAGTTCCTTATGTCAACTGAAGTACAATAAAGTATATTTTTCTGTGCTGTTATGTGTAAAATGAAATGTCTTATATAATTTTATCACAATAAATTACCAAATAATTCGAGTCAGTTATTGTCTTAAACCATTGATAGAAAACACTACTATATCTAACAATTCTGCTTTCACATATTGCAAGAAAACAACGTTCATTACATTTCTTTTGTTTGTGTGTTCTCTTTCTTGAACGAACAAAAAGCGGACCTCCAATGTTTACTGTATGTTGAGGAAAATATCTTGTTGTGTTTCGATGGATTTATGAGATGTTAAGCTGTTGGCTTTTTACGATCTGTTGATGCTTTTGGATTAAAATTTAATCAAAGATACTATTTAAAATAGAATGTATATAAGCTGCAGTCAGAGGGTTACCGGTTCACACCCACGATGCGCACAACTGACTTTTTTAAAGATATTTGAAATTGTGAAGAAAATATCGTAAGGAAACCTGCGTGCCTGAGAGCTTTTCGTATTGTTCTGGTAAGAAATATGTGATTGCTATTTTGTACTTGGCCAGCATGGTGTGTGTAATTGAATGACTAGCGCGTTTATTGAATGACGATATTTAATTGAATGACTAATGGACAACTCGTAAAGTTGTTGAATGTAACGTTCAACGTCATTAAGTGAAGTCTAGCTATTCAATCAAATAGCAGATTCAACCAGATGACTGCGACATATCCCATATGATGCAGCCCTTCTCACAGTGAGAAGAGGCCTCGGCCCAGTAGGGCAGCAGTTTATATACCTACATAAAATAAGATGAGATGAGAGCAAACATGACTGTATCTAATTAAAAATTGTTTCATAAAGAAATGTAAGTAATGGAAATAATAATAATAAATTGTCTTGAAATCAAATTTGCTGCTATATGTCCAAAATTAAATGCAAATCCTTTTTACATGTTACCCTCATTTAAAATTTGGACCGCAACATACATTTGGCTAACTTAATTTAACCCTCGTATTATTGTTACAAATTACGTTCACACCTACCTAAGCTATGTTTTTGTTTTCAATCACATTTCTATTTATGTCCAGACTTAAATTAAAATATTGGTGTTGAAATAAATAAAACATTCTGTCACTGAAATGGTAGACGCGTGTCAAATGCTATTTAGCCTTCATAATGTTTCTCTAATTTTAAAAATTTTCTTCGTCTTGTATTAAATTCCTTTATTTATGATTCGCCAAATAAGAATTTTAACAATTTATTTAATATAGTTAACAACACATTTCAGAATACTTTTAAGACTAAGGAGAAAGTAATTAAGGAATCTCGAGCTTTTAATGAGTGGGCTACTGCAGGTATTTACAAAAGCAGAGCAAAAATGTACGAGTTGCATGGTATGAAAAAATACAATTCTGATGTAACCCTAGAGTACTAATCTTATTTTTCTACTGCTTAATACTAATGATCGCTCAGAAGGCTACTTCATAAATGATACAAGATTTTAGAAAGACTTTTCTATTAAAAGTTGTTCTAAATTAAACAAAATAATGAAGAAATATCTTGTTTCTTAAAATGCAATAGCACATTTTCTTTAAAATTATAATGTCATTCTTAAAATTAACCTTAAGTATAACGTAACCCTTGTTTGAACAGTCTTTAGAATAATAATAATAAAAAATAAAAAGTTACATAATTATAGCTTCTAATTTAGTATCTAAATTAAGTATTTTTAAAATGTTATATCACATAAAAGTAAAATTACCATTCTAATTATAGGATATTTGGCTTGACAGTAAATTGAAATCAGACTATATTTTTCTATCAAATATACAGCAGTTTGGACCCAAATTGGGTTTGTAGAGCGGCTTCTAACTCAGCGCTTATGCTTGCTTGTATTTGAGATGTTTGAGGAAATAAATCCAGATTGTTCGGAGCAATATATTGATGATCTTCTTCAAGCTGGCACGAAGGATCAGCCACACTGTCGTCTGAATCATCCTCAACGTAATCTTCAGTTTCACTGTCCGATTCTTCGTTCTCCAAACTTTTTTTTTTATCTGGTTCTCATCGAGATTCATCTATGAAACAAAATAACTAATTCTAATTTAATCAAACAAATAAATAAAGAGATAATTGCAAAAAACTAAGAAACGGGATTGGTAAAAAACTTACCTTTAATACTAATGATCGCCTCCCAGGCGAACGTGAGCTCAATAACTCGATACCTGCGTATTCCCCGCTGAACCCGTGACCACTCTCAACTGCGTCACGAGATGCACTATATTGGCGCGAATGCACCCCGCAATACATCGACGTAATTTAAAAATATTCTTAAAAAATCAACCGATCGCGGCCTCTCAGGCGATGATTAGTATTCTAGGGTTAAACTTCACAGAGTATGTTAGGAATTTTTCTAAAATATTTAAAAGAGTATGCAATACAGCTAAAGCTATATTCGTTAGGAATAAAATTAAACAATCTTCGAATAAAGTTAAGGCAACCTGGCGAGCTATTAATGAAGCAACAGGTAAGACAAAATTAAGAAGTAATAGTTTTAGTCTTCTTGATAATGATAAATTAATTCATAATGACTAAGAAGTCGCACACACATTTAATAACCTTTTTGCTAGCATACTACTTACTACTACTAGAGAATTAAAATCATCAGCTATAGTTGCAGAAAACCTATTAGAGTCTAGTGTAGGAAAATGTGAAGTAATGTTTAAATTCTATTGTATTAGTTCTACCGATATTATAAATACTTTTAAGTCTCTAGAGCCTAAAAATACAGGTGATCTCTGGGGCATTTCTGTTAAGGTTTTGACAAGTATAATTGATGTAGTGGCTCCTTATATAAGCAACTTATTCAATACATATAAACATACATATCGTCACGCCTTTTAACCCCGAAGGGGTAGGCAGAGGTGTATTTCTACACCCACTTTTCGCCTAACTATATACTTTGGTCCCACGTAATAAGGGGCGAGCCTATTGCCGTACCGGGCACATTTCCAGACTCCGTGCTGCTACTGAGAATTTCGTGACATAAAAACTCAATAACACTGCCCGACCCAGGAATCGAACCCGGGACCACCCGATCTCACGCGCACATTTATGCCGCAAGACCAACGAGGCAGTCGTATAGGGTTTGATGTCGAGTTTTCCGTCTCTACGCAAATATGGTATTTGCATCGTGTTATCCCTTAGTCGCCTCTTACGACACCCACGGGAAAATAGGGGGTGGTGACACTTGTATTCTATGCCGTCAACCACATGGCAATGCCAAATGCCAGATGTAATACACTTATTAAATAAGTGTATTAAATCTGGCAGTTTTTCAGATCTTACGAAACATAGTAGAATAATACCTCTGTTCAAATCCGGCAGTAAGACTGATCCTAGTAATTATAGGCCAATATCGATACTACCTGCTTTTAGTAAGATTTTTGAGAAGATTATACTCAAGCAACTACTAAGACATTTTAATCAAAACAGCCTCCGTCATAGTGAGCAATATGGTTTTACCAAGGGTCTCTCGACAACAGATGCAGGAGTAGCGTTACTCAAACATATCTACAGTGCTTGGGAGAATTCCCAAAATGCTGTTGGTGTGGTTTGCGACCTTTCAAAAGCATTTGATTATCTCTGCCATGAGACGCTCTTGTGCAAGCTTAGACATTACGGCGTCCAGACCAAAGCATTGGATCATTAAGTCGTACTTAAGTGACAGGATCCAATGTGTTGAAATAAATGGCACAAAATCCAGTAGCTTACCTTTTGATTTAGGAGAGCCACAGGGCAGCATCCTAGGGCCTTTCTTGTTTTTTGTTTTCAACATTTGTAACGTTGTACTGTTTGCTGACGATACTTCTTTGATTTTTAAAGAAGATAGAAATAAGGAACACTTCAACGAAATAAACAGTGCACTCATTCAAGTGACTGAATGGTTTAATGTAAACAATCTAGTACTGAACGCCAAAAAACAAAATGTGTTAAGTTTGCTCTGCCTAATGTCAGAAACCTTAGTCCTAACATAGTTTTAAATGACGATGTACTCGAAACAACTGAATCCACATTATTTCTAGGATTAACACTTGGGGTGCGCATGTTACATATCTCTCAGTGAAACTTAGCTCAGCTGCTTATGAAGAAATTAAGAAGGTTCGTAGGTTGACCGATGTCGATACGGCTAGATTGGTTTATTTTAGTTATTTTCATAGTGTTATGTCATATGGCATATTGTTATGGGGTAGAGCTGCTGATATCGAAAATAGTTTTATATTGCAGAAACGGGCAGTTAGACCCCCGAAGCATTTTGGCCACCATCGAGGCCTCTCAGACACCCGTAGATGTATTTTGGCCACTTTCGAGGCTAGGCTTTCGAGCTAAGTACGGGCGCGTAATATTTTCGTTGAAAGAATGGTGATATTTCTATTTATTAAGTTAAAATTGTATATCAAGGGACGCGTAATTAAATAAGCTTTCAAATGATATTAACTAACATCAAATAATATACTTGAAGCCCACGCAAGAGCGGTATAAAGCGCGCCCGGTGTAATATTTTCCCGCCATTTTCGAGCGCGCTATTATATTTCTAACATGTTCATATTTCTTGTCGTTTTTTATTATGGGAAGTATATACGTATTGTACACGGTTAGAAAGGTAATTTAATTTACTTTCAGAGAAAATAAATATAATGGAAATAAACATTTTAATTTTAAACATCAAAAAATATAAAATATAAATTATTGTTAATTGCCGCCAATTTTCGTATTTTATTTTTCAAACAATTTTTTTTGTTATTTATCAGATTCAAACCTAGATTAAATAAGCTTTCAAATGATATTAACTAACATCAAATAATATACTTGAAGCCCACGCAAGAGCGGTATAAAGCGCGCCCGGTGTAATATTTTCCCGCCATTTTCGAGCGCGCTATTATATTTCTAACATGTTCATATTTCTTGTCGTTTTTTATTATGGGAAGTATATACGTATTGTACACGGTTAGAAAGGTAATTTAATTTACTTTCAGAGAAAGTAAATATAATGGAAATAAACATTTTAATTTTAAACATAAGAAAATATAAAATATGATGAAATGATTGTTAATTGCCGCCAATTTTGGTATTTTAGTTTTTCAAACATATTTGTTTGTTATATTATATCAGACTCAAACCTAGATAAGTTTCTTTTCAACTAGATTTCCAATTAAAAAAAACATATCTGATAACAATCCGATAAGAGTTATTCTTATTGGACTTTGCACAATTGTTTACTTTTTGCCGCCAAAAATAACCGCCATACCCGCCAAAATTGTCGAAAGCCAATATCTCATGAATTATAGGAGTATTATGTATTATATGATAGGTTTATTTATATACTCATAATAAAATAATAATCCATAGCATAAATGTAACCTTATCTATATATTTTCATTCAATAAAAAATAAATGCCGTTTTTTCGGTAATTGAATGAATATAGCCTCTTGAATTAAATAATTACACAATATTTGTTTAGTTTTTTGCTGTTATTTTATAACTAATTAGTTCATTCTCAATTAAAACATAAAAATATCAAATATTATTATATTATTTGTTTACAATGATGTTTTGAATTCAAAATTACGCCCTGCGCGCAACATGCAAAGACAGCGAAATATACTGTCTCGTAGGACATTTAAACACAGTTTAGTTGTTAAACAAATACTTATTTATTACGTTATTTAAAATATCTTAGGCTAGCTAGCTTAATGCGGTCGGGCGCGCGGCGCGCGTGCGTTCTATGCGCGGCGTAGACGTGGTGTGTCGGGCGGGTCGGCGCCGGCTGCGCTCGCGTCGCCCCCCCCCCCCCCGCGCGTCTCTCGCTTCCCGCGTCTGTATCGGGGCGCGAACATCCTGCGGGCCTTGAAAGCTTGCTTTCAAGATCCTTTTCATAGAGGGCGCAAATCTTGGAGAGCGCTCGTCTGATGGTTCCTCGGCTGGTGACGATATCTGCCACACGTGGTACGCCGTCGGCACCCGGATAAACTTTAGAAACTCGTCCCATGCGCCAGTGTAGGGGCGGAACGTTATCTTCCTTGATAATTACCATCTGTCCGGGTTGCAGATCCTTGCTTCGCACCTTCCATTTACTCCGCTGCTGGAGCTCGCCGATGTACTCCATCTGCCACCTTCTCCAGAAGTGCTGGCACATTCGCTCGAGCCTCTAGTACCGGTTGAGTCGATTTGAATTGATGTCTTCGAAGTTTGGTGCCGGGATCGACGTCAATGATCTGCCGACGAGAAAGTGGCCAGGCGTGAGCGGGGAAAGGTCAGAAGGGGAGGTAGAGATTGGACAGAGGGGGCGGCTCTTGAGGATGGCCTCAATCTGAATAAACAAAGAAGATAGCTCCTCGTATGTTAGGTGCGAAGTACCCATGATGCGCTTTCTATGAAATTTGGCTGACTTGATGCCTGCCTCAGCCAACCCATTGAAATTAGGAGCGTCAGCCGGAGAAAAATTAAAGTTAATATTTTGATCTGCTGCAAACTCAACTATAGGCTCTGAGTGAAGCCTTAGAAACTGGTTAATTTCTCTAGCGGCTCCTACAAAATTGGTGCCGTTGTCGCAGTATATATAGCTGGTTTACCTCGACGTGCTATGAAACGACGAAGAGAGAGTATAAAAGCATCCTTACTCAGCTCGCTAACTGCTTCCAGGTGCGCAAACCTGTATCTTAGACAGATAAAAAGGCAAAGATAGGCCTTTGTAATTTTACAACCGCGCCCACGTCTGTCGGCTATATAGAAAGGGCCTCCGAAATCTACAGCAGAGGCACAGAATGGGAAGTCGGGCACGAGCCGGTGGGCCGGCAAATTGCCCATGATGGTAGTGAGCGTCCGCGGCGGCTCGCCTGCACGTGGTGCAGCTGCGGGCCGTGCGTTGTGCCAGTTCCCTGCCTCCTACAGGCCAAATTGTCTCGCGTATTGTAGCAAGCAGCAGCTGCGGTCCTGCGTGTAAGAGGCGTGAGTGTTCCTGGGGGAAGATGAGTTTAGTGAGTGGGTGCTTGGAATGAAGTAGCATTGGATGTTTCTTGTCAAAGGCATACTGAGATGCATCTAGGCTCCCCCCCACTCTCAGGAGGCCCTGAGAGTCAATAAAAGGTGCCAACGCTAATATGTTAGATCTGGGGCTTAAAGCCTTGTTTTGTCGCAGCAGTTGGAGTTCCTTGGGGAAGGATTCTTGTTGCGCAATCCTTACTAGAGCAGAGTAAGACTCGTTGAGCTCGTCAGTACTCAGTGGCCCTGCACGCTTTGAATCGTGTCCTTTGCAGTTGTGAATGAAGCGCCTCATATAGGCCATTACATGTTGTAATGTCTTAAATCTTGAAAGCCTTTCAAAATCTATTGTAGGAGTGTATACTTGTGAGACGAGAACAGTAGGAGTTTTAGTTTCAGGTAAGCTATCAGGTGAGATCTCTTGCGTGTTGTTATTTAGAGTAGGCCAGGTGGACTCCGGCTCCGTGAGAAACTCGGGACCGTGCCACCACAGCTGCGCGTCTTGCACGTGCTGAGTATCGACACCGCGCGACGCGAGGTCGGCGGGATTGTGGGACGTCGGCTCGTAGCGCCAAGAAGCTGCTTCAGTAAGTTCAGTTATGGCTGCTACTCTATTCGCAACAGACCTTGAGCTGGGAAGGGCAGGTATTTATCCATGCCAGGACGACACTGGAATCAGTCCAGAAAACGAAGCGAGCTATGTGTTTTCTTAGTGCGGCGCTAACAGCAGAACTTAGCCATGCAGCTAGCAGGGCACCGCATAGCTCAAGGCACGGTATAGTGGTAGGTTTCATGGGAGAAACTCTAGATTTAGCACAGAGTAGGTTAACATGTCGCTCACCTAAACTATTAATTGACTTAAGATAGATACAGGCGCCGTAGGCACACTGTGAAGTGTCACAAAAGCAGTGAAGTTCAATTTGTGACAGATCTTCACACAAGACGTTTCTTGGTACAGAAATGTTCTCAATAGAATGAAGATTGTTTATGAAGCGAGACCAGGTTCGCTGGACCTCAGCTGGAACCGGGTCGTCCCACCCTACCTGGAGAGACCACAACCTTTGCAATAATATCTTGGGTTTTACAGTGCATAGAGAGAGGACCCCTAACGGGTCAAATATTTTAAAAGTAATCGAGAGTATAGTTCGCTTTGTGATTTTAGTGTTTGTGTCATGTGTAGAATTTACTGGGAAATGAAGAGTATCATGAGCTGGGTTCCACCCCATACCAAGAGTTTGGTACGACTGACTCAGTACTAAATTGCTACCATTGTCATTATTGTTGGCTGCAGCTGTCTGCAAGACTTTGTTACTATTCGACCTATATTTGCGTAAGTTGAAGCAACCCGAGGCTAACGCTTTGGCGACTGACTGCTGGATGCGCAGCAGCTCGACTTCATCATCAGCACAGGACAGCAGGTCATCACAGTAAAAATCGTTCTGGATGATACTTCTAACTAGTGGGTCCTTGCACTCCTCACCTAGCTGCCACAAGCACCTAGCGGCTAAGAAACTGGCGCTAGCAAAGCCATATGTCACGGTGTTTAAGGTGAGTGACCTCAGGTGGTAACTGTTGATTTTCTCGCCATAATATTGTCTGCAGGTGACGATCTAACTCGTTGATCAATATCTGCCTATATTGCTTCTCAATATCACCCGAGAGCACATACCTGTAGTGGCGAAAACGAAGCAGTATATTGAAGAGGGAATCTTGTATGTTAGGGCCGACCATTTGTAGGTCGTTTATAGAGTACCCTGATGTAGTACGAGCCGAAGCGTCGAAAACCACACGTAGCTTCGTGGACTCGCTGTTTTCTTTTAACACAGCATGATGTGGGAGGTAGTAGGGTTCAGTGATTGAAGCGGAATTCTCCGAAAGATGACCTAAATCTCTATACTCATTGATGAAGTCTGTGTATTGTTCCCTGAGTTGGGGCTGATGCATGAAGCGCTTCTCTAGATTAGCAAAGCGTTTTCTTGCCATGGAGTAGGAGTCACCTAGACAGTCAGTCGAATCTATTAGAGGGAGCCTAACACAAAATCTACCATCATCGAGGCGATAAGTGTTTTCAATGAAGTGCTGTTTGCATACGTTTTCAAAAGGTGAAGGTGCCTCCGTGTCGGAGGGAAGGTTCTCAAGCTCCCAGAACTTGGTGAGTTGATTGTCTATGTTTTCAGTGACTGAAAAATTGCAATGAATAGATTTAGTTTTATTTTAGTGAAATTTGTTAGTTACAGACCCCGCTATTAACCACCCTAGTTTTGAACTACATAGTTGGGGCTGGTTCTCCTAGGAGCAGACGTATTTTGGGATTTAGTGCCTACTAAATCCCAAAATACGTCAACTCCTAGGAGGACATCGATGTGAGAAGGTTAATTGAACTTGGGATCAGCTAGGTGGAATGAAGGCGGGATTCTAAGATGCCTAACATCAACATGTTGCTTCGGAATTGTATCCGATTTGGATTTGATATTGTATATAATTGAGGTTGTCTTGTGACAGGCTGTTTTGTCAAGTCCCTTTTGGGTTTACGGCTTTCCAAGACATCTGCTCGGTCCTTTAGAAAGGCCTGAAATTCCTCAAAGGTGGGGAAGTCACTAAGGTTTTTACGGTGCTCTTCCCATTTTGTGCCTGTGCTGTCATCCAGTTTCATGGTCATCATATTAATGATTATGGCGTCCCATTGATCAGTGGGAAGTCCTAATGATTTCAAAGCTCTAAGATTCATTGTGATATGATCACTTAAATAGCGCAGTGACCTGTCAGATTCCCGTTGAAGAGAATATATATTAAATAGTTAATTCAAATGATTGCTTACTAATTGGCGTTTAATATTAAACATTTCGCATAGGAGTCTCCATGCCTCTGCATAGTTAACCGATGAGACCTCTAAATTGGCAATTACTCTGGCAGCTTCACCTTCCAAGTAGGAGTTTAAATAGTGGAATTTATGAATGGGCTTGATTTTATCATTACTATGCACTAATGATTCGAAAGTGTCACGGCTTTCCATCCATTTAAAGTAGTTGCTGTCAAAATTCGATATTTTGATCAGAGGCAATCGAAAACCTAAGGTTTTATGAGACTTATGTTTACATGATGAATGTGATGTGGATGAAGAATCTCTTTTCTCGTCTACCTTTGGATTTGACTTTTCTAATATGTACTGTGCAGTAGCGATACTAGAATGAAGAAGTTCCTCTATTTCGTCTCTTATGGCGAGTTCGAGATCCAAATTGTCTTCATTCAGAACCTCTATAGAGGTCTGCAGCTCATCAAATTTACTCAGCAAGTCAATAAATTTATTTAACTTTAAAGTTAAATCGTTGCGTTTGACTGATGTCAATGGTTCATCTGTGTCAAGCTTTTGTAAGTAGGTATTAAACTTAGTAGCTTGCCCTTCAGTCGTGCCACGTCTAACTCTAAGCTCAGCAAGCTGCGAGCTAGTATCTTGTTTCTTTTCATTGTCGTTAGTCATGGCTACTAGCACAAGTTTTACAGCGAAAATTAAATATAAACAACACTAGTGAACACAAATTTTTGTTTGTTTTTCGTGTGAGTGTGTGGCCAACTCTGGTGTCGGAGTTTTCAGACCGCCCAAAGGCCTCCGACGTGGCCTAACGACCCATATCCTTAGACAAGAGCCGGGACCGACAGCTTTACGTGCCCTCCGAAGCACGGTAGCGCTCAGATGAAAATGCCACACACGGTCACCCATCCAAGTGGCAACCTGTGCAAGCGTTGCTTAACTTTGCCGATCTGTTAGGAACGGCAAGCCAAGTCTTGCTATGAGCACTACGTGAACACAAATGAACCACACACATTATTTGCAAATAGAAAACAAGAAAAATTGGCTAAACGGCTTACGCTCCTTGTTCTAGGGATTGATGCGCAGGAGGCCAGCTGTCAACCGGCCGATGAACCCGCGGTAGGCTCGAAACAGGCGCGAAACGGTCCGAGTAGAGGCGAGCGCAAGCCGAAAGGTGATGTCGTCCTCTCTTTCCCGCGCGTAGCAGCGCAGAATGTTGCTTTCTCGCTCTGACGCACTGGAATGCGTGCAGAAAAATGGCGCTAAGCAAGTTTGCAAGCTAGGCAAGGTTACAAGATGGCGGAAATGGAATGAAGTTCTAGAAAAACTGGGCTAATTATGATGCAACACGATGAATTTCAGGTTGACGAATTTTGGTTAGAATTTTAGGTAAAATGTGAGTTAAAGTGGGGTTTAGGCCAAAATATTCGGGCAACAGACACCATCAAACATAAAAAATATAGGTAGTTTAGATATTAACCTAATTTTTGTAAAAAATGTACCAAGATGCAATCAAGACTGCTAAAATGAAGACTGCTGGAATGAAGTGCACCAAATAATAGAAAGTGCGAATGATGCAGCAGTAAATAGATAGCAGTTAATTTGTAGGTACACGCACACACACCAAACAAAGAGAGCTAGCCAAATTGAATATTCAAACTGAGGAGGATGCAATGTAAGGATAGTAAAAGAAAGGATTGAGCTCACGGCACTTCCCTCGCAATGATGAGTTGTAGCGATGCGCACCAAGCACACCAAAATCGTCGCACAGGTCGGCGTCCCTTGCCAAATCACGTCCCGCAGGTAGCTCGGCGTCTAGACGCTCCTTTCCCCGGCTTCCAGGAGCGGAGACAGCAGACAGCTCGTTTCCCTTTCAGGTTGTCTTTAGCCCAACGCCAGCAATACAGCAAATTGTTCGAGCGGTGCGCGTAGCGTCAAGATGGCGGCGGCGTGGTTCGACGAATTTTCGCAACGACGCGACGACGTGTATGGGTGAACGAAGCGAGGTGAGCGACTCGTTGTCCTGTCATGGTCGCCAAAATGTCTCGTAGGACATTTAAACACAGTTTAGTTGTTAAAAAAATACTTATTTATTACGTTATTTACAATATCTTAGGATAGCTAGCTTAATGCGGTCGGGCGCGCGGCGCGCGTGCGTTCTATGCGCGGCGTAGTCGTGGTGTGTCGGGCGGGTCGGCGCTGGCTGCGCTCGCGTCTGCTCCCCCCGCGCGTCTCTAGCTTCCCGCGTCTGTATCGGGGCGCGAACATATACAAAATTTCAAATCAATCAGCCTATCGCAGTCCACTGCTGGACATAGGCCTCTCCCAACACGCACCACAGTACACGGTCCTCAGCCTCCATCCGCATCCGTTCCGTTCTTCCGCATCCAGTCTGTCCCAGCCACCTTTTTCAGGTCGTCGGTCCACCTAGCCGGGGGCCGCCCTACATTACGCTTGCCGAGACGTGGTCGCCACTCTAGGATACGCTTGCTCCATCGGCCATCAGTCCTTCTACAGATATGGCCAGCCCAATGCCACTTGAGCCTACTGATTTTATTCTTTATGCACAAAAATAGTACACAGGTGGACTTAATGCCTAGTGGCATTTTCTGCCAGTCAACCTTTTGGTGGTGCAGAGATAGATGAGGTAGGTGCATTAGCCTTGTGGTGAAAAATAGGATATGTATTAGATACATATTAATAATTTAGATACATATGATAAACCATAAATATACTATAAATATATATAATTATTCGTAGATATGATACACACATAAATATTATACATAAATATATACATAATTATATAAATACATAATTATGCTATAGATGATGAGAGTGATGAGCCAATTCCTTCAACCTAGCAAAGAGAAGATTACGTACTTTTATTTTAAATGCATAACGGTTGGTGGCCATTCTGACTTCAGGAGGGAGCCTTTTTCCATAGCAGAACAACTTGGACAACAAAAGAAGAGTTTACAAAACCAGAAGTATGAGCGGGACAGTGAAGAAGTAGATTATGAGAGGAACGAAGGTTCCTCTCATGAGTGGAACATAAGTATTGGAAGTATGTAGTCAGATAAGAAGGAGGAGAAGGGGAAGTAAGAATAGAGTAGAGAGGTGTAAGAGCACGCAAACTACGGCGCTGACGAATAGGTAGCCATTTAAGATCGGAACGAAAAGTAGATACATGATCATACTTACGAAGATTGTATATGAATCGAATGCATTTATTGAGAAGTCGGTCAAATTTGTTGAGATACTCTGCATTCAGGTCATAATAGCACACATCACCATAGTCGATTAAAGGGAAAATCAAGGCCTGTACAAGCATTGATTTGGTTCTGATAGGCAAAAAGTTTTTGAGGCAATATAGAGCTCGAAGGGTACCAGTCACTCTCTGACTGACATTCGTAACCTGCGCCTGCCAGTCGAGAGTGGAATCAATTAGCAATCCCAAGTCTTTAACCACTGAACTAAAAGGTATGATAAGACCATTAAACATGACCGGAGGCAAGCTAGTCAGGTCTAATCTCCGTGTCATGCGCTGACTGCCGACAACAATGGCCTGGCATTTAGTAGGATTTACATCCAGTCCGAAATCTTTACACCAAGCTTCAATCATACCTAGGTCTTTATTAATATCGGCTATCGCTATTGTTACATCATCCACTCTCACCTGGAAATATAACTGCAAGTCGTCGGCGTAAATATGGTACGAACATCGAAGCTTAGGGGTTAAGAAATTAATAAACATTGAAAATAGTAGAGGTGAGAGTATGCCACCTTGAGGAACACCAGTGTTAATATTACGCCAACTCGATGAGATGTCATCACTGCGAACTGCCTGCTGGCGTTCCTGAAAATAAGTAGAGAACCATTCCAGTGCACCAGGTGAGATCATTAGATGGGAAAGGATTGATAGAAGGATATCGTGACTGACGGTATTAAAAGCATTCGAAAAGTCAACCAAGGCCAATACTGTGACCTTAGTCTCCTCCATGCCTGCCCTAATATCGCCAGTCACTTTAAGGAGTGCAGAGGTTGTGCTATGTCCAGGCCTAAAGCCAGATTGAAATGGACTTAATAAATTGTGTTTGTACACAAAACTGGACAGCTGTTTATTCACACAAGCCTCTAGCACTTTGGACAGGAAGGGAAGGATGGAGATTGGACGAAAATGTTGAGGGAGAGTAGGATTGGGAATTTTGGACAATGGGATAACAAAAGCCTTACGCCACAAAGAAGGGAAGGAACCATTGGCAATCGAGAAATTGACAATGTGGGATATAGGAAGGATGAGGTGGTCAAGGATAAGGGTGATCATACGACGGCTAATACCGTCATATCCCATAGCGTTGGACTTGATAGAAAGGATTATCTTCTTGATCTCACTCGGAGCAACTGGAGAAAAATCAAAAGGATCTATCTTGGGACGGGGAAGGGCAGCTAAGTGATCAATAGTGTGACGCCTGGTCTGAGGGTCTAACAAAGCAGTAGTGGTGAAAAAATGGTTTAAATCCTCCAGACCAACCGTCCACTGAGGATCAGAATGTCGCTGTTTGCCAATACCCAGGGTTCCAAGGAACTTCCAGATATTGGCGGAGGAAGAGGAATTTATGTTGTCAAGAATATGGCGGCGTTTAGCGTTACGAACCATCTGGTTACACCGATTCCTTGCAGCTTCGAAGATGGCCCAGTTTTCATCGCATCGATCTCTTTCGAATTGCCGGAATGCTCTATCCCGGCGCCTCATAGCCATTTTTATGCCTCTGGTTAGCCATGGAGTGGGAGGCCGTCTTAATTTCACTTTCCGGACGGGGGCGTGCTTGTCGTAGATTTTCAAAACCACGTTATTAAATACAGTGACATTATCGTCCACAGTAGCAGCTGACATCAGCTGACTCCAGTCAAGTTCTGCAGCATCCCTGTGCAAACTATCACTATCTATACGTACAAAACAATGCCTATACAGGACCTTGGGACGGGGCTTAGGTGGCTTAAGGTTATAGGATAGGTAGATGAGATCGTGGGGTAAACCAGGAGCAAGAAACTGGCCATGGGATTGGACAAGGGACGGGTTGGAGGTAATTATTAAGTCTAGCCATGTGTCTACACCTTCCGTATTGTGGTGAGTGGGACCAAGCGGGAGCGTGTGAAGACTGGCAGACTCAATTAATTGCTGGAGTTTATGGGAGCGGGGGGAATCGGTGGCAAGGTCAGTGTTGAAATCTCCCATGATGATATGATGAGCGTATTCTGACCCTAAAGATTCCAGAATCGATTCGAGACTGGAGAAGTAGTTTATAGTGGAAGGTCAATAGACAACGCCAAGAACAGTTTTAGCCTCATTGACTGAAACCTCGAGGAACAGATATTCTGCTGAAGCAGAAAAGTTAGACGATGAAGATAAGATGATTTTGAAGGGTAAAGAGCTACGGAGGTAAATGGCTACAACGCCCCCTCTTCTGTCCACTCTATCATTTCTGATGAGGACAAAACCAGGGAGAGAGTAGGAAGTAGAAAGTATTAAAATTAAACTACAGTTTACGGATTTTCTCGCGTTATATTACAGTGAGCACATTCTGCGTAGATAGTAACACCATTAGTTGAAAAATGTTCGGGTACTTTGAGATCACTTTTAAATTCAAGACAAAGACAAATATCACCTCAGTCTGCATTGAACATGAATCCTGTAAAGAATTCGAAACGTCGGCTAGTAATAAAAATGTAGTTTCTAGATCTTTCGGTTTAAATGTAATAACATATAACCAGTGAAAGTAATATAACGCGATAAAATCCGTAAACTGTAGTTTAATTTCAATGTGTAACATTCGCGTAAACCCATGAAGATGAGGTTTCAGCCAGCTCTCTGAAATCAGAATGGCATGAACGTTTGCATTATCAAAAGTAAGAAGCAGGTCGCTATAGTGGCTGGGGATACTCTGTGCGTTAATGTGACACACATTTAACAGCCGAGAAGTGGTTTGATCAAAAGTACGCTTAACTAAATCACTAAGCGACTCGGTCGTTGAGCTAAAGCTGTCATTTTTTTGAAAAATCAGCAGAATCGTTGGCGGAGTGAAAGGAATCATCATCATCAGATAGCATAAAATATTCTATATATAAAGATAATAAATAACTATAATAATATATAAGTAACCAATAATTAATTGACTAATATAAGCTTTTGCTACTAAATAGTAGCAAAAGTATGCACACGAATTGATGCAATGCTATCACTGCACCACCCGCCAGCAGACACATACAGAAAACAAATTAAAAACGGAACAGAAATAATGTTAGAATAATAAATACAAAAGAACGGAACGCACAAAAGACAGAAAATTATACACAATGATCGCTAGTTTCGGAACGCAACCCAATATGTCAAGTTGACATTGAAAGCTGTCAAAGATAAAAAGTGATAGAAATAGTAAACAATTAATAACGTCATTATAATATCTTAATATGTGGGTGCGTTATAAAAGTGATTTAGTATAATAATATATATATAGCATACAACGTAAACAAAACAAACAAATTATGTAGATAAGCGCTCGAAAGTTGCTATGGAACAGTAATAAAATAACACTATTTACGCGGAATGTTCTTGCCGTTCCCGGTTGTTGCGGAAGGTCCAGGGTCTCCTGCGCCGCTCTCGGCGCCTGAAGAAGTGATGCACTGCGCTTTGGGGAACTTCTTCATAAGCATACCAAGCTCATCTTCGGCAATAATCTTGTGGCGGCTTCGGTCCGGCGCTTTTACGAAGATATTGCCATCTTGGGTCCAACAAGATCTCATGCCAAAGTGCGACCGGGCCTTACTGAATACAGCCTGTCGCACTCTGGTTAGGAATTCTCTCAGCGAAATAGATGTCCCCTTAAGAGCAGTCTTTGCAACCCAAGCTGAAGATCTAATATCTGCTCTAGCGAACCGGACAAGTATAGGCTGCTTACTGCCTTGTTTGGAGGAACCAAGTCGGTGGCAACTACGGATGTCAGTGTCTTTCAGTCCCAGCTTGGTCTGCTGAATGCCCTGGATTGTTGCAGTGCAGTTCTCCTTCTTCACCTCTGGCACACCCAAAAATAGAAGACACTTACGTCTATGTCGGGTATCCACCGTGTCGAGCTGTTTGTGACGCTCCTGGATTTGTTGGCATAGTAAGCCCAGCATATTGAAGACCAGCACACGGAATGCCCGAAATTCTTCTGCAACCTTCGCTACTGTGTCTTTGGCTGAGCCTCGACTATTTAACTGGGCTTAGAGTGCAGCCATCCTCCTTGTAAAGCTGTCTTCCAGACCCTTCTGTATGGACTCAATCTCTTGAAGCTGCGACATAGTGCTTGTGAAAGTGTTTTTAAAATGTGAAGATGTTTTGCTGGCGGGCGGTATGTACTAACACTTAATAGTTTAGTGACATAAACACTATCTTAGTTAATGGCAGATAATAATAGCAATAATTTACAATTTTTATGATCTACAACTCAGATTTTCTATATATTTTAAATTAATAAAAATTTCAAAATCGCAAAGATGTGTTAATTTTTTTACGCCTAACGCCGAAAAAAAGATGATTCTGTGAGCTATGTCGGTAACTTTGGTTCTTTGTAAGATAACTTCGTTCCGGATTTTATCCTTCAAAGAGACGCCAAGCATAGCCCGTTCCATAGCTCGCTGCGTGACTTTTAGTTTGTGGACTAGTCCCACTGTGAGTGTCCACGTCTCGGCACCGTACGTCATAACAGGTAGGACGCATTGGTTGAAGACTTTGGTCTTCAGGCATTGCGGTAGGGGCGAAGAGAAAGCTCGACGTAGCTTGCCAAACGCTGCCCAACCCAACTGGATCCTGCGGTCGATTTCTTTCTCGAAGTTGTTTCTACCAAGCTGGACTACTTGCCCAAGGTAGACATACTCTTGAACAACTTCGAGCATCGATCCGTTGACATAAACCGGTCCCGGCACAATGTGTTCGTTGAACATAATCTTGGTTTTATCCAAGTTCATGCCGAGGCCGACCCGTCGAGAGGCTCCATTTAGGCTGTGCAGCATCTCGCTCAGCTCTGCCAGGCTCTCTGCCACGATGACGATATCGTCGGCAAACCAAAGGTGGGATATGTACTCGCCATTAATGTTGATGCCCCGTCCAGTCCAGTCCAGCGTCTTAAAGACGTCTTCGAGTGCGTTGGTGAAGAGCTTAGGGGATATTACATCCGCCTGCCTCACCCCTCTACGCAACTCAATGGGGCTGGTTTTATTGTCATGGAGCTGGACGGTCATAGTGGCCGTGTCGTACAAACATCTCAACACCTCGATGTAGCGCCAATCGATGCGACACCGCTGCAGAGCATCCAGAAGCCAAAAATTTCAAATGCTGACATTTTAATAATTTTCTAAGCAAGCATTGCGATAATTTTTTATTTTTGTAAAGCTTATACCACCAGGTATACAAAATAATAAAAGTAAGTAATTTATAACCCATATTGTTATCACGACAAACAAAAATGGCAAGAAGGTCGTCGATAGACGACATTGCTTACAATAGGATTAAGTTCGGCGGGTCGCATAAACTAAACATTCCGTCATTCAGTCACCATTCAAACAATACTACAAAGCGTATTTAATCTACTTTCAAAAAAACATCACTTCAAATATCAACACCCGAGTGACGAGTCGTATGTTTAGGTTTAAAGTAGCACGGCAAGTGGCCTTGCTTCGCGGGTGGTCCAATAACGTCGCGCCGCGCGAACAAGCGTATTAGTTTTAAATGAGCTGCGCCCACCAGTTAGAGCCATTTACCAGTTAAAGACAAGATTCTCACTCAAAGAAAAAATTAAAACTATTGGTATTCTTACTGTAGCATCACAATATATTTATGCCAGTGTTATGCATGTAAGACTAAATATAAATACTTATAAAATTAATAGTGAAATACACAATATCAATACTAGAAATAGACATAAATTATGTGTTCCGTATTTTCGTTTGCACAAAACGCATAGCTCTTTTATTGGGCTCAGTATTTGCATATACAATAAAATACCAACTCATATTTTAGACTTGCCGTTAAGTTCGTTTCAGGCAGAAGTTAAAAATAATCTTATAAATAAGGCATATTATTACAGTTTGAAGGATTGTTTTGATGATAGGTGCACTTGGAAGTAGTTGTTCGCTTTGGACTAGGTCAATAATTAGTAGTTTTATTTTAAAGTGTAGTTAATTACGATAATCTCATTTCATACTATATTTTGCATTCATGTTCCACACTTTCATTACAACTTTGCGGATGTGTGGGTAACTCGTGGTCATGGGCTAACTAATAGGTTGTCAATTGCTTTGGTTTCATATACCGTTACTTTCTGCTTCATTCACTTCCACCATAGTTTTGACCATGTTCGCGAGTTGCCTACATTAAAAAAGACGTAAGTGGATGCTCCTGTTTCACCATATTTACTTTGGGAGGCTTACCATATGAAAATCATTTACTGCTTGAGTATGATATCAATACTTACTAAAAAATTTACTAGTAGATGTCTACAATGTGAAACAGTTGCAGCTCCTTACAAAAATAAATTGTACAACCATTATTATTTGTTTGAAAAGAGTGGCCATGAGTTTTATTGCCCGTTATTTCTCGTGGTTCTACCTATTCCATTGCGGACGTGGCAGTAAATGTAAATGTAGAATAATAAGTAATTAACTTAAATTTTGACGTTCATAAGCGTCACTTTGTGGCCTAGATGAATAAATGATTTTGACTTTGACTTTGACTTTATACAGGGAAAGGAGAATGCCAGGTCGCCATAGTAATTTAGGCCCACAGTGAACATTTATACAGATTCATGATAATGATAGCAGACAATGGCAATAATTAATTAGAAAAAGAAGTTGGTTCGGCGATGCACCGAAATATGTACTAGGCGATTTGGTGATATGGAAAATTATTAATATTGTGGACTGTATAAAAGATGGCTGGTTAATCGCCTAGAAGATGGGTGAACGGGTGATCTTATGGCTATACGATATAGGAGGCACGCTTTACCTTGCAAGATGGCGGCCGCCGGCGTCTTCGAGAGTCCTGAAGCTGCATAGATCACTCCACTACACCCGCGGGTGGTTTTGTTCTCGTTTATAGTATAAAGCGGTACATATTGCGGTATCGCACACGTTCGGCGCGACGCGGGGCTACTTAAGCACGCGACCGATCAGCGTGACGATTGATCTTCGACTCCATCGCAGCGTCATTGAATTCCGCGACCAATTAGAGCAAGGCGTGCTTTTGGGAATGAAAGGGATAAAAGATCGCTCGTTTTGACACTGCGGTATGCAAAGGAATTTATTAGCTAGGTGTTGACATAATTAACTATCAATAGAAAGATAGATAGCGCTACCATATCCCCCCGGCCCTAAAGGGTTGTCTTTAAAAAAAATTAAATTGAACTTAGCTATGTTGGATGTACTACCGCATAACCCATCAATAGGCTAAGACAGAAAATTAATCTAAATTAACTTTAGCGAAACAATTATAACGAAAACTACAAACTAAATACTTAAACTAAGAGGTAGATCTAACTTCAGGCTAGATCTCACTGAGTTGGAAGCGGACAAAGACGTACAACAGGGCGCACGTAGTTCCCCTTCGCGGTTTTCACGGTAACAACGCGGGTTGTACCGTCCTTGGAAGTATGCAGTTTCTCCACGATGGCTAACGGCCATGAAAGCGGCGGAGCATTATCATGTACAATGACGACCAACGTACCCTCCTGTATAGGCGATGCAGGACTATTCCATTTGGATCTAGCCTGAAGCTGGAGATATTCCGCACGCCAGCGCCGCCAGAACGATTGCACGAGTTTATCCAGCAGAGTATGTCTCTGGAGCAAGCTTGAAGAGTTTGCTTCAGGAGCCGGGAATGACGATAATGGCACTGTGTTCAGAAAATGTGCAGGGCTTAACGCTGGTTCTGCAGGGTCACTACTCAATGCTGTGAGCGGACGCGTGTTGATCAGCGCCTCGACTTGTGCAAGGACAGTTAAAAACTTTTCGTAAGAGAGGATCTGTTGACCTATAACTTTGAAGAGATGCGTTTTAATTACTTTGACCATACTTTCCCAACATCTACCGAAATGTGGTGATGCTGGCGGAATAAACTTCAAGTCAATATGATTTATGGAAAGTTCTTCCTGAAGACGAGTACGATATTCTTCCCTGAGAAACTTATAAAGGTCGCGTAAATAAGAGCTTGCGCCCACGAAACAAGTGCCGTTATCCGTGTACAAACACTGTATAGGGCCGCGTCGTGAAAGAAATCGTTTAAGGGCTGCCAGGAATGACACCGTGCTTAAATCCGTCGCAACTTCAATGTGCGAAGCGCGCGTCGTTAAGCATGTAAAAATACATAGCCAAGCTTTACGGCTTTTAACACCTCGACCACGCACTTGCGTATACTGCAGTGGTCCTGCGTAATCACTACCGGTATGTGTAAACGCTTTATCAATCTGATTGACGCGCTGGCTAGGAAGATCTGCCATGGGAGGGAAAATTGGACGCGGACGAAATTTGAAACAGAGGTTACAATTATGTATTCTGTGACGAATTATTCGTCGAGCAGCTAAAACCCAATATTTATGCCTAAGTAAGGACATAAGCAACTCTGGACCAGCATGGAGATGCTTCTTGTGATAAAAATCAACAAGAAGGTCGACAACATGATCATGAAGCGGTAGAATGCAAGGATGCTTGCAGTTATAAGGTTCATTCGAATTTGACAGACGACCACCAAGGCGTATGACGCCGTGCTCATCGAGAAACGGCTTGAGCCTAAGAATAGCGGGGGAACAAGGTACATTATTTTTCAAATTTTGAATGTCGTTACTAAAATGAACAGCCTGTACGGCTCGTAGTAACTTATATTCTGCAAATTCAAGGTCAGTACTTGAAACAAAAGTCCCATTAGGTAGGTGCCTAAGAAACCTACAGACATAAACGATGGCGCGGAGTAACTTAGACCACGATGACATGCGTAGTGCGAGTGCATAGATCGGAGATTCAGCAACCTCTAAAATCACGGGATGAGAAACAGACTTCCGTTCGGGTACATCCTGGTCCTCTGCACTGTGGTCAACGGGTTGCATGGGCCACTCTGACGGATCATGGGAAATCCAAGAAGGTCCACGATGCCACAATGGATGATGCAGAAGATTAAGTGGAGTAACACCACGAGACAGGCAATCAGCGGGGTTCTCAATACCCACGACGTGATTGAAACAAGTAACAGGAACAAGTTCAATTAATTTACTAACGCGGTTGGCGACAAAAGTCTGCCAGCGATGAGGAGAAGAATAAATCCAAGCGAGCACTATTTTGGCGTCAGAAAACGCGTATATTTTATTGATAGGGTAGTGGTCTTGAACCTTGCGGAGCAACTGAGACAGCAGAAGGGCCGCGCACAACTCCAGTCTCGCAACCGAAATGGTTTTAATAGGCGAGACCTTGGACTTGGCACAAACTAACTGCACCGAGTAGTTAGAACCAATGCGGACTTGAAGGTATACGACTCCGCCGTAAGCACGCTCGCTGGCGTCAGCGAAACCTATTAAGTTGATGGTATATCCATCTACCAACCCAAGATGACACGGAATAGTAATTTGATTGAGCGCGGTAAGCTCAATACAAAACTGGCTCCAAGCGGCGACAATATGGTCAGGGGGTGTTTCATCCCACTCACACTTTGATAGCCAAAGCTCTTTGATCAAGAGCTTGGCGTACAAAATTGTGGGAGCCACAAAACCCATTATGTCCCATAGTCGAGCCACTGTGGACAGCATAGTGCGTTATCATCATAATGCACTTATCATCTGGCGGTGAGACGTCAAACCGAAAACTATCACAGGATTTGTCCCAGCGTAAACCCAGAACTTTATGCGGTACAGACTTCTCAAACTCAGTGTCCGGAGAAGCTTTATGAGAATCAGGTATGCGTGCGAGAACCTCCTTAGAATTGCTTGTCCATTTGACAAGGTCAAACTGGCCTCGCTTGAAAAGCTGAATAAGCTCTTCACAAAGCGAAATTGCTAGCGGAACGGATATGACACTGCAGGCGATGTCATCCATGTATAAAGCGGAAGTAGCAACAGCTGCAGCGGCGGGAAAGTGATCGCCTTCATCAGCAATCAACTGGCAAACAACTCGTAACGCGTGATATGGGCTAGACTTGAGTCCAAAACAAACACGATTGAACTGATACACGGATAAAGGTTCCTTATTGTCAAAACGATAAAAATCCGTTGAAATCTACGGTCAGATTCGCTAACGCCGATATTGAGAAACATTTGGCGGCAATCAGCTGACAGAGCGATTTGGAAAAGACGAAACTTTATTATGAGGTTAAATCAATCACCCTGTAGATCAGGGCCGGCATGCAAAATGTCATTAATCGACTGACCCGATGTAGTCCTACAACTAGCATCTAAAACCGCACGAAGTTTAGTAGAGGTTTTATCTTCGCGAACTACGCCGTGATGCGGTATATAATATGAGGGAAGAGAATTGCCCTCGTTGTTTACAACTACACTTAAAAATCCTCTATTTAGGTAGTCACGAATGACGTCATTATAGGCGCCGCGTAACTTAAGTGATGAATCAAGTTTACGTTCTAAGCAATGAAAACGTCTAAGCGCAGCAGCGTACGAGTCGCCTAACGAATAAGGCTCACCATAGAATGGCAACGTCACAACGTATCTGCCACTGTCGTCACGAACAGTGGTAGCGCATAAATGTTCTTCACACTCAAGATTCTTACGGCTCATCGAGGGCGGTGCGGTAATCTCTTCAAGCTCCAAAAATCGCTTCAGAAGAGAATCAATATTATTTTCTTGAAGAACAGAACAACAACAAGACCTAATATAATGAACAGTATGTAATGTAGGTACGGTACCCATAATCACATACCCAAATACTGTCTCAATAGCGGGGGGTAAATTATATTGCTCACTACGTACTACTTTAGGTAGTAACAAGTGCGGAAATATTGAAGCTCCGATCAAAACATCAATGTCTGCCGGATTCGCAAATTCCGCGTCTGTTAGCGGCAATGTCTCGAGATGTGTGAGTAGCGATACGTCCACATAAGCGTTCGGCAATGTGTCCGTAATACGCTCCACGATAAGCGAAGAAATGTTAAAATTAATATCCCTATCAAAGCGCCAGTGAATTTTAATATCTACGGAACCCTTGCAATGTTTTTCTGACCCCCCGATCCCCTTGACTACTAAGTTAGTATTTTTAAAGTTATCCCACAGTCCGAGGCGTTTGAAACAATCAGAAGTAATAAAGTTACTCTGTGATGCGCTATCGAGTAAACAACGAACTATGTGCGGTGCGTTATTAATATTATCATAAACGATAACTTGCGCTTCTTCTTCTTCTTCTCGAGTCGATGGTATAGAGATTAAATGGCACCAGCCCAGTGTGTGGCCACAGCAACTGCATTGTCGGTGGCTTGGTGTAAATCGGCCTCCTAGCATCTGTGCGGACATTTGGGACACTCCAGCAGGTGACTCATGGTTTGTTCTGGGATGCCACAGTCGCACTGCGTATTGGCCGGATCGATTATACCCCATTTGGCTAGGTTATGTCTGCAACGGCCAACCTGGCTTCGTAATCGATTCAGGGATCTCCATACGGGCCATTGCAGATCGCTACCGGGGGGTAGGTGTTCGTTGGCATCAACATAATTGGTGGGGGGTGGGACTGTGTCATGCCACATTTTTTTCCTTAGGTTAGCTGGTTGGTCTTTGCTAGCCTCAGTAGATCGCAAAAAGCTTTTGAGGCTTTTTAGTCTGCAACGGGGCAGTTTATGGTCGTGCAATGGATGTCGGGGGTCCTCCTCCTGGCGGCGTTTCTCGACAATGCAGGCCACTTCTCGGTGAACCGCGGGTGGGGCAATGCCCATTCCAAGGGGTAAATTTTATTTAATTGTGTTGGCTTAAGGCATCCTGTAATTATTCAACACGTTTCGTTCAGCGCCAAGGCAGCTTGTTTTGCGTGAGACGATCGATGCCAAACTGAACACGCAAATTCACCCGCGGAGTAACAAAAAGCCAGGCCAGTAGTTCGTGCTACATCAGGCAATGCTCCCCAGTGTGTGGAAGTCAATCGTCGGAGAAGGTTATTTCGGGTACAAAATTTCTGCCTAGTAGCTTCGCAATGGCGCCGATAAGTGAGAGACCTATCACGTGTAACTCCCAGATACTTAGGGTTTGGACTATGTTGAATATTAGTGCCCTGCCATGAGATGTTGAGCTTTCTGCTGGCCTTACTGTTGCGAAGGTGAAATGCGCATGCCTGAGTTTTACTTGGATTTGGTTTAATGTCCATTGTAACTTGCGCTGTTGCTAATAGAACCGTTTTGGACGCCGTACACTGCGGTTTAGCATCGCGCTGAGCATGACAAGCGCGCGAGGGTTGTCCGTGTGTGTGCGCCGCCAACGCAATGGACGTACACAACGATGCACTGAGACGCGGAGGGGGAAGCCACCGTGGCGGCCTGCACCTGTGACGTAGATGGACTAGAAATTGTGTCAAGGTTACCGGATTGACCCGACAACGGATAACTTTTATCAAAATGTAATAATGATTTATGTCGTTGATTACATGAACGACCCTTCGCCTTACTAGAACAATCACTCGTTTTATGTTTTATACTTAAACAATTAACGCAAGCTTTGTTTTCTTTTACACATTTGAAACGAGCAGTCGGATTTAAATTATTAAAAGCGGGACATTTATAAAAATGGTCGTGTACTATATTACTGCACAGACACTTCTGTGAATTACTATTATTGGATTCCGAGCATGCTTCGTAAGATTGCGGATTAGGGACCGAGTTATTATTGGTATTTCGCGATTTATTCGACTTTCGTTTGCTATTATTATCATTATTATTAGACGAGCTAGATGAACTAGACTGCGTATTATGAAATATTCGACACTGATATTTGATGAAAGAAATAAAACTATCTAGTTTAGGTATTTTATGATTACGTTCCGTCATCTCGAAAGCACGAATTGTTTCAGTGTCAAACTTTTTTAAAGCGAGTTGAAGAAACAAAGTCGGAAAGATCTTTTAATTTTAAGTTTTTAAGGGAACTAACTGCGGTAACAAAGTTGTCTATAAACAGCTGAAAATTTAAGATTTAAAGCTTGATCAAAATAAGTAGACGCTAGAACACGAGTATCTTGATACCTATCAAGTAGTGACTGGAATATGACCTGATAATTCTCAGCACTGGGTGTGACACCTGCAAATACCTACCTGCAATTACCTATTAAATAGTACAACCTGTCAGCATCTGTCAGAGAACCATTATCGTGCACTGTATACTTAAAACTCGCATAAAATAACGGCCAATTTCGTATATCTCCATCAAAGGACATAAGCTCAATTGGCGGTAATCTCGGCGCTCGAACCGCTGGTCCGGCAGAAACGGGCTACGCGGAATATTTACCCTCAAATTGTGATTGTATGCGCATGATGATACAATAAAGATCTTCGAATGAGGTGTATGCCTGATAATTAGGCTCTTCATCAGGATTAATAGAAAGCAATCTTGCGTTATAATCGTCTAACAACTTATGAAAATCTGTTCGAATACTATCTACTGTCATACAATAACTAAGAAATGATTCCCTATTAATATCGGAAGTAGTGGCAGTTTTTGAGCGCTCGTAAATGTTTTGAATAAGCTCAAATAAAATATTACGTTTAGCTTCCAAGATTGTCAGTTCTTTTTCTTCCGACATGCATGACTTCTTTTGTTGCGCCATGACTACGTAAGTATAAGCTAATGAGACCGAATCAAAATAAGAATACCTAAAGTACCTATTATTTTACCTAAGTAGGTGTTTATGCGGTAGTTATTCGTAAGTAGGCAACAACTTTAAGGCGGTGGAATTAAAAGGTGCTTGAAATATGGAATTTACAAGACGACTATGATAGTTCCAGTAATAATAATTGGGTAGATATATCAGATTAGTAGGTAGCTACATAAAAGTATATTACCTACGGAAGCGTGCGGAAGTAACCACGTAGTGGGTATGTAAATGGACTAGGAGTATAGCTAGGTGCTATAACTAGGTAGGTACTTCTAGAAGATACCTACGCGAGATAAACGAGAGGTTACGTATAAACGCAAATGAACCCGGCTCGTAAGGAACCAAAAAATGGTTCGGCGATGCACCGAAATATGTACTAGGCGATTTGGTGATATAGAAAAATATTAATATTGTGGACTGTATAAAGGATGGCTGGTAAATCGCCTAGAAGATGGGTGAATGGGCGATCTTATGGCTATAGGATATGGGAGGCACGCCTTACCTTGCAAGATGGCGGCCGCCGGCGTCTTCGAGAGTCCTGAAGCTGCACAGATCACTCCACTACACCCGCGGGCGGTGTTGTTCTCGTTTATAGTATAAAGTGGTAAATATTGCAGTATTGCACACGTTCGGCGCGGCGCGGGGCTACGTAAGCACGCGACCGATCGGCGTGACGATTGATCTTCGACTCCATCGCAGCGTCATTGAATTCCGCGACCAATTAGAGCAAAGCGTGCTTTTGGGAATGAAAGGGATAAAAGATCGCTCGTTTTGACACTGCGGTATGCAAAGGAATTTATTAGCTAGGTGTTGACATAATTAACTATCTATAGAAAGATAGATGGCGCTATCAGAAGTGATTTAGAAAAAAATTGGCATTTTAAAGTTATTCAATAATTTTATCTCTCGTCAATACATGTTATATAAGATATCCTGTATGTAAAATCCAGTAGAACTGGACGTTACATTAATAATTAGTAGTTTTATTTATTTTTATATTTAATATGCCGAGGATATTTTCTATTATTATTTACCTGGTGCAATCCAATCCACCGTCGTATTAGACTTCGAACTTCAGCTATTTCCAAAGGGTGTCTGCGCATTCTGGACACATTCAAACATTTCAGTAGATGATGACTGCTGTGAAACACCACCTGCTATGTCCAGGGTGTACGCCGGGGTCGTCGGTCGAAGCATCTATTATCAAATCCAAGTTCTCGCCAGTATTATCATGAGCAGAGGAATCGGAATCCATGTCCAAGCTCTGGTCGTCAGGTATAGAGGTATCACCAGAGTCAGTATTCATAGGTAACAGTTGTCGATTTTAAACCGCAAAAATGTACACAAACATCACAATCACAAGGCAGTTGTAAAACAAGCAATGATTTTGACATTTAAGATTTCCGGCTTCTTTCAAGGCAGTAATGGTGTTGCCATAAAAACGCAAAATATCGATAAATCGATAATAGTTACTTTAACTTAATCAATGCTCTCATACAAAAATAATCATAATTATTATTAGAGGTACTTTCTGTGTTATTACATATATTTTTACAAAATGAATAGTGATCGATTGAAATAATATATGATAGAAAAAAATAAATTATTTTGCCGGTTAATTATCTGTCAACATATTTTTTGTCGGGGCAACATTTTTACGGTAATGTAATGTTGGTCCAGTGGTTAGCGTATGCGACTGCTGATCGGAGGTCCCGAGTTCGATTCCCGGGTCGGGCATAAGTGCTACTGAGTTTTCCAAATTCTCAGTAGCAGCACGGACTCTGGTGATGTGCCCGGTAACGGCAATAGGCTCGCCCCCTATTATGTGGAACCTAAAATTCATGGCGAAATGTGGGTGTAATATTACACCTCTGCCCCTTCGGGGATACAGGCGTGAGTCTATATAAAAAAAAAAGAAGTAATATTCTCCTGTGTGAGAATGACAACACTACACCCGCAGCAGTGTTGAACAGCCAAGGCGTTTTAACTCCTAAGCTATCCGTGAATTCCTGTGTAGTAGGCCGATCTTTCAGTAATTTAAAACACAACCTACTTCCAAAAGCCTCAAAGTAAACAAAAGAAAGAAGATCAAGTTTCACATTAAGCATGCATTTCAATTTCCTTTGGTAATAAGATGCGACTGTTGTCGCGAATTTTTAATGTGATCGTATCGAGTTTACGTCTGACATTATCATTTTGTCAAAGGGAACCTTCTCATTGTTTATAAAGAAAAGAATGTGCAAATCCGAAACATTTTAAAGAATTTCACGGTGTGGGTTATAATGAGGTTATAATCCTGAGTGCTTTGTCGTCGCATTGACTGCAGCAATGGAATAATGATTGGTTTGCCATTCAAGATACATGGGATAATGTGTGATCCACAAATTACTGTTTCGAATCTTGGTATTCTCTGTGGTCGTTGCTTGAATGTTTGTGAAGTTTGCCGTGGTAGGATAAATTTCTAGTGCCAAAGTTTTTCTAACAAATAAAGATCTTTTAGATATATTTATATCTAAAGACATTTCGAGTCTCAGTCAATGCGATAATTAAAAATTCACATGCAAATGAAGTGACAGATATGACACAATAGTCATATCTGTCACTTTATTTGCATGTGAATTCTAACAGACTCCGTCGTGCATATAAGATTGTCTAAACAAAAAAATGATACCTCGTGCCTCGGAGAGCACGTTATGCCGTCGGTCCCGGTTGTCATGAAGGTCTTTGACAGTCATTATAAGGCGTCAGTACTTAATAAACTGACACTAGTCTAAATCCACAGATATGAGAATTAGTATCAGATAGAGCGAGTGATAGTGACAGTTTCCACTCTGTTAGTAGTCATAATGATAGTTTTGTAAGCATTCCTCCTCTACCTGAAATACTTCAATCAGAGTTTGCCGATGTACCCCATAACTTGAATGTCGTTCACATCAACGCCCAGAGTATTCCTGCCCACTTCCAGGATATGCTGACTACTTTCGACTGTAAAAATATCCATGCTATTCTTATTTCTGAATCATGGCTGAAACCATGTCTCGCTTCTGTTTTTTACACTTTACCTGATTTCCGTTTAGTAAGAAATGACCGTACTGTTGGCGGTGGTGGCGGTGTTGCCATTTATCTCCGTAATCACATTCCTTACAGTGTTATTGATATGTCAGCACAGCCACCTCCGCTTAATGCAGGTGAGCATCTCTTTTTAGAATTAAGTCTCGCGCATACGAAGGTTCTGCTTGGTGTCTATTACTCGCCTAACTGCCATATAAATTATTTTTCATCTTTCGAGCGTATTTTAGAAACTCTATCAACTTCTTACACTCACACAATAATCATGGGCGATTTTAACACTTGTCTGTTAAAGCATGATTCTCGCTCTTCTTCCTTATGTAGAATAGTGGAATCCTGTAACCTGACTATTCTTCCTCTAAATGCTACACATAACTTTCCGAATTCAACTCCTTCTCTTCTTGATCTTATCTTTGTTTCTTCACCTTCTCTTGTCGTCAAGCATGGTCAATTTTCAGCTGATGCATTCTCCTACCACGACTTAATTTTTCTCTCGTATAAACTTCGTCCTCCTAAGCCTAACACTAAAATTCTTCTGCAACGTAATTTTGGTGGCATGAATGTGGAGAGTCTCCGTAGTGACGCTCGCAACATTAACTGGGAATCTGTGGAAAGCGCTCAATCCATCGACGAAAAAGTTGAAAAACTCAATAGTGCAATTATTCGACTATTCGATATACATGCTCCTGTCCGTGCAATAAGAGTCAAGCACTTGCCTTCGCCGTGGCTAACTGAAGAAATAAAACATCTGCTATCAAAGAAAGCAATGGCTAAAACCAAATATAAATGTCGACCGACTTCTCGCAATTGGGAAAGCTATATTGCGATTAGAAATCACTGCAGCAAGGTGTGTAGGAAAGCACAACGCCAACACATCCATAAATCTGTTGAGAACGAAGACCCAGCTAAAGTCTGGAAATTTCTAAGATCACTGGGAGTTGGAAAGTCAACACATGACCACAGTTCCAATAATATTGACATCGATTTACTAAATCAGCATTTCACTTCTTCGTCGCAATTTGATGCGACTACTAAAGCTAAGACTTTACACGATCTTTCCACGCTTCCAACTCCAAATTATCCACATTTCGTCTTTAATCAAGTTTCTGAGTGTGATGTTAAAAGGTGCGTATTATCGATTTCTTCCAATGCTGTCGGTAATGATTGCGTCAGCCGTAAGATGATTCTTCCTATCTTAGACGAAATCCTTCCCATCCTTTGTCATATACTTAATTATTCCTTATCCTGGGGCGCATTTCCAACTGCTTGGAAAGATGCCCAAATTATTCCTTTGCCCAAAAAATCGAAACCTACTTCCTATTCTGATTATCGTCCTATTTCCGTGTTACCTTTCCTTTCTAAAGTGCTCGAGCGCCTAGTCCATGTCCAACTCACTACTTTCCTTAACAAAAACCTCCTATTCAATCCTCTACAATCCGGATTCCGTCCTGGTCACAGCACCGTTACGGCACTGACCAACATTACCGACGACATTAGGTTCGGTATGGAGAAAGGCAATTTAACGGTACTTTGTTTACTGGACTTTAGTAACGCCTTTAATACCGTTGATTTCCACACTCTACTCGGTATATTACGCTCTATTAACATATCTCCACCAGTGATTGATTGGTTTCATAGTTACCTGTTTGGTCGTCGGCAGCGTATACGGGTCGAAGACTCTTTCTCTTCGTGGTGTAATACGACAGCCGGCGTTCCACAGGGTGGCGTTCTCTCTCCATTACTCTTCTCAATTTTCATAAATTCCATCTCCTATCAACTTCAGTCATCCTACCACCTTTATGCAGATGATCTTCAAATTTACACACAGGCACCGGCGCATGAGCTGTTTGAAGCATTTCGCATCATGAACTCTGATTTAGAACGGATATCTGCTTGGAGCCTGAGATTTGGTTTGCAGATCAACCCTGTGAAAACACAGATTATCGTTGTTGGTAGTCCCAGGATGATCTCTCGCATCGACTGGAATCTGCTACCCCAAATTACTTTTGGTGGTATCCCAATACCTATAAGTGACTGTGTGAAGGACTTAGGTGTTTATATTGACAAAACTCTATCTTGGGGACCACAAATCACTGAAGTTAGTCGCAAGTTGTTTGCTGCGGCGGGGACTTTGCGAAAACTGCGGAACTTTCTGCCGATTGCCACTAAGATTGCACTTGCAAACTCTCTTCTATTACCTATCCTTGACTATGCCGATGTCAGCTATCTAGATCTCACTGAGGAGCAACTTGATAAGCTTGAGCGTCTTCAAAACTTCTGTATTAGGTTCATATTTGGATTACGTAAATATGATCACGTTTCTAATTTCCGCAATAAGCTCAAGTGGCTGCCAATTCGCCTTCGGCGGAATACTCACATTCTTTCCTTACTCTATAATATTCTTTTCAATCCTTCTACTCCATCTTATTTGAAAGAACGTTTCAAGTTCCTTAGTGACTCTCATTCAAGATCGGGTCTTAGGTCATCGGTAAATTTGAGATTGGAAATTCCAATGCATTCCACTACTTTTTACGATAAATCCTTTACTGTACAAGCGGCACGGTTGTGGAATGCATTGCCTGTATCCATCAAACTGGCTCAAAATATCACATCTTTCAAAAACTTAGTGAAAAACCACTACTTAACTCTTTAACTTTCAATAATATTGTCAAACTCACACTTTCTTTCTCTCCTTTTTTTACTATTGTCTACTCCCATTACTTAATTTATTATATTATTGTTTGTATGTATGTATGTATATATATTATAGTATATATATTAGTGTATTTGTATACTATAGTGTGTATTCGTATTTTGTTTGGTATAATTTCATTACTACGCCAAAACTGCCCTATGTCTGGCTCCTTACTTCTCTTTTCCTTATGGGTTGCCTGTAAGAGATTGCTTTTTAGCGATAAGGCCGCCGTTTGTGCAATATATACTTATATGTTGTAATTCCTATGTCAAATTTAAATTTGGTGTACAATAAAGATTATTATTATTCGTTTGTTTTATTTTCTCAGCTTAAGCTGGTTGAAGTTAAATGCCATTTACGGACTACCGTCAAGTAAATGACACGATTTTAGAGTGTTTTATTATGACTGTAGGGTGTTATCATCATGTTCGTCTATCTGTAAAAACTTCCTAACAAGTCTACAGGTGTTTAATATTGCAGCTTTTTGGAGTTGGATGTATATATTGGGTTTCAGGTCAATGAGTTTCAGGCTATTGTGTATTTGATTCGGGATAACGCCAGTGGTGGACAAAACTATAGGTACAATATAAACTTTTTCTTGTTTCCAGATTCGTAAAACTTCATCCTTCAGGTCTGTATATTTGTGTATTTTTTCAGAAATGGTTTTTTGTATATTGTGAGTGTTTGGTACAGCTATATCTATCAGGTAAGTAATTTTATTTATTTTATCTTGTAGGGTTATATCGGGCCGATTGTAGTGTATGGTTCTATCTGTTAATATCGCGCGGTCATAATACATTTTATGTGTACTATTTTCTAGGACTGGTTTAGGGCTATATTGATAGTATGGAGTGTGTGTGTCCGGGACAAGTTTATGTTTTAGAGCTAGTTTTTGGTGAATGATGTTTGCTATTTGGTTATGTCTATGAGTGTAATCTGTTTGCGTGAGGTTAGGGCAAGCGCCAGTAATATGCTGTATAGTTTCAGGTTGACTATGACATTTCCTGCACTTGTCGTCTGTTAACGTAGGGTCTTTAATTATATATTTTCTGTGATTTTTAGTGTTGATAATTTGGTCCTGTATTGCTATTATAAAACCTTCAGTTTCTGGGAAGAGATTACCAAGAGTGAGCCATTTATTGGATGCTATTTTGTCTATGTGTGGTTGTTCAAGATCGTGTGGATGACGGCCATGTAATGTTTTCTTCTTCCATTGCTCTATTTTCAAGTTTTCAACGTTAGTCTCAGTATTATCTATTTCAGTTACTTGGGTTAGGTTTAATGGTGTGAGGTTAAAATCATTACTAACTATTGCGCAATGGATTTGGCTACTACTTGCTTTATTGTGAAAAAATGATCTGAGTTTTAATATTTGTGTTTGCCATAATGCTAGTATATTGATAAGTCCTCGTCCTCCATGCAGTCTCTTGATTGTCATCCTTTCTATAGCGGATTTTGGGTGTAGACAATTGTGCTTTGTAAGGATAGTTCTTGTAGCTATTTCTAAGTTGTTGATGTCAGTTTTTGTCCACTTTATGATCCCGAATGAGTAAGTTAATATGGGTACAGCGTATGTATTGATTGCCTTTATTAAGCTTTTGGCGGCTAATTGACTTTTACTAATAATGTGAACCCTGCGCTTGTATTCATTGTTTAAAGATATTTTTAATTTACTGTGGTCTAGTCCCTTTAATTGATGGTAGCCTAAGTACTTATATAATTCGTTCGGTTCCATGGCAGTTATGATTTCGTTTTCGTTTACTGTGTAATCACCAGGCCGGATCTTTCCTTTCACTATGTGAGCTATCTTACATTTTTCTATACCAAATTGCATATTAATATCTCTACTGAATTTTGCTGTTGTGTCTATCAATGTTTTCATTTCTTTTTCTGATCTGGCATACAGTTTTATGTCGTCCATATATATTAAGTGGGTTATAGAGCTTACTGTATTCTCATGTTTTAGGCGATATCCGGCCTTGCAACTCCGCAGCATTTGTGAAAGGGGGTTTAAAGCTAAACAAAACCAGAGAGGACTCAAGGAGTCACCTTGATATATACCCTTCTTTATTGCTATTTCCCTACTTGTGATGTTGTTAAGATGCAGTTTTGTTTTCCAAAGTGGCATTATATTTTTGAGAAATTCAATCAGGACAGGATTTATTCTGTATATCTTTAATATGCGTAGGAGCCAAGAATGTGGTATGCTGTCAAAGGCCTTCTTATAATCTATATAGGCACAGTGCAGATTTCTGTTGTTGGTTGCGGAATGTCTGTGGATAAGGGAATCTATTATAAGTTGCTCCTTGCATCCCATATGGCCTCGTCTACACCCCTTCTGTTCCTCAGCTAGAATGTCGTGCTGTTCTATATGTGTGGTAATTTTTTGGGTAATGGCGGATGTGAGTATTTTGTATATGGTAGGTAAACATGTTATGGGTCTGTATTGTGACGGTTGTGATGTGTATCTGCCTTTTGGTAGCATGTAAGTAATACCTTTTGCTATAAATTGAGGCGTGCTTTGTCGCCCGTAAATTATATTTGTTAGATTTTTGGCTATGGTTTTATGCAGGGTTGTAAATTTTTTGTACCAGTAATTGTGTATTTTATCTGCCCCTGGTGATTTCCAGTTATTTAACTTGGCAGTGACATTCTTTATTTCTAATTCTGTAATACCTTCAAAAGTCATTTCGTCTATATTTTCCCATTTTCTCTCTTCCTCGGTTAACCATGCTGTTTCCGCGTTATATTGTGCATCTACCTCCCAAATACCTGCCCAAAATCCCTCTAACTGTTCCACTGTTGGAATTTCTATATTATTATCTGCCTGTTTATCTTTATTAGTGTTTAAATTTCTATAGAATAGTTTCTCATTTGTTTGAAATAGTTTATTTTCGTTTTTGCGTTGAAGTGCTTTCTTATACCTAGATAACCGGTGCGCTTTAAGTGCTAACTTTTGTTTTAGTGTGTCCAAGAAGTCTTCCATCCTTTTATTATTATTTTCGTGGCTACTGTGTATCCTATTTTTACTGATAATTTTATTGACTCTGTCGACTACTTTTTTTGATCTATTGTTATTTATATATTGTGTTAGTCTACCTATGTCGGATCTTAGTTGAATTATATCTCTTTCTAATCTATTTTGCCAAGCTGGTTTTCTATTTTCTATTTGGGATCTAGGACGTGGCTCAGTTTTATAACCTAGTTCACATGATATGACTAAGGCACTACAATATATTAGAGTATGGATATCGGATAGTTGGGAATCATCCGAGAAAAACTTACAAAGTATGCTATTGTTGAAAATGTTAGTTAATTGAGTTAGATATGAGCTGTATTTTAGTTTAGGTAGCCGGGGTCTGAGTGTAGGGTCTGTACCTGAATATTCAATTAAGACTGTATGCAGGCTTTCTAGTAATTTTTGTTCAGTGTCATTGGGGAGGGCAGAAGATTGTATGGTTTCTATTTCAGTTTCCATTACTAGTACGGTAGATTCGGTCTGTGTTGATACATGATTGTTAACTGTTGTGTAACTGTTTTGTGTGAGATGCTCGGGTAAATCTTGCAAGTAATTTGTTGCTTGTGTATTCGAAAATATACTTTGCTGAGATAGAATATTTGTACAAACCGTATTCCTTATTATTATTATTATTATTATAGAGCGCATTCATCCAACTAAGCGTGGCACGTTGACAGCTATGTGTGCGTGACCTTTGGCGACTGGCACTGTACGGACACGCGCGTCTATGTGTGTGAAAAGTTGCCAGATTATGAATAATCTCCCAGTATTTTGCATATAGTTATGTAATATTCTTATATTCATTTGCGGTTTTGAAGAATTTACCATGGATTTAATTAATGCTTTTATAAATACATTTCTTAAATGTAGGTACCGAGTTAAGTTCTAACTACTTCGTAAATCTGTATATATAAAATCCTTGCGTTACTGACTGACTGACAGACAAGCTAAAGCCGAAACTACTCGGCGCATGAAACTGAAATTTAGCATGTATGTTTCTTGGGAACCGTAGGGGTGCACCAAGTCGGGATTTCTCGAAATTCCCACGGGATCGGGCAAAACGAGAAATAAGAAAATATGTGCGTGCGAAGCCGCTGGCGTCGATTAGTTGAGAAATAAATAGTATGTATGTACCAAGTCAAGCTAAACAGTTGCTGTACGATTTTGATACTTATTCCTTACGCCATAAGTATGTATGTACACACGGCACCAAGTCAAGCTAAACAGTTGCTGTACGATTTTGATACTTATTCCTTACGCCATAAGTATGTATGTACACACGGCACCAAGTCAAGCTAAACAGTTGCTGTACGATTTTGATACTTATTCCTTACGCCATAAGTATGTATGTACACACGGCGCCAAGTTAAGCTAAACAGTTGCTGTACGATTTTGATACTTATTCCCTACGCCATAAGTATGTATGTACACACGGCGCCAAGTCAAGCTAAACAGTTGCTGTACGATTTTGATACTTATTCTTTACGCCATAAGAACGGTGCAAAGGACAAAGTGTATAAGCTTGACGAGTAGCAGGGTGTACACGAATATTAGGATATCGTTTGGGGATCGAACTCAAAACAATATTATGTAAGTTGTATACTAATGGAAATTGAAATTCTATTACTATATTTATGAGAAAGAAGATATATCTACAATATACTTTTATAATACGGTAATGTATTTTTCATTAACATGACTATCATTATCACATAATCAATTGACAAGTGCATTTTCCCTAATTCAGGCAGAACGGCGTCGACAAAAACTGGCAACACTTACATATTTCTAGCACAAATACGAATTTTATCGAAATTAAATTAGGAAACAGTCAAATTATCAATAGTTACCTGTGAAAAGATATTCCATTTTCCTGTTTTTGTTTTTAGGAACAACTTTTACAGTGTTTAAGAACACAAGACGGCATTTTGAGAATTTAAAAGTTGAAGTGATCGTGACGCGTGAACTGTACGATGCTTCGTAGCGCACTGAGACGAGTTTGTATTCGCTTTTCAATTTTGTATTTGCTTTAGTGGCCGCACGCAACTGTGCCGCGCGTTCCATCTGACTAATTCTCATATCTGTGTCTAAATCATGGAATTTCGCTCCGCAACCCGCACGGTTGCGGAGCTCAGACAGGCAGTCGCTCCGTGAAAAAGCTAATATTCAGCCAAATCCGGTTATACTAGTAAGCGGACCCCAGGTTGAAATTGGGTGTTGAATTAAGTGTATAGTTTTCCTCGTTGGTCGCTCTTTCGCTTAAGGCGGGTACGGGTCACAATATAATTATATTGTGTATCTTATAGATTTGTCAACTGCTGTTACATCATCTGAGTTGATATATTTTTTGCCCTTAAGATTGTTCTGTTTGGTATCGCCTTGCTGTTCTGTATGATATGCCAGTTAATATTTTTATTTGTTTTAAATAAAACATTTTAAGAAAGAGGTCTAAATAAGTGCCATTTAGGAAGCTTGTAATTGATAATTATGCTCATATTTAATCAATAACATGTTGAAGTTTTAATGCAACAGTTTGAAATTATTTAATGACAACTCGTTTTGAGTAGAAGGCAAAAGAGAATCATATTTCTAAAATATATATGTAATAAAAACACAAATATACTTTAAAGATATGAACTACAAAATTGAGCTCAGAACTACGAACCCAATACCCATATTCACTAAATTCATCTAGGGGCACACCCAAAAACAGAAAATTAAATCTGATATATCCTGCAACGAAAACTGTCTAAAAGGTTTCTTAATTCTATTCGTCAAGTCCTTAGTCTACATTCGGTCCAAATGAGGAACTTCAGAGACAAACAGTGACTCATTGATGTCACTTTATCTGTCTTACTTTTTCTTAGCAGATATCTTTGAGCCTTACGGCTCGGCCACAGCCTATAGCGGCGGCGGCCGCGGCAAGCGTTTTCGATGTACATGGCGCGCTTTTTGACCGGGCCGTGGGCCTTAAGCTTGGTTTTTATTTAACCCTTCAACTGCAATATGCACCTCATAGGTGCATAAGAGAAAATGTTCCAACTGCATTATGCACCTCATAGGGGGATAACGGGACGTCTATCATTGGTCGTTGATATTTAACGGTTTTTGCACTTGTAACACGATCTGGTTATATCATTCGATTTATCGATTTCCGCTTAACCAATTTTAATACTTTTATAAACTAAAAGAAACAAAAATTAATTAAACAAAATACGCTATTGAACTTTGCGACGACGCCATATTGGCCATTTTGATATTGAAATAAGTGTGCACGAGAAAAGAAAAAATGTTTGGAATGAGAAAACATTGAATAATCTCATAAGTATTATATACAGAACTACTGGAAAATAAGTGTAGATTTCATATTGAGTCATAGTTTATCGAAAAGTGATAAATATTGCAGTAAAAAAGTAACGAAACATTTTTAATGCACTTATTACGTTCCCAAAGAATGGCAGCCGTTATTTTTCGTCGCGTAAACAAAAACGTTTTATGGTGAAATTGTGATTCTAAAGTAAAATGTGTTTGTCTTTGCACATTGCATATTGTTTTAACGTAATAAAGTGTTCATTTGGTGATTATGTGTGGATATTCGATAAATTGTGATAAAGTTTACAAGTTATACCAATGAAAATTCTCAAAATCAAAATCACTACGAGAACAGGTCAGTTTTATTTACTTATTGAAAGAAAAAACTCGTAACGAAGTCAGAAAGGTATTAATTCATGCCATATAATTATATTTTTATAGACGAATTTTTCGTTTTTCTGCAAGTCTACGTAAAAATTAAAAAGTATTTGAAATGACGTTGCATTTCCTGCCTTGGGCAAATCGGGCCTTGTGCAGGATAGGGGGCCACTCAGATAAGGCCAGAGGCTGATTTGAATAAGGAAATGGAGGCTCTAAAGCTTCGTGCTCACTGAAAAAATATGTTGCGTATTCTTGTGTATTAAAATTGTATTCCCCTAGTTGTTTACTTTTATTCGACTTTTTTGATCCGATGTCATTGGATCTTATGTTTATCGTGATTGTGGAGTTGTGGAGAAATTAAGTTAAATTAAAAGTTCTGTAAGAAGTCTGGCAATAAGCGTTCTTCCATTTTCAGGATGAAGGCTTACTTTAAAGTAAGCTTGGTGGAATAGTCGTGACTTCTTGGTGACATCAGGTGAGGAGTACACCTCTTTCTGCCTGACCCTTCCTAACCGGAACCGTATCCCTGGCATTATTCTACCATTTTTGCTTTGGTGCACTTTGAATAATTGGGGTTTACTTTATTAGATTTGTTGCAAATAATATGAGCAAAAGGAAGTGCGCTAAGAGTGATAGGCGGCAAGATCACATTGACAACGGAGTAATTCTGAGACCGACGCTATTTTATTGAGTTATCAGAAACTGGATAGAGGGTCATTTCAGTAGGTTCCGTGTATAATCCTTTCTAGTTTCTTTGTGGGTTATATATTCGGATGTCTTTGCATTTATTTTGAGTCTTACTTAGTTATGCTAGCGTCGATGCATTCTGTGCCCACTTCGCAAAAGATCAAGGTACTAAATCATGGCTCAGCACTAAGCCTGTTTATTCGCTAATATAAGCCTGAATAAAATTTGTTCTTGTTTTTAATTTATTCCTATTATGTTCGGGAAAATAAATGTAATAGTATGTTAAATAAAACATAGTTATATCGGGATAATTTTCTTTGGCGGTTTTAAATTAAGCTCGTTGTGAATAGATACGAAGATTTAGTACTTAATTGTATTTTATTTTGCCAATTTAAGCTTAATCATTTGTTATAAGCTGGATTTAGTCTTGAATTAAATTATAATTATGTTAAGGAATATACTGTTATCAATTAGTAACGAGAATGTCTTTAAAACCCAACGTAAAAGTTTTATTAAATACGATAGACTCAACTTATTAAGAACTGATGGTTGTTAAATTGCTTACGATATTTCGTTATATTATAGCATAGATAAATATAATACTTTACAGTACAGATGCCGCAAGTCGTCCATAAAAATTGGCCACGTTAGATCCTTAATATTAGACCTTTATTTTTATAAGTACTTGTTAATACCGTAAATAATACAACAGATGGCGCTAGCGACGAAAAAATGGGAGTCGATGGTAGCGACATCTTACGTCTCATTTTGTAAGCAATGTTATTTTAAATTAAAAAGAAGAGATGGCGCTATAATAAAAAAGCATTCTGTCTAAAATGATAACAATATGATATTTCACCTTGTCACCCAAGTGTGCCTCATTTCAAGGTTATAACACGATCAACCGATCTAGTAGGTACCTATTTTACGTATGTACCGGGGTGGCGTTAAAACATCTAGCGATATTTTTATGACTTCGTGTCTTTCCGTTCAAAATTTGGAATGCACTTTGTACACTGTTCCATAAAGCTGATATTTGACATACTTACGTAAGTTTGGTGGCTATGTTACGGTAACATTGAAATGGTGCAGTGATGAATGACCTTGTGAATGCACCTTGGTCTGATGATGAAGCCGGGAAGGTGGTTACAGGAACTTCTAAACTACATATTATGATAAACTACTCGTGTTTGGGCTCGTTTGAATTGACTTGACAAAACCTATGACCTTGTAAGGTTGCCTTGGTCTGATGATGAAACCGGAAGGTAGTCACAGGAACTCCTAAACTACACATGATAAACTAGTAGTGTTTGGGCTCGTTTGAATAGACTTGACAAAACCTATGACCTTGTGAGGTTGCCTCGGTCTGATGATGAAACCGGAAGGTAGTCACAGGAACTCCTAAACTACACATGATAAACTAGTAGTGTTTGGGCTCGTTTGAATAGACTTGACAAAACCTATGACCTTGTGAGGTTGCCTTGGTCTGATGATGAAGCCGGAAGGTGGTCACAGGAACTCCTAAACTACACATGATAAACTAGTCGTGTTTGGGCTCGTTTGACAAGACTTGACAAAACCTATGACGATGTGAGGTTGCCTTGGTCTGATGATGAAGCCGGAAGGTGGTTACAGGAACTCCTAAACTACACATGATAAATTAGTCGTGTTTGGGCTCGTTTGACAAGACTTGACAAAACCTATGACCTTGTGTGGTTGCCTTGGTCTGATGATGAAGCCGGAAGGTGGTCACAGGAACTCCTAAACTACACATGATAAACTAGTAGTGTTTGGGCTCGTTTGAATAGATTTGACAAAACCTATGACCTTGTGAGGTTGCCTTGGTCTGATGATGAAGCCGGAAGGTGGTCACAGGAACTCCTAAACTACACATGATAAACTAGTAGTGTTCGGGCTCGTTTGAATAGATTTGACAAAACCTATGACCTTGTGAGGTTGCCTTGGTCTGATGATGAAGCCGGAAGGTGGTCACAGGAACTCCTAAACTACACATGATAAACTAGTCGTGTTTGGGCTCGTTTGACAAGACTTGACAAAACCTATGACCTTGTGTGGTTGCCTTGGTCTGATGATGAAGCCGGAAGGTGGTCACAGGAACTCCTAAACTACACATGATAAACTAGTAGTGTTTGGGCTCGTTTGAATAGATTTGACAAAACCTATGACCTTGTGAGGTTGCCTTGGTCTGATGATGAAGCCGGAAGGTGGTCACAGGAAGTCCTAAACTACACATGATAAACTAGTCGTGTTTGGGCTCGTTTGACAAGACTTGATAAAACCGACAAAACCTATGACCTTGTGAGGTTGCCTTGGTTTGATGATGAAGCCGGAAGGTGGTCACAGAAACTCCTAAACTACACATGATAAACTATTAGTGTTTGAGCTCGTTTGAATAGATTTGACAAAATCTATGACCTTGTGAGGTTGCCTTGGTCTGATGATGAAGCCGGCAGGTGGTCACTGAAACTCCTAAACTACACATGAGAAACTAGTAGTGTTTGGGCTAGTTTAAATAGACTTGACAAAACCTATGACCTTGTGAGGTTGCCTTGGTCTGATGGTCTGTGGTCCCAGAGTCTGTGGTGCATGCTACAGATAATATTATAGGTACAATACTATACTAGGTGGTGCTTTCCTTTGAGTTCTGCTTCGTGAAAATTGTTATTCTTTATTTGTATTATTATATTCTTAATTAAATTGGTATTCAGGCGAAATTAATGTAACCTAAATGGCGAACCCCTGGCGAAGCGAACGTCGAGATTGCAAAAGGGGAATAGGTAGGTAACTATTAAAATGTAGAAATGGAACAACAGTTCATTTTATTTTTTTATTTATGAAACCATGATACCTCGTCAACTAACAAAAAATCTTGCAAAAACGTTGGAATTTTTTCTCTTCAACTTTCACGGGAACGAAGTCGCGCGCAAAATGCTAGTCATTACAATTGGTTTATTAATTCGGCCTTACAAGCAAGTTATGCAAACGTGCAAGTTAGTTATTTAGATAATTAACTGAAATCCAGATGTTGGCAAATTAATATTTTTAAATTGATAAATTAGGTCGTTTTTTATTCCTCCATTAAAGTGGATAAACAGAATTACTGATAAAAAACTAAATTTAACTATTATAAAATTTATTTTGTAGGATTCGTAATTTTGAAGCTGATTGTAACCATTTTTTTTTTAATACTTGCAACACTTTCAAAGTATTTCTTACTTGAATTAAACGTACGCGATCGCGTCCCGCGTTTTGCCGATCCACGATCGTAACGGAGTACTTTTACTTTAATGGGATATTATTCCTTACCGCCATACATTTACGGAACTTTGTCGCGCAAAACACTAAAATATTTGCAACACTTTCAAAGTATTTTTTACTTGAACGTACGCGAACACGTTTCGCGTATTACCGACTCCCGACCGTAACGTAGTAGGGTAAATACGCTAAATGTCGGCATCCTTACGGTTTTTCTGTTTTGGAATCGGTCTGGCACCATCAATTTGCAACGAAAGGATAGCTTCCGATGCGGTTTTGGATAGTTTGATAAATCTATTTCATGTTTATGGGCATAAGGTTGACATTTCTACTACAAGGAAAAAGTACTGAGGTTTATATGCGTCGAGAACGAAAAAACCCTAAAGTCGGCCATTCACGGGCCATGGTCGGTCGCGTTTTTCCCAAATATCGGCCGGGTATAGGATGTTTTAAATTAAGACGGATAAATATTACTAATATGATTTATTTTGGCAGGAGTCTCACTAAGTATACGTTATTAATCGTATTTGTTTAATAGTAGGCAAAGTATTTTTTTATTTGCACTTAAATAACGTTAGGTAAGTATTACAATTTATAACAAAGTAAACATCAAAATAATTATAATTAGTTCTGGATATCTTTTCAAAAATAATTCATACCATTTTTGGCCCAGAGTATCATTATTGAAAATATTTATATTTTTAAGCTACGTAATTAACATGGGTTAAGGTAGCAAGTTCCAAAGAGCAATTTATATCTTATATTTCCATACCATAATAAGCTAATATAAATGTTTTCAATAATATCAACTCCTACATTTAAACTTAACTCTTTATATTATAAATAAATAATCATCACCAGCCTTTAACAGTCCACTGCTGGACTAGGCCTCTCTTTTGACAGGAGGAATTGGCCTACTATACCACGCTGGCCAAACGGGTTGGTATAGGGTTTGTATCAAGATTTCCTTCTCTACAGTGCTGTTCTCTGCATAATATGCTCCCTCTGTCGGCTCTTACGACACCCATGGGATGATATGGGGTGGTGACATTCCGTATTCTTAATCCGTCACCACACGGACGAAATAAATAAACGTATAATAAATATTTAATTTTGAGAAAATAAGAAAAGTAATCAGTCTGTATAGTTGGGCTCGAATTCGAGGCTGGTCGACATTACGATCTTTAATGTTTCTAAAGCCAGCCTCTATTTTGTGTACATTATTTCTCGAGATTCAACTAATATCACCCCGGCCGGTATTTGGCGATTAAACGTAAAATTGATTTATTTGCCTATATGCGTTGCAAATTCTCTTATTAAGGCAATGGAATTAGTACAATTGGAAATTATAAAACAGACTGCATTTACTTTTAGTCGGCCACGGCCGAGAATCCGGTTTTAATTCAAAATTGGTATTCTATTGGCGGCCTCCTATTTTCCCTTAAAACAATACGTTAAACATTGAAAAATCTATCTCAAAATATAGTAAAAATCACTAATTACTAATAATAATGCTTAAAACAATAAAAAAGGAATGTCTGACCGTTCTAATATCAATCCCCGAAGTGTGGGTATTCACAGCAAGTAAGGTACTTTAAATATGAATTTGACGCTTCGACGGCGCAATCGCTACTGACGCTCAGTGTGCGAAGATTGTGTAACGTAATCGGAAAGTAACGGTTGTACATATAGATTATGAACTAAGATTGTAATTCGAGTGGCAAATTTGTAACTTCAATACGTTTTAAGGCCTTGCCACACGGCACAATTTTACCACTGATCAAATTTTCAATCGAATTGGCTTTGCCCGTCTACACGACACAATCAAATCACTGATTTTCATTCCGTCCACCCGATTGGTTAAAATCTGGTGGTACCACCCACCCGATGAACTTGAGTTGGACGACTGGCGTCTACACGTCACGATTTCATCAAGTGATTTAGTCAAGTTGGACGTAAAATCGTGACGTGTGGCAAGGCCTTTAAATGAACGCAAGCCGAAAATGTGCAGACGGCCGAAGTTTGGGGAGGGGCCGACGTATGGCGTATTTACCCTACAGATACTTTTATGAAATAATATTCCTTACTGCCATACATTTACGGAACTTTATCGCACAAAACACTAAAATACTTGAAAGTATTTTGAATACTCAGGAATATAAAACTTGCAAGGTTTTGCGCCACAAAGTTCCTTAAATATATGGTAGTAAGGAATAAATTTCCATGAAAGTATTTAGAAAAGTCCATTACCTAATTTTGCAATAAACATCCTTACTAGTATTATGATAAGGTTTATTTTTCAATACAAACTTGCATTACCAGGGCGTCACACGAAGTTTTCTATACTCGAGTGCCCAAAAACTTGCAAGTTTTCGACCCTGGTATTTTTATAGAGACGCACTTGGTGTACTTGGTACGCGATTCTGCAATTGTGCGACTCATGAAGTCATGACTATCGGCATAGATAAATTTAATACTATACCTATCGGGAACCAAGCGAATGAGTTCTAGATTTCTAGAGAAGTCGGCTATCAAAGTTTAAAAATGCGTTTTGTTTTTTTCATTAGCTTGATTTACAACATACTCAACATCAACTGTTTATTAGTTGCTATTGTCTGATCAAGATACCTACGAAAAAAATAAAAGGTAAAAAATATACAGTATCATTTATGAACTGAAGGGACAGGCGTATTTTTGTAAAACTAACTGCATCTTTCGCTTGGAGTATTTAACTTAAATCTACTTTTGTTGCGAAGGCGACATTAAAAGAACCATTTTATGGTTTGTTTACATTTTATTTTTTCGTATCTTGAACAGACTATAGGTAGGTACCTATAAATGTAAGACGCATATTGATTAACATAATTTATGAAAATTTATTACATAATACTACTACAAACACAGTAAGTTTTTATTATGTATAAAATTTAAATTACACTACTTTTACGTACCTAAATGTAAAAACAAAACGCAATCGCTCGACTAGGTACCTAAGATACAGGTACTTTTTAAAATAAATGCTCATGGCCGTTCATTGGTTAACATAATATATTACTTTTTCAAATATTTGATGTTTATTTAATAAATATTTATTTATTTTACCATCTACAGATTAATACCAAATTAAATAAAAATAAATATATACGTACGTAAAAGCGCCATCTATGAATGCCGAATGAAAGTTAACTCATTGTAACGTTTTACTACAAGCTGGTACGTATTTTGGCCACCAGAGCAACGAAGTGCACATCATATTTTTCAAAAATATTCATATTCAATTAAATGTTTCATTTTTTTATTTAATCGTAATAAAGGGATTTTTTAATTAATAAATATCATATTTTAGAACTGTATTTTCTTATTTATCATTTATGCATGCAAGTCATCACTAACAATCGATACTAGTAAAGCCATCTGTTGAAAGAGTTATGAATGACGGAAAACGTTCTAAGGAATGAGACCCCATGATTATAGCTAAGAACACTTTCAATTTGTCTCCATGAGAGAACAAACCCAAAATTGATTTAACGTTTTGCAAGCTACAATGTCACATGCAAACAGACTGACGAAACTTATAACATTGAATACTTTTTGGTAGTAGTAATAATATTGTTATTAATTTATCCGTAGTAGTAATATTTTAATAAACATACGGATGCACCAAACGCGTCAGTTGGACGTTGTTTTTTAAAAGGCTAAATTCTATAAAAATAAAATCCAACGATGGTGAGCTTTTTACAAACATTGAAACAAAGGAGATAAAGCTCTCAGCATTGGAATAAATCCTATTTTTTATGGGGACTTAGTACTATATATGTAATCGAAGTAACTAAATTGTAAATTCTATCTATCTATCTTGTCTCTGTAATATTACTGCGTATAATGTATAATAAAGCGTTGTCTATCTATCTATCTTACTTAAGCAATTTATAAATGAGATTGAAAAGCCTTAAAATTAATATTTTTTTAGAAAAATATCAGCCAGTATTAGTTTTACTAATTTAACTCTAAAGCATCATCATCGCTAGGACGATCTAGTGTTATTCCGGTTGCATCCAAGACTTACTAACTTTGGAACCCGAAATCAGCTATAGTTATCGAATTTCGGCTTTAGTCTAATCAGATTTGATAGAATATAGGCTTTTCTATAGAGTGCCTGCCGTCTGACCACCGCAACCCAAAGGTAAAGTGGTATAGTATAGTTTTGGCCAGGAATATTACTACTAAAGCATATTGCCTATTGTCAGTCAATTACTCTACTACTACTAAGTACTCTGGAAGCAGATATCTTTCAATCATCGTGAACTTCGGGGTTCTTTCCTCATTTTATTGCACCCACGAGGACATGAAATAAAATCAGATCACTCTATTCTTAGTATACCTTTTACTTGAAATAAAAATCTGAAGGCTTTGTTTACCTAGAATTTGGCCTAAGCTAGAGCAACTCAGCTGAGCAATTACTGACATTGTGCTGAAGATAGTGGCTTAATAAATCTGGTTGCGGGTCGTGATTTTATGTATGAGTTGTCTATTTTGGTTCTTTTGTTATTCTTTTTGTTCGTAAAAGTGTGTGGTGGTGCTGGTGTTGAAATTTACAGGTTACCCAAAGGCCTCCAATATGTGCTAACAATTCTTGTCCCGAGACAAAAACTGGGACCAACAGTTTTACGCATGGATAATAATCTATCGGCTCGATATATTTTTCTTTAAAAGCATCCATGGACTAAATATAGTTCAAACCTTATCTTTTTAACCTAACTCCTTAACCTTATCTCTTAGTAGAAGTTACAAGCGACTGCCTCGTTGTTCTCGCGGCATAAATGTGCGCGTGGGATTGGGAGGTCTCGGGTTCGATTCCCGGGTCGGGCAAAAGTGTTCCTGGGTTTTTCCGAATACTCAGTAGCAGCCCGGAGTCTGGTGATGTGGCCGGTAACGGCAATAGGCTCGCCCCCTATTACGTGGGACCTAAAAATTCAATGTAATATTACACCTCTGCCTACCCCTTCGGGGATACAGGCGTGAGTCTATAATATATATATATATATATATATATATATATATATATATATATATATATATATATATATATATCCCGTAATCTATTGTACGTCCACTATGGCCATTTTTGCATCTAATGTGGCGTCCACCTGCTTGAGTCGTCCGTATATCGGACGTCAAATAGGAGACTACGTGCAATGCTTTCGAAATGTCCCCCTGATACTAGAAAAGTCAAAATATGAAAAATAAATTGGACGTCATTTTTCTTCCAATCTTGCTGCACAGAATATTTTCGTAGTTCCGTTGATTTTCGTCGCAAAAACTAGTGGCGCTTTCGTCTTTATTCTATACGTTCATTGCTAGCCGTATGTGACGTCCAACGAAAGCTCTCAATGCTACGTTGCCACTTCGTGCACACAATAGATCTGAATTTGCAGGATTCTATTTATCGGTTATTTTATTCACTATTTGTGAGTAAGTATTTACACGTTTTCAGTTGATATGTGATGTAGCGTCTGCCTTTTTAAGCGAAATGTGTGGAAAAACAATCGAAGTGAAAAGAAACAGAATACCTAAGGATTACGTATACCCGTATATAAGATCTGTATTTTGTAAAATTCATTTTTTTTACCTTACTAAGCCGTATTTCTCATGTTTTTATATCAAACGCATCTTATTTTATATTCATAGGTCTCAATTCTTCGTTGCCTCTACTGGAACTTCAAGGGAGTTAATTTATAAAAAAATACTTAATAACTTTATTAAACACGCAATAATGCATATATATATGGTATTGTGCCGCTGCCTTGGAAAACCCCTAAATTATTGTTTTCATCAAATCAATTCACGTCTGGAGTGTATTCGTCACTATTGTGATATATAAAATAGTTCAGCTTAATAGAGAGCTCGTCAATTCGTAACTATTGCTGACATTGTGATGTTAAATTTTGATTTGATTCTAAAATGGAGGCTATTTATGTCGACACGTTTTTTAAACAAAAGTTTATTTTATCATATTTTGACTAACAACCTTAGATAGCCTTGAGATGAAACCCATTTTATTTTAAGATCCCACTGCATCAATTTTAATAACATTACTATTTATTTTCACCATCGACCGTCGCATATTGTTGCTGACATTAATGAACCTGAAAATTTGATTTATTTTCTTGAACTTTCCATGTTTTGGTGCCTTTATTGCGAATATTTTTTTGTATGATCATTACCCCAAAGATGAATGTGATTTTGTTCCTAATTTTACACCAAAACTGTTAGGTACATGGGTCAAATTACAAAAAAAATGAAATAATATTTTACAATCGGTGATTTAATTTGTGTTACATTTTATTTTTTGTTTATTGTTTAGCAGGATTTAAATAAACTAATCACTTGTGCGATTCACAGTTATTTAGACATACACTACCGCTCAAAAGTATTTTTTCACCTTGATTTGAGGATGTTTGAAGAATATTATTTTCTTCTAATTGTACTAATTTTATTATGACAATTCATTGCCGTTCATTGCCGACAGCTTCCCCATCATGATTTAACTAAAAAAACTTAAATAACCAAAAAGCAGGCAACGATAGCCAGTAGACAGTAGGATATACCAACAGACTGCCGTGCGGGGAGTTCGAAACCACCGCGCGCGCTACTGACTTTTCGGAGTTATTTGGTATTTAATTGTTAATTATCGCTCGCCTCGTGCCTCGGCGAGCATTATTTAAATTACAATCTCTTAATAATGTTCTTGTGCGAGATACTATTGGTCGAGTTGTGCTATTCACGTATTCCAACTAAGTCTATCGATGTACATACTGCCGTGTTATGTTTCTATTAAAAACATTTCACTAACTTTTTTAGTCAGATATAATTTAAGCCACATAGTGTATATAATTCTGCGCATCGTATTGCCCGTTATGACTAATCACTGTCCGGCCGTACCGGCTTTTGTCACTCTTCGTATTTGTATGATTGAAGTGCTCTGTGTTTGACTGTGCCCATTTAAATCCCGTATGTTTTTAAAGTTGCACTGGTGCAAGTAAAGCTGAAAGGAAATCGTCTATCCTGGTATGGGCATGTAATGAGGAGGGATGAAAATCATGTGACTAGAAAGGTGATGAAGATGAGAGTTAAGGGATATAAGGCAAGAGGAAGACCAAAGAAAATATGGATGGATTGTGTGAGAGGAGACATGGATGAAAAGGGAGTGAATGATGAGATGACGTCTGATTGGAGAGAATGGAAGAGAAAGACATTCTGCGCCGACCCCAAGTAATATGAGACCAGGGCAGGCAGAAGATGTTTTTACTTAATACCCGCTATAGCGTAATAAGTGACTGCAATTATATTTTAATAAGTATATTTTAGCATTTATTAGTAAAACATTGTAATATTATTATAATGTGTAATTAAACAGTTGTGATTAACTTGATCTCTGACTTCTTAAGCGTTGCGGAGTGCGATGACCCGTTGGTTATCCCCGTAGACCCGCGCCATAAACCTTTGATTGTGGAGGTAGGTTTTGTAGAAATTCATCGGTTTGCAGACAAAATAACTTCAAAATATCTTGTCCATAAGGGTAACTACGATGCAATTAAATCTGCTCTTAATAAAACAGACTGACATTTATTGTTATGCACTGAGCCGTTGGAACAGTCAGTTAAACATTTTTACGACAGATTATATTCTCTCAGAGATAAATTTATACCTATGAAATCTATCAGGCAAACTTCTCATCCGCGTATAGTTCAGGCCTTATAAAAGTGGTAAAAAAAATGTCAAAGTACCACCGGAGGTTTAAATTGTATGGTAACATGAGGGACTATCTAACGGTATCTTCATTACGCCGGCGAGCTGTGGACTTAGAACAAACTTGTTTTGGCGAATACATTACTAACGTAGAATACACAAACCTAAATAACCCGAGGGCCTTTTGGTCTTTTATTAAAAGTAGAAAAAATACCTCCTCACTGGCTAGTACACTGTACTATTACTATATAATAAGAATGTATCAGCTAATATGGGTCTAGAAGTTAGTAATTAATTCGCAATATATTTTAGATCAACTTTTCAGGAGCCAGAAGTAGACAATATGCCTTGTCTACTTGAGTATAGTACTTTAAATGGTAACAGCAGAAGCACAAATTACATCAGTACAATACATTTTTCTCCTGGAAAGGTTATGAAATATTTAAAAGGTTTGGATCTTACTAAATCTGGTGGGGCGGATTACATCCCTCCATTATTTATAACAAGTTTAGCCGATAGTTTGGTTTTACCGCTCTGCATGCTTTTTATAATAGTTCGGTAACAGAAGGTTTAGTTCCATTAAAATGAAAATCGGCGTTCATTACACCAGTATTTAAAAAAGGTGATAAATCTAATGTAGAGAATTATCGTCCAATCTCAAAGTTATGTTTGTTTTCTAAAGTACTAGAACGTATTATTTATATTAGCATTTGGTGCTGAGCAACATGGGTTCTTATGCGGCCGATCCACTACATCAAATCTAATCCTATCTCATGATTTTATATCTAAAGGTTAGTTAGGTAGATTGTGTGTGTAGTAATCTATACAGATTAACAAAAATGTTTTGACCGAATTGACCACAAAATACTGTTACAGATTTTTTTTTGCTGCCGGCATACATGGTAATTTGTACCGCTGGTTCAGCTCGTACATTGAAAATCGCTCTCAATTCTCAATTCTCGGTTGGTGTTCAATCCCATCTGGAATTCCTCAGGGTTCGCTTTTGACCCCACTATTGTTTACTTTATTCACTGGAGATATAAATTCTTGTTTCCTAAATTCTTATATACTTCTATGTATACGCGGATGACATGAACATTCACAAAATTATTAACGATGCATCGGATGTAGGGAAACTCCAAAACGACCTTGATAAATTTGTAGCATACTGCACAGTTGCACACTTAACAAACTACAGTTAAATATCGCAAAGTGTTGTTACATAACATTTAGTCGTCAAAAACTTACCATAGGATTGGGTTACAAACTTCATGATAAGTTTATTAGGAAAGTTGACTACGTTAAAGACCTTGGTGTTATCATGGACTCAAAGCTTTTATTCGATATGCACATCAATCACATTACGAACACGGCGTCGAAGGCACTTGGTTTTGTGATAAGAATGTCTTCATGTTTTCGGTCTCTTAAGACAGTAAACGTTTTGTACTGTGCCTATGTACGTACGTAGCAATCTAGCATATGCGTCACAGGTATGGAACCCTCAATACCAGGTATATATATCATGCATTGAAGGTGTATAAAGAAAGTTTCTGCGATACTTAGATTTTAAAGCGAATCAATATTCTATTGACTATGACGAGCGTTGTAAACGGTATCATATTTTACTTCTTGAACTCAGAAGAACCATTATAAACATAGCCAATGACACGATTGATTGTCTTGAGTTGATGGGTAACATCAAGCTTGGAATGAATCAATTAGTTTTTCGACAACGTCCGATCTTACACGTTCCCTTTGCTACAACGAAATACAGACGGAACTCTTTTCTTTTACGTTGCGCCGAATCATTTAATCAAATGTCACGGAAATTAGATTTGGATTTATTCTGCACTAACTTGACCAAAAATAAAAAAACGTATAAATTGTGACTTCTTTAGCAGCGATCGGCATATATAGCCTAGATTGCGGTTTTTTTCCTGTGTACCTTTTCATTATTATTTTCTTGACTTTTTTTGTTAAAATAATATATAATTATACTAACTTGTGTATTATGAATCTCATTTTAAGTTACTTTTTTATGGCGGAACATGGCTGCAACATTGTATTTATTGTATGATTGAGCAAGTAGGTATACTTACAACAGTAACTGATCTAATTAATCTTTGTTACATTGCATTTATATGTGGTAGCTTGTAATTAGCAACTTTTTTATTTAATTAAATGTGTTGTTATTAGTCTGTAAGCTTTCCTAAATAAATAAATAAATAAATATACGGACGTTATAATGTCTTAGAAGTTTCAAAATATCTGTCATTTGACGTCCAAGATGTCAAATGATTATTAGTTTGTAACTTTTACGATATTGCCACGTCCGTATACTCGTATGTATCTAAATACCTGTAAAACTTGCAAATGATTACATATATGGACGTTTGAGGCTAAGCGTATGCTTTTACGTAGATATGCGTATGACTTTGTAACTCAGTGCAGTTGATGCAGATACAGGTAGTCAGCTTCTGCCAGAGCAGAACAGATGCATGTCCACATTGCACCTGAGCCGCAGCATACGCAGCTGTCAGTATGTGCAGGTATTAAATAATCGGATCTACCCTGCGTGGCGTCACCCGAGTCTCAGCATACGCTTAACCACAATAAAATTTCGTTACAAGTTTGACACTATGTATCATTTGACGTCCAGGGTGTTAAATGAAAAAGGGTTGTATTTAACTGTTAGTCAAAAATAATAATTTTCCACCAAAAATACTAATTGCACCACTAAGCTAAGTTGACGGAGCCCTGCTGCTTCGCAGGGCTCCTATTTTTGGGAGAAGGGTCACAAGAGAACCTAACATAACCTATTAAGTTTTCTGAGTGGATAAGTTTCCCGAGCGGACGAAACTTTTCATATCAAATGATATTTTGTAAAAAGATCATCATGTTTGGTGTACAAATAGTATTTTAGTGTGCAAGTCAGTATTTTAGTGAAATAATAAAGTTTTTTTGCGTAACTCACTTTAGTGTGTTACATAACATTTTTGATACGCTGTTAAAAATATCCCAATGAAAAATAGTTTGAAAATTTACGATATTGTAACGTCCGTATACTCGTAGTATACGACTACGAGTATACGACTACAAGTATACAGTCGTATACTAGTATACGAACATAATATAAAACTTCAAGTAAACGAACGTTACAATATCGTAAATTTTCATGATTTTAATTTTGTATGTCTAAATACATATATAAAAATGTTGTTGGTTTATGATGCTTAATTATACATACATACATAGACTCACGCCTGTTTCCCCGAAGGGGTAGGCAGAGGCATATTAAACGCCCACTTTTCGCCAGTGTTTTGATCCCACGTAATAGGTAGCGAGCCTATTGCCGCTTATCGGGATATTTTGTTTGCCAGAGCCTCGTCCGTTGATCGGCAGGTGCACCACTTTCAGGTGAGGTTGGCTTGGGCCCTAAGATCTTGGTGGGAACCCTATGCACCCCTTAATTAGGCGATGCTTAATTAGGGTACTGCTAACCTAATGAGAGCCACCGTTTTCATGCTCTCCACGTAAAATGGTGTAATAATAATAATAACAGCTTTCAAACATCACCTTCATCGAGTAATATAAACAAAAAATGTATTACAAGATGAAAAGAAACCTTACAACTGCAGGGCAGCTATGTGGCGAGCTGAATGTGTGTGGCGACACTGCAGTCCCGAATGCTTTGAGAGAGTCGGTCAGGGCCTCGTCTCCAGCTTGCCTTTACTGGCTGGTCGGAGTGGATTTCCAAGAGCACCCGCAGGACTCTCAACACTGGCTTGCCTTGGTCGGCCGGCCAGAGGGATCCGCAAGAGCTACCAGCTCGGGGGTGGAAGTGTCATTCTCAAGGGCGTAACTACGGGGAAACCCGCTCCGAGTCTCCGTTGTCACGAGACCCGCGATGGTGAAACCGGTGCCGCACCGCTCAACACCCCTAGCCACTCGCACCGGTGTTTCCCTCTGGCTGCCTCTATGGCAGAGTTTGTTTGCTTTGGGCGGCTGTTAAGAGAGGGCCCATCCAGTGAGTTGGCGAATCACCACCTGCCATCCGGACGGATACTATTAGAGTATTACTGGCAGGTGCCATTATTCATCCATAAAAATTACAAGTCCATCAAACACCCAATCCCATAAACCAAATAAATAAGGCTCCACATATTACAATAGTCTTACATATGCTGCGGCTAGTCCATAGCTGTTCTCAGTAGTGCAGTTGTGGAGGCTACGCTGCATGTGTCCCATCCCATTTTAGATTAAAGCTCTCTACGGGCCTCTGCGCGTTGGATCCATATCCCCGTGTAAGCCTCCCAAAGGTCCGGTTATTCTTTTAACACTAAATCTTAGAAGTATAGCCGTGTAACAGAGACACTTACGAATAATAATAATAATTCATTCATTCGCAAGAAAATGGTACATTAACAGGTGTTTATAAATGGTTGGTTACAGCATATTCTGCCCCTTGGGGCGTGCGAATTGAGTGCAGTAAACGGGTACTACATGGGAATATAAAGAACAAATATTAGAAACATAACAATGAGTGGCACATGAAACAAAATAACATTTTACTAATATGCATCGGTGATAATATTAGTTGCCTAGGGCCTTATCTTCTAGATATTCCTTGACACTATTATAAGTTTTATTTAATACATACATACATATACTCACGCCTTTTTCCCGTCGGGGTAGGCAGAGACAACAGAACGCCACTTGCTCCTATCCTTACAAACCTCACGCGCTTCCTCTACACTCATTACTCTTTTCATACATGCTCGCCGGTTGCGGGTACTTCGGACCTTTCCGTTTCTTAGGATGTCTCCAATTTGGTCGAAGAATGTCCGCCGAGGTCTGCCGCGACCGACTTGCCCACACACATTTGCCTTATATATCTGATTTGTCATTCTTTCTTCACTCATTCGCTCCACGTGTCCAAACCACCTAAGCATTCCTTTCTCAATCCTTGTCACCACATCTTCTTTCAGTCCACTGCTCTTTCGTATAGTTGCATTCGGAATTCTATCAATCAGTCTTACCCCACACATACTACGCAGTGATCGCATCTCAACTGCGTTAATTCTACTTTCATGCTTTTTCTGCCAAACCCAGCTCTCACTTCCATACATCAACGTGGGGACAAGCACTCCATTGTGAACCGCCAATCGTGCCTCTTTTGGCACCGTCTGACCGTTCATAAACGCCCACAGTGCTCCATTTACACGATTTCCCGCAGTCACTCTCCTTTCAATGTCTCCCTCACATCTTCCGTCCCTTGTAAATACGCTACCCAAATATACAAATTCCTTTACTTGCTCTACAATTTCACCTCCAATCGTAATATTACACTCAGTCACACTTTCATCTTTTTCAAACACCATCACTTTCGTCTTTCGTGCATTAACTTTCATACCTTTCGCTTTAAAGCTCTTGTTCATGCAGTCCATCATGTCTTGCAACTCATTCGCCGATGATGCAAGAATGACTTGATCATCGGCATATAAGAGGCACTTAACACGCACTCCTACCATATCGATCCCGCATTCAGTTTCTCTCATATCATTCATGCAGCTATCCATGAATACGTTGAACAAGCAGGGCGAGGCTGCACACCCTTGTCTGACACCTTGGGAGATGTCAAACCAGTCCGAATAGGCACCATTGATTCGGACACAGGCTCTAGAACCCCTATACAGGGATTTCAGAGCACTTATTATAAAGTTGTCTACCCCATACATGGATAACACCTTCCATAATTCCTTTCTATTCACCCTATCATAAGCCTTTTCCAAGTCTATGAACGCGCAATACACCTTCTGGTTTTTTGCCAGACATTTTTCGGTGACGCAGCGCAAGGAAAAGACTTGATCCGTACATCCCATTCCCTTCCGAAATCCCGCTTGCACATCCCATATCTTGTCATTAGTCACATTTACTACTCTGTCAATCAAAATTCTGGCATACATTTTTCCAACAACACTAAGAAGGCTGATCCCGCGATAATTTTGACATTCCTGCTGCGAACCTTTGCCTTTATAAATTGGAACAAGCACTGCCTTCGTCCAGTCATCTGGAACTTGGCCCTGTTTCCAGCATAGATTAAAAAGGCGATGCAGCAGGTTAATTATAAGTCCGTCGCCAGCCTTCAACATCTCAGTCGTCACTCTATCACATCCAGCAGACTTTCCTGACCTCATACCTTTTAACGCTTTCATAATTTCATCCATGCCAATTTCATCAGTCGGGCTCACAAATATATCTATAGTTTCTTCTTTCTCTATTTCACACATATCTTTCTCAAATAAACTCTCAAAATAATTCTTCCAGCGCTCTAGTATCTTTCTTTCTTCATTCATGGCTTCACCTCTTTCATTCCTAATCACTTTCATTGATGTACTCATATTTCTACCTCGCGCTTCTTTCACGAGTTTCCAAAAGAGTTTTATATTCTCTCGGAAACTTGCGCCGAATTGTTCCTCATACTTCTCATTTTTCTCATTCTTCTTCCTCTCTATACATTCTTTGACTCTAGTTTTCACACATCTATACTTGTCCTTCGTTTCTTTAACACTATCTTCATTCATACCACCACTAGCTCTATTCGTCGCCTCTATTGCTAGGATATCCAGCCATGCTTTTTTCTTTTCCTCAACCATTCTTCTAGTTTCATCATCCCACCAGTCAGCTTTCTTGCATTTCTTACTTCTTCTTTTACTCAAACCGCATACTTCTTCAGCACATTTCACAATGTTGATTTTAAATACCGACAATTTTTATTTAATAGTATATTAAAAAGTTATTTTCTAAATTGGGATATAGGTAACATTTTGATACTTAGCGGAATATGGTTATATATTTTAATTGCCATACAGTATGCATTTCTTCTAAATAATTCCAATTTAATAGATCGCAGTTATGTATCATCAAATTTTAAAAACTATTCAGCATGATGTTTTACTAGTAAACCTATTTCAAATATGTATAAGCATGGAACAGGTAAAATCTTGTGTTTTTTAAATAGAGGTTTACAGCTTGTCAGTGTATCGACTCCACATACTGCTCGAATACACTTCTTTTGGGTTATAAGAACTCTGTCAACTTCAACCGAGTTACCCCATACAAAAATGCCGTATCTGAGCAGGGAGGATACGTAAGCATGGTATGCAGATAGTGCAGCATTAATGTTTACTGTCAGTCTAACTTTTTTTTAAACATTTATAAATCGATCTATTTTATTGACTAGTTTTTCGAAATGAGGTTTCCAATTACAATATTTATCGACCCTGATACCTAAAAATACGCAATTATCAACAACGTTTATGTGCGTGTCATTATGATTTAATTTAGATTTGTTACATATGTTTGGAACTGAATAATATTTGTTTTTGTCATGTTTATCTTAAAGTTGTTTTAATTAAGCCAGCTTATGGCATTATTGAGTGTCGCTTTTATATTTATTTCTAGATTAAGTTTATGTTTATCTTTAATTATTATTGTTGTATCATCAGCAAATAGTATAATTTCCTGGTTGATTGCATCCGGGAAATCGTTAATGTATAACAGAAACAAAAGAGGGGCTAAAATACTCCCTTAGGGCGTACCATAATTGTTTATTTTGTACATCGATCTGTATTGATTTTGTTTATTTTTATAAGTTCTGTTTAATTCGACATATTGTATTCGATTTTCTAGATAACTCTCAATCCAGTTATAAACATTTCCACGTAACCCATAATTTGAGAGCTTTGAGAGCAGTTTTGGTGACAGACGAAGTCAACAGCTTTTGTCATGTCTAGAAACAGACATGCGACTATAGATTTATTATTTAAGGCTTCTGTAATATGCTTTATTAAAGAAAAACATGGCAATGCAGTGGATCTTTGTTTCCGAAAACCGAACGGTTTTTACAAGAAGTTAGAAATGTCTCTATTTTGATGTACATAACTTTCTCGAATATTTTTGATAGTATAAGTATGAGTGTAATTGGTCTGTAATTATTGATGTTAGTTTTGGCTCCTTCTTTGTGCATTGGCTTAACAATTGACAGTTAAAGACGATCAGGGAATTTACCTTCTACGAGTGACAGGTTAATGATATAGGTTAATGGTGCTACTAAAGAGTGTGCGCAGGTTTTTAATACCTTCGTACTTATATCATCATAGCCAGTAGAATGAGTATTTTTTAAGGAGTTTATTATCTTTAATGTGTCAGAGTTGTCTATTGGTGTGAGAAATAAGGGTCTTAGTATTTTGAGATATTTTGGTGATATGGTTAGGTGGGCCTGTATCTTCGTATTTTTTAACATTGCTGCACAGTGATACATAGTAATTGTTAAATAAATTACAAATTTTAATAGGCTTGGTGTAGATCTTTTTATTAAATTCTATTGATTCTATGTGTGCGCTAGTTATTGCTTTATTATTGTTTTCTTTAATAATTTTCCATGCAGCTGAGCAGGCATTTTTTGCATTTTTAATGAAGTTTAGATTGTTTATTTGTTGCGCTTTGTTGATACATTGTTTTAATATTGTTGTATAATTGTTATACCTTGTCTTATTCTGTCTTTTATTGTGTCTATCAAGATGATATTTCAAGTATAGCATTATTTTTCTTATACAACATCGTTTTATATTTTTAGTTAGTTTTCTATTTTTTACGTGTTTGACTACACTTACACTTTTTATCGTTATTTTGGGGAAACATAAAGTATAAAACATGGTGATAGTGTCATGGAAGGTGTTAAATGCTTCATTTGTGCTTTGTTGTTCGTATACCTCCGTGAAGTGCAAATTATTAATGCAGTTTTTGAATTTGACCATGTTTTCCTGGCTAAGATCTCTAATGGTTTTGTATTGATAGTTATAAGATTTGTTATTTACACTGTAGGTCTCATTGTTGATAGTCAACGATTGGGCAGTTTCATGGTCAGATAATGCTATGTAATGAATATTAGATTTACCTTCGTGAACGTTACTTACAATTTGATCTAAACAAGATGATTTTCGCGTCGGTAATGTTATGTGGCTTTTTAAGTTATTGTTTTTAAGTATGGATTGTAATTCACTGGATACCTTTTACCTACTTTAATGTATCAATGCTCCAATCTACACAGATAATAACGTTTTATTAGACTTTTTGCATAGCTTATCAGTGAGTTTTTCAAATTTATTTAAGAATATACTTGTGCTGGATGAGGGTGTTCTGTAAATGCATACTATTACAAGATTAAAAGTAGTAATTTCTTTAGCACTACATTCAAAATGAAGGGGGACTGAAGGTGGTAAGTTGCTAATATGTTTGTATGCCAGGTTATGCTTTATTAGTATGCATGAGCCTCCTCTGCGTTGGTTAGGGCGTGAGAAAAACAAAGCTAATTTGTAATTGCCTATTCTAAGGTTGGGTTCAGATCCTTGTTTTAAAAAGGTTTCTGTTAAGCAGATAATGTCAATATTACCTATATTATTCGATAAATCATTTATGGCTACCTCAATAAGCTCTTGTTTATTTATTACACCTGCTATATTTTGGTGTATTATTGTAGTAGTTCTTGGCTTAATTTTATCTGCGAAAACAAATAGTATTTTGGGCCTTTTTTGGTGGTTGTATAGTTGTAAAATAATCAGTTATTTTAGTTTGTTTAGTTTTTGTATTAGCTGGTACATTTGTTTGTGTACAGTGTAGTGGTAAGAGAGAGTATACTCTACTTCCATCTTTGTGGATCATGTAAAATCTTATCTTGGTATATTTCATTGTGTTAATTCATATATTTTTTTTTAAATTTATTCTTTATGCACAAAAATAGTACACAGGTGGACTTAATGCCTAGTGGCATTTTCTGCCAGTCAACCTTTTGATGGTGCAGAGATAGATGAGGTAGGTACATTAGCCATGTGGTGAAAATAGGATATCTATTAAATACATATTAATAATTTAGATACATATTATTAACCATAAATATACTATAGATATATATATATATATAATTATTCATAGATATGATACACACATAAATAAAATACATAAATATATTACATACATAAATACATAATTATGCTATAGCTGATGAGAGTGATGAGCCAATTCCTTCAACTTATCAAAGAGAAGATTCCGTAGTTTCGTTTTAAATGCATAACGGTTGGTGGCAATTCTAACTTCAGGAGGGAGCCTGTTCCATAGCAGCGAGTATTGTGAACTTAAATATTATACGGATGTCAGAAAGATAAAATATATTTAAATCGTGGGATATTCGACGTCCGTTTATAATTTGAGTCAAATTTGATTACTGACGTCCGTATATCCGTTATATAAACGTAGTTTGGTGTAGGCCACTGTGTTCATTTTGAGTTTATTTGATATAATTTTGTATTTTCTCAAGTGACCTGGTTATTACTTAATAGTAACTATCATAACTACCTCATTAAAAGGGTTCCTAAATAATGATAATTTTAAAGTAGAAGTAAGTAGATAGGTAACTTTAATTTAAGTAACTATTTCTTGTGTCATGATTTATGTCCCTAATTTTACACCATAACAAAATGTCAATTGCGTCTAATTACAAAAAAACTACCTAAATGTGATTTTTCAATCGGCGCAGTGATTTAATTTGTGTTAGATTTTATTTTTTGTTTATTGTTTAGCAGGGTATTTATACAAATCACTTGTGCAAATCACAGTTACTTAGACATATATGTACTAATACGGACGTTATAATGTCGTAAAAGTTTCACAATGTCTGTCATTTGACGTCCAAGACGTCAAAAGATTAATAGTTAGAAACTTTTACAATATTGCCACGTCCGTATACCCGTATTTATCTAAATACCTGTAAAACTTGCAAATGATTACATACATATATGGACGTTTGAGGCTAAGCGTATGCTTTTACGTAGATATGCGTATGACTTTGTAACTCAGTGCAGTTGATGCAGACACAGGTAGTCAGCTTCTGCCAGAGCAGAACCTGAGCCGCAGCATATGCAGCTGTCAGTATGTTCCGGTATTAAATAATCGTTGCATCACCCAAATCTCAGCATACGCTTAGCCACAATTTCGATACAAGTTTGATACTATCTATCATTTGACGTCCAGGATGTTAAATGACAAATAGTTTGAAAATTTACGATATTGTAACGTCCGTATACTACGAGTATACGGACGTTACAATATCGTAAATTTTTACGATTTTAATTTCGTATATCTAAATAGGTATATAAAAATGTTGTTAGTGTAAGATGCTTAATTAGGGTTCTGCTAACCTAGTAAGAGCCACCGTTTTTATGCTCACCACGTAATATCGTGTAAAATCTTATCTTGGTATATTTCATTGTGTTAGTTAATATTGCGAACTTTAATATTATACGGATGTCAGATAATGGAAATATATTTAAATCGTGGGATATTTGGCGTCCGTTTATAATTTGAATCAAATTCGATTACTGACGTCTGTATATCCGTTTTATAAACGTAGGTTGGTAAAGCCCACTGTGTTCGACTTGAGTTTATTTGAGATAATTTACTTATCAGCACTTAACTATCATACCTACCTTATTAAAATTGTTCCTAAATAATAATAATTTGAAATTAGAAGTAAGTAGATACCTTCAATTTAAGCGACTATTTCATGTGACTGTGATTTATATCCCTAATTTTACACCAAAACGAAATGTCAAATGCGCCTTATTACCAAATAAATCTAAATGTTATTTTTCAATCGGCGCGGCGATTTAATTTGTGTTATATTTTATTTTTCGTTAATTTTTTAAGAGGGTTTAAACTAAGCACTTGTGCGATTCACAGTTATTTAGACATATATGTACTAATACGGACGTTATAATGTCGTAAAAGTTTCACAATATCTGTCATTTGACGTCCAAGACGTCAAAAGATTAATAGTTAGAAACTTTTACGATATTGCCACGTCCGTATACTCATATTTATCTTAATACCTGTAAAACTTGCAAATGTTTACATATAAGAACGTTTGAGGCTAAGCGTATGCTTTTGCGTAGATATGCGTATACTACGAGTATACGGATGTTACAATATCGTGAATTTTCATGATTTTAATTTCGTATATCTATATACGTATATAAAAAATGTTGTAAGTTTATGATGCTTAATTAGGGTACTGCTAACTTAATGAGAGCCACCGTTTTTATGTTCACCACGTAAAATCGTGTAAATCTTATCTTGGTATATTTCATTGTGTAAGTTAATATTGTAAACTTTAATATTATACGGATGTCAGGTAATTGAAATATATTTAAATCATGGAATTTTCAACGTCCGTTTATATCAAATTGGATTACTGACGGACGTTTATCCGTTTTATAAACGTAGGTTGGTATAGCCCACTGTGTTCGACTTGAGTTTATTTGAGATAATTTTGTATTTTAAGTGACCTGATTATTACTTATCAGTCAATATCATATCTACCTCATTAAAAGTGTTCCTAAATAATAATGATTTTAAATCAGAAGTAAGTAGACAGGTACCTTTAATTTAAGTTACTATTTCTTGTGACTGTGATTTAAATCTAAATGTTATTTTTCAATCGGCGCGGCGATTTAATTTGTGTTAGATTTTATTTTTTGTTTATTGTTTAGCAAGGGTTTAAACAAATCACTTGTGTGATTCACAGTTATTTACACATATATGTACTTATCCCTTCGTCTGTGAGTGTCATAATGACAGCTTATGGTTATCTGTGAAGCAGCTGAGCTGCCTTGCCACAGATAGGGGTTTGAACTTGCCCACGGTTCAGTAAAACCTGATTTTCTTTAAATCTAATTGGAATTTTGCATGTTGCCAATAAGATTTATGATTACAAAAACATTATGTAGATTTCTATATTACTCATAATGGACTTTGAAGTGTATTGCAAATGTACCAAAAGAATTAATATAGGTTACCTAGAACATTTTGTGTAATTTCCGATTTATGAAAAATGAAACAACTTTTCGGTTATTCTTTTTATACAATCATATATATATGATAAAATAAAAACCAACTGAACATATCTTCCAGTTTTTGATATGAATAAGATGAATAATCTTGAATTATACACTCAAACACACGGTACAAAGAGAGCCAACAAATCACGGAACTGAATGAACCTAATGACAGATTTAAAACATCGAATATTTGCTGTTTTCGTTCCATACATTTTATTGTTTATATGCGAGAGGGAGAGCAAATTCATCCTAATACGATTCGTCATAAGTGCGAACGAATACGCACTTAATAGATGCCGAAATAGGCGCAAAAGTAAGCTCTGTAACTCTGTCGGTGAGGCGACCGCTGAGCTGCTCCGTCACAGATGGCGCCAAATTATAAAGGCAGCGTAGCGGCTGCGCCACAGACGAAGGGTTATACGGACGTTGTAATGTCGTAAAAGTTTTACAATATCTGTCATTTGACGTCCAAGATGTCAAATGATTAATAGTTTGAAACTTTTACGATATTGCCACTTTCGTATACTCATATTTATCTTAATACCTGTAAAACTTGCAAATGTTTATATATATGAACGTTTGAGGCTAAGCGTATGCTTTTGCGTAGATATGCGTGTACTACGAGTATACGGATGTTACAATATCGTGAATTTTCATGATTTTAATTTCGTATATCTATATACGTATATAAAAAATGTTGTAAGTTTATGATGCTTAATTAGGGTACTGCTAACTTAATGAGAGCCACCGTTTTTATGTTCACCACGTAAAATCGTGTAAATCTTATCTTGGTATATTTCATTGTGTATGTTAATATTGTAAACTTAATATTATACGGATGTCAGGTAATTGAAATATATTTAAATCGTGGGATTTTCAACGTCCGTTTATATCAAATTGGATTACTGACGTCCGTATATCCGTTTTATAAACGTAGGTTGGTATAGCCTACTGTGTTCGACTTGAGTTTATTTAAGATAATTTTGTATTTTAAGTGACCTGATTATTACTTATCAGTAAATATCATATCTACCTAATTAAAAGTGTTCCTAAATAATAATGATTTTAAATCAGAGGTAAGTAGACAGGTACCTTTAATTTAAGTTACTATTTCTTGTGACTGTGATTTAAATCTAAATGTTATTTTTCAATCGGCGCGGCGATTTAATTTGTGTTAGATTTTATTTTTTGTTTATTGTTTAGCAGGGTTTAAACAAATCACTTGTGCGATTCACAGTTATTTACACATATATGTACTTATACGGACGTTATAATATCGTAAAACTTTCACAATATCTGTCATTTGACGTCCAAGATGTCAAATGATTAATAGTTTGAAACTTTTACGATATTGCCACGTCCGTATATTCGTATGTATCTAAATACCTGTAAAACTTGCAAATGATTACGTATATGGACGTTTGAGGCTAAGCGTATGCTTAGATATGCGTATGATTCTCTCCAATACTACGTTAGTACTATTTTTTATATGTGCCAATACTTCTCATAATTTAGAAATAAGTAAATAGGTACTTTACATTTAATAAGTATTTCTTGTGATATTATCGTAATAAATTGCATTAATCTCAATATTTGTTTTATTTTCATAACTTTAAACTTCACGCTTACGCTAGCATACCTGCACTATAACATAGAAATAATATTTATCCACCTACTTATTAAATATTAAAGAAAGAAGAGCGGCAACGTTGCACTGTTCATAGGAGTTGCGATAGATAGGAAAACGTAAATTAAATTATGTATATCACGGGAAGCCAGATAATTGATAGTGTTGGCTGGAGTCCTAATTGATTTCACTATGGTTGTTAATATACGTATATTTGTATATCAATATGTGTCAACATTTCAGAAAAATAATATGCACACAGTATTTGACATTGCCTTAGCGACTAATATTCGCTGTAATAGTTCATATTTTTTAAGTGGAACTGGTGGACGTCATAATAATGCGATGTAAAAGGGCGGCAAATAGATAGCGTGATGTAAATATATATATATATATATATATATATATATATATATATATATATATATATATATATATATATATATATATATATATATGACCAGCTTCTTTGATTGTTTTTATCGATATTGGTATATAACGTATGGAGCACCAGACTGTATATAATAATATTAAATCCTTATTTTGTAACAAAGTCTAAAGTATTCGTTCTTTGAAAGATCATTGAACGATATTTTGTAGAACCAACAACCAAGAGTACCTACACCTCTTCCGTTAAGCCTACCTAAGTAGGCTAACCTTACAAATCAAAGTTTCTATAGAAATCTAACTGCGATCAGACCTTTTAGGTGCCAATCAAAACAATGAAGTGGCCGTCAATACGTTTTTATATACATATCTCAACAAAGTCATGTGACAATGTTACATTATTCTAGTACGCACAATTTAGTACCACATTTCGACCACATATTTTTCTTCATTGTAATCCCAACTAGTTTAATAGTTACGATGGGTGAAACACAAACTACGTCCCGGCTTTACCCAAAGGAATCATTGTTATTGTGGGCACTAAAATTGTTAGAGCATAACATTTGACCACGCGTGACATGTCTTTACAAACCCCAGTAAATATATGCAGCTAGACAACCAAATTTAATTCTTAATGCTTTAAAGATTAATTGAAGGTCTATATTCTCTTGTGACGTTTATTACTCAGTGTTTGCTCAGGGGAAAATAATACCTTCGCGATGTTGATACGGAATTTGGATACTTTGTTTTCGAGTTTTTAAAATAATGTTGTGGATAGGATTTTTCACGGTTGGCGTGGATTTTGCCCCGTTAAATATTTGTGGTTCCTTTTATGGGTTACGCGAGTGACTAATGTGTTTATAGTGAGGGGAAATAAGTTTATTTTACAATTTCGGTTAATCTGTTTTGTCGCTTGTACTGCTGTAAAGATTTGCTTTTGTGTTCAGACGTGATTCGATGTTTTTGTATTTATAGACGAGTTTGCTAGCTGATGTTGTAGAGTTGTTTATGATAATTTGTCTTGTTTTTGAACTCCAACTACACACTACATTTTAATTAATTTTGCAATATTAAATTTATATGTTAATTTTATTCTTTATCGGATAAATATAATATATTATAAAACTAGTAGAGCCAGCATGCTTTTTGAAATGCTTTCAAAATCGGTTCACTTTCTCCACTTTAAGCCAAAAAACGGAACACACAAACAGACTCACTTACACATTTATAATATTAATACGTATATTTGTATCTCAGAGTAAATACAAATTTTAATCAAACACTCGAGAGTAAACAAGGCAATTATATTCAAATGGAAAATCTTATACGTTCTATTAAGCAATAATAATACATCTCTGATTACAAGGGAAACCATCTACCACAATAATTGTTTAACAAACTATACATCGAACACACGGATCATCTTTAATTACATCTCCAGCATTTTCTACAAATAGATCAATAGTTTCCATACAACCAAACGGCACAACGAAAAACTTACCTTATTTCAAAGAGCTAAAGTATATTTTACTATCACCATTCAGAATAGATAATGCCTAGCACATGTTACGACAATTAAACGAACTGTTTTAGTAATTCAGGCAAAGTTTGAATCAGGAAAAAGGCACGTTCACACTAAACGAACTTTGTAGATTTATTTTTTATTTGGATGCTACACTTTTTTGTGTTAATAAAGTATATTCTTCGAAGGAAGTGTGTTTTGTATAACAAGTAAGTAAGTAAATCATTTATTGACACACCAAATACAACGCACAATACAATAACACATATATACATACATAGTCTCACGCCTATAACCCCGAAGTGGTAGGCAGAGGTGTATTTCTACACCCACTTTTCGCCAGATATACTTTAGTCCCACGTAATAAGGGGCGAGCCTATTGCCGTACCGGGCACATTTCCAGACTCCGTGCTGCTACTGAGAATTTCGTGACAGAAAAACCCAATAACACTGCCCGACCCAGGAATCGAACCCGGGACCTCCCGATCCCACGCGCACATGTATGCCGCGAGACCGACGAGGCAGTCGTATAGGGTTTGATGTCGAGTTTTCCGTCTCTACGCAAAGATGATATTTGCATCGTGTTATCCCTTAGTCGACTCTTACGACACCCACGGGAAGATAGAGGGTGGTGACACTTGTATTATATGCCGTCAACCACACGGCAATACAATAAATACAATACAAACAGCTAGCAAGTCGTTTTGTAAATAAGAAAAGACGCGATAATGAAGTGCTGTATTCTTTTAACGCTCAGTTTCTGTTTAATCGAGTACCTGTGTCCATTGTCTAATCTATCTGCTATTTGAAACAAACGTCGATACAAAGTGTCCGTTAGGGTTGTGAACTATCCTAAAAATCATGTAAACATAGCAAAGCCCTAAAAATGAAAAAAAGGTTATTATAACCTAAAAACTTTACAATGTTAGTATAAAAAAACTAAATATTAATTATTCCTTCGAGATATGACTGATGACACAGTGCATGAATTTTTAGTTAAGTCTGTTTGTTGATCACACAAGTGCTGTCCGGATTAGAAATCAAATACTTGACACGCGATATACTGTATGCGGCCAAGCTCTCATTTCAACCACTACGTCACACGGACATTAAGTAGCTTTAGTAGAGTTCAAAGAAAAAAAGTTGAAGTACAAAACTTTTATAACCTACAAATATTTTTTGGTCATGTAGAAACGAACTTAAAAGTAAAAACTACGGTCACAGAAATTTCTTAGTATTCCTTGTGATACGAGACTAAACGTCAAAGAAACCAATAGCATAGGTGCTTCACCCAATAAAGAAACGTATTTCCGTTGAAAAAATAACAGTGCATGCAACATCGGAGATGACACGAATAGAATTGAACAAAACTGTTTTATAGCAGCCAAACCATCATCGCCTCTTGTTTTCCTGAACAAACTTTTGTTGTTTATTTTAACTCAGAAATATGGGCTTGAATACCGGCACTAGTTGTTATGTTTGCTGCGTTAGTCTAAACGCTGGTACTCAATCTGGAAGCTACTATATTCAAAATGATAAAGGGTTTCATCATCCTCCAAAAAGATCTTTTAAGAGAGAAAGAAAGAAGGTCATATGAAGTGTATTTTAAATATACATATCTAGACAATGCCTATACATCTTATTAATTCAGATATATTGAAACTGGTATGATCGCAGTCATGAACAGTGCTCTGCCATATAATTTATAAATATGTCGGAGCAAGGTGTCAGTTGGACAGATAAAATACGTTTACGGAAGTTGATTTGGTTAATTGTTAGTGAGGAATCGCCAGGTTTAGTACCTGGGTGAAATCCTAGATGGCGTGACTAGCACGTAATAGTGTGTTAGTATTATTTTAAATTGGCAATACAGACGGTTGACAGCAAGCGAACGGTTATGACGTAAAGTGTGAGGACGGACCGTTGAGGCACTTTGGAACGAAGCGGCGAACGGAGCGGTAGTCACGCCATTCTAGGGGATCACGGCGTTTTCTATCCATTTACATCGGGATAATTAATTGTGTATTCGTTTGACTTTTACTTAAAATCAATAAAGAGGCGTATCAACTACCGTGTGGAATTATTATTTCAACGCCTGTGGCCACACAAAATGGAAGACGACCACGATTCTGGTGAAATGCATGAGTACCCGCCGTCAAATATATACGTTTGGTGTGTTTGTTCATAATAATGAACAAACATTTCAATATTGACTGCATGTAAGGTGTAGTGGTTTACAATAAAGTTTTGCCGCTAGACCCAACGTATGGTACTTTGGATCCGGTTGAAGGCCAATTTATATTATGTGATTCGCAAATTATTGCTAGGAATCTGGGCGTTCTTGTATAAATTCCATGAATGTGTTTAAAGTCCTGCGTATTACGTAATTTACATTTTCTTTTTAAATAAAAAGGTACATCGTCTACGTACACCTGGGACAATAAAAGGAAGCTTTAAACTTAAAAAACATAACGTTAAAATTTTCAATATACATTTCAATAAAGTGAAGTGCTGTGATAAAATTGAATCCCAATAAAGTTGTGGAATAAACAAATAAACTTTTTTTGACACAATACGCAGCGTGTGAAATACAATAGAGGTATTAAATTTCCACTAACAGATTTATACTGCAGACATACAGTGTGTTCAACGCGGCAGGACGGAGTAAAAGTCCTGCGGCAATGTTCGGATCGAATTTCATAGAAAATTTATCTTTATTGCGTATTCTTTGAATTACATACTAAGTTTTTTGTCTATGGGTCTTCATGGTTCAACCACTTACTTTACGTACTATATTCCTAGAACACATACTATTTGGTTTTCTTTTATGTAGAGCCTAAAGTTGCTTGCAACTTTAACTGGTTAAAAATTGTTTATGATATACCTACATACTTTTAATCCTTAAACGGTCCTCTTCCAAGTAGGAATTTTGCTAAGCCTTTCTTTTCGTGGGTTCTAACGTAAGCCCAAGTAACTTGTTTGCAGAACTATGTTTTTGGACCCAGCGGTTTACAATAGATACAATACATTGTCTCATGTACACCAGTAGAGGAAATAGCGTCACTTGACACCTGTTACGAGTAGTATATCTGTATAGTCTGTGGCTGTCACTGTCACTACGGACAGTCAGTCGGTTGACAGGCGCGGTGCACGTTAGACGTCCTTTCTCGGATCTGTGTGTAGTGGTGAGCCAGTGTTACATCGATTCGTGTATTGGTTATATTTGCTGTGATAGCAAATACTACAAATGGCGACGAGGATAAATACAGGTCAGTGAAACAAATATAATATTTAAAAAAGGAAGGAAAGTGTGACTATTTTTGAGTTTTATGCACAAGGTATACGCTGCTTAGATGTCAGTGTAGCATATTACGTGACGTTTAATTTAAATTTATAATAGCTTTATAGTGAAATTGACCTGTGTTACGATAAAGGGCGTTGTTAACGCAAAATAATTCCTATTCAATTCCGTACAGCCAAATCGTCAAGGGTAGTATGAATTGACAAAGAACTATATAAACAAAGCCATTGTATATTCCAATACCTTAGTTGACTTTTACAAAATTAATATAGTGAAATAATGCATGTAATTATTAGTGTAGGTACTTGTTGGGCCTACTTGTTTACTGTTGCGGTTGAAACAGGCGTTTACTGTGAACCGATTGACGTCTACGGTGCCGGTGTCGCTTCTCCATGACAAAATATCACGAATAAGCTTCTTTGCAATAGCTAAAGAACAAAATAAATGAAAATAAAACAAAAAATGGCGGGTAGGACTCAACGATTTAATAACGACTTTTGCATCTTATGTAAGCATATGGTTTTCTGAATACAACTGTGATCTAGCTATAGTGTAAATATCGAACGGAGGTTCCGGGTTCGATACTCGGGTTAAAAAGAAAGCGATTGTTTTATTTCTTGTTTAGTAAATTATGTGAGGGTGACTTGCGATCACGAACCTTGTGAACATATGCTTGGCTACCTAGGAGGACAAAAATATCCTCTGGTCTCGCATACAGCCGTTTATGGACATAGTATGTAATATAAACAAATCTGAGCGATTTATTCCCTTTATATCGAGTCCCGTTATGTCGAGCCGAAAACCTTGTCTCGCTTCTATTACCCCTATGTCGACTTTAGTTTTCTGTGCCGTTTCTATTCCCTTTATGTCGAGTTTATTTACCACGCTTGTATTACCTATATTTCGAGTTTAATTATATCATATTTTAGAAGTACAGTCACGTCCAATGCACGCCACACTGCTTCCGGATGGCAAGACAGCACATGCCATGTTTAAAATTCCCATCGATTTAGAGAGCGCCGAAACGCCTGCTTGAGGTATGTCACGTAACAGTGATAAGGGGCACGTGCTCAAGGATTGCTCTCTGATCGTATGGGATGAGCGTACGATGGCTAATAGGAAGGCAGTTGAAACCGTGGACAAAACCCTGCAGGTCATCTGCAGGAACGAACATTTGATGGGTAGTCTGTTCAGTGGCAATTTCCGACAAATACTTCCCGTGGTAACGAGGGGATTTTTATTTATTTATTTAGGATCTCCAACAAAGAACTTTACAAAGACTTTACACTGCAATTTACAAAGAATTTTTCACATTTGGATCATGGATGTGTACTCCTTTCAATTATATGAGACCACAGCATGCAAAAAGGTAACTTAATTGAGTACAATTAATGTTATAAAATTAAGACTAAAAATAAAACATTGGACTAAAATTTAAATTTAGCCTAAAATTAGTCAAAATATCATATTTATAAACAAAACAGCGCATATAAAGTGCAAGACATTATTCTACGAACATAATTGAAAACATAAAACGAGATAATTAAAAGTATTCATTTAACTGCTTCTTAAATTTACATAAGGGTTCACAAATGTCAATATCGTGGGTTTTAGATATGTTGTTGTACTGCCTAAAGAGTTTTGATACAGCAGTAAAATGACCTTATAACGTGATAAATAAAACGTCCGAATCGCATGTATGATTTTAATACACACGAAAACACTTTAATACACATCAACGTTACAATAACGATCTTAAATAGGTAAGAACATTAACGACACGAGCTTAAATAGGGCCGCAGGCGCACAGAGCGACACGGGTTGCGCGCGCAAAGGATTCTGGGCGACTGCCGGCATGCGTGCGCGGCTGCGCGGACCCGGACGGGCCACTGCGGGTGGCGGGGTATCGTACGACGGGGTCGAGAGGGATACCAGGGACGCACTTATTACAGGGCCGCACTTAGGGCACGTTATACTCTCCCCCTTTTGATCAAGAGGCGAAGTCTCATTGGTCAAACTACTAACAATGTGAACCTACGCTTGAACTTTCCGAGGGCGACCTCTGCGGCGCTTCGGAACAATAGGCTCCGGACACTCACCACCTCTATCATGGTATCTACGCAAATCCGATATGTGGTACTTACCCACAACTTCACCAGTCTTCTGCGAAGTAAGAACATAGGTAGTAGGACTCACCTTCTTGGAGACTACGTACGGACCATCCTGTTTCGGAATGAACTTAGAAGTGAGACCTTTGGAAGCATTACTTAAGACATGCGTCTTTATGAGCACAAGATCACCTTCTTCGAAAGGTTCCGAAGCACGACGAGCCGAATCAGCTTGGTGCTTACGAAGATCCTGCTGATGCTCGATATTTTCTTTAGCTTGAGAGAGAGAATCGACGAGCTTCAAAAGATACGGTGTGATCTGAGGGACCAAATTCTCAGATTCGATGACTGCTCGTAAATTAGCCTGAACAGAGAGAGGTGAACGAAGCTCGCGACCAAAGGTCAGGTAAGCTGGAGTGGAACCGGTGGAAATGGTAAATGAGCTATTTAGAGCAAATCGGACGAACGGTAAAACCTCGGGCCATTGTTTGTGATTTCCCTCTACGAGAATAGCAAGGTGAGCCTTTAAGTCCCGATTCCTTCTCTCTACCGGGTTAGCCTCGGGATGATACAGGGGTATCAGATTCTGTTTCACACCCAAGACAAACAGCGCCTTCTGCATCACATCAGCTACGAATTGAACGCCGTTGTCGGAGATCATACGTCTAGGGAGACCATACCTCATAAAAATCTCACCCACTAAGGTCTTCGCACAACTCTCAGCTGTGGCTTCGGTAAGGGCAAAAAGTTCAACCCACTTGCTAGCGGTGTCCTCTACTATTAAAACCCACCTTTCGCCTTGAGGCCCTTTGGGTAACGGTCCGAAGAGGTCAACAGCGATGATTTCAAATCTCCGAGCGGGTACAGGAGTCTGGAGTAAGCCAGGTGGTTTCAAGTTGGAGGACTTGTACCGCTGACACTCGGTACAGGTCTTCAGGTAGTCGGTAATATACTTTCTCATGCCTGGAAAGTAAAACTGCTGAGATATGCGACGAAGAGTCTTCTGGATACCCCCATGAGCTGCAGTCGGCGAATCGTGACACTCGTACAGGACTTTGCTTCGCAGGCTCTCTGGGACGACCAGCTGGGGCTCTTCAGTATCGGAATCCTCTACATACCTGTACAATACTCCTTGATTGATAAGGTACCCTCTATCCGACCAACGATGCACTGACAATTCATCAGAACTTTCCAAATCAGTGAGAATCTTAGCTACTTCTGGATCGGACAATTGAGCTTCACGGGTAGATGTGGCGTCCCATCGTGGAATGTCCACGGTAACCGGACAGACACCACATTCCGATGTACCATCTATAACTGGGCGGCTGAGTGTATCGGCTACCACATTAGCCTTCCCAGGAGTGTACTCAATTTGTAAATCATAAGACTGCAATTTCAACGCCCAACGAACCTACCAGTAGGCGATTTAAGTGTGAACAGCCACTTCAGGGGTTGATGGTCACTCCTGACACATACCTGATGACCATCGATGTAGCCGCGGAATCTCTCCACTGCCCAGACAACCGCCAACGCCTCCCTCTCTGTGGTGGAGTAGTTCCGTTCTGCCGGCGTGAGGAGACGACTAGCGTACTCGATGGGATGTTCATCTTGTGGTGACTCCCCCTGGAGTAAAGCTGCACCTAAAGCGAAATCGCTGGCGTCCGTTCTAAGGATGAAAGGTCTTAAGTAGTCTGGTTGGGTCAGAATGGGGGGCGAAGCTAAAAGAGACTTAAGCTGTATGAAAGCGTTAGCTTGATCCTCACCACATTTCCAGGTCTGTGACTTCTTGGTTAGGCGTGTAAGTGGTTCAGCCACCTTGGCAAACGCTGGGATAAACTTGCGGAACCAGGAGCAAGTTTGGAGGAAGGTGCGAAGTTGCTGGAGAGTTGTCGGTTCCTTCATCTCTAAGACAGCACTTACCTTCTCTTCGTCTGGAGATATACCATCATGAGATATCACGTGGCCGAGGTATTTGAGCCGGTCTCTGGCAAACACACACTTCTCACGGTTTGCTCGAAGCTTGAACATACGGAGACGCTCAAATACCGCACGCAGATCTGCTATATGGGACTCCAGGTCCTCCGAAATAACCAGAAGATCATCTAAATAACCTAAAATAGTCTTACCACCAAGTGTAGACCCCGATCTGAAACGGTCTATGAGCCTTTGAAACGTCGCAGGCGAATTCTTCAGGCCAAACGGCATACGCTTAAAACGGTAGGTACCAAATGGCGTGACGAACGCAGTTTTGTCGCGATCGGCGGTACTCACCTGCCAGTAACCACTGCGAAGGTCTAGAGAACTCATTACACAACCCTTCTTGGTCGACTGTAAGAGTTCGTCAATACGCGGCATGGGGTACGCATCCGTCTTAGTAACCGCGTTTAACTTTCGGTAGTCGACACAAAACCTATACGTACCATTACGTTTCGGTACCAAGACGCACGGTGCTGCCCAGGCGGATTCGCACTCCTCGATCACGTCCTCCGCTAACATCTTGTCTAACTCGGCGCGCATGATTTCTTTCTTAGCCGGCGTAACGCGATACGGGGGCAAAGCAATAGGCGGATGGTCGCCGGTATCGATGTGGTGTTCCGCAAATGGTGTAGGCTCTCCGACTATATCAAAAATATCTGAGTACTCACATAAAAGATTCTCCAACGTCGACCGCTCCGACTCTGTTAACATAGCGCCCTCATCCGTCCTCAGTACGTTCACGGACGCACACTGAATGGGTTCGCGTTCGGATTCCCATGACAAAGTGTGAAGTGTCCGCGGCTGATCTATGGTACGCCAAGTCCAGTTGGAAAAATCTATAACCATCTTAGCTTTAGAAATAAAATCAATGCCTAACAAAGTATCGTTGTTAACGGCATCAGGTAAAATAATGAATTCAATAGGTATCGATAATGAAGCAAGTTGAACATTAACTATCGTCAGTAACACATCACTATTCCTAATAATACCATCCGCAAGCTTCAATGACATCGTTTCGGCGCGAAAGTTTGACCCAATACGTTTCAATAAGGAATAAAGTGAATAACTTGCAATACTACGACGCGCGGCGATATCTAACAACGCGGTGCCCTGATATCCCTCCACACACACGCGCACGATAGGCCGACCATACTTATTATTATTGTTAACAAAATCCGAACATAATTTCTTACTATCTATGTACACAGAGGAAAACACATTTTCTATCTTTACATTTGGGTTACTATCTCCGGCACTATTTTGTTTACCTTTAGGACAATTAACTCTAATGTGACCTTTTTCACCACAATTATAGCAAAATGTGCCAGAGTTAGTAGAGACAGCGCGTTTAGTTAGTTTATCACAGGAGTCCCGTACGTGCCCTCGCGTCTTACAATAGACGCAGAACAACTTCTTATCACTGTTTTCACTTTTGCTCACACACTGATCACTACGCGGTGATGGCGCTCGTTCACGAGCGGGGGCGCGAGCGGCGCGGGTCGGCGGCGACGCGGACGGCGTCGAACTCGATCCCGGGGCGACGTGTTGCTGCGCACTCTCGCTGAGCGTGCGGGCAGACCTCGTAGGTAAACACGACGACGACGGTGACGCGGAGTTCTCTGACAACGATTCCTCTATGCTACGAGATTTCTCTATCAGCGATTCAATATCACTCACAGCGTCTCGTGGTAACCGCTTCCTGATTCTCTTGTGAAGCAGACCATAAATCATATCGAGTTTCGCTTCCTCTGGTAATTGATAAGGTAGTTTCGCGAACAAAGATCGTATTCTTACGATAAAAACGTCAGCGCGTTCCAACCCTTGCTCAGCAGCGAAAACATCTCTGTACAGTTTGTACGGTGGCCGTGGTATGCCATACATCGAACGCAGGCGCTTGACAGCCTCTGACCATGAGGTAACTTCATGACGGATGCCGCGCCACCAGACTGCTGCTTGCCCATGAAGTAACATGGGGAGTCCACGAAGTGCCATCTCATCGCTGACCGAAGCGCAATCCATGAACATCTCGACGGCATCTATAAATGCCTCGACTGTCTCCGGGTACTCCGACGAACCATCGAAGCGCGCGGTGCATTTGACGAGATTCCCCGAATACGGGGACGGTGATGGTGTGGCGCCGGGGTTCGCATTGGGCGGCGTCCCTGAGTGCGATGTCAGAAGAGACTCGACGAGCTTCCGGTTCGCCTCGGCCTGCGCCGAAGAGAAGGCGGCCAGGAGCGACGCTAACTGAGTTTCAGACATAAGCACCGGAGCTACAGGTGTCTCCGTCACAGTCACAGGTTCATCTTCCGAACTGGAGTCGTTATTACGAACTTTACGCGGCGGCATTTTATTCACTAAAAGTCCCGTGCACTACTGAACAGTCTAGAACATCGGCCAATACGTTGGGAGCCAGTATAACGTGATAAATAAAACGTCCGAATCGCATGTATGATTTTAATACACACGAAAACACTTTAATACACATCAACGTTACAATAACGATCTTAAATAGGTAAGAACATTAACGACACGAGCTTAAATAGGGCCGCAGGCGCACAGAGCGACACGGGTCGCGCGCGCAAAGGATTCTGGGCGACTGCCGGCATGCGTGCGCGGCTGCGCGGACCCGGACGGGCCACTGCGGGTGGCGGGGTATCGTACGACGGGGGCGAGAGGGATACCAGGGACGCACTTATTACAGGGCCGCACTTAGGGCACGTTATAACCTAAATTTGTTTTTAAAGTAGATACATCAAAGAGATTATACGTATTCTTTCTAGGTGTTCGAGAGTTGATTGCATTGCGTTGACTGCATTCTATGGTGCCATTAATCACCTTATGCAAGAAGATATAATCTATTTTTTCTCTACGGCTTGCAAGTGTTTTAATGTTATATTGTTTCTAACCTATCGGTGTAGCTAGAGATCGAGGGTTGACGAGGTGAGTGCTTCGTTGAAATGATCTTCGTTGTGGCCACGAGTTCGTACGCTGCGCTTGACCATTAATATGAGAGCTCGGCTCGGCGGCAATGCACGTGCTCAACAATAGTCCGATGTCCTTCTAAGTCTTGGGGAAGGCCCTCTACCAGAGGAGAGAGGTGGACAGGAGGTTCTTCCAGAGTCTCTCGGTAGAGTTGTGTCCAGCTTAAAATAACTCGTTTGCTGTGTGTACGGGGACATCAGTTGTATACCGTACCAGCAGAATTCTTCCGTGTGTGAGCGGGCCATTTTTACGCCCAAAATTTATCAGGCTGCAACAATTAACGAATGCATTCTCTCGGAAATTAAGGGGAATGAAGTGGTCTAAAACCTCTATAAACACTGTCGTCGAGCAAGATGAAGCGACACACATTATCCCGTGGAATTTCTGAACTTCCTGTCACTAAGTGGACTTCCAGCGCATACCATCAAGCTGAAGGTCGGTGTCCCGATTATGCTTCTTCGAAACCTATCTGCTCCGAAGTTGTGTAACGGGACCCGCCTTAAAGTCATCTCGCCCCACAGACATACCACTGAGGCGGCAATTTTTACGGGTTGTGGCGTTGGCGAGGCAGTATTTATACCACGCATTCCCTCATACCTCATAACTTCCCGTACCCGTTCAAGCGCCTACAACTTTTATTCAAAGCAGGCTAAAAATCAGCACTTTTTGAAGGTCAATTTTACAAAAGCCAGTCTCGTTCTGTTAGTGCACCTTCTTCAGATATAAAATATAAAGAAGAAACGGGTAAATTAATTTTATTTTAAAAGGTATAATCGTAGGTTTTTATTTAATAATTTGGTGCTGTATAGCGTTCACGCAGACAACGTCCCGGGCAGCAGCTAGTTATTTATATACGTGATGATAATACTGTGATTTATATGTTTAGATTAAGAAAGATTAGATATATATATATATATATATGAAAATAAGTAATAGAACAAATAATAAAACAATGTTTTTATGCCATTGGCTTTTAATTTATATCCCTGACTGTACTTGTTCACCAAACTCAACATAAAGGTAATAGAAAGCGTAAAATATCAATACTTTGGAGAACAATAGACTTCCAGACTCGACATAACGGGACTCGACATAAAGGGAATAAATGATCTGAGCGTACTGTCCCACTTGCATTATTCCAATAAAAGCAAGCGCCTTTGAGTGAAACGTACTGGTCGTTCTTCTAGTATAGTTGTAATATTGGTTTTGGAACCAACGCCCAGCTTGGATTAGTTTTCTGCTAAACATAGAACAATAAACCCGGTCTAGACTGTCCTTCGCAGGGCAGCGGCGCTAAAGTTGTTGGAAAAATCGAATCGTACGTACTGTGTTCATAGAGTGTAAGCTTGTACTAAATAGCTTCGACTGACCTTTTATTTCTTAAATAGGCGTGTGTGACTTTGCCTTTTAGACATGTAACCAGGGGACAATTCTCGTATTTTATATGACATTGAAACTGTTTTGAACGAAATGAAATAATATATTTTGAATTGACTCAGAATCGGTGTTCTGCTAATTTAATGTCATTATCTTAGAGTAAGGAAAGTAGATGGAAACTGCATTACAATAGCAGCCTTACAGAACATAATTATTTACTTCACTTTGACTTAGGAAGTCTTTCTAGACGAATGGCGTTTCGAATTTTCGTGGGTTGTTACTCATTTTAATTTGACTAATGATGGGCTTACTCGTGGTGAATATCGAAGAAATTTATTTATTTATTTATTTAATCACACATGACAGAATCTAGTACATTTGTGGCAAACATGTAAGCAATAGAATTATAAACTTTCTGAATTATAAATCGCTCTAGTCAAACATTTGTGTGCGTGAACATGAATGTCGGTCTTTGTCTGGGTATTTACAAAAAAAAGTATATTTGTATGTTTATCCATTGTCTAGTACTCATAGTGCAGGCTCTGCTTGGTTTGGGACTAGATGGTGATGTGTGAATGTGGTGGAGTATTATTATTATTATTATTATAAACTGAACTAGATTCCTAGATTTGCGTATACATCATAATCTGTAAAAATAGGAGAGTGAAAAATTAAAATAATAAAAAGAAAGAAATAAACTTATTGTGTAACATACGTTACGGTTATGTAACTACAAGTGTTAGTAGTCATTACTAATGAGACATAATATGTTGAACATCGTTCTTAAAAGTTAATTTATTTTTTAATATATCCAATTTGGAACTGTGTTCAGGTAGTAAGTCATTATATAGTCGACACATCCTTATCATGGGGCCGTAAAATGACGTATACGAATATGTAAAGTGTATTGAATGATCACTCAAGATCTGGTTTGCCAGAATTAATTTCAATAGGATGTTGGTAAATCCTCAGATTTAGTTAAAAAATAAAGGTGTAAATCAAACCATGAATATCGATAAGTAGATTTGAACGTAGATACAGACACGTGTGTGATTTGATTTGTTAAACCTGTTCAAATTGTGATCTGCATATTGTTGTTTTATGTAACCGAGTCAGGAACACTTGTTACTCTTTCATAAAAGGAGGTATTATGATAAGGTATTGCAGTAGTGTAGTAGTGGCTTGTGCAGCACATGGCCCATGGGCTACCTTCGTAAGCGATGGGTGAGTGAGGCCGTGGGTAGATGCTGATCTGTTTAGTGAAGGTATTGATGGAATTATAACGTCACTACAAGTGTCAATACAATCCTTATACCAATGAAGGAATCGAGGTGTCTATGATCTAAGTCTCAAGGATTGAGAATTCCACTCGACCATTAAAATTAGAATAGGTGATTCTAATTATCTTAATATGTATTTAAATTGACATTTTATATTGATTATTTTCTTATTTAATTAAATTGGTAAGTATCTGCCTAGTATTTGTATGTCTAAGTGACAAAACATAGCGTACTATTATATTTGTCTATAACCAACTATTGTAAACCTATGTATAACAAATAAAATATGATTTGATTTTATTTGATTCGACAATTTCCATTAAATTGGAAGTGGTCTTCCATTCAATTGGAAATGGTCTTCCATTCAATTGGAAGTGGTCTTCCATTCAATTGGAAGTGGTCTTCCATTCAATTGGAAGTGGTCTTCCATTCAATTGGAAGTGGTCTTCCATTCAATTGGAAGTGGTCTTCCATTCAATTGGATGTGATCTTCCATTCAATTGCATGTGGTCTTCCATTCAATTGGAAGTGGTCTTCCATTCAATTGCCGGTGGTCTTCCATTCAATAGGAGGTGGTCTTCCATTCAATTGGAAGTGGTCTTCCATTCAATTGGAAGTGGTCTTCCATTCAATTGGAAGTGGTCTTCCATTCAATTGGAAGTGGTTTTCCATTCAATTGGAAGTGGTCTTCCATTCAATTGGAAGTGGTCTTCCATTCAATTGGAAGTGGTCTCCCATTCAATTGCAGGTGGTCTTCCATTCAATTGGAAGTGGTCTTCCATTCAATTGCAGGTGGTCTTCCATTCAATTGGAAGTGGTCTTCCATTCAATGGGGAACGTTTCGAGAAGTTTCTTGTTGAGCTGAGGAATCGGGCTCGGAAGTGTATGTTCGAAGAACCTGATGACCACATAATGGACCAATTAGGTACTGGATAAATCCAATCTATCAAAGTGTTGACAATGGGTGATGAGATGGCATTAAACAAGGTTATCACTATGGCTGACACCTTGGAGGGTGTGGATTGCCAACGGAATTGATACGAAGAAAAAGACAAAGTAAGACAAATGAAGTTAATGCAATGAGAAACCGAAGCAGGAATGGTGCTAGGTGGGCGAAACAAGAGAGCAAGTGAGTGAAGAGAAAAGGACACCGAGGGGTGCAGGATGTGGCATATCAGCGCATGTGTCCCGGGGCCTTCCTTGCCCAGTTAAGTTCAAGGGAGTGTAATGGCTACGGGGAGTGCGGCTGCTACCAAAGATTTTGCAAAACTAAACAATTCCAACAAAAACGGAAGCTCGCCCGAAGTCCGCAAGGATAAGGTGACTGTGGCAAGGGACAATGGAGGTGTTCGCTGGGAAATGGGAAGTGCAGTATATATTTGACATGAACGACGACGTAGCTATAAATGGTGAGATAGATATCTTTTGATACATTGGTCAAACCAGCTATGCCACCCTATCGGAGAGTTCCAGTCTCGCTGTAGGAGTAAATGCAACAGTGCAACGAGGGGGAGCACGATGTGCGGCTTTCTGGAGTAATTGAGGTGCTTAAATAAAACAATGTTTAATTAAATAAAAAGAAATATATTCATAAAGCACAGACAACGCACTTTTGGGTCACGAACTGATACCGGAAGGAGTCAGGCCGTTGAAAAAAATGAACTGGATTTGGAATGCCAAGGACTGGAGAGGAATTACGAAGCTTTTTAGGAAATTGGGCAATAGGGCAAATATAGAAGAATATTGAAGAGAAGATCGGAATGAATGAGAATGAATGAAAAAATAATGCTGTCGGAAATAGACACATTGGGATATTACGACATTAAAGACAAGACGTGGGTAAAAGCAGACGCAAGTCCTATAGGACTGGGAGCGGTATTAGTGCAAATTGATAGTTAAGGACCAAGAATATGAAATATAGCATATGGAAATTGGACACTCAATGTGAAAGAAAATATAGCCAGATAGAAAGAGGCTTTTGCTGTGCCTAGATCAAACCCGTGTACTCGTGTAGAAAGACGGTTTTTGCAAAAAAAAAAAGAAAAGAAACGCGGACCAGTATCGAGATTATGTAAAAATTAGATCACCAAATCCAGTCCATCATTAGAAGAGACTTAAGTTCACCAGATAGTCGAGCTGGCGAAATCCTGTGCAACTTCAATGCAACAAATGATAAAGGAATCAGGAAGCGATGGGGAGATCACTAATGCTAAGAAAGGAATATATGGTGACTAGAGGGATAAGTCCAGGAAATCATGCAGAATATTTACGGAAGAATTGTATTTATGTGAGAACATTTTACTGATAGGAAAATTAATAGTCATTCAAAGGAGCATCCGGAGAAAGCTTCTGCTGGCGGCGCATCAGAGGCATCCAAGTGTGGTCACCTTCGTGCGTGGGATCCCGTGGGATCTGGTGGCCTAGGATCGATGGGGACGTTGAACGGGCGATGAAGAATTGCAAAGCGTGCACTCTAGTTAGCTTACCAAGTTCTCTAGCACCTATAAATGGACGAGAACTTTGATATTGCGATCGATCTATTGGGCCCATTGCCAAATAACGATTATATTCTAGTTGTGCGTATAGTGAAGTTACAACCGCTGTAAAAAAATCAAGATTACGAGAACTATAACGAGTTCGCAAATTATAAAAAGTCTGAGAGAAGTTTTCGGTCGGCTGGGCTGCCCACCATCGGTCACTACTGATGGCTGTTCGTCTGATTCGCGGCGATTCGTTGGCGAGGAGTTGAGAGTTTACTCATGATGGTGATATTAAAATTTTAACACAGTGCGATATTGGCCACAAATGAAGAGGGCATCTAACCAAAGACAGTAAAACGACTCAAGAGAAAAGCAGGGTATGAAAGATACACTAAAATATTAATTAATACTTAATGAAGTACAACGCCACCTCCCATACGGTAACAGAAAAAAAGTCAGAAGTATTTTTCAAGAGAATGAACATGGATAAAAACCCAATGTTGAAATATATAAGTAAGACGGATAAAAATACTATTAAATCTATTTTAAAAGACAAGACGGATAATGAGACCGAAGTTGCAAAAGGAAAAAGAAAAAGGATACGGAGACCGCAAGAGAAGAGCGGTAAGGCCAAAACAAACAGAAGTGGACAGCATCTATCTATGGTATGGTAGCCTGGGCTGTTTCCGCAACTCCACGTCCTGGCGTGTATTTTGCGTATAAGGTCGAGGTATAAGAAAAATAAGGCAATGACGTATAATTATTTGCCAATGAAATAGACATACATTAAAATGATAAATCAAAATGTTAAAAGGGAAGAGATGTAGTGTTTGTATCTATGCAATAGATACAATACATTGTCTCATGTACACCAGTAGAGGAAATAGCGTCACTTGACATCTGTCACTAGTAGTATATCTGTATACTCGTAGTTTGTGGCTGTCACAGTCACTACGGACAGTCAGTCGGTTGACAGGCGCGGTGCGCGCTAGACGTGCTTTCTCGGATCTGTGTGTAGTGGTGAGCCAGTGTTACATCAATTCGTGTAGTGGTTATATTTGCTGTGATAGCAAATACTACAGGTACATTAGTCAATCCCTCGTTCAAGCAATGCTTTGGTCAGTACCTAGTGACACGAATACAAATAATGTCTAGTACAGTTCTTATGTCCAGATCAGGAGTACGTTAAATACACTGCGGGTAGAATTGAAATCATTATAAGCAAAAGAAGGTTTGTTAGTCAAGTACCCACAGAAACCCAAAAATAGCAACCTTTCCTTTGACAATATCAGATTATATTTGAGAATTTATTTTCACTGGCGAAAAGTGGGCGTTTAATATGCCTCTGCCTACCCCTTCGGGGAAACAGGCGTGAGTCTATGTATGTATGTTTTTTGACATAGACGTGTGTAACATTGAAGATATAGATAGAACTCAAATATTAATTATATTCAAATGTCACACGAATTTGATTTTCTTCTTTGTACACTCTCACCCCCTATCTGTCCTGTTTCTCAGTCCTTAGGACTATGTCTTAATATTACAACGGAGTTAACGCACCCGAACATACCACCAAAAAATAATATACAGCCAAATGGAGGGTCTACATCTGGTATCAATTTGGTCCCCCAACCAATTTCGTAGTAGCAACTAAATGAACAGTTGATGAAGCTAACCTTATTTTTATCAATACTAATATTATAAGTTTAAAGATTTTTTGGCCTCTGGCAATTCTGGTAGTAGGACGTAAAACTGTGCTTCTTCCAATATTTATTATATTTTATTTGATTTAATTCATTTAATTAGGTATTATTTGTGTGTTAAGCGCATATTAGTGTGTTATAATAGTAATTAACTGTTTAATATCATAATTAGTAGTGAATGTTGGTGAATAACACATAGTAAAAGTTTTGCAAAGTCATCTGTCAAACAAACTGTTTTTCCAGGTAGTAGAGCCTTGCTGATTTTAGCATGAATGGGCCGGCTCGACCGGGGAAGTCTCACAGAAAATCGACGTAAAGTAACCTTACCTAAACTGTTGCGTTTCGTTCGGTGAGTGAGAGTGCCGGAGGCCCTATCCCCTATTCCTTCTCCCTCATCCCACTCCTCATCCTATCCCTTTTCCCAACCCCAAAGGGCGGCAACACACTTGTGACCTCTGTGATGTTGCTTGTGTCCATGGGCGGCGGTAATTGCTTACCATTAGGCAATCCGTCTGCTCGTTTGCCGCCTATTACCATAAAAAAACGAACTGTTTAATTTTAAATATTTTGCATTATTTTTCCTAATATTCGAGCAGTTGAGGTAAGTTTACGTAATATTAAACATTTGAACTATCTTGCACAAGTAATAAACACCTAGTGAACATATCTCGATAAGCCGGCTCATTTTGGTTGGTGCCTTACCCAAACCTAAGTCATACAATAAGTACTTTATTTTTTTGTCTTCTGTTCTTAAATTTCTTGCGATCCAATTATTTTTAATCTATTAACAAGATGATGACCAGGAAGGCGCGTCAAAAGGAGGAAAAATTAAAATTAACGCTTATTGAACTTAAGAAATACAAGCATTTGTGTGAGACACTACAAAGTAAGCATGATGACAATGAGAGGGAGATGCTACAGATTTTAGAGAAAAATTCTCAACTAAGAACTGAGATGGCAGAAATTCATTCTCATTTAATTATATCTTTAGATGAACGCGATAAATTACAATCAATAGCAAACAATTTTGACAGTTGCAGTAATGAGTTTGAGACCGCACTCAAACGCATCACCCAATTAGAGGGCCTCCTAAGTGAGGCTAATAATCATATTAATAGATTAGAGCGTGCAGACCGGTCCTCCAAAGGAGCCACTACAAAATTACTGTTTGATGAGCTGATTGATAGCGCTCCATCTATGGTTTCTGCCAACTCAAACATAGAAGAAGTTATTACAATTGACTTAACTAATGACCATTCAATTGTTCAATCAAGTAAAACCATAAACTCATCAAATAAACTGAAAAAGTATGTAAAATTGAATTAAGAAAAAGGAAAAGTTATTAAGAAAATTTAGAAATTCAAAGTCAAATGTCAATTATTGCCGGAAGTATATAGCTCTAAAGGAAGATTTATCCATTTGTATGACTAAATTAGATAATAATCTTATAAAGTATGATGCTGATATCCGTTGTCTGTAGACAGAGATTGACCGCTTACAAGATTCCCTATGTAACATGACAAAGAAATATCAATTATCTCAAAATCAAATTAATGAACATATCTTGGCCATGGACGACTTAGTGGATTTGTGTAAATACAATGAGCAAAGACTCATTTCATTAACTAATAATAATCAGGTCAATGAACCTAGTCTGACACCACAAAGTTTTTCACAGCCTACCAACTTGAAAGACAGTTCTGCTATGTCATCTCAGTCTGCGGTCATGAGTAACAGCTTCATGAATGCTGGCACTTCCCTCTCACATCTGAATACAAATATGAACACCAACAATTTAGTAATGTTTAGTAATGAGATAGGTAGGAACATGAGCCAATTGTTGAGACAAAGGACAGGTCAAACAGTAATCAACTTTTGTATGCCTGGAGCAAGTTTTGCACATATCTTACAAAGCATTTTGAGTAAAACACACTGTCCCGAATCAACAATAATCATTTTTATTGGCAGAAGGGGTAATGCAAATTTAAATACTATAAAGGGATATTTCAACCAATTATTAAACATGAAAGTTAGAAAAATAATTTTAGTTGCATTACCATAAGGTAAATTGTTGCCACAGGCCGAAAATGACTATAGACATAAGTTAAACAGCAAATTACATACATTGACATTTTACAATGATTTTATTGACATAATTGACTCTAATGCTTTCATTAGAAACTTTTATTTGACATGTGATAGTTGTTATCTATCTCAATATTATCAAAGACAAATAGCATCATCGCTAGCATATTATATTAATAACACAGCCAAAAATTTGGCTAATAACTCTGCTTTTATTGAGCAGTCTAATTTGACATTAAATATTACCTTGGAATCCGTTCCAAATTCTTTAAATTAAGTAATGAGACAATAGAGTCAATCTCTGGCAATACCTTTGATAAGACATTAGTTACTTTTTTTAATACCACACGTGAGTCAGAAAAACACACTTTCATCAACCACATATTGTAAAAAATATAATTTAAAGAATTGTATTAACCTGGTGCATCAGAATTTACAAGGGTTGATGAGTAAGGAGTCAGAATTGGAATTGTTTATGTTCATAAACAATTCCAATTCTGACTCCTTACTCTGTAACTGTAACAATATTTACATTTCATGTATTACAGAACATTGGCTAAAAAGCCACCAGTTCCTATTCAATTTCAATAACCACCAGGTTGCAAGCTCATTCAGCAGAGAAAACTTTATTCGAGGTGGCTCGTTAATTATAATAAATAAACTTTTAAAATTTAAGGAACGATCTGATATTGTGAGCCTCTCTGTTGAGCGAGTTATAGAGATATCTTGTGTCGAGTTTGAGCAGTTCATTGTTATGAGTGTATACAAGCCTCCATGTGCGCCTTTTGAAACTTTTATAGTAATAATGGAGGATGTCTTAGGCAAAGTTAATAATTACCATAAAACGGTTGCTTTTTGTGGTGACTTTAATATAACCTTTTTAGAGAAATGTTCTTTATCAATTAATTTCTTAAATCTTTTTAAATCTTTCAATTTAAGTCATACTTTTTTAGAACCAACTAGAGTGACTGCCACAAGTGCTACCTGTATTGATAATATATTTATCAACACTAAACCTTTACATAAATCCTTAATTAATATGCTACGGTCTGATCACAGTGGGTAGTTAGTCTGTTGCTCAAGAAAAAACCCTAAGGCTCAGAGTAAAATTATAAATTATATACCTATAAATGAAAACCGATTGGAACTTTTTAAAAATAATTTAACTAGTAAAATGCGTTGATTGCCTACTCATGACCGTCCGGATCAGTTATATAATTAATTATTTAAATTTATTCATGATAAATTTTCTACTGTATTTAAAGCCAAAAAAATAAATGTAATTGACCGTCTGACGTTTAGTGATTGGGCAACTGAAGGCATTCATAAAAGTCGGATTAGGTTATATGAACTTTACAATGAAAAAACTTTTAATAATAGTCCACCCTTTATTAATTATGTAAAACAATATTAAAAAACATTCATACAAGCCTGTTATGCTGAAAAATCAATTTATTTGAAAAATAAAATAAAATGCGCTGAAAATACCATAAAAACTACCTAGAATGTCATCAATAACGAAACTGGTAGAGCCAAAGCACGCAGTCGCGACTACCTACTAAATATCAATAATATGAGTATTGCAGAGGACTTGGAAGTAGAGACAGAATTTGAAAATTTTTTTGCTAATATACCCATTATAACTACAGAGTCACTCAAGTCATCTTCCATGTCTGCTGAAATGCTACTTAAGGACTGCGTGCCAGAATGTGACACAGCCTTTGAATTTACTGCTGTTACTACTGAAGATGTTCTTAAACAATTTAAAACTATTAATATGAAAAAGAATATGAATTTATGGGGATTGTCAGTTAAGACTGTTTCATCTATTATTACTTTAATTGCTCCACATTTAACCACAGTGTTCAATGGCTATGACGCTTCTGGAACATTTCTTGATTTAATGAAATATAGTAAAATTACACCCTTATTTAAATCTGGTGACACATCAGACCCCTCAAATTTTCAACCTATTTCTGTATTGCCAACTCTTGGTAAAATTTTTGAAAAATTAGTACTTAGTCAATTGCTTAAACATTTTAATAGAAATAATCTTCTTCACAAGAAACAGATCAGATTTACAAGGAGTTGTTCAACTACTGACGCAGCAGTGGAGTTACTGAAAAGCATTTTTGCGGCTTGGGAGAAGAAGCAAGATGCGTTAGGTATATTTTGTGACTTGTCAAAAGCCTTTGATTGTGTACATCATGATACTCTTATTAGGAAATTATATCACTATGGCATTAGGAACAAAGCTCTCGATCTCCTGACTTCTTATTTGGGCAACAGAATCCAAAAGGTATGGGTCCTTCCTTATCCAGTATGGGATCCTTCTCTGGAGGTATGCTGCAGACCTAAATATAATATTCGTTCTGGAGAAAAGAGCTGTAAGGGGAATTTATAACCTCGGTCCAAGAGTTACTCTAAGAGAAAAATTCAAAGAAATAAACATTCTAACTGTTGTATCACAATATATTTATGAAAATCTGTTATATGTACATAAAAATATTGACAAATTTAGTAAAAAATGTGATATACATTCTGTAAATACAAGACACAGGAGTAATCTCGTAGTTCATAGCACTCGTCTTCACAATAAGCTGTTATATATAAGAAACCTATCTGTAAATAAGTTTAAAATTATTGTATAAGCGAAATTGTGTTCAAAAGCATATTATAAAATATCGGAATATAAAGACGACCAAAACGCTTGGGACTGAGCTGTTCTAATTCGACACAAAAATAATTGTATGAAATGCTATTTTTTATGACGTTTCGTAAGTACTTGCAAAGTTTAAACGAAATAAAGAAGTATTTAATTTCATTTCATAAAGCTGACGAGTTCGTTTGTTTGTTTGCTTGAACGCGCTAATTTCAGGAACTATTGGTCCGATTTGAAAAAATCTTTCAGTATCATATAGCATCATTTATCGAGGAAGGCTATATAACATCACGCTATGAGCCACGGGAGCGATTCAGTAGCCTTAAACGACGCGAGTGTAACCGCGGGAGCATCTAGTAGAATAATAAAGCGTCTTACTCAATGTCACTCTCGTTATTAACGTCAAAGTTCGCGCTTCTTTCTCAGGTTCGTCTTGGAAAAATTAAAGTGGTTGCATTACCAAGGTAGGATCACGCTACTCAAGCGTTGATGGCCTCATCCTGAACTCTCTATTTTCCTTCTGACTTACTAGTTGTCTTTTCTGGTGGTTTTCATTTGGTTTGAGAATATACCAACGTGGCGCAACCGGGTGCACCACCGTTGATAGTGTCATCACGGTCAAATGGAGCATTTGGATTTACGAAGGAGATTTCAAAAGCAAATCAGAAATGCCAGTAAAATCGTCATTGTCCTATCCCGGTTACATCCAAGACTTACACGCCTTGGAGCCCGAGGTTCGTTTACTGGTCTAACCAGATACTTCATAAAATCAACTCTTCCGTATCAGAGATACCTGTAATATATATGCGCAAAATTCAAAATCGTATTAAAATTGTCAGATATTTTCAAACTGTCAAACAATGATATAAGCGTATGCATAGCAATCATCACGTATTCTAATTGATTTAACAATGGCGACATAGTTTTACATATGCAAACTGCAAACATCAAGTTAAGATGCTGTAAATTTTTTTTTTTTTTTATTTACTGAAAGAGCTATGCGTTGTTTTATGAAGAGGGTTGGATTTTTAATCAAGTGAAATAGGTCAAATCACAGATGAAAACTATATTAGTGTTAACTAGGTTTAACGTGAAGCTACTGCGTTTGACCAACATGGCAAAGTAGGTCAAATTCTGCTATTGACTCACTGTGCTACTGTGAAGAAAATTAGGAGAAGTTTGAGCCAGTAATGGACAGATAGATAATGTTAGGTTATCTTATAACCGGGCACACAAGCGACTTCAACTTAGCTTATTAAACTAATCAGTCGACGAAACAGTTTGTCGCAGAAAAGTGAAGTCGCACTAACATAAAAAGCACATAAATTTTTCGAACTCAAGTTGCGGTGCTCTGGGAACACCCTGTGTCACCGAAACTACAAAGTGATCAAAACATCAATCGGACATTCAATTATAGAGATTTTCTTTTTGCAAGATGTCAGTAGCAGAACTGAGTCTGTCAACGTTTCTATCAATGGACCCGTCAAAGGAGTGACTGAAGATATCATTATGGTAACAGGAAACCCATTGTTTTTAAATTACAATCGTAAGGATTCATGTTATTATTTTTACAAAACAAGGACTAAATATAACTAAATATTTCAAAGTTTAGTTTTTGGCCTGGATGTGAATCTTGACTTATTTTATTTAGACTTATGCATTTTATAACACTTATGTATTTAAAGTAAGGTGTAGCAGTCTCCAAATAAATACCAAAAATCGTAATTCACCAGTACAATTATTAATAACCACAAATAGGTTGAAACCAAGTCGAAGGTGATAATTTTTATTTTATGCATAGCAGTCGTCTCCACACTCCCCCACAGTTAGGTCGTAGTCATATTATAGTATATTTATAATTATTTGGTGGATCCACAGTAAAAGATATATATTGCAGTATTTGGCATCTTTCTTTTATCTCTCGACACAACATCTTCTCATAAGCCTACATTGGTGACCCCGACAAAGAAAACGCAACCTTCGGCACAGCTTCGGCAACGCGGCATCGACGCACGTGCACATGGTCAGCGGAATCAAACAAGCGCATGTGCGCGTGGCAACAGCGTGCAGCCAAGCGGCCTGGACACGAAGGCATCCTGGACTCATGGAAGACGACTCGCCCTTTTTACTACGACCGAAAGGGCTTACGACCTAACTGCGGAGAAGATCTGAGTCAGGACACGTGCAACCAAGTATGTAACAGACAACACGAGGATCTGCCGACAATAGCGTCTACGGCAATATGGGCACCAGGAGAATTCTGGAGCGGCATACGACGGCGGCGGCACTCTGCAGGACAGTGCGTACGTCGAGGCATGAGGCGTAAGGCGTGTTGACCTAGGTGGCGAGGCAGCATTCCGCACCAAGACGGATAATACGCAGCTTACTCCGAGGACGAGGAACGACATGGGACCGGCGGTGGCACTCTACGGCTCTACGGGACAGTGCACGCGTCGATGCGGCTGATCACACTTGGAAGCGAGGATGGATACCGCTCAGTGTTGGATAGCGCACCCTGTCATCCCTCATTACGGCCCAGGCAGTATAAGGAGGTCGCTGTCAGAATCGGTGAACATATTTGCTTCTTCGTACGACTAGCTCTCTGTACAAGCGGCTTACGAAGAGCAAAGGAAGTTCGATAGAAACGGCGGTTGTGTTCGGTTTTATTGTGTTTTGGCGTCAGTCAGACTAAATAAGTCATAAGTAGTTGTATCATTCTAAAAATAAAATCACATAGTTAGTTTATCGTTATAGAGTTCCATTGTACTTATGGTGTTACTGCTTAGTTTGCATCATGAGAACTAGTGCTCCGGTAACTCGATACGTAGGTACTGTTTATGTTAACGTGATTCGGGCTCTAGCAATTCTTGCTCAACAGGTACTTGTTATAATTTTATGTTGTTTAGCAGTGTATTTTCGACCTTAGTATTTTTACATTGTATAATGTATTAATTCTTTTCTTTTTATAAAAGGGGGAGTATTGTAGCGGCTGCTGACGCTACAAATTATATACAAGGCACGATATTGTGTAAGTGCGGCGCAGCAGTTGTCTTCCCACTCCCACACAGTTAGGTCGTAGTTATGTAGTTTATTTATAAGTATATTAAAATGTGGCACCACAGTAAAAGTATATATTTTCATCTTTGGAATCTTTCTTTTATCTCTCGACACAACATCTTCTCATACCCCTACAGTCATTATTCGTAGTGTGCGGTCTTTCAAACACATAAGAGGAGATAGTAAGTTATTCGATGAAGAGATCTCTCAGCGAAATATATTATATAAGTCATCAATTATCATGTCGCATATTACAAGCCAAATCAACCAAGTTCCTGCACACCGCGAAATGAATAGTCTTTTTAAGCCGCGTTTTAAGAAGTATATTTTCAACACAGGGGATATTCAGAGCCTATCACAAACCTAGAAGGAATATACTCTCTCAAAATTTACTTAACCCAATGAACTGAAATAGATTTATAAGAAAAGATTTTCTTATATGAAATATGACTGTCATTACATTCAGCCAATTTATAATCCATAAAAAAGACTTTTCAAAAGCAATGTGTATAAATACGCACAAGGACATTTCGCCACACACATTTATCTGACAAAGATCAAACCATTAAACAACATAATACCAACAAATGTCATTTAATTGTGAAAACCTTCGTCTACCCTACAGAGGTCCATAAACAAACAAATCTTTCTCTTTTATCAGACAATGACTATGCATATATCTTACGGACACAAAACACAGAACCGTTGTAATTTACTTATGAACACAAATTCTGTGAAACAATACCAGGGCATAATTTTCATGGCCAAATAAAATCAAGGAGATAAATAATCATCTGACGTTAAATATACAAGGAAAACTGAACAATGTCAGCCTTAAACGGAGTTGGGTGTACGTGTTGTGTCAGATAGTGGTGTGAAATAATCGATTAAAATCGATTTATTTATTCTTTTTTGTGTGACTGTGTGGCCATCTCTAGTGTCAAGAGATTTCAGAGCGCCTGAAGGTTTCCGACACGGCCTTACGATTTTTTTATTTTTTATTTTTTTATTATATGCACAAACATTGTACATCGGTGGACATAATGCCATATGGCATTCTCTACCTGTCAACCTTAAGGTGGTGCAGATATGAAAGTGGTAGGTGGTCGGTGGATTTTTGTCCTGAGATATAAACCGGGGCCGGAACCTTTACATGCCCTTCGAAGTACGGCAGCGTTCCGATGTAAATACCTCACGCGGTCATCCATCCTATTGGTGGCAAGTGCTGTACAAGCGTTGCTTAACTTTGCCGACCTAGCACGGCAATTAACTGCAAACCAAGTCACACTATGAGCGCTACATTTATTGTCACAGTGTGTCTTTGAATCAAATATGTATAAAAATTGTTCATCGATTTGAACGATAGTTTTTGCAAATGGAGGTTGTTTTCTGCGTAGAAGATCAAGAGATGTTATCTTTACGTTTTCAAGAAAACCTTCTTAAACCTTTTTTTTGTCAAGGATTCTTGGTAAATTATGAGTTTATGAGTAGTAGGCAACATGAGTAAAGACGAAAATATCGCTTTCATTATACAAAATTATTGAACCTAATGTTTTATTTCAGCCGATGAGAAATTAAACATATGAGAATTAACCGGATTTATTGTTGTTTAAAAAAAGAATTAAGCTATGAAGCTTAAAAAATATTAAAGGACAATGGCAGATCTCCACACATCAAAATGTCTGAAATTAAATTGAAGCGAACAGTAATAAAAATATATCAAAAAATTTGGCGTAAGTGAGAGAGACTACAAATGGTTCTATTTTCACTCAGGAAAGGTGGAAAAAGAAGATATCGGTGTTTGAAGTTTTAGTTAAGAATGAACAATGTAGGTACAAGGAAAGTTATAGTATGAAAATTAAATAATGTAGGTAGGTACGTTTGAATTATCAAATGACATATGTCAGATTGACATCAAAACGCGGAAGTATTTTGTAGCATCTAACTGTCACAACCAAAGACAAAAGCAGAGCTGCACATTTTAAATCGACTTTATGTGAAATCGATACAACTTTAAAACGATGCTGTGACGTTTTTATTTGATTTACACGTTGTTTTGCTTCAAAAATATTAGCTTATTGATATAATGTTGATAAAATATTTAATAACTGCATTTTAAACCAAACCAACTCTATAAAGGTCGATCGTATCGATTACTTATTTAATAATCGATACGGATATAGCACTCACGTCTATTCCTATCACACCATTGTCTATGGCAACAGTCAAATAAAAAAGTATTCGTAATCAATTGGATCGCTTTTTATCATCATAAAATACTCCAGCTTTAACGAGACAAAGTGAAAATATTAAAAATCGTAGAAAAAAATAACAATTTGTTTTGTTCATATGAAGTTGAAGGTCGCCACAACAAACCCAGACCAAATTCAGCCATTGTCCTTTCTGTCTTTTATCTCTAATAATTATGACAGAATTTTAATAAATTTTTATCTTAAATGTCGTTTTATCTTTCTTATTTTACCCGCCTGTATTTCGGTTACCACAACATAAGATGTGCCATTTAGATGTATAAGCTACATTACTGCAAAGTTCAATCACAATCTGTTCAGCAGTTTTTATTTGAAAGAGGAACAAACATCCGTCCTTCTTCTTCCTTGTCAGTACCAGGTATCACTCTTGACAGAGTGGTCGTGGTCATAATTTCAGGTGTTGGTGGCTAGCTTCACAACGCACCGCCACTCCTCCCTGATGGCCGCCTTCCTCGTGCATTCGTGCAATGATGATGAGCCATTTACTGCCGCTTTAATCTGGTCAGTCCACCTCATAGGCGTCCATCCATCCAACATCCGTCCATCGTTCCCCAAAAACTTCCATATTCATAATTTTTTATCCTTACTTTTTTGACCAAAGTACATTTGATAAGTACTTGGAAAAATGCTTTCGTATTTCCCACCACTACGAACATTCCCTATCATAAACTAGCACATAATGTGCGTCACCCAGTAATTTATTTAACGCGCCATCAAATAAAACACTCGAAGATAAACAATTCGTATAATATAAAAAGTGATATGTTTCTCTCAATGTCTTCCCGATGTTGTAAATCAGACATTGAGTTCGCGCCCTTGGGCTTCTGTTTTCGTTTAGAATTATCTTTATTGCTTTCGTACCCGCTTCACATGTTAATGCGGATAGTAGTATCGATAGATGAGTAGTATTACCATGGCACTTTCGTAAACAAGAAGCTGAAGATATTGCTTTCAACCCTTAAAGGCTATATGGATGTAAAAACACCCAGGTCCATTTGGTTTTTAGCCGCTACATAACACTCTTCAATGTTTGTCACAGTGCTTTGAGCTTTTGAGTATCCTCCTAAGTTGTCGGTAGCCTTTGAAGGCACAGAAGAAGCAATCGTACGCACGCGCAGCTTTTGCCACGCGCTTGCCCCCTAACTAAAGCTAGTACTAGTATCTGACGAAGAGGACTTACTGGAAGACGAAATTTTTTTATATGTGGTAATTGTGCCTCGGGATGAGAAAATGTTACATAAAGATCTCATAATCATTTTATATGTATAGTACATACTATAACATAGGTACAAAATTATTTGTTCATGTAAAGGTAAAAAAATATTTGATAATGACTGAGAAACTAAAATAAAGTAACTAAAATTTTAAGTCATCTCACTTGGGGGGATTTTTTGTATTTAATTTTTTTATTTATATTTTTGTAAAGTAAGCCAGATTAAGGGCAACATACTGTACTAAACAGAAACAAAATAAGCATCTAAATGAGAAAAGGGTTGTTTTAGCAATGTTTATTGATTTTTCACGTGCTTTTGATACCCTAGATCACAACCGACTTATTTATAGGTTAGATAGCTGTGGCATACGCGGCCCCTTAAAGAACTGGTGCGAAAGTTATCTTAAAAACCGGAAATATGTCGTAAGGATAGGTGATTCATTGAGCGACCCAATTGATCTCACAACGGGCACAGCACAAGGATCAGTGCTTGGACCTATGCATTTCATTACGTACGTCAATGACATGAGCAGTAGTATCCAACATTGCTCGTGTTTGCAGACGACACATGTCTCGTTATTGGAGATAAAGATCCTCATAAAGCCCGTGATCTTCTGCAAAGAGACCTTAACTCATTACTAAAATGGTGCCACGATGCCGGTCTAGTAGTCAACAGCAGTAAAACAAAACTATTGGTAGTAAAATCACCACACATAAAGTGCCTCCAGCCTAAAAGTGTAGTCGCACATAACTACAAGTGTCTGCTTGACGCAACAAATTCAACGTGTACCTGTCCTATCATAGATGTTGTTCTTTCTCACAGGTTGTGACGTCAATCCTTGACGCATCACTCGGCTCGGTCGAGCCCGCCGCCCGCGCCCTGCAACGGACTATAAATACTCAAGCGCTGGCTGCGCCCGCTCTCTTTTGGCTGCCTTCAGACGAGCTAAGTGACCACCTTTCCTGACGACCACCGGGCAGGTGGACCCTCAACAAATCCCTTACCATCGCCGAATCACGCGACCACGTTTATATCTTTTCGAATAACATTTTTTTAGTAATTTTTTCGCTAGTGAAACGCTTGCTAAATGATGTTTAGATTTACTTGAAGAATTAAATCAATGTTTATTGTAACATTTAACCACGTTTCTCATTTAAACACACCCACGTTATTCCTATAACGTTACAAGGTATTTAGGATTAGAAATAGACTAAGTTTAATTTTAGTAATCATATCGAGGGCGTTTGTAATAAGTTAAGACAGTTTTTAGCCAACATAATAATTCTCAAGAATCGAATACCGTTCAACGTTAAACTAATGTTATATAACTCACTAGCTGAATCATACATTCAATACGCGCTTAGTAGTTATAGTCGCACATAGAAATCGTATCTCGATAAAATATATAAACTACAAGTAAAAATACTTAAGAACATAGTTTCTGAAAATATAAAAAATAGGTTTTTAACCGACGAAAAATAGGTTTTTTAAGCATTTTAAAATACTACCTATATATACGCAATTTAAATACATATTTCTCAAAGAAAATTTTTTCAATATATTTTGTATATTTATTAACACTTACCAACAAATGTTTACATTCGATCTCATAGCCAACCTTTTGTGTGCTTGTTTACCTGAATATTGTTCGTGATGACTTTTTGCTATGTACCTACATATTCGATCTAGTAGCATTTAATTACAAATCCTAGAGGTTTCATAATGCTATAATATCTGTTAATTGTATGTATTTTTATATTGGTAAATAAATAAAAAAAAACATTTTATTTGTATTTGCATTTATATTTTGTATAAAAAGGAAATATTATGGTACCCTCATATATAGTCAGCTGTTCTGACTTGGTACTACATGTCATTGGGTGTAGTTACAACAGTATATTTTACCACCATTAAGTAAGCAATAAACCGGCGGTTTAGATTTTGCAACGGCAGATCAATGAACGGATTTTATTATTTTGCGTACCCTTGCGTTAGAGTTTTAGTATGCATTTTAGCAGTCTGCAGTGGTGTAGGATAAGATTTACAGACAGGTATATAATAAAATATGTAATACTCTACCACATTCACACAACACCATCTAGTCCCAAACTAAGCAAAGCTTGTACTATGGGTACTAGATAATGGATAAACATACATATATACATTTTTTTGTAAATACATACATATTATAGTTAGTCAGACAGTCTTTTTTCATTGTAATATGATGGTGGTTAAGTGATAGCTTATCCACTCCCAGCACTCCCAGTGAGACACGTGTCGTAGGTTCGATTCCTACACGGGACACTATTGTTTGATCCACTAATTGTTCTTTCGAGTATGGATGTCATTTTTATTATTTAATCTTGGTCTTCTACGACTCAGCAATTTCTTCTAATACGTGTTGACTTTAATAAAACAAAAAAAAAATTATCTACCTAAATAGTAGGACAAATAGGAAGCAGCTATTTCTACTTTCCTGAAAAATAATAACGTGGGGGTCACGAGTAGTGTAAACAGAAATAATTAGATTGTCTTCACTGTGCAATCACGCCTCCGTTTAAGTTCAGATGCACTAATAATCGATCGTCCTTATTTCCTCGCAGCTTCACGGAAGAGTATCAGTATAAAATTAAATAAGAAAAAAGGTTGTAAAACGGATTCATTATTTACTCGTTCGCGAAGGGAATTTACGACTTTATCAGAAAAGTATAAATCAAAATGTTTTTTTGAAGTGCATGGCAAGTTTATCTACGTGTGTAATATTTTATGGTCCTCAATCTGGGTGTGCCTTCAATCAACACGATTGCACGTATAAAGAACAAACATACGCTGTGTCCTTTTTATTGTGTTGTTTTACTTTGCCTTCGAGAATGAGGTAGTCTTAGAAGTCAAGGGCGGGTTGGTAGTAAAAAATATTTGCTCTCAAACTTTCTTACGCTACTATCTAGTACGTGTTTACCGATAGTAATGTTGGGATTGGGTGGTCTTTATAATATGTCTGTTGTTTCAAACAATGTTACTATGCGCTGCGATTACGTGAATTCTAATCTATATATTAATACATAAAGGAAAAATGCTTTACTTCTTTTACAAAAACCAATAAAATAATAAATATACAACTAAATAAATAAAACTATACATTCGGAGAAGTATACAATTTTGGCACACCCAAATTAGTAGTGCGAAGTGAAAAAAGTGCATAATTTATGAGCATAATTTATTTTCAGTGCATTATGCATTAGAAATATAATTAAATTTCATTATAAACTGACAATAATACCACAGTATAAAGACATACAGTAGTTTGACGCCTTTAATCTCGTAGAAAAAGCCGACAACGTCTAGACCAGGGTAAGGAGGCTAGGGCTGCCACATTTAAACAATACCTACTTATTTAAACACCAACTATTTATTTTAGAAAATATTACAATTGCTTCGCTACATGAATATTATAGTGTAAATCACTTATTTACTTATTATAATAATTTACGATAAATAATTATTATAAAACAGTTTGCAATTTTTCGTGCGGTGACAACTTTACATACAAAGTGTCAGTCAGCAAGCACTTATTTCATCCCGCAGCTATAGTGCGAGGCGGTTAAGGACATGAAGCATTTTTCAAATATACTAGGTCGTTATCTTACAAACCAAGTTAAAATAAAGCGATTGACATACATACATAGACTCACGCCTGTTTCCCGGAAGGGTAGGCAGAGACTACGGAACGCCATTTGCAACGATCCTGACATATCTCTCTTGCTTCATTCACTTCCATCAGATTTCTCATGCATGCTCTTCTGTTCAGGGTACTTCTAACCTGACCTGTTTTTAGGATGTCTCCAATCTGGTCAGAGAACGTCTGCCTAGGTCTTCCCCTTCGTCCTGTCCCTTCCACACTTGCCTTATATATGTGCTTGGTCAGTCTTTCGTCATCCATCCTCTCCACGTGCCCAAACTATCTTAGCATACCTTTCTCGATGCTTGTCACTACATCTTCTTATACCCCAAAACACTCTCTTATCACACAATTCTTTACTCTGTCAGTCAAAGAAACACCACACATACATCTTAGTGCTCTCCTTTCTACAACATTTATTCTACTTTCATGACTCTTCTGCCATACCCAACTATCAGTACCATACATAAAAGTAGGTACTAACACCCCTCTATGCACAGCCAAACGTGCCTTTTTGGACACGTTTTGGCTATTCATAAACGCCTTCAGAGCTCCATTCACTCTATTACCTGCATTTACTCTTCTTTCAATATCTTCTACATTCTTACCATCTCTTGTAAACAGCGTATCTAAATATACAAACTCATTCACTTGCTCCACTCGCTGTCCATCGATCATAACATTACAAGCCGAAACACATTCCTCCTTTTCAAAAACTGTAACTTTCGTTTTACTTACATTCACTTTCATTCCTTTCCTCTCTAACGCACCACGCATTATTGTTACCATCTCCTGCAACTCCTCCGCTGAAAACGCAAGTATAACCTGATCATCAGCATAAAGGAGGCATTTGAGAAGTAACTCATTCATCCTTAATCCACAGTAATTATTTGTCAAATCTTGCAAACAACTGTCCATGAAGAGGTAGAACAGCCACGGCGACGCTACACATCCCTGTCTAACACCTGTCTCGATGGTAAACCAATCCGTGTTCAACCCATTTATCCTCACATAAGCTCTAGAATCTTCATAAAGGGATTTCAGAGCTCGCATGAGGCTGCTGTTCAACCCACACATCGCCAGTACCGACCACATTTCATTCCTCACCACTTTATCGTAAGCCTTTTCCAAATCTACGAATGCGCAATAGACCTTTTGACCTTTGGCCAAGAATTTTTCGGCTGTGCACCGCAAGGAAAAGACTTGATCAGTGCACCCCATACCCTTTCGGAATCCTGCTTGTAATATCATATTTTCTTGTCGGTTACTTCCATAAATCTTTCAATCAGTACCTTCGCATACAATTTGCCAACAATGCTGAGAAGGCTAATGCCTCTATAGTTCTTGCAGTCTTGTTGCGAGCCTTTTCCCTTATAAAGATGCACAACCACCACTGTGGCCCAGTCATCAGGTATTCGGTCGCTGCTCCAGCACAAGTTAAATAACCGCAGCAGCTGTCCAGCCTTCAGCATTTCAACTGTAATCCTATCATATCCTGCAGCCTTACCTAAATTCATACCTCCCAACGCCTTCACAATCTCATCCACACCAATATCGCTTTCATCATTGCTATTATTACCATTCATTTCGTCGATCGATGTCTCTATCGCCGTTCTTTCAAATAAACCTTCAAAATACTCCTTCCATCTCTTCAGCACGCATGATTCACCATTCGGTATCTTTCCATTCTTGTCTCTGATTGACGTGTATTCGGAGGATTGAGTTCTTCCTCGAACTGCACGAACGGATTTACAGAAAAAAAAAAAATTCTCCGGAATTCTTCAGATAGTCTGCTATCAAACTCATCTTTCCTTTCCTCTTTTTTCCTTTTAACAATATCTTTCACAATTCTTTTTGACCTAACAAACTCCTTTCTTGCTTCATGTATGTTATCACTCGTTGCCTTTCCCATTCTTGCATTTGCTCTGGCAGCCAACCAATCTAACCAAGCCTTCTTCTTCTCTGACACTGCTGATTGTACATCCTTGTCCCACCATGTATTCTTCGATTGGCATAGCGGTCGTTTAATGGATGGGTAACCACGGGATCAGCTTGTAGAGCCTATGTTATCGATATGAAGTATTTTGCAAATTTATTTTCGAGCAAACTACGATAAGGTAAAGCAATAGAAATCACGGTCATTTTAAGGATGGGTGACCGGGCTATGAGATTACGGAGAATATGTGTGGGATTTATAAAAAGGGGCCAAAAATTTGGTTATTTTTTAGCTAGGACGCGCCGTTACCAAGATACATAATAATATGTAGGTACTTACCTAATACGAAGGTACTAGGTACTTACTGCATGAAATTAAAATCACAATTGCATCGAATATTACCTTACAACACATCTTTTCTTACGTCTGCTATGTTGTTTACGTACAGTAATTACTACTTTATTCTGTGATTTGGCCAGACATGAGATATCGTAAAAAGTTAGTAGATTAGTAGTTACGTGCACATTATTTTAAGTGGTTATAGGTACATACATTTCAAAATAATACAAATTATTATTATTATGTAATGAAATTTTCTTTTTTGGTGTAAGTAAATTGATGAAATCGTAGACTTTTTATACTTTACATTATTTTAAGTGGTTATAGGTACATACATTTCAAAATAATACAAATTATTATTATTATGTAATGAAATTTTCTTTTTTGGTGTAAGTAAATTGATGAAATCGTAGACTTTTTATACTTTTTTTAATCTTTAAGCAGCGTAAAGCATTGCAATGTCTCACAGCACAAGTCGTTTGCACCATCTTAATTAATATTCATAAGCAAATAAATAAGTAACGAACAAAAAACAACCACGCGCCAGCCCCCAAAAACATGTACCTAGTTAGGAACTAAGGCCACATACGTAAGTTGGTACCGCTCTTCCCACGTCTCACCTCTTGCCCCCCCGCACGATTGACCTGTCTAGACGCGTTCGTCAAACTACTGTATGGATTATTAGACTGTGATATTACCCACAATTACTCTCGTGTATCTTTACATTAAAAGAAATGATATTTGCTTTGAACTGAAAGGTTGCTTGCCTCTTTTCCAGAATCAATAGTATAAACAATATTTCAAATTATACGTTCCGCATTTTATATGGTTAAAGAAAATAAAGACTTGATACATATATTGCTAAAGATTCTTTGAACAGCCTTTTATTGAAATATCAATAATGCAAAGAGTTCGTAAGTTTGGTCACTATTCTCTATTGTATTAACCCAATTCTAACTCAAGCAATCAGACGGTAAGGGTTATCAAGAATTTAAGTAATTTGCAATACAAATTGCTAGTTATCTTTTAAGGAACAATAAAAAGTGAAATGACTTTATATTGGTCGTAACAATTTGCAAATCAAATTGAAATTAAAAGAAAAGAAAGTGAAAATCATTTTCTTACAAGAAGGAGACTATTTAGTTGACTTGTTTGACATCAAAGTGTCCGGAGTAACATCATTTAGAAGCAGCTGAACTATACAGGAGAAATAGTTATTATCATACTAGACTTATAAAAAAGCGGCGATAGCCTAGTGGTGTACATAACGGACTGCCGAGACGATGGTCTCGGGTTCGATTCCCAGGTACCCCGGGCACACACCTCTGACTTGCCGAAGTTATGTGTGTATTAAAAATTTTAGTTATCGCTCGCTTAACAATGTGCCCGGTAGATGGCAATAGGCTGGCCCCCTATTACATTGGGACCTAAACATAACTGGCGAAATGTGGGTGTGTATACACCTCTGCCTACCCCTTCGGGGATAAAAGGCGTGAAGTTATGTTATGTTTCATACTAAACTTCACCCTTGACTCCGCCCACGTGAATTATACACCTTAACCTTCCTCTGGAATCACAATATCAGTCGGTGAAAACCGTTAAAAATACTTGAGGTGGTTTTTGAGTTGACGCTTTACTTTAGGTTACTTTAATATCGCATAAGTATATTATATACATAAATAATCGATACGATAGAAAACCCCTTCTTCTTTTTACTTTAGAATACTTGATGGTTCTAAATCGGGTGGCTTCACCCTGGTCAGACTAGAAAATTTCCAGATTCCAAGTGCTCTTGGAATCTGGAAATTTTCTATTCTCTAAGTCTTACTTGGTAACACTAGGATGACGATACGTTTCACTTTGGACAGATCGAATGCTTACCACGACGTGATTGAAGTAAACATGCATGTACTCAGGAGCATTTCCCAAAGGATCCCGCATTTCCATTTGCTAAGATATGTACTTCTTGGTTAATTCATTCAATTTGATGAACCTATAATTTGATAGAAAGAATCTCTTTGTGCACTTAAAAAAAAACCATGCATTTTTCTTCGTACATACATACATACACAGACTCACGTCTGTTTCCCCGAAGGGGTAGAGAAGCATATTAAACGCCTACTTTTCGCCAGTGTTTTGATCCCACGTAATAGATGGCGAGCCTATTGTCGCTTATCGGGATATTTTGTTTGCCAGAGCCTCGTCCGTTGATCGGTAGGTGCACCACTTGCAGGTGAGGTTGGCTTGGGACCTTAAGTTCTTGGTAGGAACCCTATGCACTAATTTTTCTTCGTGTTTTCTTTATTTTAGTTTATTTGTATGAAAACATGTTATAGCTTTAACAAATCTAAGTAAGTAATAAGATATTTAAGAATTATTGCATACCGTTGGATACTGTTATCTTAATATATAAAATCCTTGCGTTACTGACTGACTGACAGACACGCTACAGCCGAAACTATTGGGCGCAGGAAGCTGAAATTTGGCATGTATGTTCCTTGGGGACCGTAAGGGTGCACTAAGAAGGGATTTCCCGAAATTCCCACGGGATCGGCCAAAACGGGTAAATTAAAAAAAAATGCAGGCGTAGCTGCTGGCATCCTCTAGTGTCATATATTATTGTAAGCGTACATTAGTCATATTACAAACAATGCAGGAGACAAAATATTTCCCCCCCGTGGGATCTCCACCTTGTCGTGGTGGGGGGGCTCAGTAACCGTGGATTAGTCACCCGCGGTGAAGCTAAGAGGGATCCAGGAGGGGACGCTCCGCGTGGGCTTGGAGGGGCCTGCGCAGGATGCGTCCAACGGTGCGGGTGCGGGGGACAGTTCTGTCTGTCCCTCGCAGTCGGGTGCGGTCGCGAGAGGAGAGGCGTGTCGGTGTTGCGTTGCCGCGCGCCCTATCTCCCGCGACCAAATGGGGGCGCACCATTCGATGCGTCGCGGTGGGGCCGCAGAGGAAGAGGAGATGCGGTGTTGCGTTGCCGTCCTCCCTATCCTCTGCGGCCGCTGGGCGTTTTGGCGGCGGAGTCCAACACCTTAATCCGTCGCCAAGGGGGTTTTGTTCGGGGCCCGCCTGACCATCTGGCGGGCCAATACCCGTCGGAGGGTGGCGACGAGTGCTTTGGTGATGCCCCACCCTCCGACACACGGGTACATGGCGGAAGTCGAGGTGGTTTTTAGTGGAAACACCACATACTCCGGCTCTTATTTCCCCCAAGAGTCGGAGATCCGAAGGGATTTTCCACCTCGTAAAACAAAAAAAAAAAAAAAAAAAAAAGGAGACAAAATATTTCATTCAAATATAAGAAAGGTGGAATGTTAACGATTCCATTTCAGGGGTCACTCCCTCCAACTCAAAAAATCGTAAATGATACATTTGCTACATAGAGATTTTTATCTGTGGATTATTTTTATAATTCAATCGCTGATACTAAAAAATAAGCATTAAATCGAGTCAAAGGATTTCCAACTGTTATATTACCCTTAGGCAGTTGCCCTAGAGATTCGACTAGAGAAATCGACAAACTGTCCCCTAAACGCGTCCCTCATGTTTTTATATGGGATTCCCATTCAATTAAATATCAACGTACCCCAACTTCTTGCCCCTAAAACAATTATATCTGTGCGGGAAAACAAAAATATTCTCTTATTTTTGTTTTATTGCTGTTAAAATGTATTTATTGCATCGACTTGTTCATGGTGTAAATCAGTTTTATTGTCTATGTTACGGGGCCTGGAAATAATTGTAATTAATTTATTGTTTTGGCAATGAACGAAGTTTAGGTTATTGTATGGTGGTTGGTTGGATATTTTCATTCAATTTCATATTTTATATGAAAGTTTTGTTTGTATAGGATGGGTGAGGTTAACAAAACAATGTTAGATTTATTCTGTATCATAAAATAGGTTAAAGGCACATAGTGAAAAATACTTTTATGGAGTTCTCTATAATGCTCTCGAAAAATATCATTATAAAGCCTGCCAATCCGGACTAGGCCAACGTTGTGAATTATGGCCCTACCCTTCTGATAGTGAGAATAGGCCCATGCCCAGCAGTGAGACGGTATCTATGCAGAGCTTATGGTGATGATTAGATTCGTAATTTATGTTACTTAATGTAGAGTATAAAACCTAACCTCTCACAAGCTACTAATCAAATTCAACACATTGTCAATGAACAGTACATGAAGAGTATTAATTATTATTGACAATTATATGTCTCAGCACTTTAGACTTATTGTGCTGGCTAGATTTATTGCAAAAGCAGATTGTCGTCTTTAAATATTATTGCAATGCCTTTATTCGATTGCACAAAAGACTTAGCATCCAAGAATGCGCTGAGACCTGTCCACAGGGGACAATACTTTACGATATCGACCAACGAATTGTTTCGAATTTGGGTGTTTTTTGTTTTCTACGATTGTAAGCTAATAGAGTTAGATGCAGGCTTTTACTTAGTGCACGGCGTCTAGTTGAAATGTTTGCAAGTTTTACATAAAGCTACGTAGTAAACGTTCGTGGAACGAAAATTGACAGATATTATTTTCTTTCGTTCTGTCTCTAGCCTTACCAAACAGAACAAGCGACAATGGCCAAAATTAACTTTTAACTTTCGTCGTTTATAGCAGAATCACCAGCAAAATGAAATAAACGACATAATTACATTTAAGTATTGAGTGAAATTATTCACGTTTCCTAGCACGCACCGCGCTAGTAATAAAGTCGACTGAAAAAAATGTCTTACGAGTACGACGCTGACATAATGTTACGATCTTTAAAAACAACGTATTATTATTGCGACCAACACATTTGACAGAACGTATAAAATTGTTCTTATAAGTACGGGGAGGCAGAAAAAATAATTTGTCATAGACATTTTTGTAGATGGAGAGATTTGTGGCCGATTTTCTTATGAGTAATACTAAGAATTGAAGTATTAGTTATTATACTTGCTACATGAGTGGTTTTTGTAATGTTTTACAAGAGTGTGTGATATGAAATACGTATGTACTTACTAGACTTCGCACGAATTAATTATATATAACTATACCTTCCTCAGGCATCAAACCACATATTGGAAACCTTGTAATAATTATCCCAATAATTTTTGACTTTGTCCCGTTCATACAGACAGATAGACCAGCCCGGAGACTTAATTTTTTAATATGCATAGATTATGGTCTACATATGTTTAATATTATTATTTATCTACAGTTCAACCACATTTTTTTCAACACTACGCACTAGCTTTTGTTCGCGGCAACTCGCATCATAGCCCTGATAAGCCGCAGGCAAAAGTTAACATGATATCAAATAATCAATTACAAAAATTGTGACGGATTAAAAATACGGAATGTCACCACCCTACAACATCCCATGGGTGTTGTTGGAGCCGACAGCTGACATATTTTGCAGAGAACAGCACTGTAAGAGAAGGAAAATTTGAAACAAACCCTACACCAACCCGTTTGGCCAGCGTGGTATGCTAGAGTAGCCCAAATCCTCTTTTCAAAGTAGAGGCCTAGTGCAGCAGTGGGCTGTTAATGGCTGACGATGAATTACAAAAACCCATATTTGTTTCCTTCATAAAACAATAGTTTCTTCGTAACTTACCGACTGTGTTTCCACCGTTTCAAACAGAGAATAGTTTGATTTTCGCAACAGAGAATAGCCTTAGTCCGTCTCTGAATTCCTATCTATTTAAATGCTAAAGATCATCAATTAGGGTTTGAATTTAGATTATGTGTAGAAATAATTTATCTGTAAGTGCCTATACAGTACACATGGCATAGCATCTAACCATATTGTGAGCCACACACTTTACGTTTTCTCCTCGGTATGGTTGGCGGCACCAGACTTCCACTAATTCCTACATTCTAAGGTTAGAATGTAGGAATTAGTGGAAGTCTAGTGCCACCAGACTCAGATTCATTTATGAAATTATAGTTGAATGAAGGTTCATTCAACTTTAATTTCATAAACATAATATCTTCAAACCACTTGATCTTTTATCCACAGCTACCACATAGCTCCAGGCTGATGAAATTATTCCCTGCAGTCTCCACGCTGAAACGAAGTAACAACTTCCCACTCTTATTACTCCGTCCTGTTAGCATTCAACTCTTAAGGGACATGACTAGACTGTACCAGTAAATCTCTCAAGCAAAATAGAAATTTACATACAGAACGTTTCCACGTAACCAATTCATCGGCTTAATAGTTTGAATATAATAGCAGGAATAACTGGAAACTCTCAAAGCGGATGGAACAAGGGGTAGCACAAAGAAAACTGGCACCGGCAATGTAACAGGATAGTGGCTAATTTACCACTTCTGAAGTGGAACACGTAGGATATTCATATAATGATGTTTATTTAAGCGTATTTATTACTTAGACACGTATTTTGGTATTTTGAGTTTATAAATCCATCATTGCGCCCCGTAATTTCATTGTATTGATTGTCCGTAAACCACAACCGATAACGGATAGAGTAACATCATGGTGGTTACGGATAGAGTAACTCTTCTCGTCGGGGAGTCTCACAGTCCGCCTGGCTTAACGGCCCGGTCACAGTCTACAGCGGTGATCAGAGCTGCGAGCGTTTTCGATGTACATGGCGCGTTTACTGTGACGCGACATCGGTCGCGCCGTAATTCCAACCTAAGGTATCCGCAAACTGTAGGTTTCCACCATGCGTCAAAAAAAGAAAAAGTGGAGTCACGAGTGCTGTACTGCTCTTTGGGTTAGAAAAAGGGATCGGAGGATGAGTGGGATGACGGAAAAGGGGAAAAGAAAATGGGGCCTTCGGCACTCTCACTCACCGAATGAAACACAACAATATAGGTACTGTTACTTCACGTCGCTTTTCTGTGAGCGGGTAGTACTTTCCAGGTCGAGCCAGCTCATTCATGTTTAAATCAGCTAGGCTCTAATACCTTTGTAACTTTTGTAACATTTAATCAGCTTTCCATAATCAAATTATAATTTAACATCACATAATTTTGAATAGCTTATATAAATTCATTATGTAGTTTTGTTAAAACCTCCTATTAACAATTTTTAACTTAAATTTACAATAACAGAACCATTTAAAAACAATTGTCATTGTAGGGCTGGTGTATGTTTATAGTTTATATGAAAGTATTCGTATAAAGCAAACCGTAGCTTGCACATATTAATTTGTTTTCCAAGGAGCAAATGGACTTATAAACAAAATTGTGCACACCTGACAACCATATTAACAGATTTTTGCGAACAGAAACAGAAGTTAAAACTATAAAATACTATTAAAGGAGTTACAGAGCTGACAGTTTGATGTTACAGTGAAAGTTTCCATTAAAAACAAAGCCTGCATTTATAACAAAAAATGATTCTTTGTGCAATGGCAAGGAACAGCACAAAGGAATTTATTAAAATAGTTCCTTTAACAATGCTATGTAAATTGATAGTAAAGAATTTTAAATGTATACAAGACGTTGCCTATTCTATTAATATTGTCTCGTTTATATTTTCTACGTGGTTCTATCTGAGATAAAATTAGTATAATAAGGCTTTCAACACGTTCGTTTTGAAGAGTAGTGACATGAAATCAAATAAATTAATATATTTCTATGTTGCAAATATGAAATAGATTAATGACTTTAAAGGATTTTCATAACTACGCGGTGTACAGTTTTGTATTAAACTAGTTAGAAGCATTTAAATAATACCCAGTAGGCAGAGATTTGCACTATCACGTGGCAGCATGAATATTATCACAGATAATATAATACTATTTTTATTTTATTTTATTTATTTAGGTTTATCAACAATTGTTACAATACTACATACATAATAAACAATTTAACATAATTTCTTAAATGCTAACTGCACAATCCTTATAGATAAACACCACATTTATCTCTACATGATGCTATAACATTAAAAACTAAAACTGTATTAAAATTAAACTTAGAATAATTAACTAAATTACAACACATAAATTGCAAAATTTAAAAGAATATAAAACTAAGAATAAATTAACCAAAAAAACACAAATATAGACCAGGATGAGCAAGAAAACAGTTTCATTTTATTTGAAGTAGCTAATGCGATAATATATACGAGTATTATGCGTCCCCATGCCCTTGACACTACAAATAAAAGATCTCAGAGAATCATAGTGCACATCCATTAAGTCGCTATACTTGTTAATGATTCTACTAAGTCGTGGAACAGGTGAGTTAGCGCCGAACTTCGTTCTGCGAAGTGGTGGTACTAATGGAGTAACTGGTCTGCGAGGCACTCTACGGGGAACATTTAGTGGGAACCTCCCAAGTAGCTGCGGACAGTCAACTTCCTCGTGAAGAAGTTTGTGCATGAATTTTAATTCAATAATGTCTCTACGTTGATTTAGCGGCATTATGTTGAAATATTTCAGTTTATTACTGTACGACATCATTCTTATTTCCCTGCTAGCTACATACCCCAAATGCCTCACAAACCTCTTTTGAATCCGTTCCAACCTTAAAGAGTGGGAAGCAAAGTGCGGTCTCCATGCTATGCTGCAGTACTCCTTAGTAGACTATTGTATAGCACTATTTTGGTTTTGGCTTTACGGAAAAACTTGCCATCTCGCAACACAAATCTCAAAGCCTTTAGAGCCCGTTTACAAATAATGTCAATGTGTTCAGCAAAAGTTAATTTACTGTCGATAGTAATGCCTAGATCCCTGACACTTTTTACTCTAGCTATCTGCCGTCCATTGATGTTGTAATACGTATCATTTGAGTCAGTATTGGTTTTACGACGGAATTTAATAAAACAACATATATCGCAGTTCAATGATACTTCATTCAATTTGCACCAATCGTATAATCGGTCAATATCGGATTGCATAAGCATAATGTCTTCATTATTTTTAATGGTTTTTGTTATTTTCATATCGTCTGCAAATAAAAATGGTGTGGTATGATGAAAACAGTTAATAACATCGTTAAGAAATTTATTATAGAGTATAGGACGCAGATGCGAGCCTTGCGGTACCCCTGAATTAATTGCATAATGCACAGATTGGAACCCATTTACTACGACGTAAAACGATCTATCTACCAAATATGATTCAAACCATTTCAGTAACGACCCAGTAATTCCGTAAGAATCTAACTTCTTAAGTAGTATTTTATGAGATACTCTGTTGAATGCCCTACTAAAATCTGTATACACAGTGTCAACTTCATCGCCGCCGTCCAATACTTCCACTATCGATTCTACAAATGTAACCAGATTTGAACAAGTAGATCGGCGTTGTACAAAACCGTGCTGATGAAAAGTTAAGTATTTTTTTAAATATATCTGAACATACGGACATAGAAGGGACTCCAAAACTTTACCAAAAATAGACAAAATTGATATTGGCCTGTAATTTTTCACAAAACTGTTGTCCCCACTTTTTAATAATGGTACCACTTTTGCAACTTTCCACGTGCTAGGGAAGGTGCCCGTCTAAATGATGTATTGAAAATAGTAGCCAAGGGCCTAGCTAAATTGGAAGCACAATTCACTATAAATATTGGAGGTATACCGTCAGGACCGGCTCCTTTTAATACTTGCAATTTTTTAAACTTGTTTTCGATATCTATTTCATTAAAAGTTATTTGAGACAAGCTATCGGAGTGATCAAGTATATTAGATAAAACAAAATTGTCCCCTGGGGCTGAATTACCACTATACACCTTTGCAAAGTTCTTTGCGAACAGTTCACAAACTCCTGCACCGTTACATTCCTTAACAGAACCATCAAACATAGTCTCCGGGTAAGTGCTATGGCCACCACGTTTACTTTTTACAAATGACCAGAAGTATTTCGGGTTTAATGTGATCGACTTTTCTGTACTCTCAATGTAAAATCTGTAACATACTCTTGCATAAGACCTACAGCGTGCACTTACTATTCTGAGGGAAATTGCATCCATGGGATTATGATATCTGGCGTATTTGGAGCGTGGTTCATCTTTTTCCTTGATAAGATTAATCATTTTTGAGTTGTACCAACACGGATATTTATTACGTTTTTTTGTTCTAACTGGCGCAAATGCTTTGATTGTTGTATTAAGAATACTGTAGAAGGTATCAACCATATCATTGATATTCTTACTTTCTGCGAGTAAGACGTCCCAATCTTGTTCCCGCAAGTACTCATTCACAGTCTTATTATCCATCTTGTAGAAATTGTGTTTTCTAACCATTTCATTAGACTTAAGTTTTTTTATCGCATTAATACATATATCTATCGATAATGGAGGATGAAATTTGTCGACAATACTCAATGGATCCGCTTCACTGACCTCGCATTTCGGAAAATCAACAAGAACAATATCTAGTAGTCTACCACTACAATTATAAACCGATTTACACTGCCGTAGATTGTTAACTAACGTGAAATCAATAAGCAACTGTTCCAAGTACGAATTTTGTTGGTTTGGTATTGAGTTGTCTATAGATTACCAGTCGATAGCCCTCATATTGAAGTCGCCCACAATACAAGTAAATGCACTAGAGCCATCAAGCACTTGATTACAATTATCAATAAAATGTTTTAACATAAGTTTGGAGATGGGAGGTGGAAGGTAGAATGTTTTGACTGCGAATAGGATAGCTAATAATTCTTTCTCGGTGGTTGAGTAGTTACCCTCGGCTTTATTGAGTGTCCTCGACGCATATGCAATGGGCTTATCTTTGCCAATGGGACCTTGAGAGAGTACTGCGCCTACGGCGTAGTTACTTGCGTCTGTAGTGACGAGAAAAGGTTGAGAGAAGTCGGGGTATTGAAGTAGAGGAGCTGTAGTTAATTTTTCCTTTAAGATATCGAAAGCGTTTTGTTGTTCGATACTTCAATGGAAGGCAGTATCTTTCTTTAAGAGAGAGGTTAAGGGCTTAGTGATTTTGGAAAAGTTTTCGATGAATCGGCGATAATAGTCTATGAGACCTAGGAAGGACTTTATATCTTTCTGATTTTTGGGAACTGGATATTCTGAGACGGCCTTGACTTTATCAGGGTTAGGAGAGACACCGTTATCGGTGATAGTGTGGCCTAGATAATTGACTTCGCGTCTTAAAAATTCGCATTTATCCGGCTGAAGCTTTAAATTGAATTTACGAAACCTTTCGAAGACTAAACGTAGTTTTTCTATCATTGAAGGCAAGGAATTTCCATAGACTATACAGTCATCTAAATACACATAACAATGAAGACCTTGTAGACCTGATAAAACGGTATTCATGAGTCGTTGGAAGGTAGACGGTGCGTTTTTAAGACCAAATGGCATCCTAGTGAACTCATAGTGGCCAGATGTACCATTTGTGTTGATAACAGTGAAACCGGTTTTTGCTGAGTCAGCGGGATTTAAATTAATTTGGTGAAAACCAGATACTAAATCTAAAACAGTGAAATATTTGGAATGACCCAACTGGTCTAAGATATCTGAGATAAGAGGAATCGGATAGACTTCATTAACAGTGACGTCATTAAGGCGTCTATAATCAATTACGATTCGCCACTTTCGTTGGCCGGAAGCGTCCATCTTTTTGGGGACTACCCAAACAGGTGCGCTCCAAGGTGAATTAGAAGGCCTAATAATATTTTGATCAAGCATCTTTTTGATTTGCTTGTCGACTTCGTCCTTATGGCACTCTGGGAAACGATATGACTTTACGTTAATGGGCATGGGCGGTGAATTACCCGTATTGATTGAGTGTTCGATTGCGTTAGTGCAAGTGAGAGGGTCTCCCTCGAGATAGAATATATCGCTGAAATCAGCGCAACAGTCTAAAAGAGCTTGTCTTTCCTCAGAGTTAAGATGATCGTGTCGAATGAGGCTAAGGACTCGATCTCGTCGATCAGACGGAGATGAAGAAACAGAGTGAATGATTTCGTGATTTGTATAAGATTTAGGAAAGTCGATAGGGGTTAATTTTACTTTAAAATCATGAATTCGGACTTCAGACTCGGTGGTGTTTAATACAGAAATGTTAACACGGTTATTCGGTTTCAAAGAGACAATGCAGTTAGCTAGGTAAACACCTTCACTTATAATATGATCTAGAACAAGCGCTTCGCGTAAGTTCTGTAGCTCCGACGAGTCATTAGACACCATGCATTCAATTACCGCTTCGCAGCGAGCAGGTATGACATAAGTCGGCTTATCAAACAGAATAGGTAGCTTATGATTACGCAAATGAACGTACTTAGAATTATAATCTATATTAGCGCTATGGATACGTAAGAAATCGGTACCAATGATACCGTCGTATTTAAGATTTACTTCGTCAGTAGTAACATGAAATTTATGCAAAAAATGGTCTTCACAGACTTGAATCTCTAGGTCAAATGCACCTAGGGTTTCGTTACAGGATTTGGCGTTATTTATACCTCTAATCTGAATTATTTCGTCAGTGAGTTGAGGTTTACACGATAAACTCGATAACTTTACAATACTTATGCTTGAACCTGTATCAATAAGAAAACTTAGCGGCTTCTCAGAATAGTTAGTTATAAGCTTAGTAAAAGGTAAAGAGACCTTGTATTTATGGATCTCGAAAATAGGCACTGAAGTCTTTGAGCTTTCAGGCGATTGAGATTTCTCAATATGTAAATTATTTTCAGATATAGGAGACTTAGAACAAAAAGGTAAGTTATTCGAATTAGTATTAAGATTCACTTGAACCTGAGATGTAGTATTATAAGGCTTAGTATTACTATTTAACTTATATTCATTAGTTATAGGACTCAGATTGTTCTGAGATGTATCATAAGACTTAGGATAAGATTTAGGACACGATTTAGTATAAGAACTAGGATACGACTTAGAATACGAATTAGGATACGAACTAGTATAAGAATTAGGACACGATTTAGGATATGACCTTGTATATGAATTAGGATACGAATTAGCATACGATTTAGGATAAGACTTAGTATAAAAATTAGGATACGATTTAGTATTATAAGATTTAGGATACGATTTAGGATAAGAACTAGTAATATCAGACTGCTCATTTGGCAGATGTAAGGTACAAATATTTGTACAAGATTTAGGAAGACTCGGCTGCTCGTTGGTCAGCTGAGATATAAAAGATTTAGTATGACTCAGTCCCTGTTTGCAGGCGTCCTGAGATATAAAAGATTTAGGAATAGAATTTGTGCCATTATAACTAAAAGATTTCGGTAGGCACGCACCCGAAATCACTCTGTGTTTAAATCATCGTTATTATGATCGCAACAATGTACGGTATGTACGCGTGTACTGCTATTCGGTGCATGTGAACCGGCGGCGCTACTTTGAGCTCGTGTGGCGGCGTCAGGTTGAGAGTTGTGGGAACGGTTCATATTATTATTATACTGACGCTTACGACACTCTGTAATAACATGACCTTTATGTTTACAGTAAGCACAAAATTTATTAAAATTTGGGTTATAATTATTACCTGAAAATGACGAGGTAGGATTTGGGACATGGAAAGATTTTTGTGCGGGGAGATTAGGAGATTTTTGGACAGCTTGGCTAGATTTTTTCTTGAAACACTCAGTAGCAGTATGACCTTGCTTTTTACAGAAATTACAAAATTTGGTATTACTAGAACGTTGGGATAGGCGATTTAGATTCAGTAACTTTTCCTCTTCCACGGCATGCGTTACCGCGTTATTTAAGGTGGAAGGGTTACGACAGCGAACAATGTTTGATATGTCGGAGTTAAGTCCCATGATAAAGGTGTTAAGTGCAAGGTCCTCCATTGCAGCTATCCTGCCAACTAGCTCTGTTGGGTTGGAACAGGAATAGTGGATGTCGGCCTGGATTCGGGTTAAGCAAGCTTCTATTCTGAGCGAATATTGCGTAACAGTTTCATTTGATAACTGTTTGCAATTTTGTAAGTCTACGAGTAGGTGTGAGCTATGCTTCCTTTCGCCAAAAGTAGATTTTAGGAATGCTTTTAAATCTGTCCACTGGGAAAAAGTTTTAAGGCTGCACGCTAATTGTGCTTTGCCCTCTAACTGCGAGATAATATATTTGCACAATATGCCTTGTTGCTCAGTTGCTGCCAAGGACATGGCATTGTCGCAATTAGTTAGGAATGCAGGAAGACTTTCGCGGTCTCCCTTATATGGCTTTATGAATTTTGTGAGCACACTTAAGGTGACATTGTCTTGGGATTCGTTTTTGATAGACATGATTTAGGATGTAGGATTCAGGCACTGATATAGAAAGCGATTTAGGTAATTAGGATAACACGATATAGGATAAAACAATATAGGATACACGGAGATAGGACACAGATTATCACACAGAGATAAACACAAAAATACAGACACAGAGATAAAATTAAGATAATTAGAAACTACATACAGAATCAGCAATATCAGGAACATATTATCTAAAATGAGTCACAGCTAGAATAATTTGGAGTTCCGTTGAACGATACGCGGGCGCGAACGAAAATGGCTTGACGGGCGGCGTAAAGATCACGTAGCGTTGATGCGTAGATGCTGATGCTGATCTGATGACGGCGTGTAGATGGAGAATACCGGTATTTCTACGCCGGTAGGAGATGGCAGAGAGACAGAGACAGACCGGTCCCGGTGAGACGTCGGAAGAGAGGTCCACGGAGATGTAGTTTCGTGCTAGTGATGCGGGCTCCCGATGCGGAGGCTTATCGTCGACCACGAGGTTTCGGCGATGGTGCAGGCTCGATGTAGAGGCTTACTGTCGACCAAAAATTTCGGCGGTGGTGCAGGCTCGACGTGGGAAGAGGCTTACTGTCGACCACGATGTTGGACGGGTGTCGGATGCGGGCTCGGCGCGAGAGGCTGAGACTGACCGTCGATCTCAGTGACAAAAACGGCGACCACGGATTCGGATCTCTGGGTTTATACGGAAACCACTTACGAGATCCCACTTCTGACACCAATGTTAGGCGGCAGCCGCTGATTGTCTTTTAAAAAAAAACACCAAAAGTTCCAAACTACCGAATTTATTACCGAAAACGATACAACTTATTTGACCTCACTTTTCTCTTCACGATACTACACGCGGGAACGCGGTTTTTAGGGAGTACTGGTCGGTACTGATGTATGGCTGTGACTGACTTGAATGCACATGGGCACAAGCTTTTATATTAAAGTAATAAGATTACGTTTGCAAGTAATTACGTAGAGAAACTGGGTATAACAGTACGATCCAATTTAGCTACACGAGTACAGTGTTGAATTTGATTTTCCGTGATATTTATGCCGATTTTAGTTCCTATTTGCTTGGTTAAGTTTATAAGGTTTTCGGACTTTTTTTAGTCACACATTGTATCTCAACAATAGATCGCGCGTGCTGTTCCAAAGTCTACTTGTTAAGTTAGCTACTGTGTTCATCATGTTTTCATGCTCCATTTTAAGCTTTGTAAAACTCTCGCTGCATGACTTTAACTGCTTAAGAGCGTCCTCGTACTAGTCGTTTATGAAGGACATACATTGCTTGACCTCAACTAATTCCTCTTTAATAGATTTTAATTCTGTAGCTAGGAGAGTATTCATTGAGGTCTTTATGTAATCGTTAATATTACACATCTACGCTTTCACAATTTCTGTTACTACTTCTCGTAAGTCTTCTTTCGTAACACAATTACGATTAGTAGTTGGCGGCGATGAAAGTGCCGGTCTTTTTTTAGAGCGACAAGCGACATTTTCAGTCGTTTTTATTGGCGTATTATCGTTTCTAGCGACTGACCTCTGCTTAGCGGCTTTACATAGCCGGCACTGCCAATCTGGGGCCAAATAGTCATTGCAACTACCCTGCTTGTGTGTCGCTTGCAGGCACGCTTTATGGTCAGATCTTCCGAAATTTGTGATCAGTATCAATGGTGTTGAGTATTCTGCCACTCGTAGGAGTGACACTAATGAGTCCAAAAATCAGTCTTTTGTTTTTTGTAGTCAAAGTAAACAAGTAATTTGAATTATAACAGTTTGGTTTTGCACTTTTTAACGTATTTTCACTTGTTAACACTTATAATTAGATAAAAATGTTATACTGTTCGGTAGAGTATCGACCACTAAATGTCTTTGCGTGAGAAAATTACACTAATAATCACTTTAAACAACTTTTTTATTTTTATTTGCGGCGCAATCGAGCAACATGTATGACTTGAACAAGACCGTACGGCGAACTGTGAATATAAATTACTGTGAATACTACTATAGGTATTATCAAAATAAAAAAATAGCTTGATCGCTTGTGTCGTCTACATCATCTTCATAAGTTTGTTACTTTTTTAATCGCGTAGTAGGTTTCCTTTAAGTTGCGTGAAATAAAGAAATTTCAGGCAATAATGAAATATTTTGAAATTTCTCAAATACCAAGAGTATTTTGTGTAACGAATGATTTTTGAATGAAAATCTTCGGTCTGTACTCACAATTTCGCTAAATGCGCGTGCGGTTCTAGGAATTAATTTCGTATCCGATCGTTTCCGGAAACAAATTTCTGTATCGACAGGAAGCCATGTTGTAGAAGCATTACCATTAGTAATAAAATTTTCTAAGTAAGGAATTTATTTAGGTACTACAAATATTTGTAATATATAATATAATAATAATATAATATTCTACCACATTGTGTGCCACAATGGATAAACATACATATATACTTTTTTTTTAAATACATACATATTATACATAGAAACACCCAGACCAAGACAAAAATCCATGTTCATGCACACAAATGTTTGACTTGAGCGGGCATCGAACCCGCGACCTTCGACGTAGCAGTCGCTTATACTTACTTGTTTACTTTACTTACCTAACCCGTTTAGAAACTATTAAGATTTATTCAAAAATGCGTGAATTATGGCAAATATAGAAATGCATAGTACACTTGTAAAACATCATCTTAGTCGATGCAAAAACGAAGATGGTGATTTATAAATAATTTTATCCTGACTATGTATGAGAGCACATAAGCGTACATTCAGCTTCAAAGTAAAGTTGATCAACTTGTTTTTACGTAACAATATTTAATAAAGCTCAAGTTTTATCAAACTCAGTTCATACAATATCATCTATAATAAAAATATAAATTATTTATGATTGAAAAAATATCGTAACAGAAACGTAACATTTTGTACGGAACTCTTGTCACGCGAAACAGACCAACACTTGTCCACTTTTTTAATCTTTTCGCTGTCTAGTCCAGCCAGATTTGCCGCATTAGAATGACTTAATTTTACGCTTTTTGTAAGAAGATAGTTTAAACACTGGATATTTTGTCATCGTAATTTTTCTGTGGGTCTATTTTACGACGCCAGCGCTGATTATCGCCTTTGGACAAATAGAGTCCCGTGACTGTCAGCTAAGTCGCTTTAGCTTCAATTCAGTGCCAAAGAACAGGTTGCTTTTTTATCTGTTTCAAACGTTCCAAATATACAATGTGCAACCGACCGAAGAAAAATTAATTTGTCTTAAATATATCGACGACACTTTACGAAAAGGTTTCCTTTAGAAAGTTGGAAATATCCTTTAAATAAAAATACCCCTTAAGTGTATTTGTAACAGGTTACTTGTATGGCTGTGCAATCGTTTACTTGGTAGCTTCGCCATTCATGCGCCATTGGATGTTTGATATTTTCTTAAATGGATACTACCGACAAGTTATAATTATGCATTTTCCAGGTAACTTTAGAACCATTCGGCTTCTTGTTAAAAATAAATCATACGACAGCAATCAAAATAATCTGTATTCGCACCACAACAGTAATTTTCACAGTATTTTTGCCCATTCTAGTGAGTTCCGAAAAAGATGTTAATTATTCGTCCTTATCCGGACTTTAACTAGTAAGTTGAGTTAGTTCCTAGGCTGAAATACAGGCATAAGCATATTAAGTATCAAAGGTAAGTTCGAGAAAGCAGCACAATATTATCCACGCAAATAAAGTTAAGACAGCAGATTGAGTTACTAATGAAATAGAAGAATTTTAACGTCTTCTCGAAAAGAAGTAATTTCATTCCAAAAATATACATAAGCACCGGATTATTGCCGTCAACAATTGTCCATTATTGGAGGGTGACCGAGTTTTATGAGTTCCACGGTTTATTTTATTGACGGATTTGGGATTGGAGATTAGAAATTCTAATGTGTGAACATCAATATAAGCGTATCGACATAATGGAGTGACGTGGTGTATCCATTATATCTAACATATACCTATATGCGATGACACCACAATACATCATGGTTTTACTGGTAGATATGTTTTATTTGCTTGGGTGCATTAAATGTGTGAAGTTGGGTGGCAATATGGTTGAATTAACATGTTTAGAATTTGAAACAAAGATATAAATAAACACACAGTATAAAATAAAGGGTAGTATAATGGTAATTAAGAGGTGCTTAAAGTTATAATGCCAGGTACAATTGTAGTATAAAGTTGATCACATGAGATCATGAGAGAAAAGCAAACACATAATCATAATTGTGATTAACTGTGTCATCAATTATTTATAATTGGACAGTTCCATGATCAAATAAATAGAAAGCAAATTTAACTTGTTAAACATTTATGAGAAAACAATATATAATGTTCAAAGTACTCACTTACCTAAAATGGATTATTCCCACCTTGGACGTAGATCTGAAATAAAAAACATGGCTTTAAGTCAACATTTAAACTTTCAAAAGCAAACTCAATCTAGGAAAAAACGCCCCGTATTAGTAAGAATCTAACCCGTACCCAAGACAAATAAAAATTCTCGGCACAAATTAAACTTAAAGTTACAAAGCTACACTACGCCATTATTTACTGAGGGAGTACACTGGTTCAGGTCCATAATAAATTACTTTTTATTCTAACGCATCTGGTGGAGGCTATCTCAAGACTTTGACCCGAATTAGTCTACGCATTCAATCTTATGTAAAACACGAGGATTTGTCTAAAAAGATAAGTTGCTAGTTAATATTGGTTTAGTTCTGGAACGTTTTTATGAGATCGATTTCAAGGTTACTAAGTGATCTTAGATCTAAATGGCTTTAGGTTCGACACCCATTCCACCTGTATTGATCGTAAACAGAGTTTGTTCATTTATTCTACTAATCGGGATTAATATTTGGGCATTATTCTCTAAAATGTGGTCTCCGTAACATTACCGTTATTGCTCAAACAATACTATTACTTAATACAAATATTTCCCATAACAGAAAATATGTTTATACATTTCTATGTCACTTGTTATGACAAGTGATATAGCAATGTATGAACATATTGCTTCGACAATTTTGGACAAAACGTACACGTCGTCTCATACACGTTTAATCTAAAGAATAATACCAAATAACTTCGTAGCAGCACCTTCGGATAGATCTCTCTTTATCCTCACTTCGGCATTCGGTACGTGGGCTTAGGATCTCCCCCTCGCCAGTCCGGAAAGAATTTTTTATTATCAATATCATGGTGTTGAACTATGGCGATGTTTATGTGCTCGTATTATTTATAGTTTTCGCTATTTGTGGGGTCCTTGGTGTTTATTTATAATGTTTGTTGTTCGCACTAAATTGGATTACGGCTTTCGGTTTCTTCAGCATGTTTTATGGTGTGATCAACAGCGTTTCCAGATTTGTGAGATAGAAATAAAGTGGCATATAAATGTTTCATTTTATTTCGGATTGGATCGATTTTTGGGGTTAAATCGAACGGCTGGTAGAACTAGATACGTTTAAGATTGATATAAAACATGGTCTAAAGGTAGACTACTGATAGTATCGAAAGGTTGAAAAGTGATTTAGAGTTTTTATTAGTATTTAAGTTGATTGATCTTAGACTTTGGTTTAAGTTTCATGTATCTCTAGATTTTAGAGCTGTTTTATTACCAAAGTTATATAATAAATAATTGTATATTATTATTTAGGGGTTAATTGTATATTATTATTATAGGCATACATAATTATGTATGCCAAGAAAATAATAAAGATTTAGTAAATAGGACTAAGTAGCAGTGGGTAATATTTATATTATAACTGCTTTATTTATGTAGTGCCGGAAAGTGCATGACACATGATTAAATTTCACACTTTCTAGATTACAGCAGTAATAAATTAAGATTGTAATTAAAATCCATTCTGTATAAGGTACCTACACATCTCAAAAGATTTGCCAATGAGTCAATTCTCTACCAAAATTTTATTACAACAAATTTTTACTCGTACAAGCTTTTGAAAATTGCTCCACTCTTTTACATCTTATAGGTGCCATTTCTCATAATCCTCGATTCCCAGCAAAATCCAAAACAGGAACCGCTAATGCACTATCAGCGAAATGTAAAAATATCCCTTAGTTTTCAAATCCTCCTTTTATCTACGAATACATGCTATGCATTTTTCTCGACCTAGATTACTGGAGCATATTACATTCCAAAGTAAGAATTAAGAATAGCTGGGAAGATAGATGTGAGTTCTAACACTATTTTGCAGTCACGAAAAAATGCAAAGCATGTACGATAGGTTATTCAAGGGTTTGAAATAAATTGCTGTGAGTATACGTTGAAAAGTTGCAAAGTGTAAACTGTTGGTGGAGTAAGCTGGGTATCTATAGGTATTTTGACTCTTAGAGGTTTGTGCACTGATGCATAAAATTCAACTTAAGGTTGTGTTAAACGTCAAACCAAACAAAACTAATGTTTACATTAAGTTTACTCGAAACACCGATAGACCAATTATACCAGTGCAAATGACAAGTTGTGTTTTTATTTCTACTCGACTTAGTTACTCCTTCCAGCGCAAATTTTGTTGTTCCACCGCGGTTTAGTATCAGGCAACTCTTAGTACTAAACAGGTTGGGTTATTAACACAGTCCATATAGTGATCCGTGGTTATTAATCATTTTGTTTGTGCCCACGAGTAAGCTTTTGATTTTTCTAACCAGGTCTTCAGACAGTCTTTATTTTCTATGAGACAAATTTTGCCATCAAAAATCTGACAATTTGTGCCATATTTTTTTTGCAGTAGATCAAATTTGTCGATTAATTTATAAAATTAGTTCTTTGCTATAATTAGGAAAAGTTCTGTATCTGTCAGTTATTTAGTCAAACTACAGAAAATGGATATAACATTTTCCTGTTTCAAAATAACTATGCAAAGTTACTAATTGATTTTGAAATCTTTCCTAACCTTCCATAGACGCAAAATGACTAGAAGTTGTAAGAAACGAAAGTGATAAACTATGCTTGATATAAAATATCATCATCATCAGCCTTTAACAGTCCACTACTGGACTAAGCCTCTCCTTTGAAAGGAGGAATTGGCCTACTATACCACGCTGGCCAAACGGGTTGGTATAGGGTTTATATCAAGTTTTCCTTCTCTTGCAGTGCTATTCTCTGCATAGTTTGCTCCCTTTGTCGGCTCTTACGACACCCATGGGATGATATGGGGTGGTGACATTCAGTATTCTTAATCCGTCACCACACGGACTGATAAAAATATATTAAAAGGATATTTTGGAAACATGTAAAACTCGAACTGGAAAAGGGCCCGAATTGTTCTCGGTGCAATCAAACATTGTAAAAAGCCGACACGGCTAAGTTGAGATTTCGGTAAAAATACAACGTGCGTGAATAATGTGATTACTGAATAAAGAAAAATGAAATAATAATAGTCAGTTTCGTTGTAGCTTCGGAAAGAAAGACGCACACCGATATCTGAATCCACGTAATGACGGTTTGTAAAGCATTAATCTGAAAGTTTAAACAAATTGTTGCCAAGAAGTAACAACTATTATAAAATCGGGAGCACCATCAAACATGATTTTATTGGCGCTTGTAAAGCACTAATAAAAATAATGGTGCGGAACAATGGGAACTGTTAGTTTTATCGCCAAACGTATATTATGCAATAATTCAAGCGGGGAATGCAAGTGTTACGAAAGTTCTGTAAACTGCTCCTACTGTTGCACCAGTTTCAAAGTTATTTGCACGGCTGACTTGAAAGAGCTGCCGGACGAAATTCACAGAAGATGAAGTTATTTAAAATTTCCCCAGTGGTATTAAGTTTTGCATTATTGGCGCCTGTCGTACCGCATGGATAAGCATTTTATTCTTGATATAACAACTTCCAGCTAGGTAAGGGCGAGAATCGCTCAACAAGACATCGTCGCTTCCAGTGCTACTTTACACGCACATTGCCACTCGTATAAAAAACCAGTTTCTCGTGTACCTCGACTCTATGAGTGGGCCAAGGGAATTTTTCTCAAAATTCCCTTGGCCCACTCATAGAGTCCAGCGCCAACTTGTTTGATTGTACGTATATTTGTGTATAATGCATGGCAATTGCTTATCATAAATTATGCAGTATTTAATACGCAATGGAGTCGCTACGTGCATAATTAAAGTATCAGGTTTCGGTTTAATCGAAGGTAATCATCAACTGCTTGAGCAGTTGATGACAAACACAATAATACGAACGATATCACTGCTATTGATAGCAGTGATATCGTTCGTATTATTGTGTTTTGACTCAATTCACTGTTGCTTTTATTAAGAGAACAGAGCTAGCTATCGCGCACTATTGTCGTTAATATTGATATAGGATGATGTTGAATCAGATAATCCATTGAGTGCAGTGAATCACGTAAATTATTTTGTGAATGCTTGATAATGTTGTTACATGTTTATTGAATATCGAGTTTATCGCAAAGTTGCAAAAGGCATATTTGAGAGCATAACTCAAAATGCATTTCGAAGGTCGGTCGGATGTATTTTTTAATTTTTGGTGTCTTGTTTTAACCATATACGTAAACATATATGAAGACAAACATCAACGTTCTAATGAATTTTTTACCGTATTTGCGGACATCTATTACGTAACGTCATATACAGTGTTAGGAATTTCGCTCCAATATGTCGCGTGAACGCGGACTTGTCAAACTTAATGTCTTATATATCACTAAGTTAAACATAGTAATATAACCTTAGAGTAAAGATACATCTAGGAATATTAAAGTATATAATCTAGGAATATTAGTCAATGTTTTCTTAAACGTATATTTTGTTAACTTCACAAAATGATGGTTAAATTTTTGGACGTACAGAGGGACATATATAAGACTTAACGCTTAGGACCTTTTTTCTCAGTGGACGTAAAAACGGTCAACTTGTAAGTTGTACAGCAAAAATGAGGATATTCGGCCATACTGACAATTACAGATCAATAATAAAATATATAAGTTTTGCCGTGTGGTTGACGGCATAGAGTACAAGTGTCACCACCCCCTTTCTTCCCGTGGGTGTCGTAAAAGGCGACTAAGGGATAATATGATGCAAATACCATCTTTGCGTAGAGACGGAAAACTCGACATCAAACCCTATACGACTGCCTCGTTGGTCTCGCGGCATAAATGTGCGCGAGGGATCGGGAGGTCCCGGGTTCGATTCCTGGGTCGGGCAGTGTTATTGGGATTATTTGTCACGAAATTCTCAGTAGCAGCACGGAGTCTGGAAATGTGCCCGGTACGGCAATAGGCTCGCCCCTTATTACGTGGGACTAAAGTATATCTGGCGAAAAGTAGGTGTAGAAATACACCTCTGCCTACCCCTTCGGGGATAAAAGGCGTGACGTTATGTATGTATGTTTAAGTTCAAACGCTCTCCTGTAAACCACGACTTTTGACATGTCTTTATATACGTAGGGACCGTTGATTTGCTTTTATATACTTTCTGTATACGACGTTGCTTTGTTAGTAAAATGCACATAGCACGCACATTTCAATCAATATTTTATCCTTGATGTCTTTATCAGTCTATTTATTACACATTCATAAAAACATTTTCTTTGAGATAATTATATTTTTACTCTCAGATAGCCTATAAAGTTTATTCGTCAAAATCTCTATTTTTTCCAGAGCCTTATTATTTTAGCAGAGCCTATAGAGTAAATATTCGCTTCTATATCTACTATATATTTTATACAATATCTTCAACATGTTTACTACATAATAATTTATGTGTATATAACATATTACATGCGCCGTTGCTTCTTGTCAAGTTAGGTATGAGTTACTGGCTGGAGTGAAACATCGAATGTCAACCGTCCACAATGATTAACAAAAACTTACTAGATGCTACAACGGCTAAGGAAACAGCTGCATGAAACTCAACATGGACGTACTTGAACATGTGAACAGAACCACTTGGCAGGATATGATGTACTGCTTATGCAAGCAGTAAGTTGTCCGTCCTTGTGAGGGTAAGCAGAAGTGTTGCTACGTTTGTGTTTTAAGTTATAAACAGGTAAGGAAGTAAATTGCCATTGAATTTGCTTATACGATACTAGTATCGTGTTAATATCTTTGACAATGTGACATTGTATAACATTTCCTTTGCCTGCAGTTAAAATATTTTGTCTTAGTTATTGGGTTATGTAATTATTGTCATATACTCCCGATCTGTTACATAAGAAGGAATAAAACTGTTCTAGAGAAAATTGCTTATTTTCTATTATACAAAGATTTATTTAATAGAATATAAGCAATTTTCTCTATATTTGGATGGCAAGAAACTAATTTCTTTCAATACATGTTGAGTTACTTCTATAAATAATATATGTCTAATACTATAGTTTCAAATAGCGATACATTGATAACATTATTTCATAGAAACATGTACACAAACTATTATTGTCAGCGTTCCGATGTTAAAATGTAGGGAGAAGTTGCCAGTAAGGTTTATAGATTTTCAAATTTGCGAGGGCCTTAAAATAGGTAGTATTTATTATATACATAGGTTTATGAAAAGCAAGTTAGAATGTGTTTATTAATTTTTCAACAATAGTTGAATCAACTCAACACGGGTTCGCTTTTGCTGTACATTTTGATAGCAACATAAACTTACATGTCGTAAATGAAAAGGAATACTTTGGGGCTCTAAAGGATCTCAGGGACAATAGGAAAGAGGATCGTACTGTTTATCAATAGAGCTTTACGACCACCAATCAGCCGTTCAACCGTAGTAATTAGGACGTAACCCACACATGTTCCGATTGTTCACGGAGGCCCGTATACACAAACTGACAGTAACCTGAAAAGGAATTCACATGCAAAACCTTACAGCGCTGTTCCACGTCCTTTACAACCGAACAAAATACGTAAAAAATACTCCGTCCGCATATTTTTTTTCTTATTTCCTCCTAAATATATTACCCAATCTCCATTTTAGTGAGACTTTTATTTCTAGTGTTTTGTTTCATGTAAAATGCGAGAAAGAATGTTTATACTACACCTGATCGGAACATTAGTCAATATTCCCTGAAAATGAAAAGAGAACGTTAGTCTTTTCCTTGACCTGAATAAGCGGGAGGAAAAATGTATGAAAATCCATTTCTAACGTGTTTTAGCGGGAGAGAAAGTTGTATGAATTTTCATTTCTCATGTGTTATCTTATCTATGGCGCGCGCCTGACCAAGGATATGGAATCTCCGTGCCACTGACATCCTTTTGTGAAGAATAAAAAAAACAAAAGAAGCGCGAAATATCGGTCAAATTCTAAGCTAAATTGTGTCTTACATGGTGTCTTACGTTTTGATTTTATATTAAAAATAAAGTAAAATGTCGACTTCTAGCAGTGAAAGTGATGTTGAAATGACGCCGCCTTACTTAAAAGCATCTGCGAAAACAGCTGTTTTAAACCTCCTACCGGATAAATCGAAGAAAAATACAACCAAACTTATGACCAATTTATGGTTTGAAAATTGATAAACAAAGCGCAATCGTTTTCAGAAAATGTTTTATTAGCTTATTTTTTCGAAAAATCTACTGTGTATAAGCTAAGCACGATGTGGTCAATGTACTCCATGCTAAAAAGTACTTTACGGACAAAACACGACATAGATATTAAAAAATATACAAAGCTTGTTGCGTTCTTAAAAAGAAAATCAGATGGATTTCATAGTAAAAAATCTAGAGTTTTTACTACAAATAATGTATATTCTTTCTTAAATGATACCCCTGATGACAAATATCTGTTGATGAAGGTAACATTTTGTATTTTTACAACAAATCGTCTGAATTATTATCTATCATATTGTAGGAACATTACATTTAATCATTGTATTTTACAGGTTGTATTAATTCTTGGAGTAAACGGCGCTTGTCGTTCGCAAGAACTTGCGGACTCGACTATTGATAACATTTAATGACAACAAAATGTGATGATTGTAAAGTTGCCTAATACAAAAACAAAAATCCAGCGTTAATTTGTAATAACAGGCTTATATAACGACATTGTTAAAAAATATATGGAACTTCGCCCAGTTAGAACAAAGACAAACCGCTTTTTGCTTCAATATAGGAATCAAAAATTCACACAGCAAGTCGTAGGAAAGAACAAAGTCAGCACTATTGCGAAGGATGTAGCCACTTTTCTAAATTTACCTGATCCACAAGAATATACAGGCCATTGCTTTCGCCGTATATCAGCTACCAGTCTCGCAGATTCCAGTGCCGACTTGACTACATTTAAACGTCACGGTGGCTGGAAGTCATCCGCTGTCGCAGAAGGTTATATTGACAATTCCATCGAGAATAAAAGACGCATAAGTGACCAAATTAGAGAGTCAATTAATTATCAGGACCTTCCACGAGTGCGGCGTCTATGGGCTGTGTGGCACCGCAAAAAACAGAAGTCTTAGAACTAAAAAGCCCTCAACCTTCGACGAGTGCGGCGGAAGCAGCGGCGCCTTCATTTTCTCAAATATCTCATACCAGTATAAGTCATCCTGATGGTAAAACTATAAAATTTACTTGAAATAATTGCACAAATTATAACATAACTTTTAATTAGGTTAGTCATGTTCTTTGTAATACATTTTTATTTCATATTATTAAATACTTTCTACAATACAAGTCTTTAAATGTTCCTCACAGGTGTAGTATAAAGCACTGTGTAGCACTCGGGTGAAAGTCCCATTCCTACCTCGGGAGTATTGCGGCCCTAGGCTGCGCCTTCGGGCCACAAACTGCTCCCTCGCTAGTAATCGGTTCCTTTCCTCCCTCGGTGAACAATGTACTATTCCAAGTTTGCAACATTTTTCCTTTAGAGTTTGGCGGTGCGCCAGGAACTACCTTTCGACTGGAGTTCCTACTTAGCCAGATTTGTGGAAAATGATCCTGACGTTTATGACTAAGCTTTTGGCTGTGATATGACAAAGTTATACCTTTTGAGCAAGCTGACGTAGTACTGGATGACTATTTGACTTTCAAACTAGGTTATAAAACTAAAATCTAAAGACTTTATTGCCTGAACAAGGAGTGATGCTATCAATAACCAGTTTAATTTCTAAGTAATATCTTTATTATGAGCGTATTTCGCAGACCGCTCAAATGTTACATCAAAATTGGTAAAGCTCATGTGTTCTCATAATTTTCATATTTGACTTAATGTAATTTCGGCAAAAGATTCAGTTTTTCTAGATTCCTAAAATAACAAGCGGAGGGTCCTAAGTTATTCCAACCCGCTTTTCGCGTAAGCACCCCACCGAGACGTTTGATATACGGTCTACTTTCCATGATATTTGATTATCCCTACCTGCCGGGGACAAAGATTTTTTCACAGTTATGAACAAAATTTTACCGGTGATTTTTTTTCTAATTTTGCCTATAAGGGCGATATTAAATTTCGAATTTATTTCCGTTAAATATTGTACTGCTTTTGAAAAATTTAATAGGTATGATGACTATATTTTACTCATCATGTTTTCATTGGAAGCGTATATATGAAATATGAAGATGTTTTGATTATTATTTTATTCCTGCCTTTATTTCAGACAGTAATGAAGTTTTTTCAGTTTTTCATGTGAATTTATCTTTGTTATAATTTCATTTCTACAAAACCTCAGTTAGATTAAGTGAAATAATATGATATTATCTCGGTTACCAATCGCTGTACAAACGTTTCTATCCCGGGCTGAGTCTTATATAAAAAAACGAGTTAAATACAATTCTAACCTTGCTTAAAACATCACTTACGTAATTAAGCCGCCATAGTTAATAGACAGTGAAACTAATCATTCATCGCTTTCTCAAGAATGTTTTGAACATCGACCATTTTACTCTCGTAGAAAACTAAACGAAAGAAGGATCTATTTAGATACGGCTTAGGCCCACTTGCGTAACGTTTGATTTAAGTCACTCCTTAATTTAAATTTGTTGCACAGAATTAACAGCATAAAATAATTTAAGTTAAAAGTATTTAGCGTCCTCTTGCACAACGACAACAACGTTTAGATTTAGTTAAACATTTTATGAGGTCGGTAAAGTAGTTTCTACGTTTAGTTTCATGGCATGAAGCCTTTTTGGTACGATTTTAACGATGTTATGCGTATGGTTACGCATAAAACCTTAGACTATATATACTTTGAGCATAAAACAAAACGCATTGTCGTCGCCTAGCAACGAAATGACAATTGACAAATAATAACCCTAGAACCCTACATGGGGTGCAGGTGCACCCCACACCGATTTGTTTTCTAAATATCTCAATTTCTTTAATATCCACGAATTCGCGCGTCGGAGTATTTGAGTTTGGTGTCAACCGCTCGCGTTACGTCAATACTGTGACGAGGGACCGCGTTGTGTGGTTGCCTGTATAAAGTGCTGTGGGGTACGCCAGTACCCCAGTAGTAAAATCGTAAGATTATTTATTTATTACGATTGATGCATTTATATGTAATAAGTTATTAAATTTGATTATTTATTAAAACAATAGTCTTATATGAATTAAATACAGATATTTTTAGATATTATGAAGGTAAAATTCAATGAAGTTTATTTATTTTGTTTCGGATGGCTGTCAGAGGTTTGAATTACGAAGAAATAAGCGCTATTCTAGACCACAAATCTGGCGAGCTTGGGACCAGTTGTAATTCCTGGGTTCTTTACAAGTGTTCAAGATCAAATAATAAGCCAAATATAAAGTTTCAGCAGACAGTTTTGAAATTTGGTTTGGAAATGATACACGAACATTTGGAGGACCGTCACCGGATGCCAACTTAGTCCATTGCAGTGATCCTCAAAAAAGGACCAAATCCTACAAGCGCTGTTGCTCAAACTACATTTTACTTTGTGTAATAAGGCTGATTTGTGATCTCAAGTTACCGATTATGTTTAATAAAAGGTATTCATGAATTGTTTTTTTTTTATTTTAAAGATTACAGTCATTTTAGTATGGGGTGTTCCAGCACCCCAGTGTAGGAATAACATGTGCGCCAAATAGTGTAGGATTCAAGGGTTAACAATAACACAAGTAGGTACATTGTTATCAGTTATATCATCATCATCATGTCAGCCTAGGGACGTCCACTGCTGGACATAGGCCTCCCCCTGCTGCGTCGTACGGTCTAGTTATATAATTATTGATAATTTTCGCCGCTAATGACAAGATGCCAACATCAGTGTGACAGTTCTTAAATGAAATTAGCCACTAAGCAGCCGATTTTCGGCAATTAATTTTGACAGTTCTTAAATCATATTACTCGACAAATTTTTCGTTGTGCAAGACGCTAGTGGTGTTTAATATTTTTTTTCTCGTTAAATACATCCTAATTCAATTTAAGAATCGTTGTGCAAGTGGGCCTTAGAGTACCTACTTCAGTATTTGATTCCTAACGGTTAGTAATAAAGGGCCTGCGTGCGTACCTACGACTACTAGTAACAGTAAAATAAAGGCTAGACTTTAAAGGTTACTACCCGACATTGAACTACTCCAAATTTAAGCCACGGACCTAAGCTAGGGTCAGTACATTATTTCAAAGTTATTTATAACATGTCTTTTAGACGTTATATTTTTATTTATTCGTGTAGGTGTGTGGTGGACGTGGTGATATAACTAGGGGCAGACTTCATAGACCACTAAGCGGCTTTTGGCATAGACTAAAAATACTTGTTCGATGTTTCCACATATCTCCAAAGCACGGTAGTGGTTTAATCTGCCACAATGAGCAGCCACAAATCAAAACAAAGAGCTGCTTGCAGAATCAAGTTCAAAATATAGCAATTGGTGGTACATTTTGAATGACATGTCAAGTCGCGCTATTTGAGCTATGATCTTAGACTTGTAGTATTTTAGGTTATACTCAATACCATCCAGTTAAAAATAATGGTATACAATAAGATATATTATTAAGAATATATGAGAACGGCTCTTAAGTGAAGTAATGTAAAACTAAAAATATATTTTTAGCGAGATATTCCAGAAATGTCAAAATATGTTAAACCGTCAGTTTTGAATAGATTTTACTTTACATAAATCATGTGAATAAAAACAATATTTTTTTTATATTTTTGTATAGATTCTTGCCAACCCTAAAGTAGTTTACAAAAAAGTAGTCACTGAAAAATATCAAAGTTTTACGGTACATCCTGTATAAATAATACAACAGCGTAGGTAAGTTTTTACTATGTCCTTAGCTTTATCATAATCCTAATCTTGATGACGATTTAATTCCTTATAGCCAACAAACATTGAAACGTCTGGATTCAATAAAAGTTCCGGTCTCATAGACCATTAAGTTTCTACAAAAACTTTTGAACGGGTACACTCAATAAAAAAGTTTAAGAACCTCTGACCGTTCCTGTCTTACTATCAAGCTTAACGCGCGTTGTACGTGACCCATTAAGGTGGGTTGTAAGCGAGGATATAGTACTAATTAAATACGAGCTAGACTAGATTTTATCAGTGTCTTCTGGGAAAAAAAGTATGGTGATGATGGGAAAAAAGTATGGATGCTACAGTAAAAATTTTTGCTCTTGAATTTAATTATACTAATATTTATTTTAATCACAGTTAAAACTTTGTTTATGTTTTAATATAATTTGTAAATATATACTCCACCTGCCAGAGTGTTATATCCTGTATTAAAACACTATAATCAACATGGAATCCATCCAACACTCAATTGAAAATTTGAACACAATGTTTAGCCAGAAGATGTCGCAATTCAAGGATAAAATGCAAAGTAATGCCAGCCCTCCATCCAACATTGCTGGTCTGGCTGCAGAATTTCGTGCATTCCAAGAATTCGTAACTGCAGCGCTGAAAGGTTTGCAGCTGCAAGTCCAATTGCTGGCGCGTAGTGTCGACCATTTGGAAATGCAAGGCCGTCGAAAGATTCTTCTTTTTCATGGAGTTCCAGAAGAGAACAAGGAGGACTTAGTGCAAACCATTGTGGGTGTTGTGAAGACGCACATGAAAATCGATGATTTTACTCCCAACAACATCAAACGTTGCCACCGAATGGGTAGACCTGCAACTTCTTCACCACTCAAGCACCGTCCCATACTTATCAAACTCCAGCATGTGTCAGTTCGTGACAAACTATGGTTTTCTAAAACCAAACTCAAAGGCACTGGTATCACAGCCTCGGAATTCCTTACAAAAGCCCGCCATGACGTCTTTGTAGCAGCTCGGGAGAAGATGGGAGTCTCAAAATGCTGGACTAGAGAAGGCATAGTCTATGTCCTCGGGATGAACGGTGAGCGTCATCGAATAAACTCTTTGGTCGATCTACAAAATGTATGCCAACTCAACCTTGCTGACCAGCCAAAACAAGTTCCATCGACTGCGAAGAATGAGCCGGTCAAGGCTAAAAGAGCTGCAGCAACACGGAAATAATCCTGGATTACTCATTTCACTTTGTTATTATTGCATCCCAAGGTGGGTAGTTAGGTTTGTTTTTATACTTGTTTAGTCGGACGGTACTCGTATAATTTTGTTTACTTCATAAATAAGCAAATTCTGCTATTATAATTTTGTAAATGTAAGTACGGTATTTAGAAGATAATTATTATGACTTTGTTTTTATTAAATTATAAATCAAGACTAGCTATGGTGTTATGACTGAGTTGTCACTTTTGACATTTCACGTCATATTCTTACACTAGCGTTTCGTTAGTGCAGCAATATTTTTATTTTGTTTTTAAAGTAACACTTTGGTCGTTGCGTTTATAATATCTAAAGCTTGTATCAAAATTACATCGCTGTTAAATTTAGTATGTAGCCATCCTACTTGGGATATTAATTATTTATATTATACTTGTGTTTTACGTTATATTTTTACTGTAATGGACAACTAACTGGCAGGTGGACTCTGTATTGAATACAATACACAGTTTGATTTTGTTAGATTTAGGTATATAGGTTCTATATTATTATATATTATTTGCTTATATATATTTATTTAGTTAATATTTAAAACTTTATATATTTATTATATATTTAATTTTATTATGGATTGTAACAGTGATAGTGACGACTTTTTTCTGCAAGTAGTGACGATGGCAGTTACGTTAGTGTTCCTTCATTAGCAGATAACCTCCAATCTGTATTTTCTGATGTTCCAAGAAACTTTAATGTTGTGCATATCAATGCCCAGAGTATTCCCGCTCATTTCCCTGATATGCTGGCAAACTTAGACTGTAAGAACTTACACGCTATTCTTGTGTCTGAATCATGGCTTAAGCTATGCCTTCCTTCGACTTCTTACTCTCTGCCCGGCTTCCAACTAATCAGAAATGACCGCATTGGATGTGGTGGCGGCGGTGTTGCAATTTATCTTCGATCCTTTATTGCCTGTAATGTGGTAAACGTGTCTTCACAGCCGCCTTCACCCAATGCTGGTGAACATCTGTTTTTGGAAGTCGAGCTTCATCATACTAAAATTCTTCTTGATATTTACTACTGTCCTTCCTTACGTATTGACTATTTTTCCTCCTTTGAGAATCTCTTACTTAATCTTTCTCCTTCTTACAGTCAAACTATCATTATGGGTGACTTCAACACTTGTCTTCTTAAAAATGACTCACGTTCTTCATCTCTTCATTCTATTTCAGTATCTTGCAATCTTAATATTCTACCTCTTAATGCCACTCATCACGTTCCCAATTCTACTCCCTCACTTCTAGACCTCATTTTTGTTTCCTCGCTTAACCACGTCGCTAAGCACGGCCAATTCTGTGCCGACGAATTCTCTTATCACGACGAGAAGAGAGATAGATTAGCTATCTCTCTTACAAAATTCGTCCTCCTAAGGCAAAGCCAAGAATTCTTCTGCAACGCAATTTTGGTGGTATTGATACTGAACGACTTTGTGATGACGCTAAGGCAATCGACTGGAGGCGGTTATTAACAGCAGAAACCATTGACGATAAGGTAGATATATTTGAAAGGCAGATTTCTGATCTCTATAATTATCATGCTCCCTTACGGCCAATTAAGTTAAAGCATCGTCCAGCGCTTTGGCTTACCAATTAAATAAGAACACTTATTCATAGAAAAGCAGTGGCAAAATACCAGTCTAAACCGACAGATTCAAATAAGGAAAAATATTTAAAAGCGCGAAATCACTGTAATAGGGTGTGTAGGGATGCACAACGCCAGCACATTCATAACTCCGTACAAAACGGTGATCCAGCTAAAGTATGGAAATTCCTTAAATCATTTGGGGTTGGAAAGCAAAGACAAACGATTGCTCCTAATAAAATTGATATCAATATGCTTAACCAGCACTTCTCCGCTTCGTCTAATAGGGTATTTGACTAAAAAAATTGAATTAGTCCGTCAGTTAGATTATCGAAAAATATTGGATACGTATTTTTTGTTTTATCAAATCAGTAAAAAATTACGAAGATAAACCGCATCAAAGATGGAGAAACGTCTAAGAGTGGGGGCTTGTAACGTCACTTGCCAGTAAAAAGTGTACTGGCAAGTGACGTCACACGAGTTTTCAGCGAAGTTTGTAGTCTTCATTTTTTGTTTACGTGACTAAAGAAAATATACGTGTCCAATATGTTTCGATAATCTAACTGACGGACTAATTAGATTTTTTAGTCAAATACCCTATTATGATGGGACAACAAAAATTAACACTTTAGATTATCTATCATCGCTTCCAACTCCTGATTATACTCCATTTGTCTTTAGTCAATTTACTGAATGTGATGTTAAGAAGAGCATCCTATCAATAGCATCCAACGCAGTTGAAAGTGACGGTATCACCCGTAATATGATCCTTCCCATCCTTGGTGAAATCCTATCAATCGATTCTCACATCCTTAATTATTCCATCTCCAATGGTGTTTTTCCAACTGCTTGAAAAAATGCTCAAGTCATCCCTTTACCAAAAAAGCCTAATCCTAAATCCTTCTCCGAATTTCGTCCCATATCTATATTGCCTTTCCTTTCCAAAGTCCTTGAACGCCTTATCTATAACCAACTGAATGCTTTCCTATCTAGAAATAATATCCTGAATCCCTTTCAATCTGGCTTCCGTCCTGGACATAGTACCTGAACCACCCTTGTCAATATTCCGGATGATATCAGGAGAGGCATGGAGGATGGCAATCTCACAGTGCTCTGTTTACTAGACTTCAGTAACGCTTTCAACACTGTAGACTTTGACGTTCTCCTTACCAGGTTATGCTCTCTTAACATATCTCCATCGGTGATCGACTGGTTTCGTAGTTACCTGTTTGTTTGCCGTCAAAGAGTCCGTCTGGATGACACCTATTCCACCTGGTGTGATATCTCTGCCGGCGTACCACAGGGCGGCGTTTTATCTCCTTTGCTTTTCTCAGTTTTTATTAATACTATCTCCAACCATATTTCTTCTTCCTACCACCTCTATGCAGTTGATATGCAAATTTATTATCAGACTAAGCCTGAGAACTTACCACATGGTATTACAATTATTAATAACGATCTGGAACGAATAAGTGATTGGACAAATAGGTTTGGACTACGGGTTAATCCTACCAAGACCCAGGTTATTGTGGTTGGTAGTTCTAGATTTATTTCTAAGATCGACTGGTCAACGCTTCCCCTCGTATCTTTTGATGGTGTTTCAATTCCTTTTAGTGAAAAAGTAAAGAACTTGGGGATCTACATTGACAGAACACTATCTTGGACATTCCAACTAAAAAGCACTAGTCGACAGCTTTTTGCTGCTGGCGCATCATTGAGAAGGTTACGCAACTTTCTCCCAATTGCCACTAAAATAGCACTTGCGCAATCTATCCTTCTTCCCATTCTTGACTATGCCGATGCCAGCTATCTAGATCTTAATGAGGACCAGCTGGACAAACTTGAGCGACTCCAAAACTTTGGTATACGGTTCATATTTGGTTTACGTAAATATGACCACGTCTCTGAATTTCGAAACAAGCTCAAATGGCTGCCAATCCGCCTTCGCCGGAATACTCACATTCTCTGTCTCCTGTATAATGTACTATTTAATCCGTCATATCCCCTATATCTCAAGAAAAGATTTGTATTCTTGCATGACACACATTCGAAGTGCTTGAGATCATCAGAAAATCTTAAGTTGAAAATTCCTGTGCACTCTACTGTGTTCTTCGACAAATCATTTACATTGCTAGCGACAAGACTATGGAATTCACTACCAGAAGATATTAGACAATCGAAAACATTGCCAATATTTAAAAAGCTCGTAAAAGAACATTACTTGTCACTGTAACAACAACCAATCCAATTACATATATGTAAAATATACATTATGTATGTATATATGTCTGTATAATATATATATTTATTTATATACTTGTTATATGTATTATGTAGGTATATATTATTTATGTATGTATTTAATTATATCTAAATATTGTTTATATTAATTTAGTTTCGTTAGGTTAATTTTAGTTTTAAGTAGCTAGTTTTAGTCTAGTATTGTACGCGCGCATACTACCTCTCCATTTAGACGATACTGTCCGTCCATGGTTGTCTGGTAGAAATCGCATTATGCGATAAGACCGCCCTTGTACTTACCATTAGTATATAAGTTATTTACTGTACTTGGTTCTGTAATGACTGGTGTACAATAAAGAATTAAATAAATAAATAAATAAATGGAGCTAGATTAGGGCGAGTAAATGAGAAAATATTTCTTTTTTTTTGTTTTATTTTTGCGGGTGGCAAGGTAACCACTATATTTGGACCGCCATTATTATGCTAGCGGTTTTCCCGGATGCATAAAAAGTTTCGCTCGAAGCCTAGAGTTGACAAAATATAATTATACCTGACAAAGTATTAGCTTTCGCCACAGAGCTGACTCCAGCAGTTTAACGATGAATTTTGCTTTTAATAATAAAAGTAACATGTTTAGCTAACTTTATTAAAAAGTCTCATGATTTTACCGAAAAATATGAACAAGTCTTATCCGCCTAAGACTTAGTCCTAAGACGTAATTAGTTAACAGAACGAGGATACTCCGACAGCGTGTGCAGAATAACATTTAATACTTATCATTTTCTTTTCATTTACATAAATTAAAAACCAACACCATAAAATCTAAACGCCAATAGAATACACCAAATTGTAGTGCCGCAATGACTACTTTTAACATGCAATAGTACCAACACCATAAAGTGTAACATAAATAAATAATGAACGTAACCCACACAGACAAACAAACAACCTGTAGTTAGTGTACAATAAAACCAAAATAGCTGTCCATAACAATAAAAGGCCCTATAAAATGAAGCCACAGATTGTGTTATATTTATAAAATGAAAACTCCGATCTGCCTTCCATTAGAATTCTGTAATAAGAAAAATCTCATGTTTTTGATGATAGACATTTCGTTTATACAGTAGATGAAGACTGCGATTAGATTTTCCGAAATGGGAATAGGGAGGGTATCAGGCGGGGTCACGGATTTGTCATACTAACGTTCGTCACCCTATTCAGTCTGGATCAAAGTCGTGGACAAAGGAGTTCTTAGTGCAGTACGGTGGATTAATACCTTACCAGTGCATTCAGTCAAATCTGATTAAACTAGAAAATGGAACGCGAGTTCAAAGGTAGATCCGAAAGAGAGCAAGGCTAGAATGATGACGTGAAAATGGGTGGTTAAACTTTTTGTGCTACGAATAAGAAAGCCAAAATGCAACCATAAGCATTCTTTTCATTTTGCACTTTGATTATTAATTTACATATTTTTTATTAAAAGTACACTGAATTAACAAAAATACCTGAGGTTCTAGATTGGCGACTACGTATTGGACGACGAATCGCGCAACATAAACCGACCATACCGACTCTCATGATCAAGGAAAACGGTGTGTGTGGGAAGCCTTGAGATATATTATGTCCAGCAGTGGACGTCTAGGAACAAGGTGATATGAAGATGAATGCATTCTATTTATATTAAAAAATATTTTAATTAAGCATATAAGATGTACCTATTCTTTGTTGAAAATCGATAATAAAGCGTTCCTCTTATGTAAGACTTTGTATGTAGGATTTCACATTCAAGTTTATCCCTAAGGCGCCTATCCCAAAGGAGATTCAAGCATAAAGACTGTCCATTGTCATTAATCACTAGAATATTTATCGGCATGTTCGATAGCGTATTATTTGGCCATTATACACAAAACCAATAACAAATTGATTTATTTGGCTAATTTATACTCCGACCCTTGTAACTTATGCGGATGACAAGCGCCCTTAGGTCGGTTTCCATAATTTAACAAGAAATCTAGCTTTATTAAACGTCTTTGCCAAGTAAGAGTCGCACCAAAGATTTTTAAGGTTAAATCATTTTTTATTTTATTTATCAGTGAGTAAATTTGTTTGAAAGCTGTGTTTGGAGTTTCACTGCGAGATCAAAGTCAATGTCCAATAATTTATTCATTTAGGCCACAATGTGACGCTTATGAACGTCAAAATTTTGTTTAATTTCTTAATGATTCTACATTTACATTTACTGCCCCGTTCGCAAAGCAAAACGTAGAACCACGAGAAAAAACGCAATAAAACTCAAGGTCACTCATTTTAATCGCCAATATAATGGTAATACATTTTATTTTTGTAAGAGGCTACAACTTTTTCACATTGTAAGTTGTCTACTAGTGAAAAATTAATGACTATTGATATCATACTCAAGCCGTAAATGACGTTAATTTGGTTTGATCGAATCAAGAATGAGGAGATCAGGTGGTGACCGCGTGTGACATGTACACCAGAGCGCTACCGTGTTGCGTATAATGCTTCAGAGGGCACGTAACGCCGTCAAACCCGATGCGAAAAGAATCGTTAGGCCATGTGCCTGGAAACTGGGTCATCTGAAAACCACCAAAGTTGGTTAGGTACTCAAAGGAAAAAAGCATTTCACTAGTACCTCAAACACATTTGGAAGACCCTGCTGCAAGTAATAATAACAACTTAACAGAAAAATCCAACTCCACAAACGTAGTACTAAAACGCAACTGTATTCAACCACATAAACGCATACTTATTTCACGGAACGAAGAGCCCATGTGCATCAAATAAAACTCCTGTTTATGTGTATCAAAACATCGTCATAGGTAAACCGTTCTCAAAACCAGTACATGAATATGCACAATATGACGTTCAATGACATCACATTGTAAATGGTGCGTAAAATTACGTAAAATTACGTAAAACCTACGTCACAATTGTTTACAAATATGAGTGATATACTACGGAATTCAATATTAGAACTATAGATAGATCTGTAGATTATAGATTCGTTTTTGACAGTTTTTGACATAAGTCAAACACGAATGGCCGATAGTCACGAACATTTACGAGTAGGTATCACGGTTAACCCTAGCCGTCAACAGTTCAACACTATGAATGATTTACGATATGTCTGCGGGTACGTCTCTACTATGATATAGGTATAGGATTTAACTTTAGTTGGCATTACTAATAGAGAATTGCGGGAATTTGTGCTCGCATCATAACGGCACTTCGTAGTTCAATACTGGACAGAGTAGCAAAGCTAACTAGGATTAGTCTGTCTTAATTTACATCACAATATAATAAAGCCTATATAGAAGGATTTTGCAAGACGTATTGGAATAGGGATTGATGTCAAATTTTTCGTCTCTTCACAAATAAATTATTTGCTTAGTGTATTTTTAGTCGCTCTTACAACACACATGTATTAAAAGGGGCTAGTACCACTATGTATTCTTAATTAATCTCCACACGTAATGCGTATGTCTTTGGTGCCTTACCCTACGTTGTAACCAGATAACCAATAGGTACTCCGAGAATCTAGCATCTCATTTAAGTTCATTCCCACAGTCCTTACTAAATAGAACGGTTTCCTTCGAATACTATTCTCAAACTGAGGCGGCGAAGGCATTTGATTCCAGACAATGCTCCTGACAACAAGCCGCACTTAATCATAGTCTTAAGCGAAATTCAAAACAATCTGTTATTGAATAGTTGAAAAGGTTAACAGGAGCGAACTTATTAATTACAATAAGCTTCGTCCTTGCGGTTCACGCCTACAATTTAACTGAATTTTCTTTAAGCAAAATAATTGATAATAACAAAAAGTAAACGATGAAATAGAGTAATCACATTTTTGTGGCAGAAATTATTACTCTCTTGAAGGTTAAATGAAAGAAGAAGATTATTGGTATTAAGGTGAACGCAAAGACGTTATGATAAATGCCATGCAAATAAGAATTTACTTTTCATACAAATTATATTTGGTAGCGCCATCTACCTTCCTATCGAAAACTAATTACATCAACGTCAATCGTTCCACGCTTGCTCGTCCAATGTGCGCGATCCTTTTGTCTCTTTCGCTCCCCTCCCAAGGCACGTCTACAGAACAGTCTAAAAAGAACGACTCAGCTGACGGCTGTATATAGCATACGCGTCCCGCAAAACCGCACCGCTATATTTTTTACCGCTCCCGGGATATAACGAGAACTAAACCACGCACGAGTGTAGTGGAGTGATTCAACGCAGCTTCAGGATTCTCGAAGACACCAGGCGGAACCATTCGCAAGGAAAGAGGGCTGACGTACAAGGTAAGGCGTGTTCCCACACCCCCGTCGCCATAAGAACCCACATCCTATAGTCCACAATATTAATAACCTTTCCAAATCGCCTAGGAACATTCGGTTCGCCGAAACAATATTATTGCGGTATAAATCAGGTTATTATTGATACAATATTTTTTCATTCGGCGATAGCAACTTTTAAGAAAATAATAATGTAGCAACGCTTAAAATATAGAAATATTTACTTTTATGAATTTATTTTCATGAAGTATCGTATTACAAATTTTAAATTGGTATATTCAAGACATCATATTTTAGTAGTAATCACAGAACTGTTTGGAGTTTTTAGTCATATTTTAGTCATATATTAATTTTCATTATAACATATTATATACAACAGAATAAAACTACGTAAATAACTAAACTAACCTAAACTAAACCAATCGATAAAACTAAATAAGTTATAATAAAAAAATAGAAGAGGAAAATGAATAAAAAAAATAAAAAGATTAAAAGTCAGCTGGTAGCGTGCCCAGAAGGCTGGCAGCATTGCCACGTTGTATGGCAATGCTTATACTCTCTGCAAAATATAAACCAACCTTCACGGGTATGTATTTTTTTTTTTAATTTTTTTTTTATTGCTGCTAGTGGCAGACGAGCGAACGGCCCATCTGATGGTAAACGGTAACCGCTGCTCATGGACTTCGCTAATGTCAGGGTATACACAGCAAAGCCGCTGCCTACCGTGAAAGTAATGCTCTCTTTAAACCTCGTTTGAAGAAGGACAAGTCATAGTGCTCGGGAAACACCGCAGCAGGTAGTTCATTCCAGAGCCTACACGTACGTGGTAGAAAAGATCGCTGGAAGCGCACCGTACTAGATGAGAACGCTTCCAGGTAGTACGGGTGAACTCTACTGCGTCGGCGAGTGGTACGTTGGTAGAAGGGTGACCCTGGTACCAAATTAAACAATTCTTCGGAGCACTCCCCGTGAAAGAGTCGGTAAAATACGCAGAGAGAACCAAAGTCTCTCCGCTGCTCCAGCGACTCTAGTCTAGCCGTGAGATCGGGATCATCGACGATTCGAACAGCTCGTCTCTGTAGGGAGTCAAGTGGATCAAGCTGATATTTTGGCGCTCCAGCCCAGAGATGTGAGCAGTACTCCACATGTGGCCGGACTTGCGATTTATAAAGCATAAGCCGTTGGCTTGGTGTGAAGTACCACTTAGTCCGGTTCAGCACTCCCAGCTTCTTGCTTGCCAATTTGGCTTTATCCTCCAAATGACTCCCAAATTGGACTTTGTTCGATATTTCGACGCCGAGGATCCCAATATTCTCGGCAATATGCAGGGGTACTCCTTGAAACCGAGGCGCTATAACGAAAGGGTCCTTCTTCGCAGTGAACGCGCATACTTGTGTCTTAGTGGGGTTAAATTGAACAAGGTTCTTTTCACCCCATTTGGAGGCGCGCCCTAGAGAGTCCTCGACTTCAGACACAAGTTGCAATCGTCTTTCCTGTACCTGGCTCCGAGGGACATTCTGGTGGCTGGTGTACCGCGCATCACCCGTACTGTCATCTGCATAGCAATGCATGTTCTCAATTGACAACAAGTCATTGATATGCAAGATGAACAGCGTTGGGGAGAGCACCGAGCCTTGTGGGACGCCAGCGTTGATCGACTTCATTTCGGAGCAGCTGCCGTCTGTGACGACTTTAATGCTCCGATCAGCCAGAAAGCTGGCAATCCATTTGCAGAGTCCCTCGGGGATTCCATAAGATGGTAACTTCGATAGAAGTGCCCTGTGCCAGACCCGGTCAAACGCCTTGGCAATGTCAAGGCTAACGGCTAGAGCTTCGCCCCCACTCTCCAAGGCTTCTGCCCAGCGGTGTGTAAGGTACACTAGAAGGTCGCCAGCCGAACGACCATGCCGGAAACCGTACTGGCGGTCGCTGATCAGCTGGCGATCCTCTAGGTACTGGAGGAGTTTGTTGTTGATGACTCGCTCCATTACCTTGGAGAGTAAGGACGTTACCGCTATTGGCCTGTAGTTTGACGGGTCCGATCTGTCACCCTTTTTAGGAATAGGGTGAACATGGGCTATCTTCCACGAAGATGGAACCCTGTAAGCATTATAGGAAAGACGATATAAGCGCGTTAATACGGGGGTCAACTCAGGGGCGCACGTCTTCAGCACCACTGCTGGGATGCCGTCAGGCCCACTCGACTTGTGGATGTCTAGAAGTTTGAGCTGCCGCCTGACCGCACGTTGTGTAATGCGGATTTCAGGCAGGGAGCTCCCACACCAAGGGATGGACGGTGGTGTGGCTCCCTTGTCATCCAAGGTCGAGTTCGAGGCAAATAGTTGGACCAAGACGTCAGCCTTGTCTTTTGCGCTATGGGCCAGACTGTCATCAAATTAACGCAGTGGCGGGAGACTGATCTGGCAGAAGTTGCCTTGCGCAGCTTTGGAGAGCGACCAGAAAGCACGACTCCCTGAGGGATATCTTCCAAGCTGCTCACCAATTCTGGCAACGTGTTCTGCCTTGGCCTCAGCAATAGCCTTCTTGCTGGATCTAGAAGCGGCGTTGAATAAGCGTTTCTTCTCCTCGACCCAAGGACTTCGACTCTCCTGGCCTCGTTCCAGGCCATATATGCTGACTGCTTTTGCTGCGCAGCCTCCCTACAGGTTTTATTAAACCACGGGCGGCTGCGCCCGCCAACAGGTATGTGGACGTTTGGGATGAATAATTCCATCCCTAGGAGTACCACTTCTGTGACACAGTCAGCACAAGAGTCGGGGTCATCAGAGGAGAAACAGTGCCGCTTCCATGGGAAGGACGCGAAGAATTCCCGCAGTCCGTCCCAAGCTGCTGACTTATATTGCCAGACTCTGCGGGAGCCAGTCGCATTGGAGCGATCTGGTTTCGCAACGGGGGCTGTGGTGCGGACAAGGCAGTGATCTGATGACCCGAGAGGTGCATCGACCACCACCCTGTAACCGCATGGGTGCGTAGTCAGCAGTAGATCCAACAAGGAGGGTACATGGCTCACAACGTCTGGGATACGGGTAGGCTGTTTCACCAGTTGTGAGAAGCCATAGGCCGACGCCATATTGTACAGGGCCCGACCCGGGAGGTCAGTGGTCCGGGATCCCAACCACTCCTTGTGGTGAGCGTTAAAATCACCAAGGACCACCACCTCCGCGGAAGGGAACCGTTCCAATATTTTATCAGTCCCCTCTTGGACGCTCTCAATTAATTGAGTTGGCCCCAACTCACTGGCATGAGACCTGTAAAGGCACGCGTAGATTCGGGATTGGCCCCCATGATCTACTCGTAGCCACAAAATTGACAGGTCTCGATGCTCGAGGCCCCGAAGGCGGCGGTAGCAAATATCGCCCCGGACGAAAACGCACACCCCGGCTTTACGGTGGAAGGAATGCTCCAATTCGTAACCGGGGTATTTCAAGTACGATATATCGTCCGGGGCGCCTATTTGCGTCTCCGTTAAAAAGAGCAGGGCAGGCCGCGCCGTCTCAAGGTGGTGATGGACGGCGTCGAGGTTGCTGTGTAGACCCCTAACATTACAGAAATCCATTTTTATTGTGGATATGGAGTTCGCCGTGGTAAAACTTCTGCTCTTATTTTTCTTGCGCGCCATGATTTCTGAGAGAGAGCGAGGGATAGGGGAAATGAGTGTGGTGAAGTCTAAGTGGTGCCCAAAGAAAGTGTATAGCCGTGTGCGGGGTGGATCCGCGAGTTGTGTGGGGAGCTGACATGCAGCACGGAAGGGCCCCCGGTGCCCCCTCGTCTGCAGCCACCGGGATCCACTCCGGTCTCCTACCCCGGCACGATGTCTGCAGAACGAGATTTTCGCCGGTTGGCGGAACAGCCTCCCGAGTAGGATGGCCTCGGGTTCGGGTCCCCTACTGACCGGCAGGTGGCCGGCGTACCATTTCCACCAGGTCTCCCTGAACTGCACGTCAGACCCCCACGCCCAACAAACCCACCACGACTTTTGCCAAGCTGGCCTCAAGCCCCACGCAGACTCCACAACACCCAGGGAAAGGATGGGAGAGATGGGAACGGCTACTCTGCCCTTCAACCGGAACGCAAGTCTGCTTCGCGACCAAAATAGACAGGGTGGTGGTACCTACCCGTTCGAAACCAGCTTCTAACAGGTGTTACCTCTTAGAAGACTGGTCTCTTCCACCAGTGATAGGAGGGGTAGGGGGGAGTAGGGCAACAATACCGCGGGCGAAGTAAGGAGTGCAGTATTGATGGCTAAGGAAGCCGGGCGCGCGTACCCGAAGTCGCCTATATTGCAGCCGGACAGGATACAAATAGGTTAGACCCCCTGGCTAAAAATGTATTTTTCTATTCTTCCTGATAAATATGTAACGCCTCAGTACAAACGCATCGCATCGCTTGACTCCAACGTGAGGCTAGGTACGAAAATAAGCGACGAGGATGTCATAAAAATAATGCTTATCGAAAATATTTTTTGCAATAGAGATCTTCCTTATTGGGGGAAAGTGGGGGTAATTTTGTGACAAAAGTAATATAGAAGTATTGTATTTTATACAGATGTCCTCGCGGCTTATTTTTAGTGACAGTTTTGTTAATTTATTTTGTTTTGTTTCAAATTTTTCAACTTTTCATCAGACAATTTTCGTAGACTATTTCCGTCACAACAAAATGTGTAGGTAATTAAAATTTTAAACCGGTTACGAAATGTAATGGTTTCAAATTTTAGCAATTGTCCATACAGGAAACTTTATTACATTAACTTTTAAGAGTTACAAAAACAGTATTATTTTAAATATTTTCGATGGTTCCAACAAAAGAACTCAGTAAGGTATTAAAAAGAATAAGAACAAGTATTTGCGGTCTTTACCCTGCCTATTTGTGCAAAGTTAGCTATTGGCAAACATCATACATGTCTGCTATTTACAGCCAACTTGCAGCCAACTATAATCACTTACCATTAAGCTTGTCTAACACCTGACCCATAAAAAGATACGAAAGCGTCCTCTCCAAAAAGGCAAAACCTTTTTGTATGGACTTAAATGACACTGAAGTCAGTTTAAAATTAGATTTGTAATGATAAATGGCTGCGGTGTGTTTGAAGTTAAAAATAACCTACTTCACGGGAGATATCAACCGGTAGTCAGATGTGGGGCAGAGTGAAGTCGTGGTGAAGTTGTTTACGATCGAGTTTAAAACAAGCGACCGCCGCGCCGGGCGCAGCGGTCACTTTGGTTCGAGACGTCGCCGATCGGAACGTTACTCTGCCCCCTCTGTCAGTGCGATCTGACTCTGAGTACCTGGAATATTTCAGATAAACGCATACTTTGCTAATTAAATATAAAATGTTGGTTAGAATATTGTGATTAAATTATTGAATTAGAATATTTTGCCTATATTATATTTGAATATTTACCGTTGCTGTAAAAATGTGTAATATATTTATATTTTGATTTGATATTTTATATTAAAAAGCTTTTCTAGCTACAGTGTTGTATTTTTTTAAATCTTTTACTAACCTACTTCTAACACATGCAATAATAATTACATCATCTGCACCAACTACTGTGATTATTAACCGTGTAATTTTCTATAATTAGCTTCACTGTAAGATCCCTGGTACCCATAACTCATGTTTAATCTTATCTTGGGTACCAGTGTTCAATCTACATTTATATAGACGCAAACATTATTTTGTAATATTGCTACGGTAATACTTTTGTAAATGTATGTACCTAAGTGTAACAGAATGTGAATAAATAATTTATTTATTTATTAGAAAAACAACGTTTTTAACATAAATGTAGTATACATGCTTCAATCTGTACTTGTTTATTGTCTCAAGAATATTTCTTTGCAATGTGTTTCTGAATTTTAAATACAACCTCTTACGTGCTTCACACTCTAAGAATGGTTGACGGGAGATTGCCTTGTTAGGGACCTCTCGGCAGCGGAGACGTACTATTTGTATATACTGAAGGCAAGAACCTAGGCTAAGTTTCCTTACATGCAGTTGTATGTAGTACACAAGTGTTTGCCCGTGTAACCTGGTTCAGCAATTATTATTGATACAATATTGCTTTCCATGTTAGAGTGCTATAGTAAACTATTAGGATCCTTTAAAGTTTTGTACATCCATTTACTGTCAATTCGCAATTTAATTAATTGTTATACAATGTGATTTCGTTTTCAAAGCAGTTGAATAAAATTTAAAGTAACATTGTACCATTTATAAATTTTCTTATCTCACCAAATTAGCTATAGAATGCGGGTGAGTACAGTCTAAGTTGTGTCATATTATATAGTCAATCACAGGAAAATTAACACAGCGGAGTGGCTAGTGATAGTTATTTAAAACAAAATATTTTTTGCGATTTATAAAATCGTTTATTGAAGATCGTCAAAGCGCAACGACATTGCGCGTGGCTCCACATGCACGATGCGCATAATATGTTCTTGTAAAATGTTATCATTAAGAACCTATCTTTTATCCACCGTTTGCCTCATATACCTTAGCGTTGTATCGATTTCATTCAAGACTTTTGGAGCACGGAGTTGTTGTTCGAATGACAACCTGAAACTATAGCTCTATAATATTGTATCGATAACTAGAGGATGGTCGATGGTACGCCCTCACATTATTTTTTCTTTAACCGTTACTGCCCGATCTTTTAAGAATTTTGGGCAAAACCTACTTAGAGCACCCTATACTATCCATAATAATAGGCACATAAATGACAGATTTTAGCTTCTTATGACCAGTGTTTGCAACTGGGCGTTGTTTGTCAGTCAGTCAGTACCGCAAGAATTTTATATACACAGATATTTCAGACAACTTTTGAGCGTATACATATTATAAGTTTGCAATGCATCATCAAAAACGTACTACTTTCACCTATATAATACTTTAAAACGCTATCAAAGAGACCCATTCCATTTGCATCCCATACCCGCTTGACCGCTAGCGCCAATTCGCCGAATTCCCTCAACCGCTCACGTTCTAAACAAAATGACGCGCCGCCGCTCGCCAGATGGGCGCGCTAACATAAACATTTATTGTTGATAAGTCGGTAACATGAGTAAGTTGAAATGATGTTTTTCTTCAACCTTATAAATGACTCGTTCAAGTCGTATGAATTCTTTGTTGATATTTAGTTTCTAATTTATTATACTTAGCAGCGAACATTGACTATCGTTGAAAAAAACACTTTGTGTATTTTAAACAGGATTATTTTAAAAAGAAAATCGATGACATACATATTTTATGAGTTTTCACTGTAGAGGGATTCTATCTTCACCGCATTAAATAAAAAAAACATGTATCATAGTATAAAAATATTTAATTACACGCATACGATTAGCACGTAATCACGGAGCGCGCGAAACAAACAGTGGCATTTGACATTATTTTTTCGTTCCGGGTTAACGATTTTAAGACTCGCTTCGTATTTTTAGCATAAAGATATATTCAATGATTTGAATATAACAGAGAAAAAGGATTTAAAACATTACGTTATAGAAAGAAACAGTAAATTCAGACTGAGTATAGCGCTGTAACCCAAAAGGGAAAATAGTCACTTGTGCGCGGTCTACGGAGTTTCGAAAAAGGGAGAATAGTCACTTGTGCGCGGTCAAGCGGATACTTGAGTCACTGTTTCAATACTTAGCTCCACCTAAGCTAACCGCGATCGTTTCGAGTATATCTAATGGCCTTCAAGTATTATGTAGGTACGTACGACTTGGGGGAAGCATGTCATTCAACTGTTGCGCTGCGTATAGATACAAAGTTAAGTTTGAAAATGATTTAAAACATTCGCGCTTTGTACCTATATCGGACACCTTGTATGAGTCAAATAGTTTCATAAATCTAATAGTAATTACGGCTTACGCAGCTCCGTCGAAATGCCGGGAATGCAATACGCATTTTAACTTATTATAATGTGCCTGTGTATGTCACTGAACTCCTCCTAAACGAGTGGACCGATTTTGATGAAATGTTTTGTGTGTGTTCAAGGGGTCTTGAGAATGGTTTAGATTCACAATTTAGTCCACTGGAAAATGATATTTAAGTTAATTTTTAATTTGTAAGTAGTTGTTGATTTTGGAATGTTTCACATTGGACTGCGCTACAATCGCAGTGTCAAATCTGTGTCAAATCTATATAAATAGGAGTACGGTAGACTCGATCGAAACCTTACCCTAAAACATTAAAAAATAAAGATTTCGAGTCAACAACATATATCCGCAAAATTCGGATTGTCGAATATTTTATTAAATCCTAATGGTTCTGACAGACAAATCGCAGTCGCCATTTTAGCGAAACGTACGTAGTAGTACTAAGTAGTTTGTATGTGTAAATACTTTTTGCAGTTATATTTCTTAAACAGTTAAAACGACAATTATAGAAGTAGGTATCCGCAAAATAAAGGAGATTTGTGCTACTCCGAACATAGATGATATACTATAACTAGAGAACCCCGAATTTACGCCAGCGAAGCCGCGGGCAAAAGCTAGTCTTATTATAACTTTAAATAGTTTCACGCGGTTAGACCCCATATTCTGTATCTGATATCGTTTTACGATCACTTTCATTTCTCTATAAATTATTTAAAGAATAAGACTGCGAAGATATTTTGAATAAAACATGTGAATAAATGTAGATAGTGCCATGATAAAAGAGGTATCCAACAACTTTTGTTTGAGTTGGTCTTATTGGCCTCGAATGTTTTACTGAAAAGTATATCATATCAAGACGTTGAAATAATGCCTTTTTAGTCCACGATTGTACGTAGAAAATTCAATTCCATACAGTAATTCAAAGATACATGGTTTCTAATCAATCTATAGTTTACGGATTCTATCGCGATTTATTGGTTTTAAAAATATTACATTTAAACCGAATAATCTAGAAACTACTTGATTTCAATATCTTACAGTCGCGGCAACCCAAGAAAATATTCAGTTCATAGTAAAAATGTAGATATTATTAAAAAGGCTTACAAACAAACTTTCTAACTGCCAGCAGAACTTCTATGATTGCTTGGAACTAGAGCAATTCAGTCACAACAAAGATTTATTTAACTCGATCATATGATTTTATTTAGTCAGTGCGTTTCTGAATTTGATATGCGAAGTTAAATCGCACACTTCATCCTATTTCAACTCGCTAATTAAATTTTAATTGTGCTGGCATAGCGTAAAAGCTAAAATGGAAGACCAATTTACCTTTTCGGTGTTATTTTTCATATTTTAGATCGTATTTTTATAACAGCTGTTCTTCTGGGACAAGAAATTTTTAATTTGAAGCGGAGTCATTTAATACGAATAAAAGAAATATTCGGACCGTGTATTGGAACATACAGTAAAATACAACACAGTCTACTTCTTCTTTTCGTGTGAGTGTGAGGTAAACTCTGATGTCAGAGTTTTTCAGACCTCCCAAAGGCCTCCAACATGGCCAAACGATCCTTGCACAGTTTTACTCTCGGTTGAAATATAATTCAAAATACTGACCTAGTCCTGTATGATCTATAGACGTCGCAACGTGATAAGATGCTTCAATAGGAAAAATATTGGATAGGAAAAATTCATAGCCAAGTTTTCGGTAAAATATGCAAACCGTGATTTGTGTGACCCCGCCGCTAAGGGACATCGAGGCGGTTTAGTAAGTTAGGCTCAAACATCTTTAGGTCTTACAAGCCTCCTTCACCTTCCGAAAACTTGACTCATAGAACAGTGTGCCACAGTGGCAAGAACAAATAGTCCTTCTAAAACGTATATTAGTTTGTGCAGTATAGCAGTTTGCTAGGGATCGAAACGCTATACTATCAGTCGCTATTGTCTCATAGCAAAAGTTTATATTTTGTATACACTAATGCAATATCCAACATTAATAAGGTAGCTAAGTGTGAGACATACACGCCCATACATGATATATCAACACTCATGTCATATCCGTGGACCACACACACACACACACACCTCTCCGGAAATCGAAAAGTACGCTTGTAGGCGAGTGCTTTACTCGCAACAGCCGAAAAACATAAAACATCCAAAACGTCAATACATACATACATAGACTCACGCCTGTTTCCCGCAGGGGTAGGCAGAGACTAAGGAGCGCCATTTGCAACGATCTTGACATATCTCTCTTGCTTCATTCACTCCCATCAGATTCCTCATGCATGCTCTTCTGTTCAGGGTGCTTCTAACCTGTCCTGTTTTTAGGATGTCTCCAATCTGGTCAGAGAACGTCCGACTAGGTCTTCCCCTTCGTCCTGTCCCTTCCAGACTTGCCTTATATACGAGGGTCAAACTGAAAGTTCTTAGAAAATCAAAAACTGATTACATTAGCCAGTTATTAGTTTTATTATATCTTTTCAAAATATTGTCCATTGACGTCAATACACCGCTGCATGCGATGGAACCACTGGGAAAAGCACTTTGCCCACTCGTCCTTAGGGGTCTCTTCAATGGCATCGCGATACGCAGCCACCGCTTCTTCAGCATTCATAAACCGCTTTCCTTTAAGTTTTTCTTTAATTTTTGGAAATAAATAAAAATCACAAGGCGCGAGGTCGGGGCTATACGGCGGGTGACCCAGTAATTCAACGTTTGATGTCGCCAAATAGTCGATCGTTCGCTTGGCGGTGTGCGACGAGGCGTTGTCGTGGTGAAGGAGGATCCTACTGCGAGGTCATTTCTCTCGAACTTTTTCCAAGACAAGTGGCAAACAATTGGTAGTGTACCATTCTGCAGAAACTGTTTTTTGATCCTCTAACACAATTGTTGCGAAATGACCTATCCTTCCAAAGAACGAGGCCACCATTTTTTTTCCCGCACTTCGATCTCTCTTCACTTTAGTTGGCAACTCCTCGAAAGGAAACACCCACTGAGCAGATTGTCTTTTGGTTTCAGGATCATAACAGTAAATCCAGCTTTCGTCACCTGTTAGTATGTCGAACACAGCATTTGAGTCACCTCCGTTAAATCTTTCAATCATTTTACGGCACCAATCCACACGATGGAGTTTTTGAGCCTTAGTCAAATTATGAGGTATCCACCGGGCGCAAAGCTTCCTGACCGCTAAATGTTCGTGGAGGATTTTGTGCACTTGACTCATACCGATGCCTAAGCTTGTCTGAATCTGCTGATAGGTCACTCTTTTGTCAGTCTCTATCATACGCCGCACAACACAGATGTTATTTTCAGTCGTCGCCGTAGAAGGCCGTCCCTCACGTACATCATCAGTGAGATTAGTGCGACCACGTTTAAACTCATTAAACCAGTTGTAAACAGTCGCACGAGATGGGGCTTCTTCGTGAAAGGCCAATCGTAGTCTATCATAACTTTCTTGTTGACTTAAATGACATCGAAAGTCATAAAAAATCATTGCACGAAAATTTTCTCGTGTTAAATTCATGTTGACGTGACACAGACAATTTTCAATTTGCCGCCAAATCGTAAAACAAATGACAAATGAATGAAATATATACTCAGTAATATTAGCAAAGAGTTCTATTTTCAAATTTTAGAATATTTTTTTTATTATATTGTTTATAAGTGGCCATTTCTAAGAACTTTCAGTTTGACCCTCGTATCTGCTTGGTCAGTCTTTCGTCATCCATCCTCTCCACGTGTCCAAACCATCTTAGCATACCTTTCTCGATACTTGTCACTACATCTTCTTTTACCCCACAACACTCTCTTATCACACTATTCTTTACTCTGTCAGTCAAAGAAACACCACACATACTTCGCAGTGCTCTATTATTCTACTTTCATGACTCTTCTGCCATACCCAACTATCACTACCATACATAAGAGTAGGTACTAACACCCCTCTATGGACAGCCAAACGTGCCTTTTTGGACACGTTTTGGCTATTCATAAACGCCTTCAGAGCTCCATTCACTCTATTACCTGCATTAACTCTTCTTTCAATATCTTCTACATTCTTACCATCTCTTGTAAACAGCGTATCTAAATATACAAACTCATTCACTTGCTCCACTCGCTGTCCATCGATCATAACATTACAAGCCGTAACGCATTCCTCCTTTTCAAAAACCATAACTTTCGTTTTACTTACATTTACTTTCATTCCCTTCCTCTCTAACGCACCATGCATGATTGTTACCATCTCCTGCAACTCCTCCGCTGAAGACGCAAGTATAACCTGATCATCAGCATAAAGGAGGCATTTGACAAATAACTCATTCATCCTTAATCCACAGTCACTATTTTTCAAATCTTGCAAACAACTGTCCATGAAGAGGTTGAACAGCCACGGCGACGCTACACATCCCTGTCTAACACCTGTTTCGATGGTAAACCAATCCGTGTACGACCCATTTATCCTCACACAAGCTCTAGAATCTTCATTAAGGGATTTCAGAGCTCGTATGAGGCTGCTGTTCACCCCATACATCGACAGTACCGATCACATTTCATTCCTCACCACTTTATCGTAAGCCTTTTCCAAATCCACGAATGCGCAATAGACCTTTTGACCTTTGGCCAAGAATTTTTCGGCTACGTACCGCCAGGAAAATACTTGATCCGTGCACCCCATACCCTTTCGGAATCCTGCTTGTACATCCCATATTTTCTTGTCGGTTACTTCCATAACTCTTTCAATCAGTACCTTTGCATACCATTTGCCAACAATACTGAGAAGGCTAATGCCTCTATAGTTCCTGCAGTCTTGTTGCGAGCCTTTTCCCTTATAAAGAGGCACAACCACCGCTGTGGTCCAGTCATCAGGTACTCGGCCGGTGCTCCAGCACAAGTTAAATAAGCGCTGCAGCTGACCAACTATGATGCCCTGTCCAGCCTTCAGCATTTCAACTGTAATCCTATCATATCCTGCAGCTTTACCTAATTTTATACTTCCCAACGCCTTCACAATCTCATCCACACCAATATTGCTTTCATCATTGCTATTATTACCATTGATTTCGTCGATTGATGTCTCTATCGCCGTTCTTTCAAATAGACCTTCAAAATACTCCTTCCATCTCTTCAGCACGCATGATTCACCATTCACTATCTTTCCATTCTTGTCTCTGATTGACGCGTATTCTGAGGATTGAGTTCTTCCTCGAACTGCACGAACGGATTTCCAGAAAAACTTTATGTTTCTCCGGAAATCTTCAGATAGTCTGCTATCAAATTCATCTTTCTTTTCCTCTTTTTCCCTTTTAACAATTTCTTTCTCAATTATTTTTGACCTAACAAACTCCTTTCTTGCTTCATCTATGTCATCAGTCGTTGCCTTTCCCATTCTTTCATTTGCTCTGGCAGCCAACCAATCTAACCAAGTTTTCTTCTTCTCTGACACTGCTGATTGTACATCCTTGTCCCACCATATATTCTTAACCTTTCGTATTTTCCGTCTCTTGATCACACCACATACTTCAGACGCTACACATACTATCTCTTCTTTAAAAGATTGCCATAATTCTTCCATATCATTCATGCCATCGAACCTCTCAAATCTTGCTATCAATCTTCGCTTATACTCATCTTTCACCTCTTTTTCTTGCAGATTTTCTACTTTTATTCTTTCTAGGACCCTATTTTCATAATGTTCTCGGTGTCGCCATCCTTTAAAGAGTCCACTTATCCGGCTTATCACCAAGAAGTGGTCTGTGTGGATGCCGATCCTTCGATACACCCTTGTATCTAACACATTCTTTCTCAAACGTTCATCTACAATTACAAAATCAATCATACTTCTTCTAACATTCTTAGCCTCACGCGTATACATGTGTATCCTTTTGTGATTAAACATGGTGTTCGTCACACAAAGGCTCCACTCTAAACAAATCTCAAGCAAAACTTTTCCATTTTCATTCACACTCTCATCAACAAATCCACCTAAAGCCCTTTCAAATCCATCTCGTTTTACTCCCACCTATCCATTGAAATCACCTAACAAGATCAATCTTTCGTTATCCTTACATTTCCTCAAAATCGCTCTTAAGTTCTCCCAAAATTCCTGCCTTTCGTCTTGTTCTAGCTGTGACATACCCGCTACTATATTGACCTGGGCGTAAACCCCTACAATAAAGAGACGAGTAAGGCCTACTTTCATTCTCATCCACAATAGTCTAGCATTTACATATTCATATTCCTTAACGCACTCATTCATTCGCGCAGACAGTATTAAACCAACTCCCTTGCAGGCTCTGGTGGTACTGTCTACCCCAGACCAATAAGCCGTGTAGCTGTCATGCTTGGTGGGGCCACAACCTTTCCTTTTTGTCTCATTCACACATAGAACATCAATCTTTCTATCATCCATCATCTGGCATACTTCATTCAATTTACCATCCATTCCTCCTCCAACATTTAATGTTGCAAATCGGTTTCCGTAGGCCGTTTTTCGCCCTCGCGGGAAACGAGACGTGATGGGTTGCGAACCGCGTCGCCGCAGTCTGGAGAAATATTATTTTCAGTTCTCATAGCGTTCCCACGAGTAATAGGGTTTTAGAATGTCCATCCCCGCAGAGCCCTGTACGAGGGTAAGATGGAATACTAGCTGTGCCCTGTGACCACCAACACATGCACCCTCCGTTAGCGACCAGCTTGCCCTCTGGCCATGAATCCCTCGGCACGGGTCGGTTGACACCTTGGATTGGGGTTTGTTTTCGGGTATGCTCCCTGAATGTTGGTTTTATTTCGGAGTTTTCCTTCTCCTAGACGGGTTGCCATCCAAAGCTGACGAGGCCCATCCCCCCAAAGAGAGTGGTTTAATGTCTGGGGTAGACAGTACCACCAGAGCCTGCAAGGGAGTTGGTTTAATACTGTCTGCGCGAATGAATGAGTGCGTTAAGGAATATGAATGTGTAAATGCTAGACTATTGTGGATGAGAATGAAAGTAGGCCTTACTCGTCTCTTTATTGTAGGGGTTTACGCCCAGGTCAATATAGTAGCGGGTATGTCACAGCAAGAACAAGACGAAAGGCAGGAATTTTGGGAGAACTTAAGAGCGATTTTGAGGAAATGTAAGGATAACGAAAGATTGATCTTGTTAGGTGATTTCAATGGATAGGTGGGAGTAAAACGAGATGGATTTGAAAGGGCTTTAGGTGGATTTGTTGATGAGAGTGTGAATGAAAATGGAAAAGTTTTGCTTGAGGTTTGTTTAGAGTGGAGCCTTTGTGTGACGAACACCATGTTTAATCACAAAAGGATACACATGTATACGCGTGAGGCTAAGAATGTTAGAAGAAGTATGATTGATTTTGTAATTGTAGATGAACGTTTGAGAAAGAATGTGTTAGATACAAGGGTGTATCGAGGGATCGGCATCCACACAGACCACTTCTTGGTGATGAGCCGGATAAGTGGACTCTTTAAAGGATGGCGACACCGAGAACATTATGAAAATAGGGTCCTAGAAAGAATAAAAGTAGAAAATCTGCAAGAAAAAGAGGTGAAAGATGAGTATAAGTGAAGATTGATAGCAAGATTTGAGAGGTTCGATGGCATAAATGATATGGAAGAATTATGGCAATCTTTTAAAGAAGAGATGGTATGTGTAGCGTCTGAAGTATGTGGTGTGATCAAGAGACGGAAAATACGAAAGGTTAAGAATATATGGTGGGACAAGGATGTACAATCAGCAGTGTCAGAGAAGAAGAAAGCTTGGTTAGATTGGTTGGCTGCCAGAGCAAATGAAAGAATGGGAAAGGCAACGACTGATGACATAGATGAAGCAAAAAAGGAGTTTGTTAGGTCAAAAAGAATTGAGAAAGAAATTGTTAAAAGGAAAAAAGAGAAAAGAAAGATGAATTTGATAACAGATATCTGAAGATTTCCGGAGAAACATAAAGTTTTTCTGGAAATCCGTTCGTGCAGTTCGAGGAAGAACTCAATCCTCAGAATACACGTCAATCAGAGACAAGAATGGAAAGATAGTGAATGGTGAATCATGCGTGCTGAAGAGATGGAAGGAGTATTTTAAAGGTCTATTTGAAAGAACGGCGATAGAGACATCGATCGACGAAATCAATGGTAATAATAGCAATGATGAAAGCGATATTGGTGTGGATGAGATTGTGAAGGCGTTGGGAAGTATAAAATTAGGTAAAACTGCAGGATATGATAGGATTACAGTTGAAATGCTGAAGGCTGGACAGGGCATCATAGTTGGTCAGCTGCAGCGCTTATTTAACTTGTGCTGGAGCACCGGCCGAGTACCTGATGACTGGACCACAGCGGTGGTTGTGCCTCTTTATAAGGGAAAAGGCTCGCAACAAGACTGCAAGAACTATAGAGGCATTAGCCTTCTCAGTATTGTTGGCAAATTGTATGCAAAGGTACTGATTGAAAGAGTTATGGAAGTAATCGACAAGAAAATATGGGATGTACAAGCAGGATTCCGAAAGGGTATGGGGTGCACGGATCAAGTATTTTCCTTGCGGTACGTAGCCGAAAAATTCTTGGCCAAATGGGAATGTTGTGTGGGTTATTTTATAACATGAAAACTAAGCTTCTGTTTGTTTGAAAGTAAGAAGTTGGGTTTTGCCTCATGCATTCTTATCATTTTATCTTAGCCTCAAATGAAAATATTTGTAGTGCTTATAGAAGCTTGTTAGACAACGTTTGGAATTGTCATTATTTGGGCGGTCAACTTAAACGCTACTAGGTTTCTAGTAGCGTAAGATGGACTGCTATTGTGGTTTGCAAGATGCGTTAAGCTATAGGTTATAATAATTATTGGCTGGCCATTTTAGAGCTAGTAAGGCGATCTATCCACGGAACCTAATAAAATAAAAATAAGATTTTGCAGTGTACACAATTAGCACTTTAAAAAGCTTTCGCAATCTCTGTTCATATTTATGTAACGCGGCTCAATTACTTATTTGCAAAAAAAAAAGTGAAGTACCTTATATTTCCCACACGTTACAAAAAAAAGTTACTCCAGTAATTGTTCTCTACTGAAAAATCAACCAATCCAACATATAAACTTCCAACCAATATAAACAGAAAACATGTTATATAAATAGAAATACTCTATAAGATGGGATGCTACGTCAACGAGTACGTGTTGTTGTCGCGATAGCGAACGCCCAACAACTTCGAGAAGTACATAATCAATATACAGAACTACTAGAATCAACTCTGGCTTTGCCTCTCTGTAATGGAAATAAGCTGAAGTAGGTAAACTTTGTTTGAGTTTTTTTTTGCTATAGGTAAGAGAAAGTCTTGATATATTTACTGAGGCTTATGTATTTGTCTTTAGTTTTTGCCTGTAGATGACCTAGTTCTACTATAAGAATCTAAGGCCCTTCGTTCTACCAAGGTTAGACGGTAGTTGCTCAGTAGAAGCAATGGTCTGTGAAATCTGGTTATACTAGAAAGTAGACCCCAAGTTGTAAAAGGTAATCTCGGGCAACAGTAAAATAATAATAATAATAATAATAATGATAACGTTATCATTACTCCTATTTACAAAATACTTGTCCCGACTGACATATCTTTGCAGAGCTCAAACTACTGAAACTATAAACATGAAGCACTAATTAAGGGCTTTTTAAACTGCAACCCCTGAGAAGGTTAAATGATTGTTGAAAGCTTAGGGCATTTGAAGTCGCAGGTAACTGCTATTATTTTATACCAGCAAGGCACCAGTACCAAACAAGCACAGCGGACTTTTATAGTACTCAAAATACTTCGTCGGTACGGTCCTATGACCAACTAACTGGAACACCAAAATTGGACGTGGTGAACGCTATCTGTGATAATGGCGATTCAGAAGCAACCGTTGCCTCTCCTCTGCCTATTCCTCCTTGGTTGTATATATTTTTTTGTGCATAAGTAATCCCACTTAGCTTAAAAAGAGCAATCTCAACAAAACCATTTTGCCTAAATCGATACAAAACAAATTACGTTCAGTGGACATTTTATGGCAGAAAATAAATAAAAAAACGTTTTAGTCATAACGAAAATACTGTAACTTTATTGCCTACCAATATTGTAAATACGAGCAAATGTCTAGCTTCAATAACATTGAAGTAAAACACGACTATTCGTTGCCAAGCAAATATTATTTATAATATCAAGAAATTATTCGTCTGTTATCAACCGGTAATCTAAGTAGAACTTTTTTATTTTCGGCAACGCTTTCAGTATAAAACTTAGCTACGCAAAAGCTATTACGAGTTCCTCTAACTTAAATTAAATAAATACTTCAGTTTGTACCATGCTTTTGTTCCAATTTTCCCAAAGCTATATTTTGTACGCCGCTGCCCGCATCTTCAGTTTTAAACTTCAGTTTCTGTAGCTACATGTGTTTTTTTAAGCAAATAACGCTTAATTTTATTTTTAGCTTTCGCTTTAGTATATAATGAAGTAATTCAAATGTTCTGTCGCTTGATGGCTGTGTTACATTTACTTTTTGGGGTTTTATATTTTTATGGATTTGTCTCGTATCATTTTTTTTATACACTCACGCCTGTATCCCCGAAGGGGTAGGCATAGGTGTAATATTACACCCACATTTCACCATGAATTTTTTAGTCCCACGTAATAGGGGGCGAGCCTCCCGGTTCAGACCCGGGTGTCCCCTGTAGCATGTCTGACGCAACTTTTTTATTGCTGCCATGCTGGCAGGCGAAGAGCCTTGGGACGCAGTAGCCTCCTTATGTGAAGCTGTTATGCTCCAAAAGGAGGCTGCTGAGCGGGCTCGGGAGAGGGCTGATCGCGCCCGAAGACAAGGATGGCGTCGCCGAGATCCGCCAACGAGGCCGCGGGCCGCCGGAGCATGCGGAGCTCAGGTTGCCGTTTACGATTAGGTTGTTCCGGGATGCTGCCAGTAGGGGCCGGTGAGGGCTTGTACCCTTCGCTGGGAATGGGTTAAGTTGAACACAGCGCCATGGGAGAAGACTGAACAGCACCTGTGCCCTGTCTTCTTCCCTTAGGGCGTCTTTGTTCGGTAGTCGAGGTGGTTTTTAGTGGTAACACCAGATAATTCGAAGGGATTTTCCACTTCGTAAAAAAAAGAAAAAGGAGGTGAATCTATTGCCGTTACCGGGCACATCTCGTCTCAGTTAGTATTGTCTCGTATCAGTATACATATAACGTTTTTAAAATTTTGTACAAGACGTGCAGTGTATAAGTACGATTGGTTGGGCGTATGAATACTAAGTTATTAAATAAAGACCTTTCCAATTTGTTGTTTCATTGATCTCACTCATATTCATATATCTATCTATAATCCTTATCTATACCTACGATTTTACTAAACCAGATCGATCGATCGTCCTAGTTTCATCACAGTTACATCCAAGAATTTTGCCTTGAAGCCCGGAGTCTGTTTTGATAGAATATTAGGTTTTTCACAGAGCGCCTACTGTCTGAACTCCGCAACTCAAGGAAATATCATTATTCCATGGCTTATACCAGTATCCGAACATTTAGGGATACTGACTACCCATAACGACTATCAAGGGCTTCGTGACTGACAGAATCATCGCGATGGCTTTACGTGTCCTTAAAGTCAAATTTGCCCCGTGGCAAGAGATGGTTCACAATTTAATACTCACATACCTTCGAATAGTCAGTGGTATCCGCTGCTCTGCATAGTATTTTGTTAAGGCGCTGTTATACCTCAGAAGCCGTGAAACACCTAATTTTTCGTCGCGCATCTCGCCATAACGGTACATATTACAAACTAGCAAAAATTAGAGCTTAAAGTCAAAAGTCTGAACAAAAGACTTTTGAAAGAATTTTTCATGTATGTAAAATAGAATCACGGTAAAAAAATCACAAAATCGAGGCAGAAAATAATCTTTCGTCTCACTGTTTGCAATATTTTGATCGTAAGCTGTCATATTTTTTTTTGATAATATTGTAGGAAATCTAATGAACTAAAGAATTACTCTATTTATTTTCATATTATACGTGTATATTTTGTAAAATTAAATAAAATCTGCCAAACGTCTATGATTTTGACGCTCGGTAGATCCCATCAATATCAAACGCTTCAGCAATTTAAACCTTATTAGCATTAGCGGTGTACTGAGTGTCAGTTGCTAGTTTACGCCCCGCCCAGACCTCATCATTCGGCTATGAGCCCTGTGAGAGATAGGTCATGTCGCTTGCGTCTCCGCTGCACGAAATGTTACGTAAACCTGTTTGTTATTATAATACGCCGATTTGAGTTCGTAATTTCATGTTTTATGTTATAGACTGAATACTTTGAATCAAATAGGCTTTTCATGTAACTATGGGCACATATAATTAGGACCTAAGTTTATACTCTTGTTGCGTTTAATGTGTTATTGTTTCTGTGCTTATAAATATATAATTAGAAGAATAAAATATGGACAATTAGAGAAATGAAGTTCTACGAAGGATTTGTACAAGAAAGCGTCGTAATAAAATAGAAATTCATCCATGGCCAAGTGATTATGAAATATGTAACATTTTTACACAAATTATTTTATAAGAGTATTTTATGACTAACTATGTTACTTATATATTATTGATTATGCATAATATAATTATATAAATTATTCTCACAATACATAGCTGCCACAGTTTTCAATTTTTGAAAGAGTAATAACATAAAATCGAATCATTTTATGTACCTATATTTGAAATTCATTAGCTTATCAGAGCGCCTGGAGCGCTAAGATGCCGCCACGGCGAACAATAATGATGACAGCGCTAATATGGCGCTCCGCAATCCGCACACAAGCGGTAACGAATGTTATATTATTGTGTTTTGAACATAAACCTTTTTAGGTACATCGGGTAAAACTTTGATTATTCATAAACTATTAGGTATGTCTCAGTACATCTAATATCTTTTTAATTTCTAAAATCAATCATTTATAAGTAAGAAGGTAACTTCTCTGTTTGCTATAACACAAGATATAGTACTTTTTTAATAATAAAGTATGTAACTAATTATCATTATTGTAATTACAGTGAAGTTAAAGATAACAGTTCTGCAACGTCTTACACACATTTGACTTCAGTCATTCCTAACACGATCTGTTCAAGAGCTAGCCAAGAAAAGCCAAACAATTTTTTTAACAAATTTGACTCAAATTCCGTAGTGATAAGCAAAAATTACAAGAGGGATAGCAGTGAATGGTTCGAATTGCGTAAAAATATGTTGACAGATTGAAATTTTTGTATAGTGGTAAAAAGAAGAGATAACAGCAGTAAAGCCAACTTAGTAAAAAATATTTTGTACAAATAAAATATTTGTAATGTAAAATCAGTTGCGCATGGAATCTAAAATGAACAACTGGCTTTGCAACAACTGGCGAAGCAAGAAAATGTAACAATCGAGCCTTGTGGATTATTCGATTATTGGTGCCACGCCAGATGGATTAATAGATTTGGATCTATTAATCCATCTGGCGTGGCACCAACCATCCACAATCGTGTTTGGACACGATTGTGGAATTTAATGTTCTAAAGTTGCCTATAAGAATGGCCTGGAGAATAGTATAAGAGCAAATAAAATACAAATATGGAAACATGATAAAAAAGTGAACTGACTAGTCTAAACAAATATTGTAATTGCTATTACCAAATTCAGGGGCAACGCCACGTTACACGCAAACAAAAGTGTTTATTTGCTGTGTGGAGTGGCGAAAGTATACCACTAAAAATAGAAATTATAGAAAGAGATGATGTTTTCTGGGAGAAGCTTGTGGCGTTTTATATGAATTGGCAGTTGCCTGAAATTGTTGATTCTCAAGCTCAAGGGATGGCATTGCGAGATCACGGAGAGGAAAAAGTTTCATCAGTGCTTAAATTTCTACAATACCAAGCCGTAAAAGGAAAGTAAATGAAACTGTGCCTCGTGAACAACAGCAAATAATAAGTATTGAAGCCTTATCACCTCACACACTGCCTTTAACATTCGATGAGAATAAAGAAAACCTGCCGGGTTGTAGCAGACAGCTAACTTTTGATGAGCTGTAAACTCTGTATTTCGTTAATAAATTATAAATGAATATAAATAAATATCTTTTAATATTTATTTTCTTTGAAACAACACATATTTGAAGCGAAAGAATTTTTTTATATTTTTCCATACAAGCATGTATGACGAGAGTTAACGAAAAAGCAGTAACTCCAATTCTAATTCTATAATTTTCTAAGCGACATAGCAGTATCTCATGAATAAGGTATATCCACATATATTTTTGATGTTTCATCTATTTTGAGAAATAATAGTGGGTTGGGTTTCGAAACGAGTCGCCTGAATTTGAGGGTATTGGTAGTGTAGGGGGCTTAAGGTACTTCGTTTTAATGCCCTAAAAGTAATTTTGGCTGCCGGAGTTGCGTCTAAATATTTTTAAACAATTTCCAAAATTTCATAAATACTTCGGCAATTATGCAAAACGGAACATAGTTTTTATACTTTAGTACAGTTTTACAAATGTAATTTTTAGGTTTTATGTGAAAAACGTGAAACGAAACGCAAAACTGTCATCTTGGAATGATCATATTGACAGCTAATGTCAAATTTGTGCGTCATTGCTTTCGAGTGCCTTGGGTTAGGTGCGACTGTAATAAGTAAATAAATAGGTTATGTTAGGTTCTCTTTTGACCCTTAATCCGAAAATAGGAGCCCTTCGCAGGACTCCGACAACCTTAGTTTATTAAACTAGTGTGATGAATGTGGAAGTTGGCAGTGCCATACACACCGATGTTTGGAGATTTTTTTTTTCAGAGGAAACCAAGTATTTCCGGCAAGTGAAAATGGTGAGGGGGGTTTCAAGACCTCCCCTGCTCCCTCTCCAATCACTCACAACCCCTAAAAACGGCGACGTATTTCGAAACCTTTGCCATAATAATTATACCTATAATAACAATAAACATCCATAAATAAATAAAAGAAATCAACTTTTACTAAACTTCAATTATCTCGTAACTCGCTTTAGTTGAGATACGGCTTTTGCGCTTAGTAGAGCAGTATTGTGTTTTTTAGGGTACCGTAGCCAAAACTTGTAAAAACCTTGTAAGAACCCTTATAGATTCGCAATGTCTGTCTGTCTGTCCGCCCGTATGTCTCAGCCAATTTATTGCAAAACAGATTTAAAAACTGGCAGGAATGGAATTAGATGTAGGTATTCTATGAACTGCTTCACTATTTTTATACAAAAACAAAACAAACATAATAATGGCCTCTCCATACATGGAACTGACTTAATTAATTGTATACTAAGTATATTATATGTATATATTTTTTATCTGTCTTGAATCTTGATATCACATGCGTAAGTCACTAGAGGGCCTAATTGAAAATCGGCGCCAGGCGTTCGCCTAGCACATGCCGAATTAGGTCCTATTTTGACTACACACTTTACCTCCTTTTATACTGCTTTTTCTTTAATTTTATTTTTCCTTGTTTTGTTTGTTATTTTTTGTTTATAATTAGAATTATGTAATGTTCTTTTTTTTTCTCTTTTGGTTTCCTTTTTATTATTAAGTATATAAATAGTTTCATTTGATATTGTTTGGGTAATATTGCTTGTCATAATATGTGTAATGTCTGTATTCTAAATAAATAATATTTCAAATATTTCAATTATTTTTATCATCTTACGGCACGTAGGTATTTACCTACTTTCGTCAACATTTAATACCTATAACGTCTAATGTAAACCAGTTTTGCTCATGGCTGCACTGAGAACAAAAATTGCGCTATGCCTATATTGTACAAACAGATTGATGTATGTAATATAAATTTTAATATCAGTATCTCAATTCAATATGCTAAAACGTTTTGCTTGCGATTTTGAAATATTGGAATACGGATGTCGCCAGAATACGGCCGCACGCGACGAGAATGAAGGGGAGCGCCCCGCAGTAGACGGAGCTAAGCTCCCTTCACCTCCCCTGCTTCACCCCCTCATTTACCAAAACAGTCGCTTAGGACAGCGCCTTAATATGTCCTTAAGGGTATCGCTGCCCCATGCGTGCACTAGAGTGTGTAGAATATTTGATACAAACACTAGGGCATTTTTTTAACAAATGTATAATAAAACATCCCGAGTACACAAGTGTAGCAACAATGTAAAGAATAACATATTATCAACTCAAGTACAACAAAAGCGCTTGTCCGAAATTATCAAATTGAAACCGAAGTCAACGTTTTAAATAATTCAACATCACATATTCAATGTGTTTCAGCACAAAAGTAATATTGTCCCACACATCCAGAAATTCCATTGTAGACGCGTTCATTTCATATATGAGCGTTTCTATATAAAATCGTTCACAACGGACACTCGCGCCAGTGAAGTTTGATAGAATTCCATACAAGCAACCGAAAGAAACGGATAACCGGATAAAAGGGATTAAAGAGCGAATGAACTTTGCTTAGAAGTTTCCGACACATTCGGTTTTTAGTCGACTACGGCTAAATCTAAAGGTAAGTCTATGATCAAATAAACTGATTTTCATTGTTAGACCGTTTATAAATGTTTATAGCTAACAATTTGTTTTATACCTTTTCTATTATTTTCACATAAATTATATTAGATTCCATCATTTAACCAAATAAGTAGCATTTATAATGTTATTTTAGTTTTGATCCTCCATCTTAATTTTTGTTTAGTATTAATTTTGATTTATAGCAGTTTCATAGCCTATTTAAGACCAAAAAAATATATTTAGTTAAATGGCCCAGCTGTGGCATTATTTGTGTCCACTATGGATGACGATCCAACGGAATTCAATCTGCGCTGTCACTGAAATATCATATGACTATCATCATTTTATTTGATATGATACTGAATGCGTACAGTCTACCCTTATAGTAGACAGAAAATCGTAAAAGTTGGGAGATATTTGCCAACACAGTGGGTGCAATTGTAACGATGCGACACCGAACATTTTCAGACTGGAAATCGTTCATTTGCTGCTGAAACTTTTTCGCTAGCTCGCTGAATGTTCGATTTAATAAATCGGGTTATTTTTTATTTATGTGCGTAACGATTTTTAAAATGTTACCGTTTAATGATTACATTGGCTTTTTTGCAGTGGGAATGACGAAAAAATATTTAAAATCATGTTGCAGCAACCAAATTTCTACATATTAAAACTAAACGCAGGGTGATATTTGATGAGCGTATGAAATCGCATTAGGTATATTTTAACGGCGAGACTAAATCTATATCCCGAATATGATCATAGGAATCAGAGTTCCGATATCTTATCACCATCATCATAAACTCACTTGTCCGGGCATATTTAGACAGTGGGTGTCTTTTATGGCGTCAACCTTTTTTTTTCTCGCTGTGGAAATGCATTTACGCATACCCCCGCAGGACGAAAAGCGGGGGGTATGTGGGACTCGACACGGCTGGAATGCAAGACCGTAATACCCACTTAAACCACAGTACATACGTCCACGCCATTTTGGGGCGCCAGGAGGTCGCGTTATCATTCTACCCTGGCACCCCGGCGGATAGCCCGAAGGCCACAACCTCCTTGGCGGTGGATGAAGGTGTTGGGCGCCGCCACCAACACACCCAGTGGCCGCAGAGGATAGGGAGGTCGGCAACCTGACAACTCCGCATCTCCTCTTCCTCTGCGGCGGTGGGGCCGCAGCGAACAAGCAAGCAAGCAACGCATCGAATGGTGCGCCTCCATTTGGTCACGGGAGATAGGGCGCGCGGCAATGCAACACCGACACGCCTCTCCTCCCGCGATCACAACCGACTGCGAGGGACAGACAGAACTCTCCCCCGAACCCGCACCCTTGGACGCTATTCTTTGGATTATATCTTTGGAGTGTATCTATGGAGCGTTTACTCCCGGGATCCCGCTTAGCTTCACCGTGGGTGTCCTACCCACGGTTACTGAGCCCCATCCCCCACTAGAAAGAAAGAAAGAAATAAAGTTTATTGCTGCAGATACAAAGTTCTTAAGATAAACAATATAACAAGCATAATATAGGTAGTCTGCAACAACGAGGTCCCACTCAGCATATTGTTGTGTAGTAACCTTAGCTATTACACAACACTGATTTTCAGTGGTAACCTCCAGCGACCCCACGGATAACATACCAACAGTATTTAAGGGGTAAGTAATAGAATGTGTTACATACGGAGCGCGAGCTACGTGCGTTCGCGTCAAATTAAAAAATAAATAAAAAACATATCTTAATCCAAGGTATTTACAGAAGCTGACTATAGTCATAAAGAAAAGAACATTATCATGCGTAGGTACACAAATATTATAAAACAAGGTATGCACTGACCAGTAGATAATAATGTAAATAAAAATCCAATAGAGAAAAACAAAATGCTATATAAAAACTAACAGTTAACTAATTTTGCATTGACTGCGAGTAAGTTTATCGTGTCGGGTTATATTTAAAAACATGTTTCTGCTTTTCAAGTGGCAATAAATGATAGGGCGTGGAGAAGTAGTGTATCATAACTACAAGGTGGAGATCCCACAGGGGGGGGGGGGTTTATGGCGTCACCCACTAATAAACGCTCTAACGATTTGATCTCAACAAGGGAAAACCTTCTGCGTGATTCACTTGTGTTCGTTGGTTGCATATTTTTTTAAGTTTTAATGGTATTGATTCTGCCAACCCTCCCACTTGCGAGGTGGACTTATGGTCTTACAATTTTCATAATTAGACGGCCTTATTTACGAAACTGACATTGAAGATAACAAAAGTTCCTTGCGTTATTACGTTGTTATTACGAATATTTTCTGAACCAAGTCATTCTGCTAATATTCAATTAGCTTGATTAACTGAAGATTTATTATTTCCGTGGAAATATCAGCTTTTAGAACGGAACTTTGAACCATATAATGCCGAAACAAAACCCTATATTGGCATTGTTTTCTGAATTCTTTACAAGGTGTAGTCCATTATACGAAACATTTCAACTGAATGAAGAGCGAAAATTCAGGGAAAAATAACATTTCAATTCATGTAATGAATACTTTTGGATCGACTTTTGTTATAATCCAAGGATTAAATGTATTGTGAGAGCCTTTAATTCAATACTTATATATTATGGGATCAGAATATCATCATCATCATCAGCCTTTAATAGTCCACAACTGGACTAGGCCTCTCCCTTGCAAGGAGGAATGGGCCTACTAAACCACGCTGGCCAAGCGGGTTGGTATAGGGTTTGTATCAAGTTTTCCTTCTCTTACAGTGCTGTTCTCTGCATAATATGCTCCCTCTGTCGGCTCTTACGACACCCATGGGATGATATGGGGTGGTGACAATTCGTATTCTTAATCCGTCACCACACGGACAGAATATCATTATGTACGTATATTTTGCAGATTTTTTTTGGCAAATATTTTATGCCTGGATGGCGTAGCGGTTTAAGCAGTTGCTTCGCAGTTTAGCACTGCGTTAAGTGCCGTGGATTCGATCTTCGAACGGGAAATAAAACCATGAAATCCACAAACGTATATTCTGTGTATATTTTGTGTGCGTTGTTATCAAAATATCACCAGTGACACAGAATTTATTCCTAGTAGGTACGAGAGTCGTCATTTCAAAGAAATGTTAGACATGTGTACACGATATATACATTTGATATACATGTTTGACATATTTTGTATGAAGATTATCTCAAATCTCCAAATCCATGGACAGATCGATAATTTATTGGAAAACGAAAGGTAGAGCACTTGAAGAGGGTCGTGCCAACGATTATTATGATGAGATTCGACCATTTGGGTTGTGTTACTTATAAACTAACCTAAGTGACAAATAATTGTTTGATAGGCACAAATTTTTGTGGTGTATGCATATAGACCACCACCGAACCACGTGTGTACCACGGAGGCATCTCCGTGGTTCAGACTGCCTCCGTGGTCCAGTGGATAGCATATGTGACTAATGATTGGAGGTCCCGGGTTCGATTCCCAGGTCGAGCAAAAGTGTAACTGAGTTTTTCCGAATTCTCAGTAGCAGCATGGAGTCTGGTGATGTGCCCGGTAACGGCAATAGGCTCGCCCCCTATTACTTGGGAGCTAAAAATTCATGTATGGCGAAATGTCGGTGTAATGTTATACCTCTGCCTACCCCTTCGGGGGTACAGGCGTGAGTCTATAAATAAATTGAAATAAATACAAAAATGTACTTTTAAAATACTATGCAAATAAAACACTACAGCTAAAAAACTAATTAACCTATTTAAGAAACTTATTTGAAAATAAATTCAGCATTTAATTATTTAAATCGTATTATTAAAACATTTAAAGACTTGGCGAAAAAAGTAAAATAAATTATACAGCATTGTATCCGGCGAGATAATATTTTATTACAGTTTAAAGATAAAAGACCGGAGCTAGTTGCTCTATATGATTTTAACAATAAAACCGAGGTACGAGCACGTAAAGTCTCCCACTCATTGATTTACAATAACCATAAAGGTACACAGTCCACGTCTCAAAACCGTCGGGAAAAATACATGCATTTGCGTTTCTTTTTCTTTTCAAATAGTAAATTTATAATAATAGTACTGTATCGTTCATCGCATCGTTCGGCGCAGGCGTTTAACACTAACATTTTACGACGTAAATACAACCTTAAGACAAGTAACTACCTATGTGTGGTGGAATTTACAAAATAATATAATCATTATCATTAGCTTAACTAGTTTTGCACAACGTAGATAGTTTTGAACGTCACTTTGGTTCGAAACTGTGCATCTTAGGTTTTTATATATTAATGCTCACACTTTCATTGGGGGTAGAATGAGGCACTGTAACGCGTTTGGCCTATACACAAAAAATCATCGCGGTGTCCTCAACTAACTTTGAAATCATGCGAATCTACAACAGTGTGTCATGGCATGCGCGACCCAAAAGGCAAGTGAATCATCTAGCGGATTTAAATAGTTTATATGGCTACATAATTTTATTAAATTTTAATTTGGTAATGATTTTTAATTTATTTATAGTCTCACGCCTGTATCCCCAAAGGCGTAGGCAGAGGTGTAAATATTACACCCACATTTCGCCATGAGTTTTTAGGACCCACGTAATAGGGGGCAAACCTGCGAAGCAGGGGTAAGCAACCACAAGGTGACCAACCGATTTCATTTGGATTGCAGTAATCTATTGTAGGCAGGTTGATGAGCCGTACACGTCTTTAGATTTCGATGGTAGACTAAACGATAGCCCAGTTGAGATATCAACAGTCTGCCATGTAGAGGAAATCAGGTTCGACTTCACAACTCGCTCCGCTGACTTTTCGAGTACCGACTATCGAACCGTAATATTAGCTGAATCATTTAGATATAAAGATATTTTAAGCTTGCTTTATTCCTCATTCCAAAAGCCCACGTACTGAAATATGAATAAACCAACAAAAGAGACGCCTCACGTAATAAGAATACACTCTAAAAGACAAGAATGCATCGCAAATCTAATACCCGCTGATTTTCCCGTACAATCCTTTTAAAGGAAATGTCACGAAGAAATAAGTACAAAAACAAGGTAGAAACGACCCCGAGTTTTATTCAACTCCACAACTCTGAAGGAATCGGTTAAAATACAGCTACATACATACCACGTACCGGCCACATTACCAGACTCCGAGGCCTCCGAGCTGCTACCAGGCCTCCTTCACTCGGCCGTACCTACAGCGATAAGTGCCTACACTTTCGCGCAGCTTCCAAGCCCGCGTCGTTAGTCGGTTTTCATGCTTGTCACCGCTCGCACGCAGAGCGATTTTTGCTATGAAATTTGCTAATAACGTGAATTTTAATAGTGAACAACAAAAATGTGTCATCACAAGTCTGGTGCAAAGTATTACTCATTTCACGGATGTGTGTCGAAAAAGGGAGATAAAAGTGTGTCATTTTTTACATTACCTACAGATGCGGCAAGGTAAGCTAAACTTATTAATACCAAAGTACGTACTTAATAGATGTTAGGCTTAATAGGTACTCAATGCGTCATTTCACATACATTATGCGTTGCACATGTTAGACCTACTCACCTACCACTAACTTATCCTGCATATTTTAGATAATCGTGTTGTTTACTCATAAAATTTGATTCCTTGAAATTTTTAGTTTAAAGTAAATTATTATTGCTTAAGTAAGTAAGTAGTTACATACCTAGACTCAGAATTTACTAATAGCCTGAGTAATAAGGTGCAGTTACTTATTTATACCTAGCGAAAAGACGAAAAATACTTCCTAAGAATTCGTCAAGCCAACTTGAAATAAGTCATCAAAAAATATTACTAACCATTAAACAAGGATACACGTATCTAGGATTATTTTAATTTAATAAAATTTACCGTGTAACCATACGCATTTAACATAGGATAATTATTTTTTATTACGTGGTCAAGTAGGTAGATAGATGATGAATAAATATTATAGTAGCAGCGGCAAGTCGACAGACGACAACCCTAGCGCGACAGCTAGTGCGTCACGCCGCGCTAGAGAGCGACAGCTTTATGTGTTAGAAAAGAGCGGGAACGGTTAGGTGAATATCGCAGTAGGCACTGAGTGCTTATGCGAGCTGAATTGCACTTTGTTGCTTAGTCGCAAGAGTCGCAATTTCTTTAAATTGGTTTGCGAAGTGATGCTTCTGTACGTTAGTACTATCTATTCTGTGCTGCTACTGAGAATTTCCTAACGGAAAAACCCAATAATACTTTGCTCAACTCGAGACATTCAAATCCCACGCGCACATTTATGCCGTGAGACCAACAAGTATATTCATATATCAATCTTAAACAATTGAAAAGCGGTATGACAGAACAGTTTTAAGTCGATCCAGTTTTAAGTCGCTTTTTACGGCGCAAAGCGTTTCCAATAACTACATAGCAGTCTAAGACTCAAACCAAAACTAGTCTCGGTTTAGGAGCATTCAATATAGGGAGGCCCATCGTTGCATTTCTTTTATATTTTAACGTTTTTAAAAGTATTTTTGTATTTGTTTTCCAAGAAAATTGTAAAAAATAGACTTATTAGAAAGATATGAAGTATTGTGAAGTTCTGTAGTTCAATAATTGCTAGCCTGGCTATGGTCTTAAATGCTCAGTGCATTATTTCATTACGGTTCTACAAAATGAAAACTTAGTAAGTATGGATGATTGGTCAACGTGGTGAAGAAAATAACAATTTACGAATAAAATTTCTTAAAACTAAACGTATTAAAAATGCTAAGTCAGGTCTGCACTAATCATAATCAAAAACAAATATCAAAGATTGTTGCTATCCGAGATAAGTTGAACACATAATGGACCTGACAATTAATAAATATGCTACCACGTTGTTCCAAAAGCCCCAAATTTTTCAGTGCACTTGCATTTTCAATCATGAAACACATTCACTGTACTTGACAAACATTCAATGTACCTACTGAGATACAGAACACCCAGACTGCAAGCTACTTTTGTGTGCTACAATTTATTGTGCCCAATAATGACAGCTTCGACGATGTGATCGCTTCAACTATAATATCATCGATGCAGCTGCAAGCAATCAAATTGTTGATTGAACGATAGGATCTATAGATGTTGAAGTCAACATCTATAGAACACGTATAAATTATATGTTTGTATAGAGAAACGTGTAAATCTCTCCAATAGTAGCAGTAGCATATCACAGAGGCTTACTCTAAGTGCTAGAATCAAGACTATCTTCGTCAACAGAACTTAGCTGCAGCCTCAGAATAGCTTCGCAGTTGCTTTTTTATTTTATTTATTTATTTATTTATTTATTGTCGGGAAGCTTACAGACAAATAAGACATAATATGTTAACCGATTACACAAATAAATGCTAACAACAAGCTTCCACAGAATTACAACGTAATATTTGCACTAGTTGCAACGCGCGCTTAATACATAAGTATATTACAACAATTGTACTTTAAAAAGAAAAAAAAATATTTTCAATATCTGACACAATCTCTGGACAAAATACCTTTTGTATTAGATTTATAACTACAAAATAATGACTACAACGTTTTAATTCCTAACAGACCCATCAAAAATTGTGCGAGTGTGCGGCGACACATGCAGTCGACTACACCATGGTATTACTGAAGCTGTGTTACGATACATACGTGAGTTCGATATCAGAGTCTCAGCTGGTTGTGTCAATTACGAAAAGAAGTCATTATTTATCAATTTCCTGAATAAGCTTGGTTTGGTATTCAATAAATCTATATCAAGTTTAGAGGCCACTTTATTAAATGATCTAGCACTGCGCAGCAGGAAGGAATTCTGTCGATAGTTGGTTGTTGCGAAGTTAATATTTAATGGGGAACGCTGTCGGAGTCCTAACTGATTAGTGCGCAATTCTATTGCAGCTAGAAGCGTTGGGCAGTCAATGGAGCTGGTCGCAATGTTCATCAAGTAACTAATATCGTTAACTGTGCGTCTGAGTTCAAGGGGCATGAAATGATACCGCTTGCATCGCTCGTTATAATCCGCTGAGTATTGTTGCGCTTTAAAATCGAGATACCTCAGGAAACGCCTTTGTATACCCTCAACATGAGCTATATACATTTGATATCGCGGATTCCATACTTGACAGGCATATTCTAGATGACTTCGTACATACGAACAATACAATATCTTCACACTTTTTAAAGAGCAAAAATCGGCCGAAGATCTTATAATAAAACCAAGTGCCTTGGATGCCCTATTAACGATATAGTCAATATGCCTGTCAAATATAAGTTTGCTATCAAAGATAACCCCAAGATCCCTAATCACGTTACACTTGCAAATGCTTTGGTCGTGCAGCTTGTAACCTACAGTAATCAGGGAATCGATTGAGATCACTCTGCAACAGCTCAGTATCAGAGACGTCACGAATAATGTTAAGAACCTTCATGTCGTCTGCATATAATAATACAGACGAGTTTCTAAAACATGATGATATATCAGTGATGAACATGACGAACAAGGAAGGTCCCAATAAAGATCCCTGGGGAACTCCGGATGGGATAGAACACCAAGATGATGTATACCCGTTGAGTACCACCGCTTGGGAACGGTTATCAATATAAGAACAAAACCAGCGGTATAAATTCCCATGGATTCCGGCTGCAAGTATCTTCTCCAGGAGGACCTGATGGTCTATGCGGTCAAAGCACTTGCTGTAGTCGGTGTAAATTATGTGTACCAGTATCCCTTGTTCCATACCTTTAGAGATGAAATCGTGAGTCAATATCAGGTTAGACGTGGTGGATCGCTTGCGAAGAAAGCCATGCTGTTCCTCACTAAAACTATGTTGAACGGCTGTGTAAACTTCGTTATAAACGATTCGTTCTAGAATTTTAGAGAATATACACAGTTTTGATATCGGGCGATAATTTTCGACATTCGATTTGTCTCCTTTTTTTAGGACGGGAGTTATAAAAGCTGACTTCCACATTTGTGGAACTACACCTTTGGTTAGCGATCTCTTAAATAATATGTAAATTGAATTTTATTATGAAATTGAAACGACTAAATTATCCGCTAAGTTCACAATAAACAAAGGTGGAATTAGATCAGGGCCCCCAGACTTCGAGAGATCCAAACCTTTCATCAATTTAAGGACGCCATCTGGTGACACATCAATTGCACTAATAAAGTTAGTGTTACTACAACATTCCACAGACTGGCGTGTATGATAAGAGTTGCAATCAGGCTCTTGAAAAGTTGATTTAAAGTAATCGGCAAATAAATTACGGATGCCGTCACTAGTGTCAGCGCAGATGTCACCGTAATGCATGACGTTAGGCAGTGTAGGAGAGTTTTTTCTAGCTTTAATAAAAGACCAGAATACCCTAGGATTATCTGTGATAGAAGATTCTATATTTTCTATATAAGTATCAAAACAGCTCTGTTCCAGCTGAACAGCTACTACGCAAAGAAGAAAAGGACAGATAGATAAATTCCCGTACAGTTTATATTTGCGATGATACTTTTGTTTCTCCTTTAAGACTTTTATTAATGCGGAGTTATACCAAGGGGGGTGCGATGAGTGTTTGACTGATTTTAATGGTATAAATGTGTCTCTAACCTCATACAATTAGTCGTAGAAAAGTGTAACAGCTTGATCCAAGTTTGGAGTATCCAATAAAACCTGCCAGTCCACCTGATCAAGTGCATGTCGAATTCCTTCGTAATCGCCCTGGTTAAAAAGATATTTTGGGATAACATTTTCTTTCAATTTATGTAACTCACTCAACATTAATTATCAGCAGTTTGTGATGTAAATCAATGGGTACTGCCAACGGTTCTAAGCATTCTTTAACAGTTACGGTATCATTTGAGAAAACTAAGTCCAAGAGTCTATCGTTAGCGTTACGTATATTACTAAATTGAGATAATGAACAAGTAGATAATATGTTGAAGAATTCAGTTAGGTATTGACCAGGGTAGTTTGTAGGTGATAGGTCACTTCCACCGTCGTTGAACCTCAAAACTACCTGATTTCCAAAATTAAAGTCACCAAGAACGACAAACTTATCCGAGAAATGTGATAATATTATATTATTGAGATTGGTGTAAAAATTTTGTAACTGAGTATTAAAAGGGTTACCTGTGTTTTCCATGCAGAGGCAAAGAGAGCATATATGCAAATTGTAACTCACTGACGGTCTAGACCTTTTTAAAGTTAAACTTATCCAAATATCTTCAGCTGAACTTCGCCACTCAGGTTTCTCCACGGCAATTAGATCACTTTTCACTGCAATTAGGACCCCCCCTCCTCGCGTCTGCGAAGTACTAGTATAATCGCGATCACGTCGCCAAACTAAATAGCGACTATCAAATAACTCACTATTGTACACACTATCCACTAACCAAGTTTCCGTAAAGATAATTATATCGTATGAATTTAACCGTATGTTCCTAAATAAACTTTGAGTTTTTGTACGCAAACCACGGACGTTTTGGTAGTAAATATTAAGATTCGACACTTTTTGCACATATTACAACAGCATCACTAATTTCTACATTAAGATATAACTCAGTTATCAATAAGTAGCAAAAAATATAATTAAATACGACATTTTTCCGTAAATAAATTGTGAGGTAACAGGTAGTTAGCAAAAATAAATGATATTTGAACGGACACAGTAAGGCACAGTGACTAGGAATACGCGGCATTTGAATATACCTTTCTAACGAGTTATGAATAGGCACAATGAAGTGGTCATAAGCGGGCGACGGATTATGAATAGTCTTAAAGGACAGCGTGAGGTGATAAAAAATTGGTCTTAGGTACATTATTTTAACAATTACTTTGCAAGAGCAAATGCAAATAGTGAAGTAGGTAAATTTTAAAGTTTTGTTGAGCGACACAGAACAGAGACACAGAAATTGATGGAATACGCAAGCAGCACACTTAGACCGATTGACCTTAGCTGTTCTCAAAGTTCGACTTCACGCATGATATTGTTATGAGTACATTTAACAAAATAAAGACTTTTGATAAGACACAAGGTAGGGGATAGGCTTGCATTTACGCTATTTTGACGAGATCTTTTTCCGATCTTACAGTTATGATGTGTGATCCATCTGATTGTTCTGTACGGTGAGATGGTCATTGATATATATCCTGTGATTTCCCGGGAATCCCATAAATTCGCTAGTAAGGGGATTGGTCTTAGACACAAGTCTCGCCGCTGCTATGAAGTCCTCCTTCACATATCTATTACAAAAGCTAGCGATGATCGTTTTCGTCCGTTCTTTCTCGCGAGTGGGAATACGCGTAACGAAGTTAATCTGTGCTTTCGTGATTGGGTATTGTATGTGAGATCCAATCTTTTGCAGTACTTCGATCAGGTTCTCGTTGTTAGCTTGGGGCACACCCTTTATCTCCACATTATTTAACCTGGCCCACTGCTCTCTTGAATTCGATTCCTGTTCTAGTTGTTCCAACCTCGTTTGTATGAGATCTACCTGACTCTGAGCTTTCTCAACTTGTACCAGTCGATTTTCAAGGTCCTTCATTCTAGAGTGAAATTCTTTTAACTCTTTGTTGGTGTCATTAAGAGAAGTTTTTATTTCCAGGAATTCAGCACGTAATGCAGTGATTTCATCCTTTAAGCAGTCCAACGGTACTAGTTTCTCGTTGATCGCTCTAATCTCCTTCAGAATGAGTGATTCGGGCTCAATTCTTGGCGAGGACGGTTGACTAGTTTGTTTGCACTTAGGACAACGCCACGTAAGCTTCCTATTGCCTAGCTTATTGTCACCAGCTTCGCTAATCCCAGCGCAATGAAAATGCAGTTCTTGATTGGATGCAGTGCAGCGAGCACCATCCGCTAGCGGTTCGCTGCAGGCTCCACACTTGTTTGTGTTCATAGTGGAATGAATATCGATTCTGTTGCGGCTAACAATATGGCTTGAGAAACGCTGACTTTGTTGACTAGCGCGATAAGTGCATGTGTACAAAAGACCGGTCGGCACGCGGCTCAATCGGCGACTTTCCTTAGCAATAATCCAATATCACTAACACCAATCTCGTATATTGTTCGGAATGTTCGGATACTTTAATAATTTTCGTTTTAATTCTGTTTATACTAATCTTAATATATAAAATCCTTGCGTTACTGACTGACTGACAGGGCGCAGGAAGCTGAAATTTGGCATGTATATTCCTTTGGGACCGTAGGGGTGCACTAAGAAGGGATTGCCCGATATTCCCACGGGATCACACAATCTTCGACCCTCCCTACAATCCCTCCCAGTTTAATTTTTGCAACTAATGCTCCTATGTGTTTTTCCTGGTTCTAAGCTACATCTCCACCAATTTTTAGCCAAATTGGTTCAGCCGTTCTTAAGTTATAAATTCAGCAAAATCCGATTAGACTAATAAGCGAACCTTAGGTTGAAAATTTGATCACGCTAGTGGGACGCCACAATATTTAGTAAAAACTTATAGAACTACCTACTTACTAATTGTCCTTTTTCCTCTGAGCCTCAGTCCATAAATGTAACGATTCCGCCGCACTTTAAATTCGTAGCTTATTTTGTATAACTGCTACCCCTTTGACTGTTCCACGGAGATTCGTAAAAAAAACGAATGGCAAAATGTCGAAAAACATATCAACCAAATGAAACTATAACCTGCTTACTAATTTACAAAAGCACTTTAACAAAATAAATATCTCTAACAATAATTCGTAAAAATCTAAAGTCGCTCTAGTCACTAGAAAAAATATTTACACAGAAAAATCAAACAGAAGAACGCGAATAAAAGTTTAAATGAAGAATGCATTATGCCAGCATAAAGGATTGTTTGTTATTATTTTAAAAACAAAATATTGTGTAAAGAGGTAACGACCTCCGTACACAATATTTTGTTTTTGCTTTGATACGTTTACATAATTATGCTAATGTTATTATAAACTGAGCTATTATCATAAAAAAATAATCTGAATGTCTGTTCCCAGTAAAAATAAGTTTATGAAAAAAACGTCTACAGAAATCGTCGTGTACACATTTGTCTTGGTCGTACACTAGAGAATGAACGATTTGAAATTTGGAATATTGCCGTATTTCTTTTTTAAACAAGCTAAGGTAACACGTATAAGGTCGTATTTCGTACATCTGTGTACAACCACAGGAGGCAGCGCTACCGATACATAATATGTAATATGCAAAGCTAATGAAATTAATCTACCGCCGTCGTTATCTCCGTGATTACTATGTATGGGTATTTTCCCGCGCAAATATACCCGTGTTTATCTCAAAAAAACATAATAAAAGTCCGCGATATCATAGCGTTCGCCCGCGTTATATCCTATTCCTTTCCTACTTCCTACTAATATTATAAATGTAAAAGTTTGTGAAGATGTACATATGTATAGATGGATGGATGGATGTATGGATGGATGTTTGTTACTCTTTCACGCAAAAACTACTGAACGGATTTGGATGAAACTTTACAGTAATATAGTTTATACATCAGAATAGCACTAAGGTTACAATTTATAAAGATTTTGTAGAATGTTGCCATAATATAAGGAAAAGTATCAACTAAGCCGGCAAAAATCCTGAGCTCTGAAAGCTGCCTTCGCGTGCGTTGCCTAAACCGTTAAAGTTACTTGAAGATAATGTACGGTGACATTGTTCATCATAAAAAGCTCACTAAGAAAAATTCAAGATGGCCGCCGTCACATAATGGCGGATTACATATTTTCCACAAATACCTCAATACGGGTATCAAATGAACGGGCTTGATTCGTAGAATAGAACTCACTATAAAAAATCCAAGATGGCTGTCGGAGCAAAATGGCTGATAACATATTTGCCACAAATGTATATGGGTATATAATATATGGGTATCGATCGAATGACAAGGCTTGATTGGTAGAAAAGGGTTCACTATGAAAATAGAATGAGAAGTATCAACTACCAACAAAACTAAAAACTTGCAAATAAAATTAGGTAATTGAAAAAAAATTATTTTGGGCGTAGCGTATCCAGAGTAAACAGTATGATAGAAATTTCACTTGCCTAACGATTTTATATTTGTCTGGTCAATACCCAAGATTGATGAGAAGATTGGTGTGATGTGGTAGCTAGGACTTACCGAATTTCTTTTTAGCTTTTACTACATAACCTAACTACATCATTTTTATTGTAATAAAACAGTATCTATAACATAAAAAATAACGGCAATAAGCTCGCCCCCTATTACGTGGGACCTAAAAATTCATGGCGAAATGTGGGTGTAATATTTACACCTCTGCATACCCCTTCGGGGTGGCGTGAGACTATAAATAAAAAAATTAAAAAGAATATTTATGTTTTTTACAATGCTCATTCTAGAGTAGTTATCAATTGTTTTCAAAATTGATAGATATATTGCCTTCAGTATTTAATGTAGATAAACTTTGTCTTTACAGTAAGTAGTTTGGGCAAATAGTTTAAAAGTTATCACGATTTAATTGACCTAAGCGCAGCGTCATTAAAAGCAGTGGGGCGGAGGGACGGTCCGATATGTACTTTGTGGTAATGCTTTCAGTTCTTATTTTTGCTGCTGTTATATTCAGTAGGCATATTAGGTATCTGAATGTTTACTTTATTCCGATAAAAGAACAGATGTTTATAAAATTAACCCGGTGTCATGGGTGTTGGGTCTGTGAGACCCGTAACATTTTATTTCGCTTGTAATTCACTTACTATGCGTGCGACTTTGCCGCTCTTCTCAATAGCTAGAACTGATGAGTTGATCTATGCGTGGCAGGTAACACATTATGCCGCGTTTCCACTCTTGCCAAGCCTCGACAAGCTTCCACAAGCACAAGCGTGTAAACAGGCCGTTTGGCTTGGCTTGCGTGAGCTTGTGGACGCTTGTACAGGATCCGGTCTAGTGTCGGTTTTTGGACACAGATCAAAGGGCGCTTGCGGCAAGCGCTTGCGACGCGTTCACACGTTGGCGCGTGCTTAGTAGTCGCTGTGATCTCAAAACGAACGCACGTCTAGTTCTGTCTCAAAATGAGTGGCTGGTCGAACTTCTTTTGCTTGTTTGTATGATTATGCACTATATCGCCCCCAGAGGAATGTCACGAGGGAACATATTAATAATATGCAGGTGTATTGACATACCTAATGCCGTAACCTATATAGCACCAGTAATATTTCGAGGCTATGTAGGTAAGGTTTTCCGTAGAGGGTAAGGAAGAGGCCCTGGCAATCTACATCATACAAAATAATTGGTTTTGCTTCTCTTTAAGTGTATTTCAAATAAAAGTAGGTTAAACCAAAGGTTATAGTCGATACAAGTTCGGTGTCCGCCATGCTTGGATGTACGTAGCATACTGACGCATTCACAAGCGTGTAAACGGCTCCCAAACGCCAAGCGAGATTTGTGGACGCTTGGAGCTTGTGAAAGCTTGTCGAGGCTTGGCAAGCGTGGAAACGCGGCATTAGACGTGAGGCAGCGACAGTGGGTGTTAGGTATACGTGCACTAAGTTCAAAAAGGTATGTGAGACCCATCCCCGCAGATAGTGTAACAATATCGCGCCATTTTGTATACATATTATGTATTTTAATTGTTTACCGTGTATTTATGTTTTTAGATTTATTTTTTTGATCTTGTTTACGATTTAAGCTGCTTATATACATTTCAAAGTATTTTATTTGTGTTTTCTTGTAGGTACCTAGTAAAAATGGACCAAGAAGATAAAGAAAGACAGCATATACTGTCGATTTTACATGAGTCTTTTTCACGCCTTTTATATAGATACTTAATCTAGTTTACTACAAAAAAGTGACATTAAAATATTAAGACTGATTGTTAATTAATAATTGAGTAACATTTAAGTAAATGGGAAAGAATTTGTTAACATTTGTCGTTTATTTTTAAATCTTATCTTTATATATTATAAGCAGAACCCTCTCTGACTTGTTTGTCTACCTACAATTTTAGTATATAAGGCATTGACATTTCATACCGAGCTCATTTGCTAGTCAGCGTTCGTGACGGTCGGAGCTCTCGGGGTTCGGTTGCGTGAGCCATTTATTATTATTTTATACAGTGTGTAATAATCAGTCACCATTTTGTATTTAATTTGATTGTTATAAAGAGGATAAGTTATTTTGTTAATAGTTAAAAATTATAAAACGGTTGTTCGGTGCGAGTTGTTATTTTTTTAAGCAATTTCCACTCCTGACCCTAATATCAGAAGTGGGATTTGGACTTCTGCCGCCCACATACAGGTACAATTTAGTTTTGTTCTAATTCGAATGGTGATTGATCTACCCACTTGATTAGTTATTTTTTATTTTTTTATTTTACTGTGTTTGAGTGTTGTTTAAACTGTGTCAGTGTTGAATTTTGAAATGGAACGATCCAGATCACGTAGCCGCGTACGGCAATTATCTAGGCATAGGTCGCGTGATCGGCAACGACATACACGTCACGGTAGGCGCGTCTCGCGAAGTAAATCTAGTAGACGTAGTTATTCTAGTAGTCCTAGTAGCCAGGAACGGCGTCGTGATCTGTGTAATGGCTCACGTTGCCTGGCCCGGTCTGGCACGAGGGATAATGATAGGCGTGGTTTACGAGATAAGACTAGGCGTCGTTCGCGTGACAAAGCTAGACATCGGTCACGTAGTATCTCGAGCGTATCGTCGCGGTGTCGTTCTCGCAGTCACACTCGTGTTAGGTCACGTTCTCGATCTCGTAATTTAGGGCATCGTGCGCATAGGGCCCGGTCGCCTGTTACAAGAACGCCAAGCCCTGTATTGCCAGATATGCTGCAGGCTGACTGTTCTGCGACAGCGACTGCGATATTAGTCGTAACTGCAAACAGTTAAAGAAGGATGTGACTCCCAACACACAACCGGGTACTAGTGACTCATGTACATTCTGTAAAAAGCGAGGACACACCGAGGATGATTGCTTTGCAAAAGCGCGTTCGAATTCCCGCAACTCACGTAACGTTAACCTTTGCTCTAATCAACTAAAACTAACTCAAGATAGTGATGTAGTCAGCGCTGTCGTAGACGGTGTACCAGTTGACGTACTCATTGATAGCGGAGCCCTCGATGTGTCTCTCATTTCGTCGGATGTTTTAAAGTATATTTCATGCCAGCCTAAATCTAGACGTTGCGTGTTGAAAGGCATAAGTGATAAAAATATAGTTGCCACGTCGTATGTGACTACTGCAGTAGAGTTTCCCGACATTTCAGTTGAGGTCGATTTAGTAGTAGTCTCTTCATCCTATATGAACACACCAATTATAATAGGTACGGACGTTTTTAACCGTGACGGTATTACTTTTGTGCGGACCAAAGATAAGCAATACCTTACGCATTCAGATGACGTACGCATTGTTAACACCCTACAATCAATTGATCAACCTGAGATAAACACACCTCTTCAAGGTGCTGAGTTGAAGTCTCTCAAGTCGGTTATAAGTGATTTTTCCAATTTCTCGATTTCTGGCACTGCCCAAACTACTGTCAAGACAGGCGAGATGGAAATTAAGCTAACTAGTTCGGTACCGGTGGTGTACAGACCTTATAAGCTTTCCTATCAAGAAAAACTCAAGGTAAGAGATATAACTAAAGATCTTTTGGACAAAGGTATAATAAGGCGTTCCAATTCAGCTTATGCGAGCCCCATAATCCTAGTCAAGAAACGTGACGGCTCTGATAGGCTCTGTGTTGACTTTAGAGCCCTCAATCGTATTACTGTAAAGGATCGCTATCCTCTCCCCTTAATTGACGATCATATCGACCGGTTAGGTAGCTATGTCTACTTTTCTAGCCTAGATATGGCCACAGGGTTCCACCAAATTAGACTCAAGGAAGAAAGCATACCCTTAACTGGTTTCGTTACGCCTGAAGAGCATTTTGAGTATGTCAAAATGCCATATGGCTTGGCAAACTCTCCCATTGTGTATCAGCGCATTATAAATGATACTTTGCGTGAGCTCATTAATGAGGGTAATGTGCTAGTCTATATTGATGATGTCCTTTTGATGAGTAATACGGTTGCGGAGGGCGTCCAACTGCTACGTAAAGTGTTGGAAACCCTCACCCAGGCCGGGTTCTCTGTTAACCTTCGGAAATGCTCTTTCCTTGTTACTGAGGTAGAGTACTTGGGTAGGCTAATTAGTCGAGGTCAGGTTAGGCCGAGCCCACGAAAAGTGGAAGCTCTGGTTAATACAACACCCCCAGAGAATGTCAAGCAAGTACGCCAGTTACTTGGCCTTGCCGGGTATTTTCGACGGTACATAAAAGACTACGCTACTTTGACCATCCCACTTACTTTCTTGACTCGTAAGGGCGTTAAATTTAATTGGACTCCCGAATGTGAAACTATTCGTCAAAATTTAATAACACGACTGACTAACGAGCCTGTGCTTGCTATCTTTGACCCTTTTCTTCCTACCGAAGTCCACACGGATGCGAGTAGTGCTGGTTACGGAGCTGTTCTCCTACAAAAACATCCGGATGGAAAGAAACACGTCGTCGCTTATTTTAGCAAAGTCACTCAGGGGGCTGAGAGCAAGTATCACTCATATGAGCTCGAAACCCTTGCAGTAGTCAAAGCTCTTCAGACCTTCCGGCATTACCTTGTTGGACTTAAGTTCATCGTAGTGACCGACTGTAATGCACTCAAGGCAACAGAACGAAAGAAAGACTTACTGCCCCGGGTAGCTCGTTGGTGGACTTACCTGCAGGACTTCGAGTTTTCAATTGAGTACCGAAAAGGTGCTTTAATGTCACATGCCGATTATTTGAGTCGTAACCCCATTGTCACTGTAAACCAAATTTCTAGACCTCGTAATTGGGCCCAGATAGCGCAAGCAGCCGATAATGAGACCCAAGAACTCATTCAGAAGCTTCTCGATGGTGATCTTGATTCCAGCCGTTATTGTGTACAAAATGACCTTTTGTATTACAAATACACACCAGTGGGTGAACAACAACGTCTACTCTGTTATATTCCTAAAGGGCATCGACTCAGTCTTCTCAGAGTGTTCCATGATGAACATGAACATATTGGAGCTGAAAAAACTTACGATCTTATTTTAAGACATTTCTGGTTCCCAGGGTTAAAACAATTCGTGACCAAATATATAGGCCACTGTGTCATATGTATTTCTAAGAAACGCGTACCACGAGCACCTTTACAGAGTATCAGTTCGTGGGAAAAACCAGACACCCCATTCCACACGGTTCATGTCGATGCCTTAGGTCCTCTGCCACAGTCAGAAGGTTACAAATTCGTGCTCCTAATAGTAGATGCATTCAGTAAATTTACTCTTTTGTATCCTATTCACCGACAAGACGTTTCCGAACTCAAACGAGTTATTACGCAAGCTATATCCCTGTTTGGTGTGCCCAAACTGATTATTGCCGACAAGGGTCGCATGTTTGAGTCGACGGAATTTACGAAATGGATCACTGAGTTGGGTTGTGACTTACACCACATAACTCCGGAGATGCATCACGCTTACGGCCAGGTGGAGAGATACGTCAGAACCGTTCTTAATATGTTGCGCGTCCAAGTTAACCACAAGAACGCATCATGGTCTGACACACTGTGGAAGCTTCAACTGGTGCTGAATATCACGAAGCAGAAGACTACACAGGCCTCACCATTGAACCTCCTGATCGGCACCGAAGCCGCCACCCCTGTCATTCGAGGGCTGGTACGCGATGTGGCTATCGAGTCAACATCACCAAATCGCGAGGCCCTACGTGAAGTCACCAGGAGCAGAGCTCGCCAGCTGCTTAGAGACAATCAGGCTAAGCAAGATGAGCGCGTTAACCGCCAGAGACATCCACCACGTCAATTTAATGTTGATGACTGTGTTTTTGTTATCAAGTTTTCACAGGTCACAGGAAAACTTGATCCCGGCATGCGCGGCCCATACAAGGTGGTCAAGGCGCTGCCCGGCGGCCGCTACGCTCTTCGCTTACTGAGTGGTGGCTATGGCAAGATAACGCAGGCAGCAGCGCAGTATATGGTGCCGTGGCGGGGCGAGTGGTGTCCTGAGACGTGCGCCGTCTTTTTTGAGAGTAAGTGGTGATATGTCACCATTGCGTTCGTCGCATTACTCTGGCGAAACGTCGCCTGGCGTTCGTCGCCATGTTGGCACTTGGTGGGACCCAAGTTGCGACATAGACCGATCAATAACGATTAGTCTATAGCCTGTTCGTCGGGCAAGACCTGTTCGTCGGGTCTGACCCGTCCGTCGGGTCATGTTTCAGATGCAGTGCTGATTGCAGCCAGCTCAGCGGCTCCTCCAGACGAGAGAAGATACTGGGCGTTGATATATATGGCCTAGCTTTGGTTTGGTTTGATAAAGAGATACGTCTCTGTCGTTTGAGTGATGAATGTAAGGGTTCTGTTTGTGCTGATCAAAAGTTGATGTTTTGAACGTGGAAGTCTGAATTAAGTGAATGTGAAAGTTATGAAAGGACGACTGCAGTTATCCCTTCTTCCTATTTCTCACGAACATATTATTTTCAGACGAAAGCCTGAATGATGCCGAGATCACGGCAGCGTCAGAAAATGGCGAAGCCGGACCATCGAACATACAACCAGAAGCTGGACCCTCGACGGCTGACGCTCAAGATCCCAGTGCAGTTCCTGATGTCATCGGCATCGAGGACGAAGCCCTGTCAGGAGAAGCCGTATAAGCAGAACCCTCTCTGACTTGTTTGTCTACCTACAATTTTAGTATATAAGGCATTGACATTTCATACCGAGCTCATTTGCTAGTCAGCGTTCGTGACGGTCGGAGCTCTCGGTGTTCGGTTGCGTGAGCCATTTATTAATATTTTATACAGTGTGTAATAATCAGTCACCATTTTGTATTTAATTTGATTGTTATAAAGAGGATAAGTTATTTTGTTAATAGTTAAAAATTATAAAACGGTTGTTCGGTGCGAGTTGTTATTTTTTTAAGCAATTTCCACTCCTGACCCTAATAATATAATATTCTCGTGTCTCGTGTATAATATTCTCGTATCCGAAACGGCTGGACCGATTTGTATGAAATTTTGCATGTATATTCGGTAGGCCTGAGAATCGGTCGTAATTTATTTTTCGAACCCCTAAATCATAAAGGTGGCCAGCCCAAAAAAAAAATATTTTTCCTCATTATTTTTCATTTTTTTCTTTTTTATGATGTGACATTAAAAAATACATACAACTCTTAATGTTCAGCCTTTTAGCATCAACCCCTATTTTTTAATATCCATATTAGTAACTCATATACATCACTACATCAGTTGTCGTGTCATGGTGTTAACGGAAACGGCGGCGATAGCCCAGTGGTGTACGTAACGGACTGCTGAGAAGATGGTCTCGGGTTCGATCCCTAGGTACCCTGGGCACACAACTCTGACTTTTAGAAGTTATGTGTGCGTTATAAATGTTAATTATCGCTCGCTTAGTAATGTGCCCGGCAGATGGCAATAGCTCGCCCCTTATTACATTGGGACTGAAACATAACTGGCGAAGTGTGGGGGTGAAATACACCTCTACCTACTCCATCGGGGATAAAAAGCGTAAAGTTATGTTATGTTGTCCACGCCAGGCGCATACCGGATCCCCCCCGTGGTATCTCCACCTTGTCGTGGTGGGGGGGCTCAGTAACCGTGGGTTTAAGGTACACCCACGGTGAAACTAAGCGGGATCCCGGGAGGGGACGCTCCACGTGGGCTTCGGTGAGGCCTGCGTAGGATGCGTCCAAAGTGCGGGTGCGGGGGACAGTTCTGTCTGTCCCTCGCAGTCGGGTGCGGTCGCGGGAGGAGAGACGTGTCTGTGTTGCGTTGCCGCGCGCCCTATCTCCCGCGACCAAATGGGGGCGCACCATTGTTGCGTCGCGGTGGGGCCGCAGATGACGAGGAGATGCGGTGTTGCGTTGCCGTTCTCCCTATCCTCTGCGGCCGCTGGGTGTTTTGGTGGCGGAGCCCAACACCTTATTCCGCCAACACACATCGACAACAAGCATCGAGAAACCTTTTTAACCTTTCTCGATGCTTGTCACTAAGTACATCTTCCTTTACCCCACAACACTCTCTTATCATACAATTCTATTACTAATCCTCTGCGGCCGCTGGGTGTTTTGGCGGCGGAGCCCAACACCTTCATCCGCCGCTAAGGGGGTTTTGTTTGGGCCTGCCTGACCATCTGGCGGGCCAATACCCATCGGGGGGTTGCGATGAATGCTTCGGCGATACCCGACCTTCCGACACACGGGTACATGAGAAAGTCGAGGTGGTTTTTAGTGGTAACACCACATACTCCGGCTCTCATTTCCTCAAGAGTCGGAGATCCGAAGGGAATTTCCACCTCGTAAAACAAAAAAAAAAAAGGCGCATACCGGATTAATTTTTTTTTATCAAGTGCGAGTCGGACTCACGCACGGAGGGTTTCATAGAGGTATACAGTTAACACATCCATTATCTGTACCTAGCTATATACCACTACCACTGTTTTGCGAGCACAAATAACTTTGTCTTTCATAGTGTTTGTATAAACGACAAAGTTATATTTGCTGTTTTTGAGCATGTGATGTTTCTCAAAAACTACTGAGTACATACATCATTCAAACCTATTTTCGTTGGACTTTTTATTACGATCTACAGCATGTTTTTTTATATTTGCCACCCTCTTACTTAAAAAGTTAGAGAGGCGAGGAGAGGTGGTGCACTCATTTTACCACATTGGAAGCGTCTATATTTTAAATGATTGATCTTGCGAAACTATGGTTTTAGGAACCTCAAAATAATTTCAAAGATCTATCATTACTCATGGAAAAATATTTTTCACGTCTATTCCATGTAGGGATAGCCCCCCTTAATTTTCATTCCTTTTTTATGTTTGTATAAAAATCGTACCTACCTACCAATTTTCAAAGGCGAAGTTACAATAATTTCGGAATGCGGCGGCTGTGACATACGGACAGACATGGTGAATCTGTATCCGATCCGATTCGATCCGATTTTTGCCTTTTTTAGCTACGGAACCCTTCGTTTGTATACCTTATAAACTCTAAATTTCAGAGTTTTTGATTTTAAGCACTGATGGCTTTGGTAACTTTGTTCAGAATTTCCAAGAAAAGTGGTTTAAAAAAAGGAATAAGAAAAAATAACTTAAAAAGGCGACATGGAGTTCGCCGGGTCAGCTAGCACTAATATATAAAGCTGAAGAGCTTGTTTGTTTTTCGTTTGGTTGATTGAACGTGCTAATCTTAGGAACTACTGGTCCGATTTGAAAAATCTTTCAGTGTTAGATAGCTCATTTATCGAGGCAGGCTATAGGCTATATAACATCGCGCTATGAGCGACAGGAGCGGAGCTGTAGCCTTAAATAACGCGGGTGTAACTGCGGGCATTCTCTAGTGGTCTAATAAATCTGATTAAAACATTATTTAATATACGGTGAATATAGGTGACGTCACGGTCGTTGGTATAGCTACTGTGCTCTGTGATATAAAGTGTTCTATAAATCTAAAGCTGTTAAGTGGAGGACTAAATCTGTGAGTCAGCTGTGGACAGTGACATATATATAAGCATACAGTGTTTTCTACACCTATTATCCAGTGGATTCATTACAAACTTAAAATAAAACTTACAAACTATAAAAGACACTAAAACTACCCCTCAGTCATGAAATGTTGAGGTGATAACAACATCCAGACATTTTGGAAGTGACCTGTTAAAACCAGTGTTTAACGCGGTTGCAGCGCCTGAAATTTTCATAACTCGCGCGCCTGCAGAGCCTTCGTGGGTTGCAATAAAACCTTATTTGTTTACGTTTGAATACAACGCCATCTCTGTGCGCTCACAATTACTATCAGCTCACATATTTAATGCAATCCATCGAGGCACACTATCGACCGCAGCCAGTTATCGCCCTGCGTACTTTCACTCCAACGCACTAGGTGGCGCGCAAACTATTGTAGTACATCTGCTAGCACTGCTACATTATTTATCATGGCTAAGTGCACTCTGTGTGGCAAGTTTATGTCTGCACCAAGTTGTGCCCGCTGCACTAAATGTGCAGGCACCTACCATCGCACTTGCGTTGGCCTTCAATCGTCCTTGGAGGTTCCTGCAGGCTGGATGTGCTCGCGGTGTAAGGGGAAGACACCTACCAAGCTCAACGCAACTGAGATTGACGAGCATTTTTCTAGTCCTAATAACGACTCACGTGCTGAACTTTCCCCAACTAGTTTACACTTAGATCTGGCCCATGAAATTCACAACTTTAGGCTGGAAATGAGATCTATGAGATCCGAAATGCAAGAGCTGCGAAAGGAGATAGCTGAGTTTAGAACCTCTGTAAATTCTTGCCATGAAAGAGTAGACTAGGTAGAGGAGAGACTTTCAAAACTGGAAAAGCGATTTGAGGAAGAGGGACCTGTGACCAACCAGAATCTGGAGCATACTGTCACCGAACTTAAGTCACAGCTGAATGAACGCGACCAAGAAATGATGCTGTGTGATATCATCATATCTGGGGTGCCCGAAGAGAAAGAAGAGAACCCAAACCATCTTTTCAATCTGATCGCTGTAAAGCTAGGCGTCACGGTCGACGCATGTGACCTCATTAATGCAGAGAGAATGGGCTCAGTATATTGCAATCGTACTGAGAGCACCGACAATACACAGCCGCAGCAATCGCGTAAGATCAGCCTACGTCTTACGAGTACGGCGCGGCCTCACTACTGCAGACCTCGGGCTGCAGGGACGGCCACAGAAGATCTACGTGAACGAACGCCTAACTCGTACCAATGGGAAGCTCTTTCATAAAGCACGAGAGGCCGGGAGACGTCTGCAATACAAATACGTCTGGACCAAGGAGGGGCGTATTTACGTTAAAAGGGAGGACGGTATACCCGCGCAACGTATTCGCTCTGACGCTGATATACAGCGAATTTTTGGAGCACACATTGTTTAGATTTTTTAGGCAGCGATAGCCGAGTGGATATACCAACAGACTGCCATGCAGAGGGTATCGGGTTCGAATCCACGGCGCGCACCAATGACTTTTCGGAGTTATGTGCGTATTGAATTGTTAATTATCGCTTGTCCCGTGCCTCGGAGAGCACGTTAAGCCGTCGGTCCCGGTTGTCATGAAGATCTTTGACAGTCGTTACAGGGTGTCAGTACCTTCTAAATAAACTGACACTGGTCTAAACCATGGAATATCGCTATCCCTTCGGGTTGCGGAGGTCAGACAGGCAGTCGCTCTGTGGAAAAGCTAATATTCAGCCAAATCCGGTTAGACTAGTAAGCGGACCCCAGATTGAAACTGGGATAACGCTAAGAGAAAGACATTGTTTAGATTTTTTAAGTTTTACGCATTCAACTTTCGCTGTCTTTTTGCATACCTATATGATACCTCTAAATGTCTATGTTTTATTCCTACGTTACTTCTTGAATAATTTGTGTTACTTAATGTTGTGGGGATATATCGCGGCATCTCTGATTTTCGGTTGGCCCCTTGCAGGTGATGGAATGCTATATTATTATACTTACATAACTCATAAAAACATGTATCTATGTATAAATCTTGATTACCTGACAGGTAATTCTAGTTTGTATTTTTAACCGACTCCAAAAAGAGGAGGAGGTTCTCAATTCGGTTGTATGTTTTTTTTTTTATGTTTGTTACCTCATAACTCCGTTATTTATCGAGCGATTTCCAAAATTCTTTTTTTGTTTGAAAGCATATACTTTCAGGTGGGTCCCATTTAAATTTTATCAAAATCAATTCAATCGTTTAATTAAAAACTCAAATTTTATCAAAATAAATCCAATAGTTTCATTAAAAACTCAAAAAACTAAGTCATCCAAGTAAACTAAATTAAGCATTTACTGTGACTTTTCATCAGTGGACACTAGAATAGGCGCAATCAACCGGCCGACGGGCTCCATTACCAGGTATTGATGAAACCGGGAGGAAGAAAGGTTGGAGAGTAAATCTATATACATTATACAGTCGATGCATATTATGACGTAAGCACCCACTAAGGAATGATTTTTATACATATTTTTGGTTAGAAAAAATAAACACGCAATTTAGATTTTTTTCAAATCTAACAACTAAGAGGGTTATATAGGTGTAGAAAGTTTATATGGGAGGTCCGTCATTTTTAAAAAGATAGCGTGTACTTTTGTGTGCAAGCTTCTGGTTAGAAATAAAACAAATAAGTAGGTACGTGTTTTAGCGATTTCTAAAATCTACCGTTTGGGTGAAATAGGGGTTGAAAGTTTTTATGCGAAATGAAATTTCATAAACTAGCTTCTGATTAGAAATATGTGATCATGTATTTACGTATTTCTGGAAATAGGGGTTGTATTTTTATATGGAAAGGCCGTCATTACGCGCGAGCGAATCCGCCAGCTGCTAGCTTATACATATACCTAATAACTTTGATTTTAAATCACTGAATAACTAATAGTAGTGCGGTTTAATTCAAAGAGCAGACGATGAGTAGCTACGTTTTTCAGTGTTTACACTATTTAATATTTTTCACTATAAGCCCGCATTTGTGATAACCTCTTTTCACGCAGTTCACTACTTTCTCTTGAAATAGCCTTGGACCGAGATTTCCCACTTTGAGATAGACGTTTCTCCATTTCTTCGCTAGTTGTGGAGTACTGCTCACATCTCTGGGCCGGAGCGCCAAAATATCAGCTTGATCCACTTGACTCCCTACAGAGACGAGCTGTTCGAATCGTCGATGATCTCACGGCTAGACTAGAGTCGCTGGAGCAGCGGAGAGACTTTAGTTCTCTCTGCGTATTTTACCGACTCTTACACGGGGAGTGCTCCGAAGAATTGTTTAATTTGGTACCAGTGTCACCCTTCTACCAACGTACCACTCGCCGACGCAGTAGAGTTCACCCGTACTACCTGGAAGCGTTCTCATCTAGTACGGTGCGCTTCCAGCGATCTTTTCTACCATGTACGTGTAAGCTCTGGAATGAACTACCTGCTGCGGTGTTTCCCGAGCGCTATGACTTGTTCTTCTTCAAACGAGGTTTAAAGAAAGCTTTACTTTCACGGTAGGCAGCGGCTTTGCTGTGTACCTATACCCTGACATTAGCGAAGTCCATGAGCAGTGGTTACCGTTTACCTTCAGATGGGCCGTTCGCTCGTCTGCCATTAGCAGCAATAAAAAAATAGTTTCATTCAAACGGCGCTGTCTCATATGGGCAGCGCGTTTAGTAGGTCTACCCAATACTACCCATCTTTGATCGAGAGAAGTGGCTGCGTCATGTTTAAGTTGACTCAGATACTCACCGGACACGGATGTTTCGGCGAGTATTTGAACCGAATCAGCCGCGAGGCGACGCCGGCATGCCACCACTGCGGCAGTGACCTGGACTCTGCGCAGCATACGCTCTCTGAGTGTCCTGCATGTGAATCCGAGCGGCGAGACTTGGTCTCTGTTATCGGAGGCGATCTTTCTCCGCAGGCCGTCGTCCAGGCCATGTTGGTGCAAGACATCCGGTGGGATGCTGTGGTCTCCTTCTGCGAGGCGGTTATGCTCCAGAAGGAGGCCGCCGAGCGGGATCGCGAGAGAGCCGATCCCGCTCGCAGACGCAGGCGGCGTCGTGGTGGTGGCAATGGGCGCTAGCCTGACTCTTCCTTAGGGCCGTGGGCATAATCAGAGATGGCAATCTGGCTGACGACCACGAATGACCCCGAGAAGACAGCGGTCTCGGAGAGCCGAGGAACCACTGTACTCGCACAGTACGAGGCGCTACCTCGTACTGTGCGAGTGAGGGAGGACACTTCCAGAGACTGAGCCCTACTTACGGGACAAGCGTAACGGAGCAGCACACCCGCGTTCCCTGTGTCCCTTTCTTTGCCCGCCACGCGGAGAGGCACTCGGCAAAAGAGTTTCCCCAGGTAAAAAAATAAAAAAGTCTACCCATCTTTAATTTCGATAAATCAGATAACCGCAGAAAGGAAAATTCACTAAAAAACAGGAAATAAAAATTTTTTAACAAAAAATAACCGCCTCCAAAAATCTGGAAAATGTGTGAAAATAGCACTAAAAAGTAAAAAATAAATTTCGTTATTTTTACTTCAATTTACTTATAAACATCACCTATTCAACTTAATATTACATACTTATACGAGTTATACGTATCTACCACTTAATTCACATACCTGACACAATACATATTTTTATATGAGTAACAAACTAAATGAAATACCTATCACCAGAAATCAGATAAGTATATTATATTTTTGGACTAAGTACTTAGAAAAAAATATTTGTTAGGACTATAATATACAATTATACTTTTTTTGGAGTCGGTGCCAGCCAAGCGTTTTAGTAAATATTTTCTTGATAATGTACAAAATATATGAAAAGCTGCATTGATACGATAATTTAGCAAAACTTCATTAAACTTGTAAGTAATTTACAAATGACGAGAAATGAAATCAACAAATATACTTAAATCAAATTTTAGGAAGTTTTCTATAACACAAAATATATGTAATTACCTAAAGTTACATTAATACCACAATGTAGGATCTAACCAAACCTATTTTGCAAATAAAGTAAACAACGAAACCTGGCAACAGGTGCGACAGCCCAGTTACAAATTAACCTAAATACCTATTTGCAATTACCTATCAACCAAAACAAGAACTTAAAGCGATACTAATTGGTACAAATCAAATTCTGAGAAGTTTTTACAAAAAGATCTCAAAATTTTAAAAACAAGACAAATAGAATTATTTAAAGATGCAATACTAAAATGCAGCAATACCAAATCAAACCTATTTCAAAGAATACAGATTTCGTGTTAAATAACTCTAAAGAACCACAATCCACTGCAATACAATAATTACCTACATACAAGCGCATAGAAAAAATGGATATCGGAGACAACCGTCAACAACGTCTACCCTCACGCGTCTGCCCTGCTCGCGTTCGGGTCGGTCACTTAATAACATCTTTAATTCTTAATCTCAGCTGGCACCGACTCCAAAAAAAGTATAATTGTATATTATAGTCCTAACAAATATTTTTTTCTAAGTACTTAGTCCAAAAATATAATATACTTATCTGATTTCTGGTGATAGGTATTTCATTTAGTTTGTTACTCATATAAAAATATGTATTGTGTCAGGTATGAGAATTAAGTGGTAGATACGTATAACTCGTATAAGTATGTAATATTAAGTTGAATAGGTGATGTTTATAAGTAAATTGAAGTAAAAATAACGAAATTTATTTTTTACTTTTTAGTGCTATTTTCACACATTTTCCAGATTTTTGGAGGCGGTTATTTTTTGTTAAAAAATTTTTATTATTATAATATGTGTATTTTAATATTATCTATATTATTTACGTTTATAATATATTTTATAATATATCTCGGCGTTAACATTACAATATCATTTGGCTATTCTTATTTGATACCTATTCTGATAAATCTATATTTTCCTAATGACTAATAGACTTTTAAAAATTGGTTTGCTCAATGCTGGTTCCCTAGGCACTAATCACGAGGAATTTGCAGTCACAATGGAACGCCATAATGTTGAAATCATGGCCATAAATGAGACCTGGCTGAGAGAAGGCGAGGACGAGCGTGCGCCAGTATTACCGGGCTACCGAATGCGACACGTACCCCGCCATACGAGCGTGCGCGGCGGGCGAGGCGGTGGCCTTGGTTTCTACATCAAAAGGGGCATAAACGTGCGTACTCATTCACATCCCGTTGACTCACAGGAAAGTTTAACTGAGCAGATGTGGCTTGTGCTTAGTGCCAATGGCTCCAAACTTGCCGTTGGAACAGCATACCGGCCTTCACGGCAAGATGTTGATTCTTTCTTGGATGCCTTGACGAGCTCAATTAACTCTCTATCCTTTTGCAAGCACATTATCTTGGCAGGAGATTTTAACGTTAATTATTTGAATCAAACACATCACAATACAAAAAAGCTAGTCGACTTCCTAAAATGTCTAAATTTATCACAGAAAGTCTTGACTCCTACCCATTTTACAGACAACAGTCAGACTCTAATAGACTTAATATGTACAGATGCTAAAGTAAATAATATTGTAGTTGATCCAGTTTGTGCACTCGGTGGTCATGCATTCATCTCGGCTACCTTTCTACTAAAAAGGGACAAGAATATAAAGATGGGAATCTTTAACTTTAAGAAAGAGAAACCTTGGCGACATTTCTTTAGATCAACTAAATGACTGCCTTAACTCTGTACATTGGGAAGTACCTAGTATATCATCGCAGGATGTAAATAGCACTGTTCATACGTGACTGCCAACCTAGTTGCTATTTTTAATAACCTGGCTCCCACTAAAGTTCATTCTGTCAAAGACTGGTCATATCCTTGGGTTACTGATAATATAAAACTAATGATGACCTTACGTAACCAAGCTCGTTCACAATATCTTAAGAATAAGTCAGACAGTAAACACGTTTATTACAAAGATTTAAAACAACTCGTAAATAAGTCAATATTTAATGAGAAAACAGCCTACTTTACACAAAACATTAACAATAACATAAAACACCCTAAAAGGTTATGGAAAAATTTGAAAAATACCGTTTTGCCATTTAAAAAGATTGCGGACTTACCCTTACATTTTAACGATCCCAATAAACTAAATGCACATTTTTGAAACATTCCCAGTAATAATATTATGCAAATATCTTATTTAACTTTTTATGAATTCAATAGGTTTAGTGAAAATATATTCTCATTGAGTGTGGTCAATGCGTGTGATATCCTAAAGATTATTCCCACATTAAAATCTGATGCTGAGGGCTATGATCAGATCACATTAGATATGTTCCTACTGAGTCTACCTCAAACCTTAGATATTGTTACTTCCATTATAAATACATCCATAACAACATCCACATTTCCTGCCCTCTGGAAGGTAGCTATTGTCCGTCCCATCCCCAAAATTAGTAATCCAATGGAAATGAAAGATTTAAGACCTATCAGCATATTGCCGTTTCTCTCTAAAATACTGGAAAAGCTAGTAAACATTCAACTAACAAAATGAAATTAAATTATTTAGAAAACAGTAACATTCTACCTGAGACTCAATCCGGTTTTAGGAGAGGACGCAGCACTGCGACGGCTTTGCTGGACGTGACGGACAATGTTTTGTCTGCTCAGGATGATGGTATGTGCACTTTGTTGGTGCTGTTGGACTATTCCAGGGCCTTTGATGGCATCAATATATCGTAGTTGGTTTCCAAGATGGCGTACTATGGTTTCGACCCGAACACGATTAAATGGTTCAACAGTGACCTGAGTCATCGTGCTCAACTCGTAGACATCAAGGACGCGAAGGGCAACTATAGTTCATCAGCTATTGCGGCTGTGGAAAAGGGTGTTCCACAGGGCTCAATATTAAGCCCTTCTCTGTTCAGTTTATACAGCGCGGACATAACTAAAGCTATACAAAATTGTAGGTACCATATTTATGCTGATGACATCCAGATATACATCTCTTTTTTGCCACAGGATTATGCTAAAGCAGTAGCTGCTCTAAATGAAGATCTCGCAAGAGTAGTGGAATGGTCGAATCACAACGCGCTTATGTTAAATCCTAGTAAAACTAAATACATGCTCCTAGGTACTAATAATCAATTAGATAAGCTGCAGCAGTTTCCAGGCATACAAGTGAAGGTTATGGGTGAAAATATAGAACGTGTTACTGAGGCACGTAATTTGGGTGTAGAGATGGATGAGGGCTTAAGGTTCGAAACTCATGTCTCTAACTGTGTTCAGAACTGTTTCTACCGTTTGAGAATCCTATATAAGTTACGTCCATTTCTGAGCGAAGAGATAAGGGTAAAACTAGTCGAATCAATAGTTCTGTCTAAACTAAATTACGCTGATACTGTTTTCGGCCCCCGACTGTTGGCACGTACTGAAAAACTTTTGCAAAGAGTTCAGAACGCTTGTGCTAGGTTTTGTTTTTCCATCCCACCTCGGTGTCACGTTACCCCATTTTTAAACAAACACCAAATGTTAAAAATTAAATTACGACGCAAACTACACCTTGCGTCTCTTTTTTTTGGCGTAATCATGAATAAATGTCCTACGTACTTGTACTCAAAATTAGCATGGGTTAACAGCCACCGGGAGCGTGAAAGTCGAAGATGGACAAAGCAACTGGCTATCCCCCACCATCGGTCTGCAGCATTTCGAGGTAGCTTCCGATATTCAGCGTCCTAATGTTGGAATAACATACCACCGCCATTTAGGGACCTCAAAAATGTTGTGAATTTTAAGCATAAGCTAAAGTATTATCTTTTGTCAGCACAAATAAAAAACGAATTAGTGAATATTAATTTATCAATTATTTAAATAAAAACAACAATCTGCGACAAGAAACACCTGGACGCTGAGCTTCAACATGTCAGGCAAGTTCTGCAAGACAACAAGCTCCGACCGCCGCGCCACTGTCACAGATCCCAGAAGAAAGAAAAACCAGCCACAGTAGAAAGACAACCTGCTGTCCTCCCATACATCAAGGGCGTGACCGACAAAATTGGCTACATCTTGAAGCGAGCTTCTATCAAAACTTCCTACAAGCCGCCAACGAAGATCAGTCAATTATTACCATCTGTCAAGTGTCAGTTACCCTTGCAAGAGGCCGGTGTCTACAAAATTGACTGTGAATGTGGGCTCTCATACATTGGACAAACCAAGAGAAGCATAAGCATTCGACTCAAAGAACATATAGCTGACATAAAACATAAGCGCTCAACAAAGTCTGCTGTGTGTGAACATGTGGAACAAGGACCCAAACACTACCTGCGATTTGATGAACCACAGATACTCGCAAAAGAACACCGTTTTCTTCCAAGGATGTTACGAGAGGCTATTGAAATTAAAAAACACCCTAATTTCAATAGGGAAGATGGTTGGAATGTTCGTCCAGCTTGGGACCCTGTCATAAGGCTAATGAAACCCAAGAAGGACAAAGTCACCAGAAGACCTAAGGACACTGTGAGCTCATTCTGCGTAAATAGTAACACCAGTAGATGAAAAATATTCGGGTACTTTGAGATAACTTATACATTCAAGAAAAAGACAATTATCACCTCAGTCTGCCGTGAACATGAATTCTGTAAATAATTCGAAACGTCGGCTAGTAATAAATTAAAAATATAGTTTCTAGATCATTAGTTTCAAATGTAATAACTTAGTGAAACCAATACATCGCGATAAAATCTGTAAACTGTAGTTTAATTTCAATGTGTAACATTCGCGTAAACCCAAGAAGATACACTTGCGTAGGACAATCGGTGAATCTGTCCTTACATTTGAGGAACTCGCAACTGTGTTTTGTAAGATTGAGGCCGTTTTGAACTCTAGGCCATTGTGCCCGAATGCTTTGGAAGCCCTTACGCCGGGCCATTTTTTGATTGGTCGCCCACTTGTCGCCTTGCCTGAGTACCCTTATATTGATACGAGACCTAATCGTCTCTCGCGTTTTGAATTGGTACTCCAGATTATATTTGCACATACTCCAGCAACGCGTTAAGTGGACTGACAAGACCGATCCACCCAAGATTGGTGACCTCGTGTTGATCAAGGAGGCTAACCTTCTGCCACTCAGATGGCGCAGGGGGCGCATTCTTCGTTTGGTAACTGGGACCGATGGAGTTCCCCTATTTGCTGAGGTCTTGGTGGACGGTTCGATTCTGAGGAGAGTGGTTGCAACGTTGTCACGTCTACCAACTGATTAGCGGACCGGTAGGCCGGTTCGGGGCGGGTGGATGTTTGAAATAGAAATATTGTTTATAATAAGTTAAATCGATTATATCATTTTAGTAGCGTGTTACTTTGTCTATTAAAATTTTCTGACTATGGTCACATTATGAACTGTCAAATCATTCATTTCATTCTTTTTCGGTTTCCGCAAAATCTCTCTCACTGCTGGTTCTGGAAAAATTCCCGTTTGTGAACGCGTTTGACTTCGTATTATTGAATTATATTGTTTATTAACCTTGCAACTGTCGCTATTTGGAATTGCCAAGGTTAGAAAAGTTGTGAGCAATTGATAAGGTTAGTGATATATTGAAAATCAACCCCTAGCCTCGCGCGTTGAATTTGTGTGATTTCGTCTCGTGAAAATATATCGCCTTTTGGAAAGCACATCCTGGTAGCTTCACGAATCGTATTGTGATAGAAAAGAGTTTGGAACCAGTGTGAAAACCGCTTTAGATCTATTTCCGGCATTGTGTTAAAATTTGTGAACATTGACATTTGTAACATACTGAACATTTGTGAAACTTGTGTGAATCCGTCCGCTTGTATCCTGCCCGAAAACATCGTTGGAGGACCGGTTGAGTAACTATAGCGATTTCCTTGTCTTTTTCGGCCTTCACGAGATTCTCGTCATGGGGAATAGTGACATCAACGATCATTGCAAGGCGTTCTGATCCATCTATCACCACGATATCGGGCTTGTTAGCCATGATAGTCCTATCGGTGATGATAGATCGATCCCAGTACATAGCGGCACGGCCATTTTCGAGAACTGGATCGGGCACATACCTGTAGTACGGTACTTCAAAGGGTACAAGGCTATATTTTAAGGCAAGCTGCTGATGGACGATCCTGGCTACTTGATTGTGTCTGTGCAAGTATTCATCGTTAGCAAGACGGGAACAACCGGAAACTATATGTCTGAGAGATTCCCCGGGCTGGTGACTCGCCCGACATATGTTAACAGTCCCATCCTTCAGAATATACTTACGGTAGTTGTTCGTCATGACAACTTCGTCCATCATTGCACAAACAAAACCTTCGGTCTCTGCAAATAGATCACCAAACCGTAGCCAGGCAACTGATGACATGAAGTCTACATCAGGTCTGCAAGGCCCGATAAAAACGTCCATGCAACTCCTTGCCTTTCCATACATGCCTGCGCTCTTCAATACTTAGTACAACAGGTTTGCGCCTCTCTTTTGCCAGACCCAACGGGGTAAGTCCGTTGTCTACAGCAACAATATCACAATGCACACCCGTGTCCGTCTTGAGAAAATATTCTCTAAGATTGTACACCTCGCGGTTGTGGAGGTCCTTAGCACTTAAGAAACCACGACCACCACATTTCCGCGGGATGTACAACCTCATTACTGACGAACGCGGATGATGCATTCGATATTCAGTCAATCGACAACGGACCTTTCTGTCCAAGGCGTCCAGTTCTGATTGAGTCCATCTGAGTATGCCGAAGGAGTACGCTTAGACTGGCATGGCCCAACCATTATAGGCACGCACTCTGTTGCCGCCTGATAAAAAACTGTTCAGTATTTTCTTCAGGCAGCCAAAGAAGCGCTCCCGCAATTATTGTTTCATGGCAGTCTCAGCAATACCTAAGGCCTGCGACATACCCAGATACTTGTAAGTCTCGGTTGCAGATAGAGATCTAAGTTTTGTGGAATCTGAAAGCTCTATTCCATCAGATTCCACAATTCCACCTTGTTTTACATGCATGACCGCACACTTATCCACATCAAATTCCATCTTGATAGAATTGCTAAAAGTTTCAGTTACTTTTAGTAACGCTGTCAATTGGATAGTGCTGGGGGCAAATAACTTAAGGTCATCCACATAAAAGAGGTGGGATATAACTTGACCCCTACGCTGCAACCGATAGCCTACCCCAGACCCCTCTAGCAAAGTGTTGAGAGGATTCAGAGCTAGACAAAACCACAAGGGACTTAAAATGTCACCTTGGAATATACCCCGTTCGATCTTTAGAGGAGCACCGCAATCGCGAATCTGCCGGCACCCTGGATAGCGAAGGACCGTACTCCACTGCCCCATACATACCTTCAAGAAGGTGCATAGAGTTATATCGAATTCATATAACTCCAGCACCCTCAAGAGCCAAGTATGTGGCACGAAAACGTAGGCCTTCTTGTAATCTATCCAGCATGTCGCCAGATCCTTTTGGTTGCGACGTACCTGCTGGCTAATTGCCATGTCAAATAGAAGTAAATCTTTTGTACCACGGGCCCTATTCTTACATCCATTTTGAGCCACTGACATAATGTTATTATTTTTTATATGTGATAACATCTTCGTCCTCAAAATGGATGTAAGAAGTTTAAACACGGTCGGTAGACACGTTATCGGTCTATAATTTTTGGGATCTGTGGTACAACCTGACTTAAAGAGCAGGTGAGTGATACCAGTCGTCATAAAAGTTGGGATCGAGCCCGATTCCAAAGATGCCTGGAATTGGGATGCCAACCGAGCATGGGCACTACGTAGCCACTTCAACCAGAAGTTGTGCAGTCCGTCCGGTTCCGCTGATTTCCAGTTAGATAATGAATGGACTGCACAAGCTACATCCGTTGTTTCAATGGCTACGGGCTGCATATTCCCTCACATCGCTCGCTTAACATCCCCAAACCAATAACCCTCAGTGTGGCTGATGGGCATCAACCAAATGCTGCGCCAGAAAGCGTTCGTTGCCTCAGCATCCGGCAGACGCCCATCATCCACACTTGCATCAGTTCGCTCCCAACTTTTATATACCCAACTTTCATGTTTTTGGAATGCCCTATTCTGGGTGTATCGGTCCACCCGCTTTTTGTACCGTCTTATACGATTTGCCCACGCACAAACTTTTTGCTTCAGGTAGTCGATGCGTTCTGTGACTCGTGATTCGTATTCTTGGCGACTAAGGCCCGTACCTAAGAACGCCCGAGTCACAAAACGCATCACTCTCGGTCTTGTATTGCCCGACTTGAAGCAAATTAGCTTTCCGATGAGCGCCCTGGCCTCAGCGATACGACGCTCAATCCTGCACTGCTAGGCCGGTACAGCATTGGTTCAGGGGGCAGTATTACTACCATCTGGTATTTTAATACCTGCCACTCGACACGCTGTAACAGCCGCACAGTACAGAATCGAGTGGGGATCGCTAAGATCTTCACTATTGTCTAAGTACGTGGACAATAGTGAATCTAGGGCACACACCAGCGCTATATTTTTCTTGTGTGTGGGCAAACGTGGTAAGCGGGGCCTATCTACTGTATTTACAAAACGATACTCCCGAATAGTGCACTCCAAAGTACTCCTTAATTCATCTATGTACTGGGTACTTACTTGTGTATCCCTACTATGCACCTCTTCAACAGTCTTTTGCGTTCTGATAATATTTGACACTTGTATATCGCTACACGTAGAAGAAGGGATAGGAGGGTTACATAGTAAGTCAGAGCGTAGCCTCTCAAGTGCGTAGTCATCCAGCAGGCGGCAGCGCTGGATAGCCCGCACTTGATCCGACAGTCACTGTGCCGAAACGTTGACAGCTGGTTCCAAGCCCTGAAACAGAGGCAGCATGCGGTCACGATACGCCGTAAGGTTGGTACCTCCCTCTGTAGCCACAAAATATGGCCGCATTTTATTATTATATATAACAAAAATATGTCTTTGTACGGACATGTCACGACTGGATTCGTCCACGCAAAAGCCAGGCATCTTCGTGTATGCCATAGCCTGGCAGATCTTCAAGTGCTCCCTCTCTGTACGTTTCAATTATATACAACCATTTGATAAAAGCTCGGCACAGTAAGATCTTGCCAGCTTGAGTTGGTATGTACCTAGCGCTAGTAGAATTATATCATTCTCCGTCAATGAAGGGAAGTTTTCTATCTGGCTTGCTTCCATCCTCTGAAAATCTACTCTTCTGTAACTAAGCCGTTTTCTTTCTACATACATATGCAGCAGATTATGGGTATCTAGTTAAAAGGAGGGGTGTATGGCAAAGTCTTACGTAAAAGCGTTAATAATAGAAAACATGAACGGAAATGCAGAATATATTACTTTGGTACTCATTTTCTTATATAGATAAGTGGTACCTAATATACTCGTAAATGTATGTTTATCGCCGGGGCCACGGGACTGTCTAAACAGGATACCGTGGCTCTGAAAAGCAAAGGGAAACCGAAGGAACAGGGTTTTATTAGTTAGTAAGACAGTCGTTTATCTCCAAACGCAATCAGATTTGAGACTGGCGGCTATAGTAAATATTGTGCCTCTTGGTAAGACCTTTTAATAATATAATGTACTAAAGTAAGTAGCAATGTATTTCTATACATATGTTGAGTTTATTTACCATTTTGACTACTAACGGTATTTAGCGATACATCATAACATTTTAAGAGTACCTATCGGTAAGGTATAACAATTTTTCAAACGAATAGCTGCCATATAAGATAAGAACGTAGTACACGGCAGATAAGTGATTGAAGTAGACAACACACTTAAAAGCATCAAATCGATTGATAAACGCTTATGAGTTTAACTTTTTATTATAAATTTTTCTCTACTTTAGGTATTATGAACCTTGGGCTAAATATATGTAGATTGAAGGTCTTATCCCTGTAAGAGTTACCTATTATACGTGGAATAATATTTTTGAACGAAAATAAAATTGTAATTATACGGCTTCTGTGAACTTGTCTTGTGTGAACCTTGAACTTGGTCTCATGTTATATTTAGTTTTTACCCGACTATGGCGAAGCCAAAAGGAAGGGTTATGTTTCAGTCTATGTATGTATGTATGTTCCACCGTAGCGCCTAAATTACTAAACCGATTTTAATAAATGGGGTGTCAATAGATTCGTAATAATGGCGCGGGTAACATAGGCTATATAAATTTTATCCAAATCTTCTATTACGGAATTAATAACTCAGATTCGAACCGCAAAAAAAATTAAACTGCGGTAATATAACTTTAAAACGCGGTTGTACTTACAATTCACGCGGTTCAGACGCTTTGGTTTAGGTAGCAATTTTTCTTTCTTTCTTCCTATAAATACTACAAGGGTCGCGTTTCGAAACGCGTCGCCCGAATTTGAGGGTATTGGTGGTGTAGGGGGCTTAAGGGAGTTAGTTTTAATCCCCTAAAAATAATTTTGGCTGCCAGAGTTGCGTCTAAATATTTTTAAAAACATTCCAAAAATTCTTCATTCAAATATGCTTTGGCATATTTGAATGAAGAATTTTTGGAATGTTTTTGGAGAATTTTCGGAACGTAATTTTAGGTTTTATGTGAAAGTAACTAAATAGGTTGTGTTAGGTTCTCTTTTGATACTTAACCCGAAAATAAGAGCCCTGCGAAGCAGGGCTCCGTCAACCTCAGTTTATTAAACTAGTGGAATCAATAAAAGCGATATTTAGGTTTTATGTGAAAGCGTGAAACGAAACACAACCGCCATCTTGTATGAATTGAATTAATATTGACAGCTAATGTCAAATTTGCGTGTCATTGCTTTCGTGTACCTAGGGTTGGTTGCGACTGTAATAAGTAACTAAATAGGTTATGTTAGGTTCTCTTTTGACCCTTAATCCGAAAATAGGAGCCCTGCGAAGGGCTCCGTCAACCTTAGTTTATTAAACTAGTGTGAAGAATGTGGAAGTTGGCAGTGCCATACAAACCGATGTTTGCAGATTTTTTTTTCAGAGGAAACCAAGTATTTCCGGCAAGTGATAATGGTGAAGGGTGGTTCTGAGACCTCTCCCCCTCCCCCTCCAATCACTCATAAAGAAACCTTAACCTACGACAGTGTTAATATTGCACGGTGAGTTTACAATCCCCCATTGGATACGGAAAAGGATAAAATAAAAAAATAAGTTCAAAAACTATAACCCGACTACGTCAAAAAGGGGTCTAATAAAAAGAACGAAACAAGAAAATAGCTTATTCAGATATAAATCCAGAAAAGTATAAGTACGTACAGGAATGTACAAGCTAGAGACTTGACGTAGTCAGGTTATAGTTTTTTAATTTATTTTTTTATTATTTCGTAATATCCGTGTGTGTGGTGACGGATGAAGAATACAAAATGTATCTACCCTACTTCATACCATGGGTGTTGTAACAGACGTCTCGGGAAAATAAACGTAGGAAAAAGTATCTTTGCCAAGAGACGGCAAACTCAACTTAACTAACTAACCTAACTTAACCCTGTATCAACTCGTCCGGCTAACCAGGTATAGTAGGATATCTATAGATGCATATTCTTCTTTTGAGTCGCAGCGTGTACTGTGAACAAATTAGGAAAGGCTTCAGACCCGCAGTAGACGTCTAGAGAATAACACCCCTTTATCTTTAAGGAAAAATTAAAATTAAATTAAAAAATTAAAAATGTATTTATTTCTCACCACATTACAATATTAAATCTTAAAGTTAAGCTTACATTACACATGTAGACACTTTGAATGTGGGAGACTGATGCCTAAACTAGGTCGAAACCTGTATTTTAAGACATCAGGCCACCACCCCTTTTAAATTTACAAAATTAAGTGTATTATTGAAAGAGCAGACATAAAGGTATAATACATTACGCAAATAGTATCATTGTACATCATTAAATTGTTGCAGCATACCGCGTGCTGGTCCTTCGTAGACCTCACTTTCGGCAATTAGTGCAGTGTGATTCTGTAAGAAATCATTCAAAACTTCGAATCTGAATCCGCTGTGAGTTTCTTGATTTGCATTCGAAAACCTCAGTTTATAATTCGAATCTACACTAGCGCTACTCTTGCGAGCGTGTTTGCGGGTTGAACTAAATTGACCTCGGAACTTTGACAGATAAAGTATGAGATGACGTAAAAAGGGACATTCTATAGTGGTAATTCCCCCATCACTTCGACGCTCACTTCCCACTCAAACCACAAGAAACTCACAGCGGATTCAGATTCGAAGTTTAGAAAGAAGTCTTACAGGATCACACAGAGTGTTGTGTGATTCGTTGTGTGATTCTGTAAGACTTCTTACAAACTTTGAATCTGAATCCGCTGTGAGTTTCTTGATTGGCATTCGAAAACCTCCGTTGATAATTCGAATCTACACTAGCGCTACTCTTGCGAGCGTGATTGCGAGTTGAACTAAATTGACCTCGGAATTTTGACAGATAAAGTATGGAAATATGGAAAAGGGGCATTCTATAGTAGTAGTTCCCCGTCACTTCGACGCTCACTTCGCACTCGAACCCGATTTAAAGAGTCAAATTAAAAGTATCTATTTTACGAGAGAAAATAGAAGAAATTATAGTTAGATAGTATTTATATAAAGTTTTAAAGTGAATAAGTGCCTACTTACTTAAGCGATAACGAAAGCACGCGTACCTTTCTAACATAATGTTGTTAAAAAGTACACGGACCTTTGGCAGGCGTACATGGAGACATAGGTCCAACGCGCAGAGGCCCTTTGAGAATTTTAATCTAGAATGTGATGGGACACCTACTGAGGAGCCTCCATAACTGCACTATAAAGTACAGCCGGATTAGCCGCAGCAGGTGTAGGATTATTGCTACTTGTATGGAAACTAATTACTCTGGGCTATTGTGATGGGGGTTCAATGGATAAGTGAATATGAAAACTATGAATGAACAACGGCGTCTGCCCTACGTACTCTTATAGTACGTCGAAAAGGGGCAGACGGTGACTCGCCAACTTACTAGATGGGCCCTCTCTAAATAGCCACCATGGTAAACAAAGTCTGCCAGAAAGGTAGCCAAAGGGCAACACCGGTGCGAGTGGCTAGGGGTGTAGAGCGGTGCGGCACCGGTTTCGCCATCGCGGGTCGTGACCCGGAGCGGGTTTCCCCGTAATTACGCGCTTGCAAATGACACTTCCACCCCCGAGCAGCCCCGAAAGCTGAGTCACTGATAACAGAAGATAAGCCTAATTAATTACTAGGTATAAAAACTACATAGTTATATGATTTTTCAGGTGATTCAGGATATGCTCAGCGCGCCTACATTATGACACCAATTAGTGGTGCTGAAGATAATTCCCCAGAAGCTTTTTACAATGACCGTCATTTAACTGATCGCAATTTAGTAGAGAAAGCAATTGGCTTCCTAAAAGGATGATTAAGGTGCTTGTTGCTGAACACAGAGTGTTCAACTATCATCCAAACGTAGTTGTAAAAATAGTTATTGCATGTTGTGTTTTGCATAATATGTGCAATCGCGTAGGAATGCGGCATTCACAATTTTGACTAGAAGAGCTCCTAACAATAGCTGAAGTTCAAAGGAGGCAAACTAGGGATTTGCTATCTAACGCCGATTTAGCTCTAGGGCAATTACGTAGGCGAAACGTAGTAAATAGGATTTGGAGTTCACATAATTAATTGACCGGTGGTGTCGTTTATTGTATGTATTCTGTGGTGTGTGAGGCGTGTCTTTCAATAAAACTGCGCTTGTATTCGTAAAAGTGTTTAATTTAAATATAAATAAAACCCAACTGAAAAATCTTACTTTAAAAACTAAAACGCGACTTATATTGCTACACCCTATCTCTATTCTTGGCTTCTGCCAATGCTTGCAGCCCTTCCCCAACTGCAGCCACAGCTTCAGCAAAAACTTTATCTTTCCCTGCACTCCTCTCCAGAAAGGACTGCAAGATCTGTGTATTTAATTTTTGTATCTCCAGCTGCTGTTTTTCGATCCTCAGGAGTCCCTCGGTGGTGGTAGAGAATTCCGTACGCCGTTGTGATGGTGGAAGAGCAGCAACTAAAGACGTGTGACGTGATGCTGAAAAGAGAATACCTATTACTACATGCGTTAATAAGAGCTCTTAAATAAATAGCAGCTTTTCGTTGTCATTTATATCAAAAATGAAGTTCCAAAAGTTGAGCTGGATGACGAAGCAAACAGTTTTCTCGAAATTGCACGATCTGGTGGTCTGTAATTACGAGTGTGCTCTTGGCTATCTTCAATCAGGTTGAAATCCTAAAAAGTAAATTGGATAAAATGTTACTCCATATCTTCCTTTTGGGATAAAATTAGATTAAAATATTTTGACTGCCAATAGTACCCTACAGATCAATTACTATTTAAATTATATTGGTAATGAACTTGAATATTTATAGGTACTACCTAGTATTTAGTACAATTAAATATAGCTTATATAAATACAATAGCTGGTGATTCCTCTGTAGGTGGCTGACTCTGCTGTTGTTGTGGTAAATCTATAATAAGTAAATATAAACAGATAAATGCTAGATAAGAGTATATCATTAATGCAACTATGAATTAAACTTAAATATCTTACATTGTCAGTATCAGCATCTTGTATTTGTTGCACTTCATGTGATGGAGACGGAGTAGGTATCATTTTCCTGAAACAGGTAGGTGAAATATAATAAAAATTCACTTTACATTAAAAAGGGTATAATTTACCAAAAAAAAAAGAGCGCTACAATTACGACGGCAAACCTTGCAGAGTGCTTCCAGTACTACTTACTTACCTATTGCATTTATAAATTTCTTACTGGAAGTGGCTGTATGCCCAAATGTGCATCTCCTGTTGAAAAGCTTTCACCACCACATAGAAGCTACAATTCTATCTTCAAGCTCTGATAGCTCCACTTCATCCACATTTTAAGTGGTTTGCTATAAGGAATGTTAAGTGTTTCTAACACGTAAAAAAGGACAGCTAACCTTAGTCCACTGTTTGTATGTTTTGATGGTGCCACTTATACTATTTAGGCGCACGGCTAGTTCCTCCCACTGGCGTCGACTTCGCTCTCTGGCATTTTGAGTTCTTAAGAAACCCTTCGCCATGCCAAGGTTTCTTTCCATAAACTCTACCAGAGTTTCAACCTGAGCCGACTATGGGTAAGAGGGACGTGTCTCACTTGGACTGAAACATTATTGTTGGATAAAAATACTTCTTTAATTAATATTATTTTTGAACTTTACTACCAGAAATTTAAACTTACTTCATGATTATGTTACAATAATTACCATCGGCATTGAACGCAACGCAATAGATGATATACTATAACCAGATTGACGATCAAAAAACAAATAAAACGTAAACCATAAACGAAACAATTTATCGCATTAAACTTGGTTTTATAACACTACCATAGTTGAATAGAACCTCATCTAATTACATAAGATAAGCGCTAGATGACAGTAGACTCACTTTTTAAATAATCACTTATTGTCACGTTTAATTATTTTTATAATATTTATTTCTAAATCTAATAAAAGTCTTAAAATTGTTACCCATAAAAATATCTTTAAATAACAATTTTTACTTTGAAAACAACATTTAAATGTTAAACGAATGTTAATGTTTCTTAATTTCCTAATTTTTGAACGATAAGCAGCTGTCAAACATGTGTGTGATATTTGACATATAAGCTTTTTGAAAATTTAAAAATCTCCCTTTATTTTTTTTGTGTTGATGTATGATGTAGATGTGTTTCTTATTTCTTGTTATTTTTAGGACGACCCAGCTTGTGATGTTGACGATCCTTCTTTCATCGACTAATTGGACTCTGATTCCCACACTCTTCGCCTACCCATTTTACTCGACCAATTTTGCATTGTACTGGAATTCAGCCACATTCACAGCAATGTCCACAAGAAAATGTTGTGTTTGAAACTTTAATAAAATTTGTAAGTTACTAAAGCCACTTTTATAAGTAATCTACTGAATTTAAGGATATCATAATATAAATCATAAATAAATTTTCAAATAATATGTAGTTGTATATTACATTTCAAAATAAATAATTTAAAAAGAAGTAAATAATAACCCCATACAACAAACGTAATTTTTAAGCAACTCGTTACTCAATCTTAATAAACAAGTAGAAACTTAAAAAGTATTTAAGTATACATACAACGAACATGAATTTCTTTTAAAGACTATGGTACAGAACCCTTCGTGCGCGAGTCCGACTCGCACTTGTCCAATTTTTTTAAGACACTGAACGTTTACATCCCCTGCAATGATTTTCACCATGCTACAGTATAAGGAAGATTGGTAAATGAAAAATGGGCAAACGGTTTAAAAAGGCGAGAAAGTGGTGACTTATTAGAAACAGGGTCAAAGAGCGTATTGATGGATCAAAAAGGTTTTTGTATTACCATCACCAATAACACTTAGCCGAATGATACGAGCCTCCCTTAAACCCGGCCTGAATGACAACATAGTTGATCAATTTGAGAAAATAATAAAAAGGTTTTTAAAGTGCGCGATATGGAAACATATTTTTTATTTTTATTTAATAATTTATTTATTTTCCGAAATTACAAAATGATAATGATCTTATATTTAATTAAATTAGGTAAAATTAGTATAGGGTGCCTGTACTAGGGTAAACCTGTGCTACAGGCATAAAGAGCACTCACAACTATCTAGGTGACACTAAAAATAAATGTCTACGTACTTAAGAATACTAGAAATACATGTTTTAAATACTTACTTACTATAAAACTTAAAGAATTCTTATATAAAACTATTACTTGTGGAATGACACACAGTTATGCTGCCTTATTTAATAACAGTCAGCAATTTCTCGGCCTGTTCATAATTCAATGTTTGTAAATACTGATTGATACGTAATTTAATTTGTTAAGTGGAAATCCTGTATATCAAGGACTTTGCTTAATGCCAGAACTCATAGAATATCATGTGAATCCAAAGAAAATAACAAAAATGAAATTAAATGTGCAACACAGGTTTTAGCCGAACTATAGCTGCCAGTGATTGTATCGATTGTATCGTGTAATTAACTATGATCAAAACTCTCAGATACAACCAACACCATCGGTCTGCAGCATTTCGAGGTAGCTTCCGATATTCAGCGTCCTAATGTTGGAATAACATACCACCGCCATTTAGGGACCTCAAAAATGTTGTGAATTTTAAGCATAAGCTAAAGTATTATCTTTTGTCAGCACAAATAAAAAACGAATTAGTGAATATTAATTTATCAATTATTTAAATAAAAACAACAATCTGCGACAAGAAACACCTGGACGCTGAGCTTCAACATGTCAGGCAAGTTCTGCAAGACAACAAGCTCCGACCGCCGCGCCACTGTCACAGATCCCAGAAGAAAGAAAAACCAGCCACAGTAGAAAGACAACCTGCTGTCCTCCCATACATCAAGGGCGTGACCGACAAAATTGGCTACATCTTGAAGCGAGCTTCTATCAAAACTTCCTACAAGCCGCCAACGAAGATCAGTCAATTATTACCATCTGTCAAGTGTCAGTTACCCTTGCAAGAGGCCGGTGTCTACAAAATTGACTGTGAATGTGGGCTCTCATACATTGGACAAACCAAGAGAAGCATAAGCATTCGACTCAAAGAACATATAGCTGACATAAAACATAAGCGCTCAACAAAGTATGCTGTGTGTGAACATGTGGAACAAGGACCCAAACACTACCTGCGATTTGATGAACCACAGATACTCGCAAAAGAACACCGTTTTCTTCCAAGGATGATACGAGAGGCTATTGAAATTAAAAAACACCCTAATTTGAATAGGGAAGATGGTTGGAATGTTCGTCCAGCTTGGGACCCTGTCATAAGGCTAATGAAACCCAAGAAGGACAAAGTCACTAGAAGACCTAAGGACACTGTGAGCTCATTCTGCGTAAATAGTAACACCAGTAGATGAAAAATATTCGGGTACTTTGAGATAACTTATACATTCAAGAAAAAGACACTTATCACCTCAGTCTGCCGTGAACATGAATTCTGTAAATAATTCGAAACGTCGGCTAGTAATAAATTAAAAATATAGTTTCTAGATCATTAGTTTCAAATGTAATAACTTAGTGAAACCAATACATCGCGATAAAATCTGTAAACTGTAGTTTAATTTCAATGTGTAACATTCGCGTAAACCCAAGAAGATACACTTGCGTAGGACAATCGGTGAATCTGTCCTTACATTTGAGGAACTCGCAACTGTGTTTTGTAAGATTGAGGCCGTTTTGAACTCTAGGCCATTGTGCCCGAATGATTTGGAAGCCCTTACGCCGGGCCATTTTTTGATTGGTCGCCCACTTGTCGCCTTGCCTGAGTACCCTTATATTGATACGAGACCTAATCGTCTCTCGCGTTTTAAATTGGTACTCCAGATTACTCAGAGCTTTTGGAAACGCTGGAATTTAGAACATTTGCACATACTCCAGCAACGCGTTAAGTGGACTGACAAGACCGATCCACCCAAGATTGGTGACCTCGTGTTGATCAAGGAGACTAACCTTCTGCCACTCAGATGGCGCAGGGGGCGCATTCTTCGTTTGGTAACTGGGACCGATGAAGTTCCCCTATTTGCTGAGGTCTTGGTGGACGGTTCGATTCTGAGGAGAGTGGTTGCAACGTTGTCACGTCTACCAACTGATTAGCGGACCGGTAGGCCGGTTCGGGGCGGGTGGATGTTTGAAATAGAAATATTGTTTATAATAAGTTAAATCGATTATATCAGTTTAGTAGCGTGTTACTTTGTCTATTAAAATTTTCTGACTATGGTCACATTATGAACTGTCAAATCATTCATTTCATTCTTTGTCGGTTTCCGCAAAATCTCTCTCACTGCTGGTTCTGGAAAAATTCCCGTTTGTGAACGCGTTTGACTTCGTATTATTGAATTATATTGGTTATTAACCTTGCAACTGTCGCTATTTGGAATTGCCAAGGTTAGAAAAGTTGTGAGCAATTGATAAGGTTAGTGATATATTGAAAATCAACCCCTTGCCTCGCGCGTTGAATTTGTGTGATTTCGTCTCGTGAAAATATATCGCCTTTTGGAAAGCACATCCTGGTAGCTTCACGAATCGTATTGTGATAGAAAAGAGTTTGGAACCAATGTGAAAACCGCTTTAGATCTATTTCCGGCATTGTGTTAAAATTTGTGAACATTGACATTTGTAACATACTGAACATTTGTGAAACTTGTGTGAATCCGTCCGCGTGTATCCTGCCCGAAAACATCGTTGGAGGACCGGTTGAGTAACTATAGCGATTTGCTTGTCATTTTGGCCAAAATTATGAGTGTAATCTTATAGGTCTACTCCGGAACATCACAGGAAGATATCAGGTAAACATGCTAGTTGACGAAAAAAATTTTATAAGTCCGTCCTTTAGATTATTCAAAAATAAGCGATACGTATTTTTTTATTTGTAAATTAATCAAAAAATGACCAAGATATAGCTCATTAAAGTTACGTATAACGTCACGCAGTGCTGCATTTTTTCGCACTAGATGACGTCACACGTAATTTTAATGGGCTATATCTTTGTTATTTTTTATTTAATCGAAAAAAGAAAAAATATGTGTCCAATATTTTTTTATAAAATAAAATACGGACTAAATAAAATGTAATTATTTTGACCCTGGAAACTACCCTATTTGCACATGTACCTATTAGTTTGAATTCACCGCTGTGAAAACACAGTACATAATCATATGTCAGAGATTTGTTGTGGCTGACAAGGACTGATGAATATAATCACGCTTCCACTATCGTCTGCAAACAATTCCAGTCCTCCTAGCCAGATTCTGATCACCTCTTTATTCATTACTTTCTCATCGTCTTATTTTACATAATTAAATCACTTTAATAAAAATACAAATAAAATTTAACCATATAAAATAGGACCACGGAGACCCACCAGTATCGGGCACAGGGACCAAGCTACCGGTGGTTAGGGCTCCAGAGAGAGGAACCTTTGAACTATGCGCGTCGTGTCCAACAATACTGCCTTCTGTATGGAGGACTTGATGCAGCTGCCTAACGAGAGCCTCTTGAGATGGTGGTCGAGGCTCTTGGCAATGAGACCATTAACTGACACGACTATCGGTACAATGATCGCCGAGTCCACATCCCACATGTCGACAATCTCGTGAGCCAGGTCCAAATACTTGATTTCCTTGTCTTTTTCGGCCTTCACGAGATTCTCGTCATGGGGAATAGTGACATCAACGATCACTGCAAGGCGTTCTGATCCATCTATCACCATGATATCGGGCTTGTTAGCCATGATAGTCCTATCGGTGATGATAGATCGATCCCAGTACATAGCGGCACGGCCATTTTCGAGAACTGGATCGGGCACATACTGTAACGTATGTCCGGTACTTACCGCGTTGCGTCACAGTACCGCCCATACGCTCGGCCAATCAGAGAAAGCCATCGTCCGCACTCGCAAAACCTGACCAAATATGGTCATAAACGGACTCTCAGCCTGATGGAGGGCCCGGTATATAAAGGGGCCGACAGAGAGGCCGGCACCGCTACTCTAACGTCGCTTCTACTATAACTAAGCGTACCTACTGACCCTACGTCGTATTTACGTGTATCCTGCTCCCAGCTACGAGTAAGCACTACATTTACTGCGTTAGCGTACTGCCCATCTCTCTACCTGCTAGCTGAGGCCGGCTGACGCCGCCTGCCTGACTCTATTGGTTGTGGCTCTCCTAATGCTGCTTTCCTTCAGGTTCCAGGTTCACGTTAAGACTCCGGCTACGCTCCTAGACCGCTACACTTCCTGCATCGCCTTCGGCTTCACCTCTGGCGAAGAGTCTGGCCTGCCCTGCTCATCGTACTCACACCGCCGGCGTCTGCCAGCTGAGCCAACGTCAGCGAGGGCCTGTACCGCTACGCACAGCCTTCGAGCAGCCTGCCTACACACTACCGGAGGGAACAGCGTGGGAGACTACAGCCCTTAGTGTTCAGGCCAGTGTCGTGTTGTTGGTCGGTCATACTCGTGGCAAGGGAAGTGAGACGATACTCTGCAATAAACGCATCTAAAACCTCTACTGCGTTTTTACTACCAGAACCCGTTACAGTGGCGCCTACGTGGGTTATTGTCTCGCTTTCCGTGCTCGAGTTCTCATCTAGCAGGTCTCCATCATTGTAAGCGAGCAGGTGCGGCTACAGCGAACCGGTACGTATTGTTGTACTAATTGTCTACCTTTTAGTGTAACTACCTACTACGTACTAGTTCGCAAATTTGAATCTTAACATTTTTCTAATTAGTCCTAACGGTCGAACTTTTACGCCTAATCGTAAAGTAGGCCATTTGTAAGGGCGGAACGCTTGCGCACTAAGTGTAGTGTGTAGTGTATACTTACGCAGCTTATTTATTACATACACAATGGGCTTACACCCCATAAAATACTTTCTATTAAATAAAAGCGAGTTAGCTTACGAGGTTGCGATTAGAGGTGAGGAGGCGGCTACCTCTGTCCTAGGTCTGCGGAAGCAGCTCCCTAAATTACTGGAAGCCATTCCAAATGATGACATTTTGGAGTCGGGTCTAGCCATAGCGGTGGACTTCGAGGGCACTAGCGAGGCCGTCTCTGAGCTGGCCAAGCGACTAAATTCGTTATCTGCCTCTTACGACGCGTACCTAGCTAAGAGGTCTACCGCACTGCACAACCACTTATACCACAGACTCCGTAGGATGGAACGTCCTACGGCGTTTTCAAAACGGATTACCGAATTGTGCAGCCGGTTCGACAAGCTCTCGGCGGAGCTGTCCGCCATTGAGCAATCAGCTGTTCGCTCAGCTGATGCTGTGGCAGAGGTCCAACCTGCGCCGTCTACCTCGACGCAGGCAGGGTTAGCCCCAGTATTGCATTGCGAGCATTTGAGAGTTAGCGAACTGTCTAAGCTAAAATACGACGGTACGGGATGCGTCCGAGCGTTCCTACAACGCGTAACCGAATTCCAAACCGCGCGTAATCTACCTTCCACTAAAATTTTATCATATGCCTCCGAAATTTTCACCGGTAACGCACTTCACTGGTACCGCGGCCTAAAAGAATATTTCACTACATGGGAAGAACTCACCACTAAATTAATAGACGATTTCACACCGTACGATTATGACTACCAGTTATTAAATGAAATCCGCCGACGTACTCAAGGTGCTACCGAAACTATAATTATTTATCTCTCGATAATGAATCAGCTGTTCGCTAGGCTGTCTCCGTCAAAGGGATTGTCCGAACGCGAAAAGTTAGACATCCTATTGCATAACATACGTCCATGCTACTCACTAGTGCTAGCTCCGTCAATATCTTCAATAGACAGTATAGCAACACTGCAGACGTTATGTTTAAACTACGAACGGATGAAATGTTTGAACTCTCAATTCCGCGAACCGTATTATAATAACGACACGTTGGCACCAGACCTAGCTTACAGTCACAAACCTAATAACCGAGCGCGTAATAATTCCTACAATAATTATCCCGTTGCTACTATAGAGGGTACGTCCGAAAACATTGTGAACAACGAACCTAGCAAACCTAAGTCTAAACCTAGCTCTGTCACTCTAGTCACGTCTAAGTACTGCCCGCGCTGCCGTATCAATGATCACAGTTTGAATGAATGCAAACGCGATCGCTTCGCAATTTGCTTCAAGTGCGGCTGTAGGGATGTGACATTCCCTAACTGCCCGAACTGTAAATCGACGAAACCAAAAAACTAGTTGGTCAGGGTCGGGGCGTGTCAAAATCTAAATTAGGTTCTACAACCTATTCAACCAATTTTGACAAAGATGATTGGAGAAATTGGCTAAACACTCTAAAAGTGTATTTCTCTAGTTATTCCGTCGCCTCGATCCTGGATAATAAACCTATAAATGACCTACGGCCCTATGTTAACGTAACGATTAACAGTTTACCTATTTGTGGATTGCTCGACTCCGGTTCAGCCATTACAATTCTAGGTAACAACTCCCATCTGGAGATAATTACTAAAACCGGGTTAGAAATACAGCAGTGTCACAACACTAATTCCATTCGGTCCGCGGGTGGAAATATCTTGTTGCCGCGCGGTTTTATCAACTTACCCACTACTTTTAATAATCAAACCCACTTATTGAAAGCTTATATTATTCCAGAAGTTACAAGTAATTTAATTTTAGGCATCGATTTCTGGAAACTATTTAAATTACTGCCTAACCATATCGCATCCGTATGCATGTCTAAAACATTGCCGTGTAGTGTGTTAGGTGAAAATAAGCTAAGTAACACGAACGTATTGCAATCTTTTAGTGAGTTGAGTGAGTCACAACAGAGAACGGCTAAGTTAATTATAAAGCAATACGAGTCGATTTCTACTGAAAAAACCGGTTTAGGACGAACTCACTTAATAGAACATGCAATAGACACTGGCGATTCTGCGCCGATATGCCAAAGATATTATAGGTTACCGCCGGCGAAATTAAAAATAATTATTGACGAATTAGACGAAATGCTTGCATTGGGAGTGGTAGAAAAATGCGAAAGTCCGTGGTCGTCACCGATTTTACTAACGCCTAAGAAAGACGGTAAACTAAGGTTTTGTTTAGATAGTCGGAAACTTAATTCTATTACTAAAAAAGACGCGTACAAACTACCTTACGTATCCGAAATTTTAGACAACCTTAGGAACGCTAGATATCTGAGTAGTATAGACTTATCTAAGTCCTTTTGGCAGACGCCTCTTCGCGAATGTGATCGTGATAAGACTGCGTTCTATGTGCCTACTAGAGGAACATTTAGATTTGTGACTATGCCGTTTGGTTTAACGAATGCGCCTGCGACACAACAGCGTTTGGTGGATCACTTGTTTACGAACAGTCCTGAGTTCGAAAACTCTGTATTCGTTTTTTTAGATGATATCGTGCTTATATCGCCATCCTTTAATGCTCATGTGTCACTATTAAATAAAGTATACGAAAAATTAAAATCGGCCAACCTTACCATCAACTTGGAAAAATCTAAATTCTTCAGTGATGAATTGAAGTACTTGGGCTACGTAGTAAATTCTAAAGGATTACAAGTAGACCCATGTAAGGTGGAAGCCATTCTTCAATATGCTACGCCTAAGAATAAAAAAGAAGTCAAAAGGTTCTTAGGCATTGCATCATGGTATCGGCGATTTATACCTAATTTTAGTACTATTGCCGGTCCTCTGAACAAACTTACCTCTACCGGTAAGAAAGCCGCACCATTTCAGTGGTCGGTGGAAGCTGATGACTCGTTTTGTAAACTAAAACAATTGTTAAGCTCCGCACCAATATTATCGTGTCCCGATTACGAGAAACCTTTTCAAGTTCACACAGATGCGAGTGCGAGCGGCATCGGTGGGTTACTTACACAAGAAATAGATGGCGTGGAACTACCTATCGCTTACATGAGTAGGTCACTAAATGCACAGGAACAAAACTACAGTATAACAGAACGGGAGACATTAGCAGTTCTAACAGCCCTCGAATATTGGCGCTGTTATTTAGATAACGGGTTAAAGTTTGTTGTGTATACTGACCATTCCGCACTGAAATGGTTCCTAAACTTGAGCAACCCGACTGGTAGATTAGCTCGGTGGTCGGTTCGTCTGTCAGCCTTCAACTTCGAAATAAAGCATCGGCGCGGTGCGGATAATATTATAGCCGATGCGTTATCACGATCCCTACCTGTAAATATAATTAACGCGAATAATAATAACGTGAATGACCCTAATGTTGACACTGATCAATGGTATTCAGCCACCTACAATGGTTGTTTATCTTCGCCTAATGACTATCCAGACTATTCTATTAAAAATAATAAATTATATCGTTTGATTAAATCTAGGTGTATGCTACGTAAGGAGTTCGAATGGAAAGAAGTACTACCTTCTTCTGATCGAAATAATGCCATATTAGAGAACCATGCCGAACCCACTTCGGGGCATTTCGGTATATTTAAAACTTACAAGCGCTTAGCACTGAAAGAAAGAAGAAAGAAAAACTGTTTATTTGTCACAGACACTGGAAAGGTATAACATAGGTATATAAGATAAGACATCACAAGGCATAACAGTAATCTGTGACAGATAGGTGCACACTCAGCTATATTGTTGCATTGTGGTAGTGTCCACAATACAACGCTGTTATTCTGTGTGCACCTTAAATGCCGCACGGACGTTAAACAGCACAATAATTAATGAAAAACATAAAACAAAAATTTAAAAAATAAAATATACATAGGTACATAATCTAGCACATGAGTAGTACCTATATACTCATGTGTATCTAGGCAACAAAATAATTATTATTACACAAAAACAGGATAAAAAAGTATTAAAAACAATATATTAAAATATAATAACATAATAACATAATACATACGCCGACTCAATTACTTCGTAATTAAGTCGGCGCATGTATCACATCGAATCCATGGATTTTATTTTCAACGCTTAATGTTTATGCAGCGGCGCGGTCGTGGGCGACCGGTCCGCAGGATGGCGCGTTGCGCGTCGCATATAGGTGGCATACAGCCACCGCATTAGCTCGCGCGCGGTGCGCTTATGTAATCATTGCTTACAAAGTACAAAGGGACAGTTTGTTATTTATAAAAGAAGTACCTATATCAGTGTTATCAGTTCCACATTCATCAACCACAAACTGTTGCATCAATAAAATTCGTCACACTTCCAACCATCAGGCCTAATTGAAATACAATGCTGATAAATAATAATAATTTATCGAGTAGCCGCCTCGTGACGCCCAAACGTCGGCATACCTACCTCGTCCGCAGATCACAACCATTACGTAAGTAACACTGTGTTTTTTATGTTTATTATAACTTATTGATTTGATAAAAGATATTTTTTTAAGTGAGATTTAAAACTTGTTTTTGTTTTTAGTGATCTCAATGGGGGAGGTAAATCGTTCCAGCAACGCGTGGCGGCATATTTGAAACAGCCCCGAAATGCTGTTGTTTTATACTTTGGCATTGTGAGCGGATTTGAAGTGGAACGAGTGGAGTACGAATAGTGGTCCTGTCTCCAACTTAATTTATTAAACAGGTACATCGGTTTTTGTGTGTTTACAACTCCAAATAATAGCGTAGCCAGGTGAAGCTGTCGTCGCCCCGCCATTTTTAAAATATTGGCTTGATTTATGTATGGTGTGACATGGCTACGACGTGGGATATCGAAACAGAACCTGGCACAAGCATTTTGAACCCGTTGTATCAATCTGGTGGTTCTAGACAGTAGAAATGGACCATACACAACATCCATATAGTTAAATTTTGCTAGTACCAGGCTGTCTACTAACCTCTTCCGCAACACTGCGTTACTATTGGCCCAAAATGCGCGATGACGTAGTTAAGTTCATAAATTCTTGCGACACTTGTATCGCGCACAAACATCAGAACCACGCACCATTGGGAACCATGGGACGACCCAAAGTGTGTTCACGACCCTTCCAAACCATTAGTGTAGATTTGGTGGGGCCACTACCCGTCACAATAAAACAAAACGCCTACATCTTCGTAGTAACTTGTTGTTTTAGTAAATACTGTCTACTTTTTCCTATCAGGCGCGCAACTGCTGAAATAATAACTAATATTTTGCAAGAAAAAATATTTTTAGTTCATGGTATACCATCTACAATTATATTGGACAATGGTAAACAGTTTGTCAGTGCTACTTTAAAAGCTATGTTGCGCAAGTACAAAATCTCTAATCTTCATTATACTCCTAAATATTTCCCACATGTCAATACGGTCGAACGCTATAATAAAACCATTGGTTCTACCTTAGCGGCGTTTGTAGGAAATGACCAGAGATTATGGGACACTCTCGTACCTAAGGTGCAGTTTGCATTAAATACTGCAGTTAATGAAGTCACGGGCTATACACCTAGTTCTTTAGTCTATGGACGTGAACTAGTTCCATGCGGCTCACACTATGTCGACACGGACGCTGATGATATAGTATACATACCTAGGGACGATTACGCAGAAAACATAGGTCACTTATCAGGCATATTTGACAAAGTTCAGGCACTCCTCATTCAAGCTCATGCTAGGAATTCCCAAACGTATAATTTACGCCGTAAACCAGCTGAGTTTAATGTGGGAGACACTGTGTGGAAACGAACTTTTTATGAGAGCGACAAGGATAAGTCCTTCTGTAAGAAACTAGCCCCTAAATTCGTGAAGTGCACAGTGATTAATAAAAAGTTGCCTCTCGTTTACGAGTTGTCGGACGCGTCTGGAAATTCTATTGGGTTTGGCACATTAAGGACCTAAAACTTATATACTATGGTGCCTAACTATTTGTTACAAACCGTAGAAGACTTTCCCTTCCTTCTCTCTATATGCCGTCTTAGCTTGGACAGTAGCGGACTCATAGACCTAACGCAGCTAGTCGGATTTTCCTTGTTAGCCACGTAAAATCCTCTCCTAAGGCGGGCGGTATTGTAACGTATGTCCGGTACTTACCGCGTTGCGTCACAGTACCGCCCATACGCTCGGCCAATCAGAGAAAGCCATCGTCCGCACTCGCAAAGCCTGACCAAATATGGTCATAAACGGACTCTCAGCCTGATGGAGGGCCCGGTATATAAAGGGGCCGACAGAGAGGCCGGCACCGCTACTCTAACGTCGCTTCTACTATAACTAAGCGTACCTACTGACCCTACGTCGTATTTACGTGTATCCTGCTCCCAGCTACGAGTAAGCACTACATTTACTGCGTTAGCGTACTGCCCATCTCTCTACCTGCTAGCTGAGGCCGGCTGACGCCGCCTGCCTGACTCTATTGGTTGTGGCTCTCCTAATGCTGCTTTCCTTCAGGTTCCAGGTTCACGTTAAGACTCCGGCTACTCTCCTAGACCGCTACACTTCCTGCATCGCCTTCGGCTTCACCTCTGGCGAAGAGTCTGGCCTGCCCTGCTCATCGTACTCACACCGCCGGCGTCTGCCAGCTGAGCCAACGTCAGCGAGGGCCTGTACCGCTACGCACAGCCTTCGAGCAGCCTGCCTACACACTACCGGAGGGAACAGCGTGGGAGACTACAGCCCTTAGTGTTCAGGCCAGTGTCGTGTTGTTGGTCGGTCATACTCGTGGCAAGGGAAGTGAGACGATACTCTGCAATAAACGCATCTAAAACCTCTACTGCGTTTTTACTAACAGAACCCGTTACAATACCTGTAGTACGGTACTTCAAAGGGTACAAGGCTATATTTTAAGGCAAGCTGCTGATGGACGATCCTGGCTACTTGATTGTGTCTGTGCAAGTATTCATCGTTAGCAAGACGGGAACAACCGGAAACTATATGTCTGAGAGATTCCCCGGGCTGGTTACTCGCCCGACATATGTTAACAGTCCCATCCTTCAGAATATACTTACGGTAGTTGTTCGTCATGACAACTTCGTCCATAATTGCACAAACAAAACCTTCGGTCTCTGCAAATAGATCACCAAACCGTAGCCAGGCAACTGATGACATGAAGTCTACATCAGGTCTGCAAGGCCCGATAAAAACGTCCATGCAACTCCTTGCCTTTCCATACATGCCTGCGCTCTTCAATACTTAGTACAACAGGTTTGCGCCTCTCTTTTGCCAGACCCAACGGGGTAAGTCCGTTGTCTACAGCAACAATATCACAATGCACACCCGTGTCCGTCTTGAGAAAATATTCTCTAAGATTGTACACCTCGCGGTTGTGGAGGTCCTTAGCACTTAAGAAACCACGACCACCACATTTCCGCGGGATGTACAACCTCATTACTGACGAACGCGGATGATGCATTCGATATTCAGTCAATCGACAACGGACCTTTCTGTCCAAGGCGTCCAGTTCTGATTGAGTCCATCTGAGTATGCCGAAGGAGTACGCTTAGACTGGCATGGCCCAACCATTATAGGCACGCACTCTGTTGCCGCCTGATAAAAAACTTTTCAGTATTTTCTTCAGGCAGCCAAAGAAGCGCTCCCGAAATTATTGTTTCATGGCAGTCTCAGCAATACCTAAGGCCTGCGACATACCCAGATACTTGTAAGTCTCGGTTGCAGATAGAGATCTAAGTTTTGTGGAATCTGAAAGCTCTATTCCATCAGATTCCACAATTCCACCTTGTTTTACATGCATGACCGCACACTTATCCACACCAAATTCCATCTTGATAGAATTGCTAAAAGTTTCAGTTACTTTTAGTAACGCTGTCAATTGGATAGTGCTGGGGGCAAATAACTTAAGGTCATCCATATAAAAGAGGTGGGATATAACTTGACCCCTACGCTGCAACCGATAGCCTAGCCCAGACCCCTCTAGCAAAGTGCTGAGAGGATTCAGAGCTAGACAAAACCACAAGGGACTTAAAATGTCACCTTGGAATATACCCCGTTCGATCTTTAGAGGAGCACCGCAATCGCGAATCTGCCGGCACCCTGGATAGCGAAGGACCGTACTCCACTGCCCCATACATACCTTCAAGAAGGTGCATAGAGTTATATCGAATTCATATAACTCCAGCACCCTCAAGAGCCAAGTATGTGGCACGGAAACGTAGGCCTTCTTGTAATCTATCCAGCATGTCGCCAGATCCTTTTGGTTGCGACGTACCTGCTGGCTAATTGCCATGTCAAATAGAAGTAAATCTTTTGTACCACGGGCCCTATTCTTACATCCATTTTGAGCCACTGACATAATGTTATTATTTTTTATATGTGATAACATCTTCGTCCTCAAAATGGATGGAAGAAGTTTAAACACGGTCGGTAGACACGTTATCGGTCTATAATTTTTGGGATCTGTGGTACAACCTGACTTAAAGAGCAGGTGAGTGATACCAGTCGTCATAAAAGTTGGGATCGAGCCCGATTCCAAAGATGCCTGGAATTGGGATGCCAACCGAGCATGGGCACTACGTAGCCACTTCAACCAGAAGTTGTGCAGTCCGTCCGGTCCCGCTGATTTCCAGTTAGATAATGAATGGACTGCACAAGCTACATCCGTTGTTTCAATGGCTACGGGCTGCATATTCCCTCACATCGCTCGCTTAACATCCCCAAACCAATAACCCTCAGTGTGGCTGATGGGCATCAACCAAATGCTGCGCCAGAAAGCGTTCGTTGCCTCAGCATCCGGCAGACGCCCATCATCCACACTTGCATCAGTTCGCTCCCAACTTTTATATACCCAACTTTCATGTTTTTGGAATGCCCTATTCTGGGTGTATCGGTCCACCCGCTTTTTGTACCGTCTTATACGATTTGCCCACGCACAAACTTTTTGCTTCAGGTAGTCGATGCGTTCTGTGACTCGTGATTCGTATTCTTGGCGACTAAGGCCCGTACCTAAGAACGCCCGAGTCACAAAACGCATCACTCTCGGTCTTGTATTGCCCGACTTGAAGCAAATTAGCTTTCCGATGAGCGCCCTGGCCTCAGCGATACGACGCTCAATCCTGCACTGCTAGGCCGGTACAGCATTGGTTCAGGGGGCAGTATTACTACCATCTGGTATTTTAATACCTGCCACTCGAGACGCTGTAACAGCCGCACAGTACAGAATCGAGTGGGGATCGCTAAGATCTTCACTATTGTCTAAGTACGTGGACAATAGTGAATCTAGGGCACACACCAGCGCTATATTTTTCTTGTGTGTGGGCAAACGTGGTAAGCGGGGCCTATCTACTGTATTTACAAAACGATACTCCCGAATAGTGCACTCCAAAGTACTCCTTAATTCATCTATGTACTGGGTACTTACTTGTGTATCCCTACTATGCACCTCTTCAACAGTCTTTTGCGTTCTGATAATATTTGACACTTGTATATCGCTACACGTAGAAGAAGGGATAGGAGGGTTACATAGTAAGTCAGAGCGTAGCCTCTCAAGTGCGTAGTCATCCAGCAGGCGGCAGCGCTGGATAGCCCGCACTTGATCCGACAGTCAATGTGCCGAAACGTTGACAGCTGGTTCCAAGCCCTGAAACAGAGGCAGCATGCGGTCACGATACGCCGTAAGGTTGGTACCTCCCTCTGTAGCCACAAAATATGGCCGCATTTTATTATTATATATAACAAAAATATGTCTTTGTACGGACATGTCACGACTGGATTCGTCCACGCAAAAGCCAGGCATCTTCGTGTATGCCATAGCCTGGCAGATCTTCAAGTGCTCCCTCTCTGTACGTTTCAATTATATACAACCATTTGATAAAAGCTCGGCACAGTAAGATCTTGCCAGCTTGAGTTGGTATGTACCTAGCGCTAGTAGAATTATATCATTCTCCGTCAATGAAGGGAAGTTTTCTATCTGGCTTGCTTCCATCCTCTGAAAATCTACTCTTCTGTAACTAAGCCGTTTTCTTTCTACATACATATGCAGCAGATTATGGGTATCTAGTTAAAAGGAGGGGTGTATGGCAAAGTCTTACGTAAAAGCGTTAATAATAGAAAACATGAACGGAAATGCAGAATATATTACTTTGGTACTCATTTTCTTATATAGATAAGTGGTACCTAATATACTCGTAAATGTATGTTTATCGCCGGGGCCACGGGACTGTCTAAACAGGTTACCGTGGCTCTGAAAAGCAAAGGGAAACCGAAGGAACAGGGTTTTATTAGTTAGTAAGACAGTCGTTTATCTCCAAACGCAATCAGATTTGAGACTGGCGGCTATAGTAAATATTGTGCCTCTTGGTAAGACCTTTTAATAATATAATGTACTAAAGTAAGTAGCAATGTATTTCTATACATATGTTGAGTTTATTTACCATTTTGACTACTAACGGTATTTAGCGATACATCATAACATTTTAAGAGTACCTATCGGTAAGGTATAACAGTTTTTCAAACGAATAGCTGCCATATAAGATAAGAACGTAGTACACGGCAGATAAGTGATTGAAGTAGACAACACACTTAAAAGCATCAAATCGATTGATAAACGCTTATGAGTTTAACTTTTTATTATAAATTTTTCTCTACTTTAGGTATTATGAACCTTGGGCTAAATATATGTAGATTGAAGGTCTTATCCCTGTAAGAGTTACCTATTATACGTGGAATAATATTTTTGAACGAAAATAAAATTGTAATTATACGGCTTCTGTGAACTTGTCTTGTGTGAACCTTGAACTTGGTCTCATGTTATATTTAGTTTTTACCCGACTATGGCGAAGCCAAAAGGAAGGGTTATGTTTCAGTCTATGTATGTATGTATGTTCCACCGTAGCGCCTAAATTACTAAACCGATTTTAATAAATGGGGTGTCAATAGATTCGTAATAATGGCGCGGGTAACATAGGCTATATAAATTTTATCCAAATCTTCTATTACGGAATCAATAACTCAGATTCGAACCGCAAAAAAAATTAAACTGCGGTAATATAACTTTAAAACGCGGTTGTACTTACAATTCACGCGGTTCAGACGCTTTGGTTTAGGTAGCAATTTTTCTTTCTTTCTTCCTATAAATACTACAAGGGTCGCGTTTCGAAACGCGTCGCCCGAATTTGAGGGTATTGGTGGTGTAGGGGGCTTAAGGGAGTTAGTTTTAATCCCCTAAAAATAATTTTGGCTGCCAGAGTTGCGTCTAAATATTTTTAAAAACATTCCAAAAATTCTTCATTCAAATATGCTTTGGCATATTTGAATGAAGAATTTTTGGAATGTTTTTGGAGAATTTTCGGAACGTAATTTTAGGTTTTATGTGAAAGTAACTAAATAGGTTGTGTTAGGTTCTCTTTTGATACTTAACCCGAAAATAAGAGCCCTGCGAAGCAGGGCTCCGTCAACCTCAGTTTATTAAACTAGTGGAATCAATAAAAGCGATATTTAGGTTTTATGTGAAAGCGTGAAACGAAACGCAACCGCCATCTTATATGAATTGAATTAATATTGACAGCTAATGTCAAATTTGCGTGTCATTGCTTTCGTGTACCTAGGGTTGGTTGCGACTGTAATAAGTAACTAAATAGGTTATGTTAGGTTCTCTTTTGACCCTTAATCCGAAAATAGGAGCCCTGCGAAGGGCTCCGTCAACCTTAGTTTATTAAACTAGTGTGAAGAATGTGGAAGTTGGCAGTGCCATACAAACCGATGTTTGCAGATTTTTTTTTCAGAGGAAACCAAGTATTTCCGACAAGTGATAATGGTGAAGGGTGGTTCTGAGACCTCTCCCCCTCCCCCTCCAATCACTCATAAAGAAACCTTAACCTACGACAGTGTTAATATTGCACGGTGAGTTTACAATCCCCCATTGGATACGGAAAAGGATAAAATAAAAAAATAAGTTCAAAAACTATAACCCGACTACGTCAAAAAGGGGTCTAATAAAAAGAACGAAACAAGAAAATAGCTTATTCAGATATAAATCCAGAAAAGTATAAGTACGTACAGGAATGTACAAGCTAGAGACTTGACGTAGTCAGGTTATAGTTTTTTAATTTATTTTTTTATTATTTCGTAATATCCGTGTGTGTGGTGACGGATGAAGAATACAAAATGTATCTACCCTACTTCATACCATGGGTGTTGTAACAGACGTCTCGGGAAAATAAACGTAGGAAAAAGTATCTTTGCCAAGAGACGGCAAACTCAACTTAACTAACTAACCTAACTTAACCCTGTATCAACTCGTCCGGCTAACCAGGTATAGTAGGATATCTATAGATGCATATTCTTCTTTTGAGTCGCAGCGTGTACTGTGAACAAATTAGGAAAGGCTTCAGACCCGCAGTAGACGTCTAGAGAATAACACCCCTTTATCTTTAAGGAAAAATTAAAATTAAATTAAAAAATTAAAAATGTATTTATTTCTCACCACATTACAATATTAAATCTTAAAGTTAAGCTTACATTACACATGTAGACACTTTGAATGTGGGAGACTGATGCCTAAACTAGGTCGAAACCTGTATTTTAAGACATCAGGCCACCACCCCTTTTAAATTTACAAAATTAAGTGTATTATTGAAAGAGCAGACATAAAGGTATAATACATTACGCAAATAGTATCATTGTACATCATTAAATTGTTGCAGCATACCGCGTGCTGGTCCTTCGTAGACCTCACTTTCGGCAATTAGTGCAGTGTGATTCTGTAAGAAATCATTCAAAACTTCGAATCTGAATCCGCTGTGAGTTTCTTGATTTGCATTCGAAAACCTCAGTTTATAATTCGAATCTACACTAGCGCTACTCTTGCGAGCGTGTTTGCGGGTTGAACTAAATTGACCTCGGAACTTTGACAGATAAAGTATGAGATGACGTAAAAAGGGACATTCTATAGTGGTAATTCCCCCATCACTTCGACGCTCACTTCCCACTCAAACCACAAGAAACTCACAGCGGATTCAGATTCGAAGTTTAGAAAGAAGTCTTACAGGATCACACAGAGTGTTGTGTGATTCGTTGTGTGATTCTGTAAGACTTCTTACAAACTTTGAATCTGAATCCGCTGTGAGTTTCTTGATTGGCATTCGAAAACCTCCGTTGATAATTCGAATCTACACTAGCGCTACTCTTGCGAGCGTGATTGCGAGTTGAACTAAATTGACCTCGGAATTTTGACAGATAAAGTATGGAAATATGGAAAAGGGGCATTCTATAGTAGTAGTTCCCCGTCACTTCGACGCTCACTTCGCACTCGAACCCGATTTAAAGAGTCAAATTAAAAGTATCTATTTTACGAGAGAAAATAGAAGAAATTATAGTTAGATAGTATTTATATAAAGTTTTAAAGTGAATAAGTGCCTACTTACTTAAGCGATAACGAAAGCACGCGTACCTTTCTAACATAATGTTGTTAAAAAGTACACGGACCTTTGGCAGGCGTACATGGAGACATAGGTCCAACGCGCAGAGGCCCTTTGAGAATTTTAATCTAGAATGTGATGGGACACCTACTGAGGAGCCTCCATAACTGCACTATAAAGTACAGCCGGATTAGCCGCAGCAGGTGTAGGATTATTGCTACTTGTATGGAAACTAATTACTCTGGGCTATTGTGATGGGGGTTCAATGGATAAGTGAATATGAAAACTATGAATGAACAACGGCGTCTGCCCTACGTACTCTTATAGTACGTCGAAAAGGGGCAGACGGTGACTCGCCAACTTACTAGATGGGCCCTCTCTAAATAGCCACCATGGTAAACAAAGTCTGCCAGAAAGGTAGCCAAAGGGCAACACCGGTGCGAGTGGCTAGGGGTGTAGAGCGGTGCGGCACCGGTTTCGCCATCGCGGGTCGTGACCCGGAGCGGGTTTCCCCGTAATTACGCGCTTGCAAATGACACTTCCACCCCCGAGCAGCCCCGAAAGCTGAGTCACTGATAACAGAAGATAAGCCTAATTAATTACTAGGTATAAAAACTACATAGTTATATGATTTTTCAGGTGATTCAGGATATGCTCAGCGCGCCTACATTATGACACCAATTAGTGGTGCTGAAGATAATTCCCCAGAAGCTTTTTACAATGACCGTCATTTAACTGATCGCAATTTAGTAGAGAAAGCAATTGGCTTCCTAAAAGGATGATTAAGGTGCTTGTTGCTGAACACAGAGTGTTCAACTATCATCCAAACGTAGTTGTAAAAATAGTTATTGCATGTTGTGTTTTGCATAATATGTGCAATCGCGTAGGAATGCGGCATTCACAATTTTGACTAGAAGAGCTCCTAACAATAGCTGAAGTTCAAAGGAGGCAAACTAGGGATTTGCTATCTAACGCCGATTTAGCTCTAGGGCAATTACGTAGGCGAAACGTAGTAAATAGGATTTGGAGTTCACATAATTAATTGACCGGTGGTGTCGTTTATTGTATGTATTCTGTGGTGTGTGAGGCGTGTCTTTCAATAAAACTGCGCTTGTATTCGTAAAAGTGTTTAATTTAAATATAAATAAAACCCAACTGAAAAATCTTACTTTAAAAACTAAAACGCGACTTATATTGCTACACCCTATCTCTATTCTTGGCTTCTGCCAATGCTTGCAGCCCTTCCCCAACTGCAGCCACAGCTTCAGCAAAAACTTTATCTTTCCCTGCACTCCTCTCCAGAAAGGACTGCAAGATCTGTGTATTTAATTTTTGTATCTCCAGCTGCTGTTTTTCGATCCTCAGGAGTCCCTCGGTGGTGGTAGAGAATTCCGTACGCCGTTGTGATGGTGGAAGAGCAGCAACTAAAGACGTGTGACGTGATGCTGAAAAGAGAATACCTATTACTACATGCGTTAATAAGAGCTCTTAAATAAATAGCAGCTTTTCGTTGTCATTTATATCAAAAATGAAGTTCCAAAAGTTGAGCTGGATGACGAAGCAAACAGTTTTCTCGAAATTGCACGATCTGGTGGTCTGTAATTACGAGTGTGTTCTTGGCTATCTTCAATCAGGTTGAAATCCTAAAAAGTAAATTGGATAAAATGTTACTCCATATCTTCCTTTTGGGATAAAATTAGATTAAAATATTTTGACTGCCAATAGTACCCTACAGATCAATTACTATTTAAATTATATTGGTAATGAACTTGAATATTTATAGGTACTACCTAGTATTTAGTACAATTAAATATAGCTTATATAAATACAATAGCTGGTGATTCCTCTGTAGGTGGCTGACTCTGCTGTTGTTGTGGTAAATCTATAATAAGTAAATATAAACAGATAAATGCTAGATAAGAGTACATCATTAATGCAACTATGAATTAAACTTAAATATCTTACATTGTCAGTATCAGCATCTTGTATTTGTTGCACTTCATGTGATGGAGACGGAGTAGGTATCATTTTCCTGAAACAGGTAGGTGAAATATAATAAAAATTCACTTTACATTAAAAAGGGTATAATTTACCAAAAAAAAAAAGAGCGCTACAATTACGACGGCAAACCTTGCAGAGTGCTTCCAGTACTACTTACTTACCTATTGCATTTATAAATTTCTTACTGGAAGTGGCTGTATGCCCAAATGTGCATCTCCTGTTGAAAAGCTTTCACCACCACATAGAAGCTACAATTCTATCTTCAAGCTCTGATAGCTCCACTTCATCCACATTTTAAGTGGTTTGCTATAAGGAATGTTAAGTGTTTCTAACACGTAAAAAAGGACAGCTAACCTTAGTCCACTGTTTGTATGTTTTGATGGTGCCACTTATACTATTTAGGCGCACGGCTAGTTCCTCCCACTGGCGTCGACTTCGCTCTCTGGCATTTTTAGTTCTTAAGAAACCCTTCGCCATGCCAAGGTTTCTTTCCATAAACTCTACCAGAGTTTCAACCTGAGCCGACTATGGGTAAGAGGGACGTGTCTCACTTGGACTGAAACATTATTGTTGGATAAAAATACTTCTTTAATTAATATTATTTTTGAACTTTACTACCAGAAATTTAAACTTACTTCATGATTATGTTACAATAATTACTATCGGCATTGAACGCAACGCAATAGATGATATTCTATAACCAGATTGAAAATCAAAAAACAAATAAAACGTAAACCATAAACGAAACAATTTATCGCATTAAACTTGGTTTTATAACACTACCATAGTTGAATAGAACCTCATCTAATTACATAAGATAAGCGCTAGATGACAGTAGACTCACTTTTTAAATAATCACTTATTGTCACGTTTAATTATTTTTATAATATTTATTTCTAAATCTAATAAAAGTCTTAAAATTGTTACCCATAAAAATATCTTTAAATAACAATTTTTACTTTGAAAACAACATTTAAATGTTAAACGAATGTTAATGTTTCTTAATTTCCTAATTTTTGAACGATAAGCAGCTGTCAAACATGTGTGTGATATTTGACATATAAGCTTTTTGAAAATTTAAAAATCTCCCTTTATTTTTTTTGTGTTGATGTATGATGTAGATGTGTTTCTTATTTCTTGTTATTTTTAGGACGACCCAGCTTGTGATGTTGACGATCCTTCTTTCATCGACTAATTGAACTCTGATTCCCACACTCTTCGCCTACCCATTTTACTCGACCAATTTTGCATTGTACTGGAATTCAGCCACATTCACAGCAATGTCCACAAGAAAATGTTGTGTTTGAAACTTTAATAAAATTTGTAAGTTACTAAAGCCACTTTTATAAGTAATCTACTGAATTTAAGGATATCATAATATAAATCATATATAAATTTTCAAATAATATGTAGTTGTATATTACATTTCAAAATAAATAATTTAAAAAGAAGTAAATAATAACCCCATACAACAAACGTAATTTTTAAGCAACTCGTTACTCAATCTTAATAAACAAGTAGAAACTTAAAAAGTATTTAAGTATACATACAACGAACATGAATTTCTTTTAAAGACTATGGTACAGAACCCTTCGTGCGCGAGTCCGACTCGCACTTGTCCAATTTTTTTAAGACACTGAACGTTTACATCCCCTGCAATGATTTTCACCATGCTACAGTATAAGGAAGATTGGTAAATGAAAAATGGGCAAACGGTTTAAAAAGGCGAGAAAGAGGTGACTTATTAGAAACAGGGTCAAAGAGCGTATTGATGGATCAAAAAGGTTTTTGTATTACCATCACCAATAACACTTAGCCGAATGATACGAGCCTCCCTTAAACCCGGCCTGAATGACAACATAGTTGATCAATTTGAGAAAATAATAAAAAGGTTTTTAAAGTGCGCGATATGGAAACATATTTTTTATTTTTATTTAATAATTTATTTATTTTCCGAAATTACAAAATGATAATGATCTTATATTTAATTAAATTAGGTAAAATTAGTATAGGGTGCCTGTACTAGGGTAAACCTGTGCTACAGGCATAAAGAGCACTCACAACTATCTAGGTGACACTAAAAATAAATGTCTACGTACTTAAGAATACTAGAAATACATGTTTTAAATACTTACTTACTATAAAACCTAAAGAATTCTTATATAAAACTATTACTTGTGGAATGACACACAGTTATGCTGCCTTATTTAATAACAGTCAGCAATTTCTCGGCCTGTTCATAATTCAATGTTTGTAAATACTGATTGATACGTAATTTAATTTGTTAAGTGGAAATCCTGTATATCAAGGACTTTGCTTAATGCCAGAACTCATAGAATATCACGTGAATCCAAAGAAAATAACAAAAATGAAATTAAATGTGCAACACAGGTTTTAGCCGAACTATAGCTGCCAGTGATTGTATCGATTGTATCGTGTAATTAACTATGATCAAAACTCTCAGATACAACCAAAATGTTATGAATATTGTAAAAACGATTGAAGAATATAGGGTACATCATTGTTTTATATTATATAATTATAATTATACAGTACGCAGTTACACACATGGTGAAAATGAAATGGTTTAATAGCATGTACATCCTAAACCATGGTTTTTACATTCTTGAATCCTAGTAAAATAAATGTATCAAATAATCTAATTTAAATAATAAAGTACGTACGATATTTAAAAATGCTTAAAACGACCGCCAGGTAGCGCTTATGGCTTGAGTGACGTCTCTATACAAAGGCACTATATACTAGATATGAAATGAAAATATTGTCCACAGATTAATAATGATTTTGTCTGTCAGTCATTTTTTTTCGTTAGGTAACCATAGATTATATATACGGCACAAATTTAGAGTTGTCCGTTTTTTAGTTTACTTATTATTTGCCTCAAGTTCTTTAAAATAAGCAATTTAATTTAAACATCATAATAGCTAAAATTCTGTGTTAAAAACTGGTAAAATAAAAAACCGATAAATTTCGACTAACATTTTGTTGAGTGTGGTAGTCACTAGTACAGTATTGGTCGCTTTGGCGCTCACTTCACTTCGCAAGTGCCTAGGTAAGGGGCGGAACATATCTGACAGAAGATCCGTCGCGTTTTATCCGTCGCGTAACGCCAATACATACAAATTTTACTTATTATTTGCCTCAAGTTCCTTAAAATAAGCAATTTAATTTAAACATCATAATAGCTAAAATTCTGTGTTAAAAACTGGTAAAATAAAAAACCGATAAATTTCGACTAACATTTTGTTGAGTGTGGTAGTGACTAGTACAGTATTGGTCGCTTTGGCGCTCACTTCACTTCGCGAGTGCCTAGGTAAGGGGCGGAACATATCTGATGGAAGATCCGTCGCGTTTTATCCGTCGCGTAACGCCAATACATACAAATGTATAGAAAAACGTTCAACCTTTCACGAGATCCGTTAGTACGTCGAGCGTACTGACGGATTATCCGTCGACGTCGCGCGCACCACGCACCACGTGAATTTTGACCATTGAGTAAGGAATATACATGGAGAGGGCAAATAGTACATATAGAAAAATTACATTATACACATATATTATTATATTTTTTATTTTTATAGACTCACGCCTGTATCCCCGGAGGGGTAGGCAGAGGTGTAATATTACACCCACATTTCACCATGATTATTTTTATACACATATATACGAAATCGACATAAAGCCACCAAACATAGTGTTGTCTCGTTTTGTCTTGCGGATATCTCTGTCAGAAAAAAGAGATAGCCCTAGTTTACTGAATAAGTTAATCATGATGATATTTTATTAGAATTTTTTTTTGCCAAGGTTTGTGGTACATCTGCTGTAAAATCGTTGTATATCGAACATAATAATTTTGTTTTTGTGCATAAATATGTCTAAAAACCAGATGAATCAGTGCTTTAGGCTGTGTGTTTCATTACCGTATGTATGGTGCCATTCATGTCCGGTACTTCTTCAGCGACACAGTATCGATATTGGCTTTCAGAGAATATTTTGTTACATGTTTGATACAAGGGTCGTCCTTCGCTTTGCCATGTTCGCCCACATTTGCATTATGAAATAAACTAATCTGGCAAAAGATTTAAACTAACTAAAGTAACTTACTACAAAAATGTATTATTTTCCTCTGACCGGCTCCATATCGATATCGATTATATTAGGTTTAGGTTTAAAGAGATCTTTATTATTACTCAAAGAACATTACAGTCCACTTAGTGAGCATAATATAAATTATATTGAGCATAATATTCTGGAGTACAACCCAAATGGCAGCCATTTTAAATTGCCCAACATTTCGTAGGTATGCACGCTGATTTCGTAGGTATGCACGCTAAATTCGTAGGTATTGGACATGCCATATCCATGTCATTCCCAGATCGGTGATTTTGAGTGACGCGTAGTAGAGTAAGATTCCAGGGCCGCAAGACCTTACTTATTTTTTCAGAAACGAAATGTGTAGAATAATGTAGTGTTAGTATGTGCTATGAGTGTACGCATACTTGCTAGCCTGGATCGTGGGCCAATTTTTAGGTATGAGGTTCTAAAGGTCTACAGGAATTACTGCCGTCGTAGAATTATTTTATCGCCGTGGCAGAATTATTTATGATTTTAATAATATTTTCTAAAAAAATACCTTAAAACCAGCACTGAGTATTTAAGAAAAGTTAGTAACATTAAGCACAAACAAACAAACAACAAACATAATAATTATGTACACCCAAATTTTCTCTGAATTTTTCACCTACACTTTTTGAACAAATTCTTTGAGTTTTGTAGCTGATAAAGTTTTGATGATATTAGTATGATTTTCATGAGTCGTTTTTATATGATCATTATTCACTGTACGTTTTTTGGTCGTTTGAACAGACTCGGGTCAATATTTAATTAATTATTGGTTAATTATTTCTACTAAATATAATTTGGCCTAGGCACCGTCATTTGCCTTTCTATATAATTAGCATAATTAAAAATAATCGCAATGTAAGTAAATGATTTTATATACATTTCAGATAGCCAAAAGATGAAGTACCTTCTGAAAAACTTATGGTATAGCTATAGAATATGGACTGCACGGTTGGCATAGTAGTTTAAGCGTTAATCGGCCTCCTCGCCGCTTGACATTGCGCCGAGTGTTGTGGGTTCGATCCCCACAAGAGACAGCACTTTGTGAGATCCATAAATTGTTGTTTCGAGTCTGAGTGTTTATTGTGTCCGTTAGTTGTATGTTTGTTAAGTCCCCCGCGACACAGGATTTATTCCTAGTGCGGGAGTTGTCTTATTAAACAAAAAAAAAATTGAATATAAAACATGAAGAACACGATTTGTAACCAAAATCCACTTTTACCAAAGATTCCACATTTACAGTTAATGCGACGTAGAGGCGTAGAAGTTAGAACCATGAGAAAGAACAGGCAATAAATATCACGGCTACGCCTTTTAATTTCCAAACTTTATATATTAAAATACCTACACAGAAAACATTTTGTGTCATGCGCTGCAACTGTAACCCCTTCTTTATCATTTGTATAAATTTTCTTAAAAACCGTAACCAAATCGTATCATCGTCTTTTAATTTTGAACCTCCATACCTATATAGGAAATATGTCGGACTTAACAGATTTTTATAGTAATAAAAATCTCTTAAGTCCGACATATTTTTAATATTCAAACTCGAATTACAATATAAATAACTATCGGACTTCAGTGACTACATAACATCAGGGAACACGAAAAATTATTAGGTAAAAGAATATGACAGTAAAATATTGAGCTGCCCTGAGTACGGCCCTGCACGAACAAACTTATATGTGTGCATAATAGCCACGCTTTTAGCAAATGTGTGCAGATACGCTCGACGCATTTTCCGTCAGATGTGTACCGACTCATTTGACGGAATATACGCGACCGAAGATACGTTCGACGGATCTTCCGTCAGATATGTTCCGCCCCTAATGCTTACAGAATGCAAAATCAAGGTCAATTTGAACCGTATGCGTAGTGAGAGCGCAAACGCTAGTGTATTATATTTTCTTTGTGAGAGCGAATAGCGACGTGACATGCGAGTTGTTGATTGAATTTTACAGAATCGAGATTCAAAGTGCAAATTAAAAGCATCTATTTTACGAGTGAAAATAGAAGAAATCTCAGTTAAATTGTGTTTAAATAAAGTTTTCAAAGTTATAAACTGAATATTTTTATGAGGATGGGTGATTAATGGACCGGTATGAAAAAAACTATGGATTGCAGACGGCACCTGCCTGATACTCTTATAGCATCCATCCGCGAGGCAGGTGGTGACTCGCCAACTCACTGGATGGGCCCTCTCTCATTAGCCGCCAAGGCACGCAAAGTCTACCATAAAGGCAGCCAGAGGGCAACACCGGTGCGAGTGGCTAGGGGTGTCGAGCGGTGCGGCACCGGTTTTGCCATCACGAGTCTCGTGACAACGGAGACCCGGAGCGGGTTTCTCCGTAGTTACGCCCTTGAAAATGACAGTTCCACCCCCGAGCTAATAGCTCTTGCGGCTTCCCTCTGACCGGCCGACCAAGGCAAGTCAGAGTTGAGAGTCCTGCGGGCGCTCTTGGGCATCCACTCCAACCAGCCAGTAAAGGCAAGCCGGAAGACCCTGACCGACTCTCCGAAGCATTCGGGACCGCAGTGTCGCCACACACATTCAGCTCGCCACAAAGCTGCCCTGTGGTTTGTAAGCTTTCGTTTCATCTTGTAATACATTTTTTGTTTATATCACAAGATAAGGTGATGTTTAAAAGCTGTTACTCTGCCCTCTGAGTTTGCTTTAGTCTCATAGTGAGATAACGACTGCCCCAGAGGGGTTTTATTATTATGTTTCTCTTTTTCACGGCTATTCTTCTAACATTTGGTGTTAGAAGAATAACCGGTCCTTTGGGAGGCTTACACGGGGATATGGATCCAACGTGCAGAGGCCCGTAGAGAGTTTTAATCTAAAATGGGATGGGACACATGCCGCGGAGCCTCCACAACTGCACTACTGAGTACAGCTATGGACTAGCCGCATCACGTGTAGGGCTATTGTTTCTAGTGGATCTAATGAATACGGGTTATGGGGATGGGTGTTTAGTGAACTGGTAATTAATGGTATGGATGAAAAACGGCACCTGCCAGTGATACTCCTATAGCATCCGTCCGCGTGGCAGGTGGTGACTCGCCAGCTCACTAGATGGGCCCTCTCTAAACAGCCGCCCAAAGCAAACAAACACTGCCATAAAGGCAGCCAGAGGGCAACACCGGTGCGAGTGGCTAGGGGTGTCGAGCGGTGCGGCACCGGTTTTGCCATCGCGGGCCTCGTGACAACGGAGGCCCGGAGCGGGTTTCCCCGTAGTTACGCCCTTGAGAATGACACTTCCACCCCCGAGCTAATAGCTCTTGCGGCTTCCCTCTGGCCGGCCGACCAAGGCAAGCCAGAGTTGGGAGTCCTGCGGGCACTCTTGCAAATCTACTCCGGCCAGCCAACAAAGGCAAGCCGGAGACGAGGCCCTGACCGACTCTCTGAAGTATTCGGGACTGCAGTGTCGCCACACACATTCAGCTCGCCACAAAGCTGCCCTGCGGTTGTAAGCTTTCTTTTCATCTTGTTATACATTTTTTTTTTATATTACATGATGAAGGTGATGTTTGAAAGCTGTTACTCTGCCCTCTGAGATTGCGATAGTCTCATGATGAGATAACGGCTGCCCCAGAGGGGTTTATTATAATAATTATTTTTTATTATTATTATAATAATTATTTCAGTGATAAGGATAGATGGTCACTTACACTAGCCAACTCTTGATTATTTTGAATTTATATAGATACCTTGTTTTCAGTTTTTTTTTTATATATAATACCTCTAGTTCTATTAATTTAATATTCATGTTTTATTAGGTCATTCAACTTACTAAATTTACATTTTCATTGTTGTTCCACAAATTTTATTAAAATTTGCTAATGTTAGATGAAGATAACTCGTTATCATGGGCTGGATACTAACGTTTTTGTAATTTTCGTGTATTCATATACCGTCACTTTCTGTAAAATACTTTTCCACCATAGTTCTGAACATGATCGCGAGTTGCCTACATTATAAGGCGTAAGTGGATGCTCCTGTTACACAAGATTCACATTGGAAGACTACTACAGCACTTAATTTTGTAACTGCATATTTGTTTAGTATTATGTATGTTCTTATTTACTATTTACAAGTAATTCATTACAATGTGAAACAGTTGCAGCTCCTTACAAAAACAAAATATGTACCATAACACTGGCGATTAAAAAGAGTGGCCACGAGTTTTATTGCCCGTTCTTTCTCGTGGTTCTACCTATTGCTTTGCGAACGAGCCAGTAAATGTAAATGTAGAAGCATTAGTAATTTACTTTAAAAATTTGATGTTCATAAGCGTCACCTTGTGACCTAAATGAATAAATGATTTTTGACTTTTGATTTTGACTTTTGACTTAGTGGTGCTGACGATAATTGATCTTTGATCTTTTTTCAAGACAACTCCCGCACTAGGACGAAATCCTGTGTCGCGGGGGACTTTACAAACATACAACCAACGGGCACAATGAACACCCAGACTACAAACAACAATTTATGGATCACACAAAGTGTTGTCTTGTGTGGGAATCGAACCCACAACACTCGGCGCAGTGTCAAGCGGCGAGGCAGCCGCTTAAACCACTACGCAAACCGTGCAGTCAATTCCCCCGAAGCTTTTTACAATGACCGTCATTGAACTGCTCGCAATTCAGTAGAGAGAACAATTGGCCCCCTAAAAGGAGGATTTAGGTGCTTATTAGTACACAGAGTGCTCAACTATCATCCAGATATATGTAGTTGCAAAAATAGTTATTGCATGTTGTGTTTTGCACAACATTTGCAATCGCGCAGGAATGCCGGCATTCACAATTTCAGAAGAAGAGCAACTAGAAGAGTTCCAAACAATTGCTGAAGTTCAAAGGAGGCAAACTAGGGATTTGCCATTTGACGCCGATTCAGCTCTAGGGCAATTACGTAGCCAAAACTTAGTAAATAGGCTTTGGCGTTCACGTCATAATTAATTGATCGCTGGTGTCGTTTATTGTATGTATTCTGTGGTGTGTGAGGTGGGACTTTCAATAAAACTGCGCAAGTATTCGTCAAAAGTGTTTTATTTAAATATTAAAAAAAACAACAAAAAATGTTACTTTAAAAACTTAACTGCCTCGTTGGTCTCGCGGCATAAATGTGCACGTGGGATTGGGAGGTCTTGGGTTCGATTCCCGGGTCGGGCAAAGGGTTTTTGGGTTTTTCCGTCAGGAATTTCTCAGTAGCATCACGGAGTCTGGTAATGTACCCGGTACGGTAATAGGCTCGCCCCTTATTACGTGGGACCTATTGTGGTTTCGATCGAGTCTACCATAACCCGTGACAAAACTATTAATATAGATGCTTACTCAAGCGTTAAGCCATGAGGCACCGAACTTTTACTCCCGGAGTAAATTTTGAATAGTTAACTCCGTCCGTACTCCTAGTTTATTAATACCATAATTGCCTTACCTTTGTGTAAGTCTTTGAGTAAAGTTGATCTGACGCTAATCATAGTTGATTAAGAAGGGTGCTTAGTTTAAAGTAGTTAAATAAAAGTAAAGAAAAAGAAAACATGTGACATGGTTACCCGACGAAAGCCCTATAGCTTGAGACAGAGTGTAGCGGATCTGTTCTCATGGTATGATTTCAATCATCACAGTCACAGGATACACTTGCTGTGACAACTCAAATCTGACTCTACTCAGATACATACACGTAAAATGCTTGGGCTTATGGCGCTATGCTGTCATGTAAACATTGCGCTCCGTGTAATTTGAAATTTAAAATAGTTTTTTCAAGTTTAAAGTGATTAAAAACGGCATGTATGTGTAGTAAACTGTGTAAAAATACCAGGAAAGTGTTATCCTTAAAAATAAATAATAATTTACAAAGTTACGACAAAAACTATTAACTTGCAAATAAACTGTGATCTAAGTGCTAAAAATAAGTTTTAATGAACAAAAACGACACATCCGTCTCTTAACTACGTGACAACATAATATCTCATAACAAAACTTTTAAAATAATAACTATTTAGTGAAATAAACAAAAATTAAAAAGTGACAAGTGATTTGCATTCCTAATAAATTTTTGCAGCATGAGTCATTTTATCGACTTATAAAAAATCCAAGTTGAAAGCGAAGACTAATTTCAATAACTTTGTTAAGAGCACTCGTGGCAGGTGCGCGCTAAGGTTACGGTTAGCGCGTAGCAGAGCCGGGTTCGAGCCTCACCGACACCGCCCCTCGTCTTTTTGTGCATTTACTTCAATAGAGTTACAAATTATTAAAATGAATGAAAACATTACATTCCGCAAGGCATCACGTACGAAATCAATGATAGATGTCACACTACACGACGATTCTAGTAGTCCCCACACCTGTACGTTAGATGGCACTACCAACAGCCTAACAAGTATATCGGATGACGAAAGCGATAGACTACATGAGCTACAGAACGAATTACATAGAATAAAAATGGAATTGAACGCTGCACATGACGAGGTCAGTAACTTATCCTTAGAAAATATGGAGCTCAAAAAAAAATTACAAGATATGCATACGAAACATGAGTTGCTAAAAAAAGCGACTAAAAGACTTACTATTGATCGTTGTACACCCAACAAAAAAACAAAGGAGTTAACACCGCTGAAAACAAAGAGTATGCAAGCAAAAAATAATACTTCACCCCAAGCAATACCAAAGACTGATTATTCCCCTCCAAATACAAAACAAAAGCATAAGATTTGTATTATAAGTAGTGATAAAGGTAATACAATTTTATTAACAGCTGAAGATACATTCTATCAGTTTCAAGTATGTCATTATCTAACACCGGGTTGCGGTATAGAAGTACTCTTAAAGGATATACAAACGAAACTTACTAACTACACGTTAAAAGACTGTTGTATAATTCACATAGGCGAAGAAGATTTTCGGAAAACTAATAACTACTGTAATATAATCATTCAGATTAGAGAAATGCTGAAAACAGTCCAACATACCAATATTATATTATGTATACCTACTTATAAATGTAACGGGTACTCAATGATGTTTAACTGGAGAATTGAGACATTCAACTATATGTTGTATCTAGATAATCTTACTCACAACTACGCTACGCTGCTGGACTCTAATTTAACATTATCATATGACAGTCAGATGTTTGATTATCGTACAGGCCGGCTAAATAATAATGGGCTGAAAAATATCTACCAAAATTTAAATACCTTAATATCTGAACTCCTTGCCGCCCAACAAGAGGAAGGTACTGCGGAAACAATAACAAACCCTATGTTTTTTCTCAATCAATAATCTCAACATACTTCATCAAAATATTGCTGGTCTTCTTAACAAATCAGATCTATTAACTGTCCACCTTCAAGAATTATCCAGACAACAAAAGGACATAGACGTTTTATGCATAACGGAACATTTTATTAAGCTTGGACAAGAAAGTCTGCTAAACATTCCAAACTACCGATTAGCAGCATGTTTTGCAAGGCGTGGAGCAAGAAGAGGTGGAGCGTGTATCCTAGTTAAAAGAAACCTTGAATTTAAGGAACTTCCCGAAATAAAACGGCGCTCAATAATGGGCGCGTTCGAGTGTTGTGGCATAGAACTTATTAAGTTACAATTAATTATCATATGTGTTTATAGGCCACCAAAGATGAACAATTTAAATATATTTTATGACAATTTGGATATCATATTAAAACCACTATGTACTGATAATAAGCGTATCGTTTTATGTGGCGATTATAACATAGACACCATTAAGAGAAACAAGATTAGCTTGGACTTTGAACACTTTCTTTTAGGTTATAATCTCAATTTAGAAATAAAACAACCGACAAGACTCTGCAGTAATAGTTGCCTAGATAATTTTGCAAGGAGCTTTCAACTGAACTGTAAAAGCGAGATCTTAGATTTTGCTTTATCAGACCACACCGCGCAACTATTGGCAATAAAACTAAAAACTTGTAACATCAATTATTGGCGTATAACGAGGCATGATTTATCGCTTGAAAACTTAACTAAATTTAATGAACATCTCCAAAATCTTTCGTTTGCGGGCATATACAGTACTGAAAATGCAGATGTTGCATATAACGAATTTTCGGAGCAGTTTCGGTTACTGTATAGTCTTTGTTTTACTTTAAAAACGATTACACTCAAATTTGGTAAAAAAGTTAAATGGGTCTCTCGAGGTATCCGCGTATGCAGCAGAAAACAACGTAACCTACTGTGGCAATATAGAAAAAAGCCTTCTAAAGAGAATAAAACTACATTTAAAAATTACTCGCATAGGTTCAAAAAAATCATTAAACTCACTCAAAAAGCACAAAATAATCACTTCATAAATGTTTCTCAAAACAAGTCAAAAGCATCCTGGCAAATTATTAATAATAAAACACAATTTAAAGAACATATATCTGCCCTCAATATTCAAAATGCAGTAATAAGTAATCCAAAATCAATTGCTAATGCCTTTAATAATCATTTTATTGATCAAACCAAGGAAATCGGTATAGGAAGTAATATTACCGATGGATTAAACTTTAATCTCTACTCAATGTTTATGCCTGCGGTTGTACCCCAGGATGTCACTAGAGCAATTCAATCCCTTAAAAATAAAAATAGCTACAGGTATGACGGTATAGCAACAAAAGTTGTAAAATTCGTATCAAACACTATTTCAGCACATCTATGTCACATTATCAATTTAAGTATTAGCTCTGGAGTATATCCCAGTGGCTTAAAAACCACTATCATAAAACCACTTCATAAAAAGAATAAGAAAGAGGATATATCTAATTATAGACCAATAGCTTTGATCCCAGTTTTTTCTAAAGTTATAGAAAAGATTATTTTTAATGCTATGAATATTTTTTTTAATAAGCATAATATTCTGTGTAATGAGCAAAAGGGTTTTAGAAAGAACAAAGGCATAAATCTAGCAATCTTTGATTTTTTAAAAGAAGTTATGAGTAGTATGGATAAAAAGGTACCTACATGTGCCATATACACCGACATGACAAGAGCTTTTGACTGTGTTAACCACGAAACTCTTCTCCAGAAGCTATACGCGTACGGCATTAGAGGAAATGTCCTAAGCCTCATAAAATCTTACCTCAGTGACCGAACACAATATACAGAAATAACCAGGCTATGTCAAAAAACAAAGCGTGAAATCAAATACCTGTCTGATTGCAGAATAATTAAATACGGAGTACCTCAAGGGAGTGTGCTAGGCCCCCTGTTATTCTTAGCTTACATAAACGACCTTCCTAGACGAACTAATCACCCAATGGTTCTTTTTGCTGACGACAGCACTGCTTTAATAAAATGTTTGCATCCTTCTACATACGAACATGAAATAAACAATACGCTTAAAATCATGGTTGAGTGGCTCAACCAAAATAACCTAGTTATAAACCTGCCAAAAACAAACGTCATGCACTTTTATCAACGCATAACTCCGCAAAATCTCGCTATAAAATACAATGGCAGCATCATAGAAAAAACTAAAGTTGCAAAGTTTCTAGGCATTATTATTGATGATCAACTTACCTGGAAACCTCAATCGGAAGAGGTATGTAAAAGACTAAGTACATCCGCGTTTGTGCTCTATAATTTATCTAAAAAAGTTAATATGAACACAACCCTAGTAGCCTATCATGGTCTTGTCGCGTCAGTGTTAAGATATGGAATCATCTTTTGGGGCAATTCTTGCCTTAGGGATCAGGTGTTCAGAGCCCAAAAACGCTGCATAAGAGCAATGTGTGGACTTAAGAGTGTTGATAGTTGCGTACCTAAATTCAAGTCCTTAAACATACTTACTTTTCCGTCACTATATATATTAGAAATGGCGCTTTTTGTTAAACGGAACAAATCCTTATTTACTTTGGTTACCGATGTACGAAAAGGACCTGTTAGAAGTCAGCATAGAAATAAGTTATACATAGAAAAATATAACACGGCATTATTGAAGAAAGATGTCTTTGGAATGGCCATAACTATTTATAACAAAATACCTGATGATTTAAAAAATGACACAATTCGTACATTTAAAATGAAACTGAGTAAACTACTTGTGGAGAAATGTTATTATAAAATTGCAGATTTTTTAGATGATAAATCATTATAATAATTATTATTTATTATTAATTACCCTGACATTGTATATTGCCGTAACATATTGACATTCCATGATGATTGTATTACTATTGACAACTATTAAGTATTGACATTATGACTAACACTTATGAAAATTTTAATATAAAGAGATTAAATTAAGTATTTGAAATTGTATTCCAAATTGCCTATCTGAACAATTGATAGAAACTAAATCGTGTCATTACATTGCCATAATTTACTATATCGATATTTCTATCTGTATTTTTTCAATTGTTATTTTATATTTGCATGCTTCTTAATGGCAGAATGTAGTTGAACTATTTTTTTTTGTCTGTAACATCTATTTTATGTACCTACATTCAAAGCAAAATAAAGATTCATTCATTCATTCATTCATGCTTATTCCAACAATTGAGTTGGATGAGAAAGTAAACAGTTTTCTTGAACTCGCACGATCTGGTGGTCTGAAGTTACGAGGTCTGTCTTGACTATTCTCAGTCAGGTTGGAATCCTGAAAAGTAAATTTGATAAAATACTACTCCATATCTTCCTTGTGGGATAAAATTAGATTAAAATATTTTGACCGCCGTGTGGTTGACGGCATAGAATACAAGTGTCACCACTCCCTATCTTCCCGTGGGTGTCGTAAGAGGTGACTAAGGGATAACACGATGCAAATACCATCTTTGCGTAGAGACGGAAAACTCGACATCAAACCCTATACGACTGCCTCATTGGTCGCGGCATAAATGTGCGCGTGGGATCGGGAGGTCCCGGGTTCGATTCCTGGGTCGGGCAGTGTTATTGGGTTTTTCTGTCACGAAATTCTCAGTAGCAGCACGGAGTCTGGACATGTGCCCGGTACGGCAATAGGCTCGCCCCTTATTAAGTGGGACTAAAGTATATCTGGCGAAAAGTGGGTGTAGAAATACACCTCTGCCTACCCCTTCGGGGATAAAAGGCGTGACGTTATGTATGTATGTAAATATTTTGACTGCAAATAGTACCCTACAGATAAATTACTATTTGAATTATATTGGTAATGAATTTTAATATTTATAGGTATGTACTACATTAAGATCTAATAGAATATAATCTTCACACATCAGATTTATAATAGTGGGTACATGTACCTATATAAATCGGATGTTTCTAGGTACCTAGTATTTATTACAATATAGCTTACATAAAATACAATAGGTGGTGAATAAGTGTTCATGAATCTATAATAAGTAAATATAAACAGATAAATGCTAGGTAAGAGTATATCATTAAACCATCCCATAAAATTATGAATTAAAATTAAATATCTTACATTGTTCATATCAGCATCTTGTATTAATTGTTACACATCATGTAATAGAGAAGGAGTATCATTTTCCTGAAACAGGTAGGTAAATTTAACAAAACATTCAAATAAAAATTCATTTTACATTAGAAAGGGCCAAAGGAACAAAAAAAAAATGGGCGCTATAAAAAACGACAGAAAACCTTGTAGAGTGCTTCCAGTACTACTTACTTACCTATTGCATTTATAAATTACTTACCGGACATGGCTGTATGCCTAAATGTGCATCTCCTGTTGAAAATCTTTCTCCACCACATAAAGCAACAATTCTTTCCTCAAGCTCTGATAGCTCCACTTCATCCTCCACCCCACCACCAGTCCAACGCCTAGCAGCAGAGCGTGCTGCAACTTTTCTTTTTATGGCGCTTTTTTTGTCAGACCAATACTACAATCAGACATTTAGTTACAGAAATGATAAAAAATTGTTAATATTAAATACATATGTATTTTTCAAACTACAGTAAAATCTCCATTTTATTATTATTAATAGTCAAGAATTGAAATTAACGTAAAATTAAAAATAAGATATTTATGAAATCAAGGTACACACTTTGAACCAAGATTCTTCACACATTTTAAGTGGTTTGCTATAAGGAAAGGTAAGTGGTTCTAACATGTTAAAAAAGCCCGGCTAACCTTAATCCACTGTTTGTAAGTTTTGATGGTGCCACCTACACTATTTAGGCACACGGCTAGTACCTCCCACTTGCGTCGACTTCGCTCTCTGGCATTTAGAGTTCTTAAGAAACCCTTCGCCATGCTAGGAAGTTTCCACCTGAGCCGACGATGGGTGAGAGGAACGTGTCTCATTTGGACTGAAACATTATTGTTGGATCAGAAAACAAAATAAACACTTATTTAATTAGGATTATTTTTGAACTTTACAACCAGAAATATAAACTTACTTCATGATTATATCACAATAATTATCAGCAAAGAGTATACAAAAATACTACGTAAGAATTATCAGCACTGAACAATCAAAAAAACAAACAAACCAATTGCCAATAGCAACCAACGCACAGATTAATATTGACATTGTGTGTCAGTATCTTTTTTCGTAAGGTAAGCATAGATTATATTCACGGCATGAATTTAGAGTTTTCTGTATTTTTTTTACTTATTAACTGCCTCGAATTCCTTAAAATAAGAAATTTTTATTTAAACATCATAGTAGCTAAAATTCAGTGTCAAAAATCGTAAAATAAAAACCGATACATTTTGACTTACATTTTGTTGAGTGTGGTAATCACTAGTACAGATTTTTTTACGCGTTGGAGTTCACTTCACTTCGCAAGTGCCAAAGTGATGCTTACACAATGCAAAATCAAGAACCTTATGCGAAGTGAGAGCGAATAGCGAAGTGACATGCGAGTTGTTGTTTGAATTTTACAGAATCGACATACAGTATTTAGTTTATTAACGTGCCGTACTTCTCGCCGCGAGTGAAGTGATTTGAACTAGCAGTGTCGGAGTTCGTACTGTCAGCAAGTGTGCAGTACATTATCATAGCAGTAATCACCTGGGATCAGCAAGGATCCACACCTGGAGCAACAAGGCTCAACGCTTGGACTTTCAAGTAAGATCGTTCCATTTATTTAGCATTTAGCAATATGTCGTCTTTAGAAGACATTTTAGCAAATCAGCAGCAACTACTCGGTGCGATAGAGCAGGTTTACACAAATTTTAAGAAGTATGGCTCCGATCGTAAGAGTCCCGACTACATACGTCGGAGATTGGAGATACTGAACGCCTACTGGAGAGACTATCAATCAAATCATGTGCAATTATGCAGCATTGAATATGCCGCATCTCATAGCTATTTTACTTCTAAACAATACGAAGTAGTGAAGGAAAAATATGAGAAAATCAGAGGAGTGATTCAACAGTATACGAAATCAGAAGACAGACCGTCAACACCGTCGTTGAGACCCGCCACCCCTCTAGCAGCATCAGGCTCAGCGTAGCAGTCCTCTGCAGCACTCTCAAAGACCCAAGGTTCGAATAGCAAAACCGATGAAATGATACGCAAACAACTGAGTAATTGTAAGGCATTTGAACATACTGTTTCTAAGATCAACTTAGATGCGGTATCAGAGAAGTGGGAGTTTGAGCACCTACTGAAGACCGTACAAGATCGCTGGTCATGAGTAGATACTCAGCATTGGGAGCTGGACAGCGAGCTTGGAGATCGGAATCAGGAGTATTACACCATGTACCTCAGATATGAGAATACTTACAACGACGCTGTGAAGGCGATTAACAAGAAAATGTCGTCTGTCTCCCATAGAGAACAAGCTACGCCGAAAATAGAGATTCCATTGTTCGGCGGGAATTATAATCAGTGGACATCATTCAAGGATCTCTTCACTGAATCGATCCACAGCAACCCTAGTATCTCCGGAGCTCAGAAGATGCAGCTCCTTAAGACGAAGGTTAAAGGCGAAGCAGAACGCCTTATACAGCATCTACCCATCTCTTCTGATAACTACATCATCAGCTGGGATATTTTAAATCATAGGTACGACAATAAAAGGATGATTTTTACGTCGCATATTAACATTTTGTTACTATGAATAAACTGACACTAGTCTAAACCATGGAATATCGCTATCCCTTCGGGTTGCGGAGGTCAGACAGGCAGTCGCTCCGTGGAAAAGCTAATATTCAGCCAAATCCGGTTAGACTAGAAAGCGGACCCCAGACTGAAACTGGGATAACGCTAAGAGAAAGAAGATTAACATTTTGTTAAACCACCCAGTATCGCAACAAGCATCCATCAATCATATAAAGCGTATTCATGACACAACTCAAGAAACCTTGAACGCCATCAAGAACCTGGGTGTGGACGTCACATCCTGGGATCCTCTGATTGTACACATCTTATGCCAAAAATTAGATTCGGAAACATTTTCGGAGTATAATGCATCTATCAAGCAACCTCGAGAATTACCCGAGTTGAACGAATTTTTGTCATTTTTGGAGACTAAATTTACCAGTCAGGTCAGCAGAAGAAAGCAAGAAAATGTTTACCAAAAACCTGTTTCTCCAAATATCAAATCTGTAGGAAATAACCTCTCAAACCACCAAAAATCATATCATTCTAAAAATACATTTACAAGTAATAAGGTAATGTCGCAATCACCGAGCGACAGGAAATTGCAATTCAATATACCTAAATGTCCGGTCTGCAATGACGCACATGCCTTGTACTTTTGCAAGCAATTCTCAGAAATGCAACCAATAAAGAAAAAACAACTTGTTGCTAGCCTGAATTTTTGGCAAAATTGCTTGTATGATCATCATGGCAAGGTATGTTTATCTAAAAAGCGCTGTCGTGAGTGCAATGAATTTCACAACACATTATTGCACGAATCGTACCATCATCAGCAAAAGGGTAGTGCAACACAATGCAATGCAAAAGGGTAACACTCACGTGGCTCAACAAAATGTTCTTTCAGAAATGTTGCTGTCTACAGCACTACTAAAGGTACAAAAGGCCGATGGCACCTATCAGGTAATGACAGCACTTATTGACCAGGGATCCCAAATCTCCCTTATTACGGAAAACGGTGCGCAGTTGTTAGGTTTGCCTAGACAAAAATGCAATAACATCATTACTGGCATAGGACATACTGAAAACAGTTGCAAGGGTATGTTGAACTTGAATTGTGCATCTACAATTAATAACTACTCATTTAGTATTGATGCCTACATAATGAAAAACCTAACAAAGTATTTACCATCATACACATTCCCAAAATTAGCATGTCCGTTTTTGGAAAACATTGAACTAGCCGATCCCGAATACAACATCAGTCGCCCTATAGACATGTTACTAGGCGCTGAGTTATAGTCCTGCATCATATTAGGAGGTATGTGCAGACTAAGTGATTCGCTCCCCATTGTGCAACAAACACAGTTGGGATGGATATTATGCGGTGGCTTCAAATCTCTCTCGTGCAATATTGTACAACTAGACCTAGAGAATATCCAACAGTTCTGGGAGATAGAAGATGTTACGGAAGAGAAATCATTATCATCTGATGACACAGCATGTATCCAGTTTTATAAGTCAACAACACAACGTTTGGATGACGGAAGATACCAAGTTAGGCTTCCATTAAAGCCAGATTTTCGCGAACATTTAGGCCAATCTAAGAACAAAGCAATTGCACAATTTCTTCAGTTAGAGAAAAAATTACACATGAACATACCTATTTATAATGAATATAAATCGTTCATTGACCACTACAAACAATTAGGTCACATGAAACCGTCAGTAAGTAATCAGACACTTGAATGCTATTTACCGCATCACTGTGTTTTACGTCACGATTCGACAACTACAGCTTTACGCGTTGTTTACAATGCATCAGCAAAAACTTCCAGCAATAAAAGTTTGAACGATTTGATGTATACTGGCCCAAATTTGCAGAAAGACCTTCAAACGATGATCTTAAAATGGAGACAATATCGGTATGTGTTTACCGCTGATATCGAGAAGATGTTCAGGCAGATATGGATCCATCCAGAAGATCAACATCTCCAGAAAATTGTATGGCGAGACCAAAAATATCAATCTCTAGACGAGTATCAACTTACGACAGTAACATACAATACAAAAGCAGCACCATTCCTCGCTATGATGACACTTAGGCAAATAGCGACAGATGAAGGTCACAAGTTCCCTGAAGCAGCCAAGGTCATCGAGGAATCCTTTTATATGGATGACGTCATCCATGGATGTCACCTTATATCATCAGCCATACAGTTGCAAAAGGATTTAAGCAACTTACTAAAGTTAGGAGGCTTTAACCTTCGGAAATGGGTCTCCAATGACGGCCAACTTTTACAGCAACAAAGCCAAGAACATCACGAACAAGAAAGTATGACGTTTAAACAAATGGACTCAACCAAAACTTTAGGTCTTCGTTGGAATTTCGTCACTGATACTTTTACGTTTTTATCACAGATTGAATCATCAAACAAAAAGGTAACTAAGCGAATTATATTGTCTGACATGTCGAAAATTTTTGACCCGTTAGGCTGGATTTTACACGTAATCACAAAATTGAAAATTCTTTTCCAACAAACATGGTTGTCAAAAATTAATTGGGATGAGAATGTACCCGAAAACATCGCTAGAGAATGGATCAAACTCAAGGCCGAACTAGAACATATTAACCAGTTTAATATACCGAGATGGTACTCCAGTCAACCCGATAGTTTAATTGAACTACACGGTTTTTGTGATGCGTCCACAAAATCGTATGCGTGTGTTATATACTGCAGAGTACATAACCAAGAAAAATCTATTACTTTAGTAGCTGCGAAATCAAAATTAGTCCCGACCAGTAAGCAATTATCATTGCCCCGATTGGAGTTGTGTGGGGCGCATCTGCTTGCTAAACTAATGACTAAAGTCCAACATTGCTTAGCCGGTTACAACATAATTATCTTCGGTTGGTGCGATTCTACTGCAGTGCTAGGGTGGCTCCAAGGTGAAACCGGCCGGTGGAAGATGTTCGTGGCGAACAGAACAAAACAGATTACGGAAATCATACCACCACAAAATTGGAGATATGTGGAATCTAGCGATAATCCCGCGGATTGCGCAAGCAGAGGCTTAACAGTATCTCAGTTGAGAGAACATACTCTATGGTGGCATGGACCAAAGTGGTTGCAATCTTTCGATGCGAGTGAAGAAAGCCAACTTATACATATAACAGAAGAAGAAATAAACAGCAAGACATTACACGAGCAAGTCAACAGTGTTATCAAACAAGAATCAAGCATTATCACTCAACTATTACAAAAATATAGCACAATCAACAAGATTTCCCGTATTCTAGCATGGATTTTGAGATTTATTTCTCGAAAACAAGACAGAAAGCATGAGCAATACTTAACTCTAGCTGAAATTTCTCAAGCAAAGCTAAAAATAATTAAGCAGGTTCAGCAAGACGAATTCGGGCAAGAAATTAATGATTTAAAGCAATTAGGTAGATTAAATTCTAAAAGCAAATTAAATAATCTGAACCCTTACCTGGATAAACAAGATATCTTGCGAGTTGGGGGAAGGTTACGAAAAGCGAATATCAGCAGTGATATGCAGCATCCCATCATCCTTCCTCATGGTGGTCGCTTAACAGAGCTAATAATAGCAAACGCTCATCAAACAATGCTTCACGCTGGCGCTAGACTCACTATGAGTTGGATTCGACAGAAATATTGGATCGTAGGTGGTAACTCAGCTACGAAGAAACAATTAAGGCGTTGCGTAGTTTGTAGGAAGCAGAATCCTGAGTGTCAACCCCAAATAATGGGCGATTTACCCGAAGCAAGAACAAATCCATCCCGCCCGTTTACACAAACGGGCGTTGATTTTACGGGCCACATCTTTGTCAAGTCTAGCAAAGGACGCGGCATACGAACGACAAAAGGATACGTCGCCGTATTTGTTTGTATGGTCACGAAGGCCGTACATCTCGAGCTCGTTAGTGACCTAAGTACCTCAGCCTTTCTCGCAGCACTGAAGAGAATGGCAGCACGCAGAGGAACACCTAGCCAAATATACAGCGATAACGGCCGTAACTTTGTAGGCGCTAACAACATATTGCAACAGGAATACAATGAGCTACTAGATATCATGCATAGCAAAGAGTTATCTGCAGAGTTGTTAAACATGGAAATAAAATGGAACTTCAACGCCCCATCATGGCCGACTGCAGGCGGACTATGGGAAGCAGCCGTTAAAAGCTTTAAGTATCATTTTAAGCGAGTAATTGGCGAACAAATTTTAACTTACGAGGAGCTCTACACCGTGCTTACCCAGATCGAAGCTTGTCTCAATGCAAGACCGCTATGTGCAATATCAGAAGATCCTGATGACTTGGAGTTTTTAACACCCGCTCATTTCCTCACAGGTGGTTCTAATGTCAATTTATATGACACAGAAACAGATCTTCGGACACGGTGGCAGTTAACACAGAAAATTGTAAAAGATCTCTGGAAGAAATGGAGAAACGAATATCTGGTACAGATAACGTCGAGAAGCAAATGGCGACAAGCGAAAGATAACATCAGACTGAACGACGTTGTTATGGTCCATGATGACAATTTGCCGCCAGGAAAATGGTTAATGGGCAGAATCATCGAATTGCATCCAGGGTCCGACAGTCGTGTCCGCGTGGTAACATTGAAGACAAAAAACGGCACACTGAAACGTCCCGTCGCCAAGTTATCTGTATTACCCATTAACGATAACATTGATACCGCCGACGACGCTAAATGTTGTCATATCGTACAGAAACATAAGCGAAACAAATCAACTCGATTAAGCTTAGTTTCAGTGTTTACAGCTATTATCTTATTTTTAAACATAATAACAACTTCCCAATGCGCTCTTAACATTACCAAATTCCGAAATAATCAACATCTTTACTTCGATAAACTGACGAACATGAAACCAATAAGAGATGATTGGAAACTTATTGTATACTACAATATGGAACCTTACTGGGAAGGCATTACGGCACTAAACAAAAGCATAAATTCAATTGAACAATCGTGTACTTTGATACAGGAGGTAACACCTTGTGATATAGTATTACTGCAATTGCGTCACGGGTACAACGAACTCGTGTACAACAATCACAAGTTACTCGCTCAGCACTATGACACGCGAGCGAACAGGTGGCGCCGTAGACTTATCGACGGTGTCGGTTACATCGCAAATGGCCTGTTCGGCGTACTGGACGCGAGATTCGCAGAACAGTACGAGAAAGATATCACCCTCCTTCGCAACAATCAAAAACATATCGCATCATTTTGGCAAAATCAAACCTCCGTTATAGAAGCGGAGTTTAATCTCTTGAAGCGAACAGAAAGTACAATGCACAGACAGCACAAAATGATTCATATGCAGTTATCAAACTTGAAAAACGCTGTATCAACACTTAAACCGGAAACTCAAAATATTAGCTTAGCTTTTATGGGAAGTGTCATCGCAAGTAACCTGTTACATGACCTAAAGGACTTACAAAATGCCTTAATTGATACCATCACGGACGTGTACCACGGACGGTTCAATCCCCACCTCATAACAGCGCAACAATTACAAGATAAACTCAGTTCAATAGCGAGTCATTTATCTAATGACATTACCTTGCCTATTGAAAATATTCACACAGATCTTACTCAAATTTACAAGCTCCTAAGCGTTAAGGCGAAAATGCTTAGGAATTATTCCATATTCGAGGTGCACATACCGTTAATAAGTCGAGACACTTACGAAGTTTTTAAACTTATTCCCATTACGCTGGAAAAGGAACATAACGCTATGTTAACTATTCAGCCTGTTTCGGATTTTGTAGCCGTTAATCTGAAAAAAGATGCTTACATAATCATGACAGAAAATGGATTGAACGCCTGCCAGTCTACAAACGTAAAATTATGTCATATCCACTCTCCTATCTATGAACTGAGTCGAGATAAGGACTTTTGCCAACTTAGAAACGCTGACTGCGCACTGGACATCAAACCCTGTACAAACATATGGATGGTGACCCACACTACAAACTATTATATTTATTTCTGTTGCGGTCAATGTCACGTACGAACAATATGCGGAGATCAAATTGCAACACACCAGCTGACGCACTCCGGTCTTATTTCTATCAGGCATGGCTGCATAATGAAGTTTGACAACTTCGAAATAATCGCACATGAACAGAGGTCTAGTGGCATTGATATCTCGCCAAACTTTTACGCTCCAGTAATCGCATCCATAAACCATATCATAAACGTCTCCATATCTCATGATGATTGGAACGAAACTAGCGCAGAGAACCATCAAGCCGAGTTGAAAGCCATACACGACAAGATAAAGATGCTGAAGGAAAATGGAGCTTTAGCTAGCAGCCTGTCTTATCATGACATTCATCATTATACGCTGATGTACGGCGCGCTAGGCCTGGCAGTAGTAGCCCTCGGCGTGTACATGTGGAGGCGCGCGCGCTCGCGTCCCTCCCCCGACGCCGCGCCGCCGGCCCCCGCGGCAACAGCACCCGCGCCCGCCGCGCTGCCACGAGCAGCGCTGGCGCCGGCGCCCACTCCTCACGTCAGCACCCAACAGGGTGTTCCCGCTAGTGAAAGTGTAGTGTATCAAAGTGTGAGTGAGAGGGCCAAGGTGGTAAGTGCAAGGTTATCATATAAAGCCACCTCCCCTATTTTAGGCTCGTATACTAGTATTTCTAACTTGTGAGTGATTAGTGTATTTATAAGACTTACTAGAGACACTAAGAAGCATTTTGATATACCTTAAAATATTTCATAGCATTGTTTTTACATTCATTATCAATATTTCACATTTCGCAATTGTTTTTTCTTTGCTTCTTTCTGTAGGGGAGCATGTACGGGCAAACCCGTACAATACAATAGTTTTACTTTTATGCTGACATCGATGCGCCGCGAAACACACATTTTATTATAATAAATACTTCTAGTCTACATCAGCAAATTATATCTCATATAGTTCAGTAGTCGTTGCAACACCGGACACCGCGCTACCTATCGCACATATAGCACCTTTCGCCGCGTATCGATCAATCAATCAATCTCTGTAAATCTGTTAATTCTAGTGTTTTATCAATATATTTTATTTTACCTATCAAGCCATCTTTGATTTGCGCATACCGCGTACATTAGCGGCATTAAATAATAACTTGTTGACTGCCTCCATGGTCCAGTGGATAGCCTATGCGTCTGTTGATCGGGTCGTGTTCGATTCCCAGATCGAGCAATAAAGTTACAGAGTTTACCTGAATTCTTAGTAGCAGCACGGAGTCTGGCAATGTGCCCGGTAATGGCAATAGGCTCTCCCCCTATTACGTGAGCTCTAAAATTCTTAAGGCGAAATGTTGGTGTGATAATAACACTTCTGCCTATCCTTTAGGGATACAGGCGTGACGCTATAAAAAAATTGTAACTCGATGCGTCGACGACGAGCTAATTTTAAAATAATTGATAAGCGGTGGCAGCGTCTCTCATTACAATAATTAGGGAACACTTCCAAGACACTGCTTAATGGGAAGAATAAAAACAGATCACTATTACTGTAAATTTTATATTCAGTGAGAGTGAGTCCTCTATGTCGAAATATTTGTCTCTTGCTTAATTTTATTATTTTACTGGCATACTAAATAATTATCTTCGTTTTTAGTTTTAATATTATAGCAAAAGAAAATTACAGTCCCTAAACACAGAAGCCAAAAATATTACAAAATAATTTGAATTCTTCACAGAATATTAACTCTTGAGTAAGTGAAACAAGACTAACAACAAATCTCATATCGCTATAAATTATTACATAGCTCCTAGATAGAGTAGGTTATTGACTCCAGTTGCGAAGGGCACATATTATGGCAATTTCCTCCGTCCATAATAATTTATTCTACCGTTTACATAGACGAGTCTTTGAAGAGTAGGTATACAATAATAACCAATTTTAGCCAAACTATTGAATTATATATATATATATATATATATGTATATATATATGTATTATTATATTTAATAGTCTTGATGATTAGAATGTTGTCTAGATAGTTCATTGAAATTTAAATAATAGCCAGAATTAGTTTGCAGACCATACATAGAATTTATGAAATTTCTGAAACCTCCTTTTCTCAGTGCAAATAAATTTACAGCTAAGAAATAGGTTAGCTGAGTTCGAGTTAACGTTCACTTGTAAATGTTCAGCAGGTTTATTTGATGCGAATCAGAAACTGGTATGTTCTTACACTAGATAAATAAACAACGAAGTGAATGGGGTGTGAAATACTTGCATGCTTTCGAATACAATGTTGCTGATACAAAATTATTGTAGCGTATGCGTTGTTTTACACACACTTATGATTATAGCTTACCTGCTGAGTGTAAAAATTTTAAATACTGACGATAATATATAAATACCTACTTTTAGATATTTTTTTCTTTTTAATATCGATTTCTGTAATTTTTCCATTATAAATATGATTCGTTTTACATTGAAAATGCTCAGAAGATGACAGAAAATGTCATCTTCTGAGAACCTGAAAGTCTAGACATACACTTCTACTTCTTACATGTGTGACGCTAGTTTATTCCTTTAATTTAAATTTTGCTTCTGTGTGTTTCGTACTATTAAAACCAGCTGTAGTTGTGTTTGTATCTTTCCAATTATAATTGGCAATGCACCGCTAGCTCGCAACCATTGTTATTATTTGAATGTCAGTGCGTATTTTGTGTCCTTCTATTTTGATTTCTTAAGATCTTTTCACATTATATTACTATGAGTGTTAATGTTATTTAACGTAATGGATAATACAGGCAAATTGATTGAAACACACGTTTTAGTAAACATATTTAATAGACAATATGTATTATGGTTTCGTAATTTTATTTAAAGATGGGGACCTTGAAACTTAATACTTACATGCGACGCATGTGACTATGTTAACTTTAAGCTGCACAGATAGCCGAGTGGCTTAAATGGCCGTCTATTCACGCAGTACTGCGTCGAATGCTGTGCATTCAATACTCTAATGAGATAACAGTGATTGTGCAATTCTTCTGGAATCAACTTCAAATGAAGCACAAAGTCAAAATCTATCAGTCTGTCAAACAGATTTATTTTATTTTAATAAAGTATTCTATATAATAAAAGAATTTGTGTTTTATAATACGAGTCGGCCAGCCCGTTCTACCCAACCGATTCGCATGTTTTTTTTTTAAATGAAAGCTCTCGCTGCATAGATTTGTCATCAAGCATTAGAAATTACCTAACTTGCACATTTATCAAGTTATATGAAAAAACAGTTTTCTCCCATACATTTTTTACGTTTTCGTAGCCGTTTTCAATGACTTTATGCTTCTATATATCTGGTTCTCATTGAGGTAGGCGTTTCGTTATAGGCCTAAAACACGCGCTGGAAAGAGCTCTTTCATTTGATGATATGCTCATTTAAATTGGGTAAGTTTGAAGGAAGATAGGTGTGGACATTGAACTTATTTTTCAATATTTTCCTATAAAATTCTTAAGTTTCCACTGCTTTCTCTCTACATGGACGGTTCTTAATTCAAAAATATTTTTATGGCATCTAATAAGTTCCTTGTGGTAACTGCCAGGAAAAAACATTATGCCTCCTTAAGGTGACCTTGCCTTACTTTCATACGGGTGTGAGAGAGTAGTGTGTAAAATTATACCCGATGTTGGTCAAATTATCTCTACAGTGAATTATCGCTGATGGCAGGTAATATTCCCCGAATGTTACCAGTTAACCCTTAATGTCGGGTGAACTGATCTCTGATGTTGAGGAATTTTCCTTACGTTTTATGTTAGGAAAATTTTTGTGTTTTTAAATTACGGACTTTCTTCGGGCATCTTAATTTTTGTTTTATGTGGAACATATTACAGCGGTTCATAGAACTATTGTCATCTATATCTATATATATATATTATAAAACAAAGTCCCCCGCCGCGGTGTCTGTCTGTCTGTTCGCTTAAAACTCGAAAAGTACTGGACAAATTTTTATACGGTTTTCAACAACATCGAGAGTGATCCCTGAGGAAGGTTTTAGTGTATAATAAATGTAGGTTTTGTGCAAACTGACAATATTACGACGATATTAGTTCAACGCGCCGGCAAAAATTTAGCCGTACTGGAGCTTTCCTCGAAAACGCTGCCAAAACCATTCGAGTTATAACAAAACAATGTATGGTGGGATTGTACCTCTTTAATAGATCTACAAAAAAATCAGCAATGTTATAGGTAAATTCACGAAAGTTGACCACAAATGGCGGCCGTCACGCATATGTACATTAGTGCACCAATGGCGTTGCTCCATTCTTGACGCATTTAGGGAATGCGTCAAGAACGGAGCCACGCCATTGGCACTCCACCCGCGCCTCACCCCGCACCTCCACGGGGACCTAAAAAATTATTTCTGCGCAGTGGTCATCTTTCGTGAACCAAGCTATATATGTCTATCTTCCAAGGATAACCCACAGTAAACATATTTTGCTTTTACATCTATCTATCTATACTAATATAATAAAGCCGAAGAGTTTGTTTGTTTGTTTGAACGCGCTAATCTCAGGAACTACCGGTCAAATCTGGAAAATTCTTTTTGTATACGATAGCCCAGTTATTCCGGAAGGCTATAGGCTATATAACATAACGCTTCAACCCTTTGGGGCCGGGCAAAAGGCGAAAAAGTCTAAAAGATAATGTCGGCTAATCTCAGGAAGGCAGTCGGATTTTAAAAATTGTTATTGCCTATGATAGCCCAATTATCCCGAAAGGCTATAAGCTATATAAAATTACGCCACAACTTTTAGGGGCCAGACAAAAATAATAAAATGGTCAAACGAGAAGGTTGGGTCAAAGGCAAAAAAAGGCTAAGCGAATAGGATGCAATCTATATGGGTATTGTTTTCGAGATTTTCGGGACGCTGGTTAATAATATGAAATTGATTTAGTGATCCAAGATGGCGGACGGGAAATCAAAGATGGCGGATGGGGAAATTTTAGAAATCAATATGGGTATCGCCATTGATATTTTAAGGGGTGGGGAATCGAAATACAACATCTATTTCGTGATCAAAGATGGCGGATGGAAAATCAAAGATGGCGGATGGGAAAATTAAAGAAAATCAATATTGGTATCGCCTGCGATGTTAAAAGGGATGGGGAATCCAAATACAACATCTGGTTCGTGATTCAAGATGGCGGATGGGAAATCAAAGACGGCGGATGGGAAAAATTTAAAAAGTCAATATGGGTATCGTCTCTGATGATTTAAGGGATGGTGAATCCTTAAGGGATGGTGAATCCAAATACGACATCTATTTCGTGATCAAAGATGGCGGATAGGAAATCAAAGATGGCGGACGGGATTTTTTTTTAAAATCTATATGGGTATCGTCTCCGATTTTTAAAGGGATGGGGAATCCAAATATAACATCTATTTCGTGATTCAAGATGGCGGAGGGGAAATCAGAGATGGTGGTCCGGGAAAAATTTTAAAAATCAATATGGGTATCGTCTCTGATGTTTTAAGGGATGGTGAATCCAAATACAACCGCTATTTCGTGATCAAAGATGGCGGATAGGAAATCAAAGATGGCGGACGGGATTCTTTTTTAAAGTCGATATGGGTATCGTCTCCGATATTTTAAGGAATGGGGAATTCAATATTATATAAAAATCTATGTTTGTTTGTTCATCATTTATAGACTCTGAAATGATAAGAGATTAAGCTCTAAATCAATGGTAACTTTGGAAAAGGGGCTTGGAAAAAGGGAATTAAATAAAAACTCTTAAAAAGCGATACGGAGTTCGCCGGGTCAGCTAGTTTACTATCTGAATTGTGTTTACTATCTGAGCTGTGCAAAGCAGAATATTATTGTAATTTAAAAATTAAATTAAAAATTATTTTAATTTAAAAAAATAATCTAGGCTTACGAAAAATAATTATATTCGTTAACTTTCTGATAGAAATTAATCCAGATAACTCAAAGACAAATAAAAAATAGGGCAAAGTTACGTCTAGACGAAAATAAAAAGACTAAAAGAAAGTAAAGTCTAATCGTCATATAATTAGAACGACTTTCTGTTCAAAAATATCTTTTGAAAATGAAGCAGGATTATAATTGTGTTCAAAAGACTTTCTTAATAAGAAATGGCTACAAAGATTACTTCATTTTTGTGTGAGTACATTAATGATAATAATATTTTAGAGACTAAGCTTAGGTTAATCATTTGTTCAAAATATGTCCTTAACCTACATGACGACTGTGATATATTCCATACACCTCTTTTACACTAATACGTAAAATTACCTTTCTGTGAATTATTTATGCGATCAACTTCACAAGTCCTGCCTTATAGCTTTTCCATATAGTTTTAGGTTGTTAGTCCCACTCACATTTTACTACCATCTATGTATGTTGTAGCTATATAACTTAAAAGCTTAGGTTTATTTTGGAGTATCACAGAAACAAACTGTCTGGCAGGCCACAAAAAATCTATCAGTCGTATATTTGAGAAGTTTGAAAATAATAAATTTTCTTCTGCCCTTAATACCTATGCAACTTTCATCTTCTAATATATAAAATTCTCGTGTCACAGTTTTCGTTCCCATACTCTTCCGAAACGGCTTGACCGATTTTGATGAAATTTTTTGTGCTTATCCGGTATCTATGAGAATCGGCCAACATCTATTTTTCAAAAAAAAAAAAAGAAATTTTGCAAAACAACGTTTTCCGGGTCAGCTAGTGTTATTATAAATTAATTTCTCAATCGCTACACTCTCTGAAAACAGCAGAATTTGAAACTAACACCTGAAAAATATTGACTGCCTCTTATGCTAACAAGACGACAGTATATAACATTGATGCTTATCAAGGATTATTTATCATTATGCATACATAGACTCACGCCTGTTTCCCCGAAGGGGTAGGCAGAGGCATATTAAACGCCCACTTTTCGCCAGTGTTTTGATCCCACGTAATAGGTGGCGAGCCTATTGCCGTTTATTGGGATATTTTGTTTGCCAGAGCCTCGTCCGTTGATCGGCAGGTGCACCACTTGCAGGTGAGGTTGGCTTGGGACCCTAAGTTCTTGGTGGGAACCCTATGCACCTTATCATGCTACTAGGTATAATAATAAAAATATTGTTTGTTAGTAAATACAATAACATACAAACTACGAGCGTAGTAGAACAATATAAAACAATATTTATTTGGAGTAGTTTCAGACACAAATAAAGTATATATAGGAAGGAATTCATATTATTTAGTGAAGCAATTTCTTTGTTGCTTGCTTTGTAAGACATAAGTGCCTACAAGTGCGATGTATGGCCTTCTATACCGGCTGTATTTATATACGTATCTGTCAGTAAATGAGGTGAAAGTATTGCTACAGAAGTCAGGTTATGTTTGGATTAACGCAAAACGGATGAGTACTGGTAAATATAGTAACTCAAAAATACTTCGTTATATATAGGTATGTGAAATACTCAGTATATACATATGTCCGAAATATGCTTCTTGCAATTTGGTAACGATTAGATTACATACATACATATACTAACGCCTTTTTCCCGTCGGGGTAGGCAGAGACAAGGGAACGCCACTTGCAGCTATCCTTACAAACCCCACGCGCTTCTTCTACATTCATTACCCTGTTCATACATGCTCGCTGGTTGCGGGTGCTTCGGACCTTGCCATTTTTAAGATGTCCCCAATCTGATCGACGAATGTCCGAAGAGGTCTGCCGCGTCCGACTTGCCCACACACGTTAGCCTCATATATTTGGTGCGTCACTCTTTCTTCACTCATTCGCTCCACGTGCCCAAACCATTTCAGCATTCCTTTCTCAATTCTTGTCACGACATCTTCTTTCAGACCACATCGCTCTCGTATTTCTGCATTCGGAATTCTATCAATCAGTCTTACCCCACACATACTACGCAGTGAACGCATCTCAACTGCGTTAATTCTGCTTTCATGCTTTTTCTGCCACACCCAACACTCACTACCGTACATCAACGTAGGTACAAGCACTCCATTATGAACCGCCAGTCGTGCCTGTTTTGGCACATTCTGGCCGTTCATAAAGGCATGCAGCGCTCCATTTACACAATTGCCCGCAGTCACTCTCCTTTCAATATCTCCTTCATATCTTCCATCCCTTGTAAATATTCTACCCAAATATACAAATTCTTCAACTTGTTCAATGTTTTCATCTTCAATCGCAATATTACACTCAGTCACATTTTCATCCTTCTCAAACACCATCACTTTCGTCTTTCTTGCATTCAATTTCATACCCTTTGCTTTAAAGCTCTCATTCATACAGTTCATCATTTGTTGTAACTCAGTCGCCGACGACGCAAGAATGACTTGATCATCGGCGTACAAGAGCAATCCACGCAATCCTGCCATATCAATCCCGCATTCCATTTCCCTCATATCGTTCATGCAGCTATCCATGAGTAAGTTGAACAACCAGGGTGAAGCTGCACACCCCTGTCTGACACCTTTGAAGATGTGAAATCACTCTGTATAGGCACCGTTAATCCGGACACAGGCTCTAGAACTACTATACAGAGATTTCATTGCCCTAATTATAAAATTGTCCAACCCATACATGGATAGCACCTTCCATTATTCCTTTCTATTCACTCTATGACGAGCCTTTTCCAGGTCTATGAACGCGTAATATATCTTCTGGTTTTTTGCCAGACACTTTTCGGTTATGCAGCGTAAGGAAAAGACCTGATCCGTACATCCCATTACCTTCCGAAATCCCGCTTGCACATCCCATATCTTCTCATTAGTCACATTTACTACCCTGTCAATCAATATTCTAGCATACATTTTTCCTACAACACTAAGAAGGCTGATCCCACGATAATTTTGACATTCCTGCTGCGAACCTTTTCCTTTATAAATTGGGACAAGCACTGCCTTCGTCCAGTCATTTGGGACCTGGCCCTGTTTCCAACACAGGTTATAAAGGCGATGCAGCTGGTTTACTTTTAGCCCATCGCCAGCCTTCAACATTTCAATCGTCACCTTATCACACCCAGCGGACTTGCCGGATCTCATACCTTTTAGCGCTTTCATAATTTCATCCATTCCAATTTCATCACTAGGGCCATCATACATATCCATCATCTCTGCTTGCTCTATGTCACTCATATCTTTCTCAAATAAACTCTCAAAATAGTCCTTTCAGGACTGTAGTATCATTTTTTCTTCATTTATGACTTCACCTTTTTCATTCCTAATAACTTTCATCGATCCATTCATATTTTTGCCCCGCGCTTCTTTGACTAGTTTTCAAAACAGTTTTATATTGTCTCGGAAACTTGAGCCGAATTGATCCTCATATTTCTTCTTTTTTTCATTCTTCTGCCTCTCTATACATTCTTTAACTTTAGCTTTCACACACCTATACTTGTCCTTCATTTCTTTAACAATATCCTCATTCATACCACCGCTTGCTCGATTCGTTGCTTCTATTGCTATTATATCCAATCACGCTTTCTTCTTTTCCTCAACCATACTTCTAGTTTCATCATCCCACCAGTCTGCGTTCTCACATTTCTTACTTCTTCTTTTGCTCACACCGCATACATCTTCAGCACAATTCACTACGTTGGTTTTAAATACCAACCATACATCATTCACACTTTCCTTATTTACATCACTCCAGCTTTTATCCAGCCGTTCGCTCAATTGCTTTTTATCCATCTCTTTCGAATGCTGATCTTTCAATCTTTCCACTTTTATACGTTCTAATTCTGTATAAGACTCTTTGGCTCTGTGCCGCCAGTGTTTAAACATACCACCAACTCTTGATATCACCAAATAGTGGTCTGTGCCAATATCTGGTCCACGATAAACCCTAGTGTCTACTATTTTCATTCTCATTCTTTCGTCGACTATCACAAAATCTATCATACTTCTTAACGTAACATGTCCTTCCTTCTTACGCCACGTGTACATATGTATCATCTTGTGCTGAAACCACGTATTCAACACAGACAGACCCATCTCCACACATACATCTAACAAGTACACGCCGTTGTCATTCACACTCTTAGGCTGGTTTCAGAGTGACGCGCGCGGCACGCGCCGTCGGCCAGCGCGTCTCAAACAGCGCGTTTGGCGCGTGGACCACTGTGAAACGAGTTCGCGTTTCTCTTTGCAATGTATGAAGCTTCGGCAGCGCCGGCCGACGGCGCGCGTCTCACATGCGGCGCGTTTGAACTGCGTGACTATGAAACGCTACTACTAATCTAGTGTAATTGTAAGCGCGCGCGTGTGGCCGGCGCCGGGCAAACGCGTGACTCTGAAACCAGCCTTATCACCAAACGTTCCAAGTACATTTTCATACCCATCACGCTTCTCTCCAACCTTTGCATTAAAATCTCCGGGCATGACAATAAGTTCATTCCACTTACGCAATAACACAAGGTCTCTCATTTGTTCCCAAAATTCCTCTCTTACCGCCTTACTGTAGGAAGAGTCCGGAGCAGAAATAAAGGTGTCAGACCTACTTTCATCCGGACCCACATAAGGCGTGGGCTTACGCACTCATACCCTCGCATGCATTCTGCCTTTCACTCTGAAAGAATAATACCGACGCCTTTACTACCATGTTCGTCATTGGTAACCCCTGACCATATTTCTGTGAAAGGGCCGCGCGTCAGCATTTCTTTCCTCTTACGTTTAGTCTCATTTAGACACAATACATCCAAATTTCTGTCACTCATTAACTCGTTTACTTCATGCAGTTTCTCATTCATTCCTCCTCTTACATTCAACGTCGCAAATCGACATTCCGATGCCCACTTTCCGCCCCGACGCGACGTGAACTGTTTCGCTTGAGGTTTTGTTGTTTCGGCGTGACGTATGGCAAATATCGTCGCCGCCTACAGCTGTAAGATTGCTCCCCCCAGAATACGAGGAGCAGACTCGCCCTGTAGAAACAGGACGAGGAGGAGATTCTCAGGCTCCACCGGTACCCCCCTGGGGTAAATTTACTGTAATATTTCCCACAGCCATGATCACGTCGGTAGTTGTACTGTACTATTTCTTATTTTTGGATTTGACAGTCAGTCCCTAACGGCGGGACAGTCCTCCGGGTTTATATCGAGTTTTCCTTCTCTAAGACTAAGGACGTCAATCTAAATTATATTTTGCTGATATTACGGGCGTCGGATTACCTTAGTCGCCTTTTACGACACCTCGGTAGGAGTGAGGGAGGGCTATTCTACTCCGCCGGACACCCCACGGCATATTACGATTAGATTAATAAGAGCGAAAACTATAATCTCATAAAAACAATACTTGTCAAAAATACTAAGTCTCGCGATCCTAAAAACACTGTCGTGGCCGAGTCAATATATTTATTTAGATTATTAAAGATTTTTAATTAACCGACTTGGTACACGGATCTTACAAATTTTTAAGGGTCGCGAGACTTGGTATTTTTGACAAGTATTGTTTTTATGGGATCTCATTTCTTTTTGTAGATAGTCTTACTTTTGTCCTTTCCAGTACCTTCTACTTCTTGTACACCAACAACGAATTTTCTTATTTAAAGCTGTAACTGCAAATGTAATTTTGTAATCCTTTATATTTATATAGGATTACAAAGTTATTTATGCAGTTTATGTATTTCGAAAACTGGACAGAAATTGAAAAATATTTTAATTTTTCCTTGATTCATATACTAAACACTAATCGTATTCTAAATTTCAAGTTTCTTTGTCTACTAGAAGTGCCTTATACTTTTGATGATCGGTCAGTGAGTGACAAAATTAAGAATTTTGACTCGTTATAATTCTTAAACTACTATTTTAAATTGAATGAAATTTGAAATACACCATGTTTATACAATGCCTGCATGGTTACTAAAAAATCAGGCTTCTAGTTTTATCCACAACGAAGTTATAGGGGGTCGAAAATGGCCTGAATTTCTTCGAGAAAAGGTTGGTACGGCCGTGCCGCTTTTTTGCTCGACTTGGTGCTGCCGTGCCCCCAGATTGTATTGCATCACTAAAATAAACTTCTGTGTATTACGGCGAACTATAGAACATTTACATAATATTCTATGAACAAATAACTTGTAGCTCATAATTATAATGGTATCCCGGGTGCAAAGCAAACTCACAACATATGAGGCAACGGTGACGTCGACAAAATCTCAAGACTTTATTCACGATCCACCAGTATAAGACAACAATCATACCTATTAAACAACCCAAAAAGGTAGTCATATAAAATATTATAACTATTAAAAACGTAGAAAATTGTGACGATGGATGGATGGTATTCTTCACAAAAAAATGGGCCATTTTTTGGTAAAGATAACCGACCTCCACGCGGGCAAAGGCACAGGCAAAACCTCTTAAGATAGATTTAGGTAATGCTTTTTTCTTCTACAGTAATCTTTCTACAAAAATCTGGGAAGAACAATTCAAAACCTCAAACGAGGACTAACAGCCTTCTACGTCAATGCCTTATGTTAGAGCTAGAGCGCACTGGTGACTTTTGTCAGCGTGACTGTTTTGTCACTCTTATCAAGTCCGTGGATATGTATGGAGATGCGCGCATGTTACGACGTGACAACTAAGTGACATTTGTGTACGCCGACCGGCGAACAAGCCCGTGACGAAACTGTCACCGTGCCGTCAGGTTTTCATAGCGGTGCGCGCACTGGTGACAATTTGATAAATAAGCTGACATATTTTATATGTCTCAAGTTGTGTGAAGACACTCCTGATTATTCTAAAGACTTCAGAATTCGGTCAGTACCCATGACGTTATCTACCGATAACTACCGAAATAAAATCACCTTGCATACAGTCAAATGTCAAAGCCATGTTCTAATACATGTTCAATATATCTCTATAAACATTTTCGCATTTTTTATATTAGTAGAGAAAATCGTTTAAGCTTATTATATAATTATTAGTTTATAAATGCGATAAATCAACGTGCAACATGAATGACGTGACAGTACTGACAGATATGCGATCGCAGCATTCTATTATTAGCGCCTGCATTCTTACTTCCAAGAGGTAAATTTGGGCCGTACAAACTTCTACCCTCCCTACAATCCCTCCCAGTTTAATTTTTGCAACTTACGGTAGCCTATGTCCGTCTCCATGGTCTATATCATCATCATCCTCTTAGCGTTATCCCAGTTTCAATCTGGGGTCCGCTTACTAGTCTAACCGAATTTGGCTGAATATTAGCTTTTCCACGGAGCGACTGCCTGTCTGACCTCCGCAACCCAAAGGGATAGCGATATTCCATGGTTGAGACTAGTGTCAGTTTATTTAGAAGGTACTGACGCCCTATAACGACTGTCAAAGATCTTCATGACAACCGGGACCGACGGCTTAACGTGCTCTCCGAGGCACGGGACAAGCGATAATTAACAATTCAATACGCACATAACTCCGAAAAGTCATTGGTGCACGCCGTGGATTCGAACGTGATACCCTCTGCATGGCAGTTTGTTGGTATCTCCACTAGGCTATCGCTGCCTCCATGGTCTATATATGGTAATATATCTCTATATTAAACTGGGGACGTCCTAAAAAGCGGCCAGGTCCGAAGTACCCGAAACCGGCGAACATGTATGAAAAGAGTAATGAGTGTAGAGGAAGCGCGTGAGGTTTGTACGGATAGAAGCAAGTGGCGTTCTGTTGTCTCTGCCTACCCCGACGGGAAAAAGGCGTGAGTATATGTATGTATGTATGTATTAAATTTCAACAACATCGGTTCAGCCGTTTTAGTGTGAAAACGGAACATACATACACACTTTCGAATTTATAATGGAATCATTTCAAAGGGGGTGTACCTAGTATTCTCTGCGCTTTCTTTTTCTCCTGAGTCTCATGAGTTCACAGAGAACGACCGTCTCTTCGAAATCCATATCGGCAAATGACGCTAGGATTTCAAAAAAGTTTTGTCACTGTCATCCTCCGTGAGCGCACCCCACTCGGGTGAGGTGACGTGACGGTGACAAAAACTTTTTTGTCTTCGTGACAAAAGTCACCCGTGCGCGCTAGCTCTTATTGTCAGTGGTGACCAGGAATTGTCACCTGTCAAGTGAGCGGGTAAATTTAGCGCGTCTGTACGTTAACATGCTTGATTTGACTAGCTATTGACTTTTATCTAAGCTTTATATGACAAAAAACATATGTGGCCTAAGAGTGGTGGAAGTTATGTGACTTGTTTTTTGTTTTAACTGCACTGCACACGCAGGTACTTTCGCGGCAATTTTTCGCTATAATAGTTTGGACGAATATACTCAAAATCTTCTTTAACCTAACCTTTACATTATCTTATACACACAACCGTACTACGCAATGCAATATTACACTCGTACCTATTTACTTTAATATTTTTATACCCTCGTCAAAAGCAAGTCGACTATAAAAACCGGCAGCTGTTTTTAGTTTCATTGATCAAATGCAAACACGGTCAAAACAATGCCCACGGGGTATTTTTCTTTGATGTGGTCGTTCCCATGGTGGTTTCTAAAACGTTAAAAATGAGCAAAGTAAACGCTGTCATTTTCTCGCTGCATATGACAGTTGTTTCTATCCGAAAGCACAGTAAACTGAATAATAATCGAATGTCTTTTGCATTTTCGTTCTGGCGGAGAATTTTTGATCTGTTACTGAGTTTTGAAATTTGACTTCAGTGTTCATATTTTATTCGTGCTGAGTTTTACTTCTATGAATGTTTTAAAGTGCTGGATTTTGTTCAATGCAAGGTGGGCTTTTGAAGTTCCAGAATGAATAAAGAGATGACGGTTACTTGATATAAGTGATCTATTGTGAAGAAGCGCTTTATTCATAAATATATAAGTACTATTGTCTGCTTGCACGTCTGAATTTCGTCTATTCCGTAAATAACGTTTAATCTTAGTGGAACTGTCGCTAAGATTCAACGTTATCAAAAGGCTGTGTAAGTACCAGCGTATTCAAAATACGATACCTATATAATACGAAGTACATAGTTCAAGTTGTTACCTGGGCATTGCCGCTAAAGCCTTGGTGGCCCCATATTTCTTGAAATTTGTTTAACATTTTGTCTTATTGATTCTATAAATTATGGTTTCAATTTAAAATGTGAATACGTTTAAAAAGTTACCCTGGCCTTATAAGGCATATTTAAATTGGTTCGCTTTTTGTAGTATCAATCGTCCATCATCAATTTGGAAATGAAGCATGTTTTTGTTTTGAATACAAACACTAAAAGGAAACATTAATCTTTTAAACGGTATCGAAAACAGAAATTTAATTACCGAAATCCTGATTTCAAAGTGTATATTTTATCTAATGGTTAAAAGACCCTTTTCACGCGTTTAGGTCGACACCTTCCGACCACAAATAAAAATATTCATAGTGTGAAACGTTCGGAAGGTTGACAGTTACTGAATTCATTGTTAGGGTTTGCTGTGTAGTTACAGAATGAAAGTTTAGATTGATGTTTGTGGCAGTTTATGGGGTAGTAGGTGCCTTTTTATTGAATTTGTGGATTATTATATATCCCAAAAGATAATTTAAAATAAGTTTAAATGACTACGAACGTTTAAATTCTGAAATTATCTGTGGATTGGTTTTTGGTTACAGTTTGTGTACTTGATATCCTATTTGTGGTGATTTTAATATTAATTTACTAGAACAGTCTTTGAATAGCCAAAAAATTAAAAATTTGTTCAAATCATATAATCTAGATTGCTTATTTTTGGAACCCACCAGGATAACTTCTACCACCTCTACTTGTATAGATAATATATTTACAGATATAATACCAATGAGCAAACAAATAATTAACAAATTGACATCTGATCATTGTGGACAATCAATAACATTCGCTACGCAGTCTAAAAAAGTAGGTAGTAAAGAATTGACTGTGGTGCCAAAAACTTTGCGTCGTCTCGAGGGACTTAAAGATAGACTCACAGACACACTACCATATTTGTGCTATAATGAAGATCCTAATGAGTTGTACAATTCTTTCTTTAACATGTACTGTACTATTTTCAACTCTATCTTTATCCCTAAGAAGATCTCAGTTGTTGGTACTTCAACCTTCAGTGAATGGGCAACCACTGGAATTTATAAAAGTAGAAATAGGCTTTATGAGTTGTATGAACAGAAAGTTATTAAGAAAAATGATGAACGATTTTGTAAATATGTAAGTAATTATTCTAAATTATTCAAAAAGATTTGTCGAGAAGCAAAGACTCTTTATTTAAAATCTAAAATTAAAAATAGTGAAAATAAAATAAAAGCAACATGGGACATTATTAACAATGAGACTGGAAGAGTCAAGAATAAAAATAAGGACTACATTCTTCACTTTGATAACAAAGTATTCAAATCAGATTTTGAGGTTGCCACAGCATTCGAAAATTTCTTTACAGACATTCCAGTCTCAATTACAAAGTCCCTGAACTCGTCTCCTAATGATGCCGAACTTCTATTAAAACAAAATGTCAAAATGTGTACCATAGGATTTAGTTTTACTTATATTACCGAAAGAGATATTGTCAAAACTTTTAATACACTTAATTTTAAGAAAACAAGTAATTTTTGGGGTAACTCTGTTGGGATTACGAAATCCATAATCAATTCAGTAGCACCTGAACTTGCAATAATTTTCAATAGATGCATTGACTGTGGTGTGTTTCCTGATCTAATGAAAATTAGTAAAATAATTCCATTATTTAAATCAGGTAGCACATCTGACCCCACTAATTATCGGCCAATATCTGTGCTACCCACTTTTAGTAAAATTTTTGAAAAGTTAATTCTAGACCAGCTCCAAATTCATTTTAATAATAATAAACTGCTTCACAGTAAACAATTTGGTTTTACTAGGGGCGCTCAACTACCGATGCTGGTGTTGAGCTTTTAAATAGTATTTTCGATGCTTGGGAGGAGTCGCATGATGCTCTAGGAGTTTTTTGCGACTTATCTAAGGCATTTGATTGTGTTTTTCATGAAACATTGATCAGGAAACTACATCACTATGGAGTTAAGAACACTGCTTTAGATCTTTTAATTTCGTATTTAAGTAACAGGATACAGAGAGTAGATGTTAATGGAAAACGTTCTATGGGTTCAGTGGTCACAATGGGAGTGCCGCAAGGTTCAATTCTTGGTCCATTCCTTTTTCTTATATATATATTAATGATCTGCCATATATTATGAAAAACAATGAAGAGATAGTGTTATTTGCTGATGATACATCACTTATATTTAAGCTAAGACGACAGCAATCAACTAATGACGATGTAAATGACGCTCTCTCTGAAGTAGTTAATTGGTTTAGTGCTAATAATTTACTTTTAAACGAAAGAAAAACAAAATGTATTAGATTTACCACACCTAACGTAAAACAAGTTGAAACCAATATACGGATGAATGCAGAAGAGTTGGATCTTATAGATAACACCGTTTTTTTAGGCATAACTTTAGATTCTAAGTTACAGTGGGGCCCACATATAAGTAAGTTGTCGAATAGACTTAGCTCTGCAGCGTACGCGGTTTATAAGATTCGTCAGTTAGCTGATATAGATACAGCCAGAATAGTATATTTCAGTTATTTTCACAGTATAATGTCATACGGCATTTTATTATGGGGCAATGCAGCTGACATTCAAACAGTGTTTGTACTGCAGAAGCGAGCTATTCGTGCAATTTACAGTCTTGGATCAAGGCATTCTCTGAGGGAAAAATTTAAGGAAATCAAAATAATGACTGTCGCATCTCAATATATTTATGAAAACTTGATATACGTTAGGAAAAATATAAATATGTTTTCGAAAATAAGCGACATGCATAGTATAAATACACGAAATAAAAATAAACTAGTGCTACCTTTAACTAGACTGCAAAAAATCAGTAACTCGTATAAGTGTCAAAGTATACGCTTCTACAACAAAATTCCAGGCAGTATTCAGGCATTAAGTTTAAATAAGTTCAAAGTATTTGTTAAACAGAGTTTGTGTTCCAAAGCGTACTACTCAGTAAAAGATTACTTAGAAGACAAGAATGCCTGGGGTTGAGTTTCTCCAATTTACACGCAGGCTAAAATGTCATGTAAATAGTATAAAATTATGAATATTTGACATTTGTAATTTATCTATTTTGTTATTATTTATATTCTGACATTCTAAAATGACATCAGATTATTTTTATTTACTTTTATAGTAATTATTGTATTATGCTTTTGACATTTCCAAATTGACATTCAATTATTTTATTTATGTTTGACATTTCCAATAACTCAAGTGACATTTAATAATTTTATATAATTATAATTTCTTTTTTTTGACATTTTCAAATTGACATTTAATTATTATTATTTATTTAGTGACATTTTAATTAGATGACATTTTATTGTATAATTTTTAATATTATTGTTTACAACATGTACTCAACCTTATGATTAAATGTAAGGAGCAAGTACAATGCGGGAATTAGTAAACTTTTCAACTAATATTAATGGCAACCTGTCTGGTGGCTTAGGCTGGCATGCTTATGCATACACCTACTGATGGCGTGGAGGCATAATGATTCAGGTCGTGCTGGCTCCCTCAATCAAGGTTGAGCCGTACGATGGCTGTTGAATGCGGGCCATCAGCGGGCTGAGTCAGTTATAAGCATCAGATGATATCCTGCATTGTACTCGCATCTAAATCTATTATGTCTGGACTTCAAAAAAATATAAACGAAGAGATGAAATGACAAAAAAAGCAATGACTCTGAGTTTGTTTCGGCCTTTCTTCTCAAGAAGTCATTTAGCTAGGAAAAGCCGGCTTCATCTAGAATAGGGTTTTGACATGTATAAGTGTTGTAAACAACCAAAATGCAGAAATAAATATGTCTTTATGTCTTTATTATGAAGAACAATTCATAAGTCCCCTTTTATAAATAGCTAGTAGATAAATTCACAACGTACCTTTACACCCACGGAGCGCCTTTCTCTAACATAAAACAATATATTGCAGTTCCGGGATTTTTTAATACTCTTCTAACGCCGGAGTAAAAAGAGAGTGGGGTTAAATCGCAGAGGGAGATTTTTCTATCAAATAGTGGTACATACTCCACCAAGTCAAAATTTTGTTCTTTTCACAGACCTCTTCACATACATTAAGTAGGTATTTTTTTGCAGATATTGTCCAGTTGTACCTACTTAGATATCAAGCATAATACATAAGAGCCCTAGACAGCTGGCTCTTTTCCAATAGTAGCAACAAAACGAACAAGACGTTCGTGAAATCTATATGACTGCCCTGCTGGTCAATTGGTTATTGATCCTGAGTGCTAAACCAGATGTGGTAAATTCGATTCCCACCAAGGTCAAGGCTTTATGTTATGTATGCTATCTGATACTTATTATAATTATATTGCACCTAGATTCTATCTGGTAATATATCTGTATATACAGGTTGTAAAAAGACCCTTAACGGAAACTAAAACCCCATATTGTACCAATCATTACGAACATTTTTTTACTTCGGCACCATACCTGGGAACTTACTGGTTCAGGAGATATTGAAGCTCCCAGGAGATACAATTTTGTAATTAGGTACAAAATCGATGCATTTACCCGGCCAACCTAAGTTCTATAGATGTCCTATCCATTCAGCATAAGTAGGTATTTCGAAAATAGCACGCGCGCACTTTTAATTGCGGATTAAAAAAATTGTATTTTTCAAAAAAAAATATCGTTGCCCAAGTATAATTTTTGCTTAGTACGACTTGGCACGATGTCCAAAACGAGTAGACTTCGGCTTGGTGATGGCTCTTGTGACACCCTGTATTCCTTCGTTACTGGCTGACTGACAGACAACGCACAGTCAAAACTATAAGGCGCAAGAGGCTGAAATTTGGTATAAGCGTTCCTTGGGCATCGTAGAGATGCACAAAAATTTCCCGAAATGCCTACGAGATTGGGCAAAACAGTTAAATTAAAATTAATGTGCCAGCCTGGTCCCGTGGATAGCGTATGCGACTGCTGATCGGAGGTCCCGGGTTCGATTCCCGGGTCGGGCAAAAGTATTACTGGGTTTTGCCAAATTCTCAGTAGCAGCACGGAGTCTGGTGATGTGCCCGGTAACGGCAATAGACTCGCCCCCTATTACGTGGGACCCTAAAAATTCATGGCCAAATGTGGGTGTAATATTACACCTCTGCCTACCCCTTCGGGGATTACAGGCGTGAGTCTATAAAAAATATAATAATATAAAAAATAATGTGCCAGCGTAGCTGCAGGCATCCTCTAGTTTATAATAATAATAAACTTAATTCAATAAAATAAACGTCACATGTTACATAGGAAAGTATTAAATTCAAAATAATTAGTTTTTATGATTAAGTATAATGTCTGTAATAAGTGCTTTTGTTAAATTGTGGTACATTCTTGTACTTTATTTATAACGGCAATACATTATACCTATTTGGTAAATATAGCTATTTTAATGTTTACCTGAACTAGGCTGTAATACTTGTGTTTCAGGAAAAATCTTAAATAATAATATTATAACTGCAAATATGTAATAGGAAATAGACTTGATATGATTTTTTGTAACTTAAAGTAGGTACTTACACACTATTTTATAACTGTAAGCAAATTCTCTGTATCAGAATAGGTCATTGTCATTTGGTGTTTTGTAACAATAAGGTGACACTGCTTATAACTTATGCTACATAAATCTAAGGTTTTATTTAATTTATTATATAGGAAAGGTCCGAGGAAAGCAAAGAATCTATTAACATAAAAATGTTTACCTCGAGGTTTGGTGCAGACTAGATCTTTCCGTCTTTTGCTTGATGGGATTGGTGTATAAGGAAGAAAGGTATGTTGTTTTAGTATGGTGCGTAAAATGAATAATTGGCTCACAGTTAGAACACCGGTGGACTGATATAACTCATAAGTGGGAAAAATTAAAGGGCGAAGGGTTCCTACCTTTAAAATAGCTCTTTGGGCCCGTTCCAAAGGCATTAGGATCGTTTTAGCTGCCTCTCCCCATGAGGTTATACAGTATGAGATGATTGATGCACATAGTGCAGTGTAAACCTGTCTTAACTATTTAAAGTTTACCCCGTCGCGTACATTTTTGAATATGGAAATTAGTTTCCGTACTCTTTTACACAATGATTCGATATGTTTGCGGAAATTAAGATTAGTATCAAGTGTAATACCTAGATATTTAATAAATATAATCTGTTTTTTTTAAGTAGGGCAAGCGCATGCAGTGTTTGAATTTGAATGAAACGTATTATGAGCCACTAAACAGTTAGATGAGACGTGTTTTCCTGGTAGTAGAGCCTCGCTGATTTCAGCACGAATGGGCCGGCTCGACCGGGGAAGTACTACCCTCTCACAGAAAATCGACGTAAAGTAACAGTACCCAAACTGTTGCGTTTCGTTCGGTGAGTGAGAGTGCCGGAGGCCCATCCCCTATTCCTTCTCCTTCATCCCATTCCTCCTCCTGTCCCTTTTCTCAACCCCAAGGGGCGGCAACGCACTTGTGACTCCTGTGGTGTTGCTTGTGTCCATGGGCGGCGGTAATTGCTTACCATCAGGCGATCCATCTGCTCGTTTGCCGCCTTATTTTAATTTTATAAAAAAAAATGTGTCTGCTATCATTTTTCATTGTAAAATTAATGTAGGTACTTTGTTTTATGTGTATTTAGAGTCAGCAAAATTTTACATAGCCAAGTGTTGACGGTTTTAAAGCCAAGTTGAGCCAGTTCATATACTTCATCGAGTGACTTTCCAGTAAAAATAAGTGTTGTATCGTCTGCATATGACATAATGACACCATTTTGAAGTTTTAGGTTGCAAAGGTCGTTTATATATTTTAAGAACATCGTCGAACATCGGCATCGTTACTTATGTTGTTGCCTATTCTTACACATTGATACCTATCAGAGAGGTAATCAGTAAACAGTGCTAACTGCTTACCTCATATACCGACAGATTCAAATTTCTTTAGCAGTATAAAAGACGATACCGAGTCAAAAGCTTTAGCAAGGTCTAGAAATATCCCAATAGCATGCTGTCCACTGTCTAAATTAGATGTAATGTGGTCAGTCAGTTGCTCAACTGCCTGGCTTGTTGACCTGTGAGGCTTAAAACCAAATTAAAACTGAAAGAATGTTGTTGGTTTCAATATATTTTATTAGTCTACTATTGTTTATTATTTGACGACCGGTTGGCGCAGCGGGAGTGTAAGCGACTGCTACGCCGAAGGTCGCGGGTTTGTTTCCCGCTCAAGTCGAACATTTGTGTGCATGAACATGGATGTTTGTCTTGGTCTGTGTGTTTCTATGTATAATATGTATGTATTTACAAAAAAAAAGTATATATGTATGTTTATCCATTATCTAGTACCCATAGTACAAGCTCTGCTTAGTTTGTGACTATATGGTGATGTGTGTATGTGGTAGAATATTATATTATTATATTATATTATTTTCTCTAATATCTTAGACAGTACTGGTAATATAGATATAGGCCGATAATTATTTACACTGCTCTTGTCGCCTGCTGTATGCACAGGTATCATTATAGCCTTTTTTAAGCATTTTGGAAATATTCCTTCAGACATACATATTTGGTAAATGTGTGTTAGTGGCGGTGCAAGAATGTGCTTACACCTTTTAATCATGTTTGTGGGGATTTTATCCCATCCCATCGCAGAAGTATCTTTTAACCCAGTGATGACTTGAATAACTTCGTCTAAATCGGTATCCAACATAACACAAGATTTAAGCCAAGAAATAGGTGAGGTGATCGAAGCATAATAGTTTTACGAATGTATTTAAGAACTACATAATTATCATTATAATGTACCTATGTTAATTTATGGTCATAGTACAAGCTCTGATTTTTAATGTTATTCTACAATATTAATATAGCCATCATCCTAGCGTTATTCCAGTTGCAAACCGGGGTCCGCTTACTAGTCTAACCGGCACGGATGTTATTATAACGTAAAAACATGTATATTTACACATTTATTAGAATAATTCAGTAAGTACTAAGGAAGATAAACATTACAGGCAACATTATTTGAAATTAATTTCCCGTTCAGTAGTAAAACACTTTTAAAGGGAGTTTTTTCAAATGCACATCTTGCAAATATTTCAAAGGAAACTTGCAGTTCGTATCGGTTTTCTTCGAAGACCGTGTAATGGATATTTCACAGTTGAAATATAAACTGGAAAGAAAACAAAGAGTTAATTGCGTTTCTGTTTCAGACAACAGGTGCACTTACATTTATACTTTCTCTTTGTTCAGAATTTGAAAATGATTTAAAAAAATACTCTTTATGGAACTAGTGCTCGTATTTTAAAACTGCATATTTGTTACATATTGTCTATTATTATAATTAAGGAGACAGCAATGAAACCAACAACACATGTTTTTACTTTAACTTTACTCTACATAGGGTTCACAGAGTAACTAATAAAACCACCCCGGTGTCCGTCGACGTCCCATACCGGCGGGATTGCGTGAATCGCGGCTAGAATTCATCACCAAGCACCAGCGGTAATGCCCGGTACATGTGTAAATAAACATAAGTCGTAGATAATATTATAATCTAAATCAAATTCGGTTTTATTTTTTCACAGAACACTGAAAAATGTTTTCGATCCGTATAAAAATGATATCGTCATTGCTGTTCTGTATATTAATAACTCTGGTCTCTTAAATTTTGCTTACTCAAACTCCCAACAGCACATTTAGCCCTATCCAAAATTCCGTATATTTCGTAACTAAATTATCGTGCTCACGACCATACGTGTTTAATCTGGTCCAAACTAGGACACTCAAAGGGACTTGTGGCTTAACCGGGCAGTTGACATTTGAGCTGTCTTGTTTAAGCTACAGTTGAGATAAAAGCTAGTATAATTTACTAGGAGCTTTGGCTTACGATAGAGAACGCTGTAGTAAAACAAATTGAATGATTCCAATTTGCGATTTCGTACATGAAAATAATATGGCTATTTCTCTGATAATGTACCTATGTTCTATTGTTGTCTGCAGATACGACGTTATTGGTTTATTGTTTGTATATTAAAACCCACATTTAGTTACAACACGTACACACTGTAAAAAAGACATTATCTTAGAGAGACCTCATTCAGGATTATGAAACTAGCGCAGTAGGTATCTACACCTTGGATGAAACAGAAGTATTTTTCATCACCAGCCTTTCTTATAATTAACCACTAACAAAGTGTTTGTGCAGCTATCTTCAAAATACATACATACATACATAGTCTCACGCCTATAACCCTGAAGAGGTAGGCAGAGGTGTATTTCTACACCCACTTTTCGCCAGATATACTTTAGTCCTACGTAATAAGGGGCGAGCCTATTGCCGTACCGGGCACATTTCCAGACTCCGTGCTGCTACTGAGAATTTCGTGACAGAAAAACCCAATAACACTGCCCAAACCAAGAATCGAACCCAGGACCTCCCGATCCCACGCGCACATTTATGCCGCGAGACCAACGAGGCAGTCGTATAGGGTTTGATGTCGAGTTTTCCGTCTCTACGCAAAGATGGTATTTGCATCGTGTTATCCCTTAGTCGCCTCTTACGACACCCACGAGAAGATAGGGGGTGGTGACACTTGTATTCTATGCCGTCAACCACACGGCTAAATAAATACGCCGACTTCAATAACCAAAGATCCGCCAACGTCTTTTATTTCGAGCCAAAGCGAACATCTGTTAATCCGAAAACTTATAGTTCCAATTCAGGCCCAAATTTTCTCTCTCTAGTGTCTAATGATTATTCAATATCCAAGTGCCTTTCACTCCAGATTCGGTCATTGTTTATTATTAAACCTCCCGGAGAAACCGTAACAGATCTTTATTGAAACGATGCTTATCAACAATGGCTAAATTCTAATACAGTCTGTTAGGAAGCAAAACGTAAATAGAATCGGGAAACTGAATTATATTTAATACTGTAATTTGGCGAAAATTGCGCTCATTCGGACATGGCGCAAGGCCCAAACTGTTAATGGGGTTTACAGAAGTAATGGGACATTATATACTAGGTAATGTCTTCGTTTTCAATTTCTGAGATAGTTTTGGAAGGAAATACTAAACCATTTGGTCCCGAATTGAATATTTAATGTCCGACACAAATGTTGCATTCTGTGATCATAATATTAAACGTTTAGGTTGTCAAAGAACGTGTGAACAGTAAAACTTGGAATAGAATTAAGTAATATTCTTTGGTATTGAGACTGCGTATAGACACAGAATAGATAGTACTAACGTACGTAAGGATCACTTCTCAAACCAATTTATTGAAATTGCGACTCTTCTTACTAAGCAACAAAGTGCAATTCAGCTTGCATAAGCACTCAGTGCCTAACGCGATATTCACCTAACCGTTCCCGCTCTTTTCTAACACATAGCGCTGTCGCTGTCTGGCGCGGAGTGGCGCGCTAGGGTTGTCGACTTGCCGCTGCTACTATAATATTTATTCATCGTCTATCTACCTACTTGATCCTATCCCACTATTTGAGCTCGAAGAACAAAAACCACAAAAATTCTGTTCGTTTACATTTTCACTGTACTAATTCTTAGTTATTTCCTAAACGCGTGGACCAATTAACATGATTCAAACAGATAAAATGGTTTTTGAACTAGATTTTTAATTTGACACCATAATCGTTGGGATATCTCAACAAACAAGAAATCAAATTTTCAAGTTGCTCTCGTAAAATAAATAATATCAAATTTTCAAGCTGCTTTCGACACACATCCGTTAAATGAGCAATACTTTGCATCAGACTTGTGATGATACATTTTTGTCGTTAAAGGCGTTTATACACCACTATTTTTTAATTAGTACAAAAACTTTAAGGACCGATTAGCGAAGACATTATTATCATATATGTGACGTATGAATTTCATAATATCTATAAAGAGGAAAGTTATTATCATTTCTTTATTGTAGAAAATCTCACTTAAATCATAGTCATATTTTATTTTCCATTCACTAATTAATTTATAATATTCCATCCTGCTCATTCGCATTGGCTTTTCGCTCTGTGGCAACACTAAGGCTAACAGCTGATCCGACCTTGTCCCGTATATTTTACAAGTAAAAATATAAAATAATCGAATAATTAAATCTAATTACAAGTTAATTGCTTAATAAATGTGTTATTTGTAATAATCTATAAACGTATTAGTGTTTTCTGTGAAAATAAGGTGAGTTTATTGTGATTTCTTTTTTGACAACCAATCTACCGCCTAAATTTGCATTGTCATTTTTCAAACAGGTATAACATTGTAACTCCTATTTAAAATCAACTTATACGTATAAAATAGTGTTAATTAGTATATTTCCAAATAAAAAGTGTTATCAAGTTCCTAAAAAACCACCTATAAATAGTAAAAATAAATAAACTTAACCTAAACCTTGTTAGTTGGTAACTTTGGACGAGATCAGCTGTTCTTTCTTACAATACTCGTAATATTTAGCTTGAAACCCTACTATTACTACTATTACAATCTTCTCCTTTACTTTCTTTGAACTACGTGTATTTCTCTCTTTTCACTATGATTATGACTCGTAAAGCTTTGGCTCGCCAGCAAGAGTCTAAACTCCAACTGGCTTTAATTGAATTAAAGACCTCTAAGGAGTTGTGTAACAAACTGATAGAGGAAAGAGAAGATAATGAGAAAGAAATGTTGAACTTACTGGAAAAAAATAAGAGCTTAAAATGTGAAATGGCTCAGCTACATAATCAATTCTCTGATGCCATGAGTGCTCGGGATGGACTCCAGCTCATTGTGTACGGGTTTGCCGAGTGTAGTTTGCAGTATGAACATGCCCTTGACCGTATACAGTTCTTAGACAAACAGTTACATGAGGCAAACAGTAGAATGAGTCATCTAGAATTCACCCAAGATCAGATCACTACGACGGCAAATCAAAGTCTGTTCGATGAGCTGGTGGTTCATGCTCCAAGCATGATTACTGATATAAATAATTTTAAAGTATCACTTCCAAATAGTCTCTCAGTGTGCAAAGAATCAAATAATTCAATAAAATTGATTAGGGGTAGTAGGAATAGAATTAAGAAATATGTTAAAATAAACAAATTCATAAAAAAGACACAAAAATTAGTTTACAGACAAAAGTTTTTCATAAAAAATGTTAAGCTATATAGGGAAAGATTAATTGCTCTTGAAAAATTACTCACAGAAATATCACCAAAATAATTTAAAACATAAATTAGAAATAAATAATTTGCAGGTAGAATTAAATAATCTTAGTGAAGACTTTTATTATATTATTACAGTAAATTATGTGAATTAAATTTAAATCAAATTATTATGCTCACTTTACCTTTCAGTAAAGGGTTGCCACAGAAAGAAAATAATATTAGACATAGTCTGAATACAAATTTGTGTAGTTGGTCATAAAACAACGATCAATTTCATGTTTTTGACTCTAACAATTATGTTAGTAAAGCTTTACATTTGACGCAAGATACTTGTTATCTGAATTCTTATTATAAAAGACAACTAGCTGAGTCGCTAGCATTTTGTATTGACATTTCAGCCAAGAATTTGGCTAATAAACGTGTTGCCCCTATGCAGCAACAAAATTACATTTATAATGATTCAGCCAATATTCTGGCTACACAGTCTGACATTTCTATTAATTTAAATTAAATAGTTCGACAATAGAGAATACCTCGTGCAATAACACTTTCATTAATAATGGGCTGGTATGTACGAATAAGCCCAATTCAACTAATAATACATTTAGAAATTCGCAAGTATTAAAACTGGTACATCAAAATATACAAGGTATGTCAAATAAAGATTTAGAAGTGGAGTTGTTCATGAACGGTGAATGCGTTGATGTTTTGTGTATAACAGAACATTGCCTTAAAGATCACCAGTTCATGTGCAATTTTAATAACCATCTAGTTGGTAGTTCGTTCAGCAGACAAAATACAATACATGGTGGATCGTTGATTTTAGTTAATAAGCTGCTTAAATTTAAGAATCGTAGTGACATTGTTAGTTTCTCTGTTGAACGGACAGTTGAAATAGCCTGTGTGGAGTTGGACCAACTTGTTGTTTTGAGTGTGTATAGGCCACCACCGTCCTTCTATGATAACTTTGAAAGTGTCATGGATGATGTGTTACGGAAGCTATGCCAACAAAATAAATCTATAATAGTAGGTGGCGATTTTAATATTAATTTACTCGAAGATTCCCTGAATTGCCACAAAATTAAGAATTTGTTCAAATCATATAATCTTGCATGCTTATTTTTGGAACCCACCAGGATAACTTCCACGACATCTACGTGTATAGACAATATATTTACAGATATTGTACCAGTTAGAAAGCAAATAATTAACAAATTAACATCAGATCATTGTGGACAATCTATAACATTTGCTATGCAGTCTAAAAAAGTAGGTAGAAAGGAATTGAGTGTGATGCCAAAAACTTTGCATCGTCTGGAGGGATTTAAGGATAAACTCACAAGTACACTACCATACTTATGCTATAATAACGATCCCAATAAGTTGTACAATTCTTTCTTTGACATGTACTGTATTATATTCAGTTCTATCTTTGTTCTTAAGAGGATCTCAATTGCTGGTACTACATCCTTCAGTGAATGGGCAACCACTGGAATTTATAAAAGTAGAAATAAGCTTTACGAATTATATGAACAGAAAGTAATTAATAAAAATGATGAAACATTTTGTCAATACGTAAGAAATTATTCTCATCATCATAATCAGCCTTTAACAGTCCACTACTGGACTAGGCCTCTCCTTTGAAAGGCGATATACAAGGGAAAGGATTGCCGTGTGGTTGACGGCATAGAATACAAGTGTCACCACCCCCTATCTTCCCGTGGGTGTCGTAAGAGGCGACTAAGGGATAACACAATGCAAATACCATCTTTGCGTAGAGACGGAAAACTCGACATCAAACCCTATACGACTGCCTCGTTGGTCTCGCGGCATAAATGTGCGCGTGGGATCGGGAGGTCCCGGGTTCGATTCCTGGGTCGGGCAGTGTTATTGGGTTTTTCTGTCACGAAATTCCCAGTAGCAGCACGGAGTCTAGAAATGTGCCTGGTACGGCAATAGGCTCGCCCCTTATTACGTGGGACTAAGGTATATCTGGCGAAAAGTGGGTGTAGAGATACACCTCTGCCTACCCCTTCGGGGATAAAAGGCGTGACGTTATGTATGTATGTTTGTAGATACAGAGAGTTGAGGTAAATGGAAAAGTTTCTATGGGTTCAGTGGTCACAATGGGAGTTCCGCAAGGTTCAATTCTTGGTCCATTCCTTTTCCTTGTATATCGTGGGTATAATGAAAGAACTAAATAACTCAGATTTTGGCCAAATTGAATTTTTACCATTTTCGTGAACCCAAAAATTTGCCGCATCTTTTAGTCTAACAAACATTCTTATATCTTAACCCAGTCCAAAAATAAAGCCATTTTTGTGTTTCAATTGTAGAAATAGATATGTATAAATGAACATTAAATATTAGTAGAAAAAGTGACTAACTCTATAAATAAATAAACAACTGTGACTTCTGATCACTTGAGTATGACATGAATTAGCTAAATTGAGTTATTTAGTTCTTCCGCGCACGAAAATATTTTAATGAAACTAGTCAAGTTGAAGGAAAACTAAACAACTTGAGTTATTTAATTTGGACATTAACGAGCGTTCTTTCGTTTATAAATAAGTGTTTTTATTTATATTTTCTTCGGGAAAATATAAATTTGTAAGAGATTCCAATCAAATAAATGTCAATAAGTGCAATTATTTAATATTTCTATTTATAGTATACGCACGTAAGCAAAGTAATCGTGCAATTCTGTAGTACAAATTAGCACGAAATAATGTAAGCCTATAGATCAACCATTGTCAAAGTGTGCTCCGCGGAGCGCCAGGGCTCCACGAAGCATCTCTAGAGGCGCCACGACAATTTTCTCCAATTAAAATTACTTAAATATAACTAAATCACTAGGTAGCAGAATACAGCAAAATGATCGATTTAGATTCTAAACTCACTGCAACTTAAAGTAGGTAGTACGTGATGTTTTTACCGGTGATTTATTACAATCGGATAATTATAGTATAAACAGATATACCATTATTAGACATATTGTGTTACTAAGGTAAGCAGCGAAAGCCTAGTGGAGATATCAACAGACTGCCATTCACAGGGATCGGGTTAGAATGTTAGGCAGTAAATTTTCGAAGTCATGTGTTTAAATTGTTAATTATGCCTTGCCTTAGAGAGCAGCTCTTTAAGACTGGGTAGTGTGGACGCCCCTCCCTACTTTTTTTGACATCAAAATTTGATGTCTTCCAGTCACCGGTGCAAGCTAGACTTTTTAAAGGTTTGAATTCCGTGGGCCAAATCCATATAGAGCATACTTTTTCATTGGTAATTTAGATATCCGAAGAGTAAAACCGGCGGCTGTGGCTGGCTTTTGTGGATTACGAAAATGCTTTCAACTCCATTGAAACTGGGCTGACTGCAATGCACTGCCTACATTACATGTCTCTCAGAGAGCTATGAAAAGGAAAATGCAATGGATTTCGCTGATGGATAATTTCCGGCACGAGGTTATCCGGCAGAAGACCAAAGTAACTGACATAGTTCGGAGTTATAGAAAATTGAAGTTACGGTCTGTCGATTAAAAAGCAGGTTTAAGAATGGCTCTTGTGGCATACCCTGGGGAGGCCCACCTGTAGGAGTGAAAGGCTGATGACATGCGTTGAATAAGAAGTACCTAGTTAATATAATTGTTTGACCATTATACGTCCCCTTCCTATTATGAAAGTCTAAAGGTGAGAAAATACCTCGCGAGATAGCGAGCAAGGCGTGACGTGGCAAACCGAAGAGGTAGACAGAAGTTGTAATAAAACTATTACACCCACATTTGGCCATGTCATGCATTTTTAGGTCCTACGTAAAAAGGGGGTCTATTCACGTTGCCGGGCACATTGCCAGACTTTGTTCTACTACTGAGAATTAAAAAAAATCGGTAACCTACACTCTTGCCTAACCCGGGAATCGAACCCAAGACATCTCGATCAACTGACGCATAGGTTATTACTGGGCCATGGAGGCAATCAGCAACAAAATAAATATTAAATATACGAAAATTTATGTCATTGATATAGTCTTTTCTGCAAATGTGGACCTTTTTGCACAACTTCTAACTTCAATTTGTCTAGTAATAAAGCGTAGTATGCTGCAGTAATAGTTCTCCCTTTCGATCTCTCTCCATGAACATCCCAAAAAACAGTCAGCATCTTTTTTCCAGCCGAAAAAACGGCCTATGTCCTTTGGAGTCGGTTCCTCCTTAAAAATTTACTGTTTGAAAAGTATTTTTGATTTGGGCGTATAATGGTGTATCCAGATTTCATCTACAGTCATTAATTGGACCAAAACTTGGATTTATTAGGCCTAAACTACGGAAACAGAGCATTAAAAATTTTTCATTAGAACGCGGTTTTGGTCTTAACGTGAGCAAACGCGGCACCATCGCGCTGGGAGCTTGCTCATGCTTAAATATTGATTTAATATGTAACTAATACATTTATTGGTAATTTTCATAGCCTTTCCTATCTCCCTTACTCAATACCGCGGTCGTCTAGCACTATTTGGTAAAATTTAGCGAGGTTATCGTCAGTGGTTGCAGTTTTCCACGTCCCGGACCTTCATCTGTATCCCTAGCTCTTACGACCAGGTTTAAATTCAGCTGCCCAAAATTTCACTGTGGTAAATGATGGAGCAGAGAGACAGCGATAGCATAGTGGAGGTACCAATGGCAGTCCGTGCAGAGGGTATCGTGTTCGAATCCACGGCACGCACCAATGATTTTCAAAGTTAAGTGCGTATTAAATTGTTAATTATCGCTTGCCCCGTGCCTCGGAGCACGTTAAACCGTCGGTCCTGTCATGAAGATCTAGTTTGACAGTCGTTACGGGGAGTCAGTACCCTCAAATAAACTGATACTGGTATAAACCATGGAATATCGCTATCCCTTTGGATTGCGGAGGTCAAACGGCAGTCGCACTGTGGAAAAGCTGATATTCTGTCATATCTGGTTAGACCAGTAAGCGGATCTCGGGCTCTAACGCTATAACGCTAGGGCGATGATGAAGGAGCAGAGAGTCCCCATAAACAGAGTTTTAATCAAATTTAAATGGCTTCGGCGTATTGTCTTTTAAAAACAAGAATTTAATGACAGGTCGATACAAAATTTCCCATATTCGCAAAAAACACTCACATTGACTCAATCGTATGTCTGTCAAACACCAACAACTGGTACAAAATAGCTAAAATGTTGTTGGGTAAATGCCACAGGAAGTACAATTACATTCACATCACTTTTTTAACGAGTGCTGCTTCCTTCAGGTTGAGGTCGGAAACTTTTCAGACCACCCTAGACTAGTATGTTTTAATGCAAAGGAAAGTTATTTTTGTTTTAGTTGATTTTAGAAGATTTATAAGAAGTAATTTATTTGATTTTATTACATAATTATAATATTTTGTTGCCATACCGAATTCTGTTAATTTTAATATTGTAATTTTACGTTTATTTTTTATATATACAGTGTTACTACTTCCAATCCAGGTTATTTATTACATATGAGATCAATAATCAGTGATAAAATTTCACAAATAAACTTTCACTAAGAATGCCTAACTTTCGAGTTTAAGTATTTCTTTAGGTTCAAAACTCAATAAGTGTACTTAGTTGACCCAAATTCACGTATTCACATTAATCTAATGTGTGGGTAAACTGAATAATTACAATATAGAATTAGCTAACTACGGTATGTTTGCAATATCTTGGTGTGGCAAAATTGGATAACTTGGTTTTCGATTTTTATAATTTTTTTGGTTCATGATACATGTACGTTTTATCAAGCATAGAATCGACAGCAAATATACTTAAAGCATATAAAATCGCCGATGGTAAAATTGTTCTTCATTTCTTAGTGATGTAAAAAAAAGTGTCAAAAAAACAGTAAATCGCGATTATCTCGAAACTTGAAATTTTGAGTTATTCAGTTCTTCCATTATACCCACGATATATTAATGATTTGCCATATATTATGCAAAATAATGAAGAGATAGTGTTATTTGCTGATGATACATCACTTATCTTTAAACTTAGACGAGAACAATCAAATAATGACGATATAAATAACGCTCTCTCTAAAGTAGTTCAATGGTTTACTGCTAACAATTTACTGTTAAATGAAAGAAAAACAAAATGTATACGATTTTCAAGACCGAATGTAAAACAAGTTAAACCTAACATATGTTTGAATGGAGAAGAGTTGGATCTTATAGATAACACCGTATTCTTAGGCATAACCTAAGATTCTAGGCTACAGTGGGGCCCACATATAGGTCAGTTGTCGAATAGACTTAGCTCTGCAGCGTACGCGGTTTATAAAATTCGTCAGTTAACTGATATAGATACAGCCAGATTAGTATATTTTAGTTATTTCCACAGCATAATGTCATATGGCATTTTATTATGGGGCAACGCAGCTGACATTCAAACTGTGTTTGTACTGCAGAAGCGGGCTATTCGTGCAATCTACAGTCTTGGTTCAAGGCATTCACTGAGGCAAAAATTTAAAGTAATTAAGATAATGACTGTCGCATCTCAATACATTTATGAGAACTTGTTATTTGTCAGGAAAAATATAAATATGTTTTCTAAATTCAGTAACATTCATAAAATAAATACACGAAACAAAAACAAACTTGTTCTACCTTCAACTAGACTACAAAAAATAAGTAACTCATACAAGTGTCAAAGCATACGTTTTTATAACAAAATTCCAGGTAATATTCAGGAACTTAGTATTAATAAATTCAAAGTATTTGTTAAACAGAGCTTGTGTTCAAAAGCTTATTACACAGTTAAAGATTACTTAGCAGACAAAAACGCCTGGAATTGAGTTTAAAAATTATGGATTGACATTAAATTATGAATTGACATTATGAATTTTGACATTTTGAAATTAGTGACATAATATTTTTATTTACATTTGTAGTACTTATATCTTTACATTCTGACATTTTTGATTTGACATTTGTAATTTTATTTATTTTGTTTTGACATTGTTATTTTTTTTTTGACATTTAAAATTACTTATTAAGTAAGTAATATATTATTATTTTATTTTTTAGACATTCTTAAATTGACATTCAATAATATTTTTGACATTTAAATATATGACATTTTATTGTTTAAATTTTTATAATTTTACATATTGTTTACAACATGTATTTTACTATGTATTAGCATGTAAAGTTGTGAGTACGATGTGGGCATTATTAAACATATAAGCAAATAGTTGTGGCAACCTGTCTGATGGCTTAGGCTGACATGCTTATGCATACTCCTTCTGATGGCGTGGAGGCATAGTGATACAGATCGTGCTGGCTCCCTCAATCAAGGTTGAACCGTACGATTGCTGTTGAATGCGGGCCATCAGTGGGCCGAGTCAGTCAAAAGCGTCAGATGATTTCCTGCATTGTACTTGCATACTAAACCCTTTTTTTGTCTGGACTTTAAAAGATGAAGAAAATACTAAACAAAATGAAGTGACAAAATAAGCAATGACTCTGAGTTTGTTTCGGCTTTTCTTCTCAAGAAGTCATTTAGCTAGGAAAAGCCGGCATCATCTAGAATAGGGTTTTGACATGTATAAGTATTGTAAACAACCAAAATGCAGAAATAAATATGTCTTTATGTCTCTGTCGCACTTATGATGTAGGTAGCCTTAGACAATAAAATGAAGCAAAATAATAAGAGTAGGTAGTTACTTTTTAATTTTCTTAATTCTACCCTCTCCTTCATACTTCATCTGGGCTTAGGACCGGCAAAATTTACCGTTTTACAAGTAATTAAATACGGATGTATGTAATTAGAAAGCAAACAAATATCAACATAAAAGAAGGTATTCTGCACGAAAAGAAAATAGTAATTTTGTAGTATTTATGAAGTTAGAATTAGCTGCTATTTACAAATTTCATCATCATCATGTCAGCTTAGAGACGTCCACTGCTAGACATAGGGCTCCTCCAAGGTTCTCCACATAGACCGATTTTGATCCACCCAGATCAAATTTTTATTTACGTAGGTAGGTAATTTTTACTTACAAGTATTTCAATTGTCCTTCGAAATGTCCACCACTATTGTCAATACACAGACGGGCAAGTTTAATTAAATTGTTTTTTAACGAGAGAAGTACGCTTCTGTCTTTTCACTTCGTCATAAGCGTCCAATATGCGCTGTTTTAATTATTCGACACTAACCGGCTCACTTTTGTACACCCACAAAAAGAAGTCCATGGCCGTGAGGTCAGGTGAGCATGGAGGCCAAGCTACGGTGCCGCCTCGACCGATCCACTGGCTTCCAAACTCTTCCCTGTACAAACGCACTGCTGCACTCGCGTTTTATCCACTCAAAAAGTACGCACAAAGCATAGCTACATACTCTCGTGATGTGAACTGATAAGCCATCGAAAAAACGATGCACTCACTACAGGTTACAATTTAGCACTGTTTGTCGCATCGGGCGGGGCGCGGCGCGGGCGCAGAGGGACAGGGGGAATTTATCAATGGAATAGTTTGCTCATCATCACCAGCCTTTAACAGTCCACTGCTGGACCAGGCCTCTCCTTTGAAAGGAGGAATTGGCCTACTATACCACGCTGGCCAAACGGGTTGGTATAGGGTTTGTATCAAGTTTTCCTTCTCTTACAGTGCTGTTCTCCGCATAATATGCTCCCTCTGTCGGCTCTTACGACACCCATGGGATGATATGGGGTGGTGACATTCCGTATTCTTAATCCGTCACCACATGCATATGCAATAGTTTACTACTACTAATAATTTACTACTCATAGTTTTAGTTATGCATTTACCAATTAATACGTATTTTTGTGAACAGTTTTGAGACAGTTTTGGAACTTAGTGTTTTTATTTTTTACCTACACAAATATGATCAGTTATAGGTACTTAGAGCCCTGTAAATTTTTTTGTACTAATTTAAAAATAGTGGTTTATAATTTGAACAATGTTCGAACACGGCGCGTGATAATACGGAGCGGTGGCACTCGTTGCGTGACGTCTTATGTGAGCGGCGCGCGGCAACCCACTAATCCAACCATGTAGTCATGGGCGGCGGAGGTACTTGTAAGTTTGTACCTAAAATGCGAAGTGCGCCAGGCCTGGTATAGATTACGATAATTAATTGCTAATGAGAGTGTCCGTTACCTATGTTCAGTAAAACAATGTTTACAAACCTCCAGGGCAAACGTATTAACACTATTTTTAATTATAGTTTCTTCATTAGAAGAGATAAAAACATAAAATGGGTTAGGAGGGATTTTTGCTTAATTGGGATGAATTAAATTTGAAATACGCACCAAATATTATTTTCTTCAGTTTTTAACAGCATTTTCCAGTAAAAGCTTTGTAATTTTTAAAACTGGTAATTTTACTTTTTAATAGTCATACGGGGATAGTGAGATAACCGCTCAAGGTAACCGCTCTAATTTGACATTTTCCGCTAAAGCATCACGCGGTCGTAATCTGACCAACCGCGAAGCAAGGCCACTTGCCGTGCTACCTTAAACCTAACCTTACGACTCGTCACTTGGGTGTTGATATTTGAAATGATGTTTTTATGAAAGTAGATTAAATAAGCTTTGTAGTAATGTTTAAATGGTGACTGAATGACGGAATGTTTAGTTTATGCGACCCCCCGAACTTGATCCTATTGTAAACAATGTCGTCTATCGACGACCTACTCGCCATTTTTGTTTGTAATGATAACAATATGGGTTATAGATTGCTTAATTTTATTATTTTGTATACCTGGTGATATAAGCTTCACAATAATATAAAATTATAGCAATGCTTGCTTAGAAAATTATTTAAATGTTAGCATTTGAAATTTTGTATATTTTGCTGTCTTTACATGTTGCGCGCGGGGCGTAATTATGGATTCAAAACATCATTATAAACAAATAATATAATTATATTTGATATTTTTATGTTTTAATTGTGAATGAACTAATTAATTATAAAATAACAGCAAAAAAATAAACAAATATTTTGTAATAATTTAATTCAAGAGGCCATTCATTCAATTACCGAAAAATAGGCATTTATTTTTTATTGAATAAAAATATATAGATAAGGTTACATTTCTGCTATAAATTATTGTTTTATTATGAGTATATAAATAAACCTATCATATGATATATAATCTTAATATATAAAATCCTTACGTTACTGACTGACTGACAGACACGCTACAGCCGAAACAATTGGGCGCAGGAAGCTGAAATTTGGTATGGATGTTCCTTGGGGACCGTAGGGGTGCACTAAGAAGGGATTTCCCGAAATTCCCACGGGATCGGTCAAAAAGGGTAAGTTAAAACAATTGCAGGCGTAGCTGCTGGCGTCCTCTAGTACTCCTATAATTCATGAGATATTGGCTTTCGAAAATTTTGGCGGGTATGGCGGTTCTTTTTGGTGGGAAAAAGTAAACAATGGTGCAAAGTCCAATAAGAATAATTCTTATCGGATTCTTATCAAATATGTTTTTTTTTATTGGAATTCTAGTTTAAAAGAAACTTATCTAGGTTTGAATCTGATATATAACAAGAAAATATGTGTGAAAAAATAAAATACGAAAATTGGCGGCAATTAACAATCATTTAGATTTTATATTTTTTATGTTAAAATTTAAACGTTTCTTTCCATTATATTTATTTCCTCTGAAAGTAAATTAAATTACCATTCTAACCGTATACAATACTTATATACCTCTCATAATAAAAAACGACGAGAAATATGAATATGTTAGAAATATAATAGCGCGCTCGAAAATGGCGGGAAAATATTATACCGGGCGCGCTTTATACCGCTCTTGCGTGGGCTTCAAGTATATTATTTGGTGTTAGTTAATATCTTTCGAAAGCTTATTTAATTACGCGTCTTTTGATATACAATATTACCTTAATAAATATAAATATCACCATTCTTTCAACGAAAATATTACGCGCCCGTACTTAGCTCGAAAGCCTAGCCTCGAAAGTGGCCAAAATACATCTACGGGTGTCCTGAGATGTCTCGATGGTGGCCAAAATGCTTCGAGGGGATAAGGGCTGAACTTAGCATGTTCATTAAGTCTGGGGCTAAGGTTAACAAGTAGAATACCTAGTCACTAAATTAGACACTGCAGTAGCACATTCTCTATACTTAGCTGATTGTACTATTGTTACACTGTAACCTGTATAATAGTAAAAACACTCTTTCGGCTATTATTTGACTGCTATCCAATATTTCTCTTCCAAAACACATAACAAAGTTCCACGTATGTGAATTGGTATACAAACTTTGCCGCAACAGTGCCTTTTGCCTATCGCTTTATCTCAGAAGTTGTGCGTCACAAATTAAAGATTGCAAGTGGTAAATTCAGCAAGTTGTTCGTGACAGGCCGGACATCGGCATTCGGAACAGATGGCCGGCTTAAAGTTTTAACCATAGATACTTTGAGTTCCCGCTAAGTTGAGAGGTAGCACTTTATTCATACGAGTATAATTGGAATTTATTCAACTTTCGTGTTTCATGAATATATTGTATTAGGGGAGCCGAAATATTGGATTTTAAGTACTAAATGATATTATGACGTCGATATTTCATGACAAACTTTGCTAATATAGATTGAGTAAGGATCTGAGCGAAAGATATTATTTTGTTGTATCGAACAAGTTATAAAAAGTGTCTTGTAGGTCATCGTTTTAAGTGATTATGATTGGGGTCTCTACACAAACAAAAAATCCGAACCTTGTAGCATTATATTATACACCGCTATTTTTTAATTAGTACAAAAACTTTGAGGACAGATTAGCGAAGATATTATTATCATATATGTGACGTAAGAATTTCATAATATCAATAAAGAGCAAAGTTATTATCATTTGTTTATTGTAGAAAATCTCACTTAAATCATAGTCATATTTTACAATCCATTCACTAATTCATTGATAATATTCCATCCTGCTCATTCGCATTCTCTCTGTCGCACTTATGATGTAGGTAGCAATAGAAAATAAAATAAAGAAAAATAATAAATGTAGGTAGTTATTTTTAATTTTATTAGTTCTACCCTCTCCTTCATACTTCATTCGGGCGTAGGACCGGTAAAATTTATCGTTTAACAAGAAATTAAATACGGAGGTATGTAATTAGAAAGCAAACAAATATCAAAATAAAAGATGGTGTTCTGGACTAAAAGAAAAGAGTAATTTTGGCGTATTTATGAAGTTAGAATCATCTGCTATTTAGAAATTATTTTATCATCATCATGTCAGCCTAGAGACGTCCACTGTTGGACATAGGCCTTCCTCAAGGTGTGTGGAGAACACAGACCGATTTTGAGGCGCCTGCATCAAATTATTATTTAGTTAAGTACGTATTATTTATTAAACTTACAAGTATTTCCATTGTCCTTCGAAATGTCCACCACCGTTGTCAAAAGCATCCAATATGCACTGTTTTAATTGTTTGACACTGACCCGGTCACTTTTGTACACTCACAATACGATGTCCATGGGTACACAGCTGCACTCGCGATTTTTCCACTCAAAAAGTACGCACGAAGCATAGCTACATACTCCCGTGATATGAACTGATACGATAGGCCATCGCGTCGGGCAAACGTAGACAAACAATTAAGTTTTGCAAGGAAATTAGATACGCTGACTTTCGCTATTAATTTAGTACTGTTAGTCGCATCGTCGGGGCGTGGCGCAGGCGCAGATGGGCGGTGGGGGGGGGGGGTAATTTATCAATGGTATGATAGTACACGGGTCGGTCATAGTATTAGTATTGCATTTACCAATTATCACGTATTTTTGTGGACAGTTTTGAGACAGTTTTGGGACTTAGTGTTTTTATTTTTCAACTACATAATTATGATCAGTTAATGATACTTAGTGCACTGTTAAATTTTTTGTACTAATTAAAAAATAGCGGTGTATAAGTAAGCAATATACAAAAATAGCGTATCCATTTTAATCGTCCGACTTTCAATCGACATTAATTCTAAAACATGTCATTCTACGACAAAATTCTCGGTTCTCACAACGGCGACATTATCGTATAAAAAGTAACTTCTAACATATATAAGTATGTATAAAATAAATAAGTGTTTACATGTTCTTAAAATATATACATATTCCAGATAAATTACTCACATACACCGACCAAAAGTGGTCATGCTCGTTACAAAAAGATTTGGCCTAGGTGGCAATCAAAACCACGAGATTTGGCTTAGCAATCAAGGTCACTGAAAATTAGACCCACAACAGGCCCGACTAAATAAGGAACTCTATAGTACGCCAAACTACAAAACGAGGAATTGTACTGACACTTTTACCCTACTGAATCAAGAAAACAGCTAAATCAGGCTCGAACCAAGTGTCATAATATCGGATTTTCGTCTAAGTAATGGTCCGTTATCATCGGTTGAAAGCGCAGTCAAGAACCATTACTGTATGTCGTATATCTTTTTTTGTCACTCGCGTTAAGTCTGCGAGATCGTAAAACGTTTTCAGTTAAAATTATCAGACGTTTCTTTTTGTTGTAGAAAAATATGGATTTAATGTCGCTAAATGGACTTAGCTGCCCCGAAGTATTTTTAAAAAATTGCCTCAGCTTTGCGGTTCACACATGTCGCACAACATGCTTTAAGTCTTGTGAAGGACTATTTTTATTTATTTATTATTATGAGTATTATATTAAAATTCAAATTCAAAATCCTTTATTCATTTGGGTCACAATGTGACGCTTATGAACGTCAAAATAATAAATTTATAAAATAATTACTTAAAGACTCTACATTTACATTGACTGCCACGTTCGCAAAGCAAGGGCGTAGAACCATGAGAAAGAACGGGCAATTAAACTCACGGTCACTCTTTTTCATCGCCAGGTTTTGCATAATACACATAATTTACATTTTGTAAGGTGCTGCAACTGTTACACCTTCTATATCACTTGTATATATTTACTGTACATAATAATACTCAAGCATAATATTTTTGATGTTCATTAGGTTAGCCTCCTCAGAATTGACATGGTGAAACAGGAGCATCCACTTACATTATATATACCTAATAATGCAGGCAATCCGCGAAAGTGATCAGAACCATGATGGAAATGATGCAGTTAAATATTAAATATTAAAATCTAATACCAGCCCGCAAGACCGTCATCGACCAGTCATCGCAAGTAGCACCCGTTCACGAGTATGACGCATGTGCCAGCCATCATCCCTCTCGCCATATTAGAGGGACAGGGATGACCCGACACACGATATATAATTAAACAATCCTCTATAATTTAACTATCCTCCAAAAGGTCGAACAAGATTTTCCAACCTCTTCATGCTTTCCCAGAATATGAACTGACGGGTTCCTTGAAACTAATAATAACATCTTGTCAAACTTCCTAAGAACGCTACAGTTCGACATATTCGATAGTTCTCTAAGAATCGACAACCGAATTACAGAAGTAGTACGTTTTCGGCTTCGTAAATTGTTAGTAGGGTACAAGATTTTTGTACCCTGAAGTAAAATGTTAGCAGCTGTGCCCAAATTCAACGACAATAGTCTTGATTGTGTTTTACCTAGATCATCGGAACTTCATTTTCTTCAGACTACATTCAAAATCTCTCTTACTGACAAAAAAGCCTTTGTTAGAACTTTAAGATAAAATTGTAACTATTTGAGATAAATTTATAACACAAAATTCTACTTTCCAATTCGTTGATAGGTATTAACTACCTATTACCAATATTATACTGTCGGTAGCTTTAATCATGGGTTTCTTTAGGGTTTTTTCACTAAAGAAGTTTAACGTCTTTTAATTGAGGATTCCTATTATGCTGTGGCATATAAAGAAAACCCCACTTTAAGAGGCTACCTCGAAGTTAAAAAAATCGTGCAGAAGTCATCGCTAAGTGTTAGCTATAAAGTTGAATATCGCACGGTTTTTCACATGGTATGCCATCACGAAACTGTCTGAACTCTTATTTCGTTCATAACTCAATTAATAATCGTTTTAGAGACAATTCGTTCAACCAGTCCCTATTAAGGTCACAGCTCATTAGAGCCACCTGGCACCCACTCAGCACCGCCTCGCCTCGTGCGGTTAGTATTCTTCATATGGAGATGTATGGGTATGCGCTCACTACATCAACTCTGTAGCGTCACCGGATCGCCTCTGTCGTAAGCCCTCCACGCGTGGACGGCGGGTGGACCACTCGGTGACAACTCGCTGCTCGCATGATAGCCTTGCGTTGACTGCGCATCGCCAACGCGCGGGTCCGAAGCGGACCGCACGCTGCCCGCGAAAGATTTTTTTGTTGCGTCTTTCATTTTCTTCTTCATCAAGCGCGACAGCTATGTGCCAGTGCCAATTCAAGGTTTGTAAAATTTGACATTACAAAACACAAGTGTAAAACTAGTGCCAATTGTTAACAGACTACTCGAAAATTCGTGGACCAAGCGACATCCACTCGTTGACCACGCGGCGTTCACTCGTTGACCGCGCGGGGTCCACTGGATGATCGCGCGACGTTTTAGTGATAATGCGGCGTCCACCCGTGGACCACCTGTCGACAACGAGTGGACGCCGTACGACGAGTCGGTGCAGGGTGGGTGCCGGGTGGCTCTAATTAGCTGTAACCTTTAATCTAGCTCTTCTTTCTTTGAGTAGAAATTTCAAGGCGAAAAGTTAAGTATTTTTTAAATATCCATAAAAATATTTAGAGAAAGCATGTTTTTAAAATTAAATTCAGTCGAGCGAAATTTTCCAATCGTGTATCTGTCCAAGAAGTCCCTAGATAAAGATCTGATAAATAATATATCAAATTTTCACTTTGCTGGTATGTCTCACTGCTTCAAAATCGGTATTCAAAAAGGGCATACATTTTCGAGGTAGCGCCTTTAAGTTACGTAAATCAACTGTAATGTTATGAATTGGCCCAACCTTTGAATTTGTACGTACTATGATGCCTCATAGCGTTTTGTAAATACAAATATATCAGCTTGATGATATATTTGTCAAAATATATCAAGCTGATATATTTTGACAACTACCAATGTATTTTTGGCAATACATTGAATCTGCTAGTATTCGCTACGTGCAAAGTGCATGAAGGGGGTAGCTAAAACGATCGCAGCGCATGCCGTGGCAGAAATCCGTAACTATTCGGGAAGTCAATTTGATTTTTGATTTGAATTTTGTCATAACAAATACATACATTATCTGATAATTTAATTGATAATTTAATTGTTGATCTTAAATATTATCATCTTTGTAATGGGTCATAATTGTTGTTGTATTGTGGACTGCAAAAATAACGGCACAAATAGTCTGTGTAAACAAATTCTATATTTTTCCAACAGTAGAGTGGAAACTAGATCAAAGAAAGATTAGATACGATACTTAATAAATAAATTATTTTTATTTGTTCTGTATTTTATGTGATATTAAATAATGTGTTATTTTTCAGTGTTGATGGCTCGCCATGGACTCCAAGACGTCACGACACAATTTGTAGTGAACGTTTTATTGGAGGCAAAAAATCTGACGTGCAAACAAATCCAAGTTATGTTCCTACGATATTCCCTCAAATATATCGACAGAAGAAAGTTAGAGAGTCACAGGTGTTAGCTAGATATACACGTTTTATAAAACGTAGTACCACAAAAGTCTTAGATATCACATCAAATCAAGTAAAAGTAAGAGTTGAAGATGAATTTAATCAAATCGAACCTCGTGTGGCTGATCAAGGATGCCAAATCGATCTGTTTTCTGAATCGAATTTAAAAGAAACAACCATTATTTGTAATAGATTTATTTACAGTGATCACTCTGATGCTGAAATCCAAGTGGATATAGCAACAACTTCAAAAATTGTAGCAATTAATAATGCAAGAATGAAAGATAAAAGCTGTTGCACTGACAAAATATTGTATGATAATCAATGTACCGAAACAAAAAGCCAATAATTTGTTGGTATTTCATCAATAAAAATGATCAAGAACTTCTAGATCTTGCTGGTGTGTCATTTAGCAATTTGCAGTTTTTAGTAACAAGATTAACTACATATTATTATGTAAAAATGTACAGTTTCCATTAAATACCGACTTCTTATTTTTTATAAAAATGAAAACTGTCTTGACATTTTCAGCATTGAGTGTATTATTTGGTGTACAGCAGAACCACAATCTCACGAATATTTCATTTGATCTTACAAAATCTAGCTTGTGTAACTACTAATTTAATCTTTTGGCCGAATAGAGCCACCGTAGAAGCAACAATGATCAAGTGTTACAGTCCAGATTACATCAATACAAGAGTTATTATTGACTGTACTGAATTCCGAATTGAAATACCGACAGCAGTGGATGACCGTTGATAGTAAAAATACCACTTCGTATTTTTATTTATCTTTAATTTACTATAATTACATATACTATTTACTTACTATTTACTAGAAAGCAATAAAATACTGATATGTAAATTTTTGGCATAATTCCGAATAGTTGCGCATGCTAGGTAGCGCTATTGTCGTGCACGGTCTCAATAGATAAATTCCACCAAAACAGCGCTTTTAATAATTCATACTGGTCCGTGTGTTTTAAAGTAAAACCGGTGCCCACCACCCCGCAGAACAGTTTAGCAGCAATAATGTGGTTTTTAGCATAAACACGGTGCTTTAATATTGAAGAAAAATCGTAACAGCGTTATAAATCAATCGGCAAACACATTTATTGGGCACATTGAATGTAAAACGACTATCTTTATTGCAGACTGTGTTGTAGACAGATGATCAGAGACTGATTTGAATCACAACATGGCACTACGTATGCATAACAAATTGTTTCATGTGCTTTGAAACTTTTTAAATAATCGTAGCTTTTAAAAGTTTTCAAAAAAGTGTACATACCGGGGCTATAAGTGAGTTTTCTTTTTTTCATTATAGTAGCTAACAGTTATAGATCATGAGAACAAAATAATTGTAGGGCAGCAGAATAACCATTAAAGTATAATTGGCAAAAGAAATAATTTTACCACTTTGAAACTACTAGACTTCACATTATATACACAGATTAAAAATATTTACGAGATATGCTAAAAACAAATTCTGAACCTTGCCATACCCTCAAAGCCGTCAATGTCATGACAAATCATAATCTTATTACCATCAGTCAGACAAGATCACTCCTTCCATCTCGTTCACGTAAGTAATTGGTCCGTAATACAATTATCCTCAAGCATAGCAATCGATACTCCGAACGAACACTTCCGCGTCACCGATACGGTGAAACTTAGTTATTACGTCAATTACCTTCATTGTACCAATGCGTTACGAGAATCTGTAACAGTGTTTTTCAACCTTTTTCATGAAGTGACCCCTCTTGATATGTAAAAATATAATATGAGCCCCGACAAATATACGGTGAAACTTGGTTATTACGCCAATTACCTCCATTGTGCTGATGCGTTACGATAATCTGTAGCAATGTTTTTCATAAAGTAACCCCTATTTTTATATGACTGTGACCTCCCCCTGGAGTGCAAAGCATCGTCAGCCTTCTTTCATATCATATCTTAAAGAGTTGACCCCTCTTAGTATGTAAAAATGAAATGTGAGCCCCCATCACCAATACAGTTAAACTTAGTTAATACGTCAATTGCCTATATGCATTGTGCTAATGCGTTAGTTAATCTGTCATCAGATAATCTGTAGCAGTGATTTTCAATATTTTTCTGACCCGACCCCGTCCCGGAAGAAAAAGGTAATTTATAGCAAACATCTACATACTGTAAAAATATTGTGACTCCTTTTTTATTCTCGCGGTGGCAAATCAATTGCGTGTCGTCTCGTCTGCTAGTCTCTGGTTCAAGTTTGGAATAAGCGAAGGCAGTGCATGACACTATCTTGTTAGAGGTGCTCAAGGGTTGCTCACTAAAACATTTGCAGTTTCTACTTATATCAATCACAGTTTCTTTGCTGCGACCACATAATTGCGACCCCATATTTATTTCGTTGGTTCATTGTAAAGAGTTGTCATTTGTCTTATAAACTTTTTTTTTCTGAAATTTTCTTTTCATGTATTGGGTTCTGCGACCCACACCTTGAATATCACTGATCTATAAGACGAATCAAGCTAGTTTGACGCCACGAAACGTAGGAATACGTGAAGTCACCGATAGGTGAGAAACATCTCGAGTTTATGGGTACCACTTACATACATACTTGATATTTGAGTGCCTTTTTGCTGATAGTTTGTATTAGTTTGAGGCTTATTTATTGAAGACGTGCTGTACTAGTGATTTGGTAAAGGTATTTTAACTTAAAGAGGAAATGTAATAAAATAACTTATTAAGTGCGTTTAGAGCCACACAAAAATTTGAGTTTTGTTTCAATCTAGTGGAGAACTCAATAATACAATATAGGCTTTTATTACCGGTCTCAAAAGTAATTTGAACTCTGTTGACAATACACATGACGTTGAAAATCGACAGGCAAACTATTTACCACGTACATTATTATATCTATGTAATTACATGTCATACAGTAGCAGATAAACCACAACACAATCTGAACAAAATTATTGATTCTCAAAGCAAGCTTTTCTTAAATAATACACACACACACACACACACACACACACACACACACACATGCAAACAAACCTCACATACGCGCGCAACAAATAATTTAATATCTTAGGTCAAACACTCGCAATACTGGAGTGAAATTAATTCATAATTTGTTGCTCCAATGAAAAGCGAACATCTTAGACATTAATTGACAAAAAGACTTAGTTAATAATAATTATGGAAATTTCATGTTGAAGATTTTGGCGCTTAGTGAAATATGGCGCAAATAAGTTTAACCTTCTTTCGTGCCTTGCTTTTGATAAAAGTTCATAATTTATAATGTAGCGTTGCTTTGCTAACAATAGATTTTATTTAACCTTAAGTATGTACTTGTAGCCTCACAGGCTCCGGACGAATGTTGGTATCTAAGTTTTCTGAACTTCCCCTTACTCCCCATGAGCTGCTCAGTAGCTTCAGTTTTGGTACCAAAACTATCAGTAAAGAACAAGGTTACGTCATTCGATGAAAAGCACGTGAGTAATCTTTATTTAAAAATCACCTGTAGCCTGTCAGGCTACACGTCCATAACTACGGCATAAAATATGTACATTACGTGATATGGTAGCAGTAGTTGACCACTCATAAAAAGGACAGAAAATGCATTTAGAGTTTGTAATGAATATATAGAATATAGATGCATAGAATAACAACCCACATTTGTGTCCCATACAACAAGCCAGTGTGCTTACAATGTTCTCGTTTTTTGAGAAAATACTGTTAATAATTAGGCGTAAACAGCAGTTGTCAGTTTTTTATTTTGTTATTTGTTGTCTAAACTGATGTTTTTTTCTTTTTGAGATACTTTTATGTTAGAATTTAATAAAAAGAAGTTTAATTTTGTTTTCTTTTATTATTTTGATTGCTTAGTAGCAAAAAACATAGTTACACTAAAAACTACCTAAAGACTGTCCCGATGTTTTGATTTTGTATCTTCTAAGATATTGAATAACAAACATAGATTATTATTTTCTTGTGTTTTCACTATAACTAAGCCATACTTCAAGTAAAATTAATTTTGAAGCTCTTTTGCATAATCTTGTTAAAAAAAAATACTAGTAAATGTAGGAGACTGTGAGACTACACGTCCACGTAATGTTATAAAAATGTGACGTCCATACTTAAAGGTTAATGTTGCCGGCAGCTTAGCTCAGTAAAGTATACAATAACTAGGATAATAAACCTAGCTTACCTCGTGCCTAGGTCTTAGTTTACCCTTTTAACAAGACAGTTCTTTTACTAACGAGATACTTGTAAATTATTTTTAAAGATCGGAGCTACTACACTAGGTTTATCTTGTGTTAATTTCTAACACAGATTATTTAAAGCTCCATAAACATAATATTAATCAATCAAATTTATTAGATTTTACACTTCAAAAATGAATTTGAAAGCAATTTACTACCAATACCTATTAGTTCTGATACTTTCATATTTGTGTCCATGGCCTCCATTTGTCGAGTTACCGTTGTAATAGATACTCTAATCTCTTTTTAATTTGACATATAAACACCAGAATTTTCTTTTTAGTTCACTAATTAAATGCAATTTAAGCTGTTTATTGAGCGCAGTAGTCATTCCTCGCCAAAACAAGAATTAACGTTAAGCCGGACTTATACAAAGATTTATACTACTTTAGATTATTTTTTAAACAAGGAAGTATTTTTTAAATTCAGAGTTTGTAACGAATACTAGAACAAGACACTTAACATAAATGTATATTTTTATATGTAGTATCGTACGAGTGAAAATATTCACACTGTCTTAACTTAAAGCTGTTATTATTGCACGTATCATAACAAAAGCTAAAAAGATCCCGCGTCAAGTTAAAGCGCATATTCAATCCATAACTCAAATTCACAGGGCAACCACAACTCAATTAAAATAATCAAGCACGCTGTCACCAAATAGATTACAGAGGCGCTCCTACAGCTAATATACTGGTATTGTCATAACCATAGGACAGTAATGGCCAGTAAAGTATCCACTAATGCTAATAGGACTTGCCCAGTACGCCTGTCCGTGACTCACTGCTGTTTGTTAACGAATTTTACTGAAGATATTTGAAATACGGAATAGCGAGGAAGATTATTACAATCTGTATATAAACAATTCTTGCGTCATTGACAGACAATGCACAGCATAGCCAAATCTATATTTTTGACATATTTTATAAAGAGCCTATATTAAATATATGTCGGCGGGTAACTTGATTCTTGGCCGGTATCAACACTTCACATCACAGTTTGTTACAAGTTCACACCAAATCAAATTTAACAAAACTGACTAGCTATTTTGTATTACTCAACACGAAACGAGTGACAGTTTCTAGGTACTTTTTGTCCGCCCAGAGTCTCCAAGAGAAGTGATGGTTGTCGTTGCTCCGTTGAACGTCAACCGTCATCCCCCCTCTTCAACTGTAGCGAACGTCACTAGACTCTGTCGAAGCGCGCCATCTTCGCACTTCCGTTTTGTAGTCAATTGACGTCCCGTGCTGATCATTCCGATATACATACATATATATATATATATATATATATATATATATATATATATATTCTCTACTACCAAAAGCGATCCAAAGATAATATTGGGATCGCTCATTAGACGTAAGTACCTAGATAATATTCAGTATGCTCGAAGTGAAGAGTGCGATAATATGATTATACAATACTTAAACATATCCTAGCGTTGTCCCGTTTACATCCCAGGCTTTTGGATTAGAGTTCGGTGAACGTTTTCTAGTGTGACAGCTGCAACCTTCGTCTATAGTGGAGAAATGTTTTGGCAAATAAATTGGGCACTGTTCTCTCATTATCTTATTTATTATTTATGATTGCACTGAGCGTTTTAACTGGAATTTGCGACAATGTATAGCCTGCTTTGCGCTCTATATATTATACCTCATGTGAGAAAGCGTGTATGAAGTTAAGGTGAAGTTGGTCTAAGCGACGATGCAAGACTGAAAATTATTGAAGTGTGAGTCCAAATCGCGCACCGTTTGGTTCTGTACATTTTTATATCACAAATATGATGTAAAAAATAAGGAATATTCGGGACGCTTTTGCCCTATTCGACTAATTCTTATAACCTTACATACTGAGTAATGAGTATCAAAACAACCGTACCTATGCTCATTTTACGCTCGCATGGCATCATTAAGTGTATTACTTCGCTCGAGGTGAAAGGCTTAGTTTTGTCGAGAATTAATTACCAATTTTGTTGATTTGCTTTAGTTCTGCGTTTGACCCCATCAAACGCAGAACTAAAGCAAATCAACAGGCTTGACTTCAGAAACGCTACCCTGTTTGTTCAGAAATTTGTTTAAAGATGCTTAGCGCGCGAAATGTGGGCGTATAAACGTGAAATTATGATTGGGATGTGTGATTAGTTACAATTGTTTAAATAATACGAGTATGAGTAGGTAGCGTCAACATTGCTGAAGAATCGATTTTAAACTTTCGCGATTTGTATACATCATACAATATTATTTAGCGGGTCTTACTCGCAATAATTGACTTATTGAAAGGCCTAAATACCTTTGTTATTCTAACTGGCTTCTAACGGTCGTAGTCGCGGAGGGACTGGACAGTCCCTCCGCTAGAAACGTAGGAGAATAACAGAGGTATTAATGCCTTTAAATAAGTCAATTATCACGACTAAGACACGCTAAATAATGTTGTATGAAACATTGCTGAATGTTGGCAAACAATCTTCTTCATATATAAAATCCTTGCGTTACTGACTGACTGACAGACACGCTACAGCCAAAACTATTGGGCGCAGGAAGCTGAAATTTAGCATGTATGTTCCTTGGGGACCGTAGGGGTGCACTAAGAAGGGATTTCCCGAAATTCCCACGGGATCGGCCAAAACGGGTAAATTTAAAAAAAATGCAGGCGTAGCTGCTGGCGTCTTCTAGTACTATAATAAACACGAAAGGTTGTCAATATGAATGATTGGATGTTTGTAACTTTTTCACTCAAAACTATTTAACGGATTTTGATGAAACTTTGATGTGATATCTATACTATAATAAAACTACATAACATATTAACAACACTACATTAAATATTTTTGTGAAATTTCAATTGGATTGTGGTATGTTATCGATATAGAACAAAAAACAATTTTTTTTTGGAATTATTGTCTGTCTGTCTGTCTGTCTGTATGTTTGTTCAATCATCACGCATTAACCAAAGGACGGATTTTGATGCGGTTTTCACTAATATATTGCCTGAAGACCCGATTAAAATCTTGGACAGCAATCATCACGCTATCACCTATGGGTGCTAGCGCCTAGCAGTGTCATTCAATAAATGTAATAGACTTGAATTCAAGCAACACACTAAATTGTTTGTATCGAGATAGTCTGTCTTTGGTTAACATTTAGTCTTTAGTTTATCAGAATCCGTTTATTCTATCAAAAGTTATCGCAATTTAAAATATACATATATCGGTATTGGTTATCGAGTGATTCGGACTCAATTTGGGCAAAAAATTTGTTTAATGTCTTTTCTAATATTTAAACTGACAGCGCTGGATGTTAACACCGACTTTTTATTTTGCCAGTGATGCCATCTAGGGGTATTACTTAAAATTATTGTTTTAGCGGTACTTTTGCTGACTTGCTCACGATACATTATATTGTTTGGAACTTTAGTATATCAGAATCCGTTTATTCTATCAAAAGTTATCGCAAATTAAAATATACATATATCCACATCGGTGATCAAGTGATTCGGACTCAATTTGGGCAAAAAATCATTTAAATTCTTTTCTAATATTTATATTGTCAGCGCTGGATCTTAACACCGACTTTTAATTTTGCCAGTGGTGCCATCTAGGAGCATTACTTAAAATTATAATTTTTCACATTACAGATTACACTACATAGTAGAGCCACGTAGAGCATCGTAGACTTACTATTGGAGTGTTACTTTTTGAGTGCAAAGATTCAAAATAACTAATAATTATGTAATCCGGCCAGATGGTATTTATTAAAAGAAAGAGCTAAGAAAGAAACTTAAATATGAGTGTGAGTTTCATCAACCGATCATTATGTTATTTTACATTATCAAGGCCACAGAAAGGGATATTTAAAGGATACCGACTTCCACGCGGGCGAAGCCGCGGGCACAGCTAGTGTCTTATAAATCAAAATAATACATTTGAAACGATTTATTGCGATAAGACACATATCTGTGTGCTAGTGCATCCGGAGGTGAAATCTAGACGTTATATTCTGTAAAGTATATACAAAAAATACAGGCAACTGAGAGTCGGACTACTCCCAAAATAAGTATCCGAAAAGATTTTCTTAAGTAAAGTTAAGACGAATTAAAATACTGAAGTTGGTAGTTAAGATTTTTCCGGACCCACGAATGGTCCTCCGACTACAAATTAAAGTTTGTAATTGCAAGAATAATTTTATGATTATATCTATAGTTTATGAAATAGGTAGCTATAATCTAGTGGAGATACCTACAGAATGCATTGTAAAGGGTTTCGGGTTCGTATCCACGGCGCGAACCAAATACTTTTCTCAAGACTTTGTGCACATTATATAGAACTTTCAAGTCTTCAATGCCTGTCACTGTAGTAAAATTACTTAAAACAGCAGTATTTTACTAAATACTAATAAGATCTAGATTTATTAACACTGATTAAAATGATATATATAAATGATTGATTATAATCACACTGATTAAAATGATATATATAAATGATTGATATATAACATGATTATAATCTTTTTTATTAAAACTTATGGAAACTTGCCTTGGTTTTCTCTTACTTTAATAGAAATCGGGTTCTTTGTATTTTACGAAATGAGAAAACTTCTACCAAAAGGTAAAATAATACAATAAATCTTTTCAACAACCCGTAATTGATTCCATTCAGACAGATTTGTAAGCAATTACAGGGGAACCATTTATTCTGCTGATTACATTGTGTATTCTGTATAACTCATGATCAACACGTGTCCTAAATTATTTATCCGAAAAACCGTGTTCATTCATTGGTTAACAAAGGGAACACCGAGATTTTATTTTATTCTCTTCAGTCTACACGAAAGACTTAAGCATTTTCTTAACGTAAATTATTGAGGGGCTTTTCCGAAAATTGCCTCGAAATGAGAAAATAAAAAAAACTGGGAAAATTGTGATTTTGGCCGCTCTACTCATCTCAATTCGTTTCGCGTGAAAAATATTGAAACACAACACAGTGGAGAGACAAAAATATAATAATATATTATTCACGTTCTAATGTATGAGCGGAAGCGATTTGATTAAGTTTATAAATATGGAAACGGGCCAAATCCGAATAATGAATGATTTGTTTTGAACAAATTTAGATACTTTTACGTAATAAATTATTTGGTTTTTGTACCGTGCGAGGGTTTTGTAAATAAATGAATGACATTAGGTGACATTCACTTTATATGCCGTTTATTAACGGGCTGTTCTATTTCGTTTCAGAATTATTTTAAATTTAAATCTTGTTCAATGTTTCGTTGTGATTATGCAGTTGAATGCTGAAATAGTTTGGACACGTGGAGCAAATGAGTGATGAAAGAATGACGCATTAAATATATGAGGCAATCGCGTGTGGCATGTGTCTCGTAGGACATTTGTCGACCAATTTGGGGAAGTTCTAAGGAACGAAAAGGTCCGAAGCAGCCAGAACCGGCGAGCCTTTATGAAAATAGAAATGAATGTAACGTGAGGTTTGTAAGGATAGAAGCAAGTGGCGTACCGATGTCTCTGCCTATCCCGACGGGAAGAAAAGCAACGACTTAGCAGTAATACTAATTTATGCAGTCGTAGTATAATTCGGAATGTAATTTTGCGAAACATTGATCGTGTGTCTATTTTTTATTATTGAGTGCAGCAGGTTAACCAAATTGTAATAAATATTGAATCTCAAAAGAATTTTTGGACTATCCAAATTCATACCAGTCGTCTGAGAATCCAACTAACAACACTCGAAGTTGTGATAAGGGATTGCTTTGTACACTAAGCCATATGTTTAGTCATACGAGTATTCGGTGAGTATTTCACAATTACGCTTATCATCATCTTTCTAGCGTTATCCTGGTTGCATCCAAAACCTTCGCGTTGGACCCCGGAGTTCGCTTATAGTCTAACCTTATACTCGACTATGCCCGCGCATTTTTTATTTGACTGTTTCTGACCGATCCCGTGAGAATTAGGGGATATCCCATCTTAGTGCACATTAATGGTCCCCTAGCAACAGAAATGCCAAATTTCAGCTTCTTGCACTTAATAATTTTGGCTGTAGCTTGCCTATCAGCCAATCAGTAACGCAAGAATTTTATATTTACGGATTTGATAGAGAATAAGCTTGTGACGCTAATGTAATACGAATTTATTCCCTCGTTTTTAATAAAAATCGCTATAAGCTCACATCTTACCAACTACCCGCGGCACTCACCGGTCTACTGAATTAAAGATAGCATACGCACTCACCGACTGATATGATTCACTGGCTCAGCGTTACTCGAGTTGACTCAGTTGATGTATCCACACTACTGCGCCGTTTAATTTCCTCTTATCTCCTGTATTTATGGCACGACAAGCAGTTTTTTGCGACGGTGGAGAATAAACCTTAATAACATGGTATTAACATTGACAATTCAATAATAAGATAATAAATGACGATTCGCGTTGGGACTCAAACTGTCAAATTTGCTTGTCAATACGACGAGTCACCCATGCAGAAAATAACGTAGCAGATTCGCATCGTAAAGCGTCGCTTTTTCGCTCATAATATTTCTCGTATATATTGCTAGGCCTTCCTTTGCATTCTGGCTTAAGCAAAATTTTATTCTATTGCGTAGAATATAAGTTACATTATTCCAGGTCACAAAAAATCTCTTGCCCTACCGTGTCGTGCCGTGCAATCAGTAATCGACGGGATTTATTCAAGTTGACTGAACTGGTGTACATATCGTCTGCACAACGCGTCATTTAATTGCCTCTTAATATCTTAAAAAGATATGGTTGAAGAGAGACTGATGCTTTGTTCTTGTATGTAGGCCGATGAATTCAAAGGTATTGTGCCGGCTACAAGATGAGTCGGATATAATCGTGGGAGGTGCATGGATGACACTTGGCAGCATCGATCTGTTTATCTTTAAAATTAGCGTTTAAGATACATTTGAATATATATTACAGTGAGCGATAATGTAGTTCTGGGGCCCAATTCTCCTAAAAAAATATAGTTTCGATATCATGTCAGTGTCATACTTACGTCACAAAAAGCGTATTCTTCTAAATTATCTGATATTTGAATGAAATAGTAACGAGATCGTAATTGAAACAAGTGTCAAAATATGTGTCAACGACGAACTGTTTATTTCAAATTATACGATAATGACATTAGGTCATCAGAATACCGCTTCTGAGTACATTCAAAATACTTATAATATCAATGTCATATAAAAATAGGAGAATTGGCCCCCTGGTTCGAAATTAGGTACATTCATGAAGAGCATTGCAAAATAAAGACACTAATAGACTAATGTTTTTAAATATGTTTTGTTGTGTCATCAGCAATGAAAAATATAATACTCTATTTTTCTTTGCTGATGACACAATAATGTAAATATATACCTCACAAAACCAGACCCTGATCTCATGATCATTTCATCCTCCTCCACCTCCTGTCATATGACAGGAGGTGGAGGAGGATGAAATGATGATAAAAATATAATACTCTATTTTTCTTTGCTGATGACACAATAATGTAAATATATACCTCACAAAACCAGACCCTGATCTCATGATCATTTCATCCTCCTCCACCTCCTGTCATATGACAGGAGGTCAATATGAAAGACAAAAATACAAACAAAATCGCCTCCCCAAAAATTTTTCACATTAAATCAAATTAACAATACTTACAACAAAACAAGAAAAGAACAACTTGTAATCTTGGAACGCACTTTTAAAACGGACTTAATCCGAAACAACAAATTTTCCAACAATTTTATACATATTAAAAACCTTTAAAACACCCAACTTGATTAAAAAACCTTTAATATTCGTGCCGCGCTCTAAATTCCAGTTTAACTGCTCGGTAACGATTGGCAAAGTTTTCAACTGGATCCAAACACTGCCGGATCACTTTAATACAAGGAACGTTGAATTAAAGATAGGTTCGCAAGATTTTCGATAAGGTTTTATAGGTTAGATACAAAAGTTCTTAAGGATGGTGCAACGATTGAAGACACATGCGTTGTGGATAAAAACCTCAAATGGAACAAAAATTATGAGATACTTCAATTGTAGTTTTTGTGCGTTATAAATGCGAATTAATGCAATATTCCGTGTCTAAAAAGACCCTGAATTTCTTTCGCTGTTTATTCTCACTTGCTCAAAAGCTAAAAAATGGAGAATCGAAATACGGACTTTAACTTGCATAAGAGTTGTAAACACTCAAAATGTTGAAATAAATTAGATTTTATGACTAGAAATAATTATTCTATATATCATACTTATATTATACATATGTGTTGTAATAGGACCAGGAATGATAAAAAATGTCAGGAACTTCAAATTGAAGTTACTATTTCAGAACCATTAGTGATTTTTATGGGTGTTTGAGGTACAATGAACATTTCAACGTTTTTATGATTCACTAGGTCAACTTTCCTTCATACAAACTCTGAACACCCAATCTACCTTTCGCGGTGGTATGTTATAAAACCCATCCTTAGAAAGTACCTACTAAAATTTATTTAACGATTTTATATTATTTCTACGCAGGTGAATTCTCGGGACAAAACTAGTATATATCGAAACTTAAAAGTACCTGACAATCTGATAAGACAAGAATATACTCTCACAAAGAGCAAAAGATTCTCGAAAAATCTATCGCTACATGAAATAGCTCAGCGCCTTTGAGAGCTTCAACTTTTATTCACGAAAGTCCGAAACACGTATAGTTATTTTCTTGGAAGTAACTTGTTCAAAGACAATATCATGCATTTTCTAAATAATGCGTTATGTATAGGAACATTAAGTATACACAGTCGCAAGTCTGTAAAACTCAAATAAAGTGATTAAGGCAGCAAAAGATATTTGAGTGTCAATAATTACTTCAGCAGACAGTTTAAGCGAGCGATACGTCAATTATAATTATGATTTAACCACTTGGTCTTTGCATCTGAGTGCTGGCCTGAAACAGGAACTTTCTTTCTCTCTCAATTCGCTTATCCTCCTATTCCTTTTCCCATTTAACATAAATGCATGCTATGTTTTCCTGTAAATGAGGAAACACAAGGTAACAAGATTGTGAAACATCTCATTTATCATGTAATGTGTATTCTTTGTTGGAGGACCAATTTTTCATTTTTTATTTATAGACTCACGCCTGAATCCCCGAAGGGGTAGGCAGAGGTGTAATATTACATCCACATTTCGCCATGAATTTTTTGATCCCACGTAATAGGGGGCGAGCCTATTGCCGTACCGGGCACATTACCAGACTCCGTGCTGCTACTGAGAATTGCCTAACGGAAAAACCCAATAATACTTTTCCCGACCCGGGAATCGAACCCGAGACCTCCCACGCGCACATTTATGCCGCGCGACCAACGAGGCAGTCACGAGGCAGGACCAATAAATAAATAAATCAATTTAAGTTGGCAACGAACTTGTGACTCCTCTGGGGTTACGGATGTCTATGGTCGGCGGTAATCACTTACCATTAGGATGTGTGGTCGTTTGCCTCCTATGCCATAAAAAACAATATTTTTAAATATTCCATCGTCAATTCTCATCATCACCTTTATTTGCATGAAATACCATTAATTTAATTCTAAAAATGTCGGTCACAATGGCTGGATATCGACGACAATTCAATTTGGTCGCACCTGTCCTTCAAATTCTAGTTTGTGATCGCCTCAACTGCAGTCCCACATTGACATACGAAACGTTCAAACTGTGTAATCACGTAGATATATTATAGACGTTTATGTAGAACCTCTAGTAATAGTGTTGTGCTATAGATGAATATTCAACGTCGATCAAATATATCTCGATTAGTGACGTACTGTTGTGGTCGTCTTTGTGGGTGCTGTGGTTTCTGGGATTGCAATGATGTCTTATTCAAGATAATTTACCTTATCTGATGGTTTGTTATGAGAGAAAATTCAACAGTTCAGTAAGATCAACCAGTTTTGAGGCTGCTGATTAGGATTTTCGGTGTGGATAGATTATGAAATATATTTTAAGAAATCCTTCAAGGAAAACCTAGCGCATGGAAGATTTTGAATTAGATTTTTGCTCTCTACAAACTTGGTGGTGGATGAAAAATTTATTACTACATAGTATAAAACAAAGTCTGTCTTCTGTCTGTCTGTCCCTATGTATGCTTAAATCTTTAAAACTACGCAACGGATTTTAATGCGGATTTTCATATCTAGAATGATTCAAGAGGAAGGTTTATATGGATAATACATATATGGCGGTACGAAGTTAGCCGGGTCAGCGAGTGTTATTATAAAAAAAGCTTGTGCCTAATAATCGACAGGGGTATTCCAATTTGCACCATTGCACTTTCTGAATATTGGTAGTGGTAGCCTAGTGGAGAAACTGATATAGTCAGTGATTTTCAATTTATAATATATCGCATTATATAAGAATTCAATCAAAAGACACAAAGTATACCTAGTTCACACAACGTTTTATCATGTCCTTATCGAACCTGTCGAGACGTCCGAACCAAGCACCATGCCATACGTGCCGTCAAATGTGTATAAGTCGCAAAACCTTGAAAGCTTCATATGCTTCATCATACGAAGAACGTATCATATTATTAAACTGAATACCCATAAACGCGAACCAGGATTAAGCAAGACTTAGGTTATAGAGAATTCTCATTTTTGTCGAAAGCTTTTATTTTTAACGTATACTTATACAAGCGAAAGGAAGAGGAAGATCATTGCGATTGCCAATTTTCACGCACGGCCGGTTTTGTGTAGAAAGAAATCGACAGAAGCGATGGCGATGTAACAAAAAAATATGAAAGTTGGCCCTAAACTTTATACTGGCACGATAAAATGTTGTTAGGTATGTATCTGGAGATTATTTTTCAAATATTATACCGCCTCCAGCTAGAAGATATTGATTTGAGATGTATTAAATTGTTTGTAGGGAAATAATTAGCTTTGAGGTTATGGGCTAAGCCAAATGTTCCGTATCAGAAAAGTAGGTAACATATTATTATTGACATCAAAGATTTATATTTTAGGAGAAGGAAAAATTGTCATATATTTATTTGTTCAGATAGAATATTTACTTAATGATACGTGTTCTTAGTATTGAATTATTCCAATACTGAGAACGATCATTATATTTCGCTTAACAAAAGCTCTAGAAGGAGTTCTACAGTATTCTTGTAAAACAGACTTAGACTATCAGACACTAAAAATAAAATGAAAGATAAAACTTATATATAGTGAGTGTTCAGAATCTGCCTAGAAGGACTGTGAAAAGTTAGCAGACGGCAGTGGAAGCGTGATTGTATTCATCCATTCGTTGTTGGCAAGGCAAAAGTCGAAAATATATTTACTGTGTTTCACAGTGATGAAAATTACAAAGTAGGTACAACTTACCTGAGATCTTCAGTGATGTTCTGGAGTAGACCTATAAGATTACACTCACTAATTTGGCCAAAATAATGATGAAATCTTTATAGCTACCAGACTCCAAACGCGACGTCTTCAAGACACGATGGCACGTGGACGTCGACACCGGATCCACACAATTTTTGCAAATGTTCAATACTTCACAATTTTATTACAACCCTTGCCGGTGGTAGATCAAAAGCGACAATTTATAAAATTAACAATAAAATTCGCGAAGCTTCAACCATGTGCTTTTCAAAGGGCGATATTTCACGAGACGACAAAACGTGTTGACAAGGATTTTTTCCGGAACCAAGAAAGATAATGATTTGACAGCTCATAGTGTGAACAGAGTCAAATATTACAATAGACAAAATAACATGTTACTAAACTGATATAATCGATTTAACTTATCATAGACAATGTTTGTGTGTTGTGCATAGGGTTCCCACCAAGAACTTAGGGTCCCAAGCCAACCTCACCTGCAAGTGGTGCACCTGCCGATCAACGGACGAGGCTCTGGCAAAAAAAATGGCCCAATAAGCGGCAATAGGCTCGCCACCTATTACGTGGGATCCAAACACTGATGAAAAGTGGGCGTTTAATATGCCTCTGCCTACCCCTTCGGGGGAAACAGACGTGAGTCTATGTATGTATGTATGTATGTATTTCAATTTCAAACAGTGAGTCTAAGTATCTAATATTTCGTATTACGACAAACTTTTTTTCACTATGCGAGTCATGTGCGTACTACTTTAATTATTATTTCTTTCTGAGCGGTGAAGGAAAACATCGTGAGGAGACCTGCATATCAGAGAGTACTCAATAATGTCTTCGAAAAGCTGCCAACGATCACTTGGTGAGCGTTGTGCAGTCCTTAAAATAACGAGTAAAGATCCTTCTCCAGCAGTGGAACAATTTATACACAGGGCTGATTTATTTTAGTAGTAGAAGTATAGTAATACTTAATAAGTGGTTGTTGGGAGATGAATGTCGTATAGAGAACTGCGCGTCAAAGATGTAATTTAAACTACGTCAACTCAAATCTTTATACATCAGCACTCGAAGAATCCATGCAACTTTGTTTATTTCTTGTTTTTTTTCTATAATCTCACGCTTGTGTCTCCGAATGGTTGGACAGAGGTGAACTGTTATAGTTCACCATATCATGAATTCGTAGGTCTCACACAATAGGGGCCGAGCCTATTGCGATTTCCGGGGCACTGTGCCAGACTACGTGCTGCTACTGAGAATTCGGAAAAACCCATTAGCACCTTGGCCCGACCCGGCACCTCCTAATCAGTAGACAAATGCGGCATTGGGGTATCCACCGGACCACGGAAGCTGTCAGTGTTTCTAGAAATGCCTACAATTATCAACTAAAACACTTCATCGAACAGAATATTCACTACGACCGTCAGCAAATAATTCGTCCCTTTCTCCCCGATCATCAACCTAAAATCAAATTTGTGTAACAAATCGAATACATTCAATACCAATTTACGCTGCTAAATCAGTTTAGTCATCGTTTCACACCTTTAAAATGTGCGGAATTTCGTTTTCCATCTAAATTGATAATATTACCATATAAGCCGATACAAACGTACAATCAAGTACATTAACTGTAGCATTATCAATGACAACGTGAACGGAATATCACGATCGTATGAATTATGCATTTTCAACGTAAATGCTAAACCACTAAATGTTATGCATTTAATTGTAATATGGCGTTGTGGGCAGTAATACGTGATCTGGGGTTTATATATTATTTTTGCCAGCTCTATATTCATAAATACTCTGTTCTAAATTTTATTTTCCAAAACAGAATGTGAGTTACATCTATAGTGCTGATTTTATTCATACTTTTAATTTATTAAAAATAATATAACATTACTAGAAAATAATTTTAAAAGTTCTCAGCTTGTCTGCTTTTAGTTCCAACTAGCTGTGCCCGCGACTTCGTTCGCGTAAATGTTGGAATTTAATTAGCATGACATTTATGCCAAAAATATATAATATTTATAACTTTTATATGTATATTATATACCTACTATACATCTTTAGAGAATTTCTTTATACACAACATTAACTGTTTTACCACCTTCACATAGAACATATAAATTATTTTTACCGCTCACTCGTGAACTTGCCACATATAACTGACCATGTGAAAAACAACATGTTCAGAGGTCGATTCCAGCTGCCAAGTGTCTGTTCTTGCGATTTATTTAGAAAATACACAGGACTACGAATATCCAGCCCTACCGAAAGTAAGATAGCCCCGTTGTACTCAACGGGCGGCGGCTGACACCATTGAGACAGGACACTACTTGTATCAGTTTCCCCCCGGTTCCCCTAGGGAAATCGTGAGAAGACCCGGATAGTTTAGTTTTCGTCGTCGTTGGATTACTAGGATTGGTGTCTGTGTCGTATCTTTTAAAATTTTGATTGTTGATCGTTGAATGTGATTGTGTTTCGTTGATTTATTTCGTTCGTTCGTGTTCTGCATAAAGTGAGGATAGCATAATATATATAGTCTAAGGTGTTCTGTTCTTATAGAGGTGTCTCATTATTCCCAATTTCCCACTCCTCACGTCACGTACGTGGGAATATTTCGGCGTGAGACTGAGGCCTGAATTCAGATACCTCTTGAATTACAATTCAAGAGGTATCTGAATTCAGGCCTCAGTCTCACGCCGAAATATTCCCACGTACGTGACGTGAATTCAGATACCTCTTGAATTACTATTCAAGAGGTATCTGAATTCAGGCCTCAGTCTCACGCCGAAATATTCCCACGTACGTGACGTGAGGAGTGGGAAATTGGGAATAATGAGACACCTCTATAAGAACAGAACACCTTAGACTATATATATTATGACGGGTCACGGGGGTGGGGTCCTTGCCACTGGCGTCGTATCCGGGCGTCTTGTCCGGGTGTACTTCACGCCGCTAACTGACCCCACCGGCAGTATTCCCAAGAGGGGAACGTCCGGTGAGCGATCTACGAGCCAGCGGCGGCTTGTTCAGTGGGGGCTTCGCTTACGTTGGCGAGGTCGAGCTTGCCGGGGGAGGCTCCCGACAAGCGCCCGTCAGCCGACGTGAGTGAGCTGGAGACAGTCCGGTGTGGTTACTGCGGGGATCAGGTCCCGTGGCAGTGGTCAGTCCGGTGGGCGCCGATGGTATGGTGCCAGCTCCCGCAGGTGGCGGAAGGATGACTCGTCAGCGCGGGCGAACACCGATGAAGTCGTCGAAGCTCTCCATGCTTAGGTCCCTGGAGATGACGTCGGTCCTTACGTAGCGAGGGGCGTCTACAACGGCACGTAGGGCGAGCGACTGCTGCGCACGCAGCCGTTTGCGGAGGGTCTCCGCAGCCAGCGCGTACCACGCTGGGGAGGCGTATGTGAGGCGAGTGGGGGTGTATGCCTTGTAGACAGCCAGCTTCGCACGGAGGGGAAGTTCGGACGCCAAGACAGGACGCAGGAGAGCTCGAGCGGTTCGCGCTTGGCCAACAACGTTCTTCACGTGTGAAGGCCATCGTGAGACGACGATCTATGGTCACGCCGAGGTATTTCACCGTCGGAGACCAGTCGACGTGGTGTCCGAGCATGGTGAGAGGCGGGGGCAGTCTCCGTCGACCCATGGAGATTGCCTGGGTCTTCGCCACGTTGACCGTCAGTCTCCAGTCTTCAAGCCAGGGCTGGAGTGCATCCAGGGCGCGCTGCATTTCAACCGCCGCGTGAACGGGGTTAAGGGAGGTTGTGATATAAGCAGCGTCGTCTGCGTACAGCGCCAGCATGGCGCCTCCAGCAACGGGGATGTCGTCCGTGTACCTGCTGTAGCACAAGGGCGAGAGGCAACTCTCTTGAGGGGCACCGGCTCTGATGGGCCACTCTGTTGAGAGGACGCCGTCAACTGTCACTTGAAAGCGCCTGTCCTGAAGAAAGGTGGCCACAGTCTTGACTACTCGGCGAGTAGTAATAGACGTGGACAGCTTGTAGACCAGGCCGGCGTGCCAGACGCGATCGAACGCCTAAATAGGTACCTTCAAAATGTTTTATGGCTATTTACCCGAAATTAATAAAGGAGGCTATTCTTAATTTCGTCAGTATATTTTTATGTATTTCGATAAATAAATTACTGGAACCGAGCAAAATTATTGTTATCCTTCCGACCGATAGATGTCACTATTTTCAAATAATTTTCTAGCAAAATAAATGTTTCTTCCAAAAACGACAATAATTATGTGTCAGGTATCTTTTTGTTATTAAAAAAATAAAAGAGTATAATATTCAGCACTTTCATAAACAAAAAGTCTCTGTGGCAAAATTTATTACAATGTCCACTTAATTTAAACGGTCAATCTCATTTATTTCAAATTATTATGTTTATATAATAGTTATATAATCATTGGCTCGGCTTTACACCGAAACCGTAGGGTTCTAGGCGACTTGGGAAGGATTAATGGAATGGACTGTATTAGGGCGAGTTCTGGGTCGCCTAGAAAGGAATAAGGGAAGAGGAGATGGATACGGGAGGAGGTGATTGAGTGGGTATAGGATATTTCAAGGATGGAAGGCACTTACCTTATACAGCCTTCTTCGTTTCTTTTCCTCCTGGTGTTTCGTGATGCAGCTGATTGTTTACGCTTCAATTCACCGTCACTCCCACTTGCGAGCGGTTTATATAATCACATACAACGGTGCGGTGCGGTACGGTATCGAGACGGCGTTCTCAGCGGGAGGAATGTTCTCGACTCACTCGCGTCCACGATCGCGTCGACGAAACAGGCGAAGGCAGTGCCTCTTCCAGGGAGTGGGATAGAGCGGGACGGAAATATGGTATCGCTCGCACTAGACGTGGAACGATTGATCTTGATGCGATTCGTTATAGATATGAAGGTAGATGGCGCTACCATATCCCCCCAGCCCTAAAGGGTTGCCTTTAAAAAAAATAGAATTGAACTTAGCTATGTTGGGTGTACTACCGCATAACCCCTCAATAGGCTAAGACAGCGATATGACAATAAAATTAATCTAAATTAACTTTAGCGAAAGCTACAAACGCAATAATAGCGAAAACTACTAACTAAATACTTAAACTAAGAGGTAAGTCCAACTTCAGGCTAGATCTCACTGAGTTGGAAGCGGACAGAGACGTACAACAGGGCGCACGTAACTCCCCTTGGCGGTTTTCACGGTAACAACGCGAGTTGTACCGTCCTTGGAAGTATGCAATTTCTCTACGATGGCTAACGGCCATGAAAGCGGCGGAGCATTATCATGTATTATGACGACCAATGGGGATGCAGGACTATTCCACTTGGATCTAGCCTGAAGCTGGTGTAGATATTCCGCACGCCAGCGCCGCCAGAACGACTGCACGAGTTTATCCAGCAGAGTATGTCTCTGGAGCAAGCTTGAAGAGTCTGCTTCAGGAGCCGGAAATGACGATAATGGCACTGTGTTCAGAAAAAGTGCAGGGCTTAACGCGGATGGTTCTGCAGGGTCACTACTCAATGCCGTGAGCGGACGCGAGTTGATCAGTGCCTCGACTTGTGCAAGGACAGTTAAAAGCTCTTCGTAAGAGAGGATCTGTTGACCTATAACCTTGAAGATATGCGTTTTAATTACTTTGACCATGCTTTCCCAACATCCACCGAAATGCGGTGATGCTGGTGGAATAAACTTCCAGTCAATATGATTTATGGAAAGTTCTTCCTGAAGACGAGTACGATATTCTTCCCTGAGAAACTTATAGAGGTCGCGTAAATAAGAGCTTGCGCCCACAAAACAAGTGCCGTTATCCGTGTACAAACACTGTATAGGGCCGCGCCGTGAGAGAAATCGTTTAAGGGCTGCCAGGAATGACACCGTGCTTAAATCTGTCGCAACTTCAATATGCGTAGCGCGCGTCGTTAAGCATATAAAAATACATAGCCAGGCTATACGGCTTTTAACACCTCGACCACGCACTGGCGTATACTGCAGTGGTCCTGCGTAATCACAACCGGTGTGTGTAAACGCTTTAGCAACCTGGTTGACGCGCTGGCTAGGGAGATCGGCCATGGGAGGGAAAGTCGGACGCGGACGAAATTTGAAACAGACGTTACATTTATATATTCTGTGACGAATTATTCGTCGAGCGGCTAAAATCCAATACTTATGCCTAAGTAAGGACATAAGCAACTCAGGACCGGCATGGAGGTGCTACTTGTGATAAAAATCAACAAGAAGGTCGACAACATGATCATGTCGCGGCAGAATACAAGGATGTTTGTATTTATAAGGTTCATCCGAATTCGACAGACGACCCCCAACGCGTATGACGCCATGTTCATCGAGAAACGGCTTGAGTCTAAGGATAGCGGGAGAACAAGGTACATTGTCCTTTAAATTTTGAATGTCATTACTAAAATGAACAGCTTGTACAGCTCGCAGTAACTTACATTCTGCGAATTTGATATCAGTACTTGATACAAAAGTCTCATTAGGTAGGTGCCTAAGAAACCTATAGATATAAACGATGGCGCGGAGTAACTTAGACCACGATGACATGCGTAGTGCGAGTGCATAGATGGGAGACTCCGCAACCTCAGCAATCACGGGATAAGAAACAGACTTCCGCTCGGGTACATCTTCGTCTTCTGCACTGTGGTCAAAGGGTTGCATGGGCCATTCTGACGGATCATGGGAGATCCAAGAAGGTCCACGACGCCACAATGGATGATGCAGAAGATTAAGTGGAGTGACACCACGAGACAAGCAATCTGCGGGGTTCTCAATACCCGCGACGTGATTGAAACAAGTAGCAGGAACCAGTTCAATCAATTTGCTAACGCGGTTGGCGACAAAAGTCTGCCAGCGATGAGGAGAAGAATGAATCCAAGCGAGCACTACTTTGGAGTCGGAAAATGCGTATAATTTATTAATGGGGTAGTGGGGCAAAACTGTGTCTTGAACCTTGCGGAGCAACTGAGACAGCAGAAGGGCCGCGCAAAACTCCAGTCTCGCAACTGAAACGGTTTTAACAGGCGAGACCTTAGACTTGGCACAAACTAACTGCACCGAGTAGTTAGAACCAATGCGGACTTGCAGATATACGACTCCGCCGTAAGCACGCTCGCTGGCGTCAGCGAAACCTATCAAGTTGATGGTACATCCATCTACCAACCCAAGATGACGCGGAATAGTAACTTGATTGAGCGCGGTAAGCTCAATACAAAACTGGCCCCAAGCGGCGACAATATGGTCAGAGGGTGTTTCATCCCACTCACACTTTGATAGCCAAAGCTCTTTGATCAAGAGCTTGGCGTACAAAATTGTGGGAGCCACAAAACCCATTATGTCCCATAGTCGAGCCACTGTGGACAGCATAGTGCGTTTGGTGCACTTATCGATACCTTTGGGTAGAAAGGTCGTATAAACCAAAACCCGACTTTTCACGAGAGCAGAAAAACAATTTTGTTTTTACCTAAAAATTCATAACTTTTTTGTTTTTGAAGTTATAAAAAAGTTATCTATGAGAAAGGTTCTTACAATTTGCGAATGAAAAAGGTTATATCATCAAAACCTATCTATCTTCTTTAGTTTTAAAGTTAGCTTGGATTTACATCTAAGAAAAAATCAATTCTTGGTTAATACACCCCTTGAAAATGTACTTTAAAAAACTGTAAAGGTCGTATATCCATTTTTGGTAAGCTTATGGTCAAATTTACTGTCGTAAAAACCAATATTATGTAGTTCTTTTGTATTAAAAATCATTTATAATCATAGATCAATTGAATTCTGACTAATATACAAACCTGTTACTCTCAGAATTAGTAGGAACTCAATTATTATTATTCTAATACCCAATAATGGTCGATTCAAATAAAATAAAACTACATGAAATACGAAATTACAAATACATTTAAATATTTAACTTAGTAAGTATGTAACTTAAGTAAATAATAAATTGAAAACCGATACCAGTGATTTAGTGCATGATACTGAGGCCCTTGGCGGTCGAATTTTCCCAGTTTAGGGTAGACATTTATGATTTTAACAGGCTACCGTCACTGATCAGTCGTATGAGGCTACCACGTCGTGAGTTAATATACCTACAGACGCGCCGTATGCGACCTGCGGCACGATCGCGGCTGTGTGTACTTTAGGCACAGTCTAATGTGTACTTTGCTCGAGGCGCGTAGGTATAACTCGAGTTTCGTGCGTTTATATGGAGTTACAATACTGTTAGATATTATTACCGTGCCTACAAATCGTAATAGCTACGTGCTACAATTTATTAAGGCTAGAACACTCTTGTGTGTGTGTTTTTTCCGTGTGGTGACGGATTAAGAATACGGAATGTCACCACCCCATATCATCCCATGGATGTCGTAAGAGCCGACAGAGGGAGCATATTATGCAGAGAACAGCACTGTAAGAGAAGGAAAACTTGATACAAACCCTATACCAACCCGTTTGGCCAGCGTGGTGTAGTAGGCCAATTCCTCCTTTCAAAGGAGAGGCCTAGTCCAGCGTGGACTGCTAAAGGCTGACGATGATGAGAACACTCTTGTGAGTATATGTGAGTAGGTGCTGAGTTCGGTAAGTTGTAATTCAAAATGATTACTTTTATACTCGTATATCCTTTTACTTAAATAACAATACATTTGTTTGATCTGCTATGGATGGCTTAAATTATCACGTAACTTCAAGTTGATTCTGAAATGTAATTACATCACATAAAAATTTAAACTTTCATGGTATCTTTAATTTTAAATTGTTATTCGGGCTATATACTATGTACCTTCTACTCCACCTACCTTTGTTTCAAGAAACCGATATTTCTGCATTATTGCAAGAAATAATTCATAATTCGTTTAAAAAAATTTATAACAATTGTTAAAAAAAAAATATAGTAACAATTAATGAATAATTTTAAACTAATTATGAATACAAATTTATATCACAAATAAGTTACTTTTTAGTACATAAGCTAGTTACTTTTACTGCTTGATTGTTGTATACTTGCTTTTTTTTTTATTTAGTTGCAATTATATAAATTACTTAGTATTTAAGCCTTTTTTTTACGAGGTGGAAAATCCCTTCGGATCTCCGCGACACCGCATCTCCTCTTCCTCTGCGGCCCCACCGCGACGCAACAATGGTGTGCCCCCATTTGGTCGCGGGAGATAGGGCGCGCGGCAACGCAACACCGACACGCCACTCCTACCGCGACCACACCCGACTGCGAGGGACAGACAGAACTGTCCCCCGCACCCGCACTTTGGACGCATCCTACGCAGGCCTCACCCAAGCCCACGTGGAGCGTCCCCTCCCGGATTCCCACTTAGCTTCACCGTGGGTGTACCTGAAACCCATGGTTACTGAGCCCTCCCACCATGACAAGGTGGAGATCCCACGTGGGGGGGAGGTGAGTATGTAAGACTTAGTACAAAGGCTTAATTCAATGATTTATTGAATTAAGTACATTTAAATATGCACAAAAACTAAAAATACTATCAAACATTTTATGAATAATTGAAATGCCTGATTATTTTAATTTAGAAGAAGTTTGATTATTTTTGTTTTTTATGACTAAGTAGATTTTTTTATTTCACTTTTCAGTTTAAGTTTTTATAATTATTTTTTCAATTTTAAATGTTAAACCTGTTAGTGAAATAATAGTAAATGTTGATTAGATGGTATTATAATACCTAATAAATGTTGATTTCGTATTTCAGGTAGTTTTATTTTATTTGAATGGTCGATTCAAATAAAATATGGGTAAATGGTAATAAATTCATGGGTATTTGAATAATAATAATTGAGTTCCTACTAATTCTGAGAGTAACAGGATTGTTTTTTAGTCAGAATTCAATTGATCTATGAATTTAAATGGTTTTTAATACAAAAGAACTACATAATATGGGTTTTACGATATTAAATTTGAACATAAGCTTACGAAAAATGGATATACGACCTTTACAGTTTTTTTAAAGTACATTTTCATGGGGTGTATTAACCAAGAATTTATTTTTTCTTAGACGTAAATCCAAGCAAACTTTAAAACTAAAGAAGTTAGATAGGTTTTGATGATATAACCTTTTTTATTTGTAAATTGTAAGAACCTTTCTCATACATCATTTTTTTATAACTTCAAAAACAAAAAAGTTATGAATTTTATGTAAAAAAAATAGCATTTCTGCTCTCCTGCAAAGTCGGGTTTTGGTTTATACGACCTTTCTATGCAAAGGTATCAAAATATGGGTTTTAACGACAGTAAATGTCACCATAAGTTTACCAAAAGTGGATATACGACCTATACAGTATTTTTAAAGTACATTTTCATGGGGTGTATTAACCAAGAATTTATGTTTTCTTAGACGTAAATCCAAGCTTTCTTTACAACTAAAGTAGTTAGATAGGTTTTGATGATATAACCATTTTCATTTGCAAATTGTAAGAACCCTTTTTCATAAATACTTTTTTATAACTTCAAAAACAAAAAGTTTATAAATTTTATGTTAAAAAAAATCGTTCTTCTGCTCTCCTGAAGTCGGGTTTTGGTTTATACGACCTTTCTACCCAAAGGTATCGATATATGGGTTTTTACGACAATGAATGTGACCGTCAGCTTACCAAAAGTGGATATACGACCTATGCAGCTTTTTTAAAATGTGACCATAAGCTTACCAAAAGTGGATATACGACCTATACAGTATTTTTAAAGTACATTTTCATGGGGTGTATTAACCAAGAATTATTTTTTTCTTAGACGTAAATCCAAGCTAACTTTAAAACTAAAGAAGATAGATAAGTATTGATGATTTAACCTTTTTCATTCGCAAATTGTTAGAACCTTTCTCATAAACAATTTTTTATAACTTCAAAAACAAAAAAGTTATGAATTTTTGAATGTTAAAAAGAAATCGTTCTTCTGCTCTCCTGAAAAGTCGGGTTTTGGTTCATACGACCTTTCTACCCAAAGGTATCGATATGCAATAAGGATTTACGACGTCAAATTTAAACTATGCTTAGGTAATGCATTTAACACGTTAGGGCGTATAAACCATTTACAATAAACGACAATTTTTACGCCCTTAGTTCATAAAAATTATGGTCATTACATCATAACAAAACTACAAAAAGAAAACATTCGGCTTTTACACTGAAAATTTACCTTTTTTAAGAGGCCATGACCGAAAATTTCTGGGTCGTATTAACCATTTTTGTGCGAATTTCTGCATTTCATATATACAGATCGATAGAGAAAAAAATTCTGAGAAAAATGGTATATATAACTCAATTTGGCCAAAATGGTTTATACGACCTTTCTACCCAAAGGTATCGTTATCATCTGGTGGTGAGACGTCAAACCGAAAACTATCGCAGGATTTGTCCCAGCGTAAACCGAGAACCTTATGCGGTACAGACTTCTCAAACTCAATGTCTGGAGAAGCCTTATGAGAATCTGGTATGCGTGCGAGAACCTCCTTAGAGTTGCTTGTCCATTTGACAAGATCAAACTGGCCTCGCTTGAAAAGCTGAATAAGCTCTTCACAAAGCGAAATTGCTAGCGGAGCGGATATGACACTACAGGCAATGTCATCCATGTACAAAGCGGAAGTGGCAACAGCCGCTGCGGCGGGAAAGTGATCGCCTTCATCAGCGATCAACTGGCGAACAACTCGTAACGCGTGATATGGGCTAGACTTGAGTCCAAAGCAAACACGATTGAACTGATACACAGATAAAGGTTCTTTCTTGTCAAAACGATAAAAGACCCGTTGAAATCTACGGTCAGATTCGCGAACGCCGATATTGAGGAACATTTGGCGGCAATCAGCTGACAGAGCGATTTGGAAAAGACGAAACTTTATTATGATGTTAAATAAATCACCCTGTAGATTGGGGCCGGCATGCAAAATGTCATTAATCGACTGACCCGATGTAGTCTTACAACTAGCGTCTAAAACCACACGAAGTTTAGTAGAGGTTTTATCTTCGCGAACTACGCCGTGATGCGGGATATAATATGAGGGCAGAGAGTTGCACTCAAAAAACCTTTATCTATGTAGTCACGAATGACGTCATTATAGGCGCTGCGTAACTTAGGTAATGCATCAAGTTTACGTTCCAAACAATGGAAACGTCTGAGCGCAGCAGCGTACGAGTCGCCTAACGAATAAGGGTCACCACAGAATGGCAACGCCACAACGTATCTGCCACTGTCGTCACGAACAGTGGTAGCGCGGAAATGTTCTTCACACTCGAGATCTTTATGGCTCATCAAGGGCGGTGCGGTAACCTCTTCAAGCTCCCAAAATCGCTTGAGAAGAGATTCAATATTGTTTTCTTGAAGAACAGAGCAACAGCAAGACGTAACGTATTGAGAAGTATGTAATGTAGGTACGGTACCCATAATTACATACCCGAATACCGTCTCAATAGCGGGCGGTAAGTTATTTTGCTCACTACGTACCACTTTAGTAAGTAGCAAGTGCGGGAATATTGCGGCTCCGATCAAAACATCAATGTCTGCCGGATTCGCAAACTCCGAATCCGCTAGTGGTAATGACTCGAGATGTGTGAGGAGCGACACGTCCACATTAGCGTTTGGCAATGTGTCTGTAATACGTTCCACGATAAGCGAAGAAATGTTAAAATTAATGTCCCTATTAAAACGCGAATGTATTTTAATATCTACGGAACCTTTGCAATGTTTTTCTGATCCGCCTATCCCTCGGATTATTGAGTTAGTATTTTTAAAGTTATTCCATAATCCGAGGCGTTTGAACAATTCTAACGTTATTAAATTGGTCTGAGATGCGCTATCTAGCAGACAACGTACCATGTGCGGCGACTCATTGACATCATATATGATAACTTGCGCTGTCGCTAACAGAACAGTCTTAGACGCCATACATGGCGGCCTAGCACTGCTCTGATCACTACAAGCGCGCGAAGGCCGTCCGCGCGTGCGTGCCGCCCGCGCAATGGATGTCGTACACAACGATATCTCATTATTGCGAGGCGTGGAAGGCGCAGCTACCGTGTTCTGCACTTGCGTGAGTGTGTCAAGGTTAGCGGCTTGACTTAACAACCGGTTATTTTTATCAAAATGTAACAGTGTATGATGTTTTTGTTTACACGTGCGACATCTCGTTCAACTGGAACAATTACTCGTTTTATGTTTTATGCTTAAGCAATTAATGCAAGCTTTGTTATCTTTTACGCTTTTAAAACGAGCAATTGGATTTAAATCATTAAAGGTGGGTCACTTATAGTAATGGTCGTGCACTATATTACTGCACAGACACTTCTGTGAATTATTACTATTAGATTCCGAACATGTTACGTAAGATTGTGGATTAGGGACTGAGTTATTATTACTATTTCGCGATTTATTCAACCTTTGTTTGTTGTTGTTAGTGTTAGACGGGCCAGGTGAACCAGACTGCGTATTATGAAATATTCGACACTGATCTTTGATGAACGAAATAAAACTATCTAGTGTAGGTATTTTATTATTGCGTTCCGTCATCTCGAATGCGCGAATTGTATCAGTGTCAAACTTTTTTAAAGCGAGTTGAAGCAACATAAAGTCGGAAAGATCTTCTAATTTTAAATTCCTAAGAGAATTAACCGCGGTTACGAAGTTATCAATAAACAGCTGGAAATTCGAGACAGACGCGTTGCTGGACAGTTTGAGATTTAAAGCTTGGTCAAAGTACTTAGACGCTAGGACGCGCGTGTCTTGATGTCTGTCAAGTAGTGACTGAAATATGACCTGATAATTCTCAGCACTGGGTGTGACACCTGCAAATACAGACTGGGCCTTCGGTGACAGTTTACCTATTAAATAGTACAACCTGTCAGCATCTGTCAGAGAACCATTATCGTGCACCGTAGACTTAAAACTCGCATAGAATAACGGCCAATTTCGTATATCTCCGTCAAACGACATAATCTCGATTGGCGGTAATCTTGGTTTGCGGGCAACGGGCTCTGCTGAACATTTACCCTCCAATTGCGATTGTATACGCTTAATAATACAATAAAGATCTTCGAATGATGTATACGCCTGATAGTTCGGTTTTTCATCAGGATTGATAGAAAGTAATCTTGCGTTATAATCGTCTCACAACTTATGAAAATCCGTTCGAATACTATCTACTGTTATACAATAACTGAGAAATGCTTCGCTATTACTGTCAGACATAGATGCGGTTTTTGAGCATTCATAGATATTTTGAATGCGCTCAAATAAAATATTGCGTTTTGCTTCTAAGATTGTCATCTCTTTGTCTTCCGACACGCGTGACTTCTTTTGTTGTGACATGCTTACGTAAGTATAAGCTAATGAGAACAAAACAAAATAAGAATATCTAATGTATCTATTATTTTACCTAAGTAGGCAACACTTTAGAGCTGAGGAAATAAAAGTTGATTGAAATATGAGATTTATAAGACAACTATGATAGTTGCAGAAATAATAATTTAATAAGTAGGTAGCTACATAAAAGTTTACCTACTAATGCGGGCGGAAATAACCATGTGACGGTTATGTGAATATATTAGGAGTATAGCTAGGTGCTATAACTGCCTAGGTATAGCGGTATTACGTATAAAACGTAAATGAATCCGACTCGTATGGATCAAAAAAATGGCTCGGCTTTACACCGAAACCGTAGGGTTCTAGGCGACTTGGGAAGGATTAATGGAATGGACTGTATTAGGGCGAGTTCTGGGTCGCCTAGAAAGGAATAAGGGAAGAGGAGATGGATACGGGAGGAGGTGATTGAGTGGGTATAGGATATTTCAAGGATGGAAGGCACTTACCTTATACAGCCTTCTTCGTTTCTTTTCCTCCTGGTGTTTCGTGATGCAGCTGATTGTTTACGCTTCAATTCACCGTCACTCCCACTTGCGAGCGGTTTATATAATCACATACAACGGTGCGGCGCGGTACGGTATCGAGACGGCGTTCTCAGCGGGAGGAATGTTCTCGACTCACTCGCGTCCACGATCGCGTCGACGAAACAGGCGAAGGCAGTGCCTCTTCCAGTGAGTGGGATAGAGCGGGACGGAAATATGGTATCGCTCGCACTAGACGTGGAACGACTGATCTTGATGCGATTCGTTATAGATATGAAGGTAGATGGCGCTACCAATCATTTCATTTTATTTAAAATGATAAAAACAATGACTACTTATTGTAAAAAGACCTATCTTTTTACAACAAATTGTCGAGTAGTCCATATTATTTTCTATCTCGGTCGGTTTGTATATGTAAACATAGATGGTGTTGAGCAAATTACGTCATTTTCTGAATGGCGGTGTTAAGATTCTCCGAGGATTGATGAGGTTCTCGGTTAATTTTCTTTTGCTACCTCACACAGCTGGAGAAGGATACTAGAATATCCTGGTACTGTTATTCCCTCCCAGCCCAGCCGAGCAGAGTGTAAGGTAGCAATAAGAGGCCTGCCATCAAACACCGATCCCGGGGACATCGAGAGGAAACTCCGGGAGCTCGGATATATCCCGGAGTACGTCCGCGCCATACGGGCGCGCACCGGTCGTCCCGGCTACCTGTTCCACGCGCAGCTGCAGCTGACCCCAGACATCACGCCGGGCATATATCACGTCACAGAGTTACTCTGTATGCCCGGCGTCAAAATCGAGGCATGGCGCGGCAATTAAGGCCTCGCGCAGTGCCATAGATGCCAGCTGTTCTGGCACTCTTTGCGCAATTGCCACAAGTCCCCAGCTTGGAACACGCCGCGAAGGACTGCCCACACCCACTCAAGTCGCCACCCACCTGCGCGAACTGCGGAGGAGCACACGGCGAACAACATTGCCTGCCCGGTATTCCACAAGGAGGCGCGAAACAAACGAGCCGGCACTGTGGTTCGTACCTCCGCAGCCATGAAACCACAAATACCCACTGTAGCTGCCGACGAAAACGCCCCCGGCTCTCTCATGGCCGCTGCCAACCCTGGCCAGGCGGCAGTTGGTAGGAAGAGGAGGAGGCAAAGGAGACCCCGGAGCAAGTCCGTTGCGACAAACACGCAGCAGACCAAGAAGAAGGAACAGTCTACTGCACCTGTGGTCGCAGCCCCCTCAAGGGGGATGAAGGCAAAGCAGGCAGCAGCGCCAGCGCCGGTGCCCACCACGTCGACGCCGGCTCGAGTAGACCCGGTGATCACCATGGCCATCAGCGCGCTCAACGCCGTGCTACAGGCCCTGCAGGACGGGCGGGATCCGGTCCCACTCATCCTCAAATGCGTAGGCGAACTGTGCGCTTGTGGCCGCTAGTAGCCTACGCATTGTATACTGGAACGCCGACAGAGTGTCCCCCGAGAAGACCAGGCTCTTAAGGTTGCTGCTCTCCCAGCGGCAGGTTGACTTGCCCTCATCAACGAGATGCACCTTAAGGCCAGCTCCCCCCTCAAGATGCAAGGGTACCACGTGTACCGAGAGGACCACATCTCACCAGCTGGGACTGCGTATAGGGGATTAGCAGTCCTAGTGAAGAGAAGGATCGTTCACCAACCGCTGCCTGCACCAACGCTGCAGTTGTCGTACGCCCTTGGCATAGAGGTCTGCATAGATAGCCGCGCCATCCGTGTGTTTGCTTTCTACAAGCCGCCCAGCAACAGACTAGCGACGGCTGATGTTCACGCCCTGCTGGACTCACCGAACACGACCATAGTCGCGGGCGACTTCAACGCCAAACACACGGCTTGGAACTAGGGCTTGTAATATCGGAGAGTATTGAATTCCGGAACTGAGTTACGATATTGGAGTGTCAATTCCGGCATTCCGGTACTGATTCCGGAATCGGTATGCTCTTAAAAGATATTACTTTCTAATATAAAATAAACGTGTATAATGCCAAAATTAAACAAGTTTTAAACTTTTTATCAGTCTATAATTCGTCATACGATGGATAGATCAAGATTTTACAATTTTTTACAGTTTTTATTAATTAACATGCCATAAATATTCAAGTAGCAAAAAGTTAAGAAGAAAAATAGTATTATTAAACTTTATTATAAAATCCTATAATCAATCTAAAATTTACATTAATAACCAGACCGTTTCTCAAATCAATAAAATTCCTAGCCCATGATTTGCCAACGTGTCATGTAAAGTAGCGTGTTAGGTGTACCGTGTAAGACTGACCGATATGATATGATAACATTCAAAACACCATTATACACTAAAAAACTCGGCATAATCAAGGTGCGCGTCAAACCAGCAAAGTTAAAATAGGATTGGGTGGGATATGTCTGTAGGATACATCTCGAAAAGTGGACATACATCACAATGGATGAAACCCTGACGGCGACACAGGTGTAGGCCGAAAAACGATGGCGGCATGGCTTGATACTTTTCTAGCAGACTGGCAAGATAAAGCCAAAGATTTATGGAGGACTGTGTGGGAGACCTTAGCCCAGCAGTGGGACAGTAACGGTTAAAATGGATACAAATATTACTAAACTTTAAAATTACATTTGGGAATTATGTGAGAGATAATGCACTCTCCTCATTTTATGGGTTGTTGGTTGATCGATTCAATTGTTGGAAAAATCGTATAGCGAGAATCAATAAAATTTTTGAAATAGATTTTTTCCCTTATAAAATTGTTCAATTGCCAAGAAGTGATGATCTATTGGAGCAAGTTACAGGCACTAGGAGGTGTAGGGGTATGAGAAGATGTTGTGTTGTGTGAGATAAAATAAAGAATCCCGGAAACGAAATATATACATTTACTGTGGTACCACATAATTTTAAGAACTAAACCTCAGATCCGTCTAATTTAGCAACCATCTTTCGCGAAGTACCTATGTGATCTAAATGTTCGCTGTTCTCAAGCAGCAGTAAGCTCTAACGAATAAAGATATAATTATGATTATAACGATTGAGACCGTTGTCGGTTGTTTATCAGGCACCTTTCCATCATTGTTTGCAATTGTTGACAGTAAAATTTGCTACTGTGATACGCTGTCCAGATCTTGGGAAGCTGAAGTGCCAGTACCGGGCCCCCAGACAACAAACAGTACTTTTTCTGAATTAACTTTCTCTTGTGCAAGGGTTGGCCCGTTCTCCTTGGTTCAAGCCCTTTGATTTCTATTGTCGGACCGGATCCATTTTTTCAGCACAAGAAACGATAGGTTTCAATATTCTCTCTATATCGTGACGGTTGAGTAAACTCACATAGCACTCAATGGGAGTTTCTTATTTCTGCAATTGTTTCTTTTTTAATTTATTTTAAGGGAATAAGAATTGTTTCATAAATCGTTACTAACACCGAAGATAACTCTGATGTGGTTTGCATAAGATATGCTTCCATGATTACATTTCATTCTTCATCGTCAACTATGATCACGGATCGTTCATGGAATTAGCAAAAGTCATACACAATAAGGGGACATGGGAAACAAGGGGGAGCGCGGAGTCGCTGAGGAAGGAATGGTGACCTAACACTGAGTATTATTGGCCACGTTCCCAAAACAATATTATCTAGAAAAGTCACTTTGTATTATCTATGAATACCGGAATTACGATATTTGGGCCCTCAATTCCGGTATTATAATATCGGAAAAAAAAACGCCCGAAATTCCGGAATTACGAAATCTCGGAATTCCGGGATCCATGCCCTACTTGGAACTCCACCACCACCTGCCCTGACGGCCGCCGTCTACAGGTCGATGCAGACCACAACGGCTACGACGTGCTGGGGCCAGAAGTCCCGACGCACTATCCGTACCAGGCAGCCCTCACACCAGACGTCATCGACGTGACGGTCATCCGCGGCCTGCCGACCGCACCATCGATCGACGTCCTGGGCGACCACCTCCTCTCGAACCACCAACCCGTACTTCTCACACTGTCGAGTGCTCCGGCTCGAACAGTGTCGCCACCCTCTCGACACCGCCAGGATTGGCAAGCATTCGCCGATTACATGGCGAAGCACGCGCCATATCGCCGGATCGAGACCCACGCAGACGTCGACACACTCGCTGAGCAACTCAGCGCTGTGATCAACACAGCGCTTCGAGTCTCGCGTCTTGACGCTGCATCGACACGCCGGCCTCCCCAACTCCCGGCCCACATCATGGCGATGATTGAGAGGAAGAGGAAGCTGAGACGCCAATGGCAACGCACCCGATGCCCGACCATGAAGTCCCAGCTCAACGCTCTGGCTGCGAAGATCTCGAGTGCACTGGAGACAGTCGCCACCGAGTCCTGACACCGCACCATCGAGCGAGCAGGTCAAGACTAATCAGACATCCACCGCCTGTGCCGCCAGCTCTCCGGGAAGCAACCTCCAATTAGGCCCCTCCTGGCTAGTGACGGTACTCCACGTTACCGCCCGGGGACCGAGCGGAGATCTTTGCCGACCACTTGGAGACCCAGTTCCAGCTGAATCCAGCTTCCGACATGAAGCATGTAGAAGCAATACAGCAGAGTCTGGAGTCCTACTTCCAATCGCCGATAGCCCCCACGGATGACCCAGTAGTCTTTTCCCGGGTCATGTCGACAATTTTCAATGAGATTTTGTGGCCGTGTGTTTTCTTACCATGATTTTTTTTATTTATAGACTCACGCCTGTATCCTCGAAGGGGTAGGCAAAGGTGTTATATTACATCCACATTTCGCCATTAATTTTAAGGTCCCACGTAATATATATAACGACTGTCTACACTAATATATATAACATATTTAACGACTGTCAGAACGGTTTTCGGAGAAACAGGTCGACCTCCCTAGCTGTATTTAAATATATACAAGAGGCGCTTAACATCATAAACAAAAAACAATATGCATTAGGAATCTTACTAGATATGACAAAGGCCTACGATAAAGTTACTATTTAATAAAATGTACAAAATAGGCATAAGAGGAAAACCTTATGACTGGCTTACATCATACCTAACAAATAGGCAACAACTTGTAGAAATTGAATACTACGATCAAAAGTCTAACAAAATAGTAAACATTCACTCCAACACAATAGACATCAAAACATCAATACCTCAAGGCAGTGTTTTGGGATGCCTATTATTCCTCATTTATATAAATGACTTGCCTAACACCATCCAGGGTCCATGTGTTTTGTTTGCAGACGACATTTCATTACTCACCCCATGTAAATCAGAATTAAACCTCAATGAAAAGTTAAACTCCATACTTACCAGAACTATACATTGGATGAAAAACCATAATCTCCAAATAAACTTCAATAAAACCAAATTAATATGTTTCCACCCCCATCAAAAAACACCTCTTAATATAAATTATTCTATTGAAGGGTCAACCATAGAAGTTGTCAAAGAATTTACACTGCTAGGTATCACTATTGACTACCAAATAAATTGGAAACAACATATAAATAAATTAAGAAACAAGCTAGCAAAATTTACATATGCGCTCCGCACAGAGCACCACCACTAGAGACCGCATTAGCTAATATTTGTTTTGATTCGAGTTCACTAAATTTGCGGACTGCGCGGGATGCGCGGGGCGCACGTAATGCGTTGTGATTGGCTATTGCAAGGTCAAACTTAGGACATGCACTCTAGTGCACTGTACCGTAGTGATGGGACAGGGACGGAATATTGATCGATAGAATTTGGTTTGTATTGATTATATTATTGATATATTATTATGGATAATAAATGTTTCTTACCCGTCCGTTAAATATTATAAAGCATTTTTAATAAATATGTTTTTACCCATACATTAAATATTATAAAGCATTTTTAATCTTTGATTTTGTGTATAGACAAGCTTCCGTCACTCTTCAGTGCGTAACGCTATAAGTGCTAGTGATGAAACGGATAGTGGTTTGGCCGGGTACCGGATAGCCGGATATCCTGCCGAACATTGACAACAAAAGTAATCGTCCATGATCATGGAAAATACGATCTCATGTAACATTGTTTTTTTACTTGAAGTTAAAGCAAATTGATCATGCATGACCATAAGTAACCTGACGACTATATTTGGTGGTCAGCTAATTTTATACTCTAACTACTCTGTAATTGAAATTTTGGCACTCTGTAGCAGTTTAAGACTTAATTTTTAAGCTGGTCTTGTCGATGAAGAAATGTGAAAATAATTGTTGCCACATAAGAGCGGATAATCATCGATTTTTCATAAAAAGTTACTATCCGGTATCAAGTATCCGACCAGATTCTTAAAGTTGTGTCTCTCCGATACCGTAAGAGTACCTATCAGGAGTCACCTAACTTTTTCGGGTGTTGCGCTTCGGGTAACATGTTGTCGCGTATAACCCAATGTCATCAGGTATCCCGCAATGTCATCAGGTGTCCCGCAATGTCGTCGAGTGTCACCCAAAGTCATACAATTTAAAACGTCGGTGGCAGTCCAATACCGTTAAGTATCACCTAACACAATCAGGTACCACCGAATCCTACCGGGTATCAGCCTTTGTCGTCGTATGTCAACCAATAGTATCATCAGGTGTATCGACAAACTCCATTACGTTGGTGATCCGTCAATACTATCGGATCCCCTAATACTATCGGGTTTCAGCTAGCACTATTAGGTGTCACCTAACGCTATCGGATGTCATCTAACCTATCAGATGTTACCAGACACTGCCGGGTGCTACCCAATGCCGTCGCGTGTCACCTAATGCCCTCGGGTTTCAATCAATGTTGTCAATGGGGATCGGCTAATACCATCGGACAACCCCATACTATCGGGTATCACCCAATATAGAAGGGTAGCACCCCGATATAGGAGAGAGTCACCACAATACCGTTGGGTGTCACTTAACACTATCGCGTGTCATCTTACACGACTTTCAGGTGTCACATTTAATAACATCATGTATCACACACACCCCGAATACAGTCGGGTGTCACCCCAATAGCGTCGGGTGTCCCCCACTACCATCGGGTAACATCCAATACGGTCGAAAGCCACCTCAACACTGTCGGTTTAAAATTACGCATGTCTACAGCATTTATTTATGCATAAGAATACTTATCTAAACTGAAAGATCTCAAATTACATAATTCCACTATTCTGAAATATCTCAAATTCTTTGTTTTTTTAAGACGTGGACACACCCACAACCATCCTGACTAGGTTTTTGTTAAGAACATTTACGTCAGAAAAAGTGAAAATATCTACGTAATATCCCTTATTTCCTCTTCTTATGTTTAGGTCAGGTTTAGGTTTAGGTTTACTTGCCCCGCCCCACTCTCCTCGCTTCCTGCCACAAAAATGGCCATGTTTGGCCGCCGAGTCAAGCCAAATACTCACACTGTGTTATGATCTTCGTAACATTACCACGAAAAATATCGACAAAAATATTGACTTCGAAATCACAACACTATCGATACACGTGCCAATGTTAGACAAGGACGACTATTGCAATTTACGTAATGAGTGTGAAAAGGACTTTTCTAAAAGACATCAACGAACGCATTATTACTATTATTGCGCACGATTTGGTAACCAGTATAAACTGAGCTCCGATGCACTGGTTGTGGGTTTTATTTATGAATAAAAACTTACTTACCGATGAAATGTTAAACCATCTTTTTGATAATTTGACGTCTTGGATGTCTTACCACACCATTTTACCGCACAGGTAGCCATTTTTACGTGTTTTGGGCACTAAATAATTTTCAAATATGAACACAACGTGTACACGCATAAGGGTCACAGACTTGGCCGACACTGATGTTTTGATTCGTGCCGTTACTTCATATACTTCCGAAACCACTAATGTCTCGCGCGCGTTAGTTGCCTGTTATTAGGTGTCTAGTGGGGGTGGTCTGTGGCGCTCCGTGAAATAAAAAAGACCACTGATTTAACCACCGCACTCACCACCTATTACGCCTACGCCTACTCTTGGTTATCTTATGGAGTAATCCTGTGGGGAAATAGTACCGACGCAGCCACCATATTCATCCTACAAAAGAAATTACTACGAATATTAGTTAACATAGAAACAACAGAATCATGTAAACCATATTTTCATAATCTCAAAATTCTAACCTTACCTTGCATCTATATTTTAGAAATAAGTAAATTTGTTCTTCTTCACAAAAAGAGAAGATATACAATCTAGAATAACTCTAAGACACAAAGATAGATTGGTATTACCATCTTCACACCTCACTATGCACTCCACAAGCCCGTATGTAATGTCAATAAAGATTTACAATAAGCTGCCAGAAAGTATAAAAAAGGAAACTAATTACAATTCATTTATAAATAAATTAAAACTATTTCTGCATAGTAAAACTTATTATAATGTCAAAGATTTTATGAATGACACCACAATAAAAATCTAATAATCTAATCCATTGCTTAATATTTTAAATAATAAATTATCGCTTACACTTACATATTTGACATAACGATTCAGTATAATATTAAAATGCACAAACAAAATAATTTTATTATATTAAAAATAAACAATTAAATATATAAAAATAAATAGTTACTTACTCTACCAATTATAATTTTTATAGTAATATAGAGTGTACTTTGACTTAATTATAAATATATTTAAATACATAGAATATATTCCTCTCTACTATTCTAAGACCCATTTATTAATTTTAGAAAACAATCTATTGAATGTTATTTATGAACAAATGATTTTATTATAAACTATGCTGTGCCCAACAGGGTCCATAATTGTATCTAGCTTAAGAATTTATGTACCTTCCACCTGTAAACACATTATGGAAAAGCAATAAAGTATTGAAGTATTGAAGTAATAGGGGGTGAGCCTATTGCCGTACCGGGCACATTACCAGACTCCGTGCTGCTACTGAGAATTTCCTAACGGAAAAACCCAATAACACTGCCCGACCCGGGACTCGAACCCGAGACCTCCCAATACCACGAGCATATTTATGCCGCGAGACCAACGAGGCTATTCTCAAAATATAATATAAGAGATTTTAATCATCACTACATAGTACAAAATAAAGTCTGCCTTCTGTCTGTATGTCCCTATGTATGCTTAAATCTTTAAAACAACGCAACAGATTTTAATGCGGTTTTTTTTAATACATAGAATGTATAATGAGGAAGGTTTATATGTATAATACATATAATATGGCGGTACGAAGTTCGCCGGGTCAGCTAGTATTATAATATTAGAATATTCTACAGATCAAAACTTTGCCTCGTCATCTTTTACCTGTCATGCAGATCTAGTAGTAAGTTGACAATCAAACATACCAAAGACCTATTAAACTTTCAGATAGAACCCACTTTTCTAGCCAAGAAAGTCGCACAGACACATAAGAAACAGCCATCTTGAAATCCTACAAAGTCACTGTAATGACGCAAATTTTGGTGCGGTAGTGTACATAACATGGGCAACGCTAACTGAGTGTTTGAACCTTCATAAAAGTATCGAAATGGATCGTAAATATGAAATGGCTACGAACGATCATTCAGTACTCCGGTGTCATGTAAAATAACCTCTTTTTGTAAAGTGGGGTCAGACGAAACACTGTTCAAAGGCACATTAAGTTTGGGTTTTTGTTTTTATGTAATATTGAGTTATTCCTTTGCATATATCAGGATTTGTTTTGTTTAAGAGTCTCGCACTACTTTTGTTAGAATAAATATTTCACCTTGACAACTATATTTTATATTTCGTTATATTTATAGACTTATGCTGCAGGATTTTCTTGGATTTACGCAAATGTTACACATTGAAATTAAACTAGAGTTTACGGATTTTATCGCGTTATATTGGTTTCACTTGTTATTACATTTAAACCAAAAGATCTAGAAACTACATTTTTATTACCAGCCGACGTTTCGAATTCTTTACAGGATTCATGTTCACGGCAGACTGAGGTGATTTTTGTCTTTATTTCTTGAATGTATAAGTTATCTCAAAGTACCCGAACATTTTTCAACTATTGGTGTTACTATTTACGCAGAATGAGCTCACAGTGTACTTAGGTCTTCTGGTGACTTTGTCCTTCTTGGGTTTCATTAGCCTTATAACAGGGTCCCAAGCTGGAGGAACATTCCAACCGTCTTCCCTATTGAAATTAGGATGTTTTTTAATTTCAATAGCTTCACGTATCATCCTTGGAAGAAAATTGTGTTCTTTTGCGAGTATCTGTGGTTCCTCAAATCGCAGATAGTGGTTGGGTCCTTCAACGTTTCGTTTGGTCCTTGTTCCACATGTTCACACACAGCAGACTTTGTTGAGCATTTATGTTTTATGTCAGCCATAGCTCTTTAAGTCGGATGCCTATGCTTCTCTTGCTTTGTCCAATGTATGAGAGCCCGCATTCACAGTCTATTTTGTAGACACCGGCCTCTTGCAAGGGTAACTGACACTTGACTGTTGGTAGAAATTGACATATCTTCGTTGGCGGCTTGTAGTAAGTTTTGATTGAAGCTCACTTTAAGATGTAGCCAATTTTGGCGGTCACGCCCTTGATGTATGGGAGGATAGCAGGTAGTCTTTCTACTGTGGCTGATTTTTCTTTCTTCAGGGATCTGTGACAGTGGCGCGGTGGTCGGAGCTTGTTGTCTTGCAGAACTTGCCAGACATGTTGAAGCTCAGCGTCCAGGCGTTTCTTGTCACAGATCCCCCGGGCTCTCTGAAACAGAGACATTCCTACAGTAGCTAACTGTTTAGGATGGTAGTGAGATTCACCGTTTAAGTACCTATTTGTATGGGTCTTTTTTTCTATACACAGTGTGGCTTAAAGAGTTGTTTTTATTCCTGATAACAGGTACATCTACGAAAGCTAAAGAATTGTTTGCCTCTAATTCCATTGTGAATTGTTTGGTTATTAATGGAATTAAAATGTTTTAGGAAAGCATTAACACTATCTGTTGGTAAAATTGTGAAAGTGTCATCTACATACCGCTTGTAGAACCTCGGTGTAATGGTGGCAGTCTGCAGGGCTCGCGCCTCAAAGTCCTCCATGAAGATGTCAGCGACAACAGGCGATACTGGAGAGCCCATTGCAACACCATCTACTTGTATGTAGTACTTCTCGTCCCACAACAGATAGCCTGTTGTCAGGCAGTGTTTGAGTATCTCTGCATATTCCTCAGGCATGTTGTTTTCTGTCAGCTTCCTTCTAGTTATTTCTATAGAGTCATGTACTGGTATGCATGTGATAAATGACTGTACGTCAAAACTAACCATAGTTTCCTTGTATATAAGATTAATCGAAACAGCTATTCTAAACTAAATAAAGTAATATATTTACTGTCAGCAGCTTACATACGCGAACATTTTATAACATGCAATGTAGTTAACAAGCAGAAACTTCGATTATAATGTTAAGTCTTTTTGTCGAACTATCATTATTGAGACGTTTTTCAACATTTCTAACACTACGTACGTTGGCAACTAGATAACATGTTATCCAAATGAAAGAAAAAAGTCTTCATACTGTTCGTGTGACTCTTCTGGCGATAATTGTTTTGAAGATAATTCAGCGTAAGCTGTATCCTCAGTGAACGTTAAAACAGATTCTTTTATGTTGAAGATTTTATGACCCTTTCTTAGAAGGACTACAACGAACCAAAATATAAAGAACCTTTTTGAAATCATTTCATTTATCAATATTGTCATGGTTGTGACTAAAGAAACCTTCCTCTGTAATTTAGGAGATACATCACGCTCTTTACATTTTGGCCGAATAATTTATATTCTGTTCTACTAATCAATTGCAATCAGTCTTCCACAACGCAAAAGAACAGCGTGGCGGATCTTCACGTAACTGAAACTAAATACTTATCGTACTTCACAACTCAAAAGAGATAAGAATAAGAAGACGTCACACTGTTTTCAGGATATAATGAGGATAGTGGCTTACAGTCACTTTTGTCAAAGATATTTACGACAGCTACAGGACTTCGCACGAGCAATGCCAAGGGGCAGTAAAACTAAATGATATTAAAAAAAAGCTTGGTGGTGCGTCCTGAGGTCTCGAATCTGAGAACCTATGCGTGGTTATTTTTTAGTCTCCCAACGCGCCATTGCTATCCCACTAAGTTGAGAACGACCAAGGCTTCCGGGCTAAGTTTTGTAGTCCGATCTGATACTGATTAATTTAAAATCGTCGAATCGCATACCAAAACGTCGTCGGCCAAGGGATGACAACTGCTAGGGTAGCCAAGCCATTATTTTTAAACAAAATAAACTGTTATGTAAATATGAACAAATTGGCAAAGTCTAAAAGTATTTATTTAGCTAACTGCTTCAAATCTGAACGAAAATAGTGACACGTGTCCTATTTAGCGCTTAAGATGCTTCATGCAATATTTAACGAAAGTAATATCACTTTATCTCAGAAGTCGCAATAGGCTTACCAGGTTAATATCGAATGGATTCAAATGTGAACATTTTTCACGCCCCCGAAATTCATAAGCAGGTAGACTCTTGTTCCAACATAATATACCAAACTAATAGCGGATACGAGAAACTCATTTCAACCCAATACGTAATTGTGTTTGAACAAATTCAAATTGCCATAAGCCCGATGCGCGAACTTTGATTATCCATTATTATTTTGTTGAAATTTATCTAGGGACTAAACCACAGATATATGTGTTGAAACAAAATATGTGTATCATAAATTATAATTTCCGCTGTTCTGGCGACCGGAATGCGCAGAATATATAGGTGAGTAATAAATATCTACGCGTATTGTATATATTCGAGCTATTGTTTTAAGATGAATGTGAAGTTATTTATTGACTTTCATTTATTTATTGACATTTTTTATAGAGCTGCTCGAATGTATTTATCTATCATAAATGTTACAACTTCATGTAGACAAAGCGAATATAGGTGGTCTGGGTATAATGCCTCGCATTATAACCAAGCTAGTTTAGGATGTAATCCTTTACATTATTTATCAAAATTAATAATTATGGCTTTGAAGTGGCGAGTGACAAACCGTATTCGCTTGCCTAACGGAGCTATGCATGGTCCTAGTCCAAGTGCCAAATTGTTCCCATAAGTGATGATGCGCTCCTTTATAGAAAGCGCACTCTGCGCATTGTTGAGTAAAAAAAATTGGTTGCCTGTAAAGTCGGTATACGGGCAAAAGTTTTACGTGACAACGACTTTGAGTGGTAAAATAATTTTAATGTGAATATTCATTCGTATAGTAGGAAGAAGGATGAAAGACACGTGCCTTTCACTTTTTATGTCTGTCTCTCTCGCTCTTAGGCGGGACGCGTGCCTCTCACTCGCTCTCATTGTGAGCGCATAACGTGAGCGGAGCGTAACGCAGTTTCTTGAAGTGTCACCCGGCAAACCAATTTATAAGACGTTGTCACGTCAAAAAAAAATTATAATACAGCGTAATTATTACCGTTCGTCTAAAATAAATAGAGGTGATAGATTGAGAATACGAGAATATACGAAGAAAGGTATATTCTCGTATTGAAAGGAAAAAATCTTGTGTCACCGGCTGACTAACAGACAAACTACGGCCAAAACTATTAGTCGCAAGAAGCTGAATTTTGGCATGAATGTTCCTTGGGGACCGTAAGGGTGACAAAGATGCCCGAAATTCTAAAGGGCTTGGGCAGAAAAGGTTTAGTTTAAAAAATGTGCGGGCCTAGCTGCGGGCATACCCTAGTTTGAACTAAATTAAATAACATAATTATAATAGGTGCCCCATATAGTTGCACACAACGGCGTACCAAAATTACATATATAAATTTAGTATATAATTTTCCAACAATTATTTAAATGATTAACAATATAATTAAACTAAGTCTTAAAATAATAAAAAAAACTAATTAAACATAATTATATTAAATTACATCTAAAAATTATTTGTACAACGTAGACATGAACATAAATGCCTAAATTATTGTTTTTTTTGCTTTAATGTCACAACAAAAGTATAGATGCATATTAACTGGTTATGTGGTGTAACACAGTGAATTTCTTGTTAACGAAGAGTCCAAGAGATACCCATAAAGATTGATCCAACGTTAGCAAACATGTAAACCGCTCGTTGCACAATAACCATAAACCTTTATGCTCTCCCAAAAGCTTAGATATTCCTTTGTAAAGCCACAGGTTGATTGCATGCAACGGTGCATAGTTCCATTCAAAATTGGACGTAGTATCTGAAAAACTTTCCAGCCCACAAGCTTACCATTTTGAGATAATTGCGATTAAAGTTCAATCTTGTATTACTCTATGAAATTTTATCTTTTAATTACCGATACTTTTGTATGTTAAAGTGGACATGAATTAGTTTCATAACATAATTTCATTATTAAAATAACAGTAGGGCCACCAAATTTTGACAGTTAGTAAATAGCAATCACGTGACTTTTTTGGTATCAGTAACTCTATTTTTATATTGTGGGTTGGAACGTTTTTCAGAAACTGCTTCCAATTTACCAATACACTTCTTTCGATAAAAAAAATACAACGACGAATTCTAGTTTAGATTTTGAATATTTTCGAGTTTAGAATGAAAAAGATACTTGCTTTTTTACTGAAGGTCAGTTTTTACTTTAGATAGGCGATTCCTTTGTGCCAGTACTGTTTGTTTATTTTTTATTTTTTTATATTTATGTAGAAATCATAATTTTACAGAGGTTGCATTTGGATGGGTAATCGCTAGTTGTGGAATTGATATCAGAGCGTTATCGTGCACCGGAGGACGGTAAGACCAGTACTAAGGCAATTGCAAAACTCATTATCAATCATTCAAGTCATTGCAACATTTTCATTACATCTCAGTTTTTTTACAGATTTTTTGACTTTATATTTAATTTCCTTTCGCTCCAAATTCAACGAAGTTAGAAAAGCGATTTTATTTCCATCCAAGACATGAAATATTCATAGCCTTTTTACGTTCGCATTAGTATAGAAAACGCCCATAAAACCCACTAATTTTATAGCCAAATCGTTCACGGCTATAACAGCTTACATTCTAATAAAGTCATATCCTGATGTAACACTGTGTAATAACATTTATTTGGTACGAAATCAGTTCAAGAGTTGGAGTCAAAATCGACTAACGACCGGATACGACATCAGCATATTATACCACAGTTTATTTCATGTAACATGCAGTTTGCGGTCTCAACGACTCACCTCGATCCGAATATAGCTGTTTGAATCGCTTCTAAAGCTCGCCATGTACGTAATAGCACCACTTTTTTGGTTATTCGAACGATCACAACAAGCAATGTATGAGTGTTACGATTTTAACGACCGTACCTCAAATTAATTTTACTATGAGATTATTTTGTGAAATGAGAGATTCTTGAGTATTATTATGAACAGTTAATATATATTAGAGAGATAGAAAGTGTAACAGTTGCAGCACCTTACAAAATGTAAATTAAGTGTATTATGCAAAACCTGGCGATGTAAAAGAGTGACCGTGAGTTTTATTGCCCGTTCTTTCTCATGGTTCTACGCCCTTGCTTTGCGAACGTGGCAGTAAATGTAGAATCATTAAGTAATTATTTTATAAATTTAGTATTTTGACGTTCATAAGCGTCACATTGGGAAACAAATGAATAAAGGATTTTGAATTTCTATTTGTTGGGTGGCAGATGTTTCTTGATAGGAAAGTCATTACGGATATTTAAAACATACTTAAATTATACTATTAGGCGTGATTGTGTTCTGCTATGTCCATATTAATCAAGTAACATAATATGACATTGTTTTCAATGTGCTTTCACAGCTACAGACGGATCAATTAAATTGGAATATTTGGAATATACTATAGTAAAACTGTAGAGGTGAAAATAATCTGTACATTAAAGATATTTTGACGAAAATTTGCTAAAAAATCTAGGAAAATGCTAAAAAGCAATATTTAATATTTTTTAGAATTTATGTCTGTCTGTCTGACTTTCCCTATATTGCTAAAGATCTCTAAAATGGCGAAATTAATTTCAATAAAATTAACACTCATGTACAAAGTCAAAATCCTTTATTCACTTAGATCACAAAGTGACACTTATGAACGTCAAATTTAAATCATTATTACTGTATGCTTCTACATTTACATTTACTGCCACGTTCGCAAAGCAAGGGCGTAGAAGCATGAGAAAGAACAGGCAATAAAACTCACGGTCACTCTTTTTCATCGCCAGGTTTTTAATAATACATAACAATTAAACTTTTGTAAGGTGCTGCAACTGTTATACCCAGAGGTGGCTCGTGAAAGATTATATTGGGTGTTCACTAAAAAAAAAAGATGAAACTGTGAAACTGCTTATAATTTATTTTGTGTATGCTTTGTCGATACCTACCCGAACCGTCCACGCAGTATCAACGCCGGCGCCACTAAACAAAATACACGGAAAACAAAACCGCTTCTTACTTCCTTCGCATTTTCGCAACCACATAACCAAAGCGTTTTATCATATTGGTAGTTTTTTTTAGTTTTTTATAAAGTTTACGCTGTTATATTCCATATTAGTTACACAATTTAACTGTCTTTCTTAAACATATACACACGATCACACATACAATTAACAATATTTTAAACACCAATCCTTTTCTAATTACCAACGCACTTGCAGAGAAATGTTTTGCTTTTATTTACATTCAAATGATACCGGCAAAACACTATTTAAAAAAAACGGCGCACACGTTTTAATTTTTCTTCGTGACAAATGGTCATATCATTTAGTCGTGTAATATATTCGCGCATGCGCACCTCGTCAAGCTAGCCAGGAGCGCCGCTCCGTATTTGCCTTATTTCTCATACAAATCTTTTGTGTCACGCGCCCAGCGCATAGAACGCTCTCTCTTTCGCACTCATTACATTTCAGTATAAAGCGTTGTACTAAGCTTTCGTCAACCAAGAGCGCTGTTATGAGCGCTCCTCTAAACAAAAATACCTATGTATGTTTCAAGAGTGTTGACAAATCACAAAATTATGATAAACAGTTTAGTAGTCAAATACTGTGCATAGGGTTTCCATCAGGGTGCATAGGGTCCTCAAGAACTTAGGGTCCCAAGTCATTTGCAAGTGGTGCACCTGCCGATCAACGGACGAGGCTCTGGCAAACAAAATATCCCGATGAGCGGCAGTAGGCTCGCCACCTATTACGTGGGATCAAAACACTGGCGAAACGTGGGCGTTTAATATGCCTCTGCCTACCCCTTCGGGGAAACAGGCGTGAGTCTATGTATGTATGTAGTCAAATACTTATTTGTAGATATGCATTATAGAAAAGAGAATAGGTGTGTATTAAAATATTGAGCATGTTTATAGAATAAGTTTATATGAGTTGTATACATATAATTTATAATTTTGGGAGTTCACTGCTCCAGCGCTCCTTTGAACGAGCCGCCACTGGTTATATCTTCTATGTTACTTGTATATATTTACTTTACATGATACTCAAGCACAATCAAGTTAAATTTTGATGTTCATTTAGTTAGCCTCCTGAACATAGACATGGTGAAACAGGAGCATCCGCTTACATTATGCACCTAACAATGCAGGCAATCCGCGCAAATGTTCAGAACCATGATGGAAATGATGAAGTTAAATATAAATGAAAAATTATACCAGCCCATAAGACCGCCATCGACAAGTCATCGCAAGTAGCACCCGTTCACGAGTATGATGCATGTGCCAGCCATCATCCCTCTCGCCACATCAGAGGGACAGGCATAGAGATATTAGAATAGAGTGGCAGAGTGGGGCCTATTCGTGTCCGCCGGTGGGAGAGAGAACGCAACATTAAAGGCCCTCTGCATCTCTCTCTAACAATACATGCACAACATCAACATTACGCAGTGGCGTGCTACTTGTAACTATTATTTAAATCAGTTTATTAGTAATCAATAGTTTAAAAGTTGTTTTTATTGATACACGAAGAGAGTTTGAAGTGACAAAAAAGTTTATATATTTTTAAACTATTGATTACTGATAAACTGATATAAATAATAGTTACAGGTAGCACGCTACTGCGTAATGTTGATGTTGTGCATGTATTGTTAGAGAGAGATGCAGGGGGCCTTTAATGTTGCGTTCTCTCTTGCACCGACGGACACGACACAGTATTGAGTTAGGTACTGTTCTGCCACTCTATCCTTTATATCTCTATGGGGACAGGGATGACCCGACACACGACGCCACCACAAGAAATGACATTTTAGTGAGCATGACGACAACGGAATACGAACCGGCAGTAATAAAATTAACAATCTGTTGGTATACTGACCATGAACGCGAATTACCTCTATTTTCCAGATCATTAATATTAGCATAAATTTGTGAAAACTTGTGAAGAAATGCAAATGTAGTACCCATATTTAATTGACGTGATACCTTTTGAAATACAACCACCGATCCAACTCATTGAGTACAAGACAATAAAATTAAACATAATAAATAAATAGTATCTAACGACATGAAAGACATCTAATGATGTGGTGGCGATTCCAAAAAACATCATTTACTTATATAATTTTATTGGGAATAGAATCATATTTAATTACATGTCATGAAAATTTTAATATTATCTACCTATTTACCTAATAATTATGTGAATACTGAAACAGATTATTTCCAAGCGCATTTGTCATTAAGATAATCATTTAAATTGTAATTAGCCTTTTGCATTAGGTTACTTTTAATCGTTGTCTTAAATGTGCTAAACGTCAAGTCTAAAATACATATCGGTATCTTGTTGTAGATACGTAAACTTTGTTCTATAAAAGAATTATGAGCTTTACACAAACAGAAATACGGAACACATAATTTATGTCTATTTCTGGTATTAATAGAGTGAATATCACTATTCTTTGAGTATGAATTTATATTTTTACGCATATGCAAAACACTGGCATAAATATACCGAGACGCTACGGTTAAAATACCGATTTCCTTAAACGAGCCTTAAATCCTTGAGCGAAACTCTTGTTCGTAATTGGTAAATGGCCCGAACTGCTCTTTTTTGCAATATAAAAGTACCTTCGATATCAGCAGCTCTACCCCATAGTAATATGCTATAATGACATAACACTATGAAAATAGCCAAAATATACCTATATAGCCTAGCCGTATCGACATCTGTTAAACTACGCACCTTCTTAATGGCATAAGCAGCCGAACTAAGTTTCGCTGACAGATATGTAATGTGTGCGCCCCATTGCAACTTCGAATCAAGTGTTATTCCTAGAAACAACGTAGATTCAGTTGTTTCCAGTACATCACCATTTAAAACGATGTTAGTACCAAGGTTTCTGACGTTTGGCAAAGCAAACTTAACACATTTGGTTTTTTTGGCGTTCAGTACTAAGATAGTATATATAAGTACAAAGGATACTCAAACCTATAAAATAGTATTTGTTACATCACAATTTGTTGAGTGGTTTTCGGTGTACAGCTTGACCTCTCCTTTGTACGTAGTCCCAAAAAAAACAGGGATCATCCAAAACTGGTTATATATGTGGTGCCATCTATGATCATTATAAGTTTGTCAGTAAAAGTATAGTTAGTCTAAATAGGTACCTTCAAAGTGTTTTATGACTATTTACCCGACTTTAAAAAAGAGGCTAAGTATTCCTAATTTCGTCAGTATATTTTTATGTATTTTCAATAAATAAATTACTGGAACCGAGCATAATAATTATAGTTATCCTTCCGACCGAGAGATGTCACTATTTTCAAATGATTTTCTAGAAAAATAAATGTTTCTTGCAAAAAAGACAATAATTATGTGTCAGGTATCTTTCTGTTATTAAAAAATAAAAGAGTATAATATTCGGCACTTTCATAAACAAAAAGTCTCTGTGTCAAAATTTATTACAATGTCCACTTAATTTAAACGGTCAATCTCATTTATTTCAAATTATTATGGTTAAATAATAGTTATATAATCATTTCATTTTATTTTAAATGATAAAAACAATGACTATAGATCCTTTTTTCAATAAATTGTCGATTAGTCCATATTATTTTTCTATCTCGGTCGTAAACATAGATGGTGTTGAGCAAATGACGTCATTTTCTGAATGGTGGTGTTAAGATTCTCCGAGGATTGGTGAGGTTCTCGAGTAATATAAAGTAAAAACTGACCTTCAGTAACTAATTGGTCAAGTGTGAGTTGGACTCGCGCACGAAGGGTTCCGTACCATCATCTATATAAGAAAATCACTTGTTGTTGTTACGATTGTTGCATGACATGTATACATGCAACAATCGTAAAGACAGAAATTTAAAAAAATATTATGTATACATACTTAAATATTTTTTTTAATTTCTACCTGTTTATTAAGATCGAATACCTAACAACGAATATACCTAACAAAAGTAATTTTTAAGCAATGTAACGTAATACTACACGTATTGTGTGTGTGTAGTGATTACCTAGTTTGGTCATACTGTATGTAAGCGGTAGTGAGACATAATAAAGAACCTGTTCAGCCTAGCAGTGTTTCTCTTGAACCCCTACATCCTACCTGAGATCCTCCGTCTCAGCAATTTGCTTAAAAATTACGTTTGTTGTATGGGAGGCCCCCTTTATTATTTACTTCTTTTAAATTTAATTATTTATTTTGAAAGATAATATACAACTACCTACATATTCTGTGAAAATATTAAACGTCTGCCTGGTACCGTTACTAATTTTGAGACAAAAATACGAAAAAAAAAACACTTTTATTGTATGGGACCCCCCTTAATATTTTAATTTTTAGTATTTGTTGTTATAGCGGCAAACGAAATACATTATTTGTGAAAGCTTTCTAGCTATCACGGTTTATGAGCTACAGCCTGGTGACAGACAGACGGACAGACAGACAGCGGAGGCTTAGTAATATGGTTCCGTTTTTTACCTTTTAGGTACGGAACCCTAAAAAGCAAGTATCTTTTTCATTCTAAACTCGAATATATTCAAAATCTAAACTAGAATTCGTCGTTGTATTTTTTTATCGATGGAAGTGTATTGGTAAATTTTGGATGGAACTATGCACCGTTGCATGCAATCAACCTGTGAATTTACAAAGGAATATCTAAGCTTTTGGGAGAGCATAAAGGTTTATGGTTATTGTGCAACGAGCGGTTTACATGTTTGCTAACGTCGGATCAATCTTTACGGGTGTCTCTTGGACTCTTCGTTAACAAGAAATTCACTGTGTTACACCACATAACCAGTTAATCTGCATCTATACTTTTGTTTTGACATTAAAGCAAAAAAAGCAATTATTTAGGCATTTATGTTTATGACAACATTTTACAAATATTTTTTAGATGTAATTTAATATAATTATGTTATTTAATTTAGTTCAAACTAGGGTATGCCCGCAGCTAGGCCCGCACATTTTTAAACTAAACCTTTTCTGCCCGAGCCCTTGAGAATTTCGGGAATCTTTGTCACCCTTATGGTCCCCAAGGAACATTCATGCCAAAATTCAGCTTCTTGCATCTAATAGTTTTGGCCGTAGTTTGTCTGTTAGTCGGCCGGTAATACAAGATTTTTTCCTTTCTTCGTATATTATCGTATTCTCAATATATCATCTCTATTTATTTTAGACGAGCAGTAATGGTTACGCTGTATTATAAATATATTTTTTTACTCAACAATGCGGCAGAGTGCGCTTTCTATAAAGGAGCGCATCATCACTTATGGGAACAATTTGGCACTTGGACTAGAACTATGCATATCTCCGTTAGGCAAGCGAATACGGTTTGTCACTCGCCAGTTTAAAGCCATAATTATTAATTTTGATAAATAATGTAAAGGATTACATCCTAAACTAGCTTGGTTATAATGCTAGGCATTATACCCAGACCACCTATAATCCCTTTGTCTACATGAAGTTGTAACATAGATAAATAAATTCGAGCAGCTCTATAAAAAATGACAATAAATAAATGAAAGTCAATAAATAACTTCACATTCATCTTAAAACAATAGCTCGAATATATACAATACGCGTAGATATTAATTACTCACCTATATATTCTGCGCATTCCGGTCGCCAGAACAGCGGAAATTATAATTTATGATACACATATTTTGTTTCAACACATATATCTGTGGTTTAGTCCCTAGATAAATTTCAACAAAATAATAATGGATAATCAAAGTTCGCGCATCGGGCTTATGGCAATTTGAATTTGTTCAAACACAATTACGTACTGGGTTGAAATGAGTTTCTTATATCCGCTATTAGTTTGGTATATTACGTTGGAACAAGAGTCTACCTGCTTATGAATTACGGGGGCGTGAAAAATTTTCACATTTGAATCCATTCGATATTAACCTGGTCAGCCTATTGCGACTTCTGAGATAAAGTGATATTACTTTCGTTAAATATTGTATGAAGCATCTTAAGCGCTAAATAGGACACTATTTTCGTTCAGATTTGAAGCAGTTACCTAAATAAATACTTTTAGACTTTGCCAATTTGCTCATATTTACATAACAGTTTACTTTGTTTAAAAATAATGGCTTGGCTACCCTAGCAGTTGTCATCCCTTGGCCGACGACGTTTCGATATGCGATTCGACGATTTTAAATTAATCAGTATCAGATCGGACTACAAAACTTAGCCCGAAAGCCCTGGTTGTTCTCAACTTATTTGGATAGCAATGGCACGTTAGGCTTAGGAGACTAAAAAATAACCACGCATAGGTTCTCAGATTCGAGACCACAGGACGCACCACCAAGCTTTTTTTAATATCATTTAGTTTTACTGCCCCTTGGCATTGCTCGTGCGAAGTCCTGTAGCTGTCGTAAATATCTTTGACAAAAGTGACAGTAAGCCAGTATCCTAATTATATCCTGAAAACAGTGTGACGTCTTCTTATTCTTATCTCTTTTGAGTTGTGAAGTACGATAAGTATTTAGTTCCAGTTACGTGAAGATCCACCTCGCGGTTCTTTTGCGTTTTGGAAGACTGATGGCAATTGGTTAGTAGAACAGAATATATTACTCGGCCAAAATGTAAAGAGCGTGATGTATCTGCTAAATTACAGAGGAAGGTTTCTTTAGTCACAACCATGACAATAAATAAATAAAAAATATATAAATAAAATGATTTGAAAAAGGTTCTTTATATTTTGCTTTGTTATAGTCCTTCTAAGAAAGGGTCATAAAATCTTCAACATAAAAATCTGCTTTAACGTTCACTGTGGATACAGCTTACGCTGAATTATCTTCAAAACAAGTATCGCCAGAAGAGTCCCACAAACAGTATGAAGACTTTCTTCTTTCATTTGGATAACATATTATCTAGTTGCCAACGTAGTGTTAGAAATGTTGAAAAACGTCTCAATAATTATAGTTTGACAAAAAGACTAAACATTTTAATCGCAGTTTCTGCTTGTTAACTAAATTGCATGTTATAAAATGTTCGCGTATGTTAGCTGGCGACAGTAAACTTATTACTTTATTTAGCTGTTTCCATTAATCTTATAACAAATTTATTTCGTTAACAAGATCGCTTTTGGTTTTCATTATTTTGTGGGCTTGTATTTCAGTTCTAGGTATTTCAATATAATATTTTAAGTAATATTAACGTTAAATATTAAATACACCTACTAAGCCTACAGCATAAGTCTTAAAATTATCAAGGTGAAATATTTAGTCGCTTTTCTAACAAAATTGTGCGAGACTCTTAAACAAACATAAAACCTGATATATGCAAAAGAATAACCCAATATTACATATAAACCCAAACTTAACGTGCCTTTGAACAGTGTTTCGTCTGACCCCACTTTACAAAAAGGGCTTATTTTACATGGCACCGAAGTACTGAATGACCGTTCGTAGCCATTTTATATTTACGATCCATTTCGATACTTTTATGAAGGTTCAAACAGCTAGATGGTTATGACTCAGTTAGCGTTGCCTATGTTGTGTACACTACCGCACCAAAATTTGCGTCATTACAGTGACTTTGTAGGCGTGGAACTTGTTCAAGATGGCTGTTTCTTATGTGTCTGTGCGAGACTTTCTTGGCTAGAAAAGTGGGTTCTATCTGAAAGTTAATAGGTCTTTGGTATGTATGATTGTGAACTTACTACTAGATCTGCATGACAGGTAAAAGATGACGAGGCAAAGTTTTGATCTGTAGAATATTCTAATATTATAATACTAGCTGAACCGGCGAACTTCGTACCGCCATATTATATGTATTATACATATAAACCTTCCTCATGAAACATTCTATGTATTAAAAAAAACCGCATTATAATCTGTTGCGTAGTTTTATAGATTTAAGCATACATAGGGACATACAGACAGAAGGCAGACTTTATTTTATACTATGTAGTGATGATTAAAATCACTCATATTATATTTTGAGAATAGCCTCGTTGGTCTCACGGCATAAATGTGCGCGTGGGATTGGGAGGTCTCGGGTTCGAGTTCCGGGTCGGGCAAAGTGTTATTGGGTTTTTCCGTTAGGAAATTCTCAGTAGTAGCTCGGAGTCTGGTAATGTGCCCGGTACGGCATTAGGCTCACCCCCTATTACATGGGACCTAAAAATTCATGGCGAAATGTGGGTGTGATATAACAACTCTGAGTCTATAAATAAAAAAATAAAAAATCATGGTAGGAAAACACACGTCCACAAAATCTCATTGAAAATTGACGACACGTGTAGCGTTGTGGTAGCGTTAGCTTGATCCAAGTGTACGTGGGTACGATTTCAAACATGTTGTATATGTGACTCAATTATGACGCTCGCGTTTTAGGATATAATTATGTACATACGCTAATTATTAAGATGTCTTGACATACATTCTAAATTGAAAACGAGGAAATAATATTATTGTAAGCCACTAATTTTTGATCACACTATACAGTATGAAACATATGCCAGAAACATTCAGTAGTATTTTTATACAACAATTTCGTTTGGAAGCCGGTTCTTCTTGACAAAATCCTTATCAAAATCAAAAAAATCAAAATCATTTATTCATCTAGGTCACAATGTGACGCTTATGAACGTCAATTTTAAAATTAAATTACTTAATGCTTCTACATTTACATTTACTGCCTCGTTCGCAAAGCAATAGGTAGAGCCACGAGAAAGAACGGGCAATAAAACTCGAGGCCACTCTTTTAAATCGCCAATATTATGGTACATATTTTTATTTTTGTAAGGAGCTGCAACTGTTACACATTGTACTAAATTACTTGTAGATAGTAATCAGTTACAGACATAATACTTAAGCAATTAATGAAGTTACTAAAGGATGTGTTTTAGTTAGCCTTCCAATGCGAATATTGTGTAACAGGAGCATCCACTTACGACTTATAATGTATACAACTCGTGACCATGTTCAGAACTATGGTGGAAATGTATGTTACAGAAGTGACGGTATATGAATGCACAAAATTACAAAAACTTTAGTTCACAGACCATGATAACGAGTTATCTTCATCTTACAGTACAGTAAATTTAAAAAAAAAATTGTGGAACAACAATGCAAATGTAGATGTAGTAAGTAGAATGACCTAATTATGATAAACGAATAATAATTTAAAAGAACTAGAAATGTTATATAATGTTAAACTGAAAAATGCTAAGTATCTATATAAATTCTAAATAAGTAATAGATCATGAGTTGTCTAGTGTAAGTGACCATCTATCCTTGTCACTGAAATAATCATTAATAGTATAATAACCTTTCTTAATAAGGCAGTCTTTTATTTTAGCTTTAAATGTACTAAATGGTAATTCTAAAAGACTAATTGGTATTTTATTGTATATACGAATACCTAGCCCTACAAAAGAATTATTAACTTTATGTAAACGATGATAAGGGGCATATAACCTATGCTTGTTTCGAGTATTTATATTATGAATATCGCTTTTTGAGGTAAATAAACTTATATTTTGCCTAATGTACAAAATATTAGCAAATAAAAATTGCGAGGCTACTGTAAGAATTCCTATAGACTTAAAGCGTTCCCTAAGAGTATCTTTTGCACCTAACATGTATATTGCTCGTACCGCTCGTTTCTGTAGAACGAAGATATTCTGAATATCCGCTGCTTTGCCCCATAACAAAATACCGTAGGACATAACACTGTGAAAATAGCTAAAATATACTAAACGAGCCGTGTCGATGTCAGTAAGTTGCCTAACTTTTCTGACGGCATACGCAGCAGAGCTGAGCTTTCCTGCTAGACATGCTATATGTGCACCCCATTGTAACTTATTATCTAATGTGATACCTAAGAACACTGTAGAGTCTACTGTGTCAAGTTCCTCCCTATCTAGCATAATATTAGGTCCCAGTTGTCTAACGTTAGGTAAAGCAAATTTAACGCATTTAGTTTTCCTGGAATTAAGTACTAGGTTGTTTGCTGTAAACCATCGTGTAACTTGTAATAGTGCATTATTTACATCATCAAATTGATTTCTATTCCTATCTACTTTAAAAATAAGTGACGTATCATCTGCAAAAAGTACGACATCACAGATGTTTTTTAAATAAAAAGGTAAGTCATTAATATATACTAGGAATAGAAAAGGACCTAAAATTGAGCCTTGTGGAACGCCTAGCTGTATAGGTAATTTAGAGGATGTAGTCCCATTTACATCGACACACTGAAATCTTTGCCGCAGGTACGAATCGACAACACTAAGTGCGGTTTTCTCTACGCCGTAGTGGCGGAGCTTACGCAGTAGTGTGTCGTGCTGAACGCAGTCAAATGCTTTAGATAGGTCACAGAACACTCCAATAGCGTTCTTTGATGACTCCCAAGCACTATAAACGTGTTTTATGAGAGCAACACCCGCATCAGTAGTGGATCTACCTTTAGTAAACCCGTATTGATCTTTGTGAAGCAGACTATTTAAATTGAAGTGGCTTAATAGCTGCTTTAAAAGAATCTTTTCAAATATTTTACTAAATGCCGGCAAGATAGATATGGGCCTAAAATTATTAATTATGTTGGCAAGTTCGACAATCCATAAAACATTTTTCAAGTGCAACTCTGTAAATTCTTATATTTACACATCGTCGCGAGAAAATTTTCTAATATTACGAGCTGTTGATTTTCTCGTCATATTTGCTTTCAATCATTAGATTTACACTTTGGATTTAGTTATACCAAAATATACAATTATAATAGGCTTATAAAGTACTTTTAATAGGTAATTCAAAAACCATGTTTAAAGATGTATTTGAATTATCATTATTCTCAGTTTCTTACGAATCTCTTTTTGTCTATAATTCTGATTCTGGACTCGGTAGCCCTCGAGTCAGACCGCCTGGCGCCTGGCGATAGGATCTGCAGCTTCAACGGCATCTCCACCGCCAGACTAACCAACGATGAGGTCCTCAGGCTGCTGGACAACGTGGAAGAAAGCGCTTTGCTGGAAGTGGATTATTATATGCCTAATTATGGTGAGTTTGGACATGCCTTAGGTATAGAGCAATATATATCTGTGTTACAATATATATATGTGTGTTATATGTTTGTGTCACGGTTGGCGTAGTGGTTTAGGCGGTCCCCTCGCTGCTTGGTACTGCGCCGCGTGTCGTGAGTTCGATTCCCACACGAGACAACACTTTGTGTGATCTACAAATTGTTGTCTCGAGTCTGGTTGTTCTTTGTGTCCGTTGATTGAATGTTTGTAAAGTCGGTTTGTAGTGCGGGAGTTGACTTATAAAAAAAACAAACAAAAATACAAAAAATAATACAAAAATACTTTGTGATTTAAATGAATAAAGGATTTTGACTTTGAATTGACTTGACTTTCTAAAAGAAAATATTAGGAGCACCCTAAGCCTAGTAAGTACCCACGTAGTCAATCGATATACAAATGGCAAATATTTTTATAAGTTGCGTTTGTAAACTATCCCACTGCTGACCACGTGCCATATCGAAAGCCTATGTCAGTTGCATACATTTTTGTACTAAGCGTATAGTGTCTTGTCTACATTTCATTTCAATTATTTATTCAGAAACAATTTACATTGTATGCGAATGTTTTACAATTACAATTTACAATTCCTAAATATTCAATACATATACAGTACATATAATATACAAAAAAATATACAGGGTAAGGTTATCTTATGACGCTTTTCTAAACGTTAAGCAAGCAACCGTTTGATACAGACTTAACTCCGAAAAGGCACTGGTGCTCGAATAAGGTTTGAACCTAAAATCTTTTGCGTCTCTTCATTGGACTATTGCTACCTAGGTGTATCTTTTTTAAAAGAGTTATATGGTGATACATACAGGTAACATCATACATACACTTTGAACTTAAGTAATCCGTCTACCACGTGCAATCGAAAAAAGTATATGAGAAAACATAACATCTACATATGATAAAAAACCACTTATCCCTCTGTGTATATTATTATTTGATGAAAAGTTCAGCAACCTTCTTGTGATCCGCGAAGCATATACTTACTTTTATTAAAAGACATGTTTACGTTTGGGAATAAGCCTCGTGTCAACATGGTGTAATTGTTTTAGATAAAAAAATATTCTACCACATACATACATACACACATCACCATCTAGTCCCAAACTAAGCAGAGCTTGTACTATGGGTACTAAACAATGGACAGATATACATATTATATCCGTTTTCTTTTTCTTTTTTGTAAATACATACATATTATACATAGAAACACCCAGACCAAGACAAACATCCATGTTCATGCACACAAATGTTTGACTTGAGCGGAAATCGAACCCGCGACCATCGGTGTAGCAGTGGCTTACACTCCCGCTGCGCCAACCGGTCGTCATCTACTTATCCTGCTCCTCTGTCTACTGAATGTGTCCATGTTCTAATGGATAGCGTACGCGTCTGTTGATTGTGAGATCCGGGGTTAGATTCCCGGAATACGCTATAGTGTTACTGAGTTATTCCGAATTCTTGATAGCAGCACGTAGTCCGGCAATTTGTCCGATATCGACGATTAACTCGCAAAAACGCATCGTGTACATTCTATGCAACCGAAATTCAATTATAAAGCACCATAAACTTCATTGTACCGAGTGACCATCAGTCTGTATACAGGCAATGAAGACGCGACCAATTAACCACCGCGCTACCAGTGCGAATCACGATGCAATATTCAAATTAAAGACACGTACGTTAATTATTAATAAACATATTTTATCACTGAAGCGTTGCCGGTCGTAATAATTAATTATTAATTAATGTTTCTTTACTTAAAGCACATGTAGATATTATTAATTTAAATATGACAATCTAAATCGTTTTATAATAACAGTTACGTTTGGAATTGGAATTAAATATTTATCAATTTCCTTCCTTTTAAATCTTTTTAAAACTCCACCGCCTTCGCCTCTGCCCGTCTGTCCGCAATAAACTCAAAAACTGTTTCACAAATTTTAACGAATTTATCGTGAATGCAGCTGTTATTCATGTTAAGTTTTGGTATATTGCAACCCGATATACCTTATTACGCGGTTTATAAAAATTACACTGATTGGCACCAGAAAATAATAAAAGTAAGCAAATAAACATTATTATTATAATATTTTTTAAGACGAAAGCTTGATGACTTCGTAATATTCATTCATGAGTTAGTACCTTATGCATTAGAATAACAATTAGTGCTATACAAATAACTTAATATTTTGAAAGATTTGACTTTAATTATTAACCGATTAAGTACGATTAGTATCATACTTATTTTAATATGATATTCTGTCATATCTGATTGGCAGTAAGCAGACCTCGAGCTGCTAGACATGTAAGTCTTGAAAGCAACCCGGATAACGCTAGGGCGATGATATTACATACTTATAATAATCTCATTTTTGATGTAGTTCATAAGCAAAAACTTCCTGCCCAGGATTTCACCCGAAAGGATGCCCATTCTGCTGTATCCATGCTTACAAACTTACACAAGCTTATAATAGAAGTAGGATTTTAGTATCAAATTCTTTACAATATAAAAGCATGATGCTTACTTACATTTTTCGCAACAAAATATGTTCTTATAATAACAAGCAGTTTCTTATTTATAAAAAATATATATAAAAAAGTAGGACTTGTATTTATGGTTGAAATTACGAAAAAGTTAGTAATAATATTTCATGTTTATTTATGTTTCCAGTCCTTTTCGGAGATAAAAACGACTGAAGCACAGCTAAGGGACTTATTTAATCTTGTAGTCGTGTAACATTGTTATTTTCCATCTCGCTTACTGCGAAATATTACTATTTTATGGTTTATACTTGGGTTGTTCTTTCTTACATATTTTTACTATAATATAATCGCTACTAGGCTCGCGTCAATAATACACATAAACCTGTCTTGCAAACCACTGATAAAAATCATACAAAAATCCGTTGATTATTTTTTGACGTTCATACAGACAGACAGGACAGGCGAGTGATTTAATTTTCTAATTCTTATCATATTTGTCAAGGGGGACCTTCTTTCACTTTTATCATATTTGTCAACCCAAAAGAGCGTGAATACCATCCAAGCTGCGGAAATGAAGATGCTGAGATGGATGTGCGTCGTAACCAGGCTCGATAAAATCCGCAACGAGTACGTGCAAAGAAGCCTCGGTGTACGCGACATCGCCAAAAAATGCAGAAAAGTAGGCTGAGATGGTATTATGGTCATGTTAAAAGGAGGCCACCAGACTTCATCGGCAATTTGGCACTAGAGCTCGACCTCCCTGGTCGGAGACCTTGAGGACGACCCAAAACAAGGTGGCGAGATGTAGTGCTAAAGGACAAGAGGGAATGCAAGGTCACTGTCGATGATGTCATAGATAGAGCAAAGTGGAAGCGTAACGTGAAGAAAGCTGACCACACCACCATGTGGGATTTATAGCTAGGAAGAGAGAGAGAGATTTGTCAAGGGGGAATAATAGTGTAGACCCGCACGCCCAATGATAGCATAACAATAACTGCTTATTAGGAACTATATTTCACCTGCGGTTATCGCTAAATAATTTTTCATCGCAGCAGAAAGCTAGTTTATGCTACCTTCCAGCCTCTTAACTATCTACGTACAAAATCATACTATGATGTTGCTCCATTGAGACATGGAAGAAGGACAAAAAAATACACTTTCACATTTATACCTACTTAACATTAGTATGGATAACGTGTGATGACCTTTTTACTGCTATTAAGGTAGCCACTAGTCGTATGGCTCGACTGGTAGTAGGATGAGATTTGACGATCTACGGAGATCTCTAGCAAAATAATTTTCTACAAAGTGGCTGTACTAAGATGATGTTGTCCTACTTGATATTTATGTAAACCTGGCCTTCTTGCCCACCCCTGATCCCCCTTCCCATTGCTTTCCATGCTGCTTTACTATTTAATCATATTAACTCAACGATACAAAATTATTACGAGAGCATGCGATTGCCTTTTACTGAAAATCACTTTCATTAAGTTACTATCGTATTAAAGAAAAGTATAGCATTAAACTCAATGTTTATGCAATCAATTCTTGCGTTACTGATTGACTGACATACGACGCACAACCAAAACTATTAGGCGCGAAAAGTTGAAATTTGGTAAGAATGTTCCTTGAGGTCTTTCTGAAATTCTCCCGGGCTCAGGCAGAAATGGTTAAATTAAAACAAAATGTGCAGGCGTAGCTGTTAGCATCCTCTAGTTTTAAATAAACTTGTAAAACCAAACATTACTATAAAATAAGATCTTATATAAATTTAATCCTAATTAAACACTTACTATAGCCAAAGCTGGTATTAGAATAGCAAAAGTAATTCAGACAGACTTTCCTTAGAAATGTTGATATTTATTATTAGAACCGTCAAAACTAAATTCCAAGTGTTAATTTTAAGTACTTTCTGAATGATTTTGACGGATAAAGGGAGATAGAAACTTTTGGAAACTTACAATTCAACACTGTATTAAGAAATGGTTGTACCTAATTTCTGTTGAAAGCTTTCAGGTTTAGTGATTTTCTGTTCATTCCAAAAGATTGTGTGGCGAAGTTAAATATTGGTTTCCGTTTTCTTATGAAATACTAATGACTTACTGCGTATTAGTTTAATTTATTATTCGCCCACTACTTTTAGTCAAATTCAATAAATTGTATATTCAAATCACGTCTTAGATATCTCATACTATGGTCAGATTTCGTTAATATCCCTATCTGATTCTGTATATTGCACAAATGTATGTGAAATAACATTATACTGTATGCATAATATGTGATATAAAATATAAATAACAGCCGTGTGGTTTACGGCATAGAATACAAGTGTCACCACCCCCTATCTTCCCGTGAGTGTCGTAAGAGGCGACTAAGGGATAACACTATGCAAATACCATCTTTGCGTAGAGACGGAAAACTCGACATCAAATCCTATACGACTGCCTCGTTGGTTGGTAAAGTATATCTGGCGAAAAGTGGGTGTAGAAATACACCTCTGCCTACCTCTTCGGGGTTATAGGCGTAAGACGATGTATGTATGTATGTGATATAAAATTAATAAAATATTACTAAATGCATTATGAAAATTGATACGACACCAGTTATTTTTACGACTGGTCGCCGTAATAGTCGCTACCCTCCGACGGGTATTGGCCCGCCAGATGGTCAGGCGCGCCCCGAACAAAACCCCCTTGGCGACGGATTAAGGTATTGGGCTCCGCCGCCAAAACACCCAGCGGCCGCAGAGGATAGGGACGACGTCAACGCAACACCGCATCTCCTCTTCCTCTGCGACCCCACCGCGACGCACCGAATGGTGCGCCCCCCCTTTGGTCGCGGGAGATAGGGCGCGCGGCAACGCAACACCGACACGCCTCTCCTCCCGCGAACGCGCCCAACTGCGAGGGACAGACAGAACTGTCCTCTCCCGGGATCTCTCTTAGCTTCACCGCGGGTAGCCAATCCACGGTTACTGAGCCCCCGCACCACTACAAGGTGGAGATCTCACGGGGGGGAAGGTGACTCTGAGCCTCAATACCACCTTAACCAGTAATTTGCCAGGTATGGTACCGAGGTAAAAATATTCGTAATGATTGGTCCAATGTGGGATTTTTATTTTCGTGAGTTTTCGCAATTTTGAGTCAATTCAAAATCTAATTGCATTTCGTTTAAAATAAAGTGTCGATGTCAAATAAAATACGAGAATCGACCTTCAGATTGCAAACAGCCTGAGAAAAAATTATTTTTATCTGTCATATCTGATTTAACTAGAAAGCGGATGCTGACTTTCAAGGTAAAATATCACGAACTGGGTATAGCTATGATGATGGACATATTATAGGGCACTATTGATGAGACCAATAGTAATGTAAAAATGTTATTAAAACATAAAATACACTTTTATATTTTTATTTCGTCTAGAATATTCTACTAAAAATAATTTTGTCTAGTCATGCCAAACCATTTAAAATTAAACAAAACATCTATCTTCTTAGTAATATAAGTAAAACAACGCTGATCTGCAACTATGCGAATCGTATTTCATGTCGTACAAGACAACAGAACACAATTTATTTTAACCGTGACACACCTCTTTCAGTTCATCACGTCGTTAATCCTCAGTTACAAGTATTAAGATATAAGCTGGACTGTTTTGAGACGTGAAATCTTGTTTCTCTTTTCAAAGCAACCAATGGAGTTACCGAAGCAGAAGTAAGTAAATTAGAGAATAATTTATTGCACAACATATAAAAAAAAACAAATATATTACAATAAGTAAAATGAAGATATGTGAAAATAGTCATTTAAAGGCAGTTTTATCGCAAAATGCGATTTCGTCCATAATATGAAAGAAGTAAACAAGAAAATCGGGGGACGGTTCTGTCTGTCCCTCGCAGTCGGGCTCGGTCGCGGGAGGAGAGGCGTGTCGGTGTTGCGTTGCAGCGCGCCCTATCTCCCGCGACCAAATGGGGGCGCACCATTCGATGCGTCGCGGTGGGGCCGCAGAGGAAGAGGAGATGCGGAGTTGCGTTATCGTCCTCCCTATCCTCTGCGGCTGCTGGGTATTTTGGCGGCGGAGCCCAACACCTTAATCCGCCGCCAAGGGGGTTTTGTTCGGGGCCCGCCTGAACATCTGGCGGGCCAATACCCGTCGGAGGTTAGCGACGAATGCTTCGGCGATACCCTACCCTCCGACACACGGGTACATGAGAAAGTCGAGGTGGTTTTTAGTGGTAACACCACATACTCCGGCTCTCATTTCCCCCAAGAGTCGGAGATCCGAAGGGATTTTCCACCTCGTAAAAAAAGGCTCAGAGTCACCTTACATTTTTTCGTAATTAAAATCCCATTTCGCGACATAAATAAGTCACATAAGTAGTCTAATTTTGGTACTAATTTAGTTAGTCGTTCTGAATTAATGTTGTAGGTCTGCAATGTCTTCGTATGTAGGTGGCTTGAGATATAATCTGCGTGGTGACGGATTAAGAATACGAAATGTCACCACCCCATATCATCCCATGGGTGTCGTAAGAGCCGACAGAGGGAGCATATTATGCAGAGAACAGCACTGTAAGAGAAGGAAAACTTGATACAAACCCTATACCAACCCGTTTGGCCAGCGTGGTATAGGTAGTAGGCCAATTCCTCCTTTCAAAGGAGAGGCCTAGTCCAGCAGTGGACTGTTTAAGGCTGATGATGATGAAACAAGAAAATGCTCTCACAATCCTGACGACTGATTGCTTTTTCAACACTGCGGCGGGCATGAAAATACCTATAAAAATGGTAATTTGAATGCATTCACAAATTGTCGCCAAACAGAAATACACAGGCAAGCGGGCGGCGAATCGACCAATTTTCGGCAGCTCAATGTCATATGCAAACATTCAAACACATGATGCCAGTTGCAACACTCTCAACAATCAATTCGCGTTTATGGCAGTTGATTTCAATCGGGCAAACGATCAAACACAGAGTCCTTGTGTTATCGTCGAATAAGCTCTGTTAGCAAATGTGTGCAAAGAAACTATGATGGAAAAGGAATACATATCTAAACGAGCGTTTAAAACATAATAATTGTATACAACTTAGCCGTATCGTAGATCAATTCTCAGCCACTTTGTAAAGCAACGATGCAGCTCGAAAATCTTTAAAGCAATAAACACGACATTAACCCCATTGAACAGTTATTTAAAGAGACACTGTTTAAGAACTTCCGAATCGACGTTCCACACGAACCATAATGGCCCATCCTTAGCGGTTCCGTCCAATCATCCAATCCTTCAGTTAATTAAAAGGGAGAGCATCCTTTATACTCCACTGTGGTTCAGGAGAAAGAACGTCATGAGTTCTACGTTTTGATGGCTGTTAGTAAGAATTTGTAACTATAGAGGTAAACAATGTATGTACGGTTGTGCCTTGAATGGCTGAGTGGTTGTGTGTGATGCATGGATAAAAAAATATACCCTGCACCTATTTACCTTAAAATCACGGGAAAAGAGACATATTATATTAAATAGGCATTCTTATAAGAGCACGAATTATCGGTACTACCTTTTACACTGTCTTATAAACATGCTAACATTATAAGAAATACAGCGTATCAGTGATTGCCCACCTCTATAAACTAAAAACAGATCTTTATTCATTAAATAAATTGAGGTTCATTTAAATCAATCGAGAAATGCCTACGTAATTTGAATACCCAAAGAGAACTATTAAGCTAGGTGGTGGTGGCAATCCAAAAATACCCACATCTTGGTAGTTTCAATGAAAACTTAATACTAAAGGAAACTTCTAAGTATTCCAGTATACTAATATAACCTGATTGCTGGAGTAAGAATACAAGAAATTTTAATATAATTATGTACCACCAGTACAATCAAAATGCCGTTAGTGATAATTTCAGGGAACCGCTTTTACGCCTTACGTTAAAAATTTTTTATTTGAATCTACTCGTTGGAAATTGTACTACTAATCTATAAATATTATTATGATACTAGAAAATTCCCGCAGGCACGTTATCACATTTTTGTATTTAACTGATTCTGCCCAATCCCGTGGGAATTTCAGGAAATCCCTTTTTAGTGCACCCCTACGGTATACAAGGAACATACCTACATGCCAATTTCAGCTGCCTGCGCCCAATAGTTATTTTTATTTATTATTTCCACTTACAACAATCATCACAGGTTACAACCTAATACAATAGTGTGGTTACTTATATCTAAATATTTACTTACCACCTTTACGGATCTTCACATTGAAACTGATTTTGGCTGTAGCTTTTATCTGCCGTCAGTCAGTAACGCAAGGATTTTATATTCATGACACGAATAATTTCTTATTCAAATCGTTAGGTCGTTATAAACTTATGTGGATTATCATATTTTTAGGTATAATGATCCCAAGTAAAAAAATAATGTAAAACTAACTAAGCCGATATCTTAAAAAACTCACTAGGGCTTACCTGATAAGTTTCAGAACCCGTTGGCTTTTTAAATTAACCAATACTTAAAACCAATGTCTGACTTCTCTATCTGATGTGCTGAATCTTTATTTCACCGAATGATAGTTGTGTCCTTTTCTGGTACAAGCCAATCACACTAAGGCCAGTAAATAAAAGAGGAAATTTAACTCTAAAAGATAAAAACATTTCTAGGCAGTGTGATTTAGCCAACGACAACCTAGATTTAGCAAATGTAGAAAAACTGGCAAACTTTGAAAATTTTGATATCCACGTTTTTTTGGTGCAGCATCCCAAAACTCCCTGTACATCACGACGAAGCTAGCAGAGGTTCCCGTAGAGAAGATCAATGGCTCCTTAGGCATCACAATCCGTGGCGGTCTAACAGAAAATTCGGCGCCGAGTGCTGACTTGGTACTGAACAGCAGATCACTAGATGCTCAACCTTTGGTGGTGACGTACGTTAGGCCTGGAGGAGCAGCGTATAACACGTCCAAGATAAAACCTGGGGATCGACTGTTGAAAGTTGATCATGTAAGTAATATTTGAGAATATTTTAATTGCCACTACTACGAGTATTTTTTACCTAATGCCTGTGGTATTGCATGTTTGCCCTAGTAAAGAAGAAAGTGAAATTGCACTGCTGCTGATAATTATACTTGGTATGTATAACGCAAAAAAAACGCACAAGTGTAATGAGAATGAAAATAAGAAGCGGGGGAAGGGAGGTGAATTACAGACTCACGAGTGGCGAGTAGCGACATTTGTGTAATATGAAAACTAATTAGTCAGTCTAGTTTCTGTGGACACACACGAGTCAAACGCAAAATATTGCCTGTGGCTCGTGTGCGACCACGCTAATCACCTGTCTCTCTCATTCATTGTTTGAAGTGCAACTGCTCAGATTATTTTGATCTTTTGATGACATTTTTGAAATCTCTCTGTGTTCTCTATTCTATTTTATCTTCAGAAGATAAAATTAATTCTGAAGACTTGATTGACGCTAACAGCAGCTGATTTTCTATTCAGCTGCTGGTAACGTCAGAAATTAAATACAAAATTAGGAATTTTATCTAAAGTTTCTACAGCTCACCGCTTTAAATAATCACTGTTACAATATTTAAGACAAGGTCACTTGGACCTGAAGTTTGTAAAATGTGATTGTCGTTTTAATTTACTCTTTTTTAGACCCTCTGCTAAAAGTATAACGTTGCAAAATGGATCCTCAATTAAAAGTCTGAATCTTTTGAAGTTCAACAGGTTTGAAGATGCCTAAAAAAATATATTCAGATAATAATAACAGGGTTTCAAATTAAACTCTAGATGCCGACTAGGACTACTATCGCATGATGGTAGCCTTGGATGACTTAACAGACACGGATGGTTATATTTTTTCAAACAAAAATTCTCAAGTCAATATCATGTGACAGCTGTGCGACACACGTCTTCCCTACGGAGGTTCATACCACTGGTTTTGATCGAACAAGCGTAAACGTGTAAAGTATCTCATTGCCAACTGTAATTTTTTTACCTGAACACTTATTGACTATTATTGAAAACGAAATATGTTCCCGATTTGAATCGTATCGGCTTTGTTCTTGCAGTGTTTAATTCAGATATAATTGGTATAATAAATAGTCAGTAATGACGATGAAAATTGAATAATTTTATTGCAAGAGGTCAATGCAACTGAACAAAAATACATGGAAAAACATGCATAGAAGAATAAAAGAGTGATCAAATGTTTGTATAGATTTGTAAAGAGACGCTTGCATTAAACCCTATTATTTCTTTTACAGGTATCTCTAACCAACAAAACGTTATCAGAAGTCCACTCCATACTGCAGAACTGTCTCCAAGTGACCAGCCTAACGATAGAATACGACGTATCCATCATGGAATCAGTTAAGCTAGCTACTGGACGGTTGCTTATAGAAATTCAGAGGCCATGCAATGAGGACTTAGGATTGTTCTTAACTAACCAGAGGTGTCCTGAAAATGTGTACAGTTCTGATTCAGATACGTACCAAAAGGTTGGCAGCAGTGGGACGTATAATGCTATTTATATTGATAGTATATTGCCGGCCAGTAAAAGCGACAGGTAAGTGTTTTTATACAGCTTTAAGTCGACTATGGAAAAAAATTTGAGCCCCTTAGACACTTTTGAACTGTGTGATTATTACATATCAATCAAGGGTATTTTTTATGGAGCTTAGTTCACTGTATATAGTATTTAGATGTAAGTTCTCCAATAGCATAAATTTGAATTTAAAACCGTTACAAAGATTAAAATTGAACTTAGCGAAAACCATTTAATTTCACATCGGGAGTTATTTTCAGTCTTTCTAATATTAATGATTTTTTTTATCTTTACCTAGTATGCCGTCAAAGTTTATGTTTTTTAGTAAAATATAACTGATATTATTATAGATTGAGCAAATAGTTAGTCTCCAGTTCCATAGATGATTAATAACTAAAAAAAAAAACAACTCTACACCTCAATTTAAATCCATTTGAATTTTTATAGCAAGCGTCTGTAATTAAACTCTTTGCATGTAATTCTCTCTAAAATTACATTTTAGAAGAACAATTAAATGCATAAATATTATTATATTCACTACATACTTAAGTTTTTCTTGGTAATAGTTTAATTGAAATCAATCACCCTGGTTCACGAAGGTCGGTTTGTATTCTACGAAGTTGGAAGAGTTTTAGCTTTTCCACGTAGCGTACCTAACACGAACCGATAGTGATAATTTACTATTAAGCACACTAGCTTATTATTTATGGTTACTGGCTGTCTCACTGTCAAAGATCTTTATGATAGCTGTGGCATCGAAGACTTACAGAGGATGTTCGTCACAAGGAGGCTAAAGTTTTGTCCACACAAAATTTCGAAAAATTGGACATGCAGCATTGGTCCAAAACTCTCTTCTGGAAAGTTCTAAAATACTGCTCATCATATTCCCTGCACTTCGTATAATATCATCGATTGTATCAGCTTGTACGGCTGCAATTAACTGTACGTATACTGAGCTTAAATTATTATATTTCCTTATAGGAAGCCTTATAAACAACAAAATACGAGCCAGTAGAGCTGTGAGCAAATGTAATCAACAATAACTTGCTGTGTTGCAGCTCGTAATTATTGACAGCATGATAACAGATGAGCTATCGATATTTTAATTGGATACCAAGATACGAGCTTAGCCTAGTTTCAACGGAGCTCTGTGCTACGTCTACATGGTCTAGTGATAAACTTGACAATAGGTATTCATGTTCAACATGGTTATTTTTAAGTACGTTTATGATGAAGGTAATTTTTGGTCAACTTATGATAAAACATCTTAAAACTATTATTTTAATTTGCTAATATCTTGCCTAATAAAAAATCAATGTTTTTTACTGATACGAAAAAATAACTAAACCTTTTTACACAGTTATTGTAATAAAATCTAAGAGACTTATTTTTTTCATAAAATATAATCGGTGCCAATGTGGATTTGCCAATATCTTATCAAATAGACCAATTTACTTTGTTGATAGGAAATTATTGAGAAATAATTTACTATGCCCTCTCTTTTTAGTTTGTTCTTGGATTTCTGCTGTAGCTTGTGACTGTGAATTGGCTCAACACTTTATAGAACCAATTCGAGCCAAAAGAATTTATTAGAACTTCGATTTTAAATTTGTCGAACAGTGTTAGATAAAGGAAGGTAGAAAACATATTTTATTTGTCTCTCCGTAATATACAGAGGGGTCGAAAATTAACAAAACGGGTATTATTCTGAGGGCTATGATACAATAAATGAACTTTCGTTACAAAGGAACTAATAAATAAAAATACTTCTAAAATCATGACAAAACGACAAGACGTGGACATTATTTATACGTTGATACAAATACATATAGTTAGTGTATTAAAAATTACTGATAATTTGTAACCTTTCTTTCTTTTTTGCGGGCGCCTGAATTTTTTTCTTGCCTGTTTTGTTTCATTACCCTTGCAAATCACAACTCTTGTTACCATTCAGAATTACCTTAAATAACTATGTATAAACCAAGCGAACCATTTTACTAAGCTAAATATTGCAATCCCAGAACACCTTATCCGTTATCTTACAATAGCAAGTCTTCTTTAAATATCACATGAATCTTCATACGTCATCTATAGAAGCGCTTATTCCCTTAGGGATATTTGACCCTTGTCAACCTCTCGTGTCTATAGCGGACCAATGCCCAATTGTACCTTTAAAAGGAAAAGATTCAATATGTGACATCGTGTTTTCTTTCTTTGCGAGCACAAATGGTACTTCAGGGTGATCAAAACAGTGCTACGTGGGCTTGTTGAGATATATTACATTTTTGTTATTTAGTAAAGAGTATTGCTCATAATTGGCCTGTCTGTAGGTAAATTGAGAATCCCTGTTTGGATGGATGAAATCTTTTGAGCTTTTGACCCAATTCTTTTTTCACTTACTAATTTTGGATATTTGATGTTAGCTTCACCAATCAATGACATCGGTTTGGCATCTATACGTATTATAAATTGATGTCACCCGGTCGACCTGTCTGTCTGTATGAACGCGATAAACGAAAAACTAGCGAACGTATCTGTATGCGTTTTTCACCAATCTTACAAAGAAGATATACAAGGGAAGTGTGAATGGGACAGGACGAAAGGAAAAACTAGGCGGACGTTCTCTGACCACATTGGAGACATCCTAAAAAAAGGACAGGTCAGAAGTACCCTAAACAGAAGGGCAGGTATGAGTAACTTGATGGGAGTGAATGAAGCAAGAGAAGTATGTCAGGATCGTTGCAAATGGCGTTTCGTTTTCTCTGCCTACCCCTCCGGGAAACAGGCGTGAGTCTATGTATGTATGTATGAATGTAGATAGTGTGATTCTTGAGGAAGGTTTAGGTGTATAATTTATGCGGGCGGAGTTGCGGGCGAAGTCGAGTAAAAATAATAACGAATTAATACATACCAGAGGTATTAGTTGTTGATGGTATTAAATGAATTTGCATTCTTTGATTCCCAGTAAAATTCACTATTTTAGGGTAATATTTGAAATCGCAACGATAGCCTAGTAGGGAAAATAAGAAACTGTTACTGAAATAGTCTTGAGATCAGTACTGTAACTCTAGTCACAGCCTGTTCCGCTCACATTTCGAAGTTAATTGTCGCTTGCAAAATGGTGGAGAAAACGTGAGAAAGCCTACATATCTAAGTGCCCTTCCAAATATTGTCCAAAGACGTGAAGTCTACAAAACCGCATTTGCTTAGTGTTGTACCTATATCTATTATGGCTTAACCCTTCTCATAGGGTAATGTTATTAATGCAAATATAACTCAGCAGTCAGCATATTCATCATCGGAAATAAATGTCAATGTTGGTTAAAAAAAAATGTCGTCGAGGTATGTCCGTCAGATAACAACTCTGATAGAACTGTAATGAAATAATAACAATATTAAAATAATTAACTGCACCTCTCTCATTCTACAAGAACATCCAGATGCACGTCAATGTAAATAGCTGCCCGTCATATTTAGGTTGATATGAGTCGATTGTATCGTCCATGAATTATGATAATATAATAAATGATTATTATAGGACGTCCATTGGACAATATTTATTTTGTTACGCTGTTAGGTGACCTCTTTATTATTTCCCAAAGGTATCATACAAGGAAACTAGGCGTTAATATTATTATACAGAGAGATAATTTGACAACCAGCCATTGTATTAGGTAACTTTGTCCAACCTTTTCTTAATGCATTTAGTTAGCATGATAACATGCACAATGATTGAAAGAATTAAATAAATGCAATCATAATTCTATTTCTATGTAAGTATATCTTGGTATCTCGTCCGTGTGGTGACAGATTAAGAATATGGAATGTCACCACCCCATATCATTCCATGTTAAGAGCCGACAGAGGGAGCATATTATGCAGAGAACACCACTGTTAGAGAAGGAAAACTTGATAAAAACCCTATACCAACCCGTTTGGCCAGCGTGGTATAGTAGGCCAATTCCTCCTTTCAAAGGAGAGGCCTAGTCCAGCAGTGGATTGTTATAGGCTGATGATGATGATATCTTGGCATACAGCGTGCGTACAGTCTTATTAAATAATATGGGCCATTAAACATATAATCATTAATTTTGTCATGACTCCACAAATTATTAACTCATTCAATTAGTTAAGTTGCTATTTTGCGAACTACAAAATAAATATTGCTTTTACAATAATTATCAAGTTTAATCAGAAAGATCTAGAATTTAGTCTGAGGTAAGAGGCTTAAAGGAGACCTTGTGGCAGAAGTCCCAGGATAGTTTTGTCTACTTATGGATATGTGAGCGCATGAACGAGAGAGCGGATGAACAAGAGAGCGGATTGCTATTTGACTCCGCCTGGTTACTTCCGAAATGTGTGACAGACGAAGTTAGAAGTGCTTGCACAACTTTTTTTGCCTTGTTAAAGTTCTGTGGCCTAGTGCTTCGTATCCAACGATAGCTACCTGTTTGATGGGCGATGACATTCACGTTAATATTAGACGATGCTAAGATTAAGGCGACGCTGAGACCATTTCATTTTTTGGTACTCTATTTGTGCCTATGAATTGAAATAGTTAAGTTACTGCTGAAGGTAATAATATTCCTATACAGTTATATTAAATACAGTAGTAGGCAGTAATAATAAAAATACGTTACAGATAGAAATGACTGGATGGTACACTGATTCTGTGTATTTTCATGATAACACTAAAGTAATAATAAAAGCAACCTTGTACGACAAAATAAATTCTTGGTATTTTATTTATTGCCTCAAGAAATTCGGCAAAGCCTTGAGGAAAAATGGCGGATATAAGTCACTCAACCGAAATCGAATCAATAGGTCAAATGAGAACTCCAATTATCTCCACCAGAGGGATTATGTTAATCCATTTGAGAGGAAAGGAATTAAATTATTGCTCATTAGCCGTTTAAGAAAAAGATTCCTTCTATACATGAATCATTTGCTGTACTTTAGGCATTATTTATTGGAATCTGGACTCATTTCTATTTCAGTGGACACGGTTCTAGAGAAATCGCGTGGGATTAATAATAAATAATGTTTTTATTTTTAGCTCATCGTGATATTTTGGTAGTCTCTTGATTGGAATACAGTACTGTATTAAAAAGTACTATATCCAGCGATCTTGTAAGAAAATTATAAATTTACTTGATATTTCCATTTCATCATACAGTCTTCCGCAAGCCAGTGCTGAACATAGATATACCTCTACCTCGCCGAATTTACGTCACAATAACATTGTGAGTCAATGAGAGGATTGAACCCACTACATCACCCTGGCTAGACGAGTTAGAGTTTCACGTCAAGTTTTCCGTCTCTTTACTGAAAATAAAGAAAAAAGCTGGTGCTAGTTTTCAGTTTACTATGAGCTTGCCACCCACGGTATAAAATTAGGTAATGACACATTGTATTTTTAATCCGTCACACATGAAGAGAGAGATAATAAATATACCCATTACCATAGTAATGGGTATATTTATTATCTTAGACTGCCTCCGTGGTCCAGTGGATAGCGTTTGCGACTGCTGATCGGTCCCGGGTTCGATTCCCGGGTCGGGCAAAAGTGTTACTGGGTTTTTCCGAATTCTCAGTAAGTAGCAGCACGGAGTCTGGTGATGTGCCCGGTAACGGAAATAGGCTCGCCCCCTATTACGTGGGACCTAAAAATTCATGGCGAAATGTGTGTTATTAAACCTCTGCCTACTTCTTTCGGTGATACAGGCGTGAATCTATAAAAAATAGATATAATCTTATAAGCAATCTCATAAGATTGCCCATACAGAAATCGCATGAATTGATCTGAACATAAAAGATATAATTGTTTCGATCCTCAGCCAAGGGAATGAAACGAGAAATTTTGAATTCGGCTACATCCTCATTTGCACAAAAATTAGCAACAATATCAATACAGCAGTCTATTTTGTATCACACTTAAATATTATTCCATTCAAATTTTTTCATTACAGTTAAATTTGTAAATTTAACGACTACCAATTCATAATATTCCAAGAAAGTTCAAAAATAGCAATCAAAGTATTTAATTCTCAACACACCGCTCTCGATTCAAAAGAAATAGTTATTAAGGCGAGGATTTCGATAAATACAGTGTTATCTAGCGTGTTCAAACGCGTTTTATTTGTAAATAACAGAGATTTAAATTCGGAAAAAAATTATGTTATTCTACAGCATTAGATCTATATTTGTCGGCCATTCGAAACACGATTACTGACATTTTATACGATAGAAAATAATCGCGAATATAGATAGGTCTGTTTAAACAATTTTTTACGTTTCATTTGAGTTGTATTGGGATTAGAATTTTCAAAAGTATACCAAAAGAAAAGTCATGTAAAAGCGGATGTTTCTCGGGCAACACATTATGAATTTTAATATATACAAAAATATACTACCAAAAATATGTAATTTCCTACTGCTCTCTCCCGCGTCGTTCAGTCCCGAGCGGGATGTAATGGAGACAGGACGTATCGCTAGTTTGGAGAGCGCACTGCAGGATTACGAATTATTTTGTCGTCAGTTACGAATGTCATCATCACTTATTGATAAATATATTATACTAGGGGATGCCAGCAGCTACGCCTGCATTTTTTTTAATTTACCCGTTTTGGCTGATTCCGTGGGAATTTCGAGAAATCCCTTCTTAGTGCACATTTACGGTCCCCAAGGAACATACATGCCAAATTTCAGCTTCCTACGCCCAATAGTTTCGGCTGTAGCGTGTCTGTCAGTCAGTCAGTAACGCAAGGATTTTATATATTACGATTATTATCTAGGTTTAGTTTGTAAAAAGGTATTGTAAATTTTTTGTAAGTAATAAGAGTGTATATTATTAGTACATACATACATACCTAGACTCACGCCTATAACCCCGAAGAGGTAGGCAGAGGTGTATTTCTACACCCACTTTTCGCCAGATATACTTTAGTCCCACGTAATAAGGGGCGAGCTTATTGCCGTACGGGGAACATTTCCAGACTCCGTGCTGCTACTGAGAATTTCGTGACAGAAAAACCCAATAACACTGCCCGACCCAGGAATCGAACCCGGGACCTCCCGATCCCACGCGCACATTTATCCGCAAGACCAACGAGGCAGTCGTATAGTCGGTTTGATGTCGAGTTTTCCGTCTCTACGCAAAGATGGTATTTGGATCGTGTTATCCCTTAGTTGCCTCTTACGACACCCACGGGAAGATAGGGGGTGGTGACACTTGTATTCTATGCCGTCAACCACATGGATATTATTAGTATAGTTTTGAAAATATCGTTTAGGCTTTAGATTATTGGACAAGATAACGGACTTGATAAAAACAGCATAGTTAGGTACCAGTGCTTTAGAAAATTATTGATTTGTTATGTATTGTGGATGATTATTATGATGAACAATAGCATTATTGTTTTATTGGGTACCTACCTAATATAATAATACACATTTTTATTGTGTACCCATAGACGGGAATAAAATGTGAGATGTGCCTAAAAGCTATACAAGCGAATTTTATAGGGACCTACCTACCTAAATAAATACAAATATCCGCAGTTACCTGCATAGTGGTATTTATGGTTACTGCACCACCCTCGTGGGTCGTAGCGTGATGTTATTTGGTATAACCTTCCTCAACAAATGGGCTAGAGAGGCAAATCAATCTTAGAAATTGGCCTGCTAGTTCCTACGACTAGCGCGATCAAAAACAAAAAAAAACAGTTTTGATATAGATAGGTAGATTTATGAATTTCCGTATAAGTATATTCAATAAAACCGTGTGGTTGACGGCATAGAATACAAGTGTCACCACCCCCTATCTTCCCGTGGGTGTCGTAAGAGGCGACTAAGGGATAACACGATGCAAATACCATCTTTGCGTAGAGACGGAAAACTCGACATCAAACCCTATACGACTGCCTCGTTGGGCTCGCGGCATAAATGTGCGCGTGGGATCGGGAGGTCCCGGGTTCAATTTCTGGGTCGGGCAGTGTTATTGGGTTTTTCTGTCACGAAATTCTCAGTAGCAGCACGGAGTCTGGAAATGTGCCCGGTACGGCAATAGGCTCGCCCCTTATTACGTGGGACTAAAGTATATCTGGCGAAAAGTGGGTGTAGAAATACACCTCTGCCTACCCCTTCGGGGATAAAAGGCGTGACGATATGTATGTATGTATGTATGTATATTCAATAATTCTATTGATTATTTCCCCCAATAATATCATTGATTTCCACACTATTACCAAACACGGAACAATGGACACCTAATAATATTCTCGTATTATTTATCACACCGAGAAAGAATGCACTGGTGTTACAGCTTAGAAATGTTCGGTAGGTAAGTATATCAATTTGACTGACAACACACAATAACGAAAACTAGAGTTTATTATTGGTTGGCGGAAAAGAAGTGTCGTGGGTGTAGGAATATGATTTCGTACGTATGTATGTATGTATAATTTTGTTAACTTTTCACTACTACTTGCCGATGGCAGCGTCTAAAGGAGATCACCCAAATTGGGCTAATTTTATTTTGCCGGCCAATCAATAAAATTGTGTTATTTTAATAGAACACACTGTTGTAAACATTTTTAACTATTACACCAAACTTCTAAGTCAATTCTCTGAGACAATATTTAGGTATGAATGTCTCAAAGTACCGTAGAGCTGTTTTGTTTTGACAAAAGTGATAAATCAAAGAGGTGTTAAGGTAGTCAACTATACGTTTTTAGCCTAACGTGAAATACGTGAGCCTTTAAACGCAGTGGACTCATTAAAAAAGTAAAAAACATTTTTTTAAATACTCCTGACCAAATATAAAAATATCGTCTAAACCTTTAGTAGGAATGTCTATGACCGGCCAGGTACAGATGACTTGTATACAGGCATGCCACCATAGAGGCGCTAATTCCTGTTCCCAACATGTGGTTGAAGAGATGTTGCGTCGTGACGTTCTCACTTTCCGTTGTTTCGGCCGGTTCTTGTAGAGAAAAGGCCAGGAGGAAACGCCTGGATATCACAATAGTAGCAGCAGTAACCTTTTCCAAGAAACGGCGCTGCAAATGTTGGCGAAATGCCCCGATTATGCGTCCCAACGCCGTGAACTCATGACCATCTTAAGCCTTTTTCGACCATTTTGGTGTAGACCTCTACAACAACTTCCTTTCCGTTCTGTTTTGGGCAGTCTTCAACCAATTACTGCCCGCTATCTTTATGATGTCTTCTTTCCATCACATTTGCAGTCTTCCAGCTGGTCGTTTACAATCCCATGGTCTCCATTTCAATATTTATTTTTTTGGAGCCATTTATTCGTCTTTCCCTCTCTGAGTGTCACTCCTACTAGTTTTATCTCCATTGCCCTGTGAACAACTTCAAGTTTCTGTAGCGCTGCCTCTGTAGTAACCCAAGTTTCGGCTCCGGAGGTGAGCACTGGCAGGACGCACTGATTAAATATTCTTCCTTTTTGTTGCTTCGTAAGAGCAAATGCCAGTTTATCGGAAGCAGCCCAACCCAAATAGATACGTCTATCAATCCTGTTCACCTGGTTTGCTTTGCCCATCTTTATTTCTTGCACGTGTGTCTGCATGAGTATATTGCTATAACTATTGCCCTTTAATAAACATTTTGTGTATTATTGATCTTTTTCCGGTACTTTTTGACAGATAGAGATATTTTAACAATGAAATCTCTAAGATACTACATCTTAGAGATTTCATTGTTAAAGTATAACAAAATGTAATCATTGGTGATTAAAAGTAGCTATGAGTATCTTACCCGTTCTTATTATTGGTTCTATGCCGTTGTTTTGCTGACAGTAGCAACGAATTAATTAATTTATATTAATCTAATCCTTTTCCCTAAGATTGATATCGAGCAAGCGATACTTTCGCATTGCGAGCGATCATAAGTTTTTTATAATTAACAACAAAGATAATGTTCATAACATTACTGGTTACATATTGTTACTATAAACAACAGCAATTTTGTAAAACTACTTTCGAATTTTATAAAGGTTTATTCAATACAGAAACATTGCAAATTATTTATACTCGATAAGTAAGTTTATATTTCAATTGATATACTGCTTCAATTTTTTATACTATGGCGCGAAAATTTTATACCTACGTGGCGGCAGTGGCGTCGCGTCTCGCGTCGCGATTCATCGTAGTTATGGACGTCGGCATACTCGCGAACTGGGAAAGCGGGGGACCTCAAAAGCTTTGAGCGCTCGGAAATCCTCGCGTTGGTCGGTGGATGGCGTTTCCACTTTCGTTGCACTAATAATACTGTGCGACACTTTAATGCGCGACTAATGTCTTACGCCTAGGCGACAACTACAAGCTTAGCGATGGGCGGTGCGGAAAAGATGGCAATGCGAATGATATTAGTCTAGTAGTAGTTATTTGGTGGCTAGACCACCTGATCCAAACTACCTGATCGACTAATACATAAATCTTATCCATTATCACTGTTACTCTACAATGAATATAAAGCTTTAGAAATTGAGAAACATATCAAATTCAATCGAGATAGTTAAATATTGTCATCATCATCAACCCTCTATATAAACTGTCCCCCAGCTGGGCACGGTCCTCTTCTCACTATGAGAAGGGTAAGGCCATAATCCACCACGCTGGCTAAGTGCGGGTTGGCAGATTTCACATAATTATTATCTTTAGAGAACATTATGGAGAACTCTCAGACATGCAGGTTTCCTCACGATGTTTTCCTTCACCGTTTAGCAAGCGATAATTAACAATTTAAAACGCATATAATTTGGTCATTGGTGGGAGTCATTGATTCGATAGCAGTCCGTCTGTCTCTCTACTAGGCTATCGCTACACAGAACAACAGGATAACAACATAGAATTTAGTTATTATCAAATAATAACGCGATAATAAGCATAAGCTACACGACCCGAAAGTTTAAACTTTCGGGTCGTGTGGCTGTGCTTTTAAAATTTATAGTAAAGAGAGAAATTTTACTTAAAATCCACATGTATCGATTGTTGCAAACGCAGCGCTGAGCTTTCATATGTCCTCCCATAAGGTAACCGGCCTGAAGTCGAGTCCAACAGTATAGATTTTAATCCATAAAATAAGATCGATTGCGACTTTTCTGTCTCGCTGTCTCACCGATCGCGCTTCAAAATACTCACAAAAGTTATTGTTTTCTTTCTCCATTCGTTCACTAGGTATAATTTTTGTATCGCAGGGGACAAACGAACGCAGGAAACATTCAAGCAACAGTCACAAAGAAGACCTAGACTCAAAAACCAATTCGTCGTTCACATAAAGTGTTGTTTCATGTGGGAAAACGGCTAGGCAAACGCCCAAACCACTACGCCATAGTACTACGGTGCAGTTATCGTTTTGTTTGTCGTGTACATTGGCGCATGTTGCGTATCGCGTCGCTTACCGCTTACTCTGAAATCATGGTTAAACTTGCTTACTTCGAATTAAATAGTTTCAAAGTTGTGCTCAATTCTGTTAATTCACTTTTTATGGGCAAAGTGAGAAAATTAAGAAAGTTCGATACTTGTTAATATTTTGTTTGAATTGTTAATTTGAGTCTTAAAATAATTTTGCTTAAAAAAACTTAACCAATTAATAGAGAGTAAAACTCTCTATTAATTAGTTAAGTTTTTTAAAATGTTTTCGGGTGGATTGACGTGTTTATTTTCTTAATGATTATAAAACAGTCTCAAGGTAATAATATATTTTGTAATTGCGTTCGTAAGGCATGAACGTGAATGAATTGTGTTTGATAATAATGTTGAATAACTTTGCAGACGTGTCTTAATCTGCTCCTTCAAGGACATAAGTTAAAGCAATTGTATTCCAAACTAGCTGATTCCGATGACTTAACGGTAACATAACTACCTATGTCCATATTACATGTCGCTACAAAGTATATCCTGGAAAATCGCATGAAAATCCGCTCAGCAGTTTTTAAGTTTATAACGAATTGACAGATAGACGTGGCGAGGGACTCTCTGTGGTAAACATTCATATTCACGCACACACATGTTTAGTTTAAACGGGAATCGAATTAGTTTCAAAGTTATTTACACTCCCGCTACACTGCCTTCAAAATCGGGTTTAAGATTATTTATTTCTCATAAAGAATAAAATTCACTGACATGAGAAAAATCACTTAACTAATTAACAATTTCAATAGTGTCGCGGCGATACAGAAAAAAACAAAATATAGCGCTCATCACGCAAAGATTTGTCCTAGGTGGGAATCGAACCTCCAGCTTAACAGTCAAGCATCCTGCCACTAAACTGAAAGGCCAATAGACATATGCTTGCATGATCCCATATTATTATACTGATTCTATAGATAGCGTACATGTTCCGGCTTTATTGCTCGTACATGTAATATTTCATACCAATTAATATCACATTGTACGGAATTAGAACGAACGAATTAGATATCACTGTATGGAGTAGTTGAATAGTAGCAGTCATTTTAATCGTTCTAGCGTGGTATTTCGTTCCGCGTTCTAGTTTAACCAAATTTGACAGAATACAATATTATCTACGGAACGACTGGTGGATTTTTGCCTTGAAATCTAGGTTCACTTTCTAGTGTAATGTAATTGGACAGAATATAAACTTTCCACAAGCAACTGTCATCTGTCATCTCATTGTATTCAAGTTTACTGATACCCCAAAATTACGGTCGATGTATGGGGTGAACAGCAGCCTCATTCAAGCCCCTCTGAAATCCCTTTATGAGGTTTCTAGAGCATGTGTGAGGATAAATGGGGCATACACTGACTGGTTTACCATCAACACAGGTGTTAGACAAGGATGTGTAGCGTCGCCGTGGCTGTTCAACCATTTCATGAACGGTTGTTTGCAAGATTCGAAACATAGTGATTGTGGATTAAGGATCAATGAGTTACTTGTCAAATGCCTCCTTTATGCTGATTATCAGGTTATACTTGCGTCTTCAGCGGAGAAGTTGCAGGAGATGGTATAATTCATGCACGGTGCGTTAGAAAGAAAAGGAATGAAAGTGAATGTAAGTAAAACGAAAGTTATGGTTTTAGAAAAGGAGGAATGCGTTACGGCTTGTAATGTTATGATTGATGGACAACGAGTGGAGCAATTGAATGAGTTTGTATATATATACGCTGTTAACAAGTGATGGTAAGAATGTAGAAGATATTGAAAGAAGAGTTAATGCAGGTAATAGAGTGAATGGAGCTCTAAAGGCGTTTATGAATAGCCAAAACGTGTCCAAAAAGGCACGTTTGGCTGTGCATAGGGGGGTATTAGTACCTACTCTTATGTATGGTAGTGATAGTTGGGTATGGCAGAAGAGTCATGAAAGTAGAATAAATGCTGTAGAAATGAGAGCACTGAGAAGTATGTGTGGTGTGTCTTTGACTGACAGAGTAAAGAATTGTGTGATAAGAGAGTGTTGTGGGGTTAAAGAAGATGAAGTGACAAGCATCGAGAAAGGTATGATAAGATGGTTTGGGCACGTGGAGAGGATGGATGACGAAAGACTGACCAAGCAGATATATAAGGCAAGTATGGAAGAGACAGAACGAAGGGGAAGACCTAGGTGGACGTTCTCTGACCAGATTGGAGATATCCTAAAAACAGGACAGGTGAGAAGTACCCTGAACAGAAGAGCATGCATGAGGAATCTGATGGGAGTGAATGAAGAAAGAGAAATATGTCAGGATCGTTGCAAATGGCGTTCCGTAGTCTCTGCCTAACCCTCCGGGAAACAGGCGTGAGTCTATGTATGTATGTATGTATAATTATATCGTCACGTCCTTGCCTGACAACACTGAAAATAATTATCTTAACAGAAGAAAGGTGTAAAAATTTCCATTTTTCTGATCGATCTTATACATTCCTATAAAAACGTTACGTCGCGTTCATGCCCCTAAATTTCCATTCACAACATATCACATGCACAATAAAACGACCTTGATTTGTATTCCAATGGTAAGAGAACTTCACACAACCTTAAATAGGTGTTGTTTATATAAAGTGGACTTTATCTGGGTTCGATTCCCGCTCAAGTCAAACATTTGTGTGCATGAACATGGATGTTTGGCTTGGTCTGATGTGTGTATGTGGTAGAATATTATTATTATATTATCTTTTAACGTCATATTTTTCATTTGCTCTGGTAACATAGGTTGTCTTTTGTGAAAGGCAAGCTACAAATGAAACGTGAAACTCCGAGTTGCTTCAGGCCATTTCCTGTTTACTAGCTATCGCTCGCGGCTGCGCCCGCTTGGGAGTTGGTTGTTGCTGTAGAAATAGTTTACGTCACTCTTCAGCCTAATAACTATCTTCACACACATAAATCATACCATAATATCGCTCCGTTGGGACATCAAAGAAGGACAAACAAACAATCAAATACACTCTCGCATGTATAATATTTGTATCCATTGGATTTATATGATATTAAAGCTATTTCAGCTATTATTTGTCATATTGTAATTCAAAGTGGGTAACACTTATGAAAGTCGATAGTAGGACTGCGAAAAGTACATCTAAGAACAAATTCCACTCTTTTAAGTCGCTAAGTTTTTGCGATAGCATTATAGTGGATACTGCCTCTATCATGCTATCGCGAAAACTTGAAAAATGTTAATACTTAACATTTTTCAATAAAATATGTTTACAGAAATTGAAGAACAAGACTAAAAATAATAAAACTATAGTAAGTAGTATTATAAATGTTTGGATGGATAAAACTGGCTGTTTTCTTTTTACTTTTTGATCGTTTATATTGCCAATACTTTACTTTAAAGTATAGGCAATATATACGATCAAAAAATTAAACTGACTTTTCCGACTTTAAACATAAGTTATAAAGTAAAATACCACAGTTTGCAAAAAGCACCGAGCTTAAATCGAGTCCAAAAAGTCAACAATAAAATAGCTCTAAAACACAGTCCACAATAACTTCAGAAGCAAATAGAGCCTCGAACAAGTAAAGATACACTTAATGCCGTTGATTGCAAGGCGGGGCTTCAAGTAAGCCTGTAGATCGGCATCCAGGCTTAGCCATAAGCCTGAATCAGACTGGTGCAGGCGCAGTGCGAATTTTAAACTGCTGTTCCCTGTACGATGTGTTTACTGGTGGCAGTGGTTTGGCTAAGAATAACAGTTGTTGTGCATGGACTATTTTTGGCTCGAGACAGCGTTTTTTCGTAGTATCTTTCGTAAGCGGATAAGGCAAATTTATTATCAATACATTACGACTTGGGAAATTTGTTTTGAATTTCCTAAGTCGTCATCTTTCGAACTTTCTGATACATAGAAGTGCTAAGTAAAATTAACCACAAAAGCAAGTAATTATTATATCACTCGCTGTTGGGGTAAAGCCTTAAAAACTTCCTAAAATGGAGTGTCTTTAAGTTTATTTAGTTGTAAAGTTTATGTAGTCTTGTTTGAAAAGAACTTACAACTTGGATCAAAGTACTATGATATTAAGAACTTACTATTGTATATTTATAAGTGTTCATTGAATGAAGTCTTGTTCTAATAAATAACCAATAGTTTTCAAATCGTTCATCATTCAGGCATCCATTGTGTTTGCGAAAACAAACTTTCAGGTTACCTTTATCTTCATGCTATTAAAAGTTATATAAAGTATACAGTAGTAAAACGGTCAAAAATCATAACAAAATTTGTTAGATCAACTTAATATTTACTTGCAGATGCGACGCCCTCCACACAGGCGATCAAATCTTAGCCTTCGACGACCACGTCACAGATGTTAACAACTATACTGCCGAGGAGGTCTTATGTTACTTGGAGAATTGTGAAGGAGGCTTCACGAGACTTCACGTAGCTCCAAGGCATGTGGTTGGTCACTGTGGAAGATATACTAGAAGTGAGTGAACATTTTTGATTATTTTTGTTTTCAAGGCCCTAGTCTAGTCACCATTCTAGCAAAGAGTTAGCAGACTTTCGAAGACCTCAATATTTATTTCTTTAAGAATGAAAATTTCTTTCAGAACTTTTTTTGATAAACTGTATCCATAAGCTAAATAAGTAAAAATTTATTGATAATGTCACACGTATACTAACTGTAATTACCAAAGCTATAGTTATAGTAATTCCATCTATCCCTCTTAGAGCGTATAGCAGCAGTAACGATACTGGTCATAAGTAGAATTACGATTAAATAAGCTACTTCTCCGAATTAACCTTTCTCCTTATTCGGTATAATATTGGCTGTATGGATTGACATGTATTAAAAAAAAAGATAAAAGGAAACCTGAGACACAAAAATAAACTGCGGCCTAATTAAAGGTATATATTCTTCGTGTGGTGACGGATAAGGAATACAAAGTGTCAATTACCCATTTCATTCCGTGGGTTTCTTAAGAGGTGACAGAGGAGAACGAAGCAAATAGAAACCGGGCTATCCAGCGTAGTATAGTGGGCCAAATCCTATGCCACACAATGCCATTGTGACGTAAATTAGGAAGACTCTTTGTCCAACAGTGGACTACAAAGGCTGATGATGAATCATCCTGCTATGAACGAACTAGTAACATTCAAAATAATACTTATGATCTCCTAAACAACTGCAAAATACTAAGTCAGTATTCAGACATGAGTAAACTTACACTCTAGAAATGAACTCTATGCTTGATAGTAAATTCGTTGCTCTGTTTCATAACTACACTACATGTATAAGTGCCTCCTGGTATTTACTGCTAACTTAGTCCATGTGAATGCGTGTGGATTGTAGTACTCAAGTTTGCTACAACTATACTGGGCGAAGTGGTACTCACAAAACTGCAAGCTAGACAAGCTTGCATAAACCATATTTTTATTTCAGTTAGGCTTGAAAGCTCAACGTAAAAACTAGGCTAACTCGGTACAAATTAGTCGTAAAGTTTACCTATCGTATTTTCATAAAATTACTCCCACTGCTTGGAGGCAATTTTTCTCAGATTGCAGCATGTCAATTAATTTGCACCTTAACACTGCATCGAGAGTTAGGGGTTTATTGGGTAGTTATCCTTACATAGAACGACCTTTTTATAAGCCACAAAATTTTTGAGACTCAATGCCTGCATTTCCTTCTTTGTGATTTTAAAGGGTCCTTCTGGATAGTTAATTGAAATAATCTGAGTCAAAATGTCTAAATATATTTAATTTAAACAAGTACAAGAAGCTAGCAGAATAGTTACATATTATTATTATGCAGTGTAAACGCGCTTGTTCTAAACGATTATTCACGCAACTTTGTCACGCTGCAGTTATGTACTTGAATAGTGGCTACAAGTGTAAGCAACTACAACTTAGACATACTTGCATGAACAATTATTTTGTGTAAACTTGCGCAGCTCTAGTAAAAACTATAATGTTCTACGGACAAGTTGAAGAAGCCATAGTTTACTTTTTAGACGTAAAGTATAGAAAGACTCAAATTGTTAGCAGAATAAAATTTAAGGTCAAAGAAATATTCTAAATTAGGATATCAACTAATAATAATAAAATTCTTAGTGCAAGTGATATCAAATCATCCGTAACAAGCGCACGTTTTAACATGCTTTTCTTTATATTTGGCCCAGTTTGTCAAACTCGCTACGACGTGTGTAGCCACCATAAAGCCACAAATTGTTTGCCACAAACAAGCCTGCGCAGTTAAAACTTTGTGTGCAGTTGGATCATTAGCCATGAGACACTATAAATCTAGAGCAGATAAACCGAGGACCGGAACGCAATGAAATGGCATAAACAGTTCTGAGATTCATACAACTTTGGAAATAAATAAACATAGACTCACTGGTTTTGTGTCATTATTACACTGACTCTGAACCTGATTACAATGAGAGAGAGAGAGTGATATTAAATGCATTCTTGAGTCTGTTTTCTAATCTACCCCAGTCTCCAGTTCAGCATACTAAGACAACATCATACGATCGATAATAAAAATAATAAAAAAATAAAATAAAAATGTTTTTATTGAATCTCATAGTTTTAGTTACAGTGTGATGAGGCTGCCCCAGTAAGTTATAAAAATACTTGTGTTGAGGCTACCTCGCTTCTTCCCCGGTTACAATATATGAGAGAAAAATAACATTAAAATAATAAGTGAACATAAATTATTATGAAATCAGAAAGGAACATAATAACAAAAGTAGTGTCTGACAGCTCTAAGAATTATTACAGATTATAGTGTAGTTTATGATTATGTTGTGTGTGTTTTACGTATTATTGTGTGTGTTTGTGCGTGTGTGCGTGTGTGCGTGTGTGTGTGTGTGTGTGTGTGTGTCTTTATGTGTATATTTGTGTGTGTGTTTAATGTGAGTAATGCGTGGGTGTGTGTGCGCGTGTGTCTGTGTATACTTATTTACAATACAATATATTGCACATATTTTAAATTTAGTATGTTCTAGCTAAGATTTTTTCTGTTTCCTCATAAGTCAGAGTTTTTAACCACTCTGTGATGATTCTTTTGCAGTCATGGTGCTGCATAGGATTATATCCTATGCAGCACCATGACTGCAAAAGAATATAATATTATAATAATAAAAAAATATATATATAATATTTAACTTTAAATTTATTTTATTATAAATATACGTTGATTGTGTGGTATATTGACGACTGGCAAAGACAGTATGAACTTTCGGAGAAAAAGCCACATTATGTTTACGACGTGTAATTTGATTCTGTGGAATGTAAGACAGAGTCTTATGCAGGCGTAGACTGATATGTAAAACATACAGTTTTCTTACAGAAAGTAGATTACTTAACTTATAAAGGTTATCAGTAGAGTACCTAAATGATTTAAAATACATTATTTTAATAATAAGTCTCTGAGCTCTTTCAAGTTCTTTCAAGTTCATCGATAAAATGATTTATTTCCCGTTGTCTAGTCCTGTCACATTTTTTATATTAATATGACTGGTAAGCAAAGTATAATTAAGTAGATGTTTGAAAAGTAACTTACATACAAACCATTTTCAGGTTATCTTTGTCCGATACACGACATACATGCTAAACCAAATACACAGTTGTAAAATTTGGTTAATATGTTATTACTGCATAATTTTGCAAAAAGAACTGATATTACTGCATAATTTAGTTAATAATTAAAATAGACACATCGTATTTCAATAACTTTAATTACACTTAAATATCATCCGTGTGGTGACGGATTAAGAATACGGAATGTCACCACCCCATATCATCCCGTGGGTGTGGTAAGAGCCGATAGAGGGACCATACTATGCAGAGAACAGCACTGTAAGAGAAGGAAAACTTGAAACAAACCATATACCAACCCTTTTGGCCAGCGTAGTATAGTAGGCCAATTCTTCCTTTCAAAGGAGAGGCCTAGTCCAGCAGTGGACTGTAAAGGGCTGAAGATGATGATGATGACACTTAATTTAATGTCATAAAGTGAACATTTCCCATACTTAATAAACCTGTCATCACCGTTTCGCAGAACTACTAAATATACACACCAGGAAGCGAAACGCCTTGTTAAATTTGAACACTATTCCTAGTTCTAGAATTTCTGCAGTAGCATCTTTCATAACTAATTCTGAAGGTATAATAATTACTCAACTAATTCTTCGCAAACCTGAGGCGAAGTTGCCTCGAATGTTCGAACTTAGCAGAAATTAGTCCAAGTCAAAAGAAACACGAAGAAATTGTATCAAGTTTAACAGAAATCACTCAGCTGTTCATTCTTAACTTAGTTTGAGTCCAACCCGTTCTTGTGATGCGTGGTACAACCGTTTAAGTCTTAGGATAATTTATATACGCAGTAAAATTGCAGTAACTGACTTCGGTTTTAGCAGGGTACATCCATTGTATAAGCTGTAGCGAATCACAAAGTATAATCTATTAAATACATTTTCTTTGTTATTGACATTTTATAATTCGGTTCAGTTAATCTGGAATTTGATGAGATATACATAAAAATTATATCGAAAGACCTCATGTAGGTCATACAAAAAATCTATTTACCTACTTTAAATTAAGTCTAAGGCTCATTGTCCACGTAAACCGCACGTCACGCGCACGCTTTCGTCAATTGACGATTGCAAGACGAATGCTTGCATCTTGCGTATAAATAATCAAAATTGTGCAATCGTCAATTGACGAAAGCGTGCGCATGACGTGCGGTTTACATGGACAATAGGCCTTATTCTATTCACTAGTATCGACTCTAAGATAAAATGCTAGAGTATATTGTTCGTTTGTTCTTGATTCACGTCAAAACCACGCAACATATCGATGTGAAGGAGATAGTTAAAAGACTGAAGTGTAAAAAAGGTTTATTTAAATTTAGGATGGTTGAAGTTCCGAGCAATAGCTAGTGCCAGAATTGAGCCAGTTTTAATTTAGTAGTCTCTCATGACTTGAACCATTTCTAACAAGAACGAATATATGAACATCAATCTTGGCTCGTATAACTCAAAGGATTAAGTTCTGATGTCGGTTATAAGCTTCAACTAATGTACAGAGCAGGTACATTAATTCAAGTTTAAACTCAGTACCGTTGAGCTTTTCAAAACGTTTGAACTCCTACTTATTTTTGATCGCGATTGACAACCGTACGCAAGAACAATGCTGCAAACGCCTGAATGCTGATTATAACCATACTATATTAACTTGATAATGACCATGTTAATATTGCAATCGTATTCATACTTAGGTGAGTTTTTTTTATAGTAATAGGCGGCAAACGAGCAGACGGATCGCCTGATGGTAAGCAATTACCGCCGCCCATGGACACAAGCAACACCACAGGAGTCACTACTAGTCACTAGTGGGTTGCCGCCCCTTGGGAATGGGAAAAGGGATAAGATGATGAGTGGGATGAGGGAGAAGGAATAGGGGATAGGGCCTTCGGCACTCTTACTTACGTCAGATAATAGAGACCTCACGTATTTTGACTATTCCGCTCCTAAATTGCACTGATGTTGCTATTATAGTGGCTTGTATCCTCATACGAGACAAACTATTCTTTACTAACAAGTCTGTTTCATATTAGTCCTCTGTAATAGGGAAATAATACGATTTTCAAGTTGTGCGGGCAATAAATTGTGTACCCATAGTAATTATATCATTATCGTCAAGAACGGACGAGGCTGTGTATTTATATTGAAATGAATACCTTTTATTCATCTATCACACCTCAGCTATAACAGGAGGAGCACATTATAAACTGCACTGTGAGTAGCAGTTCTAGTGCATAATTATCTTTTCGGCCAGAAGGCTTACACTCTTCTAAAATTGTATACATTTATCATTTTGCCCAAATAAACCCCTTCAGTAGACTCGAGAATCTCCCTCCCAACCATTATTCATTGAGTCATCCCCCCTACCCTTCGCAATCGTAATCCAGGAGCTTCCACTATAATTAAATAACAGATTTGCTACTATAGAAAACAGTCCTGAGTAAAGCAAAAGATTTGCAATATCGCTTCTACCTTTATACAGAAATACATTGAACGAGAAATTTGTTATTGAAAATTCTTCGTAGCAATAGATGTCCCAAAGTATATTTCAAAATTGTTTTTTAATATTTTTTATCTTAAATAATCAGTGTTTAAAAGAAATATATTAGGTTAAATATATTCATATTTTCATTACAATAATTTTTAAAATAGCACCATGCGATTCCAATTATTACACTTATAGCCAACTAACAATGAAACTACTGGCTGAAGAGGTTTTACTCCGGTGACATTTTGATCGTTCTTTCATGCTTTCAATTTGTAACAGAGAGCTTGGAAAGCCTTTTAATAAAAATATACTGAAACAATAATGAGAAAGAACAAAAAAAGTGGATGCCCTCGCTTCATGCTTGCATTTTTGTTGCAGAAAATTCAATATCGGGCACATCGACGCTAAACGCCGAGAAACATCGCCAGCAAAACTACAGGCAGAGATCGATGCCAAAACTAGGTTTACAAGATGATTACGGTAAGATATTGGTAGATAATGGTAGGAAGATCGATACTACTATCATTATGAGAGATCGATCATAACTTTATCAAGTGAGTTGCGAAGTGAAAACTTGGTTATGTACTCGTTCCAAGTTATTTAAGTGGGAGTTGTTGTGCTTATACGTAACAGCTTTGGTAGTTGAGGACTTGTAATTACGTGTGACGCTAATGATTAGGATTATGTGGGACGATGATAGTAATACTGAGACACATTTTTAGGATACCGTTCTCTAATGGTCTCAATATCCTGATATAAGCTTTATCGGACACTTTCTTTAGAGACTTGGCTTCTTAGTTTTACCAGATTATACAGAATATCACATCTTTCAAAGAGACTAAAGTTTGACCTCGGCTATCCAAAAATCTAAATGATAGCAATATTCTATGGTTTAGACTACGGTCGGGATATTTGAGCATATTCTGTAAAGACTGCTGATAGTTGGGATCGACGAGGTAAATTTTTGTGCGAGGCATAGGGCAGGCAAAAATCTCACACGACATTAATAATCACATAGCTGCAAAAAGTCAATAGAGCGTACCGTGAGTTCAAAGCCAAGACCCTCTGCGAGGCAAGCTGTTGGTCTCCTTAATATGCTTCTCGCTTGTTTCTCGGATAAATATCTTTATTCTATACAATCCACGAATTGGAGCAATGACGTCCAAGGATATCAAACATTCATTTTACCTGATACAATCTGAGGATGTTTGAAAATAAAGCATCGTTGGCCATTAATTAGTACGCAAACAAAACTAGTATAGAAAGTTCAAGCAGAATTTCCGTATGTAGGTACCGCTAATTTTGCACCACTATTTCTGAACTCAAACACAATGATCGTAAACAAAATCAGGCCAACTTCACCAAAAAAGAGAAAAGGATAGGCGCAGTAATTAATTTGCACCACAAAAACAGAGTTTCGTATTCCTTCGTCGTTTCTCAAACTGCGGGTCATGAAACCTAAAACGGTTTAAAAGGAAAACGTTTAAAAGGGTGTTTTACGCCATTTTCCTCAAATTTCAAATAACATACCGACTTTTTGAGCAGCCTTTGGCAATAATTCAAAAGTGCGGTGTAACCACATTATGAATATAATGTGAAATTTAGTTCTTGGAAAAACTAAAAAAGGATCGTTTCTTAAAAAAATAATTATGAGGGATTTTTCATTGTTTCCAACGTTACACATTTTTATTGTTTAAAAATTATTCTAAAGAAATAATAATAATATGATCCTCGTTAATCTGCTTAAAATTTTACAAAGTCTTTATCAAGAATTTTAATGGATAAGCGTGATAGTCATTTTCATGTGATATAATGCGGGTTGACACTAAACCGCAACCTGCCGACTCAGGGGAGGCGTAACTAAAAAGGTTGAGAAACAGTACCCTAGCTTATTTGTTTAGGATCTTACAACTTCCTAGTTTGGTCTAAACATAAGAAGGATGTTGTTGTTAAACATTATGTTATTTAATTCGAGAAAAGTGTTGACAGGCTTATTAGGCATCATGGAGGCAGTAAATAAAGTTTCAATCCTATTGGTTTTGGTAAGTCATTAGCATAAACTCAAATAATAATAAAGATTAAGCTTAAGCTGAATCCATGTCACCGCTAGGACCGTAGCATCTGCTTAGCTCTCATAAAAGTAGGTGAAAATAAAAGTACTTCTTCTTCTTCTTTTGCCTGCCCTATTCCCATTTTACTTGGGGTCGGCGCAGAATGTCTTTCGCTTCCATTCTCTCCTATCAGCCGTCATCTGATTATTCACTCCCTTATCATTCATGTCATCCTTCACACAATCCATCCATCTTTTCTTTGGTCTTCCTCTTGCTTTATATTCCTCAACTCTAATATTCATCACCTTTCTAGTCACATGCTTTTCATCCCTCCTCATCACATGCCCATACCACGCTAGACGATATCCTTTCAGCTTTTCTTGCACCGGTGCAACTTTTAAACTTCCCCTAATATACTCATTTCTAATTTTATCCATCCTTGTGACCCCACACATCCATCTCAACATCCTCATCTCTGCTACATGTAATCTTCTTTCATCCGTCTTCTTCACGGCCCAGCATTCCGATCCATATAGTGCGACAGGTCTTATAACGGATTTGTAAATTTTGCCCTTTAATTTAAGGGGCATCCGTAAATATCGTAATCCGAAAATAAAAGTACTTATAGAAGTAATAGTGATAAAGTTTATATATTCTGCCGGTTATTATATACGAAGAACATAATACTAATTATGAATCATCAACTGTAAGCGACTGACATTCTTACTAGAAAACCCTTTGTGGCGGATCACCGGGCCACACCAAAGACATAAAAAGTTGTAATTATATAAGGAAAAATTGAATGATAAAGAATAACAAAATAAAATTTCAGAATTTCCAGCAATTTTTTCTTTGTCATCCATTGACAAAGGAAAAAATCGTTCGGATAAGTTTATTAAGATCTGTATTCTTCTACCAACAGATAGTCAACAAAACTACATGAGAATGAGCGTCTGCAGAACGGAGTCTTTGAACGTTCAGTTAGAAGTACCGCCCGGCCAGAGCTCTGGTTTAGCTGTTCATGAAGAGAACGCTATGTTGGTGATATCACATGTCGCTGCTCAATCACCGGCTTACAGGTAATATATTCTTATGTATTACGTATAATATGCATGTATTTACAAAAAATATATGTGGATGTTTATCCGTTATCCAGATGTAGGTACTCATAGTACCAGCTCTGCTTATTTTGCCATCTAGTCAATGGTGTTGTGTGTACGAGGAAGAATATTCCATTTTTCCATTCGCTTCGTTTTAGTCCAAGATCCCAGAGCCGCCAGACCTACGTCATTTTAGCAAAGCTGAAATTTTGAGGATTATTAGTATACAATCTTATTAAGAGGTATGCCGACCAGCTTGAAAGCCGGGCCATTTCACAGGTAGCGCGAAGTAAAGGTACCAAAAAACATAGTCACCTACGTTAAAGTAGCAAAGCTGGTATTCAAATATGTGTTTAAAAATACTGTCTAAAATTGAAATTCATTATTGCCAGACACCTGCCGTGGGCCATTACTTCTGCCAGACGTCTTAAAGATTACTTAAAAATGAAGCAAACTACGTCATTTTAGCAAAGCTAAATTTGATATAATATGTTACTTAAGATACTATTTTAAGACCCTTCCTAAGCAGCCAGACCAATCCGAAGGGCCGTTCGTCCAGCCAGACGCCATGAAACTTTCCCTGTGAGTGCGAGCGTGCGGCCATTATTCATACGCATGAATGCGTGTGAGTACACTACATTGTCCCAAAATACTGTAGAAATATTATATTGAGTATTATCACAGAATATATACAAGTACTATTATTACAAGAATAAAAGTGTAAAATATTCATACGCATGATACGCATGAATATGCTCCAAAAGTGTGTGGCATTTTTTCTATATAGTCTTTAGTCGTGCAGTTGCTGTGCAGTTCGATCTGCTGATTTTGGAAAAGATTTGAAAAACTCAAAATTTAAACAGGCACTCGTAAATTTCTTCACACCTTTTATTGGCAATAAATTGATTAAAGTTAATTTCATAGAATGTCATTCTTTTACTGTCATTATTAATACAGTTGTATCGAGTATTGATGAAAATTTATCGTGTCCAGAGCATGAAAAAGCAGACACAAAAATTATTATTTATCATGTATCGATACTCAAGCAAACATTGTCATCAGATGTTCTGATACTGCCGTATCAGTTATAATGCTGGACAATATGCATCATTTAAAAGATAGTGCCCAAGGTACTTACAGTACAGGCACCGGAAACAATCAAATATATTATGTTGATTTATCCAAAATCTATGGCTACTTGGGACAGTCTTTATGTAGAAGTTTAATAGGCTACTTTCTTTAGAACAGGAAAGCAAAGGCATTTTAAAATATTGAAAAAAAAACCTGAATATCAGCAAGCGTTCCTTAAATTCGGTGAACTTCAATTATTTATTGAAAAGGATGAGGAACAAAATGATTTCACTATTTGACTGCACGGTTGGTGTAGTGGTTTAAGCGGCCGCCTCGCCGCTTGACACCACGCCGAGTGTTACGGGTTCGATTCCCACACTTTGTGTATTTCATAAATTGTTGTTTCGAGTCTGGGTGTTCATTGTGTCCGTTAGATATATGTTTGTAAAGTCCCCCGCGACACAGGATTTAGTCCTAGTGCGGGAGATAGAAGTTCAAAAAAAAAGATACAATACAAAAATTTGTCTGCTAATTATATAAAGTTTCTGGAATAATTTACGTAGATGCTGCGCAGCCGCAGCTTTTCATCAATAAATATCCCCTCGCATGCTCCGCTCTAAAATGCATTTTCTCCGGTAGTGTCCAGCCATTTTGAGGATGTAACGTTTATAAGATCCTAGGTTATAAAACTTAATTTTTTTAGCGTTTAAACGAAATAAACCGCATACAGTTCAGAAGTTACTCTATATGAAAATTATATTAAAATAGCTTACCTTTAACCTTTTCATGTCGAAAAAAATTGATAAATGCAGGTCACTTTGTTTCTTCTTACACCATGTGAAATATTTTTCCAAAATACACACAAATTACACACGAAATTCCCTTTCTCACTGCACTAATATTGACACGGGTAGACGACGCTACGGTTATATACAGTAATTTAGCACGGTTCACCGATATTACTTCACAATAACCATTTATTCATAGCAGCGAAAAATTTGCGCCATTTTGACGATCCGACGGAAAACATTTCTCACTCACAAAACATATTTATACCTATTTATAGCAAAAACAATACGAAATGTCTTATTAACAATGGATTCTAAGACAATTTTGTGAGAAACTTATGTATATTTAGTAAAGTAATTAATAAATACTTACATATTACCATTTCAAATATGGAGGATGGCTAGCGGCCAACGTCCGAAAATTGCATCACAAAAGTTACTAACACTTTTTTTGTAAATGATTTTATAACTGGCTAAAAAAATATTAAGAATAAGAATAATGTTTATTTGTATAAATGTGGTGTACAAAGGTCTTCTTCTTCTTTTGCCTGCCCTATTCCCATTTTACTTGGGGTCGGCGCAGAATGTCTTTCGCTTCCATTCTCTCCTATCAGCCGTCATCTGATTATTCACTCCCTTATCATTCATGTCATCCTTCACACAATCCATCCATCTTTTCTTTTACAGAATAATTTAGTTCCAAGATTAACCATTTTAAATATATGGCATACAAATAAGAATGTACATACAATTAAATTTTAACCTAATTTGATATAATTTCTTCAACATGCTAACTACAGTCCATTCACAGTTATTTTACCTCTAGCTGTTAGATTGGCCAACCTGGGCGTTGTGTTGCTATATTCGGTATATAATACTCCCATTTTAAATATACATTATTGCTAAAAATGTATTTATTTTTTTATTGCCTAAGTGACCGTATTAAATATTTGGAAGTAATGTTTGTAAGAAAACCTCTTGACATGGCTATATGCATGTACATTTATTTTCTTACGAAATAACTAATTTCCTATGAAGATAAGTAGTTATAATAAAAATGTTGTCTATTTAATATATAAAGGTAAACGCATCATAATTACGCCAACGTGAGGTTCTAATTATCAAATACAAAAACTGCAAGTTTAATTTTCATATTTATTTTGAATAAGAATGATGTGGGTGTTATCTAATATATAAAATTCTCGTGTCACAGTTTTCGTTCCCATACTCCTCCGACACGGCTTGACCGATTTTGATGAAATTTTTTGTGCTTATCTGGTATCTATGAGAATCGGCCAACATCTATTTAAAAAAAAATAAAAAAAAAATTGCAAAACAACGTTTGCCGGGTCAGCTAGTATTACTATAAGAATGATCCATGTGGACTGCCAATGTTATGATGATTCGTAACTGCTGTCATATTGACGACCGGTTGGCGTAACGGTAGTGTAAGCGACTGCTGCGCCGAAGGTCGCGGGTTCGATTCCCGCTCAAGTCAAACATTTGTGTGCATGAACATGGATTTTTGTCTTGGTCTGGGTGTTTCTATGTATAATATGTATGTATTTACAAATAAAAGTATATATGTATGTTTATCCATTGTCTAGTACCCATAGTACAAGCTCTGCTTAGTTTGGGACTAGCCGGTATTGTGTGAATGTGGTAGAATATTATTTATTTATTTATTCTGTATCAGACTCAGAATTTAATTCTATTATGAACCTGTCCATTTCAGCATCCGTAGACCCATCTGTTTCACGAAGCTTATCTTCAATGTTGCGCTCATGTTTGCATTGCTTTTGTCAGTCTTCTGCAGTGATAGATTGAAAGCTTCTTCAGCTAAATTCACAATGTTGGTTGCCTCTTGTCCTAAATTTTTGCTTCTGACTCGCCTTTTAATGAGACTCCACATAAGTTTAATTGCGTTTAGCTCGCATTGGTATGGCGGTAATCTAACCACTTTGCGGCCATGAGCTTCAAGCATTTGAATTTTTGAAGCATTTCCACTAATGTTGGGTAAAATGTTATGCACGGGTAACCCTATTTTACATTCCTGTCATCACAGAGTACAATTCCAACATAAAGAAAATAAACACCGACATCTGTCAGAGGTAAAATAACTGTGAACGGACTGTACACTAAAACTGACATTTGAAATATTCGTCTATGGTGTAAAAACACTTTTCACACAACCATCGCAAAAGTTGAACCTTAAACTTATTTATACGTAATTCTTTAACTCGCTGGGGTAAATGGTTATAAATTCGTACCGCCATTGCATAACTGTTTCGACTACATTGATCAGTTTTTATTGCAGGAAGTACAAGTTTATTTGGATAACGAGTATTAAAGTGACATCTATCTTTGTTAAAAATTAATAAATCAGCATTGGATTTTACAAAAACACACATTTCATACACATACAGACATGGAACAGTTAAAAGTGACATTTTACGAAATAAAGGTTTGCAGGTTTCCCAAGGAGCTTTATTACACATACTTCTTATACATTGCTTTTGGGCAACAAATATCCTGTTAATATTTACGGAATTGCCCCAAATCACAATGCCGTATCTTATATTGGACACAACGAAGCCGTGATAAGCTTTTAAGGCTGTTTGTATATTAGATATTTTTGTTAGGCGCTATAGCGCACAAGCAAATCTGTTGATTCGATTACAAACTTTTTCTACATGTGCTTTCCAATTACATTTGTTGTCTAAAGTTATGCCCAAGAAAGAGAACTCTGTAACTTCTTTCATGATTTGTCCATTGTAATTTAAAGTAATATCAAGTTTCTTAGCGCCTCTATTATGAAATTGCATATATGTTGTTTTATCTATGTTTACACTTAAATTATTGTTGCGTAACCAGTTAATAGTATTAGAAATAGTTTGATTAAGTATGTCATTGTAGTTGTATTTTACATTATTTATATTGGGTACTAGTACGGATATATCATCCGCGTAAAGAATGCATTTATGTTCTATTATAGAAGGAAGATCATTTATATAGAGAATAAATAGAAGCAGACATAATATGATTCCCTGGGGAACACCGACTCTGTTGTATCTTAGATTTGATTTAGTCGATATTTCTATTTGCTTTGAATTAACGTTTATGATTTCCACAAATTGTGTTCTATTACTCAAATAACTTTTTAGCCAGTTCTGTGCAATACCACGTATGCCGTATAGTTCACATTTATTTAATAACAAATTATGGGACACAAAATCAAATGCCTTACTCATATCAAATAATATGGCTGTTGCATTGGTTTTTGAATTAGTATTGTCCACTATACTTTTTACAAGTTTAAATGTAGCCAATGAAGTAGACTTTCCTTTTAAAAATCCATGTTGTTCTGGACACAAAACTTGGAATTGGTTTAGAAAAGATATCAATCTAATGTACATATTTTTTTCGAACACTTTAGCTAATGTAGGGATAAGAGCAATAGGCCGGTAATTGCTTGTGATATTCTTGTCACCTTTTTTGTACAAGGGTTTAATTAACATTGTTTTTAATTTATCAGGAAACTTACCTTGTGTTAGAGATAGATTAATTATATATACTAATACTGGTGCAATGATTTTACTACAAGCTTTAAGAAGGTTTGTGGGAAGTTGGTCATAGCCCACCAAAGGCGTATTTTTCAGCAATCGTATTACATGTTAAACCTCATTAGAACCTAAACTCATTAGCCAGGGGGTCTAACCTATTTGTATCCTGTCCGGCTGCAATATAGGCGACTTCGGGTACGCGCGCCCGGCTTCCTTAGCCATCAATACTGCACTCCTTACTTCGCCCGCGGTATTGTTGCCCTACTCCCCCCTACCCCTCCTATCACTGGTGGAAGAGACCAGTCTTCTAATAGGTAACACCTGTTAGAAGCTGGTTTCGAACGGGTAGGTACCACCACCCTGTCTATTTTGGTCGCGAAGCAGACTTGCGTTCCGGTTGAAGGGCAGAGTAGCCGTTCCCATCTCTCCCATCCTTTCCCTGGGTGTTGTGGAGTCTGCGTGGGGCTTGAGGCCAGCTTGGCAAAAGTCGTGGTGGGTTTGTTGGGCGTGGGGGTCTGACGTGCAGTTCAGGGAGACCTGGTGGAAATGGTACGCCGGCCACCTGCCGGTCAGTAGGGGACCCGAACCCGAGGCCATCCTACTCGGGAGGCTGTTCCGCCAACCGGCGAAAATCTCGTTCTGCAGACATCGTGCCGGGGTAGGAGACCGGAGTGGAACCCGGTGGCTGCAGACGAGGGGGCACCGGGGGCCCTTCCGTGCTGCATGTCAGCTCCCCACACAACTCGCGGATCCACCCCGCACACGGCTATACACTTTCTTTTCACACAATCCCGAATCTACGCGTGCCTTTATAGGTCTCATGCCAGTGAGTTGGGGCCAACTCAATTAATTGAGAGCGTCCAAGAGGGGACTGATAAAATATTGGAACGGTTCCCTTCCGCGGAGGTGGTGGTCTTTGGTGATTTTAACGGTCACCACAAGGAGTGGTTGGGATCCCGGACCACTGATCTCCCGTACAATATGTACAATATGGCGTCGGCCTATGGCTTCTCACAACTGGTGAAACAGCCTACCCGTATCCCAGACGTTGTGAGCCATGTACCCTCCTTGTTGGATCTACTGCTGACTACGCACCCATGCGGTTACAGGGTGGTGGTCGATGCACCTCTCGGGTCATCAGATCACTGCCTTGTCCGCACCACAGCCCCCGTTGCGAAACCAGATCGCTCCAATGCGACTGGCTCCCGCAGAGTCTGGCAATATAAGTCAGCAGATTGGGACGGACTGCGGGAATTCTTCGCGTCCTTCCCATGGAAGCGGCACTGTTTCTCCTCTGATGACCCCGACTCTTGTGCTGACTGTGTCACAGAAGTGGTACTCCTTGGGATGGAATTATTCATCCCAAACGTCCACATACCTGTTGGCGGGCGCAGCCGCCCGTGGTTTAATAAAACCTGTAGGGAGGCTGCGCAGCAAAAGCAGTCAGCATATATGGCCTGGAACGAGGCCAGGAAGAGTCGAAGTCCTTGGGTCGAGGAGAAGAAACGCTTATTCAACGCCGCTTCTAGATCCAGCAAGAAGGCTATTGCTGAGGCCAAGGCAGAACACGTTGCCAGAATTGGTGAGCGGCTTGGAAGATATCCCTCAGGGAGTCGTGCTTTCTGGTCGCTCGCCAAAGCTGCGCAAGGCAACTTCTGCCAGATCAGTCTCCCGCCACTGCGTAAATTTGATGACAGTCTGGCCCATAGCGCAAAAGACAAGGCTGACGTCTTGGTACAACTATTTGCCTCGAACTCGACCTTGGATGACAAGGGAGCCGCACCACCGTCCATCCCCTGGTGTGGGAGCTCCCTGCCTGAAATCCGCATTACACAACGTGCGGTCAGGCGGCAGCTCAAACTTCTGGACATCCACAAGTCGAGTGGGCCTGACGGCATCCCAGCAGTGGTGCTGAAGACGTGCGCCCCTGAGTTGACCCCCGTATTAACGCGCTTATATCGTCTTTCCTATAATGCTTACAGGGTTCCATCTTCGTGGAAGATAGCCCATGTTCACCCTATTCCTAAAAAGGGTGACAGATCGAACCCGTCAAACTACAGGCCAATAGCGGTAACGTCCTTACTCTCCAAGGTAATGGAGCGAGTCATCAACAACAAACTCCTCCAGTACCTAGAGGATCGCCAGCTGATCAGCGACCGCCAGTACGGTTTCCGGCATGGTCGTTCGGCTGGCGACCTTCTAGTGTACCTTAAACATCGCTGGGCAGAAGCCTTGGAGAGTGGGGGCGAAGCTCTAGCCGTTAGCCTTGACATTGCCAAGGCGTTTGACTGGGTCTGGCACAGGGCACTTCTATCGAAGTTACCATCTTATGGAATCCCCGAGGGACTCTGCAAATGGATTGCCAGCTTTCTGGCTGATCGGAGCATTAAAGTCGTCGCAGACGGCAGCTGCTCCGAAATGAAGTCGATCAACGCTGGCGTCCCACAAGGCTCGGTGCTCTCCCCAACGCTGTTCATCTTGCATATCAATGACTTGTTGTCAATTGAGAACATGCATTGCTATGCAGATGACAGTACGGGTGATGCGCGGTACACGAGCCACCAGAATGTCCCTCGGAGCCAGGTACAGGAAAGACGATTGCAACTTGTGTCTGAAGTCGAGGACTCTCTAGGGCGCGCCTCCAAATGGGGTGAAAAGAACCTTGTTCAATTTAACCCCACTAAGACACAAGTATGCGCGTTCACTGCGAAGAAGGACCCTTTCGTTATAGCGCCTCGGTTTCAAGGAGTACCCCTGCATATTGCCGAGAATATTGGGATCCTCGGCGTCGAAATATCGAACAAAGTCCAATTTGGGAGTCATTTGGAGGATAAAGCCAAATTGGCAAGCAAGAAGCTGGGAGTGCTGAACCGGGCTAAGTGGTACTTCACACCAAGCCAACGGCTTATGCTTTATAAATCGCAAGTCCGGCCACATGTGGAGTACTGCTCACATCTCTGGGCTGGAGCGCCAAAATATCAGCTTGATCCACTTGACTCCCTACAGAGATGAGCTGTTCGAATCGTCGATGATCCCGATCTCACGGCTAAACTAGAGTCGCTGGAGCAGCGGAGAGACTTTGGTTATCTCTGCGTATTTTACCGACTCTTTCACGGGGAGTGCTCCGAAGAATTGTTTAATTTGGTACCAGGGTCACCCTTCTACCAACGTACCACTCGCCGACGCAGTAGAGTTCACCCGTACTACCTGGAAGCGTTCTCATCTAGTACGGTGCGCTTCCAGCGATCTTTTCTACCACGTACGTGTAGGCTCTGGAATGAACTACCTGCTGCGGTGTTTCCCGAGCACTATGACTTGTCCTTCTTCAAACGAGGTTTAAAGAGAGCATTACTTTCACGGTAGGCAGCGGCTTTGCTGTGTATACCCTGACATTAGCGAAGTCCATGAGCAGCGTTTACCGTTTACCATCAGATGGGCCGTTCGCTCGTCTGCCACTAGCAGCAATAAAAAAAAAAAAAAAACCTCGGTGATGTCCGTAGAAGCTAAGAAAATACTAGCGTTACTTGATTCAATATTTAAATTTTTATGATTAATTTCGTATTGTTGTTGAGAGTTTACCCTCGAAAGAGGGGTTCTTGCATGATTATGTCTATTAAAAACACAGGAAAAGTAAAAATGAAATAAAAAATTATTATGTTAATAAGGATGTTAATGATAATAATGATGTTTTAGGATTAGTATAATTTAATTGATGACACTTTCATAATTTTTTAAAAAATTATAAAAATGAAGTAAATATATTATTGATATTACTAAATAATTAATATTATAGATAAAATATTAAAATACAATAAATTTAATTGAACTATTTATTAAATTATACGAATTGACTATTAATTTCATAAGGTTATATTATAAATTATATCTGAGATTATAAAATAAAATATTGTAGATTATGTTAATAGATTTGACTGTTCTAAGTAAGAAATTTTGCAATTCTAAATCAAAGAAATGAATTTATAATAATATCAGAAAATGTAATTTTAATGTTTCAAATTGTGACAGTTATTATTAATTTATTAATTTAGTACTAGAATTATTATGAATTTATTAATTTTAAAAGACACCTAGTTATATAATAACAATATTATTACTTACATTGCATGTTTTCCACAATGAATTATAGTCTGATTGTTGCATGTTTATACACTTGTAATCCTAGGCTTGCAAGAAATAAAAGGCTTTTTTATTTTTTATTTTTTATTTTTTATTTTTTTATTTTTTATTTTATTTATTTGTTGTTGAGAGTTACCTGCCATATTAGTTAAATTAAAAAAATGACGTTAAATATGTTTGAAATCTTATAAGGATTATCTATTATTTCATTATTATGTACTATTTGCGGTATAGTTTTTTTGGTGATGCTTGGCTTTACATTATTATTTATGATTTTCCAAGATGCTTTACAAATATTCGACGAATTGGTAACATAGGTTTGGTTACTTAGTCTTTGCGCAGTTACAATACATTTTCTAAAAAGCTTTTTGTATCGAGAATAAAGTATTTTACTAGATATAACGCAGTTTGTGCTTTGTTTCAGAAGCTATTCTTATGCCCTTTGAAATCCAAGAATTACACTTTGTTTTATTACATATTTTAACTCTACGTACGAAAGCATAAGTTAAAAAACAATAAAAGATTATCGTGAAAAGCATTGAAAGCAAGATCAGTATCAGTTTCATTGTATATGTCTGACCATAGAGAGAGAGAGTGGCTCCAAACAATTCAGGATTTTTTCCATGTTGTCTTTGCGCATATCTCTTTTTATTTTAATAACAAAGAATGAAGGAAAGTTTTTATTTTCTACAGGAAAAGAAAGTATTTGTCCTGTGTTGTGATCGGAGAGCTCCAGTGGTAATACGGTTCCAGCTGCGTCAGGAATGTTACTCAATATTTGATCAATGCAACTGTTGAGTCTAGTGGGCACGGTTATATGAACTATAAAATTATAATTTAGAATAATCCTACGAAACTCATTGAGCGCTTCACAATTTTTTAAAAGGTCTATATTGAAATCTTCAGTTATAATTATCCTTTTATTAGTTTTATTGCGAATTTTGATCATTAGTGACTCTAGCTTACGAAGAAATATATTAGGGTAGTAATTAGATATGCGATAAATACAAATTATGATACATCTATATTTGGGTATTTCTATACCACACAATTCAAAGGTAAGCTCAGCTGTGAGGTCGTTTAGAAATGTTACCTTTGTAAATTCTACATAATTTCTACAGAATATACATACACCTCCTCTGCGTTGTTTGGCCCTTGAAAATGAGTTAGCAAGATTAAAACCATTCAGGTGCACATTTAGTTCCTCGCCTGATTTCAAAAAGCTTTCACTTACACATAAGACATCAATGTATATACCTTTTTTTGACAAATCCTCAAGTGTAATCTGTAATAATTCCCTTTTACTTAAAAGGCCAGCGATATTTTGGTGAAGGATAGAAAAATTATTTAATTTTTTTGAATTATTACTTACGAAAAAAATTACTTACACTTTTCTTACACTTATTTGGAATTACATTACCAATTGTGGGTATATTATTAGTGAAATCTTTGGAAGTAGGTGAAAAATATTTGTGTAATGTTGTCTGTACCAATGTTTTACTTACATTCGGCTGTATTGTGTGAGGAATAGTCTCCTGACTACAAGTATAATTAGAGCTCAATTGCAAAACTTGCACACCTGTCTTTCGTATGTTAAAATTGAGATACAAATGCTTATACCTATTGCATTGCAAACGTGGCAGTAAATGTAAATGTAGAATCATTAAGTAATTAACTTAAATTTTGACGTTCATAAGCGTCACTTTGTGGCCTAGATGAATAAATGATTTTGATTTATAATCTATACTGTCTATAGTCAAATTAAGTATATTACCAGTATCATACATTAAATTATTATAATATCTGTTATTCCTTATAAAATGACAATTCGGTATGTTTTGGCATAATAATTGAATTTCGTTATTTAATTTATATTCATTAAGTAATTTGTTTTTTAATTACATTTAGTACCAAGACTGTATAGCTAGCAAGTTTTTTTAAAGAAGCTATAAGTTCTAATAAGAGAGGCATAGGCCTGCAATCGTTCTCACCTACACAAATAATTATTTTATCACCATAGATAATATCAGTCCGTTCAATTTGTTGCAACACGTGTTCTGACGATGCGAATGGTTTTCGAAACCCTATAATATTATATTTCTGATACTTGCTGTTACTTCTAGTGCGAATCAAAGCAGAAGCGAGGCCGACACATTGTTGTGTGCCAAAAATCAATATTTTTCGAGGATATAGTTCTGCTGTTTTTGAAGTTGTGACAAACTTGGCTAAGTTTTTATCCATAGAAGGTTTTATACATAATATACTGCACGAGGTGGTTTCTTTCACAGTCTTGTCACTTTCTGACATAATATTCTTAACCTTTTCATCTTGAGAAGGGAATACCTTTCTAGGCGATTTCGGGGTAATATTTGGAATATACATAAGAGGAAGAGGAACTTTTGTGTACATCTTGTTCGTTGACTGTAACATTATGTGGTATGTTCTCTAAAGCTAAACGACGTCGTTTTATTTTTTTATTGCTTGAACTTATGGGACTCATACACAACTTCTTCAGTATATCTATTTCGCGGTATAAATTAGAGACTTGTTTCTTTAAATCATTGTTTTCAATTATCGTAGTTTCAAGTTCATTCTGTGTGGTATCTAAATTGGCTTTGAGACTATTAATTTCAGTCATCAGGTCTTGAACAATATCTGGATGTAAGTGTGTAGATAAATCCAAGCTTTTAGCTAAACAGTCCTCTTCTACGCTGCTGTCTAAACTGCTATCACAGGACTTTGTTCTTGCAATCCTGAGACGTCTGAATGTTATATTGTTTTCATGTTCCATTTTTCGTTTTTGTGGAATCCAAGCTTACTAAGCGCCCTCTCGTGTATAGTTATAACTGTTCAAATATCAGTGCAACTTTTTATCAGTAGATGTCACTGCTGTTGCAAGCTTTTGTTTGTAACAAATAATTGAAGTAATATTTATTCCATATATTTTTATGCAGGTAATGTTTTGTAGTTTTATTTGCAAATTTTTCAGTTAACTTTATGAAATAAATTGATATCACAAAATCTCGAAAAGTCGCGCATGCGCCGCCGAGATTTGAAACCCCAACCAGCCAAGCCAGTTAGAAACTTGTGCAAAATTGAACGTCTTATCCGCTACGCCACAAGTGCTTAACTCAGTAATGTAAAATTGGTCACCAGTTGATGCAACTTTATAACCGATTAAACGATTAAGCAATAAGGTTCAAATTTCAATACTTTATATTGCCCGGTGGCGGTTTACTGTTCAAATCACGATATGAGTCACTTTTCACTTGTTTTTATATTTAGTTAATGTTGTTGTTTTAAGATAACTGCACTATTTTATTGTTGTTTTAAGTATTTATAGCATTAGTTATTGAACTTAAGATTGATAAATGTTTTGTACACTATTTATTTTTAAACACTGCACTTGTTTTATTATACTTGTAATTTTTATTTCACCGTACGTAGCTTTTCACCAACAATTGATGATGATTATTAGATATATAGCAACTAATTAATCGTATTTATGGGTTATAGAGTACTATAATGCAATTTAAATCAATAAATAAACACAGAGCCGATGTTTACTTGGCAACTACCGCTATCTAGTTTATTTAAAACATAGACTTCACTAAATTGTCAATAATTTAATATATAATACTAATACAATCACTTAACGTTTGCGTTGAGAACATATTAAAAAAAATCACAAATTCAACTTAGTTGATCGCGACAGCACAATATGGCGGCACGGAGAAAACTGAGCACAGAAGTCAGCAATATTATTATTTTTCTCGGTTGCAAGCTTGGAAATATGGTCAATATTCATGGTATTATGTTGGTTAATCTGTAACTAGTCGATGTACGTTTTTATTATTGTAATCAATCACACAACACCGGAGTGAAATTCACACAAATCCTTATGGGCACACCGTGCCCGTAGGACACTACCGGCCTATTTCTCTTACGGGCACACCGTGCCCGTAGGACACTCAAGGGGATATACAAATGCCGATGTAAATGACATTTTAAATTAATATAATTTTTGTGAAAATATATTTTACACTTTTATTCTTGTAATAAAACCCAAAATAATATTCCTACAGTCTTTTGGGACAATATAGTGTACTCACACGCATTCATGCGTATGAATAATGGCCGCACGCTCGCACTCACAGGGAAAGTTTCATGGCGTCTGGCTGGACGAACGGCCCTTCGGATTGGTCTGGCTGCTTAGGAAGGGTCTTAAAATAGTTTTTTAAGTAACATATATCAAATTTAGCTTTGCTAAAATGACGTAGTTTGCTTCATTTTAAGTAATATTTAAGACGTCTGGCAGAAGTAATGGCCCACGGCAGGTGTCTGGCAATAATGAATTTCAATTTTAGACAGTATTTTTAAACACATATTTGAATACCAACTTTGCTACTTTAACGTAGGTAAGTATGTTTTTTTGGTACCTTTACTTCGCGCTACCTGTGAAATGGCCCGGCTTTCAAGCAAGTGGGTCGGCATACCTCTTAACAAGATTGTATATTAATAATCCTCAAATTTTCAGCTTTGCTAAAATGACGTAGGTCTGGCGGCTCCGGGATCTTACTCTATTTATATTATTTTAAATAATCGAAAAGAGTCTCCGAAATATTAAATTTTTACATGAAAATATTTTAAATCAAGCAAAGCAATAATTAAATTTTGCTTGCTTTGACACAAACTTTTATTCCATTATGTCTATAGGAACACTTTTATTTTATATCGCTGAAAAATAGATGAAAAATAATGTTATATAGATAGTGTACTTATAACCAATTGTAGTATTTTGCTGGAAAAGAAAACGGACCAACCCTTCTAGCCACTGTAATAGCTAGAATAAATTGAAGCTCACAGTGCATGTTTCTTAGAAACACAGTACTGTAGTAATCTTGGCAAATCTTTGGCAACTATAATAATAAAAATTATTCCGCCATTTTTGACCTAGAACAGCCTTGAATTACAAAATTCTTGTCACATACATAGTTGATATTATCTAGAGAGGAATACTAATTAGCAAGGGAGAAAATATAATGCTAAGATAGGAACGAATTTTATTAAAATATTTTAAGTCTTGCAACCTTACATTTGAATTTTGTTTCCCTTTGTAATTTTTCTACTTTTTTATTAAAATAGGTACGTCATTAACACACAGCTAATAATTTATTAATGTAAGCTGTTTCATGCTCGTTTTATATTTGGTGCGTTGAATCAATTTACAAGTAGGTACATCTGTCATTGCCGGCCAGTTTCAATATTCGGTCTATCCATGAATTTGGCTCATAGATTTTTGTTATAATTATTTTATATAGAGCTTATGTCAAATATGTATGACTGCCTCGTTGGTCTCGCGGCATAGCTGATGTGCGCGTGGGATTGGGAGGTCTCGGGTTCGATCCCCGGGTCGGACAAAGTGTTATTGGGTTTTTCCGTTAGGAAATTCTCAGTAGCAACACGGAGTCTGGTAATGTAATGAGAGTGGACCTTTAGGCTTGACAATTGCGGGCAATGAGGACGTTACTCAACCGATTTTGTTGAGCGGGCTTGTTGAAGGTAACAAATAATATGCTAATAATTTCGCTGGTATAAAGCACTACAGTACAGTATAGTACCTATGAATGAAAATTATATACCGTAAATTCCAAAAGATCTTTTATAGGTGGTTGCCAAAACATGTGGTAAACTAGCTATAAGTGAAAAGCCATCAAACTTCTACAACAAAGTGGACAAAGAGTTCAGCTACAGCTTTGTAGTAAAGTTACAGGTCAGTATTACTTGGTTTTTCAAGCAAATGATTATATGATACGTAAAAGTTTGGTCACGCATATCTATTTATATATAAAATGTATACGCAATCCAATTTTTAGCATAATGAATTTAAAAAAAGAACTGAGTATAACAGAGGTATATGACGTATATATACGTCTGGATGCAGTGAGCAAAAATCTAGTAGTTAAGTCCGCTTTCAATGTTATTCGCCTCCACATTGCACCATATTGAGCATATCGAAGAGTTTCTTGTGGACATCATTATCATCTTAGCGTTGTCTCGGTTGCGATTCAAGACCCTTTATCTTATAATTTTATAGCTACTAAAATAGCAGTTATAAAATTATAATTATCAATACGTTTTTTGTAGGTTCACTTGAAAGTGCAGAATCAAGTGCGAGAGATTTAAGTCATTCTACATCGAGCCCTGGATTATCAAATGATAGTGCTGTAGAATCTTGGGACCAGAACACGCCAGTCAGGACTAGTGCTAACTGTGGTAAGACAATATTATCTCTACACAGTGACAAAACAGTATAGCCTGTGAACTGTACTTACTTACGTTGTTTTTACGAAGATACATAAAGCTATGTAATTAATGTAATAATATGTCTTGCAAGCGAAAACATTGCAATACATCGAAACTTATTTTAAATTGTCTTTCGGGATATATACAATGTACCTTTGCGTGGAGTACGGATGTACTCCGTGAACATGGCGCTTGCAACAGTGCCGAAATATCGAAATTACTCCAAACAAAGGTACGTGGTATATATCCCGAAAGACAATTTAAAATAAGTTTAAATGACCACTAAAGTTTAAATTCCAATATGATACGTCGAGAAATCTTGCAATAACATTTTAGTGTTTTCAATTCTGCTTTTCATTCGAAAGAACAATGCCCATTTCTGGCCCAGTTTGGAACTCATGAACAGCACAATAGAGTTTCAATTTGTGGTTGTATAATCCTTTTTATTTATAACTTAATTTATCGGCGTTACTAAAGGTGTGCCGAGAAACGTAATCAATAAATAGGTTTAAAAAGATGTGTTAGCGTCTAAATAGCCAACACGTAATAGATCAGAAATTGCCAGTAAAGAATTCATAATATTAAATCGATTATCTTAATCGATTTCACATTTTCTCTATTCAAAATGATTTTAGTGACTTGCAAATCTTTTTGGGCTTTAAAATATTTTTCATGTGTATTTTTAGGGAATATATGCGATTAACTACAAATAAGTCAGGTTTGGAATCAAATATAAAGAGATATAACCTATGATGACCCAAATCTATATCGATTAATAAATATCATTCAAAAACTGTAAAATGGCAACATTTTTTTGAATCTTACTAAATGTCAATAATGTCATAGGTATTCAATTTATTTTGTTATTTGTTTTGCTCGTGCGCATTGTGAATGTTTGTGCATCTTTTACGACTTCTGGCTTTTTCTTTGGGATTTCTACCCTTACCAAACGATTAACTCATTCCTTTCTACTCAAAACTACGTAATACTGTAACTATCTTAATAAAAGTACGTACCCTCCTAATAATTTTTAAGCATAAAAAAGTACTTCTTGTTATAACACTATGAACGAGGCTGACCTCTAATCAATCTCAAAATTCTAGTTTAACATTCTTTTATCAAATGCTATAACAACTACTACGATTTTTGACGGTTCACACCTGGGCCAGCATCTCTAAGAAAAATGGGCATTGTTCTTTTTAATTTTTTTCTTTGAACTGACAGCTATTTAATTTATTTTACTAACAAATATTTACTTTTGTATCCAGTGAGAAGTCTATCTCTAAAATGCAGCCTGACTTTTAACCGTACAAGCAAGTGCGCTATAATATTTTCGAATAGTTTATAGAGAGTATCACATTACATAAAAGAAACAGTTTATGTTATAGGTAACTCCGAAGTGATAGAATACGCAGTACCTGATAAAAGCAGAATGATGGATAAGCAACCTTATTCCCCAACTGATGAAGACAAACTTCTAGCCTCTAACTTCAATACAGCAGCACCGTACTACCTCAACGATCTACCTTTACCAAAATACTCTTTAAACAATTCCCTGAAAACTTTCCACTATGAAAAAACATGTATCATTCCTGATAATACGCTAAAGAACAAACAAAACATAACAAGAGAGGACGACGTGCAGCAAATAGAAATTCTAACAACAAACATGAAAGACTGTCAACTTCATAATATGGAAAAGTCCTCATGCAAATGTGATTACGTCCAAATGGAAATCCTTACGGAATAGTGTCACCAAAATCTAGACGACCAAACTGGGATAGTGATTATTTAAATAATGGAATCTATACAGTAACAACGCCGCAGAAATCTCCGTTGAAACCCGGTGTACCAGGAACCAGTTTTCAATTTTCAACGAGCCCCATTTATGAGAACGATGTGCCAGGTAAATAGATCAAAGTTAAAATTGACTAGGGAGGACGTTTTAAATATTCATTTTATGTTTCGGCTTTATTACTCTATGGAAATTATGGGCGTCTTTATAGTTTATGGGTTATGAGCGTGATGGGTCTTAAGTAGTGTTTAATATGGCTCTTTATTATTCATCCTAAAAGCGTTCGTAGGCCAGAGTAGCATAACTGGGTTAAGCAAAATATAATTTATTAAAGCTTTAAAAGTTTTGAAATTAGAAGTGATACCTACTTACAATAAAATTCACAACCTTTCGATTTCACAACGATTAAATTCATAATCTTCATTTCACAACCATTCAGTTTTGTCCTGGATAATTACTTTACTCCAACACAGTATTCAGTTAGATTCTCAAAGACTAATAAAATTGTATACTAAAACTTTTAGACTGTGTGCAGTTTATCATATCACCCTACTGAAACGCCCAGCACTTTAGTGAACTCGTTGAACTTTACAATGTCAATTTCTATCGAATAAAATACTACAGTCATTGTTTACATTCCAGGGATTTTTATATAAGATTAAAAGTCTTCCTATCCTTAACTAACAAATTGCTTGCAGGCTTATACAGTTCAGAAGCCCTATCACCTGCCAGAGGTTCAGTCCACCACGTGATCTTGTACAAAGATGCTATCTACGATGACTACGGGTTTTCGGTGTCGGACGGACTCTATGAACGAGGGGTGTATATCAACCGAATCAGGAAGGGTGGCCCCGCTGATATCGTTGGACTGTTGAGGCCATATGATAGGATTTTGCAGGTTTGTTATGACTTATAAATGTTAATATTCGTCTTCACACAAGGACGACGCAGCCTTGTAAGTAGTTATTACGTACTAAAAACATCTTTGGTTGTTTGTTTTCAGTTGCCTGAAAGTCAATTATACTGTTTATAAAGAGTTAATTGTTAGTAGTTGCTTTAATGCTGTAATTATTCAAAACAGGTATTTCAATTCGTTCTAAAATGAATTATGTGCGCCAAATTGGGCGCAGAAATGTTGATATTAGCCATTATCAATATATTTTCTACTGTTACTCGTTTGAATAGCTTACCTAGCACATCTACAATGTCTAACATATAGGCTGATATTTGTATAAAGTAATGTGATTGCATGAGACTGTGTTCACGTAAGCCAAAGAGTGACGATTACGGTATCTCAGCGACAGTTCTTAAGAAATATGCAGCGGCAGTGTATCCAATACTCACATCCTGTAGCGCTTTCCATACTCCCGGTATGTGTGCGTCTGAAAGAAGGTACACACCGATAAGTACCCAAAAGTATTGGGCATTTTGGTACAGGCACAATGGCACATATCCAGCCATTGCTATCACCCTATTATACTCTTCAAGGTGTTTGAGCAGATAATCAACACTCAACTCAACAGCTACTTGCTCTCATGACAGAGTTTCTGGAGCTTTTGAAGCGGAAAGTGAAAAGTCTTGTCTCACAATCATCAAGACTATAATTAAGTTGATATGCCACATTTCCATAATTCACGCGCAGTTTAGAGGATAGCACTACTAGCGTCTGTAACTGATTGAGAGTAATATGGGATCATTAATGTCTGGTTTTAAAATCACTTTATGCGAGCTGAAATTTTTTAGGGGCTTTACTAGCTAAATTATTATTACAATATGAAAATCTTACGCACAAAATAATTTTATAAACACAGATTTATTACTAGGCCCAAAAACCATTTAATCTAATTCAATTTACCGGTGCTTTGATAATTATAATTAAAAATAGGAGCTAAATATATTTGATCCAATTACTTTAATTACACAACATTTGCTTTATAAAGGCGAGCTTACATTAGGTAATTAGGACATACAGCGCAGGTGTTCTTAATGTCGGACCTTTCGTTATTTCGGACAAGGCCCGTACCAATTTTATTTTTAAAGTTTAGGTATATTGTATAGCTAAGTTTTTAAGCTTTGTTTAAATCATGGCAACTTATTACAATCTGGGCGTTGGAAAATAAATTATTAGATATATCAAAGAAGTTGTATAAATTATCACGTTCATCGTTCTTTGGTTGTTACCATATGTAACTGAAAGATTTGTCTTCACAGAGTTTTAGCTTTGTGTTATGTCGGGACTTACATATAGGTATATTGAAATCACACACGAAACAGCTTATCTTAACTAATCACCAAACTTGTATTGCTCTAGATAAACGTTACAAAACACACATATTCAGTTGCTATATTGAGCACAATGTGCATACTATGTACACAGTGACAAGTTAAGCAATCCAGTCGGAGTAGGGTTTTAATAATTATTGCCTACGCCATAAAAACTGTGCAAAGGTCAAAGTGTCTAGCTTAACATTTTGCCGTGTGTTCATTGGCTTGCTCAACTTTTCAAAACCCACTCATTGCAATTTCTTTCCCTTTGTCTTGCATTGGCGCAGTCAAATACTCAATATGATGACGTGAGCTGTTCTTCCAAACAAAATTATTTACGCACCATTTTCATCCCTATCATACATACATACATAGTCTCACGCCTATATCCCCGAATAGGTAGGCAAAGATATATTGCTACACCCACTTTTCGCCACATATATTTTACTCCCACGTAATAGGGGGCGAGCCTATCGCTGTAACGGGCATATTACCTGACTCCGTGCTGCTACTGAAAATTCCCTAACGGAAAACCCCAAGAAACCTCCCAATCCCACACGCACATTTATGCCCAAGACCAACGCGGCAGTCATCTCTATCAATTTTCGTTTTCATGAACACTTCACTTAGATTAATCTAATCTTCATTATCAGGTGAACGGTACAAGGACGGTGGACTATGATTGCTGTTTGACAGTACCATTGATTGCGTCAGCGGGCGACAGACTGGAAATCGTCGTGAAAAGACTCGTTACCTCCAAAGTAAGACTATTATATTTCACTTTAAAAATCAAAGTAACTTTTCACATCAGAAAACGAATTACACTGACTTGACAATTGTTCTCAGAATTACCCATCCTTTTGTGAAATTTTAATCTAGATTCATTAGAAAGGTCGTTAGCACGAGACATTATGAGTATGGTCCATGTTTTATGTCAGAAAATGATGTAAAAGGAAATTCTAGTGGCTTAAGTTTAAGAACAATGAGATGATACTAATCGACTCGTAGACTCAGCAGACGTCGCCGCGTCATCCAGTCTGTAAATCAAATTTGACACATCGTACAAATTGTACTTTCAAGCATTCCAGAAACCCTTTGAAGGATACCCAAAAAATCATCCAAATTAGTCCAGCCTTATAGGAGAAGTCAGTTAACAAACAAACATAATATAGAAAAATATTTTATTATAATAAAATAAGTACATATCCACACATTGTATTAGAATCTACAATTGCTAAGATTAAAACCAATATAAAGCGTACATGCATATGGGTCGTGAAGCATAATTTTTGAAAGGAAAAAATAATGTTCAGTTCCATAACACTCTCGGAGTACAATATATCACACTATACACCAAAAAGCACAAAGGAATTCAACTGTATATTTTACTGTAGAAAGCAGCTTTAATATAATGCATATTATATTCTTGTATTAACTCAACAATACCCCATTTTTATACATGGCTGGATAATATTAATTGTTTTATGATTCGAAGATAGCTATCTTACTTTGTTTGTTATTTTTTGTAAATTGATTCCTTTGGCAAAGGAAATTATGTTAAATGATGCCCGCCCTTTGACTGATGACTTGTGAATAAACGGGAAATTATCAATTTTAATGTTTACGTCTCGCTTGTTTTGTATATAAGGAGATCCTTTTTAATTCCGGTAAATTATATTGTTCTATGTAATGTGCTCTTACATCGGAGTATGCAAATTGGCGTAAAATATACAAATAATCTTGGGTGATTACGTTTCATGTATCAAAATATTAAGCAGAATAAAATGTGTATTTTTAGAAAATGTAGCAAAGGTAATTTGTTTATTTAATGTTAACTAATGGCATTTTTTTTTATAAAATGCATAATTTTATACATTTTAATAAATCCTTAACATTTTAATACTACTAGTCCTTCAAAAGTATTCTTAGTAATTTTATCCACAAAACACATCTACAATTCGTTACTTCAACAAAATATCTTACACAGTTTAGTTTATCTCCTCTCTCATTTTCCTAGAAAGCCTCAGAGGCTAAACGCTTCCTTAATTTTCAATTAAGTCTTCCATTCAGAAAGTTAAATGTGGTGTCCAAGGTCAGACCACAGCTTTAGAACTTGAACCATTTGTTATATTACTGCACAGATTTCGAAGTGGTCTCGCCGTTTCTTTCACGGTGTGTGTAGTGAGTTCAATTTCCATATGAGGAAAAGTTATGTGCGAAACTAAAGTGATTTATGGTACAATAATTTTACAGTTTCCTTCTGTATAGCGTTCACCAAGTTACTTAGTTTTTCATTAGCATACAAAGATCGTGATCGCGAGAAGTCTATTTTTTTGTTTCGTTTCCCACTATTTAGAGAACACAGTCAACTAAGAGAGTGACCTAGGAGGCAGGATTAACATTAAACGTGTGATATTTTGAAAAAAATTACTTGCTAAACATTGAAATGACAACGCTATCTTTGTTTCAGGATTTGAAGAATCAGAGCCTGGATGACTGCTCAAGCCCGAGTGACAGTAGTATTGTGACAAAGACAATTTAGTGCATAACCCGACTGTAGTGAAAATACACCAAAGACTTTGAAACTTTTAGCCTTTAGCGAGGAAGTGATTGTGTGTGAAATCAGTTTAGAAAAAATAAAATATTTCCATTCTTATATGTAAATAATAATAAATAACTATGTAGCATTACTGTTGTTGAAGTCAGACTGATAGCGATTTTAATAAAATAGTTATTTAGACGATGTATAAAAAGTTAGTTAAAACTGGTCTGTTTCTAGTGAGTTTGTGAACTATTTCTAATGTAAGGACACTGTATTCGTCTTGAATAATATTTTCATTATTCTTGTTTTTTTATTTCGTTAATTGGCATTTAATTCAACCGTGAATTCAACAGCTGGTTCGTAGTAAAGCACTTTATTTCTCTTCATATTTTTATTTTAGCATGTTGATCCCATTAGACTTTTTCTTTTCTTAGTAGACTAGAGTATGTTTCAAAAGATTTTTCTTTTATTACCAATAATTTGGCAATTTCAAATTGCATTTGGTAACCATGTTTAACATTGCATGAATCAAAAGAGTTTCATAATATTATAGTCAACATTATTTATTAATTAAGAATAATGTAAATATTATGTACAATAATAAAATAACGTAATTAATTTGTAATGTTTGTTAACATTAAACACTTAAAAAACAGAAAGACTTTGTAATCTATTAGGAGTTATTGAAATACATACGAAGTTTGTCATAGATATAAAAAATATATAGATTATTCTTTTCTTTTTCATCTAAAAAATATTATTTTATATTAATTCAGAAATATTTATTATATTTCATTTCACAATATCATAAAATATATGGATTATTGAATTCTTTCGTGGAATTACCGTACCTACTTACTATTATTATTAGTTAATTAAAATATATTAAATTAAATACGTTTTTAATTTAATAAACGGCGAAGGAATATCATGGTCAATAAATTTGATTAACTTTAAGAATTTAGTATGGAAAATAATTGAAAGTTTAAGATATAGTGTTAATAAATAAAATGTTCTAATCTTCATAATATTTGGCTTTGAGTTTTCTATCATTTGCTTAGTAATTCAACATTCTCCCTTAACGTAATAATTATGTAGATAGTTTGTAATTTCTTACATTTTATTTTTGTACCCTTAATTGTAAGGATAATAATTATATTATTGTCAATTAATGTGTAATTAATTGAAAAATAGAAGAGAGCCTAGCTACATAACAACACTGTTAATAAAATGATATGCGTGATTGAAGATTGGAATTTTTATATATTTCCCTTTATTTCGCTTTTTTTATATACACACACTTGTAGGTATCCCCAAAAGAGTAGGTAGAGGTGTAAAATTACACCCACATTTCGCCATGAATTTTTAGTTACATATCTAAAATGGTCTTGATTAAATTATAACTTATATTTTCATATGAAAATATAAGTTAGTATATACTAAAGCTTACTAACACTCATAATACAGTTGTCTTAGTTGAATAATTCCATGGTCACATTACGATTACCCAAGTGAGCTAAATCAAGGCATCCACTGGCAATACTAGGCCAGCAAAGAAAATCGATGAAGCTAAACTGTTTTGTCCTGTATGACATCAAAAGCAATTTGTCTGTTCTCGTATAGACATATTGGTTTTTGCCCGAAGTGATCAATCTTCTGATGTATGATTTGACATCCCCACGCTTCTGTGGAACGAAAAATGTAATAGAAAACTTAATCGGTGTCTTATACCTATCTCAAATGGCGTAAATTGTTGTGAAATTCGACCGTTGAATTAGCAACATCCAGACAGCCATGTTGAAAATTTATCCCAAAATAAAACGACGCAGTAAGTTTATAATAAAATTATACTAAATATAGCATTCATCTCCAGCTTAAAGTACCAAAATTTAATTTTAGAAACGTCTCTTTGAAGCCATAATTATGGACGTCGTCATCCCTTTCGTTGAAACTTTAGGAGGGAAAGAAATAATTTGAGGTAACTTTCACCCCTTTTCTAATAAACGCTGTGCAACCAAAGACCATGTAAACAGTATTTTCGTTGATCACCTGCAGGCCAATTCTCATATATATATTTTTTTTTTATAACATTAGGCGGCAAACGAGCAGACGGATCGCCTGATGGTAAGCAATTACCGCCGCCCATGGACACAAGCAACACCACTGGAGTCACAAGTGCGTTACCAGCTCTTGGGGTTGGGAAAAGGGACAGGAGGAGGAATGGGATGAAGGAGAAGGAATAGGGGATGGGGCCTCGGTACTCTCACTCACCGAACGAAACGCAACAGTTTAGGTACTGTTACTTTACGTCGATTTTCTGTGAGAGGGTAGTACTTCCCCGGTCGAGCCGGCCCATTCATGCTGAAATCAGCAAGGCTCTACTACCTGGAATGAAATTTTATATGACATTGAAATTATATTAATAATATGTTTATGTATATTGGTATTAAGTGTATGCATATATTTAATATTATTATAATTAGTTATGTATCCTTAGTTTATAATTACTATATATTGTATATTGTGTATGCTTAATTCATGTATTATCAAATGTATGTATTTTAAACTATGTATATATATTACGTTTATGCTACAAACGTTCTGCTTTACTCACTTCTACAATACACCTACTTTTAATCTCTGCACCACTCTAAGGTAGACTGGGAGAGAATGCCTAAGGCATTAAGTCCGCCTTTATACGCTTCAGTGTATATAAAGTTACTAAATAAATTAAATAAATAAATAAATTATATTTTGAATTGACTCAGAAGCGGTATTCTAATAACCTAATGTCATTATCGTATAATTTGAAATCAAACAGTTCGTCGTTGTCACATATTTTAACACATGTTTGAATTGGGAGGAGAATTGGGCCCCTTATTTCAATATGAATTGTCAGGGAAATGGTTGCCTATCAATTGTGCCGCTTACCGACCAAGTTCTAGTGAGTAATTAAGTTTATTTATTTTTAATAATTTCTACTTTTACGTTTTACGCATAGTTAAGTAATTGTGACTTCTAGAAGCTCTCACGTTTTAACATGTGTTACATATACCAGCCGCGAAAACGGGATTACTGGCACTCATTAGTATTTTTATTTTATAGCTCTCAATCGCATACATTTTTTATATCTAATGTCTTTCTGATAAACCCAAAGATTTATTAGCGTCTGCCTGGAAGCGGTTATTATAACTTGTTATAATGCACCGTGGGCATGTTATTTCTACAGTCTAATCATACACATCGAAGGAATAAGAGGCAGGGGATGACCTCAACGATATTATAGGGAACAGACAAAGAAAAATGTCGTGAAGGGTTGGTTTGTTTCAACAGGTCAAAGAAAGGGTAAGAAAACGAAAGCAATCAAAGTCAAAGTCAAAGTCAGAATCATTTATTCATTTAGGCCACAAAGTGACGCTTATGAACGTCAAAAATTAAAATTAATCACTAGACGATTCTACATTTACATGTACTGCCACGTTCGCAATGCAATAGGTAGAACCACGAGAAAGAACGGGCAATAAAACTCGTGGCCACTCTTATTAACTGCCAGTATAATGGTTTTACATGTTATCTTTGTAAGGAGCTGCAACTGTTTCACATTGTGAGTTATCTACTAATGCAAGAATTAATAGTAATTGATATCATACTCAAGCAATAAATTATGTTAATTTGGCAATGGCGGTTGCTCCACCGATCTAGGCTCTTAAATGAAAGTAGAAAAACCATACACACCCTACCTACTACTACCTAACCATAATCATCATCATCAGCCTTTAACAGTCCACTGCTGGACTAGGCTTCTCTTTTGAAAGGAGGAATTGGCCTACTATACCACGCTGGCCAAACGGGTTGGATTACGGTTTGTATCAAGTTTTCCTTCTCTTACAGTGCTGTTCTCTGCATAATACGCTCCGTCTGTCGGCTCTTACTGCACCCATGGGATGATATGGGGTGGTGACATTCCGTATTCTTAATCCGTCACCACACGGATTCAACTCATAAAGAAACTTGTAGTTGTAATAGTCTATAGGCCGTTCAAGTAAAACACAAGTCACTACGAAAAAGAAACGTTATATTGTTCAAACGTTTGAATTTATAACAGTCACAGAAGAGTAGAAGTTAACACAAGCACTGAGAGATAGATTGTAGCACGAAATAAAGTTACAGAATAGATATAGACGAGAAAAAAGCGAAAGAATGAGAAACAATTAAAATTACACTAAATTATGAGCAACGATTAGCGGCGAATATTAAATAAGCTAGCGCGGAGTGTGCGTCGTAAGGCTTGTTGAAAAAGTATCGATATATCGATGTATCGACATTTTCAATTCAAAATATCGATATTTTTTGCCGATATATTTTAATTCGATATATCGATAAATCGATACAAAATATGCAATATCGAAAATTGTATAAAAACGATATATTTTTTATTTATGTAACTACATCTAAAGCCCTAAATATAGTAAGAAAACAAAAAGAAAATTTGTTGTTTGTTAAAACTTTACTGTTGATTGCATGGCTGAAATCAGGCCGCTAGTCGAACGGCGCCGTTTTGTTCAGTGCCTAGGTTTTTGATTGAGCGGCTGGCGGTTTTCAACAATAGATAATATAGTTTGAAAGGTTTGGATGTATTTAAAATTCACGAGGGTGGAGCCATATCCGAAGATTTTATGTATAAAAATACCTTTTAATATTATTGACTAGGCCTGAGCTAAATACTAAATTATTATTATTTTAAAACAGCCAATTGTTTTAAATATGCACCGATATATCGATATTTTTTTCTGTAAATATCGACGCCGATATTGATATTTTTATAAATATCGATACATCGATATATCGATATTTTAGTTTACTTCCGACATCCCTATTAACGCACGGTGGCAGACAATGGACTGGCGAGCGGGCGTCATGCAAAACCGAACGTCACCGGCGCAGCCCGAAGTTAGCCGAGCGGTTCCGAGTGCTGGCTCGTATTTTATTAATAAAAGATGTTGTTTGCGCCACGATTAGATATATTGTGTCTATTAAAATATAGGTTACATTGCTTATATACTAAGGTCTTAACTCTACACTACAGTAATATGGAAACATGGCCAATTGACCACAGTGATCCGAAGTTAATTCAGAAGTAACTACTCTATCTGAAACAATACAATTACTAAATATGTTATCAAGACAGGTGAAAGATGTTGCCGTGATTCTAGTTGGTACAAGAAATATTTTTTTCAAATTAAATGATTTAAATAGGTTTAAAAATCTACAAGTCATTACTGAATTTTCAAGAATGTTAACATTAAAATCACCACAAACTATAATCCCTTTCTTATTGCTCCTAAATTTACTTATTGCATCTTACATAACTGATTCAAACAAATTAAACCATTTAAAGGAGGACGATATACACATATAATCATCGATATATATGTACTAAAGTACTAGATGTAGCATTCAGAACATTTACTTTGTTCAAATGCTTTGCATGAACATACCGGCAAAGCAATCTAGTGTCACTTTGACTTTCCTGCAGTGTGGGTCCGATTCGTTTATTGACTGTGTGACGACGATATATCGATTCATTTGAATCAGAACTAGTATCCGTAGTAGCGTTAGTCAATATTTTTAATGATTTATGTAAATAAAAGAGTTAAATGTATCATAATACCTCATTAAAATGTATTTCTTTATTTTTATGTGACGTCATTTACGATCATAGACTAACTACTATGCAGAAATACATTGCAAGTGATTGTAGGTAAAATATATGACTAAGACCAGACTTCGTGAAGGTATTGGTTTTAAAAGTTTTTTAGTTTGATTAATGCTATAAAACCAATTTGACGTTGTATAACACTAATTCTGTGTTCTTTTTATTTTTTGGTATATTGATCGTAATAACCGTATTAACGAATATTTCAACACTTCATCATAGTAGGTACACATTTGCAGTTATAGAAAAACACGCAAAAACAATATTTAACCATGAGGTCAAAACAGATCCTGATTTCCATTATCCGACCAATAGACAAAACCGGCCAAGTGCGTGTCGGGCCACGCGCAATGTAGGGTTCCGTAGTTGCCCATAATAACTTGCTGCAAAGGGTATTAATGTACAACAAATCCGACTGTTTATTTTGCTGAAAAAATAATTTTAATAACACTACTACTAATAAGAACCTAAGTTTTGTTTAGAAAAATACTAGGTATGTATCCAGTTATGTATTGTTAACATAAAATGTGGTTTCCAAGATATACTACTACTATACATACGTAGTACCGTAGTACATTACATACCAAAGTACGTATATCCTTAAGATTAAGCCAGCGCGCCCAATGTAAACTCACAGAAATAGGTATTTATAAGTTAACCGACGATTACTCGTAAACTAGTGATATCTACTTAGCCGTGATAGTTTTCCTTTTAAATTCGTTATATGTACTACATTTGTGATTTTTTTCACCTCTTCCAAATTAATAGTTTAGCCGGCAGAGGGGGGGACACTTGAGTCTAACAATTTTCTTCACTTCAAAGCTTGATATTTAACAAACCAATCACTTGATCGAAAAATTATTTAAGCAAACTAATAATATTTTTTTAAAACCTATCCAATGATACCCCACATGATGGGGTACTCAACCAAAAAAATTCAACCCCACTATTGTATATGTAGGGGAGATACCCTTAAAAAATATATTTTCCTACATTTTATTCTACAGTTTTGTTGCAATATCTTTTTTAGCTTTCTAGCACCAGGCGTCTTTGAGCTAGGCTGCGGACGGACAGACGGACGGACATGACGAAACTATAAGGGTTCCTTGTGGACTACGGAACCCTAAAAAACCACAAAATTAATTGTGTTTGGTGGCAATTGAATAGTTATTGAAATATATTTTTGAGCAAATTTATCTGCAATTTAAAATATTTTTTTTAGGCAGGACTTCAACCCGCGATCACGTCGATACCGTACCGACTTAGCTACTCAGGCCACTTCGTCATAGATTTTCTTTAATAGTTGGTTTCCTTATGGTAGCACATAGTGCCATCTGCCACATGTGTAGGTTTAGAACTCTGTGGCCAGCAAGGACATCTTTACAGAATGACAAACAATCCTGCCTTATATATTAGGACTAGAGGACGCCAGCAGCTACGCCTGCAATTTTTTAAAATTTACCCGTTTTGGCGGATTCCGTGGGAATTTCGGGAAATCCCTTCTTAGTCTCTCAAGGAACATACATGCCAAATTTCAGCTTCCTGCGCCCAATAGTTTTGGCTGTAGCGTGTCTGTCAGTCAGTCAGTAACGCAAGGATTTTATATATTAAGATATGTTTAAGCAATTCTCATAGTAAGATAAATATAAAGTTTTAAAATTAGAATTATTCGTGAGGCAACTAAGGCAAGTCTTGAACTTACGCCTACGAATACATTTTTCTATTTTGTAATAAAAACATCTGAATAGGTTTATAGATTCTATTTTTTTACTTAAATAAACCCCCAGCAATTAATTCCTTTTATTTTCATAAATAAACTTTGCTTATTATGTTGATGAAATATCGTAGGCAGAAAACATCTCTTCTGTGATGTAAATAGTCTTTGCTAATGGCAATAAGCAGCCAGTAGTGTTAGAGAACTATTGGATACTCATTGGTAAGATGCCAGGACTTGTTGTTGTTGATTGGCTATAATAATAACTAGACACTGTAAGTCATTGGCACTGCTTGCGCCTGCGTGTTGCGCTAGTACGACTAGACGTCATACATTAGACAATTTGAACAAAATATTTATAGGCAATGCTCCGTCTATCGTTAGAGTATATGTCAATGCATATAATAATATGCTGCTCAAGCTCAACGCATGACACTTCCACCGTGCGTTCTATAGACAAGCTAGCTATGTCTTTCCGTTATTTACATGTTAAACTGTTTGAAACAATAATCAATGATCCGCCATGAATAGCTTGTTTCCTAGATAAGGCACTGTGTACTGTGTATTGTGTATCGACACAATAAACAGTACACAGTGCCTTCTCTTTCCTGTGTGCCTTTTCTTCAGTTATAGAAAAGAGTAATGAATGTAGAGGAAGCGCGAAGGTTTGTAAGGATAGTAGCAAGTGGCGTTCCGTTGTCTTTCCCTACCCCGACGGGAAAAAGGCGTGAGTATATGTATGTATGTATGTAATTGCATTATTTTCGGAATACACAGTTTTTACAGTCGTGTTTCTTTTTACCCGGCATGGTATTTTTCTTTTGTTTTATATTTGAAGAAACCTAAATTGAACTTACAGCAAATAAAAAAATAATTCTTGTTCTTGTAAATTTGCGTATAGAACTACGAAATATTGCCACGATATGTCTGTAAAATGAGTATTTGTCGATAAGATGGTTCACTCATGGTTATGATTTACTTACAACAACATTACTTAATACAATGTATCACACTTGCCCAGTCTAATGAAGTGCGCTAAGAAGAAAACCAAAGTCTTATACAAATTCTACAACACACAGAAGCAAAGTATCAAATATCGTAAAATTGAATCTTTCTTAGTTCGTTCAGTAACAGCCTCTAGTTTGAGTGGCTCTTTAGTAACTACGATGCACATTAGTTGAAGAAACTTCTTCAATGACGTAAATTGTTGTCAGTATAGCTGTGGGTAAGAAAGGCTCTATACAAAGTGTAGGAATAGTTTTCGTGCCGACCTGTGATGATTTAAAATTGTGATGATTTTAATATTGTATTTAAAACGTCGGTGCTCTTGTAGACGTGAGTATTTACTTATAGCTTTTATTTATTTATTTACATATTCACACACTTTAACTCTCTGGACGCAAGAAACTGATTTTGGTATGAATGTTACTTGAAAAGCTTAAAGGTGCATTATAAAGAGAGTTCACGAAATTCCAACCGGTTTCGGTCTGCGTGCGTGGCTGCGAGTCAACTTTTGTGATACATAATTAGCTAAACTACTCTTTCTTATTTTTTTTCTTATTATGAATACGGAACGATTTCGTTTTAATAAATAAAATTTCGGATAAATTCGCAATAAGAATAATTATGTTGCCACGATTTCAGTTTCCTTAGATGTTTGTGTAATAACTTAATAAAACATCCTTTTCTTCACTTAAAAAGCAAAACGAGTTCTGGAAGATGGATCTTTTAAAAGTGACTGTGATAAAGTTGTTTACGTCATATTTATAAATAAAATCTGTGATCCTCATTAAAAACGGTGAGAATATTCTCATCATGTATCACGCGACCGTGCTATTGAGGACAAGCTTTCCCATCACTGAATCCCATATATTTTGAAACAACAACTTTATTATAAAGGATATAAGGTTGATTTTGGTCAAGCGTCTTAGGTAGATCCTGTTGGGTTCAGTGTAAATATAAGTTTGTGCGAAGCCTGGAAGCCGGAGGCTGTACAAAATTTCCATTTTCCACGCGATTTACCACAAATTAATGCTTCGAATCCGTCGGCGCCTCGCCAATTTATAGTGAGGATTTGCATCTAACCAACTTAAAGTTACGTTTTTGCCGGTCGAACGGTGATTGCAAAGTTATTAATAGAGGATTAGTTTGCCCGCGATCTTTCAATCAAATTCTACTTAACTGTTCGTACTTCAGAAATTGAAGCGATAAAATAAGTTGGTAAAAGCACACTTAGATGTGAAATTTATGCGTTCATACAACAATATTGTTTTGTCTTCGCCCTTTAACATATACGCAACCGACCATTACGTCGCTGAAATCGCTACAGAGTAATACGCGGCATATTTAATGTTTTCTTCGTTTATATAAAAAGACAACTCACGCATTAGAAATAAATCACATGTCGCGGGGACTTTACAAACATTCAATCAATGAAAACAAACAACACCCAGACTCGAAACTCCTATTTGTAGATCACGCAAAGTATTACCCGTGTGGAGAACGCTAACGCAACACTTGGAAAAGTATAAAACTTCTACTCCACCGTGCAGTCCTGATTTCTAATATCATTTGGTTGCCTTAGTAACATTTAAGCTATTCATCATTCTACTATCACGTCACATATCGAAGGTGAATGCCAGTTCAATATTTTTTTCACCTACCGAATAACGATATCTCTAATAAACTCTGTGCCTGTGAATTTAGATCAATAATTGAATGTGAATGTAAATGAATGTAATACCAGTACCACTTTATTACGAGTACGAGTATTAAATTTTATTGAGGCGAAATTTTAAGATGGCCTTGATAAGTTTTCAGACTAAAATTTAAATTTTCTGAGAATTTTATATTTGTTGTTCGATGATGGAAGCGTACTAGAAATTAATATTCTTCTTAAAACATTTATATTAAAGCTAGGTTGTCCTAAATAAACTTTTGAACCAGTGAGCAAGGCACATAGTTCGAAGAGCCGAAGGCTTGTGGGGCAGGAGGGTTCTGGAGTTGCCACCACGTACCGGATGACGCAGGGAGGGCCTCCCACAAGGTGGTCCAACGATCTGAATATCTAAGATTGCGGAAAGCGGTTGGATTCGTTTGGCTTAAGATGATTCGGTGTGGAGAACCATGGGGGAGGCCTATGTAAAGCAGTAGACGTCTCTAGCCTGACACATGATAACCAGTGGGGAAGTTTTTATCTAAGAGACTAGACCTTATCCTATAGACCATAGCCTTTGATTTGAATTGCACTAGTATTTTCTGACCTTACAGTGGCAAAGCCTTATCATATCGTAGCTTCTCTAGAAGAGATCAGACCTTTCTCACAAAATCTACTATTTCTCTTACGACTTGTTATAAATGCCGAGGTCACCGGTGTATATCAGTATAATATTTCCATGACTGCGATCGGATGTCCGTCGGATCTTCTATCTCGCACTTGCATTCGTCTAACTCTCCATCATGCTCTCATTGCATCGTTCATGGAATGCTCTAGTTATATGAGTTCTATACAACTTAAAAAACTGGGAACTAGGAAAATAAACGTTCACAATATTTAACATTTAGCCTGCCTCTGTGGTATAGTGGATAGCGTATGCGACTGCTGGTCCTGGGTTCGATTCCCGGGTCGGGCAAAAGTGTTACTGGGTTTTTCTGGGTTTTTCCGAATTCTCAGTAGCAGCACGGAGTCTGGTGATGTGCCCGGTAACGGCAATAGGCTCGCTCCCTATTACGTGGGATCTAAAATTCATGACATGGCGAAATATATGTATGTAAGTGTAATATTATACCTCTGGCTAACCCATCGGGGATACAAGCGTGGTTCAATAAAAAAAAATACCAGCAACAAATTTTGTGTATCAAATCTATTTTAAAACTCGTTTCTACTACCACGAAGCTGAAAGTAACAAAATGCTTAGCTTAACATTAGTGGATGGCTAAGCTGTAGCTAATCTAAGTATAATAACGCTTATACCCGAGAACCGGATAAGTCAAGTCAGATTCACTTTAAGCTTAAGTTTAACGCAGTTAGATTGTTCACTGTAAGCACCTAGACATTAAAATACTGGAAGTGAACAATAAACATATTATATGCTATTTATACATGCGAAGTGTGGGTGTGTATAACACTTTTGCCTATCTCTTCAGGGATAAAAGGCGTGAAGTTATGTTATGTTATGTGTTATACATACGATTTATGTCATTCAAAGCCGATTTACATTTTTTCGCGGTAAAATAGATACACTGCATACACTTGATAAAATCTGTCAGACAGTGCCGAAAGCACATGGCGATAACTAACACACACCAACAAAACTAAGAATACAATCATGCTGAGCTGAAGAACCTGTAATGCACCGTGAAAACTTTGAAAAACGTTGGGCCGCCGCCCAGAGTCAGTATCCTACAGCTTGATTAGAAGATCTCTAGTTAAAGGAATATCATACATCTTTATTTCATTGTGTTTATGTGGCATCGAGAAATTGGGACCTAATGCAACTGTTGCTAAACATCGAAATCGTAACGCATTAGGACTTTGCTTCCTTACATTATTGAAATCAAATTGAAAGTTACTAAACAAAATAGAAAAATCGTCGCGCGGGCGTTTAAACGATACTATTTACGAACAACAAAGACGTTGCATTGACACTTTAGTTAGGTTGATATTTAGCTTTACGCATAGGGCCAATTCTCGTCATTATATTTGTTCAATATGCAATTTTGACCTGGTGTCGGTGTTATACTTATGTCATAAATTGTATTCTCCTAAATTACTTGAATGATATGAGTCAATGTCGAACTATAATTATGTTTGTAATAGACACAATGACATTAAGTTTATCAGAATACCAGATTGTAAGTCATTTCAAAATCTAACTGGATTTTCTGAGGCTTTCCAGTCGACAATCTTAAGGCGCATGTTGTTCGTCAATGAAGTGTATTGATTCTGAATAAAATATTTAATACAAAAGTAAAGATAATTAACATCCAGAAATCTTATATTCTTTTTGAGTAAGGAGCTTAGTTTCGGAGGTGTTAGTTAGAAAAATAATTAGATGTATAAAAGCTGAGAGCCCTTGGCGGGTGTCTGTCAAGGGACTCCAAACTGCAATAGCTTTTTGTTTAAAAGTTATAAAATAACATTGAAGTAACCTAGTAAAATTATTGTTAAATAAAATATGAAATATCGCATTATGTAATCTACATAATTTAACATGAATTTGATTTCCTGGGATAAGTTACGTATAACTAAAATATTTAAGAAAATAGATTAATTATACAGAGACTCACTGCGTACCAGGAAGTTTATCTCTCAACAAAGCTTAATTTAATTGGACTCATAGTCTATTAATGGCACTGGAATAAATTTTATAGGAAAACTACCTCAAAAAACATCCCAAACTTGTTGTGAATACCAGAATTTTTGCGGTGTGTTGTGTTGCCAGATTCCTTCTGAACTATAGACAACAAGATGTGGACTTTGCTCGGTGAATGACAAGACATCTGCACTTTGTTCTTTGATCTGGCACTGCCAAGGATATTAAGATTACCGATTTTTTATGAGTTTAGACTTTTTAAACATTTTCGCCCGCGGCTCAACCTGTCGGGAGTCGGTTATGGTTGTAACAAGTAGCCTATATCAACCTTCTTTTTCTTTATTTTGCCTCGCTGTGGAAATACACTTACGCATACCCAACGCAAGATGAAAAGCGGGGGGTATATGGGTCTCGACGGCTGGAGTACAAGGCCGTAATACCCACTAAAATCACTGCGCATACTCCCACGCCATTTTGGGGGCGCCAGGGGGTCGCGTTAGCATTTGTAGAGATATTATGTATAGTCTATGCTCACTCTATGGTCAGTGTGTGACAGATAGCACTAGCCACCATGTGGCTTACAATGGAAATTGTTACTAATGTTAGGTTGATCATAAATTAAAATCTATAAATGGACACTGGTGTTTATTATATAAACCATAACATTACATGGCGCAGTCGGTAGACGTGAATTAGTAATATTAACGTGATCAATTAGTGAAAATACCATAAAAATGGAAAACCTACGGCAACCTCTGCCATTATTGTTGGCGTCGGGGAATTTGGAAGAAAATTTTCGTAAATTTAAACAGAAGTTTATGTTTTACTTCAAGGCGTCAGCACAAGAGAAGGAAACAACGATGGCGGAAGAGGAGAAAATAGCACTCTTGCTACACATTATGGGAGATGAGGCGATAGAACTTTTAACACATTTAAGATCAATATAGCAAAAAGCACAATGGAAAAAGTAATGGAGAAGTTTGAAGCATACTGTACTCCCATAAAGAACGAGACTATGACACGTCATTTGTTTTTTCAAAGAGAGCAGAAAGAAGAAAGCTTCAGTGAATTTCTCACAGCATTAAGAAGTTTAGCAGGAGACTGTGGTTTTGGAAGTTTGAAAGAAAGTTTAATAAGAGATCAGATTATAAGAGGTGTACAAGACATTGGTCTAAAGGAAAGGTTGCTGAGGGAGCCAAGCTTGGATTTGGATAAGTGCATAAATATATGTAAAGCGGCAGAGATGGCATCAATAAACTTGCAGACCTTAACGGAGAGTAGTAGCATAAATAGAGTTCAACAACAAGAATGTATCAACAAACAAGAAACTGTCAAACAAGCAAAAAGAAGAAAGAAGTGTACTAGGTGTGGCTATGAACATGGATTTAAATGCCCAGCATATGGCCAGAAATGTGCCAAGTGTAGGAAAACAGGACATTATGCTAAGATGTGCAAGACAGTAATTCAGGTCATAAACAGCGAGGAAGAGGAAGACAGTGAAGAATTGGTTTTGGGTGCAATCAGTATAAACAACATAAACAACAGGTGGGTAATTAAACGAAATAAAGATCAGTATGAGTGTTTAGAAATAAATGACAAATTAGTGGACTTTACATTAGACACAAGAAGTGACTGTGACGTGCTGCCATTGAAAATTGTAGAAGCCCTTAAATTAGAACATAAAATTAATTGTTAGAATTGTAATTTATACAATTATGATGGATCACTATTAAAATGTATGGGAAAAATTAATATACTGTGTAAATTAGTAAATGGAAAAAAGGTATTTCTAGAATTTCAAGTAATCGATCAAAAAGAAGTGTGTCCAGTGTTAGGAGATAAAACTGTAAAAAACTTAGGGTTAATAGAAAGAAAATACTTAAATAAAATAAGTGAATGTAAGAAATATGAAAAAGTAATTGAAAAGTATAGGAAAAGTGTTTTTAATGAAAACAAATTAGCATTGCTAAATAATTTTGAGTATGATATTAAGTTAATTGAAGGTAGTACAGGAAAAATAGCACAACCACGTAAAATACTAATAAAATTTCATGGACCATTGAAATTAGAGTTACAAAAAATGGAAAAAAAAATATCATTGAAAAAATTACTGAACCAACAGATTATGTCAGTAATATAGTAATAGTAAGGAAACCTAATGGAAGTATTAGAGTGTGTTTAGATCCAAGTAACTTAAATAAAGATATAAAAAGAGAACATTTTAAACTTCCAACTTTTGAAGAAGTAGCAGCTAAAATGGCTGGCTCTAAAATCTTTTCAAAAATAGATGCATCCACAGCATTTTTTCATATTAAATTATCAAAACAAAGCTCAAGACTTTGCACTTTTTCCACACCATTTGGTAAATATTGTTTTAAAAGACTTCCTTATGGCCTGTGCTCCGCCCCGGAAGTGAGGTATTTCAAAACATAGAGGGATGTGAAGTATTTGTTGATGATGTTGTTATTCATGCAAAAACTCAAATAGATCATGACAAAATACTCAAGTATTTTGTCTTGTTCAAACAAGTTTTAAAAGTGGCTGAACATAGCGACATACAATTTAACTTAGACAAATGTCAATTTGGGATTACAGAAATTGTTTATTTGGGCCATATATTAAGTAGTGAAGGTATAAAACCAGATCAAAAATAAGTGGAGTCAATATTGAATTTAGAAAAACCAAAAAAATGTTAAGGAAATACAAAGATTTTTAGGTATGGTAACATATGTATCAAAATTTATACCAGCTATGTCACATGTTTGTTATCCACTTAGAGAACTAATTAAGAAAGGGAAAGAATGGAAATGGACTGGTGAACATGATAGTGCATTTTCAGAATTAAAAAATATTAACGTCTAAACCAGTTCTGCAATTTTATGACCCCAATAAACAATGTAAAATATCAGTAGATGCCTCGAAAAATGCCTTAGGAGCAGTTTTATTACAAAATAACTTACCCATAGCATATGCAACCAAGGCATTAACAAGTACACAGCAAGCTTACGCACAAATTGGAAAAGAAATGTTAGCCATTGTCTTTGAATGCATACGTTTCCACCAATATATTTATGGAATGACTGTGGAAATTGAGAGTGATCATGAACCACTAGAAGTTATATTTAAAAAACCTTTAAATGAAATACCTCTAAGACTACAAAGAATGAGACTACAAATTCTAAAATATGACTTAATAGTAAAATATAAACCTGGAAAATCTTTGTTATTAGCCGATACATTGTCAAGAGATGTTAAAAATAGTCAAGATGACACCAGTATTATAGAAGAATTGTATGAATCTCAAGTTTGTTAATAAAATGTAATTTATCAATTTCAGAACATAAATACAAAATATTTAAAGAAGAAACTTGTAAAGATGAAGATCTAAAAATGTTAAAACACTGCATACAAGAAGAATGGCCTGATAGTTTATATAAAGTACCAGATAACTTAAAGTCTTATTATACATACAGAGGAGAACTATACTTGTATGATGGGTTAATATTAAAAATAGCTGTATTGTAGTGCCAAAAAGTCTTAGGCAAGATATTTTAAATAGAATACATGTCATTATAATCACTTAGGAGTTGAAAAATGTAAAAATAGGGCGAGACAATGTGTATAGTGGCCTAATATGTCAAAAGATATAGAAAACAAGGTTTTATTATATAGTACATGTGATAGGTTTAAGAAAAAAAACAATAAATAACCAATGATAATTAGAGAACAGCCTGATAAGCCATGGTCTGTGTTAGGTACTGATGTATTTCATTTCAAAGATAAAAATTATTTGATGGTTGTAGATTATTTCAGCAAATATTTTGAAATTGTAGAATTAAGTTACTTGACACCAGAATGCACAATTGACGCATTAAAACTATATTCAGTAGACATGGAATACCTGATAAGTTATACTCAGATAATGGAACAAATTATACCAGCTATAAATTGAGAAACTTTTGTAAAGACTGGAATTTTATTCACATGACCAGTAGTCCTTTGCATGCTCAATCTGATGGTCTTGCAGAGAGATATATTCAGACAGTAAAAAATATATTCAAAAAGGCAGATTATGAAGGTAAAGATAAATACTTTGCATTATTAGAATACAGAGTTTCACCAATTTCAAATTTAGATTTTAAGTCTCCAGCTGAATTGTTAATGGGAAGAAGAATTCAGGGCTTACTACCTAACATAATTTATGATTACAGTTCCATTTTCAGTCAACAATTTATATGAATTAGGTCTTCCACATTGACCCAATACTTCAGCATAACTCAAAGGTTTCTTATCCCCTGTGGTTACTATTACTTTCTGACCTCTATACAATTCTTTAAGTTTTTTAGCATTTTTTTCATAATATAGTTTTTGTTTATTGGAATTATCATATAATGTGTTTTGTATAACTGTAAAAACAAGGATATACAAAACACATTATATTATTATTCCAATAAACAAAAACTATATTATGATAAAAATTCTAAAAAACTTAAAGAATTGTATAGAGGTCAGAAAGTAATAGTAATCACAGGGGATAAGAAACCTTTGAGTTATGCTGAAGTATTTTGTCAATGTGGAAGACCTAATTCATATAAATTGTTGACTGAAAATGGAACTGTAATTGACAGAAATAGGAAACATTTGATTGAAAGTAGAAATATGGAGAAAATTATTGTAAAAAAAGATAAAAGAGATATAGAAGAAAATGTAAACATCAATGTTGAAGACTTAGTGGTAACCAGTACAGATAATACCAATGATGGTACTGATGAAAATGTGTCATCAGGTAATGTTTCAACAAGTGCTGCTTTACCAACGAATACTTCAACAAGTGAAATTACAACTAGTAGGTCGGGAAGACATATTAAGAAACCTGTCTATTTTAGAGATTATGTCTAAGTTTCAATTGATTGTTATACTTAACTTAATTAAATAAAAGAAGGGAGATGTAGAGATATTATGTATAGTCTATGCTCACTCTATGGTCAGTGTGTGACAGATAGCACTAGCCACCTTGTGCTTTACAATGGAAATTGTTACTAATGTTAGGTTGATCATAAATAAAAAAAACTATAAATGGACACTGGTGTTTATTATATAAACCATAACATTACAGCATTCTACCCTGGCACCCCGGCAGATAGACCGAAGGTCACAACGTCCTTGGTGGCGGATGAAGGTGTTGGGCTCCGTCGCCAAAACACCCAGCGGTCGCATAGGATAGGGAGGACGGCAACCTGACGACACCGCATCGCCTCTTCCTCTGCGGCCCCACCATTTGGTCGCGGGAGATAGGGCGCGTGGCAACGCAACACTGACACGTCTCTCCTCCCGCGATCGCGCTCGACTGCGAGAGACAGACAGAACTGTCCCCCGCACCCGCACCCTTGGACGCATCCTGCGCAAGCCACACCCAAGCCCACGTGGAGCGTCCACTCCCAGGATCCCGTTTAGCTTCACCGTTGGTGTCCAACCCACGTTTACTAAGGCCTCCCACCACGACAAGGTGGAGATCCCACAGGGGGGATATCACTCTCCAACCTGCGGACTTACCCACTCACAACAATCATACCATAACATCGCTCTTGATCCACGTGAGAGAACAAAAACAAACAAAATATTCATTATTTTAGTTTGCTTACCCCTCAAATACATGATCATTATCATCATTTATAATGACTTCAAAAATAACCATAATGTGCTAAAAAGGTACTAGAAATTAAACAGTACTTAGGATATTTTTATACTTTTTTGTGCATTGCGGTCTTACTGTATTGTTAATTACCGAAAAAAAAACATCAAGTAGGTACGTCTTTGGCTTAATTTTCGACTTACGTCACAAGCAAAATTCATGTTTATCAAACTTGGAAGCACTGAACAAATTATCGTACTCATCACACGAAGATATGTTCTGGATGGGTATCAAACCAATGACCTCCAGATTAACAGTTAGGGCATTAAGATTCATTTGGGTTAGACCAACAGGGCAGTCATTGATTAAAGTGAGTTATAAGGTTTATTGTAAAGACGAAGAAGAGGAGTATTCGTGAAATCATATGCGTCTTGTAAACTTTGCAACTTTGGACTTTTACTGCAAGATAAGTATATTTGTAGAGAAACTTATATGATTCTCTACAAATTCATACGATAAAGATAGTTATATTGTAGGCTACAATTTATTCCAGAAATATTTGGGGATCAAAACTCAAAATTCTTTGAAAATTACGCAGTGTAGAACTGTCATTGAAGATATAGATAATAGCGCTGATGTAATTGCGGGAAACAGCTAGTAAACATTAAAATGTAACTCACTACTGATGGCTCTCATCTACGCGCAAACCATAGAGGCACCTGTTCCCGACACATAACTCGATTAGCTGTCACCAGCAAATGAAACACATATCACAGAACACGCGGCGTTAACAATTGATCAGGTTTTCTATCAACAGTAAAGTTAAATACAATGGATGCGATTTTCCGCGCAAATAATGATCACGCTACTGTACAAATGAATACGTAATTGACTTAACATGTTAATCATATAATGATAGAAGGATGACAGGTTTACGTCGGTACAATGAATTATATATAACAGTAAAAGCTTAGTGGAGAGACTAACAAATTGCAGCGAAGAGCGTCTCGGGATCAAACCAACTATGCCCACCACTGAGTTTACACAGTTCAGTGCGTATGAAAATAGGTAGGTGTAATAGGTAATTCGTGCTTTGTAAGCGGTAAAGAAAAATATTAAGAAAATACCGACACTTATCAGAGTTCTCTATAATGTTCTGGAAATACTTGTCAAGTCTGGCAACCAGCACTGGGCCAGCGTGGTTGACTATGGCCTAAACCTTATCTTAGTGTAAAGTGGCCCGCGGCCAGCAGTAGTTGAGAAATGTTTAAGGGTGCCTCGACAACGAGTACGTACCTACTTAAGTTATAAAAATGCAAAGTAACTCGCTTAATAAAAAGTACAATTTAAATGGTAAACATTTTTTTAATACATACTGAAACATAGACATCGGATTATGGAATTCACAATCTAAATGAAAAATGTTTACTTTCACTTAGGTCAAAATGTGATAAAAGTCTAATTAGTAGAAGATAATACACTTGTAAAAATACATATGTATGTAGCTTTATACATTAAATTGTAAAATAAATATTCTTTACCATTTCCAAATGGCATTAATTGAAATGTAGGGCGTTAACTAATTAATCCAAATGACTGCAATCCAAAATGAGGTTTCAATTATCACCCCCCCCCCCTCCGTGGGATCTCCACCTTGTCGTGGTGGGGGGGCTTAGTAACCGTGGATTGGTCACCCGCGGTGAAGCTAAGAGGGATCCAGGAGGGGACGCTCCGCGTGGGCTTGACGGAGGCCCGCGCAGGATGTGTCCAAAGGGACAGTTCTTCTGTCCTTCGCAGTCGGGTGTGGTCGCGGGAGGAGAGGCGTGTCGGTGTTGCGTTGCCGCGCGCCCTATCTCCCGCGATCAAATGGGGGCGCACCATCGTTGCGTCGCGGTGGGGCCGCAGAGGAAGAGGAGATGCGGTGTTGAGTTGCCGTCCTCGCTATCCTCTGCGGCCGCTGAGTGTTTTGGCGGCGGAGCCCAACACCTTCATCCGCCGCCAAGGGGGTTTTGTTTGGGGCCCGCCTGACTATCTGGCGGGCCAATACCCGTCGGGGTGTAGCGAGGCATGCTTCAGCGATACCCGACCCTTCGACACACGGGTACGTGAGGAACACGGGTTGGTTTTTAGTCAGTAAGAGTCTGACAGTCCCCTTCGTCCTTCCCCCCAGGGCGAAGGGACTCCATGAGGATTTTCCAACCCGACACCAAAAAAAAAAAAAAAAAAATTTCAATTATCATGCAATAATAACACGGCATGTCCACATAGCATTAATTACAATTAATTATAAATGTAATATGTATTAATTGTTCAATGTAAAATATTTTAATTTGTTTTAATTGGTTGTCCTTAAAATATTGGAAATGAAATGAATTATGCTTCTATTTGAGTTTCGTGTACAAAAGTGTGAATTTGGCTGCATATATGGCGTAACTTGCCCTTAAGTACTGCCAAAGAGCTCAGATATTTACATAGAGGCGCATTTCCTATCGGAGCTCTGAAGACAAACTTTTTGTGACCCAAATTGTCGCTTGGCGGCGTGGCGTGGCAGTCACGCTGTGACAGTTGTCTCTATAAGAGCAAGAGAGACGAACGTTCCTCGAGTGTATCTTAACTGCGAGAGCAAGAGAGACTGTTGTAGATTAGCTTTACACATAAAACAATACCATCTCCACTTCCAAATGCTGTATCTGGGTGTTATTTGTGTCTGTTTATTGAATGTTTATAAAGTCCTTGCCAACACAGGTTTTCTCTAGTTCGGGGGTAGTCTTTAAAATAATATTATTGTGTGTATCCAAAATTAGAGTCTGATTTTCAATTGTATTGTGCTTATCGCAGCTTCTGGTAGTAGAAATAAGCGGCATTTAGTTCTCGTGAAAACATTACTTACCCTGTTTTGTATTACTTTCCATCGCAGGAGAATGACTGAAGGAGCATTGATGAGAGCTCAAGTGCAGCAAACTTCTACGCTTTTGCCTTCGACAGCGCGTGAGGTAGGCTACTAGAAGCTCTACGTAACCAACTTTAGGGAAAATTAAGGTATCGCAGCCAGCAAAACGGGTTCGGCGATTTAATGAGTAGGGGCTAACTCTGGAGTGTGTGCGAGGAGCTTGTATGAGACCAGTCGGTGATGAACAGGCTATGTCTAGTAGGATAAAGTTGCAGGAGAACAATAAAAGGTGAAGGTAGATAGCTAAAACAGCAGGGAGTGGGAATTTAGCACGTTCCTGGAATGTGGCGTCTAGCATAGGTTTGGAACCTGTTTCACGGTTTTGTGTTTTCTCTACATAAGACTATAAGGCCACTTTCACTGTCTAAGTTAAATGATACAATATTGTAACAAATGTTTTTAACATTCTTAGTTCAATATTTTCTAGAAACAGACACGCAATCTCAAGTAGTGTTAGTGTTTTCCACAATAATGCTAAGTGTTTTTCGTTTGTTCTGATCTGCTCGATGTCTTTTTGATATTGTTCGGCGAAATTATCGTCGAGAACTCCGAATATCGTACTCGCAAGATTGCCGACTACGTTAATATAACCACGACGCACACGGCGACCATTGAACTCTGTAATTTGCTGACCGAGTAACATGTGGTTATAGTGCTCAAGTTCACTGTAGGCATGATGTAACTGTAAAAGCAATATATCACATAACGAAGGCTTTGTTGCCTTTTGACAACTCTTTTCCAGACTACTGATGATACTCCGTGAGTATTTAGAGCCATGCCAGTATGGATTCATGTCATAATAGACTATAAGCTTCCATTTATCTCTGCTAAGATTCATGTCTGAGATTTTGTCGAAATAAATGCTTTAATTATTTTTTGCTGTGCTATAATATTGTATGCGCACTGTACCGGTAATATAAATAGCATGGTAAATAACATGATAGCCATAGTATTGAATGATGTTTGATGTTTTGATTTCACAGTTATGACATTAGATACGATGTTTTGATTGTTTGATGGCGCGTGCTGGCTAATCTCGTCGTGTACAGGGAGCGGTGATAGCTTTACTATCGGTCGTTTGATGATGCTGCTCTTGGAGTACAGGGTACAGTTCGTATTTCGTTCGTTCAGTGTACTCAGTGTAGTCGAACTGTACCCTACTACCCTGTAAGTAGTAGGGTACAGTTCGACTACCCTGCCTAGGGCCCACTTTCCTGGTGACAAGTTCGGTTCATGAATAAGCACAATATCGTCAACTTGCTGATTGTTTTTAATCTGTTGCCATTTGCACCGTGATGATAATTGTCAGAGATACTCGCTTTGCCATATCTTCTCTAATGTCATTAACCATTGTTTGCGTTAATTGCCATCGAGGGCATCCCTTTCCGTTTCTAATATCGTTTGGGTAGGTCCACTTGACAAGAAGTGTGCACTATCCTGTTAGGTCTTCGTCTATGCTTGTTGTACGAGAAAACGCCTTGAAGTTGCTTCTTTGTTTGCGAACCATCTCTTCTAATTTGCTAGAAGTGCTACGGTCTGTAAATTGATCTATTGCCTCTTGGTGTGATTGGCTGGCTCCGGCGACCGGTGAAGGCGAAGCACGAACGGCAGACGTCACAGGGCTCGGTGTCACTTGAGTTACCTCGACCGACGGAATATCAATCTTTAATTTCTTGCTTATAGCCGTGTGTGGTATCTCAAACGACAAAATAGCGCCTGGTCGCGGAGACGTTGGTATGTCGTGGGCTGAGGGAGTCTCCATGTACAAGGAGTAATCTTCCAAATAAGACGAAAGCTTTATATAAAACTCCTTTGTCCTTTCATAACATCTTTGTTTAAAGTAATCGTGCTCAACGTCTTGATAATCGACAAGTTGTGTGTTATTGCTGTTGAATTCATTCCAACAGGAATTGAGCATTGCTAACCTTATTTGGATGTTAGAATAGGTCTCACGCTCAGGTCCATCTTTCTTAAAGTTGACAAGTAACTTCTCAAAGCTTTACATAAACTGGTACTGAGTAGCGCAAATGTCTTCCAATTTCGATGGTGTGGACATGCTATTTGATAAGAATGCTAATCGAAAAGAAATGCTAATTGATTGGTAATGATAAGAACTGCTGTTCTGAGTATTTGCTGCCATACTACGTATGCAGGGTAATAAGATTGACTTACCAATGCAACCACGATACAAGCCGAATAGGTGAAATCCTACTTACACTATTCACATAAACACTGCTGATACACTTTATTATTAATGATGCTTGATGATAACTATCATCAAGCATCATTAACAATAAAGTGTAAAGTAAAGTAACACGAAGTAAAGTCAATGTTCGTTACACGTGTCACCCTTAAAATGCTTGCTATGCTGGATCGATGCGCAACCGCGTGGCAATTATATCGACACTGTCCGAAATTAATTCACACACGCGAGAATACAGATTTTTTGCTCGAAAAGGACCATCAAGATTGAATATCCGATTGAATATATATTCATACACCTTAGAATGCTAAAAAATGATAGTTATGATTTGCTTGATAATAACTGATTTATTTATAATAAAAGTAATGTTAGGAATACTAAAGAGACCACGCGCGATGAGTGCTTGTTGCGAACTGAAATATGACGATTATAATTGATAGCGATACAAGTAAAAAGCTGATGGGGCAAGTGTGCGGTGTTGCACTGTACAATATTATTGATAAAGTATAAAACAAAAATCCTCCACATTTATTCTATTTCGAAGAAAATTAAATTCTCAGAGAAGCAGGTAGGTAATTTAATTAAAATTCAATTCGATTGAATTGGACCACGTAATCCTGTTCATCTATAAAGACAGAGCTGTATCTAGGACGGGTTGCACCTGCTGTTTGTTAATTGTGCTCCTCTATTTTGCTACGAATTTGTGTTGTAGTTTTGTTGCAATTTTGGTAATGCAATTACTTTTGGTCTTAAACTTGGGATGCCGTTAGTGCTTGCAGTAGCAAAAGCGCAGTGTATTTATTTATCACTATTACTTAGTTGATTTAATATTTCACGGTGTAAGGTTTATACTATTAGTTTTTACACTTTAAGATAAGCTTTCGAATCTGATTGACCTCAGTGACCATTGATTCAAATTTTATGATGAGTTTGTTATTTGTATCTGGTATGAAGAAAATTCTGAAGTAATACATATTAAGTAACACACAAAAATACAAAACAAAGATTTTTTGCAAAATAAACTTTTTAAGATCAAGAGAGACTTTCAAAAACTACTAAACAATTTACAAAGCTCTGAAAAGAACTCAACTTTTTTAACCGCTGTAATTATTTTTTCTTGCAGCACCTGCCTGCCCAATCCGTACCTGTAAGTAGTGATGCGAAACCGCGGGATCTTGCAGAAATTAATCGCGGGTTCGGGACTCGGGAATTAATTCTTAATCCGGACTAAATGAGGCTGCCCGACTGTCGGCCACTTACGGAGCGTGTAGCTAATCAAAAGTCAAGGGCTAGAACAAACGGCCGACTCAAGAATTAGCCGTTATATGTAATTTAGGGGCTTGTTGGTGTTAATGCTTCTTCCAAGTTTAGATTACTAGTATAAATTATTTGTAAATGTTTCGAGGTAAATAATATAAAATTATCTTGGATTCTATTTAGGGATTGGGAGGAGTTGATGTAATTGTGAGATTGAAATTGAAGTTTTGAGATGCTGGCATTTAAAAAAATTCAATACGCCTAAAGATATAGATATCTTTAGGCGTATTGAATTTTTTTCTCTCTCCTACCTACTATGCTCTATAGATAGATAGATTATACTTTATTGAACACCAAAACAAACAAAGTATTTACAGAAGTATATAACTTAAAACTAGTGTGCAATTGGCGGCCTTATTGCTAAATTACATTTTACATTTTGCTATAATTCACCATACATACTATATTATACTACTATAACATACATAAGTATAGGTACTATATGATACAATACATATTATAAATAAAATATGATTATATAATTATAAGGAAGCAGTGAACGGAACACTTGTAGAACGACAGCTATACAATATAATTATGATAAATTAACAATGCTTATAATTATTGGCGTTAGATTTACAGGTAGTGTCTTTTTAACATACACTTAAATATGTTAAGCGATTTGGCTTTACGGATTTCTAGCGCCAATCCATTCCACAGGCGTGCAGCTTGAACTGTAAAGGATTTTCCGTAGTAATTGCTAGAATGGATTGGCATCGCCAGGGTCAAATTCTCAGACGACCTCAAGGACCTTATATGTGTGTCATGAAGGAACTTAAAACGTTCTTTAAGATAAAAGGGGGTACTGGGATTAAATAAAACATAATAAAGTAATGTAAGAATGTAAGTATCCCTGCGAAGACAAATTGGGAGCCACTTGAGTCTGTTGTGAAATTCTGAGACATGATCATATTTGCGTAATCCAAATATAAATCGTATACAGAAGTTTTGAAGGCGCTCAAGTTTGTTTAGCTACTCCTCCGTGGGCTCAAGATAGCTGACATCAGCGTAGTCGAGAATAGGCAACAGCAGCGATTGTGCAAGCGCAATTTTAGTAGCAGTCGGAAGAAAGTTGCGTAGTCTACGCAGAGATCGGGCTGATGCAAATAGTCTGCGACTCACCTCCTGTATTTGTGGTACCCAGGATAGATTCTCATCAAGGTAGATCCCCAGATTTTTAACCTTCTTAGTATAAAGGAGATCTTTTCCGTCGAAAGTAATTAGTGGTAGATCGGACCAGTGTAATTTTTGTAGTCATTCTTGGGCTACCAATAATAATTAACTGAGTTTTATCAGGATTCACCATCAGTCCATATTTCTTGGTCCACTCGCAGATCTGAGCCAAATCTGTGCTAATGGTTCTACATGCATCTGGTAACTCATCTAAGGGGGTTTGCGTGTAAATCTGTAAATTATCTGCGTAAAGGTGGTAGGATGAAAGTAGTTGGTTATAGATAGAATTAATGCATATCGTGAAGAGTAACGGAGATAGCACGCCACCCTGTGATACCCCGGCATTCGTGTTAGACCAAGTGGAATAAGAGTCTTTAATGCGTATACGTTGCCGGCGACCAAAACAGGTAACTATGAAACCAGTCAATTGCTGTTGGAGATATGTTAAGAGAGCGGAGAATGCCGAGTATGATGTGAAAATCCACGGTGTTAAAAGCATTGCTGAAATCGAGCAAGGATATAACCGTTAGATTTCCACAATCCATACCTCTCCGAATGTCATCAGTGATGTGTACCAATGCAGATACGGTACTGTGGCCGGGACGGAAACCAGATTGGTATGGATTAAGGAGCGAATTTTTATGGAGAAAGGAACTGAGTTGAGTGTGGATTAGGCGTTCAAGGACTTTTGACAGGAAAGGTAGTAAGGATATGGGACGGTAATCTGAAAAGGAACAAGGCTTAGGTTTTTTAGGTAGGGGAATTATAAGTGCATCTTTCCACGCTGACGGAAGGATGCCACGGATAATGGACTGGTTTAAAATGTTGCATAGGATTGGAAGGATTATATCTAGGATGGGAAGGATCATTTTCCTGCTGATACAGTCATCACTGCATTCGACAATTGCCATAATACTCTTCTTAACATCACAATCGGTGAATTGCGAGAAGACAAAAGGAGAATAATCTGGGGTTGGTAAGGATGAAAGATATTGTAATGTGTTATTTTTAACATTTCCATCAAATTTGGGCGAAGAAGAGAAATGAGCATTAAGAGAATCTAGATTTATATTGTTTGGGATAGATTGGTGCCTAGTCTTACCAACTCCTAAAGTGTTGAGAAATTTCCAGACCTTTGCTGGATCACCGTTTTCAACGGATTTATGTATATGTTGGCGTTGTGCTTTCCTACACACCTTGTTGCAGTGATTTCTTATAGCCACATAGTTTTCCATGTTTGAAGGAGTTGGCCTGTGCTTTACTTTTGTCTTCGCTGCAGCTTTTTTTGTCATAATCTTCTTGATGTCCTCAGTAAGCCAAGGTGCGGGCAAATGTTTTATTTTTATAGCGCGAATTGGGGCATGAACGTCATATAGCTTAAAGAGATTGGTTGTCAGAATGTGCACCTTAGTGTCCACGCACTTGGTGGACAGCAGTGGTTCCCAGTCTATTTTGGCAGCATCCTCACGCAGTTTGTCAAGCATCATGCCACCAAAATTGCGCTGCAAAACTATTGTCAGCTTCGCTTTAGGTGGGCGTATTTTGTATGAGACATAGATAAGGTCATGGTAGGAAAATGCATCGGTAGAGCATTGACCATGCCTGTAAACGAAATTAGGAGAAGAAACTAAGATGAGGTCTAGTAGAGAAGGAACAGAATTAGGAAAGTGATGTGTCGCATTAAGGTTTAATATACTCGTAGTCATATTACAGGATTCTGTAACACGACGAAAAGACGTAGTTCGAGAATCACGCTTAAGGAGACAGGTATTAAAATCTCCCATAATAATGGAATGATCATAAGATGGAGTAAGATTTTCCAGGATTTGCTCGAAGGAAGAAATTTATACGACACGAAGGAGAATAATATACGCCAAGCAACACTTTTGTATGATGGAGTTCCACTTCTAAGAAGAGATGCTCGCCAGCATTCGACGGTGGCGGCTGCGATGACATAGTGACTATATGATACGGAATGTGAGCACGTAAATATATGGCAACGCCGCCACCATCGCCAAACGCGCGATCATTCCTAATTAGTTGGAAACCTGGAAGAGAATAAGAAGTCGATAAGAGACACGGTTTCAACCATGACTCAAAGATAAGAATTGCAAGTATGTTTTTGCAATCAAAATTGGCCAGCATATCAGGGAAATGGGCTGGAATACTCTGTGCATTTAAATGGATTACATTAAAGTTCTTGGGCACGTCTGAAAACTGTGATTGGAGAGTATCTCCCAGAGAAGGTATACTGGTAAAGCTATCATCAATCAGCTCTATTTTGATCTTTAAGGCACGAATATCAGCTTATTGAGCAAGATAGAGTAAGAAATTGTTTATACAGGGTGTTGATTTGCATTTGCAAAATATTTTAAGAGGTGAATATACTACTATAACTGAATACAAATAAATGAAAAAATAAGTCGTCAGTCGTCGTCATCATACACTTTGAAAATTAACTCGGTGTATTGAACGCTGCCGCCGCTCAGCTGATCGCCATTGCAGGTGCTTAACAAACACAAGCACAAGTACCTATAGTGACCGATTCAGTCTTATTTTGCACGATTTAGCAGTTTATTCTTATTTACTATCTAAGTAACATTAATTGAAAATTGGGTGTTATATCATCGCACACTGTTTAAAATAATTTTAAGTCAGTCAGTATCGCAAGGATTTTAAATATACAGATATCATCTTTATGAATAAAGTTTGATTATGATGAGTTTTGTTCCTAAGACACAGTACAGATTTACATTGTATTGCATGATGTCCCAGATGTGGTTCATACGGAAAAGCTTAGATAATTATGTTTCTATTGACTTGCGATTTTTTTTAATATTTTGCCGAGACATAGTTTAATATTTTCTATCAAATATATTTATTTAAAGGCTTAATAAAAAAGCATGCACTGTAGGGCTAAGCGCCTATGCAATATTGGATATCCAAACCGTCAATTAAAATCAGCTCAAGGTGTAATTTAGTTAAGTAAATCCATTTAATCGTGGTCGATATCTCCAGCAAGCTTAACAGCTTGAAATTGACTCAGGTTATTTCTTGACATACGATATTGGATTGAAGCTTATGCTTAAAATAACATAGCATGACTATCTGTCAGGGTTACACCAGCGTATTATGTAAGTATTTATGGTTACTGCTCCGCACCTGTGGCTCATTGCGTGAAGTAATTGAGCCTATTTGCTGTCCTCGATAAATGGACTACCCAACACAAAAGGGTTTTACAATTCAATCCAGTAGTTCCTGAGATGAGCGCGTGTGGCTAGCAAACAAACTCATAAGGTTAGGATCCAGACATATAAAAAAATGAAGTCTTCGCAGCGTCGTACCTGTCAGTATGAACGCAAAAAATTTAAAAACAAATAAACGTTTTCTTTTGTATCAATTGATAGTGTGATTCCTGAGGCAGGTTAAGGTGTATAATTCTCGCGGGCGGAGCCACGTTTTAAACAGATAAATGTATAAAAAGTAGCTATAAATGTATTGTGTATGTTGCCTTAGCATTCGCTTACACTGATAACTGTTCTCGTTTACCTTTTATTTTTTCGTATCTTGAATAGACTATAGTAAGTTATGTAATATTATGCACATTGTTCACTGTACTGTTTTTGACCCCTATAAGTTAAGTTAAGAGGTTAAATATTTTACTTGTAATTTTCTTTAAAGTTTTTTTTTATTTTTTTATTAGCTTTATACACTTAACGTATACAGGGTGGCGCTTGCATAGGGGCATTGATTTAAAAAGGACGTAGCATTGATGCCTATAAAATGTTTTATATCAACAAAAAAGGTCATGGGGCCAAAATAAAATAATAAAATTTTCAAACAAAATAAACTATAAAATATGAGTAGCAAAACGAAACACCATTTGTAGACCAATATGACATTAGGTTACTGACCTTTGTAAGAACGGCAACGTGTGCTATGCGGCAGACGATGCCACGGAGGTAGTTCACATTTATTGACGAATTACCTATTTCAGTAATTCTACACATCACTCCAATGTTTGGTCACTCATTAGGCAAGCACTGGTGTCTTTTTCATATCAACAAAAACCCACTTAACACAAACCCACGTAAAAGGTAGCACAAAATTTTCAAATTCTCAAAATGGCCGCCCTTGTTATCACGAATTATCTACTTCAGTAATTCTACAAATCACTCTAATGAAAGTTCAGTAATTAGGAAAGCACTGGTGTCTTTTCACAACAAGAACCCACGTTACACAATCATATCCGCATGTTCGGACGACATAAAGTTTGTCATTATTAACACAAATAACGCAAAAATGACGAATGATAAAGTTCACTAAACAACAACACAATTAAATAACACAACTAAATACAATCACACAATTCAATATCAAAAACAACAGTCGGATAAGCGCGCGCGCGATCTGATCGACTTATTGATCCTGCATTGCAGGTGCTTAACAAACTTTTTGCGGCACTTAACAAACCTATGATGAGTCACCGATCACCGATGTGCCGCTGGCGCCGACATGTCTAGGATAGGAAATAGATATGCGCAATAGGTAGTATGAATGTCGATATTTTTGACACGTTAATACGTTAACAACAAAATAACACAAAATGTTTTTATACAACGAACTATGCATTCTTACTTGTATTAACAATAATGCTATTGCTTAATTGTGTTGCTAATACGACACAGTTAAACAAGTTTATGAAATACTATGCACATACTTCAATTAGTTCAGTAGTTTTAGTACATAGTTATTATAATTCTTAAGTAGATTGTTGAACCCATTAGACCATTTAAAAAATACCATACGAAGAGAGCTAAAATAGTCAATAATTATTAACTTATTTCAAATGATTAAATAATTGAATATCTTTACATGTTTGTCATTGTTTACCTATTAAAAAACGTCATCTTTATTTGTACCACACTTTGAAATTTTCGAACATAAAGTCATTGATAAGACGATTACATTAACGTTAAATACAAACAATGTCGATACAGTAAACCACAAACTTTTACGGTGCGTAGGATTTTTTATCGATACTATCATTGATAAGACGGTTACACTAACGTAAAATACAATAAATGTCGATATAATAAACTACAAACTTTTACGGTGCGTATTTTTTATCGATACTATTGACAATATTTTGTTCATAATTGGGCAATTCTATTTGGCTCGACTATGTTTGTCCTTGTCACACGTAGTGCATTTACTGTGCATACCTAATCAGATTTTTTCGTGCTTGCGGAACCGATCCATTTTATTATTATGTAACTTTATTGAAAAGGTAATTAGGAAGTTTCAAAAGTTTTGTTCTGTTAAAAATGTTACGCATTAACTTGGGCGCAAAAACCTACAACGACGAGTCTTAGGTAAGTACCTTCGAGGCGAAGCGACGTTGCACGAAGACGTCATCGTCCTAAGTCGTCGAAGGGTCAACGCAGACATAGAGGAATAATCTTCGCGCGGTCTTGGGCATTTTCTTTACGGATTGCGTATGCTTAGGATTGCGCGCGATCTCGCGAGCCTGCGTGAGTAAAACGTTCTGGGTTACCATTCTACAGTAAATATTTTGCCGCGAAAGTTCGTTAAACCCTGAAAATACGCGTACGACGCGGGCGCCGACTCGACTTTGCGCGGGGATTTCCGCGTATCTTCGAGGACGCGCGAATATTTTTTATCAGGTTCAAGCATTTATGAACTTTATTGTAAAAACATTAAAGTTTATTTTCAAGTGCGTTGATAAGATCCTCTCCGCTGCGCTCCGTTCTGTCTGCGCTGAGCCTAGCTTCGGATGACGTCGAGGCGTCGCGTCGTGAGTAGTACCTAGCGAGTCGCGGCGCGCAATGTAGGGTCGTTGACCGTTTTGTATCAGCTGTATGGAACTCAAAGCGTGTGCAAAAATTGCGAAACTTAAAATCGATATTGTGGCTAAACTACTGCACCGATTTAATTGATTTTTGGTACAAGGCTTAAGAATGTTGTAAGCTATGCCTTTGTTCAAAAAGTGCCGCTATGCAAGCGCCACCCTGTATAGGTGGACTAAATGCCTTAGGCATTTTCTCCCAGTCTACCTTAGAGTGGTGCAGAGATTAATAGTAGGTGTATTCTAAAAGGTTGAGTTTGACTTACCTATCCCTACTAATATTATAAATTCAAAAGTGTGTATGTATGTATGTATGTATGTTCCGTTTTCACGCGAAAACGGCTAAACCGATTTTGTAGAAATTTAATATAGATATATATTGGACCATGGAGACGGACATAGGCTACCAGAAGTTGCAAAAATTTAAACTGGGAGGGATTGTAGGGAGGATAGAAGTTTGTACGGCAGAAATATTCCTCTTGGAAGTAAGAACTAATGCGCGAATAATTGAGTGCTGCGCATGTGCTATCTGTCAGTACTGTCACATCATATTGTCATATTGTGCACGGTGATTACATTGTTCGCATATCTAAATTAATAATTATATACTACGCTCAAACGGCTGAAACAATTTTCTCTACCTACTAAAATTAAAAGTGCGAAAGTGTTTATACATATATACTGGACATGTATTGAAACATGGCTTAGAAATTTGTCATGGATACTGACCGAGTTACTTTGTACCATATAGAGCTTCTGACTCTTTAGAATAATCAGGAGTGTCTTCACACAACTTGAGACTGAAAGTAGATATGTGTTACCCCGAATTTAACGCGCGCGAAGCCGCGGGCAAAAGCTAGTATTATATATATATTTATTTAAAAGACATTATGGACGCATATATTACATACAATTAAATCACAATAATGATGCATATATACATTTATATACCTACATACACATACATATTATATGTACATATATAAATAAATATATACCAATACATAAAATATATAATTATAAATGTTACGATAGTTCTGCTAACTTAGCCAATAAAATCTGCTTTACCCTTCTCTTAAAACAATACCTAGTAGTGGCCGTCCTGATTTCGAGAGGAAGGTAATTCCAGAGAAAAATAGCTTGGGTAGGAAAAGAAGAGTGGATGAAAGAAGATCTATGAAGAGAGAAGGACAAAGAAGGAGAAGGTTACTAGATGAGCGAAGGTCACAATTATGGTTGCTGCTTAAGTACTAGAAGTAAGAACTTAAATATTCAGGAGTATTGGTAGACATGAGGATAGAATAGAGAGTAGTGAGAGCACGCAGACTGCGTCTTTGACGAATAGGAAGCCACTTCAACTGGGAACGATAAGTAGACACGTGGTCATAATTGCGAAGATTGAAAATAAATCGAATGCAGTTATTGAGAAGACGGTCAAGTTTGTTAAGAAGATCTGCATTCAGGTCACCATAGTCGATCAAGGGAAATACCAGAGTTTGCACAAGCATTGTCTTAGTTTTGGGTGGAAGGAAGTTTCTTAATCGATTGATAGCAGGTAGAGTACCAGTAATCTTTTTGCTGGTTTCAGTGACTTGGTTTCGCCAGCTTAACGTGCAGTCTAAATGTAAGCCAAGGTTTTTGACAACTGGGCACATTTCTATTATGTTGCTATCATAGACTAGTGATGGGTTGAAAGTTGATAGGTCTAATCTTTTAATAGCCCATTGACTACCAATTATGATTGCTTGGAATTTGCTGGGGTGTATGGACAAACCAAACTTGGCTGATCAGCTCTGTATGGCGCTTAGATCCCTGTTAACCTCGTGCATCGTGCTCGTGATCATAAAATAAATAATATAACCATATCATAGAAAATAATAAAGGAGGAAGAATACCACCTTGAGGAACACCAGAGCCATTGTCACGCCACTTCGATGATAAATCTTCGAAGCGGACAGACTGCTGGCGTCCTCGAAGATAACCTGAGAACCAATGCAGAGCTTCGGATGAGATCATAAGATGGGTAAGGAGGGACAGCAGGATATCGTGACTGACGGTATTAAAGGCATTCGAAAAATCAACCAAAGCCAACACAGTTACTTTGGTGTTCTCCATGCCCTCCCTAATATCGCCAGTCATTTTGAGAAGGGCGGTTGTAGTACTGTGTCCAGGCCTGAAACCAGATTGGTTGGGGCTTAATAAGTTATTTGTCTAGACAAATCTAGACAATTGCCTCTGGACACAGGACTCTAGGGCTTTGGACAAGAAAGGAAGAATAGAGATGGGACGAAAGTGATTCGGATGAGAAGGGTTATGGATTTAAGGCAGCGGAATAATGTAAACTTTACGCCACAGGTCTGGAAAGATGCTAGAACTAAGAGAAAAGTTAATGATATGCGAGATGGCTAGAAGGAGTTGGTCTAGGATAGTAGTGATCATGCGACGGCTAATGTTGTCGCATCCCACTGCATTAGACTTTATAGAAAGGAGTATCTTCTTGATCTCATACGGGGCTAGTGGAGAAAACTGAAAAGAATCTATTTTGGGTCGTGTTAAATAAGCTAAGTTGTTTACTGTGAGACACTCAGTCTGGTGATCCAAGTGGTGGTGGTTATGCAATGAGTATTGATATCATCCAGACTGAGTGTCCCAAGACAGCTAACACGTCGCCGTTGTTTGCCGATACCTAAAGTTCCAAGATACTTCCAGATATCGGCAGGAGATGAGTAAGAAATGTTATGCAGAATGTATTGGCGTTTAGCGTTGCGTACCATCTGATTGCACCGATTCCTTGCAGACTTGAAAAGGTTCCAGGTATTGTCACAGCGGTCCTTTTTATAGTTCCGGTAAGCTCGGTCCCTGCGCCTCATTGCCATTCGCACACCCCTCGTAATCCAGGTTGTCGGTGGGCGCTTTAATTTCACCTTCCTTATAGGGGCATGGACATCATAGAGTTGGCAAACATTACTATTAAAAATACGAACCTTTTCATCAATTGTCGATGAACATTCCATAGCTTCCCAGTTAATATTAGCCGCATCTTCACAGAGTTTGACAAAATTCATACGACCAAAAAAAGCCTGTGCAGAACTTTAGGCGAGGATTTGGGGGGTTTTAGGTGGTATGAGAGGAAAATAAGGTCGTGACGGGAAAAGCCGGGAGCAAGACGTTGTCCGTGCAAGGAAACTAGGGCAGGAGAAGATGTAATAATTAAGTCGAGCCAGGTATCCTCCCCATCAGTGTTGTGGTGAGTGGGTTGTAGTGGCAGAATGTGGAGGTTGGCTGACTCAATTATTTCAAGGAGTTTACGGGTACGGCTGGATTGGAGAGAAAAGAGATTGGTATTGAAGTCGCCCATGATAATGTGATGTTCATACTATGACCCTAAAGATTCCAGTATCGGCTCGATACTGGAGAAATAATCAAGAGTCGGTGGACAATAAACAACGCCAAGAACGGCTTTAACCCGTTTGACGTCAATTTCGAGAAATAAATATTCTGCAGGTGAAGAAGCCGGTGAGGACGCAATACTTTTGAATGGAATGGCGGAGATAAATAGCGACACCACCCCCTCTTACTTACTTGATACTTGATGGCACGGGCTGTTTCCGCAACTCCACGTCTTGGCGTGTATTTTGCGTGCGGGTGGGAATGGTGTCGTCATTCCAGCCACCCCAGCTCTTCGAGGAAGGCCAGCAGACTCTTGATGTGGCCCACTGCTTCCCTCAGGGTGCTGTGTCTTGTCAGGTACTGCTGCCTGTACTGTGCGACCTCAGGGCAGTCGAGGAGCAGGTGGGCTGCCGTCTCGTCTGCTGCCATACAGGCCCTGCACAGCGGGCTGTCGGTGATGCCTAAAGTAAATAGGTGTTTATTAAGGAATCCGTGTCCTGTGTAGGCGGCCGTGACTGTCCGCAGTTGTTGTTTGGACAGCCGGAGGATTTGTTTAGCTATCTTACCGTCTACTGCGGGAAGAGCCTCCTTGGCCTGCCTACATGTTTCAATACCAATCCAGGACTGGTTGTGTTGGGTCCTGGTCCTATTTCTTACCAGGTTGCGATAAAATCCAGAAGGGAGGGGAATAATGGGCTCGGGTCCCACCACCTCTAAAGTGGCCCCTCTTCTGGCAAGTACGTCGGCTGCGTCATTCCCTCTAGAGCCACTGTGGCCCTTGATCCATTGCAGTGTTAATTTGTTTTGTTTACCTACCTCTGTTAGTTTCTGGTGGCATTCAAGCGTGAGCGCCGAGGTGATAGTATGGCTTTTGAGGGCTGAGAGGACTGCCTTACTATCTGAGAGGATCCTAATGGATCGTTCCCTTACCTCACGTGCCATGATTGCTGTGGCAGCTAGGATTATGCCAAAACATTCGGCCTGGTAGACCGTGTTGTAGGCTCCCAGCGGTGCTGCGATGTTGATGTTTAGGTCCTCGGAGAATACTCCTGAACCTGTACCTGTATCCGTCTTAGACCCATCTGTGAAGATTGTGAGCTCGTTGTGATTAACCGCTCCTTCATGTAGATCCTCGTACAGTTGGATTTTGTATTTCTTGTCGAACACAAATTGTTTCGGTATTTGGTCGCCAATGGCTTGTGTGAGAGGAACTTCTCTAAAGAGTGTATTTAAGTTGCTTGTGTGCGGTGTGTTGGTGTCTTTCCAGAGCTTCAGAGCTCTTAGCCGGACCGCCGACATCGTTGCTTCTTGTTGTATAAACAGGTGCAATGGGGGCAGGTCCAGCAACACTTCGAGTGCCGCTGTAGGTGTAGTTTTCATGCAGCCCGTGGCCGCTAGGCATGCAAGTCTTTGTAGCTTTTGGAGCTTGTTGGCGGCCGTTATTAGGTTGGTCCGAGGCCACCACACCACCCCCTCTCTTACCGACACGGTAATTCCGTATAAAAATGAAGCCGGGTAGAGAGTAACATGTAGAAAGAAGTTCAGGTTTTAGCCAACTCTCAGAAATCAGGACGGCGCGGCGTGTACATTATTATCGGAAAATGTCTCCAGTAAGTAATTGTGATGGCTGGGTATGCTTTGCGAATTTATGTGGCAAACATTTAGCCATGGCTGGGATTGCTGAGCAACGAAGGATTGTCGCAAGCAGTCACCTAAATTGCCATCAGCGGAACAAAAACTATTATTATCACTTATGTCAGAGTCAGCTGAATCATAAACAGACAGATATGCATCGTCATCCGAATAATTATCCATAAAATAAATAATATAAAATATATAAAATTATAATAAATACTAATATACTAAATAATATATACCTAATTATATTTTCTTGGGTTTACGCGAATGTTTTTTCATTGAAATTAAACTACAGTTTACGGATGTTATCGCGTTATATTGGTTTCACTTGTTTTTACATTTAAACCAAATGATCTAGAAACTACATTTTTATTACTAGCCAACGTTTCGAATTCTTTACAGGATTCATGTTTACGGCAGACTGAGGTGGTATTTGTCTTTGTCTTGAATTTAAAAGTTATCTCAAAGTACCCGAACTTTTTTCAACTATTGGTGTTACTATCTACGCAGAATGTGCTCACTGTGTCTTGATGTCTTCTGGTGACTTTGTCCTTCTTGGGTTTCATTAGCCTGATAACAGGGTCCCAAGCTGGAGGAACATTCCAACCATCTTCCCTATTAAAATTAGGATGTTTTTTAATTTCAATAGCTTCTCGTATCATTCTTGGAATAAAGCGGTGTTCTTTTGCGAGTATCTGTGGTTTATCAAATCGCAGGTAATGGTTGGTTCCTTGTTCTACATGTTCACACACAGCAGACTTCGTCGAGCGTTTGTGTTTAATGTCAGCTATATGTTCCTTTAGTCGAATGCCTATGCTTCTCTTGGTTTGTCCAATGTATGAGAGCCCACACACCCAAGAAGGACAAAGTCACCAGAAGACATCAAGACACAGTGAGCACATTCTGCGTAGATAGTAACACCAATAGTTGAAAAATGTTCGGGTACTTTGAGATAACTTTTAAATTCAAGACAAAGACAAATACCACCTCAGTCTGCCGTGAACATGAATCCTGTAAAGAATTCGAAACGTTGGCTAGTAATAAAAATGTAGTTTCTAGATCATTCGGTTTAAATGTAAAAACAAGTGAAAACAATATAACGCGATAAAATCCGTAAACTGTAGTTTAATAATTTCAATAAATACCTAATTGTTTAAAAAATTGCAAGAATAAATTATATTAATGAATAATAAACGAGATGTTTAGTATTCATTAATATATTTTGTTCTTGCATTTTTTTTTGCACCACCCGACAGCTCACACAAGCCAAACGAAAAAAACCAAAGCAATAATAATTATTCAATATTTCCGAACGCATAAGGCAGAAGTTTCACGTCAATGTCAATTTGACAGCTGATGTCAGACTTGTCAATACAGCAAAATAAACAAATTAACAAACGATTACCAAGGAGCAATTATTATAAAGTACTTGCTCCTTGGTGATTACCTAAATAAATTTTGTGGGTAACATGATTTACTAATTATACAATATAATTATACATAATTATACATAAAGGGTGCTAAGTGCTAATGCAAACAAATCAATAATAGGATTATCTTGAAGACATGCGTAAATGATTGCAACTAACGTTGAGTTCATATTGTAACTAACGTCACGTTTATTTTTTCTTTAACTTTCTTTTAATGTTTGGAATATTTTATCACTATTGTTGGCCTCGGCTTTTAACACCACAGAATGTAACGAATTCAACCTCTGGGCAGATGTTATACTGTGAGATACATAATTTGGTCCTTCAAGACTAGGTATCTTAATTTTAATTTTATAAAATGCGAGAAGGACTTGTTAAAAATAACAAATTAGTGTACATTTCTATAGTTGCATTATTATCATGCAATCATTGTAAACAGTTTGAGAACCACAGTGAACTTATAAATATCTTATCGTTTTACTTAACTAAACACCGGGGGCGCGTGAGTCGCAACCGATCGGCAGGCCATTCTATCGAACTAAATCTGATTATGCACAATCAACTTTCGCCCGTATGCATAACTATAGTCGTACTCAAGGTAAGCATAATCGCATGGATTTTTCAACGTACAAAAAGTCGCTATTTACATGCACTATTAGTTCTCTCTTTACCGTCTAATAATTATTATTTTATAAATCTTCAAGTCATTACTATTTTCTTTAATAAAATTTGTTTCACAAAGCTGTATTTGAGACAATTATTATTTAAATATGTGATTATTGTGTCGTCCTACATAAACATAAGTGTAAAAAATGTGCAACATAATGTGACAAGACCGCTTATAGCAAAACAAAGGTTCGTAAGTTGTATCTTTTCCTTTATTCACCATACAATTATTTTCTTCGTATTTTTATGCTTTCATGATCTTTTTAATTCACATTCTAATGCAAACCGTTACGTTCCATGTATTATTTCATTGAGACAAAGTGCTACGTTACAATATGTTAATACAACTATAATTATTAATCGTATACTGCATTTGTCGAGTATATTGATTTCGGGCAGTGTAATTATTGCGCATCAATTTTTAGATAATTTCTAGCTAATTTTGCCTTGCATTAGTCATTGTATTACTATTCTTAATGTATCCTTTTAAGATATATTACCAGAATACTCGGGGACTACGAACAAAAACTAATTTATTTAAACGTAACGTAGCCGTTAATTCTTATGACATAACATCGCTTACAGAGACATGGTTACTAGAAGGAATAAGCGATAGCGAGCTATTTGACGACAGGTATATAGTCTGGCGCCGCGATAGAAATTATCGAAACACTAACGAGAAATATGGGGGTGGAGTACTTTTCGCTGTGCGCCGTGAACTTACATCCACGATTAGACCAATGTGGTATTCTACGGTCGAAGATATATGGATCACGGTCAATTTTAAAGATAAACACTCTAAATCAATAACTGTTCATTTTTGTACAATTTATCTTTGCTCAGAAAAAAGCGGTCATACCTACAACTGCCAATTGCGTAATTATTCAAAGAATTTACCACATATTGTACATTCCTGTCCTGATGACGCTTTTGTAATAATGGGAGATTTTAATTTGGCCAACATTGACTGGGTAACTGACGGAGTAAACTTACAGGCGGTGGGTATCAGTGGCACGATTCAGACTTACTTCTTTGATACTATTTCTCAATGCAATTTTAATCAATTTAACATATGCCGCATCCAAAATAATAGATTATTAGATCTTATATTCTGTAACTCAACTCTAATTACTTCGGTATCAAATTGTGAAGAACCACTTGTACCGGAAGACTCTCTTCATTAATCAGTAATAATTAGTTTGGACTATCCAAGTGTTGATTCGCTTGAATCGAATTCACGGAAAAAATACTGTTATGACTTAGGAGATTATGTTAATATCAATACTGTGTTATGCGAAGTACAATGGGTAGATCGTCTAAGCTCGACTAGTTATTCCCTTGAGGACGCCATTGCTTACTTTTACAATGTTTTATATGCTACTATAGAGAAATTTATCCCAACCAAACTAATACGCACTTCTACTTTTCCACCGTGGTATACTGCTGCATTGAAAAAGATTTTAAAAGAAAAGCACAAATATCTGAGAAAATTTCACAACTATGGCAATACAGACGACTACAATACTTTCATTTTATTACGTAAAAGAGCCAAATTAGTTGAGGAACAGTCTTATCGTTTATATATCAATAAAATAGAAAATTCTATAGTAAGTAATCCTAAATTATTCTGGTCTTTCATTAAGTCCAACAAAAAAGTTAGTAATACCCTCCACTATGCATTACGGTAATCATTCTGCTAGCACCGGAACTGGCATTTGTGATCTCTTTGCTGAATATTTCCAGTCTACCTTCCTCTCAGTAACCTCGGCGCAGGGTAGTAACAACTTCGACACTTTGATGTGTGCAGGTCTGGACAGCACATGCTTAATAAATGATGTTAAGATATGTTATTCTGATATTGGGAAACTGCTTGAAGCGGTGGATATTAGAAAGGGAGCTGGCCCAGATCATATACCACCGAAATTCATTGTAAACTGTGCTAAGAGCCTAACAGAACCACTTGCCATTTTATTTCAACGTTCTATAAGTGAAGGTACTGTATCCAGAATATGGAAATCGGCGTTTATTACCCCTGTATTAAAAAATGGCAATAGGCAGGACATTACAAATTACAGACCTGTATCTAAACTCTGTATTTTTGTTAAGATTTTAGAACGCATTGTTTATAGTACAATATCCAGTTATTTTATCCCCGCTCAGCACGGTTTTCTTAAAAACCGTTCGACAACAACAAATCTGCTCTCTTTTGTGGATTATACCACCTGTGGTATGGATGGGGGTGGTCAAGTTGACGCAATATTTACTGACTTCAGTAAAGCGTTTGATCGTATTAACCATTTCATCCTTTTAAAAAAGCTCCTAGCGGCAGGTATTCATGGTGATTTATATCGATGGTTCACCTCTTACATAAACAATCGTACACAGACTATTGCGGTGAATGGTTACGTATCTGGATCCAACATAATCCCCTCTGAAGTACCTCAAGGATCATTACTAGGACCGCTCCTGTTTAATTTGTTTATAAATGACGTTATTCTTTGCTTTCCCCACTCTAAAATATTACTATATGCCGACGATATGAAGATCTTTACCCAAATCAAGTTAACAACCGATTGTATTCTCCTGCAAAATGACCTTAATATGTTTGTAAAGTACTGTGAGCAAAATTATTTAGATCTAAATTTCTCTAAATGCCATGTCATCACATTTACGCGAAAACCGAAGTATACTGAATACAATTATACACTTAAAGGTCTAAAGATTAATCGGGTAAGCGAAATTCGTGATCTTGGCTTGATCCACGACGCCAAACTTACTTATGAACCGCATATCGATGCTATAGCTAAGAAAGCAAACAAAGCTTTGGGTTTCGTAATAAGATCATGCTCGCAGTTCAGTAGCATTAAAATACATAAAGTTTTGTTTTGCACATTTGTTCGTAGTATCCTCGAGTATTGCTGTCAGATTTGGAATCCTCAATATGACACACATATAAACAGGTTGGAGGTAATACAGCGCAAATTCATGAAATTTCTTCAATTCAAATCTAATTGCGTCGATAATTGTTATGAGGCTAGATGTAGTAGACACCATATTATGCCGCTGCACGAACGAAGAAGAATGGCCGATCTAAATCTTTTTTGAACATCGAGCTCAATCAAAAGTTGATACTCCATATCTTATCTCCAAAGTAAACTTACAAGTTCCCTCGCGGTCAGTGAGGCGTCATAGTCCTCTTTACGTACCCCACAGTGCGACAAATTACAGACAAAATAGTTTCTTTTCTAGAAGTGCTAGAAGTTTTAATAGACTGACCGAAGACTCAGACTTAGACTTGGACCTATTCAACACTAGTTCACGTGGTCTTAAACGTATTATGTGCAACAAATGGTTCAATATGAACCATCGTTAACTGTGGTTCTCTTTCTGTGTGTATTGTCTTGTTTTACTTTTATTGTTTGGATTTAATAAGCATAGTCACATATATGTGAAAACATGTAAATGGTTCTAAGGTGTTATTTCCGATATTTTATAGCATTGTATCTGTTTGTTTTCCGAATAAAATAAAATAAATAAAATGTGCCCGTTGGTGAATTTTAAGTGAAGCCTACTGGGATACTAGATTTGATTTAGATAAAGAGAATAAATTATTACAACATTATAAGTATTTAACATGAATAAGCGTTTAGTACTAAACTTACTTTAGAATCGTTATATAAAAGAAGAAACAGAAAACATTGCCTCATTTTATATCCAACCGCCATCTTTGTTGCGGATCCAGCAGATCTTTATTATATTTACAAACGATACCATTAACTTTAATCAAACAGATTACACTGCGCACCATTAAAACAAGAAGATTGAAAACCTCAACGAAATTAAAGCAGAAACCACTTTCACCACTGACTCCGAGTAGTTGATATTGAACGGAAATAGGGTTCAGTTTATGCTGGTCGCATTTACCTGCAGATTGTAGCCAGTACCACCAATTAGCTCGCCTTCGAAGATTAAGTAGATTTTTCCTCTTTCAGGAGCATATTAGAACATAAAGATCGTGGAAATGGTCGGGTTTATGATATGAATAAGTTTTTGTTCGAGTTAGTTCACCTACACCATTTTCTCGATATCGCGACGTTGTTTTTGCTTGGTAAGCTTGCTGGAAGAGCATGCCATTAAATTATATTGCCTTTATGTGTATAATAACTGAGCCCACTTTACACAGCTGATGTTAGATTGTTTGAAAGCTGACAGTATTAGTTCTGGAGGCTGGAAATCTGTCCCGTTAAATAGTTTATTCGTAAGATTTTTGTAAGTCGCAGGAATGTCGCTAAGAAGAAAAAAATGCGATCAATTTTGGCATTTAGCCTTTTCAGTATCTAGTAGTTCACGTCTTAATTTGAATCATTAACAAAATTTCGGTCGTATTTTATGATAACGATGCTCTTAAGTAATTCATCATTAGATTTCGACACCACGCCTAGATGGCTCCGCTATGGAATAATAAGTATCAATCTATCAGTACTATGTTAACAACTTCCATAATATAAAAGGTTAGCATTTATTTAACCAAAAGTCAGATTTTGCCTCACCTCTTGCTAATATCTTTTTTTTTAAATGTGACGACTTCACCATTCTTTTATGATTTTTATAATAGCTAAAACGAAAACAAAAACAAACCCTTGAAAACGAAATATCTGATGGATTTAGGTACATGACATTTTGTTCAGTGAGACAAAAATATTGGAATGTAAATATTGTAGAGCCATTATGTAAAAGTTTATTTATGTTTATTTCATGAGTTCTTTTACGTGTTATGTAACATTCGCAAGAATATTTTTTTCAACTCTTAAGTTAATAATTCCCACACAAGCCTATTAAACAATTGTTTTCCTCCATCACAATACACGCAATACATTACCAAAGTCAAGAAGAAAATAATACGGTTTCTTTCACTTTGTTCTGGTTGATATCATGTGGTTGAACAAACATAATGTCGCAAACTATACTATACGATGACAAAAATAAACATTCTGTCGAAATAGATATGCGCCGGAGTCCGTCAGAGATGAATTATTTCGCTACTCCTGTTCAATGTGTACACAGAGCTCATAATGAGGATTGTACTTGAAGACTGGACATATGGCATCTCGATTGGTGGCTTGAAGATCTCCAACCTGCGATATGCTGATGTTTGTTTGTTTGTTTTGTTTGTTTGTTTTTCGTGTGAGTGTGTGGCCAACTCTGGTGTCGGAGTTTTCAGACCGCCCGAAGGCCTCCGATATGTTGATGATACCATTTTGTTCGCCACCAGTACCCAGCACATGAAACAACTTCTCGGCAAGATGGAACACGTTAGCCTTGACTTCGGACTTAACATAAACCGGAATAAAACCAAAATGATGATTGTCGACCGCATGAAAAACAATTCTTAAGAAATTACATAAATTGCTAATTGTGCTGTGGTGCAATCATACATTTATTTGGGAGCCTTAATCAAGAACAACGGTGGGTGTACCGATGAGTTTAAGAGGCGTATGGCAATTTCCAGGTCTGCGATGGACAAGTTGAGGAAAATATGGAGGAATCGCAACATATATAAAGCATCAAAGCCACAAAAATCCGGCTAGTTCGGACACTTGTATTTCCCATATTCTTGTACGCCGCAGAAACGTGGACCTTACGAGAAATAGAGAAGAAGAAGATAGACGCCCTAGAGATGTGGTGCGGGAGAAGAATGCTCGGAGTATCGTGGACTGAATTCCATTCCAACGAGTCTATACTTCGAGAACTCGGCATCAAGCAGCGTTTATCATCTTTGGTACAGTCTCGTATTCTCACCTGTTTTGGTCACGTATGCCGCCGAGGGGAAGTGACTATTGAGCGACTCGCGGTCCAGGGAAGGGTTGAGCGTACCAAGCCACTAGGAAGATCGCCTATGGGGTGGACTGACCAGATTAAAGCGGTAGTAAATAGCTCATCATTTCTGCACGAATGCACGAGGAAGGTGGCCATCAGGAAGGAGTGGCGGCTTGTTGTGAAGCTAGCCACCAACACCTGAAATGATGACTACGACCACTCTGTCAAGAGTGATGCCGACAAGAAAGAAAAAAGACATATATGAAATTAATTGGGCATGTTGTCTCATTTTGCAGACGAGTTTCATTTGATTTTCAGAATTCTGGACAGAGAGAACAACACCAACTAATACGAGTATAAAGGTATATTTTAATTATTTATTAAAAGACTTTGTCTTTGTATACTTTTGCACGATTGCGGTCAAAATTATGATGACAACTTTTAGGAGATTGTGTTCAGATCAATATGACAATGTGTTGAACAAAGTGAAATTTATACTTTTATTTATTTCACCTAGATGATATCAACCATTCGAATGCATAATTGTTGTATGTATATATTATATTTATCATGTTGGAACTCATCTTAAAACATAACTCGTCTCATACTAGTATGGTTTATACATCTTGTTGAGACCCAAGTGAACGAAGTAGAATAAACCAACAATACCACGCGGCACAAAAAACCACGAGCCACAAATCCCTGGAAGATTGAAGCCGGCAGAGTAAACAGAGCACATCTCCAGGGTCAACTGTTTTTGTGTCCCGTTGTTTCGGTGAAATAATCAGACGTCTGGCTTTTTTATCTTGTTAGTATTAGATTGATGCGTGTTGAAAGACTTTTTTTTATCGCAATAGTGATATAAAAATCTACAGACTAGTGAGGTATCTGGTGACCTATTGCTACAGCTAGGATTGGTATGAAATGGAATGTTTATCATTGTTTGTACTGAATTGAAGCGGACAAAGCTCTTTGTGGACCGGGTGTGGCCATTTAAGTGAAATAACATTCGAATAAATTGATACATTTAGAGGAAGACTGTACAGGTCTTCGTGGTTGCTATTGCTCATCACAGCTTACATTATTTCAGACCTATTGGCACTGTTGTGCCTATAAAGAGACATTTGTCGTATTTCAGCGTCTAACTGGCATAGCATTTGCTTTTAGAATATCATGCTGCTTGGCCATAATAGCACCCAAGCAATACACAGGGTTTTTATTCGATTGGCAATTAAACTAAACCTGTAGCAACTTTTGAAAAATACTTGTTTTATATAAATACCTTATATAGTTTTATATTTATCTAAGTAAAGACATGTTTCAGAGTTTGGCAACGAGGAATTAATTTAATGAACAAAAAAACATTTACATCACTTCATTGTCAGAATTAGAACAAAGTCTAAATTGCTTTAGTCCAATGTCTATTTATGTAAAGAAAATTGGTTTTATGTTTAAAATGTTTTCTTTAATATTTCTTTTTTGAATTTGACGCGCTTCACGTGACTGTTGGTTAAACGTCCAATTTACTTTTGTGGGAATCATGTTGGAATATATTTTGTGTACAAATATTGTGTAGAATTGGTGGAAAAATAAACTTTGAATGTCGTTTCTTTGTTTTCAAGTAAGGTGGTTACAATAGTGTACTAATTAAGATGTTTTCGTTGATAAGAAATGAACAAAATAAAACTTTGTTTTCAGAAGCAACACATTTATTTATTTTATCCAAAACCATATGATATAGTCTTATAAAACGACATTTTGTTTAGTCACGATACGTAAATGAAGAAATCTATGGAACATAATAATGTCCTCCCAACCGATTTCGGCCACGGTGGCTTGTCTATATATGAGACTTGCCATCTGCGCGGGACATATTATAGATAGATAGATACGCTTTATTGTACACCAACATAACATTGTACAGTACATATTTTGTAAAGTGACTTAAAACTACGATAATGTACAATCGGCGGCCTTATCGCCTGGGGCGATCTCTTCCAGGCATCCTTGGGATAGACAGGAGTGATATAGGCAAAAATATGAAGCGGTGGTGTAGTTGCTTAAGTTTAACATTGAGATAATACGAAAATCTTAGATAAGATATATATACCAATATATACAGACACATACATATACACACACACATATATATACATATTATAATTCGATAAATATAAAAAATATATATAAAAAAATATACAAATATAAAATATACATAGGTATACGATATAATAATAAACAGATAATACAGATGTAGTAAATATGGATGATGTAGCAAGAGAAAAAAAATACAATTAAAATTAAATCAGGTCACTACCTGATTTAATTTTAATTGTATTTTTTTTCTGTTTGTTGTTTTTGATCAATGTTTTGAATACGGTTAAGGATTTTGCTTTTCAAATCTCCAGTGGTAAAGCATTCCACAGACGCACAGCTTGAGCAGTGAAGGATTTCGAAAAGTAATTTGTGGAATGCTTTGGCATCTTCAGTGTTAGATCCTCAGACGACCTTAAGGATTTTACATGTGTGTCATGAACGAACACAAAACGTTCTTTAAGATAGGAGGGAGTACTAGGATTAAATAGAACATTTTATAATAATATTAGAATGTGAGTATTCCTGCGAAGACGAATCGGAACCTACTTGAGTTTATTGCGAAAATCTGAAACGATCATATTTGCGCAGTCCAAATATGAATCGTATGCAGAAGTTTTGGAGACGCTCAAGTTTATCTAGCTGCTCTTCAGTGTGATCGAGATAGCTGACGTCAGTATAGTCAATGATGGGCAGAAGCAAAGATTGAGCGAGTGCAACTTTAGTGGCAGTCGGAAGGAAGTTGCGTAACCTACGCAACGAGCCTGCCGATACAAATAATTTACGACTCATTTCTTGTAGTTGGGATCTCCAGGAAATAGTTCCATCTATGTAAATGCCCAAGTTCTTTACAACATTGCAAAAAGTAACATATTTTCCATCGAATCGGATTCGCGGTAAATCAACCCAGTTAAAATTTGATACCATTTTGGGGCTGCCGATAATAATTAGTTGAGTTTTATCGGTCGTTCTATCGTTTGTTGAGGTTAACTACAAGTCCATATCTCTTGGTCCATTCGCAGATACGTGCTAAGTCTGTGTTAATAGTAACACAGGCTTCTGCCAACTTTGCAATAGGAGCTTGCGTGTAAATATGTAAATCATCTGCATAAAGGTGGTAGGATGAAAGTAATTGATTTGAGGTGGAGTTTATAAATATGGCGAAGAGTAAAGGAGATAGCACGCCACCCTGCGTTACACCGGCATTAGTGTAAGACCAAGAGGAATAAGAGTCTTCTATGTGTATACGTTGCCGGCGACCAAACAGGTAACTACAAAACCTGCCAATTGCCGATGGAGATACATTATATGCCCAGAAGGACGTGAAAATCCACGGTGTTAAAAGCGTTGCTAAGGTCAAGTAACAGTCAGAATCGTAAGATTTCCACAATCCATACCCAGTTGTATGTCGTCAGTTACGCGGACCAGAGCAGTGACAGTACTGTGACCAGGGTGGAAACCAGATTGATAAGGATTTAGGAGCGCATTTTTACCCAGAAATGAAGTAAGCTGCGAGTGAACTAGGCGCTCAAGGACTTTCGACAGGAATGATAGTAAGGATATGGGACGATAATCTGAGAAGGATCTGTACCTGAGAAGCATAACACTGTAACTCTGTTTTTACGATTTTGAGTTTTTTAAACTATGCTATTGTATGTGTCCTTCTCTACAATGCCATAATACTGTAACTAATAAAATCAACTTTATGACAGAGTTTCAAAATTGTATTAGAATATATGTCTGGGGAACATTCTAAAGCATAATATTTAAGTGATTATACATTAAAATACTCGAATATATAATTTGCATTTTACTGTATGTGCGGAGTTACATCGTTCTGCCGCTACACTTTCGGTGACGTGGCACACAGTGAAGCGATCTTATAAATAGCGCGCAGGAGTTACAGTGCGTCACACTGCTCTGGCTGCGAAGATCTCTGCCGCGTTGGCAACAAACGCGGTGGAGTCCTGGCAACGCACCATCGAGCGAGCTGGTGAGGACTGGTCGGGTATACATAGCTTATGCCGCCAACTCTCCGGGAAGCCATCTCCGATTAGGCCCTTGCTGGCCGGTGACGGAACCCCACGTTACCGTGCCGAAGACCAAGCGGAGATGTTCGCCGACCTCCTGGAGTCACAGTTCCAGCCGAATCCTGCCCACAACGTGCAGCACGTAGCAGAGGTCGAAAGGAAGCTTGAAGAATACTTCGAGCGACCGATGGCCCCGACAGAGGATCCTATCGTTGTCTCCCCTGGCCAAGTACAGCGGATGATTCGCCGAATGCCCCTAAGAAAAGCCCCCGGGCCCGATCGGGTCACCAGTGAAGCTCTGCGCCACTTACCTCCGCGAGCAATCGCGACGCTGGCGCGCCTTTTCAACGGGATTCTCCGGACCGGTTACTTTCCCACTGCATGGCGGCTAGGCAGAGTTATCATGCTGCCCAAGCCGGGGAAGAACATCCTGCTGCCAGGAAGCTACCGCCCCATCACGCTCCTTTCGACGACATCGAAGCTCTTCGAGAAACTGCTACTGCTGGACATTACGCCACACCTTCAGCCACGCGACGAACAGTTCGGCTTTCGTGCCGAACACTCCACTTCGCACCAGCTCGCGAGGGTACTGCACGACATCGCGGTGGCTCGCAACAAGCGCGAGCGCGTCATCGCAGTATTCCTCGACATGGAGAAGGCGTTCGATCGCGTGTGGCACGCCGGCCTGCTGTACAAGCTGTCCACATCCACTACTCCCCGTCGAGTAGTTAGGATCGTGGCCACCTTCCTGCAAGACGGACAGTTTCCAAGTGGCGGTTGAAAGCGCCCTGTCTACAGAGCGGCCCATTCGCGCCGGTGTGCCCCAGGGAAGCTGCTTGTCTCCAGTGTGCTACTCATGGTACACGGACGACATCCCCGTCACCGACGGCGTTAAGCTCGCGCTGTACGCCGACGACGCCGCCTACATCGCGACATCGATGAACGGTGCCCACGCGGTGAAGAAGATGCAGCGCACTCTCACTCACTAGACGCACTTCCCTGTTGGCTGAAGTATTGGAGACTGACGGTCAACGTGGTGAAGACTCAGGTGATCTTCATGGGAAGCGTGGCCCTGCCACAGCTAAAGCTCATGGGGGCGAACATCGAGTGGTCCGCGACGGTGAAGTACCTCGGCGTGACCATCGACCGCACCCTCTCCATGAAGCCCCATGTCAACAACGTGGTTGTCCAGGCGTCCGCCGCGCGCGCCCTCCTGCGGCCCGTCCTATCGTCTGACTCGACTGCCGCTCCGCGCGAAGCTCGGCGTGTACAAGGCGTACATCCGCAGCCGACTTACCTACGCTGCCCCGGCCTGGTTCGCTCTCACTTCTGAGACGAACCGCCGCCGACTGTGTGCGCAGCAATCGCTTGCGCTACGCACCATCACAAACGCCCCTCGCTTCGTGCGGAACGAGACGATCTCCAGGGACCTGCGCGTCGATAGCCTGGATGACTTCGTGAGACGCCTGAGCACCGGCCTGTTCGAGCGCGCCAACAGATCGCACGCTCGCCATTTGCGTGAGCTTGCGCCGTACCATCGGCGACCGCCGGACCGAAAAGGCCTGCCGCGAGACCTCGTCTCCGTGGCAACCTCCCCCGGACCTTCATCTACGCCCTCTCTTGTGCTGGCTGATGGGCGCTCCCCATGAACGCTTTCCTCGGGAGCTCGACCTCGCCAAGCGCAGGAGGGAAACACCTCCCGTGACCAGAGCGCCGCTAGTACGTTGGTCGCCCGTGAGGATTCTTCTTTGCGGGCTGTACCTCGCAAGCTGCGCCACCCACCGGACTTGACGATCCGTACAGACCAGCGGCCCCACCAGGGCCCAACCCAGTGACCCCCCTGTAGTAGCAGGCGGCGAGAGATACCACCAAGACAGGAAAGGCCTGGTACATGATCACCCCGAGACCCCCGCAGGGGTCTACGAGAAGAACCTTTCAGACAGTGCGTCACTTGGCCTTGCGCGGTGGTCGTGAGAAGACACATGTCAATATTTTTATGAGCGCCCGCGTAAATAATATCGCGATGAACAGAAATCGAACCAAAAAGATATTGCAACTGTTAGAACTAGTTCCAATTGGTATGATTATTTGTTTCTTATTTACTTTTCAATTGTTTTTTCCTGTACGAATCGGTTTTATGTAGGTATTATTTATTTTAGCCGTGTGGTTGACGGCATAGAATACAAGTGTCACCACCCTCTATTTTTATTTATTTAACACTTTATTGTACACTATAAAATGACATTTCATAATGAATCGTTTTACAAACATAGTACAATGGGCGGCCTTATCGCTAATAGCGATTTCTACCAGGCAACCTTTAGATGGAGATTATTGGTAGGTAAGAAATGGTAGTTGCTAGTGTACTAGTAAATTATGATTATATTTTAAATATATACATTGATATATGATAAATATTACAATAATATACCTACTCATACATAAATAACTATACATACACATACATAAATAATAATATATAATATATACTTATAATTATATATAAGAAGTGTTATAATGATAGGTAGTGATTCTTGACAAGAGATTTGAACCTCGTTACCGTCTGAGCCTGCTTTTATGAAAAGGCAATGCATTCCATAACCGAACAGCAGTGACACAAAATGATTTATCATAAAATGCAGTTGAATGAACTGGCATCTTCAGTTTCAAATTTTCTGATGACCTTAAATAATGGTTATGCGTATCATGAAGGAATTCGAATCGTCCTTTAAGATAGGAAGGAGTTGAAGGGTTAAACAATATATTGTACAGCAGAGATAGAATGTGAGCATTCCCGCGATATCGTATGGGTAACCACTTGAGTTGTGTTCGAAATTGTGAGACATGATCGTATTTGCGTAATCCAAATATGAATCGTATACAGAGATTTTGAAGTCGCTCAAGTTTTTCAAGCTGGTTTTCGGCAAGATCTGGATAGCTGACATCTGCGTAATCAATAATGGGTAATAGAAGCGCAGTTTTGGTAGCAGTAGGCAGAAAGTTCCTAAGTCTTCTTAACGAGCCTGCCGCAGCAAACACCTTACGACTTACTTCTTGGACCTGCGAGCGCCAAGAAAAGGTAGAGTCAATAGTTAAGCCCAGGTTCTTCACTTTATCCTGAATGGGAATAACAGTTCCATTGAAAATAATGTCAGGAAGTTGTGACCAGTCGATCTTCGTTATCATTCTCGAACTACCAACAACGATAGCCTAACCTGAGTTTTCGAGGGATTTACTTTTAGTCCATAGGATTTACTCCAGCTGCTGATCTGTGCAAGATCACTGTTGATTGTATCTACAGAATGTGATAACCTTGCGAATGGCGACTGCGTGTAGATTTGGAGAAACTCTGCTTATAGGTGATAGGAAGAGCGAAGATTATTTGATAAAGAATTTATAAAAATTGCGAAGAGTAAAGGAGACAACACGCCACCCTGGGGCACACCAACAGTAGTGTTACACCAAGACGAAAGTGAATTTTCGATGCGTAAACGTTGTCGGCGGCCACACAGGTAACTACGAAACCAATCAATCACCGTACGAGATATGTTAAGAGAGCAAAGACGGCTAAGTAGTATGTCAAGTTCCACTGTATTAAAGGCGTTGCTAAAATCTAGCAGAGCAAGGATTGTGAGCTGTCCGCCTTCCATACCAGCCCTTATGTCATCCGTAATATTGACAAGGGTTGTAGCGGTGCTATGACCCGAACGGAAACCGGATTGGAATGGATTAAGGAGATTATTTTTAGTTAGGAATGAGTTGACTTGACTGTGGACGAGGCGTTCGAGGACTTTGGACAGGAATGGTAAGATAGAAATAGGGCGATAGTCAGAGAAGGATGAAGGATGGAGAGTTTTCGGGATGGGAGTTATTAGGGCATCCTTCCACATTGATGGGAATTGACCACTGGACAGGGAGTAATTAAGGATGTGAGTAATTATGGGCAGGATTAAATCGAGGATTGGAAGGAGCATATTACGGCTGACACAGTCGCTACCAACTGCATTGGAAGTGATTGACATTATGTTCTTCTTAACATCACTATCGGTGAAATGATTAAAGACAAATTATGAATAACTAGGGGTTGGCAGAGATGAAAGATAATTTATGGTGCTTTCTTTAGTAGTTCTATCAATATTGGACAAGGCAGAGAAATGTTGATTAAGCATATCAAAATTGAAGTCATTGGGATTAACGTGTTGACGTGGTTTGCCGACCCCCAGGGTTTTAAGAAATTTCCAGACCTTCGCTGGATCTCCGTTATTCACAGAATTAAGGATGTGTTGGCGTTGTGCGTCCCTACACACTCTATTGCAGTGATTCCTGATCGCAACATATTTTTTGAGGTTGTGATCATCAGGCCTAATTTTGTATTTAAATTTTGCTGCAGCTTTTTTGTGTAAAAGCTGTTTGATGCTTTCAGTGAGCCACGGTGAGGGAGGATGTTTTATTTTTACAGGTCGAATTGGTGCACGCTTATCATATAGATCTGTGATATTAGATGTAAAGATTGAAAAGTGAAGTCCAGTCGATATCACTGACATCTTTACAGAGAGCATCGGTGTTCATGCCACCAAAATTACGCTGCAATAGGACGTTACGCTTAATTTAAGGTGGACGGATTTTGTAGAAGATATAGATCAAGTCGTGGTAAGAGAACATGTCTGCTGGGTATTGCCCGTGCATGGTGACATGTTCCTTAGAGGGAACCATGATTATATCAAGGAAAGAAGGAGTAGAGTTAGGAAAGTGATGAGTTGCGCTTAAGGGTAGTATAGACATGTTACAGGCTATTGAAGTAGGAAGAAGGGAAGAAGAGCGAGAAACATTTTTTATCAGACAAGTATTAAAATCACCCATTATGATAACATGACTGTAAGAAGGCACAAGATTAACCAATATGGTTACCATAACCAACTTTACTACATAATGAGTAGAAACTTTCATCATCACTAATGCTATTAGTATTAATGGCTGCAAATAATATACTTAAATATACCTAATAGTATTATCTAATATATATATATATATATATATAAAGATAACTAAACAAAAAATTCAAAAATTATATATACTACGACTCAAAACTGAATATTGATTCAAAGCTACCAACAATGCACCACCTGCCAGTAGTGCCAAGAGTAGAAAATGACGATGTACATCAAATACATATTATTTCGTGGGAATAAAAATTATATAAATAACAAAAGATAGAAACAAGAATACTAATTGGTCCGGGAAGTAACAAGAACATTACAAGATATTATTAGTAGTAGCTAGCAAGATATATAATTATATAGATGAAAAAACATACAAAGGTAAAGGAAATAAGAATAAAGGAAGTATATGTACACAGTCTAAAAGGCCCTGTACCCATACAAGTTACAATTTTACAAAGACAACAGATGACAGATGACGGATGTGACAGTTTTTTTTTTAAATATCTGTCAGCTGTCAGACAGCTGACAGATAGTAAAAAAAACTGAGAAATAAAATATATCAGACACCCGCAGTAAATACTTAGTAATTATAAAATTATTATGATAGAGAGGAAAAGAAATATATAAGTAAAGTGGAGCATATAAGTGGGTACAAAGCAAGGACAATATAATGATAGATACTACTTACTACGCGGACCAGAAATCAACCAAAACAAACGAAAGTTATTTCCTTTGGGCTGTAGTCCGCTTGGATTTTGCGGCTGGCTTCGCTGGTGTAGGCTGCTTCTCCACGCCCTGTTGCTCGATTTTGTGCAGCTCCGTGAGGCTGACCATACGATGACGGGAACCATCAGGCGCAAGATCGGGAACGGGAACCATCTATCTTCCCGTGGGTGTCGTAAGAGGCGACTAAGGGATAACACGATGCAAATACCATCTTTGCGTAGAGAGGGAAAACTCGACATCAAACCCTATACGACTGCCTCGTTGGTCTCGCGGCATAAATGTGCGCGTGGGATCGGGAGGTCCCGGGTTCAATTCCTGGGTCGGGCAGTGTTATTGGGTTTTTCTGTCACGAAATACTCAGTAGCAGCACGGAGTCTGGAAATGTGCCCGGTACGGCAATAGGCTCGCCCCTTATTACGTGGGACTAAAGTATATCTGGCGAAAAGTGGGTGTAGAAATACACCTCTGACAACCTCTTCGGGGTTATAGGCGTCAGACTATTTATGTATGTATGTATTATTTATTTTATTTATTTATTTCTAGACAAGGTGCAGGTGGTCGAAAGAAATTCTTCGCCTTTAACAGAAGATCAGATATTGTTTATAAAAAGTAATGAAAACAAAGAGGATTTTCAATACTGTCTTAAAGAATTATCAAATGATATTAATTCCGTGAGAGCCTCAAAAGTACCTGTTCACACATGAACATGCCATGCCATATCAACGATATAATCCTACGTGACTTTTTACCACAACAATTATTGTTCGTGATTTCTATTAAATTAAGAGAAAATCACGTACTCACCTAAGGTACATACCGCTGAGATGGCACCTTACACACACAGCACACAACCGTAAAGTTGCGTGTGTGTACATAGGATAAGTTTAGTATATAAGATCATGTATTTTAAGAATAAAGCAGTAACAAGTTTAATCCGACTTTGACTCGATACCCTTCCCACACCTCTGACGGTGGCCAAGACACCTTTAGCCATCAGTACTGATCAGCTCGGTGAGTCTGTCGAGTTGGCCGTCAGAAAACCATTTCCACCATACCTAAGTCCTACCCACAGTCCGTCTGTCATCATAGGTCTCCGGTGGCAGATATCCCGCACCTATCTATATTAGTATATATAAATACGTATAGTAGGGCAAGGATCAAATAGGGATTGTAGGGACAAATAGGGTTAGGTTCTAGGCACGTACGAATCGTAGGTCTGTATCACAGCATACCACAGTAGTACCACGATAGTACGTGCCATAGGTTAGGCGCTTAGTAGTAAGTGCGTATAAGTGCTGGTCTGTTATATCACAGAATACCACAGAGCACCAAGCCTATACGCATTTTACGCTAGGTGCAAGTTAGGATACGTTTAGGATACATATAGGTATAAGGATTAGGATAACTAGGATAGGATATTAGGTATAGGTGATAGGCTACGACTCTAGGTAGCGAGTACCGAGTCGAGAAGGTAGTCCATCGATTTTAAATTCTTCATATACAGAACATATTAATTCAGTAGAACAGCAAGAGCCAAGCCCTTACCAAACAGATTGCGATTCAAGCACTAACTGGTCTCCTCCCAAAAGAAGAAATAAGTCAACAACATCTTCAGTTCCATCAGAAATATCCGACTCTGATAATAATACGACGCATTTCACAATCCGGGGACTTCTGGCCCTAGGACAAATAATCTAAATCAAAGATGTCAAGCTACTATTATTAGTTCTACCGACGAATCTGACTCGGAAAAGATGTTGAACGTGATAAGAAAAAATCAAGAAAGAGACTGCGTAATAAAAATACATGGAAACGTGAAGTGGGTGGGTGAGCAGTACGTCAGTGCAGTATCAAAAACTAATAAAGTAATAGAGCAGAGGGAAATGAAGGACGCTTGTCCAAATAGTTGCAAACTAAAATCTTCTTAATATATAAAATCCTTGCATTACTGACTGACTGACAGACACGCTACAGCCGAAACTATTGGGCGCAAGAAGCTGAAATTTGGCATTTGTGTTCCTTGGGGACCGTAGGGGTGCACTAAGAAGGACTTACCCAAAATTCTTACGGGATCGGCCAAAATTGGTAAATTTAAAAAAATGCAGGCATTGCTGCTAGCGTCCTCTAGTGTTTTAATAAAATTACGCATGATTATTGGCGAATGCAGTTTGATTTATATTTTGGAAAACAATAACAAACTGGGATCAAAGAAGACAGTTTGTAGCTTCCTCTATTAACTTAATACCCATGATGCGCCCTCGTAGCCGACAAAATGATGAAAATAGCCGTCGCAAGTATACAAGAATTTATAATATTAATGTTAATGGCGAAAGGGTTCGGGTATGCCAAAAAATGTTTTTAAATACATTTAGCTTAACAGAATAATTTATATCGACAACGCTTGCAAAGATCTCCGAAAATACAAATATGGTGCAGCCTGATCACAGAAAAAAACATGTACCAGGAAACAAAACACCCGATGTCGTTATTTCAGGTATTAAAAATCATATTTCGATATTTCCGCGCTATATCTGTCATTACTCAAGAGAAAAAACAACTCGAGAATATCTAGGACCAGAGTTAAATATAATAAAAATGTACGATTTATATGTTCTAAAATGTAAGGAAGATTTTCTTCCTTACATTTTAGAACATATAAATCGTAATCGATTTTAAACTTTCGCGATTTGTATACATCATACAAAATAATTTAGCGGGTCTTAATCGCGTTAACTTAACTTATTTAAGGTATAAATACCTATTTGTTTCCGACGTTTCGCTCGTCTTGCACCGAGCTTGGTCGCGGAGAGACTGATGAGAGCTCAGCGCCGTCTTGTGGAAGTGCGGGTTTCGGCACCTACCCTCACTTGGTCTTTATTTAAGTTCGCAATGTCGGTACTCCGACACACTACACTAATGACGTCTACACACTGTTGAGATTTATCACTGCGGCGGTGTTTACATTTGCTGATGACTGGATTCCAAGTAGCCGATAATCTATATCCATCCTCCCGGTTGAAATTGTTATATTTCTTGATTTCTACCGCTTCACGTACTATCCTGGAGTAATAGTGACGATCGGTGGATAAGACTTGTGGTTGATGCAGTTCTATCCAGTGGTTTGGTCCAGACTCCAACAAATGCTCAGCTATCGCCGACTTATTAGTATGTCGGTTTTTTACAGCTGCGATATGTTCTTTTACTCTTTCAGCGATTGTACGCTTAGTCTGCCCGATATATGAACTACCACAGCTGCAATCGATTTTGTAGACGCCAGGTGTTTGGAAAGGAATGACATCCTTTGGGGTACGCAGATTGTGTGCTATCTTAGAGAGCGGACTGTATACAGTCTTGATGGAGTATTTCTTGAGTACTGTTCCAACTTTGTCCGTAGTAGAAGATATATAGAATATATGTCGACGATATCTTCTGCATCATGAAGGGCAACAAGCAGGACGTAGAACAATTCGCAGACAAATTGAACTCCATACATCCGAACATCCGATTCACTTTCGAAATGGAGGTAGACGGATCGTTACCCTTTCTCGACGTTAAAGTGACAGTGAGAGATAATGGTACCCTTGGACACACTGTGTATAGGAAACCGACACACACCGACAGGTATCCCAACGCGAACTCGCACCACCATCCGCGGCACTTGGATTCCGTTGTGTCCTCGTTAGTGAACAGAGCGTATGACCTATGTGACCCTGAACAATTAAATAGTGAGCTGTCACATGTTCGGGAGGTACTTAGGCGCAACGGATACAAGAAAAACATACTCCGTCGGAAGAGGAACGAGCGTAAACCTGAAGTAAGCAGAGTGCCCGCTTACATGCCGTATCTAAAGGGAGTGACGGACAAAGTTGGAACAGTACTCAAGAAATACTCCATCAAGACTGTATACAGTCCGCTCTCTAAGATAGCACACAATCTGCGTACCCCAAAGGATGTCATTCCTCTCCAAACACCTGGCGTCTACAAAATCGATTGCAGCTGTGGTAGTTCATATATCGGGCAGACTAAGCGTACAATCGCTGAAAGAGTAAAAGAACATATCGCAGCTGTAAAAAACCGACATATTAACAAGTCGGCGATAGCTGAGCATTTGTTGGAGTCTGGACCAAACCACTGGATAGAACTGCATCAACCACAAGTCTTATCCACCGATCGTCACTATTACTCCAGGATAGTACGTGAAGCGGTAGAAATCAAGAAATATAACAATTTCAACCGGGAGGATGGATATAGATTATCGGCTACTTGGAATCCAGTCATCAGCAAATGTAAACACCGCCGCAGTGATAAATCTCAACAGTGTGTAGACGTCATTAGTGTAGTGTGTCGGAGTACCGACATTGCGAACTTAAATAAAGACCAAGTGAGGGAAGGTGCCGAAACCCGCACTTCCACAAGACGGCGCTGAGCTCTCATCAGTCTCTCCGCGACCAAGCTCGGTGCAAGACGAGCGAAACGTCGGAAACAAATAGGTATTAATACCTTAAATAAGTTAAGTTAACGCGATTAAGACCCGCTAAATTATTTTGTATGATATATAAATCGTACATTTTACCGGATAATTTGATAGCAAAGCAATGGTTATACAGAAAAATTTTCAACGAAAACTTTAAACTTTCGTTTTATTTACCTAGCACAGACACGTGTGATACTTGCGATGAATACATTTCATTATTAAGACACGAAACTAATGACAAAGAAAAAGAAAAAATCGGGCAAGTGCGAGTCTGACTCGCGCACCGAGGGTTCCGTACGCATTTTACCTTATTTGAGGTTGAATTGCGCTAGTCCTCTAAATCCGTATGAGCGCCCATACAACTTAGAGGACTATCTTAAATGGAGTCTACTATGTATGTATGGGGACATCCTTAAATTTTCCACTTTTTTAATTTTTTGTAATTTTTCCTTTATTTGTGCTGTAAGACCCTGCTTTTGGCCAAATTTCGTGATTCTCGTTCAACGGGAACTACCATATAGGTTTTCAACCCAAAACCTGTAGGGTACTTACGGTTGACCTAGAATTGTCAATTTTGGTCAAAACCAAGGTCTTACAGCACAAATAAAGGATAAATTCCGAAAATTAAAAAAAGTTGAAAATTAAGGTTAATTTTGGTACTTGCAAGTTTTCGCAAAAATCTAATTTTGACCATATCTTTTTATTGGGTTAACCCAGGATTGTGTGAGTGTAGATAACCCTGATTTTCATACACCTAATAGCAACCATAGACCTCAGTATCTGGTATAAATTTCAATTTGCTAGGTCCACCCGTTCCTGAGAAAATCGGTGGTGACACACGGACAGACAGACAGACAGACAGACAGACAGACAGACGGACAAGAAAGTGATCTTATAAGGGTTCCTTTTTTTACCTTGAGGTACGGAACCCTAAAAATAGATAAGGACAGAAAAGAACACATAAAAGATGCTGATAATAGATATAGTTTAAAAAGAAAAGATGAAGAATATGCTAAAGGATCTGAAGGAAAAAGCGTGACGCTTATGATGGACGTGCAAAAGTGTTTGGCAATTGCTTTGTTGACAAATAGCCAGTCTTTCTACTTAAGAAAGATTTGGACATTCAACAAAACTTTACATAATGAACCGGATAACAAGTCTTACTGTATGATGTGGGATGAAACACAAGGAGGTAGAGGAGCCAATGAAGTAGGATCGTGCATCATTGAATGGGTTCTTAACTACAAGGAAGAAAAAACAGAAGAAATTACAATTTGGTCTGACAATTGTTCGGTGCAAAACCGCAATGTAATACTATGGTATTGCTATTTTTGGCTACTACAAAACACGGGACTTGCTACAATCAACCACAAATTTCTACTTCGTGGCCACACACACTCCGAAGCTGACGTTGTCCCTTCAGTGATAGAAAGATAGAAAAAGGAACTATCTGGTTTTGATATTATAGTTCCACGTGATTGGAAGCAGTTCATTAAAATTTGTAAATCAAAGAATCCTCTGATAGTTTACAACATGGATCTTTTGAATATCAAGGATATCCAATCTTTGGCAAAAAAATTCAGCCAGAGGCGTACAAATTTAAAAGACGAACAGTTTTTGATTTCACGCTGCGTGTGGCTACAAGTCAGAAAAGATAGTAGTGGGATTTTATTTTATAAAAACTCTTTTTATGATGAAGAGTTTTCAGAGATTAATCTTAAGAAAAACATAAGACAAGCTCTTTTGTTGCCAAATACCTTACCCCAAGTAAACCAGAGTATTCGCCCCATTAGCATTCCTAAATACAAAGACTTAAGGACCTTAACACAGTGGATTGCCGAACCAGACCTAAAAAAGTTTTATATTGACCTTCCTCACGGCAATACTGTTGATGTTGTCGAAGAATTCGAAAATCAAGACTGATTTTATAGCTTTGAATTTATTTTATAATTATTTACTTTTTTTTTAATTATTTTAATTCGCATTTTAAGGTATGTTGCCGACTGTTAATATAAGAGTAAATATGTTTAAAAGCATAACACTGTATGTGATACAGTTTTTTATATTTCCTTAATTTTTTTTCTTTATAGACTCACGCCTGTATCCCCGAAGGAGTAGGCAGAGGTGCAATATTACACCCATTTCGCCATGAATTTTTAGGTCCCACGTAATAGGGGGCGAGCCTATTGCCGTACCGGGCACATTACCAGACTCCGTGCTGTTACTGGAAATTTCCTAACGGAAAACCCAATAACTCTTTGCCCGACCCGGGAATCAAACCCGAGACATCCCAATCCCACGCGCACATTTATGCCGCGAGACCAACGAGGCAGTCGTTTGATTTTCCTTAAAAACGTACCAATTATACTGTCAAATTGATCTCAATATTGTTACCTCAATAAAGTTTATTAGTGTAGTTATTATCTAATTAAACATGTTCTGCAAAATGTTGCCACATTTTATTTCACAAGCTCCTTAAAGTCAAAATTGTAAGTTATTTTTGAGAAAAAACCTTCTCCTGTAAAGTTTGGTTTTTGGCTCTTACAGTTATATACTTCTCAGGTACAGTTATAAGGGCATCTTTCCAGTAAGATGGAAAGATGCCACGCGCAATGGAAAAGTTAAGAATGTGACAAAGGACTGGAAGAATTTCGTCTAGGATGGGAAGAATAATTTTGCGACTGATACTGTCACTACCGGCCGCGTTGGATGTAACAGCCAGTATACTCTTCTTAACGTCACATGCGATAAATGGCGAGAAAGTAAAAAAAGAATACTCAGGAGTTGACAAAGATGAAAGATGTTGTAAAGTGGCTCTTTTCATATTACCATCAAAATTGGTAGAAGTAGAGAAATGAGTGTTGAGAGAATCTAGGTTAACATTGTTTGGCATGGATTGATGCCTTGTCTTACCAACTCCCAGTGTTTTAAGAAATTTCCATATCTTGTCGGGACAATGGCAGATCTCTATACATCAAAATGTCTGAAATTAAATTGAAGCGCTCAGTAATAAAAAATATATAAAAAAATTCGGCGTAAGTAACAGAGTCTATAAATATTCTATTTTCACTCGGGAAAGCCGTAAAAATAATATATCGGTGTTTAATGTTTAGTTAAGAATGAACAATGTGGGTACGTTTGAATTATCAAAGGCATTATGTCAGATTGACATCTAAACGCAGAACTATTCTGTAGCATCTACCCAAAGAAATATAACCTTAAGTCATAGAAGTAACACTAAATAACAACAGCGGTTGCTATGTTTGATATCTTCTTTCTAATGGCACATGCAGTATGATAGAAAGAGCTGTCGATAGGTTTAGCAGCACGCTCTTATAGCAGCGTCGTGGTAGGCAAACAGTAGACAAAACATAGAGTTAGGAAACCGAGTGTTGTTCGTAACAGTGATGATTTATCGATAAGTATTTTTGGTTAATGTCTAACTTTAGTATGTGTCGATATATTTAAGCCGTAGAAGTAAACAACAACTAAAATATTGAAATTGTAGTTTTTGCTGTCGACGCCGAACAGTGCTTTGCAATGACTTGCCAGACAGACAGTACTAAAAAATTTCACGTGTTAAATTGTTCATTTTAGCCATAAAATCTATTGACAAAATGTATTCATAAACTAATGAGCGATGCGTTGCGATGAGATGCAAAGAAACCGTCACTTAGATTATGTATTGTACGAATAATACCAGATTGGCTAATGCGGCAGGCTTTCGCAATTTGTGTGCGTCGGATCATATCACGTTGCTTGCTATCGCTTACGTTGGACACTGCTCGATTTTTTTTGAGCTGTAGGTAATCCGATTTGTGATCCGCCAGCACAAATGATTCGCCTTTATGTAAATATTAGTACAGCAGTGAACTACTTTGACAACCCAGTTGGCGTGAGTACAACCGACTGCCACGCCGAAGCTTGCGGGTACTATTCAGTTTTACATTCATGTCCGATAGTTTGTTTCCTTATTTATCCCTCATTCAAAAAACATCGATATCTCCTTTCACTGTCAAATCCCATCTCTCCTTAATGATAGGATTTACAGCACGGCTATTTAGAGAATGCAGTCAAAGATATAAGACTGTAAGGAGTCTATGCCACTTTAAATGAGACGCGCAATTTGACGTTATGATTAACCAGCTAAGACCAACTGACATTACGTGTTGCACGTTCGGTATAAGGAAATATGGCGAGCATGTTCTCTCTAGTCTAAACGTCCAAACTCTTTGCATCTACCTGTCACAACCAAAGACAAAAGCAGAGCTGCACATTTTTAATCGATTTTATGTGAAATCGATATAACGTTAAAACGATGCTGTGACGTTTTTATTTGATTTAAAAGTTGTTTTGCTACAAAAGAATTAGCTTATTGATATAATGTTGATTAACAATTAATTAACTGCATTTAAATTATTATATTTTAAACCAAACCAACCCTATAAAGGTCGATCATATCGATTACTTATTTAATAATCGATACGCATCAATGTCAAACGTCTATGAAATGAAATGAAATGAAATTAGTCTTTATTTCGTGTAAACTTTGTTTAAAGTGCTTACGAAACGTCAATTTTAAATTTATCAGTTTGTACAAGTATGTATTTTTATGTTGAATTAGAGCAGCTCAATCCCAAGCATTTTTGTCGTCTATATAATCGGAAATTTTATAATATGCTTTTAAACACAATTTAGTTTTAACAATAATCTTAAATTTATTTAATGTTAAATTTCTTATACTAAGAGGGAGCTTGTTATAAAAGCGTATACACTGCCCCATAAAACAGTTACTTATTTTGTGGAGGCGGGTGCTATGAACTACAAGATTATACTTATGTCTAGTATTTATAGTGTGAAGATCACTTTTTTTACTAAATTTGTCAATATTCTTGTGGACATATAACAGATTATCGTATATATATTGCGATACAACAGTTAGAATGCCTATCTCACTGAACTTTTCTCTTAGAGAAACACGAGGACCGAGGCTGTAAATTCCCCTTATTGCTCTTTTCTGCAGAACAAATATTGTGTTAAGGTCTGCAGCATTCCCCCAGAGAAGAATCCCATAAGACATAATACTATGAAAGTAACTGAAATAAACCATTCTAGCTGTATCTATATCTGTAAGGCGTCTAATTGTCTTAACTGCATAAGCTGCAGAACTAAGTTTGCCCGAAAGTCTTTCTATATGCGGACGCCATTGAAGCTTGGTATCAAGCATAATACCTAGAAACATAGTTGTCCCGACGGGCTCAATTCTGGATTCCTTAAGTTGTACATTGGTTTCCACCTGTTTAACATTGGGCATTGAGAATTTTAATAGTTTGGTTTTCTTATCATTAAGTAATAAATTATTAACATTAAACCAATTAACAACTTTAGAGAGTGCATTGTTTACTTCGTCAACATTTCTCTGCTGTCGTCTAATATTAAAAATTAAGGAGGTATCATCCGCGAACAACACAATCTCATGATTCTTCTTTACGTAATAGGGTATATCATTAATATAAATCAAAAAAAGAAATGGTCCGAGGATTGAACCCTGCGGGACTCCCATTTTTAAGGCAGAACCTGGAGATGTCTTGTCATTGATCTGGACCTTCTGGATTCGGTTGCCCAAGTAAGAAACCAGGAGATCGAGAGCTTTGTTCCTAACGCCGTAATGATACAATTTCCTGACCAGAGTGTCATGATGTACACAATCAAATGCTTTTGACAAGTCGCAAAAAATACCTAATGCATCTTGCGACTTCTCCCAAGCAGCAAATATACTTTTGAGTAACTCAACTCCTGCGTCAGTAGTCGAACGACCCCTCGTAAATCCGAACTGTTTCTCGTGGAGTAGATTATGACTATTAAAATAACTAAGTAACTGACGAAGAATTAATTTTTCAAAAATTTTACTAAGTGTTGGTAATACAGAAATAGGTCGAAAATTAGAAGGGTCGGTTGTGTCACCAGATTTAAATAAAGGTATAACTTTACTATATTTCATTAAGTCAGGAAATATTCCAGAAGCAACGCAACCATTGAATACCTTTGCAAGATGTGGAGCAATTATGGTAATAATAGATGAAGTAGTCTTCATTGACAATCCCCACAAATCCATTGTCTTTTTCATATTTATAGTTTTAAATTGTTTAAGAATATCGTCAGTAGTAACAACAGTAAATTCAAAGGCTGCATCACATTCTGGCACGCAGTCCCTAAGAAGCATTTCAGCAGACGTGGAAGATGAGTTGAGCGACTCTGTTGTCACTATAGGTATATTAGCAAAGAAATTCTCAAATTCAGTCGCAACTTCCAGGTCCTCTGCAATACTCACATTATTAATTTTTAAAAGGAAGTCGCGGCTGCGTGCTTTGGCTCTGCCAGTTTCATTGTTGATGACATTCCAGGTAGCCTTTATAGTGTTTTCTGATAATTTTATTTTATTTCTCAAATAAATAGATTTTGCTGTGTTACAAGCTAGTCTAAATGTTTTAGAATATTTTCTTACGTAATTAATAAAGTTCTGACTATTATTATAAGACTTTTCATTATACAGTTCATATAACCTAATCCGGCTTTTATGAATACCTTCAGTTGCCCAGTCACTAAACATCAGACGGTCAGTTACATTTAATTTTTTGGATGTAAATACAGTCTGAAATTCGTCATTAATTAAGTTGAATAAAGAGTTATATAACTGATCCGGATGGTCATGATGAGGCAACCAATGCATTTTTCGAGATAAATTGTTTTTAAAAGTTTTAAGACGATTCTGGTTTATTGGTATATATTTAACAATTTTTCTCTGGTCTTTCGGACATTCTCTTGGACAACAGATTAACTGCCCACTGTGATCTGACTGAAGCATATGAATCAAAGATTTGTATAATGGTTTTATACTAGTAAATATATTATCAATACAAGTACCACTTGTGGCAGTCACTCTAGTTGGTTCATAGAAATTATGACATAAATTGTATGACTTAAATAAATTTAAAAAATTGGTAGTTGAAGAGCATTTTTCTAATATGTTAATGTTAAAGTCTCCACAAATAGCAACCGTTTTACGACAATTACAAACTTTGCTTAGAGCATCCTCCATAATAACTAAAAAACTTTCAAATGGTGCACATGGAGGTTTGTATACGCTCATAACAATGAACTGCTCAAACTCAACACATGTAATCTCTCGCTCAACAGAGAGGCTCACAATGTCAGTCCTTTCTTTAAATTTTAGAAATTTATTTACTATGATTAACGAGCCACCATGGATAAAATTTTCTCTACTGAACGAGCTTGCAACCTGGTGGTTATTAAAATTGAATATGAACTGGTGGCTTCTGAGCCAATGTTCTGTAATGCATAAAACTATTCCTGTCACACCATTGTCTATGGCAACAATCAAATAATAAAGTAAGCACCTAGTTCGTAATCAATTGAAATGCTTTTTATCATCATAAAATAATCCGGCTTTATCGAGACAAAGTGAAAATATAAAAAATATTAGAAAAAATAAACAGTTTGTTTTGTTCATATGAAGTTTAAGCTTGCCACAACAAACTCAGACCTAATTCTGCCATTGTTCTTTCAGATATGATTTTTTTATAGGATAATAAAAAAATACAAGCTTGTACAAAATGAGGAGTTAAAAATAACACAAAAGCAATACTTACATGAAGCGACTATAAAAAAAGAGAAAGAAATAAGTACGGAGACAAGCGAGGGTAACATATATGAAAAAAATATGAAATAAATTTCAATGAGCATATAAAGGAATTTGAGATAAAAGTTAATCATTTATATGAAAAGAAAAGGGAAGATATTAATAAACTAATACAAAAATTTAATCAGTATTTGGCAAAGACAAGTATGATGTAGGAAGAGTTAAGGGATATGAAGCAAGATTAGATTTATTAATGGATACTTACTGCAGCAAAAGGCCATACAGATGCACTATAGAAGACAAAGAAGAGATAGTGGAACAGCAAAATTATTAGATATTAAACTTATAGAAAAGTCCTATAGTCTATTTGCAGCGCCCGCAACTTTGGCATTTAAGAAAGAAGAAAATAAAAGGTCAAGACTATGTATAGACTTCAGGGATTTAAATAAGATAATAGTGCCACAGGCCCAACCGTTCCCATTAATTGAAGACCTTATGATAAAGACTAGAAACTGCAATTATTTTACAAGCCTAGACATGAAGCTTTTTGGTCTATACCTCTAAGAGTAGAAGACAGGCAAAAGACAGGATTTGTAACACAAGAAGGACACTTTCGATGGACTTCTCTACCATTCGGTCTGAAGACAGCACCAGCAATATTTCAGAGAATATTAAGTAATAAACTTCGAAAATAAAAACTTACCGATTCTATTGAAATTAAACTACAGTTTACGGATTTTATCGCGTTATATTGGTTTCACTGGTTACTATTTATTACATTTAAACCAAATGATCTAGAAACTACATTTTTATAACTAGCCGATGCAATAGATAACAGAGAAACATCAAAATATTTCGCGTGTAAACGTAACAAAATAGAAAAATTTGAAAAATTACAACAAAAATCAAATGACCAGTAAAAAATGAAACACAACGTTTTTGCACGAACCAATCACACGCTACCGTCCGCCGATCATAGACAAAGAGTTGTCAATCTGCAAAAACACACGTTAGATCAAAACACCGAAAAAATTGAGCAGAGATTTAAATTATGCGATAACTCCATCCAGAATACCGTATGAGACCATTATTTGCAACGTTGAGGATTGTCTAGTCAAGAACAATGTGAGTAAGGAAGATTTCGAGGCCATACGTCAGGACGTTTCTGCTGTATTGCGTCAGTCGAAAGTGCCGAGAAGGAATCTACCAAAACCCGAGTATTTCGTACTGAAGAACCTACGGGCTAGACCTGAACTAACAGTATTTCGAGCAGATAAAGGAAATGCAACGGTAGTGATGGACACGTCCGATTATAAACAAAAAATGGAAAATCTTTTGCCAGATGAAAGTACATATAAATTGGTTAAGACGGACCCTACCAACAAAATACTCAAGCAAACGAGTGACATTGTGAATAAATACTCCGAACAACTGAATCTGGACGTGAAATACTTAATACCATCGTGTGCAAAACCTCCTCAATTGTGGTCTACCAAAAATACACAAAGAAAATGCTCCACTGCGCCCTATAGTCAGTCAAATAGGGGCACCAACCTACAGATTGGCTCAACACATTGCAAAAATTCTCTCGCCACTCAGAAGCAAGACGAGAGCACATGTAAAGGATTCGTACCATTTTGTCAGTGAAATAAAACACCTACATCTCTCTGACAAGGAAACTATGGTTAGTTTTGATGTACAGTCATTATTCACATGCTTACCGGCACATGACTGTATTGAAATAACTAGAAGGAAGCTAATATAATAATAATAATAATAATTGGATAGGCAATGAAGAGGCAAAACAGATCAATACTAACCAAATGCAATTTGACCACGTTGAGGTACAAACTTTCCAAGAAGTTCTAAATAGATTGCATAATTGGAAAGCACCAGGATCAGATCATATACACAATTTTTGGTACAAAAAGTTTAGACGCACACACTCACACCTTTTTAACCATATTAATGAATTTATGAAACACCCTTAAACCATACCGGTTTATATTACAGAAGGTATTACCTACATGTTACCAAAAGACCCCAATGATTTATCTAACCCAGCAAAATATAGACCTATAACCTGTTTGCAAACAATTTATAAGATAATGACAGCTTGTATTACACACATTATATACAAACATTTAGAAACACAGAACATTTTAACAGATGAGCAAAAGGGATGCAGAAAATTCAGTCCAGGGTGCAAAGAACAGTTAACAATAGACTCTATAATACTTAAACAGGTTCAACGAAAAATAAACGATTTATACACTATGTACATGGATTATAAAAAGGCGTACGATTCAGTGCCACACTCCTGGTTATTACAAGTCTTACACATTTATAAAATAAATCCGCAAATTATCAACTTCTTAAGTAACATAATAAAAAATGGAATACACGGTTACATCTAAATACATCTACAGGAACGGTTGAAACTGAATTTATTAAAATCCAACGAGGTATATTCCAAGGAGACTCACTCAGTCCCCTATGGTTTTGCTTTGCACTTAATCCTCTCTCTAACAAACTAAATGCCCTGAGGCCCGGGTACCAACTTGAGTATGGAGAGACCACACTTGAGAACATTTATCAAAACTGTAAAATCAACCACCTTTTATATATGGATGATATTAAATTATACGCATCCTCATCCGACGAATTAGTTGAGTTGGCTAACATCACGGAACAGTTTTCAAATGATATAGCTATGGAGTTTGGTATTGACAAATGCAAAATTAATCCAATAAGAGCAGGAAAAAATCACATACACTCATATAAATTACAGACAGGTGAAACTATAGATTCATTAGATGAAAGCGGGACATATAAATACTTAGGATACATACAGGCTAAACAGATTCTCGATAAACAAATAAAAACAACACTGATTAAGCAATTTAAACATAAATTAAAAACGATATTCAACACACAAATATACGCAAAACACACTATAAAGGCTATTAACACTTACGCTATTCCCATTCTTACATATTCTTTTGGCATTATAAATTGGAATAAAACCGACCTCAAAAATTTACAACGAGTTGTTAATACCACTCTGACAAAACATAGAAGACACCATCTACGATCTTGTGTACAACAAAAGGCTGATCGACGCTTCCCGTGACCAGAGGGCTGGTTTATATTTTGCAGAGAGAATAAGCATTGCCATACAACGTGGCAATGCTGCCAGCCTTCTGGGCACGCTACCAGCCGACAGCGTTGCGGAGGAATTTTTTGACGCCGCGTAGTTTCTATTTTTTTATTTTTATTTATTTAGTTTAATTGGTTTAGTTTAGGATAGTTTAGTTGCATAAGTAGTTTTATTCTGTTGTATATATGTTATTTGTTACTACAATAAAGTCTATAAAAGACTAAAAAAAAAAAAAAAAAAAAACAGATGAATTGATTAATTTAGTTAAATATTTACATTATATCGATTTTGATTATTTGACTAATTTTAAAGCTCAAAAAGGCTGACACTACCGCGAGCTGAAGGGGGACGGGGCATAAAAGACATCACAAATCTCCATAACAAGCAGATAACCACTTTAAGAACATATTTTAATACTAAAGCTTCTAATTCAAAAATTCCTCAACCTACTGAAAAACAGACAGACCGACAAACAAAAATCGCTGAATGGACCCAAAAGTCACTACACGGGAGACACAGGCAGGACCTTAATCAACCTAACGTCGACAAATTAGCGTCGAACGAATGATTAAGGCATGGTGAACTCTTCCCTGAGACAGAAGGGTTCATGGTGGCGATCCAGGATCAGGTGATAGAAACTCGCAATTAACAGAAACACATTATGAAAGCTTTCATACCAACTGACATATGTAGAAGATGCAATAGTTCCTCAGAGACTATCTAGCACATTACAGGAGCTTGTAAAGCAATAGTCCAAACCGATTATAAACATAGACATGACCAAATAGCTAATGTAATCCACCAAAAACTGGCAATTAAATATAAATTGATCACCACACCACCAGTGCCATACTACAAATACCAACCTGAAACTGTTCTCGAAAACACTTCTCACAAATTATACTACGACCGAGCTATTCTAACAGACAGAACGATACACTACAACAGACCAGACATCACTTTAATAGATAAAATAAATAGGACTGCCCAAATTATTGACATAGCCGTACCAAACACTCACAATTTACAGAACACCATAGCCGAGAATCTTTGCAAATATACCGACCTGAAAATTGAAATAAGTCGCATGTGGCAACTTCAGAATGTCGCAATAGTACCTATTGTATTATCAACAACAGGTGTTATACCTAAGCAGCTACATCAATCACTAAAAACACTCGATTTACCACCCTACACATACCAAATTCTTCAGAAAGCGGCTATATTGAACACCTGCAGGATTGTCCGAAAATTTCTGCAGAACGAAAATGAAACCACATTAGTTCCCTCACACACTCGACCAACAAACACTCATAATAGAACACAACATCAAGAGCAGACACAAACATAGACTTATTCTTCCTAGGGTAGCACTTGGCTTTGGCCCGTACTATTCTGTAAATCCGGCAAACAGCCGAGTAACAAAAAATGTATGAAGAAAAATGATAATAATAATAAACTTTATTCAATAAAATAAACGTCACTTATTACATAGGAAAGTATTACATTAAAAATAATAAAATTTTATGATTAAATATAATGTCTATGATAATTGCTTATATTAAATTGTGGTACATTCATGCGTATGTACTTTATTTATAACGGTAATATATTATATTTGGTAAATATAGCTATTAGTTAACAGTTACGTATCTGTCATACGTTTTATTTTTGCTTTGCCAATTAGCTTAAGAACTTTTATATTTTTTTTTTTATTTTCATTTTAGGTTAAGCAAAACTGTACTTATTGTGACTGTGCGGCGTGTTTTACAATAAAAGCATTTTTCTTTCTTTCTTTCTTTTCTTTCTATTTTAATGTTTACCTGAACTAGGCTGTAACACCTGTGTTTCAGGAAAAATCGTAGATAATAATATTATAGGGCTATGCTTTTACAAAATAATCATGAACTGGTAATATGTAATTGGAAATAGACTTAATATGATTTATTGTAACTTAAAGTAGGTACTTACACACTATTTTATAACTGTAAGCAAATTCTCTGTATCAGAGTAGGTCATTGTCATTAGATGTTATGTAACAATATGGTGACACTGCTTATAACTTATGCTATATAAATCTAAGGTTTTATTTAATTTATTATATAGGAAAGGTCCGAGGAAAGCAAAGAATCTATTTACATAAACATGTTTACCTCGAGGTTTGATGCAGACTAGATCTTTCCGTCTTTTGCCTGATGGGATTGGTGTATAAGGAAGAAGGGTGTGTTGTTTTAGTATGGTGCGTAAAATGAATAATTGGTGCGCAGTTAGAACTCCGGTAGACTGATATAACTCATAAGTGGGAAAAATGAAAGGACGAAGGGTTGCTACCTTTAAAATAGCTCTTTGGGCTCGTTCCAAAGGCAGCAGGATCGTTTTAGCTGCCTTTCCCCATGAAGTTATACAGTATGAGATGATTGATTCACATAGTGCAGTGTAAACCTGTCTTAACCATTTAAAGTTTACCATCACGCGTACATTTTTGAATATCGAAATGAGTTTCCGTTCTTTTTTACATAATGTTTGCGGAAATTAAGATTAGTATCAAGCGTAATACCTAGATATTTTATATAATCTGTTTTTTCTAAAGTAGGGCAAGCGCATGCAGTGTCAGCATTTGAATGAAACGTGTTGTGAGCTACTAAACAGTTAGATGAGTTGTGTCTGCTATCATTTTTCATTGTAAAATTAATGTACTTTGTTTTATGGGCATTCAGGGTCAGTAAATTTTTAAATAGCCAAGGGTTGACGGTGTTGAAGCCATGTTGAGCCAGTTCACATACCTCATCAAGTAACTTTGCAGTAAAAATAAGTGCTGTATCGTCTGCATATGACATAATGACACCATTTTGAAGTTTTAGGTTGCAAAGGTCGTTTATATATATCAAGAACAGAGTAGCTCCTAATATACTTCCTTGGGGGACACCAAATTTAGTGTTAGGGACATCGTTACTTATGTTGTTGCCTATTTTTACACATTGATACCTGTCAGAGAGGTAATCAGTAAACAGTGCTAACTGCTTACCTCGTATACCGACAGATTCAAGTTTCTTTAGCAGTATAGAAGACGATACAGAGTCAAAAGCTTTAGCAAGGTCTAGAAATATCCCAATAGCATGCTGTCCACTATCTAAATTAGATGTAATGTGGTCAGTCAGTTGCTCAACTGCCTGGCTTGTTGACCTGTGAGGCCTAAAACCAAATTGTCTGTCTGAAAGAATGTTGTTGGTTTCAAGATATTTTATTAGTCTATTGTTTATTATTTTCTCTAATATTTTAGACAGCACTGGTAATATAGATAGAGGCCGATAATTATTAACACTGCTTAATTAATTTCAGCTTCCTGCGCCCAATAGTTTCGGCTGTAGCGTGTCTGTCAGTCAGTCAGTAACGCAACGATTTTATATATTAAGATAAATACTTCTGATGTTCTGTGTCATTATAACTAAGTTTTTATCAGACTCGGGTAATAAACTTTTGCATTCTTCTACTTTGCAAGTTATACTATTTGATACACAGTAGTTATCTACATCAATAAGTACTTGATTATCCATAACTATATTAAAGACCTTATAAATAATTAAGAAAATACAAACTAGTTTTAAGTGCCTTTTAATAAACTTTACCGGTGACGCTCTTAGGCGCCCTCATAATCTATGCTATTAATATAATTGTCCTCTGCATATTTACGTGCCGGGCAACCTATTTCTCCCGTTTGGTGATCACATTTCCTCTTGAAGCGTTAACAAGTAGCACACTTAGGAGGTGAGGTTTTGCTGTTACATTCCTTAAAAGAGTGGCCAAGCTCTCCGCAATGATGACATGTGGGACTAGTGTCACGGCAATATTTAGCTGCGTGACCAAACTGTTGGCAATTAAAGCACCTAGTCACAAAAGTGAAGTTTTTAACCGGGCATGACGTCCAATTAATATAGATACGACCTTGGTTAATAAGACATTTTCGGATGCTAGCGGCAACTTCTAGGACGTAGGTACAGGTTGGCAAATTTTTCTTACCGGCTTTGTGGCTTAGTTTCACAGCTTTCATAAAGGACTCACGTGTAGAGTTCGGGAACTTATCGGCTATATTCTGTTCGTAAATACACTAAAAAACTTCTTTTTCCGTTAGAGTATCGGGAACTCCAACTACAGCTATTCTAGGGCGGCGTTTAGTAGGCTCTTCGACGGTGAGGCCAGACGAGACAAGTTTCTCTGACTTCCTAAGCTTTTCGATGTCTCCTTTTGACTCCGTGCTAATTATAACGCCCCCATTCTTCACTTTTCTCACAGCACGAACATGTAACTTCATCTCTTCAGGAGATATAATTTTTTGGACGAGGGACTTCGTTTCGTCACTACTTTTGTTCTTGTCGTTAGGGTAGATGGCAAGAGAGCTCAAAGTGTTTGGGCGGACAAAATTGTTTGCGCTCTTTTTCACCATGTCAGCAAAAGAGTGGTACTCGACTGGTTTCAGCTTTTCTTCTAGGGCCTCTTTGAACTGCTGCAAAGAACTCGTCAAGTCTTGCTTTTCTTGCAAGTGTTGAATAGTTGCGTGAGCAAAAATAGTTTTCTGCTTGAGACTTTGGTACAGGGTGGACATTTGAGCCGATACTGCTGTTATTTTACGGCACTCGTGAGCTACACGCAACTTCTGGTCAGAGTTCATTTTGCTCTCTGAGGTGATGGAGCTAATTTCGTTCAAATAGGACTCAATTGTGGACATCCATCTTTGAATCTCTGTAGTTGGTATAACTTCAGCAGGTAGGTCATAATTCTCAGGTGCAGGTGGGTTTAGGTCAAGTTTTGGGATGCTTGACTCGGTGTTGGTGGAGGACTTCGCGTAGTTATTCGGCTTTTGCCAAAAGGACTAAATCCAGGCACAGACATATCTGTTATTCAGTATAAATCGTCCACGCAAATGTTTCTATTTCATATTCGCAGTTTATGAAAAGTATGCACAAATCACTCGCGACACACTTTAATTTACTTATTGACACTGCAATTTGGTAAAAGTAATTATTATCCGTATTTATTTTAATTCATTTTAACGTTAGCAAAAAACGCGTCTGCATAGTCGCACGTTCGGATGAAACTCCAAATAGAGAACAACATGCCTGAGGAATATGCAGAAATATTGAAACACTGCTTAACAACTGGCTATCTGTTATGGGATGAGAAATACTACATACAAGTAGACGGTGTGGCAATGGGCTCTCCAATATCGCCTGTTGTTGCTGACATCTTCATCAAGGACTTCGAGGCGTGAGCCCTGCAGACTGCCACCATCACACCGAGGTTCTACAAGCGGTATGTAGATAACACTTTTACAATTTTACCAACAGATAGTGTTAATGTATTCCTAGACCATCTTAATTCTATTCATAACCACATAAAATTTACAATGGAATTAGAGGCAAATAATTCTTTAGCTTTCTTAGATGTACTTGTTATCAGGAACAAAAACAACTCTTTGGGCCATACTGTGTATAGGAAAAAGACACATACAAATAGGTTCTTAAACGATGAATCTCACCACCATCCTAAACAGTTAGCTACCGTGGGAATGTATTTGTTTCAGAGAGCCCGGGGGATCTGCGACAAGAAACACCTGGACGCCGAGCTTCAACATGTCAAGCAAGTTCTGCAAGACAACAAGCTCCGACCGCCGCGCCAACGTCACAGATCCCCAAAGAACAAGCCAGCCACAGTAGAAAGACAACCTGCTGTCCTCCCATACATCAAGGGCGTGATCGATAAGATTGGCTACATCTTGAAGCGAGCTTCAATCAAAACTTTCTACAAGCCTAGACTGTGAGTGTGGGCTCTCATACATTAGACAAACCAAGAGATGCATAGGCATTCGACTAAAGGAACATATAGCTGACATTAAACACAAACGCTCGACGAAGTCTGCTGTGTGTGAACATGTAGAACAAGGAACCAACCATTACCTGCGATTTGATAAACCACAGATACTCGCAAAAGAACACCGCTTTATTCCAAGAATGATAAGTGAAGCTATTGAAATTTAAAAACATCCAAATTTCAATTGGGAAGATGGTTGGAATATTCCTCCAGCTTGGGACCCTATTATCAGCCTAATGAAACCCAAGCAGGACAAATTCACCAGAAGACATCAAGACACAGTGAGCACATTCTGCGTAGATAGTAACACCAATAGTTGCAAAATGTTCGGGTACTTCGAGATAACTTTTAAATTCAAGACAAAGACAAATATCACCTCAGTCTGCCGTGAACATGAATCCTGTAAAGAATTCGAAACGTCGGCTAGTTATAAAAATGTAGTTTCTAGATCATTCGGTTTAAATGTAATAACTAGTAACCAGTGAAACCAATATAACGCGATAAAATCCGTAAACTTTAGTTTAATTTCAATGTGTAACATTCGCGTAAACCCAAGAAAATATTATGTTACCGATTCTACTGTTAATTACATAGATGATATCCTGATATTTTCAAAATCATTTGAAGCACACATAAATCACTTGAAACAGTCAAAGTCAAAGTCAATTCATAAATATTCTCTCTTTCTTAGGTCAAATTTTTGATTATTAGGTCAATAAGCAGTTTTATAGTTTAGTTAATTACCGTATTTTCTTTCTTACTACATTTGCATTCTTGTTCTACTCTTTTTATCATAATTTATCGGATTTGTAAGGTAAGGGTAACTCGTGGTCATGAACTGCTAGCTAATATATTATAAATTGCTGCAGGTTTATATACGGTTACTTTTCGGGACATACTGTTCCACCATAGCTCTGAACAGTCATGTTCGCGAGTTGCCTACATCAAAAGACGGGAGTGGATGCTCCTGTTTCACCATATTTACTTTGGGAGGCTTACCAAATGAACATAATTTATTGCTTGAGTATAATATCAATAACTATTAAATTTTGCACTAGTAGAAAACTCACAATGTGAAACAGTTGCAGGTCCTTACAAAAAAAACATGTAAAACCATTATACTGGCAGTTAAAAAGAGTGGCCACGAGTTTTATTGCGCGTTCTTTCTCGTGGTTCTACCTATTGCATTGCGAACGTGGCAGTAAATGTAAATGTAGAATCATCTAGTAATTAACTTAAATTTTTGACGTTCATAAGCGTCACTTTGTGGCCTTAATGAATAAATGATTTTTACTTTGACTTTGAATATTATTAGGTGCAATTGTATACAAATAATCAATGAAACTATAAACTCTTCTTAAATCTATGATCAGACATACAAATAGTTTTTTTTATATATATATATATATACAACAACATACATAACATTAAACTATTTGTAATGTCTGATTAAAAGTTATCAAAACTTACTGTTACGAACCATTTTGAGATATTATATATAGTGATAAGTCGGAAAGGATGCCTTTCCGACTTTTGTGTGCGTTGCTCAAACGCGCGTTGTTTAAAATAATGACGACGTCGTCACTAGTGAACAACCACCATGACAAGAAATTGGAATATTCGACCCTTCTACAAACAGCCTTACATAAATTACATACCCAAACAATATTAATCAAGACGCATAACAAAAATTGTTTAGAAGCAAAGCTGCATGTCAAACGCACAGAATTCCCTAATTACAAAGTAAGCACCCAAGATTGGGAACCCGAGGGTTCGTGTCAAACGCACTTTCGACAAACTTCCAAACATTTGTCTAGCCAAGTTTAATTAGCCAGTTTCGTGATAAGTTATACCCTAAACGGTCACTTGGGATGTACAATTTAATTTACTATTAATTGAAGTCCATCGTTAGTTGTTTGCGTTTATTTGCGGCGACGGTTTTAAATTGTGGTCAAAAGTCATTAAAGTTTAAACTGTAAATAACCAACGTTTAGAGGATTAAACTAATTTATAGAGAATTAATACAATGGTATCTTCTTTTATTTGAGATCCTCAAGTTTTTTTTTATCAAATGTATAAGAAACAGGGCCGAAATATAAATACTTCATACGTACCTGCACTGGGAGTAAGAAGTAGAACATTCAGGATTCTTTTATCTAAATAATAGAATCCTGATTATTCTTTGAGAGGGCAAACTTTCAAAATAAGATCCATCCGCTCACAGAATAGCGACGTAAAGTGACAGAATCTATGCTGTTGCGTTTTGTTCGGTAAGTGGAAGTGTCGGCAGATCCATCCTTTTTTCTTTCACTCCAAAGGCTGCAACGCACTTGCGACTCCTCTGGTATTACGGGTGTCCATGGGTGGTGGTACGCTTACCATCTGGCGATCCATCTTTTGATATTTTTGTTTAAATTAAACTATTTGTTTTGGAAGGTAGTTTCTACTTGGAAATTTTCGTTACAAAATTACCAGCAAGTGGCTCACAAATGATAGGTTTCTAATGTTTTTCTTATTTTTAATATACCATCAATTATATTCAATTTCCAGCTTATTGGTCTATAATATCATGGCGGATAACATAAACTTACCAAGCACACAATATATTAAATGATTAATAGTACCTATGAAATATGTCTAACAACATTTAACGTCCGTAATTATATTGAAATCTAATTAAGGCTAATAATTGCAATAATAAGTCACGACGATGTACTACGTACGTTTGTTACCTCTATTATCTTAATATATAAAATCCTTGCGTTACTGACTGACTGACAGACACGCTACAGCCGAAACTATTGGGCGCAGGAAGCTAAAATTTGGCATGTATGTTCTTTGGAGAGCGTAGGGGTGCACTAAGAAGGGATTTCCCGAAATTCCCACGGGATCGGCGAAAACAGGTAAATTAAAAAAAATATGCAGGCGTAGCTGCTGGCATCCTCTAGTATCGGATAAAAGGTTAATGGAAACACTGGTATCAGTATATATCTAACTCGTAGATTAATTACTTAAACCGATGTGTGGAATATTAACTGGTAAATTATTGTAATTAAATAGTTAACTGCTTCGTTACTATGCCAAATGTCAAATGATTTATTTTTTCGTTAGTTTTGTAAAAAAACCCATAATCAAAGTATAGTTTTTACTTCATTTTGTATTAAGTAACATAATTTATAAGAAGCTTAATGTAATCTAATCTAATACAAAAACCTTAAAAAGAAATTTAGAAACTGAAAATATTTACATGGTTTAGGCGTCGTAAAATGCCTCCGCATCAATGTCATCGGGTAACGTGCCCAGAAGGCTGGCAGCATTGCCACGCTGGATGGCAATGCTGATTCTCTGAGCAAAGAATAAACCAGCCTTCTGGTCACGTGAGACGTCGATTAACCGTTTCGAAATTTCCCGGAATAGAGAACGAGCGCTCGGACCCCATGAGCCTAGCGTTTCCACCCCAAACGGCTCAAACACGTAATTACTTACTAAATTACTGTATTTGCGCCGTTTGAGGGTTTCCGCAGTTGCAGCAGCAGCGCCAGCATGGCCTCCCGTGCTTGGAACGTGTGATGGCGCGAGGGTGTCTACGCAGGTTGCGTCCCACACCAAAGGCCTACCCATGTTCCAAGGCAACAATGACATACCATCAGGTCTCTTACCGTCGTCGCGTACCAAACCATTTGGTTCAAGTACAGCTGGTACGCCAGACGCGACAAGAGCACGACGGATTATATCATTCAGATGGGCATGACGAGGAATTCTACCAGCGCTTCTGCTGCAAGATAGCCCATGGTGGCCGAGGCTATCGTCTTCTCCACAATGACATCGATGCGGAGAAACACACGGAGCACCTAAACGAAGACAAATGGCAATACGGAATGTCTCATTGTCCAACATGGTTCCAGTGTTGGACGATGGTAGTGCCTGAAGCCATAGACCGGATTCCCATTCTCCCACAGCCAGTAAGCGAGCACGCTCTGCAACATTTAAAGAAGTATCCAAAAGATTTTTTCTTACTATGTTACAAAGCGGCGCGTCCCACAGTCTTTGGGAGAATAGGTTGGTAGGCAAATCAGTGCTTGGACAAGCCATTTTCCAGGCGTTTATAGCTTCGGTTTTGCACAACACTTCTGATTTAACTAGTGTAGGTGATAAAATTTTCCTAGTTAACTCTTCCGTGCTGTGAACCGAAGACAGAAACGCCGGTAAACTAACACTGGAAATTTTGCGAACGCCGAGCCCACCCAAACGTATGGGCAAAGACGCTTGTAGCCAGGCTCGGTCGTCCAAGTCCACATTTAAAATTCTCTTTAAAGTAATTAGGATAATTTGGTCGATTTGTTCTAAGAGTGATTTTTTTTTCCAAAGTTGGGAAGATCTTAAGGCATGTGTGAATTTTGGGACGAAAAGACAATAACGCATAATAGTATAGGCCGAATGAATATTAATTTTGAATAGGCGATCTGAAATTTCACAAAAATTTTGTATCTTTTCGTCTAAGAAAGAACCGAAAGATTCTTCAAATACTGGTGAACCTAGGAGGCGAAGAGAAGTCTTATCAATAATTTTGATGTTTGATGCCAAATTATTAAATTTTGATATTATCGAATGTTTTTTTGTGGAGTCAGTTGTATTTATAAACAATTCACACTTACTAGAATTTAGTTCCAAGCCAATAGATGCGAATTTATTTTTGATAAAAGCTAAATCTTGTAATACAATGTCTGCAGCGCCCCCTAGGGTCCCGTCATCTAAAAACCATGCATTAAATTTAGAATTTATTTGCCGAATAATGGGTTGTATAGCTAAACTAAAAATGACTGGTCCAAGAGGGTCACCTTGTTGGCATCCAACTGCAGATTCCAAAAGATTGTCCTGATATAGTAATTTTGTGGGATACCTGTAACATTGCCAAAGAAATTTAAAAATTTTGGGGGTTTCTAATTTTGCTTGTGTCAACAAAGTGTCCCTATTCACTGAATTGAAGGCGTTTTTCAAGTCAACTTTCAAAATGACCTCTCTATCACCACTTCCAAGGTACGTGGAAAGGGCATGTATAGCAGCCTCACAACCCCCTTTGGAACCAAAACCTAGTTGTAGGGGTTGGAATTTTTCTGATAGCTCCCTGCTGTAAAATTTACAGCATATCTTGGCTGCTATACGCCGATATGTGCAACCCACGGCAATGGGACGAATGCCACCATCCCTCTTGTTAAGGGCACATAGATTCGCCCCATACAAGATGTCAATGATGGCATCGTCCACATTACCGGAGAGCATCATATTTACTAGGGCAGTCAACTCCTTCAGAAGTGTATCGCCAGCCACCCCAGCACTTGCACACACAAGATCTTTTAGATGCTGTGGTGTCAAGGCATCGAGGCCGCCTGCCGAGCCACTCCGGAAGGAGCAAACTGCTGCTAACACGTCCTTGGCCGTGGTGATCAGATGTTCTGATTCACTGTCGGGAGCTTCAGGAAAGGAGAGATCATTAATGGGCGCTGGATGCTTGCTCTTCAGACCCGCAAGCGTCTCTGGAGAGCAAGGCGCCACCACATCACTACTGAATAATAGTCTAGATGCGCCCCGTATGTCACCATCCCTTAATTTGGTTTCTACATATTGATAGAGCGATTTATGCTTGTATGACGTGAATTTAGGGTCTAAAGTGTTGGCCGAAATTTGACAATTATACTTAATTTGGGATGTTAATGAATTTTGAGCTGCCTGATTTTTATCAACATGTAAAATCCTATAAGGGAATGTTAATAATTGCTCCCAGGCCGTTGTTGAGTTCTCCCTTACGACAAGACCTATACATTCAGCCAATTTTTTTGACACTGATGGTCTTGCCCCACGGGGAACTCTTTTAATAATCGGAACCGAATGTTTTAATTTAGATAAAGTATGCCAAAAAGGAATTTGGTGTGTGTCTCCTGATCCAGATTGTGAAGATATTGATGGGCCTGGAAGTACATTTTGGGATTTGTGTACTTTACCAAAATGCACTTTCAAGCCCCGCTTACCTTTGAAAAATCGGTCCTGGGAACAATCCGGACAACGCACCAGACCAGTCAATGATGTGGCAGGTTGACTGGCACTCACATCCGTATCGCCATATCGGTCTTGCATGCAATTTATTGCAAAAAATAATTACAAAACAAATACATAATAAAACATATTTACAATACAGACTGATACTAATAAACTGTCAACGTCATTCCACTTGCGCATGCTTGGTAATAGTTATAAACATTTTATATGTAGACAATTAATTGTTGTTTATATATTAGATCCACAGATTGTATCAGAAGTTGTATGCTGGCATCCAGACTTTTTTGGTGCAGTGGCACCGTCCTGTTTGCAGTTTCCTTGTATCGAGCTCTTGTGCTTCTCTTATATGGCCGTGAAGAGTAAGAGTTAATTTACTCGTACTATTCTGGGACTTATGACTTGCGAACGGCTATATAATAATTTGACTCGGAATGTGGCGTTTTTTATTTCACGTGACAGTTAGCTTCTGGAATGTTAATATTATGCTAACATAGGAATTTGTTGTAAACTGGGTAACATTATTTTAAAATATTTACTATTGTTTATTTTCCAGTGCTATTGTAATAATATAGGGTTTAAACTATTATTTATATGAATTATTTTATTTTCTCGGTTTTTATGAGCTGTCAAACGTACGTTCCGTTCCGTTTATCTGCTTATCTGTTTATCAAAGTATATATATATATATATAAACGACTGTTTGCGGACTTGGTTGAACACGCGGTATTGCCGTTCCTTACTTGATCCATCTTTGCACTCGAATAACATTTGCTCTATGGAACATATTTTTGATTTTTTCACAATGTTGCCATTCATGGCAAGACGTTGCCAAATATATTCAATAAAATTTTGATGTATTTGTGATGAATTTTCTGAAGTTCCGAACAAAACTGGATCCGTAACGGCCATATATCTCAGACCGACGTCAACTTTTTGGCTCCGAATTATATGCCATGCGTGCGTTCTTATTTGAATCCAGACATGACAATTATAAATATGTGGTTCCAGGGACAAGTTACTTTAGTACTTGCTCCGTGTAATAATATATATATATGATATATCCATTTTATACATTCTTACCAGCACTATAATGATCCTATTTCTACTTGATAATTTAAATACTATTTAAGTCCGATATTTTCCATTACTTGTATACTATTTGGCTCCATTTATATTGTATAATAATTATGCCAAATCATTACCATCCTCCGAGCGTTATGCCAGTTGCATCCAGGCCTTCGCCTTGGAGCCCGGGCTCCACTTTCTAGTCTAACTAGATTTGACAGAATATTAGCTTTTCCACAGAGCGACTGCCGTCTAACCTCCGCAACCCGAAGGGATAGCCATATTCTATGGTTTAGACTAGAGTCAGAGTGTTAACGGGTACTTATTTCTCGTAACGACTTTGAAATGAAATGAAATGAAAATTATTTTATTTGAAATGAAATGAAATGAAAATTATTTTATTTGAAATGAAATGAAATGAAATTTGTTTTTATTTGCAACTCTAATGTAACATTAACTATATACACATCACAGGCAGTTTTTGGAACGCAAATAAGATACCTGCGTCATTATAAGTTGCAGAATCAGGTGATACTGCAACACTGATATTTGCAACTCCAATGCACAATAACAATATTGTGAGAAAAGGAAAAAGCAAAATCAAGGATCTTTTTGATGACAGCTAGGACCGACCGTTTAATGTGCTCTCTGTGACTTTCTGTGGCCGGTCTATAAACCAGACGGTGACGAACCCGCTTAACCTAGCGAATCGATAGATTCGAGCGGTCACCATTTTGCCACGGGCCGCTCACTTTATACGCCACATGTGCGTACTTATTTGAATCCAAAACTATATACATATTATATTAGAACTGCTGGTTAATATTATGTGGCTCCAGGATTATGTTAGTTGAGTATTTTTGTTTGAATATTTTAGCTTACTATTAAACGCATAATTTTATACCATAATCTGTATATTTATTTGGCCCGTTTAAGACATACATGTATATACCCGTCAATCAATACTTAATGGTTTCACATTACAATTATTTAGATTTTAGTTTTCTATTCATAAGATGATCCAGTGAATTTAAATTCATTACGTCCATACATTGTCAAATCCGAAAGCATACTATATTAATCCGCTTTAATTATGAACTGATACTGATAATCTTATGCACAATCTACACTATCTACACTAATATTATAAAGAGGAAAAATTTGTATTTTTGTTTGTAATGGATAAACACAAAAACTACTCGACCGATTTTAAAAATTCTTTCACCATTAGAAAGCTACATTATCTGCGAGTAACATAGGCTATTTTATTTTAGAAAAATAGGGTCCGTTGGATATTTGGGTTTTTCGGGTACGCGAAGTAGTTCCCTCAGGACGCGGGTGAAACCGCGAGAAACGGCTAGTAGCTTATATGAATATTATGTGGCTCTATTACGTATGTACGCCACGCCATATCTGCGTACTTATATAGATTTGGGTCGTTTGGCTGATATGAAATATCATCATCATATCAGCCAAACGACGTCCACTGCTGTACGTAAGGACCGGCCACAAAAGATCACATCCCTTCGTGCCTCGTAAAGCACGTAAAGCCATCGGTTTCGGGTATCATATTTGACAGTCGTTAGGGCAAAAAGTGCCCTCAAATATCTGGTCTAAACCTTCGGGTTGTAGAGGTCAGACGGCAGTCGCTCTGTGAAAAAGCTAATATTCTGTCAAGTCTTATGTCTATTCTGTCAAGTCTATTCTTATCTCATACCTATGTATGGAAAACTAAAATTTAAATAATTGTAATGTGAAACCATTAAGTATTGATTGACGGGTATATGTATGTATGTCTTAAATGAGCCAAATAAATATACAGATTATGTTATACAATTATGAGTTAAATAGTAAGCTAAAATATTCAAACAAAAATACTCAAGTAACATAATCCTGGAGCCACATAATATTGACCAGCAGGTCTATATTATAAAGTTTTGGATTCAAATAAGTACGCACATGTGCTGTATAAAGTGAGTGGCCCGTGGCAAAGTGGCGCCCGCTTGAATCTATCAATTCGCAAGGTTAAACGCTTTCGTCACCGCCTGGTTTATAGATGGGTGACCAGCCACAAAAGTCACATCCTCCATGCCCTAAATTAAATGGTAATACATGTTATAGTAAGAAAACAGTCGCCCCGTGGTAAACTAATATTCAGTCAAATCTGGTTAGACTAAAAAGTGGAGCCCGGGCTCCAAGGCAAGAGCCTGGATGCAACCGGGATAACGCTCGAAGGATGATGATGATGACCCATCTATAAACCAGACGGTGACGAACGCGTTTTACCTCACGAATTTTTGAAAGTTCGAGTGGTCGCCACTTTGTCACGGGCCCCTGTGGTAGGTAATGTTAGGTACATTACCTACCAGATACTAAACCAAAAACTACCTATACCTACCACAAATACCTATACCTACTACAAATATTTAACCAAAAACTCCGAAGTAAAAAAAACTGCTGGAAAAATGGACAGAAACCAAGTTATTGTAAGAAATTCCGCAAGTTATGAGTATTGATGACAAATACAGAATAATAATACATAAAAGTGACCAAGAACCAATGACTGCCCTCCGTGAAGAATACTGCGATTGGTCCATTTGAATCGGATCAAGTAAATCTAAAATACCTAAAGTGTGGATTTGTATAAAAATGGCGTAATTATTATTAGCAACGACGTTGGCGTAAGTTGATCCGAGGGGAACCACATGAGAATTGATCGCTCGCAATGGAGCAAGAAATCATGGCCGGATCAACAAGTGAAAACGGATCAAACAAAAACTACTTATATGGCACGCTTGATCTTCATTGTGATGAAGGGGATATATATATATATATATTCTTCTTCTTTTGGCTTCTTTTCTCTTCTAGTTTAAATACATATAGTCTTATATGTATTTAAACTAGAAGAGAAAAGAAGCGGGTGTGAAGTCGACAAAATTCCATCTTCAACCAGTGTTGGGACATTGTAACCTTACATTTGAGGAATTGAATACCGTACTGATCCAAATTGAGGCAGTTTTGAATTCACGTCCGTTAACGCCGCTGTCTTCGGACCCCGACGATTATACTCCGCTAACGCCGGGACACTTTTTGGTTGGACGACCTCTTACTGCCCTTCCACAACCAAGTTACCAGGACTGCTCCACAACTCATGTATCACGTTTTCAACGGATTGAGCAACTCCGTCAACATTTTTGGGCACGTTGGAGAAAGGAGTTTGTTGCTGAGTTGCAACAACGAACTAAGTGGCACACATCCCAAGATGGGTTGAAGCTGAATTCCTTAGTGGTCATCAAGGAGGACCACCTGCCACCCCTCAAATGGAAATTGGGGAGAATTGTAGCTGTGCACCCAGGGTCGGATGGAATCGTTAGAGTTGCCGACATTCGCACTTCAACTGGCATCATACGGAGGGCCTTCAATAGAACATGTCCGCTGCCAGTAACCACGGATTTCGTTTGAAAGCTTGGAGCTTCCAAAGCCCGGGGGCATGTTAAAGCGCCTACGCATTATTTCACAGCAGCGTCAATCGTACGTTATAGTTCGCTACGCGGTAGCATTAGATTAAGTTCGGCCTAACATAGTTATAGATTTGTATAGACTCTTTTTTATAAAATGTACCTGCTGTATACGATTTGGATAATCCTTCACTCTGCTTTTGTAAGCTGCAAAGATTACACGTCATCCAAAGTTTCCAAGATCGTTTTATTTCTCGAAGTCCAGTGAATCCCGCACAGAGAATTAATACTGGCAATCTGGTATTACGGGTGTCCATGGGCGGTGGTACGCTTACCATCTGGCAATCCATCTTTTGGTATTTTCGTTTAAATTAAACTATTTGTTTTGGAAGGTAGTTTCTACTTGGAAATTTTCGTTACAAAATCACCAGCAAGTGACTCACAAATGCTAGGTTTCTAATGTTTTTCTTATTTTTAATATACCATAAATTATATTCAATTTCCAGCTTATTGGTCTTTAATATCATGGCGGATAACATAAACTTACCAAGCACACAATATATTAAATGATTAATAGTACCTATGAAATATGTCTAACAATATTTAACGTCCGTAATTATATTGAAATCTAATTAAGGCTAATAATTGCAATAATAAGTCACGACGATGTACTACTTACGTTTGTTACCTCTATTATATCGAATAAAAGGTTAATGGAAACACTGGTATCAGTATATATCTAACTCGTAGATTAATTACTTAAACCGATGTGTGGAATATTAACTGGTAAATTATTGTAATTAAATAGTTAACTACTTCGTTACTATGCCAAATGTCAAATGATTTATGTTTTCGTTGGTTTTGTAAAAAACTCATAATCAAAGTATATTTTTAAAAGCTAGATAGTGCTGGTGAAGGGAAGGAACATCCGGAAAATCTCAGAGGTTTAGCAGCCTTTTTGCTAACGCGGTGGCAAGTTTATTGAAGGCTATGTTCTGCGCTAGTAAAGGCAGTCAGTACACTGTTATGCGAGATACTTCTGTAGGGGTTTGGAATATACTGTGGTAATCTATAACCACTACAGTGTCTTCGACTTTACTCAGCAACAGCGGCCGGTCTACTCTTGGATCAACCAGATGGTGAGAATGCTCTGATCCTCTTCAGTCATTCCTCCAATAAGTCTCACTGACAGTACTGTGGCGTACTTAATCTCAACTTTCGCTAGTTTTCAGTAAGAAAATGTAAAAGTTACACGAGAGCGATTCTACTCCTCTCCAAAATAAGAGCTTTATTATATATAAGCCAGATATTATTAAGTGTGCAAAGTACTCGTAGATATATATATATCATAATAAATGAATTCTTGCAGTGTAAAGCGCAGTTACAATATATGTCTGTTCACAGAAAACCTACCACCAAACCATGATTCCAATTATGTCTCAGGAAAATTATTCCTCCTAAATATTTTGGAGTTTCGTAAATTATCGTGACACCTTTTCATAAAACGTGAGTGACGTATATATATATATATATATATATATATATATATATATATATATATATATATAGTCTTATATGTATTTAAACTAGAAGAGAAAAGTTAAATTAACCAAAGCATTTTGTAACGGAATCCTATGGACCCCAGGCTGATTAAAATTTTAGTTTTCTTACTAACTGGGTCTAAAATATCAATTTCAGCCTGGCCCCGCCAAGTAATTTGTGGCCAGGGTTCCCGCGCCCCTACGCCCGCGCAGGAACTATGGAATTCGTCCCTTCCTCTATATTCCTCTACTGACAGCATTTACCAAACGTAAACGCTTATAATTGAATGAAAGTGGTCATCAAAATACTAAAGACAGCGATACATTAGTATTGGTTTGTCATCACAAAATCACTCTCCATATATTCATGCTTCACATATTGGTACTTGAGTACAAGGCAGCGTATCTCAGAGACGGCAGCTCCAGGGAGACGGAGAACATGATCCAGGTATATTAGTCATATAGTATTATCGGCGCCGAGTATTTCAGCGATATCCAGTGTATAGTATTGAACGTACAGTAACAGTCTCAGAACTGATGTCACAAAACGCCTCCTTGCCGCAAGTCACAACATTGAAGCCCATACAAACATAGTCAATTAAAGCGTATTAAGCCATCGCGCATAGTTTGCGGGGAAGCTCTCGTTACAATCGCCGCTAGGTTAGCCGCATTAGGTCTTACTGCTACCGCGTGACCGACAGGTGGCTCTTCTTTCGCTCTTTAAAACCTTGTCAGCTGCTATGTACTGGCCTGTACGCAGGTTTAGACAGCGATTGTGAAAGTCCTGCATTCTACCACCTGATCGCGAATACGGAGACTCCCATCATACATCGCTCGTCTTTACATCCATCATCAACAAGGTACGAACCACTACTAATGGTACACGCGGTTATTAATAATATAACTATGTACAATATCTCATAGAGAACTTTATATTTTAGTCAGCCTGGTATATATATATATGGTGTGATATAGACATAGATACACAACAGAGTTATTAATGTTATACAGAGATTAATGTTATACAGTTCATGCAATAAATTACAGTAAAGTGAATAACAGACACTCACCGGACTATTAGCTGCGTCACTGCCAAACTTACCCCTTGCCCTGTGCTGATCACCTTCTCTTGAAGCCGCTCGCCTTGTTCTTCGATATCACTAAGCACTAATTATCGACCAACACCGGACCTCTTACGCGCTAGGCCAGGTCCGATCTCTCTCGCGCCATAAGACCAACTGTCTGAAACACCACGCTAGAGCGTTCCCGTGAACTGCCCTCTTCCGCGTCCTAAGACTGACTGTCCGAGATCCACCCGGTTCCGCGTCCCAACATTGACTGACTCGTACTACCACGCCGCGCTTTCCTGGGACCCGACTCGCTCTGCCTCTTAAGCCCGACTGTCCAGTCAAACACAACTAACGCAACGCCTCTCGAACCCTTACTACCTGATAAGGCCCGTTTCTTATCGTTGATCCCCTTTTTTTATGATCCTCAACTATACCGCATGTGAACACTACAGTGCCAATATTTTCTCATATTTCATGGCTATTTCTTTACTCATATGCCTGTCACATCATTCTTATAAATTTGTCAACCTCTTAGAATTTATGAGTTTACTAATTGCATAACGTTGGCGCCATCGTAGCGATAAGACAAACACATGTGGAAACAAGTATACGACCTAAGGACTATATATTATTATTTAATTTGGTGTAGCCAGCAACACCATTACATTCCCCCCTCTGAAAATCAGACGCGTAGACTAAGTCATAGCGTATGAGCTTTCACTACAGATACAATAGCATATGTATAAGAGTACGCCAGTTAAAACTGCATCTTGTTTTCTACCATTTAACTGCTGGCAAATATCATACAACTTCCAATAAATATCCATTGCTTCATACCACTTATCCTAACTTATAGTTGATTGATAATAATAACCCTACTATACCTTTGCTACATTACACTAACTAACTATACTCCGCCCGTCCCTATACTATGACAACATTGACACTTATAGGAATCTAATTGCAATTGTTGCATCAACCTCGTTTACCATCTAAAGTTTATGAGAAATAATTGAAAAGCTTATTCTAATCCGTCTATGTACTACTTGTCCTACCAGACCAAAATTTCATATTAGAACTAGCGCACATAACCAAGATCACCAGGTACCAGTAACCTATGTCTTCCAATAAGCCAAATGGCGAATTAGCAATAAATTCTCAAAATAGTAGTACAATCTATAAGACATCCTATCCATGCTTAGAATGGAAGTGTACATACCAGATGTCTTCTTGATAAACGGGCAGCGTGGTATGTCGAGGTACCTGATTCGCCATTCTCACTCGTGGAAATCGGGCTCAGTAGTAGGTGTATAAAGCGTCTGGTAGCAGTGGCTGAAATAGTTCGCACACACTCGTATAAGACACTAGTCTTATCAAATTTGCCAGACAAGTAGTTGAAATAGTTTTATATAATGAGCTAAATAGTCTTAAACAATAGTATAGTGCAGCAGTCGTTTTCCCCAGTCGATAGCTCGACAGTCCCTACAACTAAACAATTCTAAACTCGGTCCCACACTAGGAATTATTCCCATTTATCTAGAAATTGTACGCGTGGGAATCGAACCCACAACGTCCGGCGAGATGCCCGCTCCAATCAATTCTCCATTCGGATCATCGAGCATATCGACGTGATATCTGCTTCATTATTAAGGCTCTGATTTTAGTTAACGTAAATAACAATCACGATTATTACTCGTGTAGATGGATGCAGTTGCCAAATTTATTATGTCATAAAGAAAAATTCTATATAATGAACGACACACATAAGGGCCTATGTAACTTAAACCTTCGTTTAGTATTGTATATCTGAGAGTTCGGATCAGAGGGAGTCCACATGCTTGAAGGTACTCGATGTTCGCGTTTATAGTTAGTGAAGATAATGGAACTTAGCTCTGTGTAAGATGATCCGATGTGAGATATGTCCTTCGACGCATACTGCAGCTGTCTTGCACTTTACTGGAAAGCCGCTCCTTTGTAATCACTGCTCCACGGTCGGTACCCCACGTGCGGTAGATGACGTAGGATCCTGGAATTTTAAATGAAATGGCACGAGTATCAAACTTCCAAGATTAGTCATATAACATACGACTTCTATTTGTGTACTAAACCCGGATACAAACTAACAGATGATTGGACAATGTGATGCGGATCACCAAATTCAATGAATACTTTTCAGTACGGATGCGTAGTAAGTATTTTGCATGAGTCTAGCAACAAAATATTATTTTTATTTGGATTCCAGTACCAAGTTAGCTGTTTACGAATATCGCACGATAGGGCTAAACTATGCCTATGAGTCCAGTATGTATCAAGACGTTGTTAGCATGCTGCTTACACTACACACCTCTCGAATCTCATGAAAAATATGAACTCAATATCAAGCTCTAAGCAAACCTTGGGCTCGAACCTTGGTACATTGAGCGCTCTTAAAAGGTATGTGTACAATATACCAGGCATAACATATGCATACATCATTGCCACTGGCTATCACATTGTAACGCAGATGAATAAGTATTGTAAATACTCAGCTTAACTAAAATCTGAGATAGCCTGTAACTGTAACAGTTAAGTAAAATACTGATGCTTAGAATTAACACGTGTAGAATATCTATTTCATATGACGCACGGCGGGAATCGAACCCATACCAAAGACGGCGGAAATGACTTTCAAAAGCCATTCAGTTTTTCAAAACAATGCAGCACATGTGCAGTCATATCTTAACAAAGTAGCCGGTCTTGGCCCTTGGACAAAGCACATTAATAATACAAAAGAACTATGGCTCCGTTCACGATGGGAATCGAACCCATCCTAAAAACGGCGTAAATGACTTTCTAAAGCCATTCAGTTCCTTAAAACAATGCGCCACATGCGCAATCATATCTTAACAAAGTAGCCCATCCTGTCCTTTTCACGTGCGCGTTGGCGCGTTCGGACAAAGCACATCAATAATACAAAAGAACAATATTTCCTTTCTAGCTTTCTTTCCTTTAACTAATAAACATCTTAAATTTATTTCCCTTTTTGTTTTATCCCTTTTTTTTCACACGCTGGTATTTTGAAACAACAATAATGCCAGATGTCGGCTTATTGCATTGCCTTTCTAGTTTGGGAAACAATTTTAGAACAAAACATTTTAAAACAATGGTCACAAAACCCATCTCTGGACGCACATTATCGGAGAAATATTATTTCCTGCTATAATAACAACAATTAACAAAATATTTTCGTGTTCAACAATAGTGTGCATTCTTCTTATGTTTGGGAATCGAACCCAAAATATTTAAAATCACATTGTACGACTTCTATAAAGCCGACGCCGATCGTTAGGTACATGAGTATAATATCCGCCGACTTTCACCAATGCTCAGGAATCGAACCTAGAGCTTTTATAAGGTATACCAAAATACTGCAGTGGGCTAATATTACCCTAATCTACTTGCTAACACGTTAGGAAACAAAATTTACTGATATATGACCTCAGAATAATCCTTTTCTCAATTAAAGCTCGCGTACACTTCATCAATAAAAAACCCATATGCATTCTGTAAGAATCTCAACTCAACCAATGTAATAAACCAATAGATGCTTGTCCAAAGAACACGTATGCATAAGATAGATATTATTACTAGATTTCGTAATTTAATACGTTTGTTGACACCATTTTGAAATATCGCAGCAACAGGAATCGAACCCGCTATTTCGGTAAGTTTGTTGAAAACATTTTTATAATATCGTAGCAACAGGAGTCGAACCCGCTATTTCAGTAAGTTTGTTGAAATAAATTCCTGTCCCGCAACTCCAACAAAATATTATACATTATGTATCCCTAAATAATTCCCTCTTATTATATACAGTTATCGAACACGCTATTAATAATACGGCGACTAGTTTGTTGACGTTGCACATCAATATAGTTATCGTCACAGACATTACTCAGGAGTCTAACCTGATTTAACTACACCGAGGTGTTTCACGGAATATTCTGGTGTGCATTATACATTAATCTCAAGCCATGTTAATGGCCTACACCAGATATCCTATAAATATAATCTATATAATATAAAATCCTTTTCTTTCCTTATCCAAAATTAGTTCTAACCATCGCTAGTCTGCATCACGAATCGGACTCAAACAGCGAACCTGATACGCAAGTGCTTGTAACCAATAATATGCTTACTATTGAGAGTCGAACTCGATATATTCAAACGTTAAGCATTTTCTGTAGCCAATAATATAACCACTGTCGAGACTCGAACTCGACATACAGTATAAATGACACGCATGAGCTTTATGTATAGCGGTTCAACATATGTAGTCAGTTATATGTTTACTTTCAAGATACAGCGATATTATAAGAGGAACCATAGTGCCATAAAAATAAATAACACATGGGAAAGTGTGGCACTTAGGCGCAATATCGCCCCCCTCGGACTATTAAATATTGAGATAATTGCCGTGACTTAAATATTATTTCGTCTTTCTGAAATGAATATGATCGTCTATCGATTAATGAATAACAAGTTGTGCCTAATTAGATCGATATTTTCCTACGTTATGTATTGTTATTTCTCTACGTTGTGTTTGTATTTTTCTACGTTGTGTTTGTGTAGTAACTTTTAAGTTCTTCCTCGTTGTACTAAAGTGAATCAGTACATTTTATGACGAGGATCCTGGTCACGGCACCAAATGTAACGGAATCCTATGGACCCCAGGCTGATTAAAATTTTAGTTTTCTTACTAACTGGGTCTAAAATATCAATTTCAGCCTGGCCCCGCCAAGTAATTTGTGGCCAGGGTTCCCGCGCCCCTACGCCCGCGCAGGAACTATGGAATTCGTCCCTTCCTCTATATTCCTCTACTGACAGCATTTACCAAACGTAAACGCTTATAATTGAATGAAAGTGGTCATCAAAATACTAAAGACAGCGATACATTAGTATTGGTTTGTCATCACAAAATCACTCTCCATATATTCATGCTTCACATATTGGTACTTGAGTACAAGGCAGCGTATCTCAGAGACGGCAGCTCCAGGGAGACGGAGAACATGATCCAGGTATATTAGTCATATAGTATTATCGGCGCCGAGTATTTCAGCGATATCCAGTGTATAGTATTGAACGTACAGTAACAGTCTCAGAACTGATGTCACAAAACGCCTCCTTGCCGCAAGTCACAACATTGAAGCCCATACAAACATAGTCAATTAAAGCGTATTAAGCCATCGCGCATAGTTTGCGGGGAAGCTCTCGTTACAATCGCCGCTAGGTTAGCCGCATTAGGTCTTACTGCTACCGCGTGACCGACAGGTGGCTCTTCTTTCGCTCTTTAAAACCTTGTCAGCTGCTATGTACTGGCCTGTACGCAGGTTTAGACAGCGATTGTGAAAGTCCTGCATTCTACCACCTGATCGCGAATACGGAGACTCCCATCATACATCGCTCGTCTTTACATCCATCATCAACAAGGTACGAACCACTACTAATGGTACACGCGGTTATTAATAATATAACTATGTACAATATCTCATAGAGAACTTTATATTTTAGTCAGCCTGGTATATATATATATGGTGTGATATAGACATAGATACACAACAGAGTTATTAATGTTATACAGAGATTAATGTTATACAGTTCATGCAATAAATTACAGTAAAGTGAATAACAGACACTCACCGGACTATTAGCTGCGTCACTGCCAAACTTACCCCTTGCCCTGTGCTGATCACCTTCTCTTGAAGCCGCTCGCCTTGTTCTTCGATATCACTAAGCACTAATTATCGACCAACACCGGACCTCTTACGCGCTAGGCCAGGTCCGATCTCTCTCGCGCCATAAGACCAACTGTCTGAAACACCACGCTAGAGCGTTCCCGTGAACTGCCCTCTTCCGCGTCCTAAGACTGACTGTCCGAGATCCACCCGGTTCCGCGTCCCAACATTGACTGACTCGTACTACCACGCCGCGCTTTCCTGGGACCCGACTCGCTCTGCCTCTTAAGCCCGACTGTCCAGTCAAACACAACTAACGCAACGCCTCTCGAACCCTTACTACCTGATAAGGCCCGTTTCTTATCGTTGATCCCCTTTTTTTATGATCCTCAACTATACCGCATGTGAACACTACAGTGCCAATATTTTCTCATATTTCATGGCTATTTCTTTACTCATATGCCTGTCACATCATTCTTATAAATTTGTCAACCTCTTAGAATTTATGAGTTTACTAATTGCATAACGTTGGCGCCATCGTAGCGATAAGACAAACACATGTGGAAACAAGTATACGACCTAAGGACTATATATTATTATTTAATTTGGTGTAGCCAGCAACACCATTACAATTTATTACACGCGGTGTTTGATCACTTAGCTAGTCCGCCATATTTGTACCACATTTACCAACAAGCCTAAAATGTTTACAATACTGCAGCCACATTTATGCAATAAAAGTAATTGAAATTCATCGTTTACGGGGTTTCGATGGATGTGTGAAATTTAATGTTTCATGAAATGTTGTTATTTAATTGTACTTTGGTATGTTTTAATCGTTCACGCAGACACCGAAAGTTATTCGACGTATTGAACGCAATCGGATGAAATTAATGTTAAATATAAATTAATATGTTTGATTGGACCCAATGGACTGATACCGCGATAGCTGTCAAATTGATTATTGCTAATTTATTACGGAGAAATTTAAATCATGGAATTGCTTTTGGGATTGTTTTTGTAAATTATGAATGTCATAATTATTTTAGCGTTTTAACGATTGCGTTCAAAGACCAAATATCTTCTTTTCACAATATTCACTGTTCTAATCTTACAAGCCTTGACAGAAATTTAGCTTTTTACAGAGTGACTGCCGTATGACCACCGTAACTTAAAGTGTTAGCTTTATTCGATGGCTTGGATTAGTGAAGGATATTTGAAGATACTGACTAGTTGTACTGACTATAAAAAGTCTTTATGAGTGTCGGCACTAATGGCTTAACGTGTTCTTTGAGGCGGAGTGCAAGCGTTGCGTGGTACACGCCGTTGCAGGTTGAGTCAAACCCAATACTCTTTGCGTTGTAGTCTGTTGGTATCTTCACTAGGATATTGCCACTACTTAATCATTGTGAAGTACCATGATCCACAAAAGTTCAACAGCTACGTACAGCTAAGGGACGATTGGTATAGGGTTTGATGTCAGCGGAAGATAGTTTTGGCTTCAAATATTTTCATTCATACTCTTACGGCACACACTGAATAAAATGGGTGGGTAACACTTTATATTCTTATTCCGTTCCGCTTTATTACACACGCACAAAAAATATTCATGATGCACTCAATATTTTAAGGTTGTAATTTGCTTGATGTAATTTTATTTAAAAGACTTGATGAACATTTAATTAACACGAGCCTGTACGTCATATGAAAGCAAACACAAAGCGGGTTAAATGAATTGAGATATCGTTACCGAAAAGTTGAAAAAAGATCTGCATTTTGAACGTGATGTCAACATGGTGGACGTCACTCACGTTTTATGAAAAGGTGTCACGATAATTTACGAAACTCCAAAATATTTAGGAGGAATAATTTTCCTGAGACATAATTGGAATCATGGTTTGGTGGTAGGTTTTCTGTGAACAGACATATATTGTAACTGCGCTTTACACTGCAAGAATTCATATATTATGATATATATATATCTACGAGTACTTTGCACACTTAATAATATCTGGCTTATATATAATAAAGCTCTTATTTTGGAGAGGAGTAGAATCGCTCTCGTGTAACTTTTACATTTTCTTAATGAAAACTAGCGAAAGTTGAGATCAAGTACGCCACAGTACTGTCGGTGAGACTTATTGGAGGAATGACTGAAGAGGATCAGAGCATTCGCACCATCTGGTTGATCCAAGAGTTGACGAAGACACTGTAGTGGTTATAGATTACCACAGTATATTCCAAACCCCTATAGAAGTATCTCGCATAACAGTGTACTGACTGCCTTTACTAGCGCAGAACATAGCCTTCAATAAACTTGCCACCGCGTTAGCAAAAAGACTGCTAAACCTCTGAGATTTTCCGGATGTTCCTTCCCAGGGAAGCCAAGTAGGATACACCAGCACTATCTAGCTTTTAAAAATATACTTTGATTATGATTTTTTTACAAAACCAACGAAAACATAAATCATTTGACATTTGGCATAGTAATGAAGTAGTTAACTATTTAATTACAATAATTTACCAGTTAATATTCCACACATCGGTTTAAGTAATTAATCTACGAGTTAGATATACAGGGTGGCGCTACCATAGGGGCACTTTTTAAACAGAGGCATAGCGTACAACATTCTGAAGCCTTGTACCAAAAATCAATTAAATCGGTGCAGTAGTTTAGCCACAATATCGATTTTAAGTTCAGCAATTTTTGCACATGCTTTGAATTCCACACAGCTGATACAAAACGGTCAACGACCCTACATTGTGCGAGCCGACTCGCTACAACGCGACGCCTTGACGTCATCCGAAGTTAGGCTCAGCGCAGATAAAATGGAGCGCAGTGGAGAGGATTTTATTAACGCACTTGAAAATAAACTTTATTGTTTTTACAATAAAGTGCATAAATGAACCTGACAAAAAACATTCGCGCGTCCTCGAAGATACGCGGGAATCCTCGCGCGGCGTCGAGTCGGCGCCCGCGTTGTAGCGAGTCGCAGCGCGCAATGTAGGGTCGTTGACCGTTTTGTATCAGCTCTGTGGAATTCAAAGCAAGTGCAAACATTGCGGAACTTAAAATCGATATTGTGGCCAAACTACTGCACCGATTTAATTGATTTTTGGTACAAGGCTTCAGAATGTTGTACGCTATGCCTCTGTTTAAAAAGTGCCCCTATGGTAGCGCCACCCTGTATACTGATACCAGTGTTTCCATTAACCTTTTATCCGATATAATAGAGGTAACAAACGTAAGTAGTACATCGTCGTGACTTATTATTGCAATTATTAGCCTTAATTAGATTTCAATATAATTACGGACGTTAAATATTGTTAGACATATTTCATAGGTACTATTAATCATTTAATATATTGTGTGCTTGGTAAGTTTATGTTATCCGCCATGATATTAAAGACCAATAAGCTGGAAATTGAATATAATTTATAGTATATTAAAAATAAGAAAAACATTAGAAACCTAGCATTTGTGAGTCACTTGCTGGTGATTTTGTAACGAAAATTTCCAAGTAGAAACTACCTTCCAAAACAAATAGTTTAATTTAAACGAAAATACCAAAAGATGGATTGCCAGATGGTAAGCGTACCACCGCCCATGGACACCCGTAATACCAGATTGCCAGTATTAATTCTCTGTGCGGGATTCACTGGACTTCGAGAAATAAAACGATCTTGGAAACTTTGGATGACGTGTAATCTTTGCAGCTTACAAAAGCAGAGTGAAGGATTATCCAAATCGTATACAGCAGGTACATTTTATAAAAAAGAGTCTATACAAATCTATAACTATGTTAGGCCGAACTTAATCTAATGCTACCGCGTAGCGAACTATAACGTACGATTGACGCTGCTGTGAAATAATGCGTAGGCGCTTTAACATGCCCCCGGGCTTTGGAAGCTCCAAGCTTTCAAACGAAATCCATGGTTACTGGCAGCGGACATATTCTATTGAAGGCCCTCCGTATGATGCCAGTTGAAGTGCGAATGTCGGCAACTCTAACGATTCCAACCGACCCTGGGTGCACAGCTACAATTCTCCCCAATTTCCATTTGAGGGGTGGCAGGTGGTCCTCCTTGATGACCACTAAGGAATTCAGCTTCAACCCATCTTGGGATGTGTGCCACTTAGTTCGTTGTTGCAACTCAGCAACAAACTCCTTACTCCAACGTGCCCAAAAATGTTGACGGAGTTGCTCAATCCGTTGAAAACGTGATACATGAGTTGTGGAGCAGTCCTGGTAACTTGGTTGTGGAAGGGCAGTAAGAGGTCGTCCAACCAAAAAGTGTCCCGGCGTTAGCGGAGTATAATCGTCGGGGTCCGAAGAAAGCGGCGTTAACGGACGTGAATTCAAAACCGCCTCAATTTGGATCAGTACGGTATTCAATTCCTCAAATGTAAGGTTACAATGTCCCAACACTCGTTGAAGATGGAATTTTGTCGACTTCATACCCGCTTCCCATAGTCCGCCGAAATGAGGAGTATACGCGGGAATAAAATGAAAATTAACTCCATGATTAGCAATATCCTCGCTTATTGAATTGCTCTGTGATTTTAAAAACTTTGACAGGTCGTTGTACGCACCAACAAATGAGGTACCGTTGTCCGAATATATGTTGACAGGTTTACCTCTGCGTGAAATAAATCTATAGAGTGCCAGTAAATATTTGTTGCTAGTCAAGTCACCTACCAGCTCTAGATGGATAGCTTTGGTGGTGAAGCATATAAAAATCGCGATATAAACTGTTACGAGCCTACATCCACGTCCTTGACGTGGATGTAGGCTCGTAAAACACAAAGTATAGGGCCGGCATAATCCACGCCTGTGCTGTCGAATGGGTAGCCACCTGGAACAAGTCGCTGGTGGGGTAGATTCCCCATCAACGGCGTAATAGTTTTGCCCTTCATACGATGACAACGTACACACTGATGGTAGCACGCTTTAGCTAAGCGACGACCACCGATAGGCCAATATGATTCTCTAATCGTAGCCAACAATAATTGTGGACCTGCATGCATTAACCTTTTATGTTCATAATGAAACAATAACTTCGTAAAATCATGAGTGGACTGTAAAATAATGGGATGTTTCTTACTGAACGAAAAGTCCGAATTATCGAGGCGTCCCCCAACACGCATTATATTAACATGATCTAAATAAACATTGAACTTAACGAGGGAGCTCTTCTTCGGTAATTTCTGTTTATTGACGAGTAACTTATACTCTGGAAACGAGTCCCGTTGACTATAAATAATTATTAAAGTTAATGCGCATTGTAACTCATCCTTTGTAAGAAATTTACTATTACAAGGTTTCTTTCGACAAGCTTTGATAAAACGCAAAACATATGCTACTGAGCGCACGAGCCTAAGATAATTTGAAAACCTTTTAAAATCTATTAATTTATCTTTGCTATTATCATTTGTAACGGCGCTCAATGAAATGTGTGGTCGTGTTTCGGGCAAAGATTCTAATGCTAAACCTTTCAGTTTCAATTGAGACGGCCAACTGGACTGCTCATTGTGTAAGAACTTGGGTCCAGACCACCACAAAGCTCGTGGCGTGGATATCAGAACCCTTGCAGGGTTCTGATATCCACGCCACGAGATATCAGATCTGCTGGGTTCAGATCGGTTGGTACGTGTTGCCATGTGCAGTGACTCGTCTTATCTAATATCTTAGCTACACGATTACGCACAAACGGTTGTAGTTTTGAGGGCAACATTTGAAACCAAGCCAATACGATGGTTGAGTCAGTCCAACAATAAACATGATTTATGTTTATTCGAAAGGCTTGTGAAACTTTTTCATAAATACGCGCACCTACCAAGGCACCACATAACTCTAACCGAGGTATTGTAGTAGGCTTAATTGGGGCCACGCGACTTTTAGCCATCAGTAACCTGACCATACATTTATTAGTATCGCTGATGCTACGAACATATACACACGCACCATAGGCGCGCTCAGACGCATCTGTAAACACATGTAATTCAAGTGACCTATACGCATTACAAACTACAATACGTGGAATACTTAAATCATTTACGAGAGGGAAAGATTTTACAATATTATGCCAAGTATTTTTAAGTTCTGGGTTTAGCGGCTCATCCCATGAAAGCTTGTCCAACCATATGCTTTGTAACAACATTTTCATGGTGATGATGAAAGGAGAAAGAAGCCCTAAAGGATCAAAAATGCGTGCAATCGTTGAAAGTAGATCCCGTTTCGTATTATTAAGAGAAGGTACCGAGTTTACTATAAAACCTAACTCATCAGTATTTGCGAACCAGTTTAAACCAAATAACTTATTTGACACGCTAGTGCCCATACTTAGGTCTAATAATGGCTGATTGGACTCAGTTAATAGTAGCGGTTCATTAGATCTCCATTTTCTTAACGTCATACCAGCAGATGCCAGGGCATTTGTGACTTGAGTGCGTATAAACTCAACCTCACTCAAAACATCCCCACCAGTCAACAAATCATCGACGTAAAAATCATGTTGGATGATTTCAGCTACCCTTTCATGCTTACAATCAAGACCTATTTGTTTGAGACACCGAGTAGCAAGAAATGGCGCGCTTGCCGTGCCATAGGTTACCGTGTTTAATGTATAGGTCTTAATAGGGTCGTCTATATTGCTACGCCAAACTATTTGTTGCAAGTGCCTGTCAGATGGATGGATGGCTATCATTCTATACATCTTCTCAACGTCGGCCGACAGGACATATTTGTGATGTCGAAATCGAAGAAGTATTGACAACAAGTCATCCTGAACGGTAGGACCCACCATCTGTATGTCATTCAAGGAAACACCTGATGACGAAGGGCTGCTTGCATTAAATACGACACGTAGTTTAGTAGTCGTACTACTCTCGCGTAATATGCCGTGGTGAGGTATAAAATAGTCATTACGATTATCCTTTAAACTTGCTACTTTATTTTCACTCATGTGGTCTAACTTTTCGTATTGTGACATAAAATCAAGATATAATTCGCTTAATTCTCGTTTGTACTTCAGCCTACGTTCTCATGAATGTAAACAATGCTTAGCCCTATTGTACGAATTTCCTAAAACATCAGGACTTTGTTTAAGCGGTATACGAACACAGAACCTACCATCGCGTAGGCGAGTGGTATTTTTAATAAAATGTTCCTCACACAACTTTTCCTCTGGCATATAAATAGACGCTTCAGAGTTTATTTCCTCTAAATCCCAAAAAGTCTTTAAGTCGGCTCGTAGTTTCTCAATATTGCCACTAACCTGAGTAAAATTGCATCTAATGTCCTTTGACATTTTGGTACAATGAGAGGTAATGGACCCGGAAACTATCCACCCTAACTTAGTCTCACATAAAACTGGCATATTAACGCCTAACTTTATTTGTTGTGATCCTAACAGATCCCAAAACAGGTCAGCACCGATTAAAATATTAATATCTGCGGGCTCATAAAACGTAGGATCAGCTAAACAGAGGTGAGAAGGCATCTTAAGAGCAGAAATATCTATTTTTCGACATGGCACATCACTGGTTATAAATGGCAAAACAAAACAACAAAGCTTAACTTCATAGCTATTATTGAGTGACGTCACTTTTACCTGACAAGTTTTGCCTACGCGAGAAATCACGTTATTTATGCCTAATATCGAACCGTCAACATTACTTGTTAATAAATTTAACTGCGTACACAAACGCTCGGTTATAAACGAAGATGTGCTGCCGCTATCCAAAATAGCACGAGCAACATGCTCACGACCCAAATAATTGTATAACTTAACTAATGCAGTTGACAATAATACGTCGCTAAAAGTTTTACAAGAACGAGCGACGCTTGCGGCCAGAGCAACATTACCTGTCTCACTAGAAGCGGACGGTAAACATATCGGTGGAGAGGGGCTATCAGATGATGCGTTGTTATACGTATGTTTATTACGCGCATTGACATTAACACTCCTAGGCTCCGATGAATGAATTAATGCGTGATGTTTACGCTTCACGTTTTGCAACCTGATTTTTTTTTTTTTTTACCACATTCACACAACACCATCTAGTCCCAAACTAAGCAGAGCTTGTACTATGGGTACTAGACAATGGATAAACATACATATATACTTTTTTTTTGTAAATACATACATATTATACATAGAAACACCCAGACCAAGACAAACATCCATGTTCACGCACACAAATGTTTGACTTGAGCGGGAATCGAACCCGCGACCTTCGGCGTGGCAGTCGCTTACACTCCCGCTGCGCCAACCGGTCGTCAAGATTTTCTACAATGATTGGCAAAATGACCCGTATGTAAACAGTTGTAGCAAACTTTATAATTAGGCAATATTTTAAGACGCTCATCAATACTCATAGCGAGAAATTGAGGACAATTATTCAGTGTATGATCCTCTTTACACTTAGGACAAACCTTTAAAGTCAATGCTGTGTTTAAATTGTTAGAACCTTGCATCGTGACCATAGATTTTATCTTTGGACGCAAATTAGATAAGGTGTGAGACGGATTATTATTGCGTGACAATTCTAAAGTTTCGACAAAGTCGGCACGGTTACGCATAAATTGAATGAAGGCATCAAAAGTAATCGCGTTATCTTTATCTACCCGGCTTTTATATTCCTCCCATTCACGATATGTTTTGTTATCTAATTTACGAGTGACCATGTAAATTAATAGTGTATCCCAATGCTTAATTGGTTCGCCTAAAGTTTCTAAAGCTCGCAAATTCTTATTTAATGAATCTATCAAACCTTTGAGGGATACTGAAGATTCCTTTGTCAGTACGTCTAAATTAAATAAAGCTGATACGTGATTCTGAATGAGCAATCTTTTGTTATCAAATCGTTCGCATAATATCTTCCAAGCTACTGCGTAGTTGTCAGCAGAAAACTCAGTTGACTGGATTACCACAGCCGCGGACCCCTCCAGTGACAAACGCAAATAGTGGAACTTATTAATGTTGTCTAGTTCATCATTAGAATGAACGAGGCTCGCAAAAGAATCGCGAAACTCTAACCAATCACTGTAAGAACCGTTAAATTTAGGTAACTCTATAGTAGGTAACTTAACTGGCTTGTATTTACTGGCACGCTTACTATTATCGCTATTAATTGATGGACTTACTTGATTATATTTACCTAATAGATGTTGTGCCCTAGATAAGGATTTGTAATATAAAGATTCAAAATCTGAACGCTCAGTATACTGCAATTTAATATCTTCAACAATACATTCGAGACGCAGTTGAACCTCATCATATTGGTCGTACAAACACTCAATCTTGCCTATGCGCAGCTGCAATTCAGTGACATCACAGTTCGTCAAGGAGCTTTCATCAAGCGAGTCCAAATAATTAATAAATGCAGTTAATCTGCCTTTATAACTGCCTCGCCTCTTTACTAACTCCTTTTCCTCGGACATTATGGGTAACGAGTGCTGTCGACCTGGAATTTATACAAAATAAAGTTAATTTTAGGTAACAAAAGCTCAAATTGCGCCGGTACAGGGTGTGGTTTAAATTTAGTTTCTTACTAGGTACCTACCCACGCATACAAGAAAATAACTACGAAATATAATTTCTAGATATATAAATCTACAAATAATTACACAAATATTAGAAAAGCTGCTAAATCCGTTTTTAATTATGTAAATACAATTAATAATAGCCAAATAACTTTGCACAGAAAAGTAGAAAACTTTTCTATAAGTGACAACCTACCTACTTAACAAATTAATGGTTGCAAAAAACACAATAATACAATATTTTAACAAAATTACACAATAAGTACGCTAATCTGGTTATAATTAACGATAATGAGCAATAAATAATATATCGTAATAAACCTAACACTCAAAATTGTGATACATGAGCTAACTAGGTAGTTAGGTACCTACCGCTGCATGAAAATTAATGTGAATAGTTGCCGTTAAATTGACGAAATAGTTAAATGTAGCAGTAATACTACTTATCAAATGATATTAACTAATTTACAGTCTAATATAAAGTATGTTCTTTATTACGGACAACTAGCACTATGCAACGTTTGCCTAAATGAACACAATAAATTAACAATAATCCACTAACCTTATAATTATTCCCTTGATTATGGATAAATATTACCTCATCGAGTGTTGGGTACCGATTTAAACCAATTAACGGCGTACTTGATCCAAATATACGAATATCCAAGCCTGTTCAAAGTCCAATAATTTGGTGACGAATCCTCTCAAAACTCGTAGATAATTTTAATGCGATCAGCTGATTCCTCATCCGCTCGTAATGGACCATATGTGCGGGATTCACTGGACTTCGAGAAATAAAACGATCTTGGAAACTTTGGATGACGTGTAATCTTTGCAGCTTACAAAAGCAGAGTGAAGGATTATCCAAATCGTATACAGCAGGTACATTTTATAAAAAAGAGTCTATACAAATCTATAACTATGTTAGGCCGAACTTAATCTAATGCTACCGCGTAAGGAACTATAACGTACGATTGACGCTGCTGTGAAATAATGCGTAGGCGCTTTAACATTCTCTATAAATTAGTTTAATCCTCTAAACGTTGGTTATTTACAATTTAAACTTTAATGACTTTTGACCACAAATTAAAACGTCGCCGCAAATAAACGCAAACAACTAACGATGGACTTCAATTAATAGTAAATTAAATTGTACATCCCAAGTGACCGTTTAGGGTATAACTTATCACGAAACTGGCTAATTAAACTTGGCTACACAAATGTTTGGAAGTTTGTCGAAAGTGCGTTTGACACGAACCCTCGGGTTCCCAATCTTGGGTGCTTACTTTATAATTAGGGAATTCTGTGCGTTTGACATGCAGCTTTGCTTCTAACCAATTTTTGTTGGGCGTCTTGATTAATATTGTTTGGGTATGTAATTTATGTAAGGCTGTTTGTAGAAGGGTCGAATATTCGAATTTCTTGTCATGGTTGTTGTTCACCAGTGACGACGTCGTCATTAATTTATTGTAAATCTTTCTATTCTGTACTTCTGATTTACAAGTCGAGCTTTAAACAACGCGCGTTTGAGCACACAAAAGTCGGAAAGGCGTCCTTTCTGACTTATCAAAATGGTTGGTAACAGTAAGTTTTGGGTAGATATGACGCAAAATACAATTTTATTAAAACGGCTCTTAGTCGCGACAGCCATGGTCGCGGCTGGACTCCTGCCCCGACCGTGGCTGTTGTAAGACGGCCGAAACTACGGTAAAACAGAGGTATTTATACCTTAAATTATTTCATTATCGCGAATAAGACCCGTTTAAAAAAAATTTATCATCAAACAAATCGCGAAAGTTTAAAATCGATTATGTCGCAAAAAATTTATAATAATATAAAAATATAATTAAAAATAAATTCTCTATACTAATCAAATATATTCCTTGATATGCAATGTTCGGTCGCTGAATTAATTTACTTTGAGTATTTAACTAGTATGCGAATTGTAACGTAATACAACACATATTGCGTTATAATATCTCGCTGGCGCTTAACGCCAGCTTAGCCGTTCGCAATACTACCAAATATGGTCATGTTCACTAGCCAAAGGCAGTTGTGAGTCATAGGCCTATATCTATATAAGATGGGTGCGCGATCTAAGTCGATCACTTGCCCTACACACCGTCTCGCTGATGCTTGTAGTGACTATTACTACTATTATTAAAATCCTACTTCTCTGTCTACTGTCCCGCTGGGGGTAAGCATATTCTAGTTGTCTGTGTGCCTATACGTTCTGTCTGTAGTATCTGTGTCTCCTAAGCATAACAGCCGATCTAGGGACCGCCTGTTCCTGACCGGTTGTTGTGTATTCTCTATGCTGTTTCCAGTTCTTCCTACGGGCTACGTTCTTCCTACGGGCTACGTCCTTCCTACGGGCTCACTGCACCTGTCCTCTCTACGGGCTACAAGCCACGAGCTGCTGGCGCCGTGCCGCTACTAGCCAGCTGCCACCCAAGCCTCCGTTCCTGCCTTCGAGCTCCTACAGCCAGGCCACGGACGCCTGAGCCAGACCGCTCGGCCCACATCGGCTGCACCGCCTGAGACCCCGCTCAGCCTGAACCTCGACCACAGAGCTGCCTGCGTAGCGCACCTTGGCCAGCTCATCGGCGACCCTACGAGCAGCTACCCTGCGAGCGTTGGAGAGCAGCAGGAGTCTACACTCCAGCCCTCAGGCCAGTGCTTACCTAGTTCGGTCATACTGTATGTAAGCGGAAGTGAGACATAATAAAGAACCTGTTCAGCCTAGCAGTGTTTCTCTTGAACCCTGACATCCTACCTGAGATCCTCCGTCTCAGAATGTTATTTAAATAACATCAGTACTACAAATTGTATCAATTGGCTAATTAACAGCCAATGTAATAGTTAGTAAACATAATTATGATTGTTTTTATTTTGTAGTTTTACCTACTGTTTGCTGATAGCTATTTTAAGTCATAAAATTTGCAAACATATTTATTTGAAATGTATATAACTAAGCTTAAAATATTTTCTATTGAATACTAAGCAGAAAATAAATTACATAGACCTATTAACTAAAACTTAATTCCAATTTGAAATTCAAATCTAGAATATGAATTAAGACAAAGTTAGTTTCGTTAGCAAATATGAATAATAATTACCAACAAAGAAAATAGCATAATAACTATAAACATCAAAAAGGCAACATAAGCAATTTACTATTGCTGTTCGGCAAAATAAAAATGTTGACGCCGAAACGAGTAGGTAACACCAAAACTCGAAACACGGTGTCGCCAACAATATTAAAGAACGCTCAGATACGTTGTCCCATTACTGCGTGTCATGTCAATACTATCTTCAATCTCTCTCTCTCTTAAACTTAGACATTTGATGACAAAAGTGAACAAGGCTAAGGAAAGTTTTGTACTGCGGCGAAATTCTTAAGAAAGACCAATCGAAAAGTCCAACTGCAAACCCACCTCGTTAGAGGAATTCTTTGAGTTTCAAAGAACAGGAACGCGGGTTAGGATCGTTGTTAAAAACAGCAAGAGGAAAATTCAACTGCGTTATATTGCTGATGCAAAGCGGATTTAGAAGAATATTCCTGGTGCTATTACCGACTGTTTATTTCAAAGGGGAATGTGTCCGCAAGCTTTTGAACATTTGATGGTCTGGGATTTTACGTACGTGCTTGTGAAGTTCCTATTTAGGTATTTTATTTTGTATGCTTCAACTTTTGGATTATTTTATTTTTACTTTTAAATATGTAGAAAAGCTGTGACTGTATATAACATAAATTATGAGAGGGGCAATTTATACCATCAACTAAATATTAATAAAAAATTATAACACTGCACTGAGTGTAACTAATTAGTGTATTTGTCTTTTGTAGCCATCATTTTGCCGCCTTTGTTTGTTTGAGAATAAACCTGTATATATAAGTTTTACCTACGTTTGGTTTGGTGCAGTTCATGACCTTAAGAAAAATTAAGAAATAAATTATATTTTATCTCCTTGTCTCACTTTCTTCAATAGTTTATTAAAAAGAAACTATATAAAATTTGCCGACTATCTATCTTTTTCAGTTCATTCATTTTTCAAAGATCATGTTACGTAATTATCTTAAACTTTAAACATTCCACGACTCTAATGAAAAGCTTTTTCTGTCGCTCGTTGGCCTGCTCATACATTACTAGAGAGAAAGAGACGGAAGACCGTTCTATATCTTTGTCTTCTTTTATTAAGTGATGAGAAAGTTGGGAAGTTTTATGAGATTAATTTTCAAGTGTCAACAGTTGTAAGATCTTTTAATTCTTTGGAAGTGGAAGCAGTAACAGCAACTAATCTTGATTTAAAGACATTAATTTTATTATTCATTACAATGATCCGTAATTTGTGAGCAGTGCGACAATTTATCAGGTATAAACGTAGTCCAAGATACGAAGTTCACTTTGAGAGAGTTCTAGTAAAATTATTGCCTGGTACACGATAGATATCTTCACGGCTCAGTTCTTTTTGTGAGGTTGTAAATGTTATTGGTATTAATGTGTTATAAAAATTTGTTTTACTGAAATAATTTATGAACTTAAAATTACTACAATTATAGAATTATAGTGAATAAAAAATCAAGGATTAAGTCCTTAAAAAGAGTTTTTAACAAGTAAACTAATACCGACACAATGAATACAAAATTTTGAAGACTTTTGTACAAGGTTTAGATTGGCGATATTCATTGCAGCTAAACATTCAATGAAATATTGTACTAGTTATCACCAAACAGTGTTTATTCAGCACAACGTTTTGGTAAACTGACTCTGTACATAAAAGTCTCTCATCAGATATTCAAAGCAGATCTCTTTATACGTAAACGAATTTTAGTTATTAAAACGTTCTAACATAAAATAGGTATCCAAAGACCAAGCTTGTTCAAATAATACATCTATTAATCACTGTATGAATTAAAAACCTTGGTATCGCCATCTATCTTTTCCCTTGCTAGTTAATTCTGTCAACGTCAATGGTTCGTCGCTGCTCGGCTAATCCGAGCGATCCTTTTCATGAATCCCCTCCCAAAACGCCTCGCTATTGACCGCCTTGCTCAAAGGCGACGCAGAAGATTCGAGACGCTGAGAACGTGTCCGCCATACCGTACCGCACCGCACCGCACCACCATATATAATTATTACCGCTTACAACCAAAGAAAACCTAATAAACCCGCTCGCGAGTGAAAGTGAAACGAATAGTGTAGTGTAGTGATTCAAGCAGCTTCAACTCGAAAACACCAGGAGACTGCCCTTCTGAGAAGAAGAAGATTGCCGTGCAAGGTAAGAGGTTCCTTTCTACACCATACTTTCTCTCCCTCTCTAATCCTAGGCGATCAGAACTCGCCATCCTTTAAATACAGTCCATTTTTTCCCAAATCGCCTAGGAACATTCGGTTCGCCGAACCATTTTTTTTTAATCCATACGAGTCGGATTCATTTACGTTTTTATACGTTATATCTCTATACCTAGGCAGTTATAGCACCTAGCTATACTCCTAGTCCATTCACATAACCGTCACATGGTTGTTTCCGCCCGCATCAGTAGGTAAACTTTTATGTAGCTACCTACTTACTCAATTATTATTTCTGGAACTATCATAGTTGTCTTGTAAATCTCATATTTCGAGCAACTTTTAATTCCACAGCTGTAAAGTGTTGCCTACTTAGTCTACTTAGGTAAAATAATAGGTACATTAGATATTCTTATTTTGTTTCGGTCTCATTAGCTTATACTTACGTAAGCATGTCACAACAAAAGAAGTCACGCGTCTCGAAAGGACGACAATCTTAGAAGCAAAACGCAATATTTTATTTGAGCGTATTCAAAATATTTACGAGCGTTCAAAGACCGCAGCCGCGTCTGACAGTAATAGGGAATCATTTCTCAGTTATTGTATGACAGTAGATGCAAGTGCGTAAAAGATAACAAAGCATGCATTCATTGCTTAAGTATAAAGCATAAAACGAGTGATTGTTCTAGTAGAACGAGATGCCGCTCATGTAATCAACGACACCATTCACTGTTACATTTCAATAAAGGTAGCCCGTTGTCAAGCCAAGCCGCTAACCTTGACACACTTACGTCGCAGGTGCAGGCTACCATAACTGCGCCTCCCACGAGCCAGAATGAAATATCGTTGTGTACGACATCCATTGCGCGGGCGGCGTGCACGCGCGGACGGCCTTCGCGCGCTTGTAGTGATCAGAGCAGTGCTAAGCCGTGGTGTATGACGTCTAAGACTGTTCTGTTAGCGACAGCGCAAGTTATCGTTTATGATGTTAATGGGTCGCCGCACATGGTACGTTGTCTACTCGATAGCGCGTCTCAGACCAATTTAATAACATTTGAGTTGTTCAAACGCCTCGGATTGTGGAATAACTTTAAAAATACTAACTCAATAGTCAAAGGGATTGGCGGTTCAGAAAAACATTGCAAGGGTTCCGTAGATATTAAAATACATTCGCGTTTTGATAGGGACATTAATTTTAACATTTCTTCGCTTATCGTGGAGCGTATTACGGACACATTGCCAAACGCTAATGTGGACGTATCTCTACTCACACACCTCGAGTCATTGCCGCTGGCAGACTCGGAGTTTGCGAATCCGGCAGACATTGATGTTTTGATCGGAGCTGCAATATTCCCGCACTTGCTACTAACTAAAGTGGAACGTAGTGAGCAACATAACTTACCGCCCGCTATTAAGACGGTATTTGGGTATGTGATTACGGGTACCGTACCTACATTACGTGCTTCTCAATACGTTACGTCTTGCTGTTGTTCTGTTCTTCAAGAAAATAATATTGATTCTCTTCTCAAGCGATTTTGGGAGCTTGAAGAGGTTACCGCACCGCCCTCGATGAGCCGTAAAGATCTCGAGTGTGAAGAACATTTCCGCGCTACCACTGTTCGTGATGACAGTGGCAGATACGTTATGGCGTTGCCATTCTGTGGTGACCCTTATTCGTTAGGCGACTCGTACACTGCTGCGCTCAGACGTTTCCATTGTTTGGAACGTAAACTTGATGCATCACTTAAGTTACGCAGCGCCTATAATGACGTCATTCGTGACTACATAGATAAAGGTTTTCTGAGTGTAGTTGTAAACAACGAGGGCAACTCTCTACCCTCATATTATATCCCGCATCACGGCGTAGTTCGCGAATAAATATAAATAAATAAAACCTCTACTAAATTTCGCGTGGTTTTAGATGCTAGTTGTAAGACTACATCGGGTCAGTCGATTAATGACATTTTGCATGCCGGCCCCAATCTACAGGGTCATTTATTTAACATCATAATAAAGTTTCGTCTTTTCCAAATCGCTCTGTCAGCTGATTGCCGCCAAATGTTTCTCAATATCGGCGTTCACGAATCTGACCGTAGATTTCAACGGATCTTTTATCGTTTTGACAAGAAAGAACCTTTATCTGTGTATCAGTTCAATCGTGTTTGTTGGACTCAAGTCTAGGCCATATCACGCGTTACGAGTTGTTCGCCAGTTGATCGCTGATGAAGGCGATCACTTTCGCACCGCAGCGGCTGTTGCTACTTCCGCTTTGTATATGGATGACATTGCCTGTAGTGTCATATCCGCTCCGCTAGCAATTTCGCTTTGTGAAGAGCTTATCCAGCTTTTCAAGCGAGGCCAGTTTGATCTTGTCAAATGGACAAGCAACTCTAAGGAGGTTCTCGCACGCATGCCAGATTCTCATAAGGCTTCTCCAGACATTGAGTTTGAGAAGTCTGTACCGCATAAGGTTTTCGGTTTACGCTGGGACAAATCCTGCGATAGTTTTCGGTTTGACGTCTCACCATCAGATGATAAGTGCACCAAACGCACTATGCTGTCCACAGTGGCTTGACTATGGGACATAATGGGTTTTGTGGCTCCCACAATTTTGTACGCCAAACTCTTGATCAAAGAGCTTTGGCTATCAAAGTGTGAGTGGGATGAAGCACCCCCTGACCATATTGTCGCCACTTGGGGCCAGTTTTGTATTGAGCTTACCGCGCTCAATCAAATTACTATTCCGCGTCATCTTGGGTTGGTAGATGGATGTACCATCAACTTAATAGGTTTCGCTGACGCCAGCGAGCGTGCTTACGGCGGAGTCGTATATCTGCAAGTCCGCATTGGTTCTAACTACTCGGTGCAGTTAGTTTGTGCCAAGTCTAAGGTCTCGCCTGTTAAAACCATTTCGGTTGCGAGACTGGAGTTGTGCGCGGCCCTTCTGCTGTCTCAGTTGCTCCGCAAGGTTCAAGACACAGTTTTGCCCCACTACCCCATTAATAAAATATACGCATTTTCCGACTCCAAAGTAGTGCTCGCTTGGATTCATTCTTCTCCTCATCGCTGGCAGACTTTTGTCGCCAACCGCGTTAGCAAATTGATTGAACTGGTTCCTGCTACTTGTTTCAATCACGTCGCGGGTATTGAGAACCCCGCAGATTGCTTGTCTCGTGGTGTCACTCCACTTAATCTTCTGCATCATCCATTGTGGCGTCGTGGACCTTCTTGGATTTCCCATGATCCGTCAGAATGGCCCATGCAACCCTTTGACCACAGTGCAGAAGACGAAGATGTACCCGAACGGAAGTCTGTTTCTTATCCCGTGATTGCTGAGGTTGCGGAGTCTCCCATCTATGCACTCGCACTACGCATGTCATCGTGGGCTAAGTTACTCCGCGCCATCGTTTATGTCTATAGGTTTCTTAGGCACCTACTTAATGAGACTTTTGTATCAAGTACTGATATCAAATTCGCAGAATGTAAGTTACTACGAGCTGTACAGGCTGTTCATTTTAGTAACGACATTCAAAATTTGAATGACAATGTACCTTGTTCTCCCGCTATCCTTAGACTCAAGCCGTTTCTCGATGAACACGGCGTCATACGCAATGGGGGTCGTCTGTCAAATTCGGATGAACCTTATAACTACAAACATCCTTGCATTCTGCCGCGACATGATCATGTTGTCGACTTTCTTGTTGATTTTTATCACAAGAAGCACCTCCATGCCGGACCAGAGTTGCTTATGTCCTTAGTTAGGCATAAGTATTGGATTTTAGCCGCTCGACGAATAATTCGTCACAGAATACATAAATTTAACGTCTGTTTCAAATTTCGTCCGCGTCCGTCTTTCCCTCCCATGGCCGATCTCCGTAGCCAGCGCGTCAACCAGGTTGCTAAAGCGTTTACACACACTGGTTGTGATTACGCAGGACCACTGCAGTATACGCCAGTGCGTGGTCGAGGTGTTAAAAGCCGTAAAGCCTGGCTATGTATTTTTACATGCTTAACGACGCGCGCTACGCATATTGAAGTTGCGACAGATTTAAGCACGGTGTCATTCCTGGCAGCCCTTAAACGATTTCTCTCACGGCGCGGCCCTATACAGTGTTTGTACACGGATAACGGCACTTGTTTCGTGGGCGCAAGCTCTTATTTACGCGACCTTTATAAGTTTCTCAGGGAAGAATATCGTACTCGTCTTCAGGAAGAACTTTCCATAAATCATATTGACTGGAAGTTTATTCCGCCATCATCACCACATTTTGGTGGATGTTGGGAAAGCATGGTCAAAGTAATTAAAACGCATCTCTTTAAAGTTATAGGTCAACAGATCCTCTCTTACGAAGAGCTTTTAACTGTCCTTGCACAAGTCGAGGCACTGATCAACTCGCGTCCGCTCACGGCATTGAGTAGCGACCCTGCAGAACCATCCGCGTTAAGCCCTGCTCATTTTCTGAACACAGTGCCATTATCGTCATTTCCGGCTCCTGAAGCAGACTCTTCAAGCTTGTTCCAGAGACATATTCTGCTGGATAAACTCGTGCAGTCGTTCTGGCAGCGCTGGCATGCGGAATATTTACACCAGCTTCAGGCTAGATCCAAGTGGAATAGTCCTGCATCCCCTATACAGGAGGGTACGTTGGTCGTCATAATACATGATAATGCTCCGCCGCTTTCATGGCCGTTAGCCATCGTAGAGAAATTGCATACTTCCAAGGACGGTACAACCCGCGTTGTTACCGTGAAAACCGCTAAGTGGAGCTACGTGTGCCCTGTTGTGCGTCTCTGTTCGCTTCCAACTCAGTGAGATCTAGCCTGAAGTTGGATCTACCTCTTAGTTTAAGTATTTAGTTAGTAGTTTTCGCTGTTATTGCGTTTGTAGTTTTTGCTAAAGTTAATTTAGATTAATTTTATTATCATATCGCTGTCTTAGCCTATTAATGGGTTCTGCGGTAGTACACCCAACATAGCTAAGTTCAATTTTATTTATTTTTTAAAGGCAACCCTTTAGGGCCGGGGGGATATGGTAGCGCCATCTATCTTTTCCCTTGCTAGTTAATTCTGTCAATGTCAATGGTTCGTCGCTGCTCGGCTAATCCAATTGATCCTTTTCATGAATCCCCTCCCAAAACGCCTCGCTATTGGCCGCCTTGCTCAACGGCGACGCAGAAGATTTGAGACGCTGAGAACGTGTCCGCCATACCGTACCGCACCGCACCGCACCGCCATATATAATTATTACCGCTTACAACCAAAGAAAACCTAATAAACCCGCTCGCGAGTGAAAGTGAAACGAATAGTGTAGTGTAGTGATTCAAGCAGCTTCAACTCGAAAACACCAGGAGACTGCCCTTCTGAGAAGAAGAAGATTGCCGTGCAAGGTAAGAGGTTCCTTTCTACACCATACTTTCTCTCCCTCTCCAATCCTAGGCGATCAGAACTCGCCATCCTTTAAATACAGTCCATTTTTTTTCCAAATCGCCTAGGAACATTCGGTTCGCCGAACCAAACCTAATATAACCAACATCGTGAAAAGTTCCCATTGTGCCTAACAAAACTTTGTGCATAATTATAAGAACTCATTTAAATACCTTTCTACTTTCTAACGTGTTATGCTGAGTTAAAACCTGAATTTTGAGGCTTTTAGTATGAAACATCTGCGAATGGAGTCTGGGATTGAATATTGTAGTCTAAGACATATTTTCTAGATAAAGGGGAATAAAATCTCCATCATTATATCGAATTACAAACAACATAATATTCGCTTTCATATTAGTCAGGCGAAAGGATTTTATTATTCAACATAATAATCAGTAACTCCCTCATACAAATTATTGCTATGCAAGAAAGAGGTCAGACAGTGCATGCGTGCTACGCATAGGTTCTCGTGTTCGAATCTACGGAGCGCAATGACTTTTCGAAGCTTTGTGCTTATTAAATTAACTATCGCTTGCTGAACAGTGAAGGAAAACACAGAGGAAGATTGCTTGTCTGAAAGTTCTTCATTATGTCCTCGAAAGACATGTGAAGTCTTGCCCGCACTTGGCCAGAGTGGTGCCTATGGCCTTAACCTTCTCTTAGTTATTCTCGCACGCCGCAGCTGCGCAGTTCAGTCGTACATCTCTTGTGTATACACAGCATAAGTCTCGCATATTAATCAGTTGCAAATTTAAAATGTAACACGATACAGCATTTTCATGTAAAAGTTAAAATTACTAGACAACCTCTAAACCTTGTTTTTGATAGTCTAGTTACGCAAAGGTTAGGTACTTTTAATGTAAATGTATAAAAAGTAGACGTTGCTCGCGGCTCTGCCCTCTTAAATTTACGCCTATGCCTTCCTCAGATATCACACTAGGTTCCTATTGGTCAAAACAGTTTTGGACTTTTTCACATTCATACAAACAGGACGGATAATTAATCATTTCACTTGATATTTCTTTTATAGACACACGCCTTTATTTGCTACCGGGTAGGCGGAGGTATAATATTACACCCACATTTCGGCATTTTCTGAAACTAGGTTCCACGTAATAGGGGGCGAGCCCATTACCGTTACTGGAGTTATTGTCAGACTCTGTGCTGCTACTGACAATTGGGGAAAACTCAATAACACTTTAAAGATGAACATATTATAATAATGTATGGTATCCGATATATCCACATTGCACCCGCTGTGTTTAGCTAATGGGGTTCAAAGCATGATTTATACCGGCAAGGTTACCCGATATCATAAATCTTTGTCAGTTCCCCTGTTTTTGCCCGTCAGTATTTTACAATACTTCTACGTCATGTCGGTACTTTAACAATACTTATCATGAAGCGGGTGGGATAAGCCGCCGTGCACATAATATAAGGTAACTGCTTACGATATAATCATCCGTCAAAGCAGAAGGCCGGTTCTCGTATTATGAGATTGAGAGACACCGACACTGTATTTTGAACGACAATCGATCTGATTTTGAATTGACTCACAATTTATTTTGCTGCAATTAATTTCTATAGTCTATTGTGTTACCTCAATGAAACTTCTTTGATACTTAGGGATCCATGTTGACACATAGTTTGACACTCAGTTCAATATACGATTTAGTCACGATATGATTCAAGTGTCAGTTAATTTAGGAGAATACCATTTATAACATAAGTATGACACCAAGACTAGACCACAACTGCATTTTAAACAAATATAATAACGAGAAGTGGCCTTCAGTTTTAATACATTATATACTAGATTTCACAGATGGCTTCAGACGTAAATTGAATTTAACACGTTGGCTGCCATGGGAGGACAAAATGACCGGCACAACTAAGGTAAACTTGAACACCTTTTGCTCGCTGACAGTCATGCGTGTAACGCAAAATACCATTACAATTGGCCGGCGCGGCCCCAATGATCATTTTAGATAACTTGGCCTCAAAATATTTTTATAATTTTTGGTAGTATGAATGTTTTTGTAGCGAGTCCAATAAAATTATGATGTAAATTCAAGACAGTATACTTTTAAAATATTTTTTTGTATTACAAATTAAATCAAAGACTAGTGTTATTTAGGGACACATTATTTGATGTTGAGATAATTATAAATTAAAAAACAAACAGAAAATTAATGATTTTTATCAACAAGGATGACCGGGCGGCGATTTGCCCGGCGTGGCTCCAATGAAAAAAATATTGCATTTGCGCCGCGCCGGATGTAAATGACCGGCGGACTAAAAACAGCACATAATTTACAAAAAATGTATAAAACATATATCTATATACAGGGTGTCACAAGACCCATCACCAAGCCGAAGTCTACTCGTTGTGGACATCATGCCAAATCATACTAACCAAAAATAATACCTGGGAAACGAATTTTTTTTTAAGATTTCACATTTTTTAAACCGCAATTAAAAGCGCGCGCGTGCAATGTTCGAAATACCTACTTATCCATGTGGTCATAGGACATCTAAAGGACATATTGGCGGGGTAAATGCATCGATTTTGTACCTAATTAGAAAATTTCCATACTAACTTTGAGCCTCAATATCTCCTGAACCAGTAATTTCCCAGGTATGGTGCCGAAGTAAAAAATGTTCGTAGTGATTGGTACAACATGTGATTTCAGTTTTCGTTAAGGGTCTTTTTACACTCTGTATATAAAATTCTCGTGTCACAGTGTTAGTTAAAATACTCCTCCGAAACGGCTGGACCAATTTGTATGAAAATTTTTTTTGTATATTCGGTAGGTCTGAGAATCGGTCGTTATCTATTTTTCAAACTCCCAAGTCATAAGGGTGGCCAGCCCAAACATTTTTTTTTATTTTTTAAATTATTTTTTATATTTTTATTTTTTTATGATATGGCAGTATAAAATACATACAAGTCTTAATTTTCACCTCTTTATCACCAGTTTCTACTTTTTTATAGCCATATTAGTAATTTCATCTTATTACTAGATCAGTAGTCAGAACTAGGCGCATACCGGTGTCAACAAAAATCGTTAGTCACACTCCTCGGCAATGGCTGGACCAATTTGTACATACATACATATAAAGTCTCACGCCTAATATCCCCCTAGAGGTAGGCAGAGGTATATTCCCAACTAGCTCACTAGTGGAAATAGCAGCCTATTTTGCAACTTTTAGCTGTACAACAGCGCTTTAGGGGTTCAGAAAGTGGCTTTAAGTTCTGCTATTGCTTCCGTAACTGCCCATAGCTTTAAATATCACTAGGGGTAGCAGAAACTGAACCAAAAGCCACTCTAGGTTTTATAAGAGTTCATTTTACAACCCATTTGCCGTCTATAGCTTTAAAAGGGAGTTAAATATGTATGTTAAAGCTTAAAGCTGCTAAAAAGCATCTATTGCCGGTGCTGTACGCTTCAGAACTGCATAAAAACTGTAATTGCTGACTTTTTAACGGAACCGAATAAAAGATATATACGCCAACTCTTATGGACAGTGAGAAATAAATTGAAACCAAAAAGCTATCAATATATCTGGGTTCAAAATGGCAATATTTTAGTTAAAAAAAATAGCGAGGAGAAACGAATTTATAATATAAAATCGGAGAATGATTTGAACGGATTCCACGAATTACAAAATTCCGAGTAATGCAGGTGCAGCTGGCACGATCAGTACACACTAGGTGAATTTTTGTTATAAAATTCGATTGCATACAAGACGATTTTTTCAAGGAAGTCACATACAAAAGATACCACGACGTGAAAACATTACGTAAAGATTTATTAGAAATGAATAGATATACACATATAATGCACCTTAATATACGATCACTAAGGAAACATTTTAATGAAATAGGTACTCATACTATTAGAAGAAAGTTACTACATAATAGACATTCTAATATTTAGTGAAATAAATATTAAAAAGGATGAAATTGACTTCTACCAAATACAAGGATACAAAACACATATATTAACCAGAGAAACAACTAGGGGAGGGGGTATATTAATATATGCCAAGGATAAGCTAACCGTCGAGGCTCAAAGAATGAACACTGGATGTTTTGAAACCCTTCATGGACAGCTAACAACTGGGCAGAAGAGTAAAACGCATATAATTGCTTTGTACAGACCGCCGCAGAAAAACAAAGTTATATTCATACAAGAATTGGAGACAATCATTAAAAGTATCCCCGGAACAGAAAACATTATTGTGATCGGCGATACGAATATAAACACATAAAACGGCGTGACAAATCCAACGACAACACACTACAAAAACACCCTGTGTGAATATGGCCTGCAGTCTGTTATACCGAGTACGGAATCAACGCGCGAAGCGATAGCGCACGGAAAGAGCGACACGTCGTGCTTGGATCACGTGTGGGTGCGAGCGGGACGCAGCGAGTGCGGAGCGACGTCATTCGTCCTTGAAACGCAGGTGTCCGATCACTATGCAGTTGGTGTGTCCTTGGAATTGAGTAATAATAATGAACATTATTTGCATAGTTTATTTTAATTAAATTTACAGTCAGATTTTGAAAATCTAACGAAATGGGCGCATGACAATGGTATCATACTCAATTTTAACAAAACGAAATGCATGCATCTACATTCTCCATACAACAAGAGCGCAATAAACACAAATACTAATAATCTTACCATAATAGGACACACATACGAATGCCTACACGATAACAAATTGAATTGTATTTGTTCTGCTTTGCAATATGTTGATAACTTTAAATATTTAAGATTAAGGATAGATAAGAACTTCAATTGGTCTATGCATGTATCTGACGTGTGTGCTAAATTGAGATCTGTATTGGGCAAGTTCTACCAGCTTAAGAGAGTGTTAAACACAGATACACTAAGAATTGTATACTATGCCCTTGCAGACTCACTGATTAGCTATGGGCTGATTGTATACGGACAACCCTTTATTACGTACTTAAAAGACATCAAAAGCATCCAAATAAGACTGATGAAATACTTAGTAAGTAAGCAAGATAAAAATATGTGCAATAAAGATTACGAAAAATTGTTTCCTTTATGTAAAATACTGCCCATAGAAAAAAAGGTTCAATACTTGATAGGCTTAGAATATTACTTTAATGAAGAGTACAAACATGTTGTCGATAACAAATATAACACTAAAAGAGCTAGGGAACATAAACTTAAGAAGCCAAAAGTAACACATTATTATAACCAACGAACAGACAAGTATATTATACCCTCTATTTTTAATAGTTTAGATTTATTAAAAGAAGTTCCTCAAATTAGTTTTAGTAACCTAAAGAAAAATTGAAAGACGTCCTTTTGCAGTTATAAGTTTTTAAAGTGGATAAGTATATAAGTTTATAAAGATTTTGTTAAATGTTTTACATATTTTATAATTTTAGTTTAATTTAAGTTTTTTGTTATTGACATATATACTTGGCTTAAACATAATTTATAACCCTAACTATTAGTTTTGTAAGGTAGGTTTAGTAAAATGTTTAAGAGCGCATCTCGCCGTTAAACAATTGCATTTGGCGAGTTTTAATTTGTAATTAGTTTTAAGATGTTTTTAAAATATTAAATAAATCTTTAAAAAAAATATATATTTATCACTGTTCTGCCACTGAAAGTTTCATTGCAGAAGTGATTTGTTCTTTTGCGCAGACTTAAGAAGGAATTTGATCGTCTGTTTTACTAATAGCGACATTAAGGCTTCACAATAGAAGCAAGAGAGTAATGGACATTGCCTTCTCATTCGGATACATTCTGCTATTTTAATTGGAGGAATCACATTTCATAAAATATTTAAGCCAGTTTAAAAGAAATATGGATCTGAAAGCATGGAAATTTAAACAAAGAACTGGTGGATATCGCAAGAAAGTACGGAGAGTATATCAGAATATGCAGACGTTAAAAAAATTGGCGAAGTGCGAGTAAGACTCGCGCACGATGGGTTCCGTACCATCATCCATAAAAGAAAATCACGTTTGTTGTACGTATACTTGAATTATACTTAAATATTTTTTAAGTTACTATCTGTTTATGAAGATCATAAAAGGCAGCGATAGCCAAGTGGATATACCAACAGACTGCCATGCAGAGGGTATCGGGTTCGAATCCACGGCGCGCTCCAATGACTTTTCGGAGTTATGTGCGTATTGAATTGTTAATTATCGCTTGTCCCGTGCCTCGGAGAGCACGTTAAGCCGTCGGTCTCGGTTGTCATGAAGATCTTTGACAGTCATTACAGGGCGTCAGTAGCTTCTAAATTAACTGACACTAGTCTAAACCATGGAATATCACTATCACACAGACAGGCAGTCGCTCTGTGGAAAAGCTAATATTCAGCCAAATCCGCTTAGACTAGAAAGCGGACCCCAGATTGAAACTGGGATAACGCTAAGATGATGATGATCTGTTTATTAAGATCCTTCATATTTTCATTTTTTCCTTTCAAAATAAATATATAATTAAATAAAAAAGTAAATAATAAAGGAGGGCTCCCATATAACAAAAGTAATTTTTAAGCAATTTGTTACTCGATCTTAATAAACAGGTAGAAACTTAAAAAGTATTTAAGTATACATACAACGAACGTGATTTTCTTTTATAGATGATGGTACGGAACCCTTCTTGCGCGAGTCCGACTCGCACTTGCCCATTTTTTTTTAATTTTAGTATTTGTTGTTATAGCGGCCACGGAAATACATAATTTGCGAAAATTTCGGTCTATCTATAGGTATATCTATCTAGCTATCACGGTTTATGAGATACAGCCTGGTGACAGACAGACAGACAGCGGAGGCTTAGTATTAGGGTCTTGTTATTTACCTTTTAGGTACGGAACCCTAAAAAAGCACAAAGAATTTAGTTTTACATTTCAATGATTTTATTTTATCTAATCAAAGGGCAGATAAATATTTTTAACTATTATAAAAGAAGTGATGGAGGTGGTATGTAATTATGTATCAAAGTTAACGAAAATGAAATGGTACCTACATATTTATTGTAAGAAATTTGATAATTTAGTAAATACTTTTGACCTTCCAATCTTCTCCTCTTATCTTAATACATCAGTTTTAAGTTCAGAATACGTGTGTTCGCCATGTGATGTTAAATGTAAACTTGTGGGCACTCGATATGAATCGGATTTATATTTTGTTCCTTTACTACACACATTATAACGAGTAGGTACAATCGAAGCGCCTCTTGTATAATTGTCTTGGTGAATTGAAATAAAAAAATATTTCAGAGAAAATCAACTTGTTTTATTGGCAAATTGGCCCATAATTGACATTATTAAAATAATGAAACTAGGTAAATTCTAAAATAACAACAGTACTTATAAACAATATTTGCACAACATTGTCTTTTGTCTCATTCTCTTCATGTGTCTGACATTGTTCCTTTTAACAATGCAGTCCAGTTTGGTTGTGGAGTTGAATCTTCTATTTTACATAATTATTTACTTTTTTTGTTCGGCAAGGGTAACACTCCGTGTTTTTCCCACTTAGATGGACAGATGCAAAGTTCTTGTTTATTTTGTTGTTCATTATAAGTTTGAATTATTTTGAAAGGCATTCTGAAAACATGGTAAGACATACTTAGTAAGTGTTAAACAACTGAAAGAGCGAAAAATATAAAAGCAGCTACAAATGATCATCGTAAGTATTTTAGGGTTTTCAACGAGTTCTACGGATCTCTAAACAAATAACCGTTAGTGTGGTTCGATATCTGCAGTAAGTACGAAATAAAAGTGATTGTAAAGACTTGAACTGCATTAGTGGTTCAGGTATTTCTTGGACCTTCAGAAGAGTGAAACTTAGGACTATGATGCGCAGAGAGGAAGTTTTAAGGTTGAAGTTGCAAGTTAAAGCTGCTTCTCAAAGACGACATGTTTACAAGACAATTATTTAACATCACTTGAGAAATTTATAGGTTTTTTATCGCAATTTGTAGTAAAATATAACTAAATATAGAACCAACAACTTAATAAATACAATTTTAGTCAAGTATGTAATTTCAATATCGTGTAGGTATGTGATTTAAAAATATTTATATAATAATATTTTACACATTTTACGATATTTTGAGGTAATTATTGAGGCGCGTTAAAAATACTCCAATAATATCAACTATATGCACGATAAACTGATCTGCGTTTGTAGCCACTTGTATATAATACAAAATATAGCTCAAAAACACTTACCACTTCACTTATTATTTATTTGTATTCAGTAATGTCTGACTCAGGAACAACAGATGTATTTAATAAATGAGAGACAAGGTGAATGATCAGTGATCCTTTATTCGTTCAGTTAAACATTCTAGTTCTATTGGAAGTTCTATTGGAACTATAGGTTGCAAAAAGTTGTGCCCCTTTGGCTCCAAAGCGGCTGCATAAGGTCTGCAGTGCACGCTCTAGCGCTTGAGCTTGGCGCCTTTGGGAATAATTGGATTAGCTCCAAAGCTCTTAAGTAGCAGTCTGTGCTAGTTGGGTTGCTACACCCAATTTTCGCCAGATTTGTTTTAGTCCCACGTAATAGGGGGCGAACCTATTGCCGTACCGGGCACATTACCAGACTCCGTGCTACTACTGAGAATTACCTTACGGAAAAACCCAATAACAGTTCGCCCGACCCGGATCAAACCCGAGACTTCCCAATCTCATGTGCTCATTTATGTCGCGAGACCAACGTGGCAGTCAAGACCAATTTGTATGCAGTTTTATACTTACTAGAGGTCGCCCAGTGGTCGAAATTCGACCATAATTTATTAAAATGTTAAATTTCTACATTATTAACATTGTAGGTACTGTCAAGACTACAATCACTGACTTCCCCGCACAATACAAATAAAGAAAAACTTTTATGAAATTACTGGGACGGCTATTAAATACTGTTCTTAGTAAAATAAAACTTTGAAATAGATATTAACTTAAAGACTTTATAAAAATGTCATTCAATTCAAATTCAGTTATTTTGCTAAAACATGGTAGTGAGTTGTTACAATAGCATATAATAAGAGATAACATGTTTTGCTGGTAAGGCAGCAAGCAAAAAAGAGATAAATAACACATAGTTGATCAAAACTGGATACTTATTAAAAATAAATCTAATTAAACATTCTCTTGACCTTGCGCAGTACGTCGTTTACTTCCATACTTCTTTTTACCTAATTATTTACTCCGTTCTCTTTCGACACACAGTTGATTAATGTTTCCTTTTAACTTATAATTCACAAATAGCTCAATACATGCGCAATAATAGATTTTCAACTAAATTTACACAACCATAAAATGAACGAAAAATTTCCCGCGCGCAGCGTTCTGAATTCAAACTTGATGACATCTGCAATTTTGTTTTTTCTTACGGATATTTTTTTATATTTTACACTTTGTCAGAAACTTATAATAATTATTAATAAAATACCATACATATATGTAATAACTAATAAGCGTATATTCCAAAACGTACGTATTTTATTGCAACGTAAATATTTTATTAATTTATAGGCCAAGATAAATATGTATTGTGAAAAATACTAAATTGATTAGGCAGAATAGGACAATTATTTATTATTTATTTTCAGCCTGTAGTGTCCCACTGCAGGGCAAAGGCCTCCCTCTCCTTTTTCCATAGGTCTCTATTTTGTGCTAGCACAGGCCAGTCCTTCCTATACGAGTCCAGTTCGTCCCGCCATCGTCGTCTCGGCCTTCCACGTTGTCGCCTAGCACCTTCGGGGACCCAATTAGTGGCGATTTTGGCCCAAAGGTCTTCCGGTCATCGGTCATTTCATCAAAGGTATTAGAATAGGACAAGCCTTGAAAAAAATGTTTTATTGATTTTCTTTTTTATTTGTGCTGCATATTATTATTTTAATTGTAGTTTTTTAAGTACTTATAATTGTTTTATTCTACAATTAAATTAATACTGTTAAATGCTATCCTGAAAAGTTTATGTATAAAATAATGTTATATTTGAACTATTTCTAGTTTGAAAGTCTATGGGTCTGTTTAAATATTATTGTGGTAAAAGAGATAATTTTTTTTTTGTTTCACGTATTTATACATCGATAAAATTTAAAATGAATGGACTCTTCATAATACAGGTACCTATGTATATTTCACTCTAATAATTTTTTCATAACGCTCCTAAAGTACTATAACTTCAAAAAGTTGACACAGTAAAACGATGCCAAATGATAATTGGACCAATTATATTATGAATATTATGATATTAATTTAACTAAAAATCTCCCGTCCGCCATCTTGGATTTTCAAATAGATGTCATTTTAGTGATTAGAATCCATGAAAACCCTTTTATTAAAAATATCCCGACCACCATTTTGGATTCCCACTTAATGTCATTTTCGTGTCCAGAATCCATGAAAACACCGAAAATGATACCCATATTAATTTTTTTTAAAATGTCCCGTCCGCCATCTTGGATTCCCAAATAGATGTCATTTCCGTGATTAGAATGCATGAAAACCCCGAAATTGATACCCACATTTTTTTATTACAAATGTCCCGTCCGCACTCTTGGATTCCCAAATAAATGTCATTTTCGTGATTAGAATGTATGAAAACCCCGAAAATTATACCCATATTTTTATTAAAAATATCCCGTCCGCCATCTTGTGAATGTAGAAACTAAAAACTTCTCCCTTGAATTCTCTCGTGAGAATTTTGTGTCACACATGCGCGCGCATCGTAAACTTTCACTGTCATCATTTTTTCATAACGCGCCTAAAGAAGTATACATTTCAAAAATACAAACTCGCAGGCAGAATAGGACAAACCTTGAACAACAAGTATGTATATACATGTATTATTAACCTCTTTTCAGTTTGAACGTCTGTGGGCCCATAACCGTAAATTAAAAAGAAATATAATAAACGTATACGATGTTACTTATGCCTATGTGTGTGCGAAATATATGGTAGTAGTGGTAACGTTTATTTTCATTAAAATCATATATTTCTAATGCGCATTTTATAAAAAATAGCATTCTGCACATCTACCACATGTACGCAATAAGTGTGCCAAATTTCATAACCCTCCGTTCGCGCATTTCTCGTAAAAAGGGATCACAAAATTTCGCTTCACGTATTAATGTATAGATATTGAGCTTCTGTCGTTATACATTTTTCAAACTTTTTAAGACTCTACGGTTGGCGTAGTGGTTTAAGCGGCCGCCTCGCCACTTGACACTATGCCGAGTGTTGTGGGTTCCATTCCCACACGAGACAACACTTTGTGTGATCCATAAATTGTTGTTTCGAGTCTGCGTGTTCATTGTGCCCGTTGGTTGTATGTTTGTAAAGTCCCCCGCGACACAGAATTTATTCCTAATGCGGGAGTTGTCTTTTTTTTAAAACAAAAAAAAGACCCCTAAGTCAAGCGTGGTCCAACCCAAACATTATTTTTTATTTCGTGGTAATTCTTTTTTTATTTTTTTATGATGGTGGCATTAACAAATACATTGTACCTATGTATTTTCACCTTTTTATCATCAACCCCTATTATGAATCGCCATATTAGTAATTTAATCAAATCACTAGGTCAGTTATCAGCGCCAGGCGCACACTGGTGTCAAAAAAGATCATGTCGCAACGTTAGTCACAATACGCCTCCGAAAGCGCTTGGCCGATTTGTATGCAATGTTATGTGTATTTTCGGTAGATCTGAGAATGGATAAACTTACTACATAGGTACTTACTTTGCTAACCCCTAAGTCATAAGAGTTATCCAACCCAAACATTGTTATCATTTTGTTAACAATTTATTTATTATTCTGTGGCATAAAAAAACATACGCATAGCATAATTTTCTGTAATTTTTCACTAAAATCTTTTTTTAGAGCTCCGTAGCCAAAAATGGGAAAAACGGGACCCCTATATAGGTATTCGCCATGTCTGTCTGTCTGTCTACCCATATGTCTCAGTGATTTTATTCCGAAACTATTGAGACTACATATTTGAAAATTCTTTGGTATACTTCACAATGTGTATACAAAAACGAAAAAGAAGTCGAAAATCAGAGGGGGCTCTCCTTACATGGAATAACGTGAAACAATTATTTTTCATCGTTAATATACTTTACTTAATGAGGAGATCTGCAGGCGAACCAAAGTCACCGAATAGCTCTCCGAATAGCCAGGCTGAAGTGGCAATGGGCAGGGCACATAGCTCAAAGTATCGATGGCCGTTGGGGCAGGCGGGTTCTAGAGTGGCGACCACGTATCGGACGACTCAGCAGGGGTAGACCTCCCGTAAGGTGGACCAACGATCTGTTTAAGATCGCGGGAAGCGGTTGGATGTGGGCGGCTCAAAATCGGTCTGTATGGAGAACCTTGAGATGTCCAGCAGTGGACGTCTCTAGGCTGACATGATCGTTCATATACTTGCGGGGTGTTTATAGATCTTTGAAAATTAATAGAGGTTTCTAAAACCATCGTTTCTCAAAGTCAGTTGTTTGAAAGAGAGACGCCTCCAAAGTGTGCGTGCCGCCTCCTCTAACTTTTAAAGTACGAAACTGACAAACCTGGAGAAAATATGTATACAAACACTATGGAAAACAAAGCTATTATTGGTGGTGAAAAAATGGTAGTGGTATTTGATGTTCGATGCAGATAATGGCTATGTTCAGTGGATACCTTTACTACGGAACCCTTCATGGGCAAGTCAGACTCGAACTTGATTTAATTATTTAATAGCCATATTAGTAATTTTATCATATCACTAGATCAGTTAGGTATATCTGCCCCTATCACTCATATACCACGCCCGCATCTTCTTACAATAAGTTAGTTTTTTTATTTATTTATTTATTTATAGGATTGCCTGTATCCCCGAAGGGGTAGGCAGAGGTGTAATATAACAACCAAATTAGGATTTTCTACCCTAGAAATAATTTATACGGCAAAACAACTTTGCCTGGCATTTAAGAGTTAAACACTGATGTTCTTGGTAACTTTGTTCTGAATTCTTTGGAAAAGAGTGAAAAAAGAAAATGAACAAGGAAAATGCTTTAAAAAGACGATACGGAGTTCGCCGGGTCAGCTAGTTTTATATAGAAATCTTTCACGTCATTTAAACGACTGATGAAAAACACAAATATGTTCGGATTTCCATATGGCAGGCAACGTGTTAAACACTTTGTTTCTAAACCTACGTGTAATATTTTCAAAACAAAAGGTTTTTATCCGTCGCCAATGTCTAAAAATTTAATAAGTAACTCATTCGTTTTGTAAAGAACCTAAGACTATCACTTTACTATGTTTGCAATATTGAGGACAGCACGACCAGCATTTTTTGCTATCACCAAGGAATACTACTAATAACCAGTTGTTTGTAAGAGCAAGAATATATTATTCTTATTGTTAAATAGTAGCGTTCACGAAAGACATGTGAAGTCTAACAACCCGCACTTGGACAGCGTCGTGGTCCACACCCTTCTCTTAGAGAGGAAACACAGACTGACTGACTACTGACTACTGAGAACAGGTTTTATACAGGGTTGATGATGATGATGTCAAAAAGTACCACAGCACACATCAAGCGTCAACTTATATTTTCAGTTTGATGTAAGCAAAGACCACAAACTTAATATTTTTTATAATTGAACATCAAACGGCTAAATTTATACTCCAGCGAATCTTAAATTACAAGTTGAGCTGTAATAAACTTTGATTACAGCGTAACTGTTATAATGGAATCATTTATTACAACCGAGCTTTGTATCGCCGAGAACTGTGGATTATAACTTTTTATCACTTAGAACTTAACTAAGTTGAGTGAGTAGTTAAGAACAGACACATATAGAATGTAAGCTCAAGGCTGCCTATGAATTTGCTTTATTACAATCAGATTTCTTTGTACGGAATGACATAAAAATCTGGCTTCTTTTTATACGAATGTGCTACAAGAATGCAGGCAGTCACTCAGTACAATAGATAATATTTAGTCAAATCTGGTTAGACTAGTAAGTGAACCCTGGATATCAATTGGGATAACGCTAGAAGGATGATGATGATGCTACAGGAATGAAAAACATGGCATTCACATGAAATAAAAGCCTTAATACTTTAATTTGATAGAGTTAACTATCCAGAGCGATTGCTTTCACGAAACAGAGTTTAAAATATGATGCAGCTACGCCCACGTTTTCTGACGATCACGTGGGATTTTCGGGATATCCCTCCTGGGGGTCATGTACATGCCCAATTTCAGCTTCTTGTTTTAATAGTTTCAGCTTGGCGTTTTCTGTTTATTAGTATTCTTTTGCGATGAGGTAATAGTTATAAAGATATTGTTCAGCGATTAACTCATAATTATCAATTTTCACATAAAAGTTTAGCTAGCATAAACCCCATTGGAATATCCAACCTCGAGCTGTTTCTCAATTCACTTTGCGTTACAATCTAACAAACATTCGAAAGTTATTAAGCTCTTTAAGCACTTCTAAACAAAAGGAAACACAATATACAGCTATCTTTGACTCATCCTGGGTCACGTAGAGTATTCTTCACACGTACTTTGGGACTTAATAGCTCATATTTGGATTAATGTGGACTGGAGTTGTTGAAGTCCAAAGCGGTGTGTGGAATGAATTATGTAATTATTAGAAAGATTACCTTGTTTAACGGTAATGCTCAGATTTCGCGAACCTTTTTAGATTTCCTTTTGTTATAAGTTTAATAGTAAAAGTTATTAATGTAGTACGGATTTTATATTGATCATATTCACGTAATAATCTTTTTTCTTGCGTGTGAGTTTGTGGCCAACTCTGGTGTGCCAACTTTATTGACCACATGATGGTATTGTAATGTCCTCAGAAGCACAACAGCGACGGCGCTGTTGTGCTTCTGAGAGACATCAGGGAATATATAATAAAATGCCACAAAATGCGGTCACCCAACCAAGTGCTGACGAATGTTGCTTAACTTGACTGATTTCTTACAAACGGCAAGTCAAGTCAAGCTGGGGACAGTACACAGACGTAATAATTATAAAAGGTGGTGGCAGATCCTAATAATGATACAATATGTGTTAAACAGTTGATATTTATATAGTATCCGCTGCGTCGTTTCGCGTAGGTACCTAAAAAAATCCCAAGTGCTTACGGCTCAACGCGCCGCCGAGCACTTGACAGGCGAGCTCTATAAATCAGTCATTATTTATTAGTTCGTAGCGTGAGGGTGCTGAAGTGATGTTTTTGTTCAACTAAATGAATTATTCTTTCATATGATCCCAAATACACTACGTTTGAATGAAGTGTTTACTTTATGCGAGGGGCCGAACCGGATGCTATGTAAACAATTACGACTAAGTCGAAACAATTGCTTATCGTGATAACAATACGAGTTTAACCTTGGTTTCTTTTGTTTTGTTATATACCTGGTGATATTACTTGAAAAGTTATTTAGATATTAGTATGTGAAAAAAATTATTCTTTCACTGACTTTGCATTTTGCGCGCGGGGCGTAATTATGGATTAAAAACATAATTGTAAACAAATATTATAATTATATGTGATACTTCTATGTTTTTATTGTGAATAAACTAATTAATTATGAAGTTAGTTAAGCAAAAAAAGTAATAAATATTGTGTATTACTTTAATTTAAAAGATTTTTACAAATAATTATCGAAAAAACGGCATTTCTTTTTTATTGAATGTAAATACATGTATGTTGATAAGGTTACATTTATTCTCTGTGTTATTTTTTTATTATGAGTATATAAATAAACCTATCATATGATGTATAATACTCATATTATTCATGAGATATTGATTATCGAAAAATTTTGCGGATATTCAGGTTATTTTTAGCGGGAAAAAGTAAACAACTGTGTACATTCCAGTAAGAGTAATTCTTATTGGATTCTTATCGGAAATGGTTCTGGTAGCGCCATCTACCTTCCTATCTATAACTAATCACATCAACGTCAATCGTTCCACGCTTGCTTGTCTAATGCGAGCGATGTTTCCGTCCCTCTCTATCCCATTCCCTGGAAGGGGCACGCCTTTCGCGGATTGGTCGCCGCGATCGTCGACGCGAGAGAGAGTTCAGAACTTTCGATTCGCTAAATACGTGTCCGCCATACCGTACCGCACCGCGCCGCTCCCGCTATAATTATTACCGCTTATACAAAACCGCTCGCAAATAGAAGTGATTTGTGTAGTGGAGTGATTCAAGCAGCTTCAGGATTCTCGAAGACATCAGGAGGCTGCCATTTGCAAGGAAAAGGACTGACGTACAAGGTAGGTGCCCCTCATCCGTCAGCATCCTTAGAATATCCTATACCCATTTTTTTTTGGTCCTTCGAGCCGGATTCATTTACGTTTTTATACGTTATATCGCTATACCTAGGCAGTTATAGCACCTTGCTATACTCCTAATCTTTTCACATAACCGTCACACCTTACAGTCAGCCGCGCTGCCTCCACCCTCTGCTTCATTACCTCCCCCACCAGGTTCTTTTGCTTGGAAATTTAATTGGTAAGAAACTTATGTAGGTTTAAATCAGATATATAACATAAAAAGGTATTTAAAAAAATAAAATACGGAAATTGGCGGCAATTAATAATCAATTCTTTGTTTTATTTTTTTATGTTTAAAATTAAAATGTTTCTTTTAATTATATTTATATCCTCTAAAAGTAAATTAAATAACCTTTCAAACCATGTATAATACTTATATACCTCCCTTAATAAAAAAACGACGAGAAAAAGGCTGGTTCTTGCGTTGCGAAACTCCTTACGTCACTTTTTAACGTGTTAATGTTTACTACCGGGTGGTCGTAAACATGGCGCGTGTTATCGCGCACTTATGACTCACTTCAGATAAACATCCATAAAAAACAAACGAGACCACTTATCGTTGTTCTGTAAGCTGTGTTGTTTTTATGAATAGGTTTTCTAATTGCAAATACTAATAACACGACAAGTGGATCGGCATAAGTTTCTAATAAGATCTTATAAGATTTCGTAAATGTGTTTTCAGGTCTCTGAAAGGTTAGGACGATAGAAATGAATGTTTTATCCATAAATGTCGTAATTACTTATTATAACACCATGAACAAGAACTATTCTTCAATAAATAAAACAATAAAGTACGTTCAGACTCACAGTTTCTATAAACAGACTTTGAAATACGATACCGAGATAAGCCGACGCGACGGCTGTGTACACGTCGCAAGTTAAAAGCCATGCAAATATTTTTTACATAGCTTATGACTTACAGAATTGCTATGAAAGACTAGGTAAAATATTACTTTTTTCATTTCAAATACCTTCTTTGATAATCAATGATTGAAATTTGTATAATAAATAAATAAACTAAGCAATGGATCAAATTACAAAGCTCTTCTACGTTCACCCTTTTATGACCCATATTGCCATAGTGGTAACGATCATAACTGCATCACTGCACTAGACGCAGCCACGCCTCGTACGCAAGTGAAATGTGACATTTTATTTCTTTTTGGCTCTTAGAAAGGTGCCAGTGCTTATATTCGTTTTAAAACACAAGCAAAATTTATCTATGCTCTCAATGAAAAAAAAATCGTTGAACAAAAATCAACCCAATGTATTAAAAAATTGGGTTTTAAATGCATCGCACCGGTGGGAACACCGGTGTGCCCGCGCTTCGGTGAGCATATCGAGAATAATAATAACGGGCACACCGGTGTGCCCGCGCGTGTAAATGGGATCTCTGAAATTTATATATTATTTTTAAAGTGCTGATGATAAAATAGGTATTTTTTTTGTATAATAGACCCTAATATGTTCTTTTAGTAACTTTATAGGCAACAGTCAATTGGATACGTAGCTGTCGCTGGATGATCACGTGTTTAGTCAGCCGAAAGTGTGGGAGAAAATCTGTATCGTATTTTATGAAACTCATTTTCGGCTAATATTTATTTTGAATTAAAAGCCACATGCGGCATATCATTCGCCCATTATCCGTTGCTATAGAATACATTTGGTATTGTTCATTTTGCCGATAAGAACAAACGAGAACAAACTTTTAGTGCGTGATCTTCGTTTTGTTGTTCATTGTGCGTGCTCAATTAAGCACTAAAAGATTTTCTTCGTAGATTTAGTTTTGTCTACTGTGGGGATTTCGGCAATTTTTCCAAAGTAGTAGAGCCTTGCTGATTTCAGCATGAATGGGCCGGCTCGACCGGGGAGGTACCACCCTCTCACAGAAAATCGACGTAAATTAACAGTACCTAAACTGTTGCGTTTCGTTCGGTGAGTGAGAGTGCCGGAGGCCATATCCCCTATTCCTTCTCCCTGATCCCACTCCTCATCCTATCCCTTTCCCAACCCCAAGGGGCGGCAACGTACTTGTGACTCCTGTGGTGTTGCTTATGTCCATGGGCGGCGGTAATTGCTTACCATCAGGCAATCCGTCTGCTCGTTTGCCGCCTATAAGCATAAAAAAAAAATTGATAGAGATACAAAGTTTGAGACGTCTCACGAAATACAATATTTTTACTAGTCAGAGATAATTTTTTATTAGTGATTATGTAGAAGCTGATCCAAAAATGGTAATGGGTTAGTTTTCTTTCATTAGTAGGGGATATAGATAATAGTACCTACTTGAAGCATTCTTAAGCAGATATCTGAGGCCCAATTCTCGTATTTTATAATATGACATCGAAATTACATTTTGAACGAAATGAGATTATATTTTCAATTGACTTAGAATCGGTATTCTGCTAACCTAATGTCACTATCGTAAAATTTGAAATAAACAGTTCGTCATTTACACATATTTTGACACTTGTTTCAATTTACGATCTCATTACAATTTCATTCAAATATCAGTAAATTTAGGAGACTACAATATGTGACGTAAGTATGACACTGCCATTATATCGAAACTGTATTTTGAACTTTATTTAGGAGAATTGGCCCCATGTGTATACAATTGTTTCATCAATAATGTTTTTAAGACCTACAGACGGCTACGCAGAGGCAAACTGCTAATCCACGGCACGCACCAATGACTTTTCAAAGTTAAGTGCGTATTAAATTGTTAATTATCGCTTGCTTAGCGGTGAAGGAAATCCTCGTGAGGAAACCTGCATGCCTGAGAGTTCTCCATATTTTTCTCGAAAGACATGCGAAGCTTGCCAATGCGCATTTAGCTAGCGTGGTGGACAACGGCCTTAACCTTCTCATAGTGAGAAGAGGCCCGTGCCCAGTAGTGGGACAGTATATAGGGCCGATGATGATATTGATCAAGGTCTATCTTGTAGCACACGAGATTTTAATTATTTGGATTTAAAAGCTTGTAAGCTGTAAGTAAGCTACATATTTGTTAATAATCGATTAACGCATATCAATTTGATGCGAAATGAATACGTTTCCTATAAACTATAACGAAGATTATTTATGCATCGGCATCTATATCTTATTCGACCAAATATTCATACATATCATTTCAGTGAAACATCATGCAATCATTCGAAAATAAAATGCAGCAAGTGAATTTCCTTTACATTCTACAAATTGCACATATACCCACGAGGCCATATAATATTTAAATGTTCACATCACACACAATAATTTCAATCATCCTGGTAAAAAATATTCCACATGAAAATCTCCAGCTACATTTGATTCATATTTCCCAAGCATTGTCATGGGAGAGTAACAGTCGTTCAAAAATTTAAAATGTTCACGTACATTGTCCGGGTGTAACTTATTGTTGCCCCTGTGTTGCAAATTGTACTTCGGGCTGAATCACCGATAGTACGCTGGAAAAAGTGCAAGGTTAGTGGAGTAAACGAAATGGTATCGTACAGAGAGAGCAGTAGAATAAGATTTAAAAGTACATATTCAGGTATCTAATCGTACTTTTATTACTGCTTTTAGTAGTAAATGAGCCTGCTTTGTTTACGGCAAAGAGCACTGGCGCTCATAAACAGGGCTATACATCTGTGGTGCTATTATTTTTTAGTTACCTTTTATCACATTATTTCTGCTGTTCTACTGAAGATAGAATAGCCTTTGTACGCGCTGCCGTGGAACTGATTGACTGGTCTGTTCCGATTTAAACAACGAGCAGATCAAGGACCGCTCTCTTTGCTCTCCGGATGAGCCCGCCCACCAGCAAAGTTGAAACCAGAGTACCGATAAAGCTTTGCTTTAGCTACTGCTTACTTTTCTGTTCCTTAAAACACAGGTTAAAACCTCACATAACGTAGTCCAATAAATTAATTTTCAGCGACTCCATCCACTTGAGCTACTGCAATCCCTGTGTAATAAATGTGGTTGGTTTCAGCAATGCTACTGAAACTTTTCCAGCGTGAGCCTGCGTCGGTAACGAGCTGCCGAAACTAGCGGTAATGGTCTGAACGCGACCGAGTTCCCAACTTCGCTCGATTTGTTCAACAGTGTTCCTGTGTTCAACCGTGCGATACTCCAATCAATCAATCAATCAGCCTATCGCAGTCCACTGCTGGACATAGGCCTCTCCCAACACGCGCCACAGTACACGGTCCTCAGCCTTCCGCATCCAGTCTGTCCCAGCCGCCTTTTTCAGGTCGTCGGTCCACCTAGCCGGGGGCCGCCCTACCTTACGCTTGCCGAGACGTGGTCGCCACTCTAGGATACGCTTGCTCCATCGGCCATCAGTCCTTCTACAGATATGGCCAGCCCACTGCCACTTGAGCCTACTGATTCTGTGAGCTATGTCGGTAACTTTGGTTCTTTGTCGGATAACTTCGTTTCGAATTTTATCCTTCAAAGAGACGCCAAGCATAGCCCGTTCCATAGCTCGCTGCGTGACTTTTAGTTTGTGGACTAGTCCCACTGTGAGTGTCCACGTCTCGGCACCGTACGTCATAACAGGTAGGACGCATTGGTTGAAGACTTTGGTCTTCAGGCATTGCGGTAGGGGCGAAGAGAAAACTCGACGTAGCTTGCCAAACGCTGCCCAACCCAACTGGATCCTGCGGTCGATTTCTTTCTCGAAGTTGTTTCTACCAAGCTGGACTACTTGCCCAAGGTAGACATACTCTTGAACAACTTCGAGCATCGATCCGTCGACATAAACCGGTCCCGGCACAATGTGTTCGTTGAACATAATCTTGGTTTTATCCAAGTTCATGCCGAGACCGACCCGTCGAGAGGCTCCATTTAGGCTGTGCAGCATCTCGCTCAGCTCTGCCAGGCTCTCTGCCACGATGACGATATCGTCGGCAAACCGAAGGTGGGATATGTACTCGCCATTAATGTTGATGCCCCGTCCAGTCCAGTCCAGCGTCTTGAAGACGTCTTCGAGTGCGTTGGTGAAGAGCTTAGGGGATATTACATCCGTGCGATACTATTAAACAGTTTTGTTTTACGGGCAAAGTTCATTTTTTGTAGGCTCTCGAAGGCTTTTGACTTTAGTATGAGTTGTCGAAGTTAGTATGAGTTGTTGAACTTAATATGAGTTGGGTATTGAACTGTGTTTGAATACGTGATGCAATGTGGTGAGGGTGACTCGTGGTAACCGCATTATGGATTCTTATGGGCGCTTTGATGGCGAAATTATAGGTCATCAAATGTGAATATGAAATATGAGCTCGATGATGTTTACATGAGAATTAGAGTTTGTAAACTTCCTTTTAATCGGTACACGTCTCATATTTATTTTTCTATGTATTCACAACTGACAAAATTTTAACCGTTTGATCTGTCTGTGTAGATATCCTTTAATCCGTGAGATGGCGCGCTATGAGCATTTTGCGCATGCATAAATTCATTGCTGTAAATTTCAACTTTAGCTATACTGCGGCACTACAAGCTTCACAGTACCTTCCTAGAATTTCATCCCCTCTCCCTTGACGCAAGTCCCGTGGTGCTCAGTGCCACCACCACTTGACTGCATGGTGATGGCTTTGTGAGAGATGCATCGTGAAGCGCGGCATTTTGCTCATCGCGCGCCCGTTCGTCTAAGTATTTTTTCTTGATAACAAAATTGATTTGTTTTTTTTGTCGTTATTGTGCCCAGTTATTGATTAACTAAGTGGATATATTATTTAAAAGTTTTATTTGTTTCTTACAGTAAACAAGGTCTACATATGGTGATTGGAAAGCCCTTCATAGGCGAATGAGCGGTTTCGTCCCAAGTGACATCTTGAGACCTAAATCAAACTAGAGGGTGCCCGCATCTACGCCCGCACATAAACCATTTCAGCCGGATTATGTGGGATTTTCGGGTAATCCTTTCCTAGCGCACTCTTATAGTAACCAAGGAGACTACATGCTAAATTTCAGCTTCTTGCGCCCCGTAGTTTTGGCTGTAGCTTTTCTCTCAGTCAGTCAGCAGCGCAAGAATTTTGTATATACAGATGTAAGATCCCAATGAGTGTAATTTTTTGTATATCTCTGTAACATGTGCAAAATGTTATAGTGGTTTAAAAAATACAATTTCGCGCAAATTTTCGTCTTATTTGAGCGAACACCTAAGAAATGGCTTGTAAAGAATCAAAGTATGCATATCATGCTAGGCAAATCGATTGTTGTATCACTAGTAGGTACTAGTAGGATTAGGCGTACAATGCCACATTCGCAAAATGACACATGGACGCAAAATGCCACACTTCCCATTAGCAAAATGTGTTAAAAAATGCATGCATTTTGTGCAGTATGTTAGTGTGCACCGAGCATGTTACATTTATGTACCATATGTTCTACAAAAGACACATAACTCAAGATCTTATGGAAGATAAAATCATTCCATTTTTATTGTGATTTTATTTTTGATAGATTTTTTTATGTGAAATTAGCAAAATATTAAGGCCAAAGTGCTATATTCTTTTAGTTTGCACATAAGACTGCATTTTGTGTTATTAACTATTAATAAAACACTTTATTTAATTAAATAAAGACTTATAATTTATTATAACATGTAAATTTATTGTGGTATAATTGATCTCAAAGAAAACGTCATTTGAAGTAGCGTGAGAGTTTTGCTCACGCGCGCCTGCTGGTAACTTTTTAGGGCGCGCCTTCTCATGGGTTAAAATAGTATTTCAACTGATGAAAAAATGTAAAATACAAATAAATAAAGACGGTGTGTATAACGTTTTGCTTGACATACCTAACAAAATGTAATGTGCAGCTATATAAAAAGTTACCTTACATATTTAGCAGGTAAGTAACTACTTACCTACTAAATATGGTGTGACGACACATCGCGCTCCTGCGCCGCGAGCCTCGCTACGAGTGACGCACAGCAATGGGCCGTTCCCTCGCGCCCCTCCGCGCCGGCCCTATAAATACAGCGGACAGGAGGCTTCGTCCCTTTCCTCCGGCCAGCACCACCGAGTTGAGTACTACCATCATCCGAAGACCTGTGAAGTGCCAACGTCGCCCACGCCCTGGATAATTGTCTCATCTGCTAATTTTAATTGTCAGTTTTTTTATTTATAACTAAAGCCATCGAATAACTGGAATTATAACGCGAGTTTAAACTTTCCTGGTGATATTTTTTATTTATTTCCCGTAAGTCAACCTAATTATCTCTCTTTAATTGCTCGGCGAGTGATCGATCCCGGCTACCCCGTGGAAATCAATCACTCGTGCGACATTGGCGCCCAACGTGGGTTGGTTAAATCAATAATGGTGGGATCTGTTTTGGGAACTCCCAAAACAGATCCCACGATTATTGATATAACCATTCCACGAATCTCAACCGGTTTCTATACCATCTAGCTGTTGTTGCCAGAAAATATTTCTCCTGAAATCCAAAACACCTTCGCAAAGGATTCATTAAGCTCTTTCCGTGAAACTCTACTTAAAACGCCTATCACCCGCCTATAACGTTCTAAGCTTTCAACAAAACGCATCAGCACTTTCCGAAAAGACATTACAGGCGCGCAATTCATTCTTTAAAACGAAACTAAGCGCTGAAGACGATTAAGAATCATTGTTGGCAAGGCTTTCACGAGAAAATCACTATCGGTCACAACGAGAATTTTATCACAAGCCAGATTAATTCGGAATCAATTACGGCCGGGGAGGCCTCCATTACATAAACAGAGAACTCATTTAACGTGAAACTGGGAAGCTGTTAAGTTTAAAAGAAATTTTTGGGAAATTAAAATTTTATATTCGGTTGAAGCTGTTATTTGTTGTGAATGCGAAGATCGCGATGGTGTAACTTTTGTAATCAGATGTTAATTTTTATTCTTGTTTAGCAACGTGAATGGAATGGTTGTGCAAATCATGTTACATTTTTATCAGCTTTTGTCGGTTATTTCGTTTGGCTGGACTGTTATGCTTATTTAGACTGTTGGGCTGTGACGAGACTACTGCCCCACATTTTATTAGCGTTATAATCCAACATATTTCTTTGTAACCTTATGTGTAGCTTTTAGTGGGAAAATATTACTAGATGCAGTGATATATTTTCAGTAAAATATGTTCTTTGGCACGAAAGAAACATTATAAACTCGTGTAATTTGAAATCTGTTATTAGGCCTTAAGCAGAAAGATAATCAGGGCCCTTAGAGTGTTGCGAAAGATGTGTTTCAAAACTTTCAATGAAGGGGAGCTTAAAACCCAAACACAAACTGGGATTGAAAGTTTTAGGTATGCTACATTTTTTTTATTTTGAATATCCTACTTTATTGCAACACTGTAAAAAGGTGTTGTTGAAGTACCATATATTTCCAAGGAAAATCTTCAAAATCCCTTAAATACTGAACCTGTGTATTTTTTATCTATGTAAGAAATGCAATGTCCTTATTAAGGTAAAGTCTCTCTCACGACGTCTAAAGCGTAGAATATGGATCTCTTTGATTTGCGATGGCTTTACGGCAACTCTAGATAAATAAGATTCTGCCAGACATGTTTATACTAGACTAGCTGACAGAATGACGCTATAATAATAATTAAAGAAGTACTTCGACAAGCCTCTTTCTTTAGTAAACTCAATTTTATTACGTAATCATCGACTACTAGCTCATTGGTTTTGTCGTTATCAATAAAATTTTATAAATATTGTATTACATTAACTGTGATAGGCACTCGCGTTGACCTTAGTCCTACAAAGAGGTCAGCAAATAATTGCATGCGTGGTTTTATTTTATTTCGCCTCTAAATTGCACTATTCAATTATCTCAACGGACCGCTGTTTATATGATTGAAATGTTCCAGAAAAATTCATTATATTATCTATACTGAGCTCATAAAGCTGATTCGTATCTAGTAAGAGTAGTGATAATCTAGTAGGGAAACCTTTCTTTTGCTTTATGTTATACTACATTTTATAGCATAGTACGCTCTGAACTTTCGTTTACCTTAAAGATAGAGCTAATGCTTTATAATAATAATAATATTCTACCACATTCACACAACACCATCTAGTCCCAAACTAAGCAGAGCTTGTACTGTGGGTACTAGATAATGGATAAACATACATAATTATATACTTTTTTTTTGTAAATACATACATATTATACATAGAAACACCCAGACCAAGACAAACATCCATGTTCATGCACACAAATGTTTGACTTGAGCGGGAATCGAACCCGCGACCTTCGGCGTAGCAGTCGCTTACACTCCCGTTGCGCCAACCGGTCGTCAAACGATTGACTGATAACATTTATGGTAAATTACGTGATACAAATTAAATTAAAATTTTATTTGAAATAAATTAGTGCCATATGGTTCTATATTACTGAATAGACTATAATACAAACACCCTTACTTACTATTACAGGTGGCAGGTATTAACCCCTTCCATACAAATTCCTCTTTCTTTTCTGTCTTCTCACATTTCCAAAAAAATACCTACTAAACCACTCAGACAAAACCTAATTCTAAACTTACTCGAATCCAAACATTTCAAAGAATAATTAATTGTATGCTATTGTCGTTATAAGAAGAATATTAATATTCTAAAAAAAAGCAGTTCATAAATGCAAAGTACCAAAACATTGCCCAGTATTACCTATAACTGGTCCTGAGTGCCTCAATTAAGATATCTGTTGGTACATGAAGTCGAAAATACTTTCAGTATAAACCATAATTTATCTACCTGAGTACAATAGAAGCCTTTTCTCGAATCGCCCTTTACGTCCCACTTTCAATGTTTTCTTTTTACAGGAGAGCAAGCAAAGAAAAATATTAATACAATAAGGGTTCAAGCAGTGTTTATAAGCCAAGCAAAAATTCATATTCCTAAACATCAGTTAAAAGGCCGGGGTATTTCAACATCAATTTTGTGAAGGCAACTGGGATAGTGTTTGGGTCGTAAAAGGGTGAACCGAGACGTGTTTATTTCTAAAATACAAAAAGTGCCTTGCAAACTTTACTTTGGTAGAAGCATAAATAAAAATATAATACCTGTGATGTAATAATATGCAATAACGTTCAACTGATGTAAAAAGTAATGAAGGTCCGAATGGTAACATTGTTAAACTGAGTCCAGAAGATGTTTAATGTGATTTGAATGGTTTATATTTTAATGTAAGTGTAGTCTACTAACTGCGTTTCGCATGTTCCCCCTGCTACAAGACGTCGAAGGATACCTCTCACACATTCTCCACTTCAAACGCCTGTGAAGAAGTATCACACATACTCTGTTTGCCGATTATATACCTACAATATCTATAAGATGGTATGAAGATCGGCCCATGATGGATTCACTGTTACACATTAGACATTTTTCCTGTTTTGTAGTCATGAACCATTAATGCTTAACTTTCTTTACTGTCTAATTTTGCGTCGTTACAGACCACCTTAAATATAATTACATATTATTATAATCTGCGATGGAGTACCATTAATAAATTGTTATTAATAAGCACTCGATATTCCTTGAATCGACTTAAGCATTCGGTGAATAAATTGAATACGTGAGATGAGGACACTTGAAACACTGAATGTATTTTATGTGTCCTTTGATGATATTGATAAATGATCGATTTTTTGTGATAGTATGAGTGTGTCTTTTTAATACTAAATGATGTTGATGTGTTCATTTGATCTATAATTATGTTTGCTTTAAATTTGTATGTATAGTTACAGGCTAAATTTATATTATAATATGATCAGTCAACGACACCAACGGAGCGAGTAGTTCGTTCTAAACCGTATCCTGATTTCCTAAGTGTAACTTGAATTTAGCTAAAGCAATGACTTTATAGGCCAAGAAATCATTGATACTCATACGAGGCAAAAGTTAGCATCTTATCTTTTTCATGAAAAGACAACTCCCGCACTACGAATAAATCCTGTGTCACGGGCGACTATACCAACATACAACCAACGGACACAATGAACACCCAGAGTCAAACCAACAATTTATTGATCTGGATCTGATGAATTTAATGGTCTTATTGTAAAAATAATGGACTGAATTATGCACAGCTACGGCAGTGCGGTGTCATATTTATAATGCAACTTTTTCTTTTTATGACCTGAAGTAATTTTATCATTCGCTCGTATATATTCTGAAAAATATTCATCATAGGGTTGGGACCAGGTAGCAGGTAGGTATAACCAAACATAAACATAAGTAGGTACATAACAGTTATGTAGCACAAGTTATGTAATTCAATACGACGACTTCATAAAGTGTTCGGTTTTATTGCCCGTCCGAAAACTACTGTCGTATACTCCTGACTAATTTGTCGAAAAAAAAAACGTTCGTCTGAACAGTAGTAATGTTTGGGCGCTTAATTCATTAGCTAGTCCTGAATGACCGATAAATCGCCGATCCTTTGTTACAATAATATTTATTATCGCGATAGTACTAAGGAGTGTTCTTACGATAATTGTATTGGAACAGGTGATTGGAATATTTCAGTGTTGTTTGTTTTATTTTTTATTTGGCTGGCCTGGTTTTTTATTTGTCTTGTTGTTAATGACTGCTAAGCTGGAGGTTGTGGGTTCGATTTCCATCCAGATTTTTTTTTCTAAGTATGGGTGTAATTAATCGTTAAGAAATAATTATGTATTGGGGAAAATTCAAATATGTTCATCAGTAGTCCGATTGCCGCAGTTCAGGCTCTTCCTAGTTTGTGGGTTTTCAGTATATATAATTTACAGAAAATTAGGCTTATGTATTACAGATAACACGAAACTTATATCCGTATAATATAATAAGCACTTAAACTTTTGTGGTCACTAACACTAAAAAGTATGTTGTCTTAATGAAGTACCGGTATTTCGGCACTGTTACCAGCGCCATGATCACGGATACATAGATATATTTGATGAATATGATATTTACGAGCAAGCCACAGATGCGTTTGCAATAGAGCCTTGCGTTGCGACCTCAAAATTATGGTAAGAACATGGTTGTGTCGTAATAAAAATTTCGATTATTCGGTATACTCGTAAACTATATTAAATATTCTCGAAATAGACTATACTATTTGCATAACATAAATCCAAGTATTTCAAGCGTTAGGTCTTTTATTACTCTGTGACCCGCCGCGATCAACTGCGGATGAAAGGCGGCTAGCTTTTCTCGGAAAACTTAATACAAAGTGAGCATTGGCTATTCGTTGGACGGTTTTGCGGACTCTTTTTTAATATTGAGAATTTTAAAAATGGCTGGCTTTTCATTAGCGGTCCCCTAGGAACATGTATACGTTCCAAAATTCAGCTTCTTGCGACCAATAGTCTTTCAGCTAGTAAGTAACGAAATCATTTTACATATATACAGATTATGAATATGAGCAGCGTCGATAGTCCAGTGGTATACGTAACGGACTGCTGAGACGATGGTTTCGGGTTCGATCCCAAGTTACCCCGGACACACACCTCTGACTTTTCGAAATTATGTGTTTAATAATATGTTAACTATCGCTCGCTTAACAATGTGCCCGGTAGATGACAATAGGCCCGCCCACACCCTATTACATTGGGACCGAAACATAACTGGCGAAGTGTGGGTGTGTAATACACCTCTGCCTACACTTCGGGGATAAAAGGCGTGAAGTTATGTTTTAACTGCCTCCTATTCTTTGGTGATTTCGAGCATTAAGTTCAATGGACAGCAGGCGATAGTAGAATATCATAATAACACAATATTTTTCATTCATGTTAGAAATATTAGAATGTCTAAACTGAAAAATTGCTTTTGCTATCATTGAATAAATTCTACTATTGCTCATATCGCTTGCAAGACAAAGAAAGAGAATAGTATGCAGAGGGTAGACTGGATAAGGTAATACAAGGGTGATAAAATTAATTTAATTTTCTTTCAATTTATGAAAGGATCTTGTTTTGTAAGAACTTCATAAACATTCAAACGGATGCAAATAATAAACAGACTTAAAACAAACATTTGTGGATCCACGACATTTTGGGCAGTGTTACATTGCTAGGCAACCACTTAAAAAATAAAATTCATCCATACAGTTTATGCATCATGCAAAAGCAACAGTATAACTGCTTTATTACTTCGACGTAGTACTTACTGCAAAAATGTTAAAGTATTTAAAATATACTTCTACTAAATAAACTAAACCATAAATCGCCTTGTTTTTTTTTTCAGCAGTTCTACGTATACATCACCAAACTGTTATCTGTACCCAAAAAATAAAAGAAAAAGTTGAATTTGAAATTGTTAGATTGTCATTTTAGAATTGTATGCTTTCTAAATGTATTGCGCTCAATTCCAATACATTTATATAGGCACTGCTTTGTGTCAAAGTAGAAACAATCCTAGTGCAAGAACATAAACAAACAGTGCAATAGTGGTGTACAGAGAGATTTGATCCGCTACGTGGGTCCCCAGAGGACGTAACATGCGGGCGCAAACGGGTTACACGCTCCGACAGAAATGTTCACTTTTTATGTTTTCAGAACAGCATGCTATTGTTCGACAATGGCAATGGCTTGAAAAGTATTTAAAATAATGCATGATGTAGAAAGTATTATATAATTTAACACCGGCCAAGTGCATGTCGAGCCACGCGCAATGTTCCGTAGTACCTGTTACCCATGAGTGAACTAAGGAACCTAATACAAAACCTATACCTAATATCCCAAGGATTAAATAAGGACTCGATCATAATATTAGTTTTATCGTTTGCAAATGTAAGTCTTATTTAATCGATTATTACTCATTAATTAGTAAAGCCTAATTAGCTGTTTACACATACCTAACTAAATACTACGGTTGAGAAGATAGGGAGGAGAGAAATACCTTATATTCGGTAGTTTTCCCAAATATTTCGTAAATGGATTCTTAAATAAAGTAATTAAGTAGTACTTGACGTATATGAGATCATATTGGCAAGCATTTAGCTTGCTCAGAAAACTGCAAGCTGCAGAAACAAGCATAAATGTAGGTTTGCTATAGGGGTAAAAAAGTGTTTCATTTGAATAATTTATACATTGCAGTAGCCATCTGTGAAAAATTCAAAGACATTAAACTATGTTTAAATAATCATAATCAATCTAAAATGGTAAGAATGATACCTAAAGACTTGACGACAGATGTTTGTTTTTATTACTTTTAAAGTTTTATTTTAATAAAAAGGGTTTAATTACCAGTTTTATTATGGATACTGATTACAAAGCCCAAAATAAACTAAACAAGATTTTTAATATTTGGTGTAAAGTGTCTCGTTTAATGTACAATGACTTTCGATAAACGGGGCTGGCTGTGTTATGGCTGAAAACATAAGACTCACAAACCCTACGACCACGTAGAAAATATTTATACATACATACATACATACATACATGACTCACGCCTGTTTCCCAGAGTGGTAGGCAGAGACTACAGCACGCCATTTGCACTGATCCTGAAATACCTCTCTTGCTTAAATATTCAAAACAGAATATATAAAACTTTTGCGTTATTGACTGATTGAAAGACAACAAACAGCCAAAACAATTGGGCGCAAGAAGTTGAAATTTGGCATGTGTTCCTTGGGGACCGTAGCAGTGCACTAAGGAGTGATGTCCTGAAAGTCCCACGCGATCGGGCAGAAACGATAAAATAAAATAAAATGTAGCGACGTACTAGCGGTACTGTGCCTTTCGGTAAAAGGTACTAGCTGTGTCATGGCTAAAAAACGCAAAAGTTAAGACTAACGAACCCTATTGCAACATAGAGGAGGGTGAATCAAAAAGTTCTTAGAAGTGCACCTGAATTTTATATTTATGTGGGTAGTTTAGTATTTATTTCAAAGAGTGTCTATTACACAATATCCTAGCGAAAAAACACACGTTTTGATCGTACCGTTTGTCGGGAATAAATAAATTAGTGCGAGGTGCATCTAAAAATCCTGAAATATGGAGGAAAACGAGCTACGTGTAGTGATAAATTATCTCTGTTTGTAAAATGTCCACTAAAGAAATATTTTTAGATATCCAACAGAAATTAGGGGATAATGCTTTACCTTATTCCACCGTTGCTTATTGGGTTGCTGAATTTAAAAGAGGTAGATCCAGCTGTGGAGATGATCCTCGTTCCGGGCGGCCATCAACTTCTGTTACGGAAAAAAGAAAAAAAGTGTAGAAATTAGTTTTGGAAGACAGAAGAATAACCATAAAACATTTAGTTGAGATCCTAAAGATATCATTTGGCAGCATTCAATCCATTTTAACCGATACACTGGGGCTTAAGAAAGTGTCAGCAAGATGGGTTCCACGAATGTTAACCGAGGGACACAAAAAACGTCGTTTGGAAATTTCAAGGCGTAATCTTGAAATTATACAATTTTGCATTCGTATTATCACTGTGGATGAAACATGGGTCCACCATTTCGATCCCGAAACAAAAAAACAAAACATGTCTTGGAAACGACCATCCTCACCACCCATGAAGAAATTTCGAGCAGCTCTCTCCGCCTGGCAAGATTATGGCCTCTGTCTTCTGGGATAGTGAAGGAATCGTTTTTATTGATTACATGTCAAAAGGGCAGACGATTACAGTATTATGCAGGATTAATAGCAAAAGTACGTGATGCAGTTAAAGAAAAACGTCGTGGAATACTGTCATTAGGCATGTTGTTTCTTCACGATAACGCTTCTGCTCATCGGTCGGAAGTCGCGCTGAAAGCAATTGGTGATGCAGGCTTTACAATTCTTGAGCACCCCCCATATTCACCGGACTTAGCCCCTAGTGATTTTCATCTATTTCCTAATATAAAGGAACGCATCCGTGGCACTAAATTTGACGCAGTTATGGCTGCCGTCTGCGAGGTTTTTAAGACTCAAGGAAATATTTTTTTTGCAGAAGGAATTAGGAAGTTAGAAAATGTATTGAATGTTCTAAATGTATTGAATAAGAAGGAGATTATGTAGAAAAATAAAATAATTTTGTTTATATTTTCTCATATTTTAATATAAATTCTAAGAACTTTTTGATTCATCCTGGTACATTTATAACGAGCAATGTACACAGTATCTTTGATCAACAACACTCTGTTGCACATCAACTGCAGCGTTCGAACAGCCGCTAATTCGACACCGCAATTATACACAGTATCGCGTGTACCCCACCCTTTAATGCCGTAGTGTTCCGCTAATAAGTTTATGCCATAATAACACGCCAGCTTTACCCCTTCGGAGTCATTGCGGTGACTCACAATGTTCCACGCAGACGGAAACTTGGATACTTAGTGTAGATTTGTGGAAAATATATCTTGTTTTAGGGCCTGTGCAAACGCGCCGTCGACGCGCGTTTTAGAAACGCGCGTCGACGGCGCGTTTTTATCTTACAGAACAGTTTGTTGTCGTTTGTATCGATACAAACGCGCGGCATCGTCGCATCTGTATCGCTACACAAGCGCGTCTGTATCGCTACAAACGCACCGTCGATGCGCGTTTCTAAAACACGCGCGCATTTATCCTACAGAGCAGTTTGTTGTCGTTTGTATCGATTCAAACGCGTATTTGAATTTATACAGGTTTGCAAAGGTCTACAGGTTGCGTCTGACTTGCGTGCGTATTACGTCTGTATCGCTACAAACGCGCATCAACGGTGCGTTTAAAAAACGTGGTGTGCATAGGCCCTTATTTTAACGATGTTTAACTTCTGTAAATATATACTAAGTAAAGTGTGATTGACAAAGTGTATAACATTGTTTTATCTATACTATACAATAGTGTGAACTCTGAAGTCCTACACACCAGGGCTAAAGAGTCCACACTATTCTATCCATTTCTCTGCTATTCTCATTATACTTTGTTTGAAGCAGCTTTTGACAAGCTTAAGTGGAAAATAAGAGAACTACGTTCATTGAGTGAGTATTCTCAAATATACATTACTACGGATATCGGTTTATCAAAAGTTATGTATATGAAGAACTTTCAGATATTCAGATTTTCTTCATCATTTAGCAAGTAATAAAACACAATGCACAAAAACGCTCTGAACTTCAAAAATATTGTCGTGTGCGCTGCAGACTCAAACTCGATACCTTCGGCGTACTAGTCCATATACTATTCAAATATTATGACATTACCTAACGTAAATATCATTATAATGATATTAATCGTGAAGTGCAAAAGTGGCATAATTTTAGTTTTAGTTCGTTAGTGACCGCAAACTGCTCGTTCAACATAATATTTGCCGATTAACTTGGTGGTTATAAAAATAATACGCAATTGGGAAAAATAATATTAGTATTGAATTGAATAAACTTGTTAATTATCACTTGCCTCGTGACTCGGAGAGCACGTTCGCAGCTTCTATTCCTATTGGTTTCCTTGCTTAAACGTAAATATCTATGCTTATTATCAAATTAAGTCCCCTTTTCGTCCTGTATGTCAGTAACGAGATAAACTCCAAAACTACCGAACGGATTTTTGTACGGTTTTGCCAATATATTGTATTTTTTTATAGTCTCACGCCTGTATCCCCAAAGGGGTAGGCAGTTTACACCCACATTACGCCATGAATGTTTAGGTCCCACGTAATAGCCGTCGAGCCTATTGCCGTTACCGGGCTCATCACCAGACCCCGGGCTGCTACTGAGTATTCGGAAAACCCAGTAACACTTTTGTCCTACCCGGGAATCGAACACGGGACCTCCGATCAGCAGTCGCATACGGCCACTGGCCCACGGAGGCAGCCCATATTGTATGTATATGTCCTGAGAAAGGTTTAAATTTCTGATTCAAGCTGGTGGAGCTGCGGGCGAAGTCTACTATTTACTATAATGAACATTAACACTCAAAAATATTGTTCTGTTTGTTAATCTCAGACGATTATCATCCATCACCGAAACAGCGTCATTCATTCCATTGACGCCCATTTGAACCAAGCGCCGCGATCATAACATTAATCATTACAATAATAAAGTTACTAAATAAACTGCCTCACGCGAAGGTTTATTCGCTACTACTGACAAACAATTTGTTATCGATATAATGTGCTAACGTTGTTCCAAAATATGTGCAGTGTTTTAGAGTACAAACGGTAAAGATCACTATGAACAATGCGATTGTACCTATTACAAAGTTGACAGATATACTCAAACACCTATTTTTAAATAATTAGTCTAGATGATGATCCCTATATAGTGGCTTAAGACAGTGACAGCCTTGTGGAAATACCAACAGACTGTTCAAACTTATCGAAGCTATGTGAATTGTCCTTTGTTGTGTTTCTCGTTGAGCACATTATAGTCTTAACTAATCTAAGCCATGGAATACCACTTTCCCTTTGAGTTGCGGAGGTCAACGAAGCAGTTGCTCTGTGGAAAAGCTGAAATTTTGTCAAACTAAACAAGAAAGTAAACACCCGGCTACAAGCGAAAGTCTGTGGCTCATAAAATCTGGTTCGAATAGTGCGTTCTCAGCTTTTAGGCAACTACACCATCCGGACAATATATGTAATCCTTTCTTTCTCATATATCTCAATCATACCATAATCTCATCAAAACAAACAACAGGCAGCTTCTCTCCGACCCAACTGGCCAACATTTTCCTGTTCACACTTACTGCAGATAAATATCGTCGCAAATTCGCACGATGAACAGCTGGCCTTAGGCACGGTAATAATATCTAACAGTATTCTAACTCCATACAAAAGCACAAAACTCGAGTTATACCTACGCGCCTCGAGCACAGTACCCACTATAGTACCCAGCAGCCGCGATCGTGCCGCGGTGACGAACGGACGGTGACGGTTTTTGTAGCAGTGTTCTTTATTTAAATTATAATTATAGCGACGCGTTGTAGACTAATATCGTGCTGTTTGAATTCTTCGTTAAGTCACATTAAGATAAGATTTTTCAAATTCAAAATGTACCAATTGTAGTTATTTCATTGAAGTCTATGATTAGTAGTACCTACCGTAAGGGTAATTTTCAAAATGGAAGCGGATATGAATCAGCTTTGTGTAGGTTACTGCTTAGTCTACTACAAAATAAAACAGTAGACAGTGCAACCAATGGGTCATTTCCTAGGTTGCTTACATACCTACATGATTTTTATATGTTTGTATAAAAAAATAAGTAATATTTACAATCACAAAACTAAAAAAAACTTCGAGTAGGTAGATGTAGTTAAAATACTTGAGGCGAGCAGCCCTATCGCTGTTTTGCGCCCGGCGCGTCTGTAGGCATATAACTCGGGGAGACGACTGAGTTACAATACTGTTAGATTATATTACCGTGCCTTAGGTATCCAATAATAATATTTATCTGATATCGAGTTCCCCTATGCTGCGTAAATTACTTTCGCAAGAGTCCCACATATGTATACTTAATTTTAATACAATCGAGCCAACGTGCCTGCTTGTATAATCGAGGTTAATCTTTGTAAATATAAATTAACCTAGGAACAATCTAGACCGAAGTGTTGGATGATTTATTGGGTAATTTTCGGTTTTATATAAAATATTACGTAAGTATACAGGGAGTAAATGTGTATTTATAAAATGAGTTTCGTAGTAATATTTACAGCTACAATTGACCACATGAAAGATTTTACATTAACTTTTGATTATAATCTACATTTCAGTGAGGCTGGCCACACAGAAGTTTCATACCACTTGACTCTTATCAGCCAGCGTCAGGATATTGAATTCTTGAAACTCATACATTTTACCTAACCTCATAAGGACTGTATTTACTGACTTATATATTATTATGTATATACTTATGTATACTTAATACCTGTATACCTATACGTATATATATATATATATATATATATATATATATATATATATATATATATATATATATATATATATATATATATAGTTTAAGTTGTAATTATCTAGTGTGGTAATTATTATCTAAATATTTTATTTAAAATAATTGCTCACCTACTATCAATTGTCTCTGCACCACCCTAACAATTTCAGTTTTCTTTATATAAAACCTAATACTTTGCCTAATCTTGTTGTACTAGAAAGGCGATACTGAGGTCAACTGTCTTTCATAAAATTGAACAGATATTATGCTAGAATGATGAATTATATTGAGTCTAGTGGATTAGTAAGATTTTCTACATTTAACCAGCGATGTTTATTAAACACGTCTGTGCACTACATTAAAGCATGAGTGAAATGATACAAGATTTAAGATAAAGATTCTGGCAACTTCAATTTCTTTTAAGAAGTTAAATAATTCTGCTATTGCGATGTATTGGACTGATTTTATAAAGCAGCAAAAATGTTGGTACATAAATAGTTGGCTGAAATACTTGAGAGTATTGTTTAAGTTTTGTTGCTTGACCTTGGTTTATACAAGGAGACTTACGGCCGGTTTCTGAATTGAGAATTTCGCGTTGAGAATAATTTAAACACTAATTATCTCATACTTGATAAATTTTCTGTTTAACAAAAACTAGTTGACCACATTTTGAGTATTTGTGCTTGAAAAATCTAAAATTTAACACAACATATGATCAACTCATGATCAACTTCATATCAACTCTATTTTCGCGTTTCTGAAAAAAATTGACATTTGTCAAACCTCACTTAGCACTGATAAATTCAGAAATATTTAACTATACAACTTTGGCCTTTTAACCTGTGATCACGAGTAATATGACGGCCAGTATGTCAAACTGTCCACACTACGGTTGCCAAGCAGCGGGTACGTCTTGCTGACATCTACACAACAAGAAGGTCGTCAAACAGAATATATAGAAAAAAGTTCAAAGACTATTAAATATTTGGAATTACGATTAAAATTCTAGTCATTTCAGTTCAGGAACAAATAGAAGAGATAGAAAATTAATCAAAATTAGGGTCTGATTTGGTCATTTATTGATACGATCTGGTGATCAGTATCGGCAAGTGTTGGAGTAAATGAACCTCCACCGGCTTTTTTTAATTTTTGGGTTTCTCATCTTTAGTGTAATTGGAAGATCTCTTCTTCACCTTTTCCATTATAAATATAAATTAAAGATTTCCGTGTTAAATCAATCAGAATAATTTCGCTGTGGTCACCATGGAGGTAAAATTCTATATACATACCTCCATGGTGGCCGCCATGGAGGTATATAAAATTATACCTCAAATATACCTGGCCACAAATATTTTGTATTAAATAAAAACAAACTGATTATGACATAACATACACGTTCCGTTTTCACTATTCCGAATTGAACAAATGCAACAAACTGTTCATTAAAAATTAAATAATCGTTGAAATAATTTTGAATACAACTTTATTTCGACTTTTTATTTGTTTCCGCATAAATATTTAACTGACAATTGTGCTTCTTTGTAAAATGTTAATTAAGACGAATTATTGATTAGTACCGGTTTTTTTACTTGTATCGGAACGTACTAGTGTTGTTCGGTTTCCCCCCCGTGGGATCTCCACCTTGTCGTGGTGGGAGGACTCAGTAACCGTGGGTTTGAGGTACACCCACGGTGAAGCTAGGCGGGATGCCGGGAGGGGACGCTCCACGTGGGCTTAAGTGAGGCCTGCGTAGGATGCGTCCCAAAGGTGCGGGTGCGGGGGACAGTTCTGTCTGTACCTCGCAGTCGGGTGCGGTCGCGGTAGAAGAGGCGTGTCGGTGTTGCGTTGCCGCGCGCCCTATCTCCCGCGATCAAATGGGGGCGCACCATCGTTGCGTCGCGGTGGGGCCGCAGAGGAAGAGGAGATGCGGTGTTGCGTTGCCGTCCTCCCTATCCTCTGCGGCCACTGGGTGTTTTGGCGGCGGAGCCCAACACCTTCATCCGCCGCCAAGGGGGTTTTGTTCGGGGCCCGCCTGACCATCTAGCGGGCCAATACCCGTCGGGGGGTTGCGACAAATGTTTCGGCGATACCCGACCCTCCGACACACGGGTACAAGGGAAAGTCGAGGTGGTTTTTAGTGGTAACACCACATACTCCGGCTTTCATTTCTCCAAGAGTCGGAGATCCGAAGGGATTTTCCACCTCGTAAAACAAAAAAAGAAAAAGAAAGTGTTGTTCGGTTTGAGTTATTCATGATTTGAAGAATACTCACTTGAAAGTGCTTTGAAAAAATTTCACTCTGACCTGTGAAACAGAAAAAACTGAAGTTGACTTCAACTAGTTCAGAAATTTTCAACTGATTAAAGCTGAAATTCTCAATTCAGAAACCGGCCATTTGAAAGGTCAGACTGTAATAAAAAAATCTGATCTGAATGGGAAAATTAAATTCGTGCAATTATAGTAAAGTGGTTATGGACTGTTGATAAATATTTGTATGTTGACGATATTATAATATAAATCACAAAACAGTGACAATATTATTAACGGTCAAATATTCAATAGGTGCGAGTCACACAGAGCGAGCAGCCTCGCGAGGCATTTGCCGCGCGAGGAAACAGTCCCCGAACGAGCGAGGCCATAGGATAAAGCTGCGTTCACATTTATCTGACGTGATCTCTCGTGACGGTCTCTGTCGTAATTACTTACCGTTCACATTTGTCTGTCGCCGTCTGTCGCGATCTGACATAATTTTAAATCAGTTCTGTCTTGACTCTCGTGGAGTTCACACTTTCGCAATGTTTTTGATGAACTATCCGATTCAGATTAAGTAGATATCCAATTATATCCATAAATTATTTACATAGGATTATATTATTTCGTTTTCAATTAGCTCATCTATAGGTACTGTATACGAATAATATTATAAAAAGGAAGTCAATTAGTTCGTCGTCCATTGCGCACAATTGCAAACGCGCGTCTGACGCTTTACGACAGACAGTGGCGCGTCCACATTAGTCTGACGAGTTGTGTCGCGCAAGTTAACTGTACGGAACCCAACAATGTTAGCTTCGTCAGCACATCTCTCCCCACCAAATTATCTAGATAATCCTATTGTCATTTTAGCATTTATTTATTATAAATACCTTTGTAGATCTAACATTAGCGATTACTATTTTATATTTTAAATATACTGTTATAATTAAATAAATGTTTTTTACAATTAGTCTGAGTCCAATCTCTTAATTCGCGCTGTACCGTCCCCACACCCCTCCCCTCTCTCTGTCGCAGACCGGGACATTGTCTGTCGCGACACGACAGACGACGTCACGACAGATTACATCAGACAAATGTGAACGCGGCCTAGAGCGCGGCAGCCTCGGCACCGTAGGAAAAAACAAAATTGTAGTTGTCATAAAGTTTGAATTCAGAACATGAAAATATACAGTCCGTTCACAGTTATTTTACCTCTGACAGATGTCGGTGTTTATTTTCTTTATGTTGGAATTGTACTCTGTGATGACAGGAAAGTAAAATAGGGTTATCCATGCATAACATTTTACCCAATATTAGTGGAAATGCTTCAAAAATTCAAATGCTTGAAGCGCATGGCCGCAAAGTGGTTAGATTACCGCCATACCACTGCGAGCTAAACGCAATTGAACTTATGTGGAGTCTCATTAAAAGGCGAGTCACAAGCAAAAATTTAGGACAAGAGGCAACCAACATTGTGAATTAAGCTGAAGAAGCTTTTCAATCTATCACTGCAGAAGACTGACAAAAACAATGCAAACATGAGCGCCACATTGAAGACAAGCTTCGTGAAACAGATGGGTCTACGGATGCTGAAATGGACAGGTTCATAATAGAATTAAATTCTGAGTCTGATACAGAATATGACAGCATACGAATCATCATAACATTGGCAGTCCACATGGATCATTCTTATAGACTCTCGCCAGTTTCCATGCAGGGGTAGGCAGAGGTGTAATATGACACCCACATCATTCTTATTCAAAATAAATATGAAAATTAAATTTACAGTTTTTGTATTTGATAATTAGAACCTCACGTTGGCGTAATTATGATGCGTTTACCTTTATATATTAAATAGACAACATTTTTATTATAACTACTTATCTTCATAGGAAATTAGTTATTTCGTAAGAAAATAAATGTACATGCATATAGCCATGCCAATATCAAGAGGTTTTGTTACAAACATTACTTCCAAATATTTAATACGATCGCTTAGGCAATAAAAAAATAAGTACATTTTAGCAATAATGTATATTTAAAATGGGAGTATTATATACCAAATATAGCAACACAACGCCCAGGTTGGCCAATCTAATAGCTAGAGGTAAAATAACTGTGAACGGACTATAGTTGAAAACTATTATGTATTGCGCATGTATCAAATTGTCGACTTGTGAATTAGAGTGAAATAGTACATTTGCCATCTATCGGTCTACGTATCAATGTGAGATTGTTGGTCTCTCCACTCTCTTATTTTTAAATTTTGTTTATAAATATAGTACTTGGAAATGGTCATACTGCAATAGGGTTGTGGCATGTGTTTTTACTAGCCGGCTGCATGACTGACGCCAATTGCTGTACCTACTTTGGGTACTAGACAATGGTAATAATGGGCCATAATATACATATTTACTTATACTTACTTTTTTTGTAAATATATACATAGAAACACCCAGACCAAGACAAACATTCATGTTCATGCACACAAATGTTTGACATGAGCGGGAATCGAACCCGCGACCTTCGGCGTTGTAGTCGCTTACACTCCCGCTTTGCCAACCGGTCGTCGATTATTGTTATACCTAAAGGATGGAATAGGTAGACATGGAAAAAAATATAGAATGAATTATAGGAAATGAATATCTGTAGGCAAGGATACTGTAACCGAAGCACAGACTGAAGGATTATTATTCGTACAATAAATAGCGTCAAAGATGAGAATGTTATGATGAATGTATCCTCCGTCATTCAGTGACCAGTGGATAGGGTATGCGACTGCTGAGTGGAGGTCCCGGGTTCGATTCCCAGGTCGGGCAAAAGTGTTACTGGGTTTTCCCGAATTCTCAGAAGCAGCATGGAGTCTGCTGATGTGCCCGTTAACGGCAATAGGCTCGTCCCCTATTACGTGGGACCTAAACATTTCATGGTGAAATGTGGATGTAATAATATTATAACTCTGCCTATCCTTACGCGGATACAGACGTGAGTCTATAAAAAAAATGTCCAACATACAAACACACTTGCGAATTTATATTATTAGTAAGGATTATTATGTTCGAGCGAGGCACGAAACAGCGTACAGACCGCGGCAAAACAAAAAACCAAACTCGATGGCTCGGCCGCTCGGTCGCTCGCCCGCGGCGGCACACGCGCTTGCCTCGGCCGCGGCACGTCCACACAGAGCGCGCAGCCTCGCGCGCCAATTCCTCGCGAGGCTGCGCGCTCTGTGTGGACGTGTCTAATTCGGTAGCTCGGGCGCACACCGAGCAGCCTCGCGAAGCATTTTCCTCGCGAGGCTGCTCGGTCTGTGTGGACGTGGCTCGGTCGAGGAAAACGCATGTGCCGCCGCGGCCGAGCGACCGAGCGGCCGAGCCATCGAGTTTGGATTTTTGTTTTGCCGCGGTCCGTACGCTGTTTCGTGCCTCGCTCGAACATAATAATCCTTACTAATAATATAAATTTGCAAGTGTGTTTGTATGTTGGACATTTTTTTTATAGACTCACGTCTGTATCCGCGTAAGGATAGGCAGAGTTATAATATTATTACATCCACATTTCACCATGAAATGTTTAGGTCCCACGGAATAGGGGACGAGCCTATTGCCGTTAACGGGCACATCAGCAGACTCCATGCTGCTTCTGAGAATTCGGGAAAACCCAGTAACACTTTTGCCCGACCCGGGAATCGAACCCGGGACCTCCGCTCAGCAATCGCATACCCTATCCACTGGTCACTGAATGACGGACGCTATTTATTGTACGAATAATAATCCTTCAGTCTGTGCTTCGGTTACAGTATCCTTGCCTACAGATATTCATTTCCTATAATTCATTCTATATTTTTTTCCATGTCTACCTATTCCATCCTTTAGGTATAACAATAATCGACGACCGGTTGGCAAAGCGGGAGTGTAAGCGACTACAACGCCGAAGGTCGCGGGTTCGAATCCCGCTCATGTCAAACATTTGTGTGCATGAACATTTGTCTTGGTCTGGGTGTTTCTATGTATATATTTACAAAAAAAGTAAGTATAAGTAAATATGTATATTATGGCCCATTATTACCATTGTCTAGTACCCAAAGTAGGTACAGCAATTGGCGTCAGTCATGCAGCCGGCTAGTAAAAACACATGCCACTACACTATTGCAGTATGACCATTTCCAAGTACTATATTTATAAACAAAATTTAAAAATAAGAGAGAGGAGAGACCAACAATCTCACATTGATACGTAGACCGATAGATGGCAAATGTACTATTTCACTCTAATTCACAAGTCGACAATTTGATACATGCGCAATACGTAATAGTTTTCAACTATAGTCCGTTCACAGTTATTTTACCTCTAGCTGTTAGATTGGCCAACCTGGGCGTTCTGTTGCTATATTTGGTATATAATACGCCCATTTTAAATATACATTATTGCTAAAATGTACTTATTTTTTTATTGCCTAAGCGATCGTATTAAATATTTGGAAGTAATGTTTGTAACAAAACCTCTTGATATTGGCATGGCTATATGCATGTACATTTATTTTCTTACGAAATAACTAATTTTCTATGAAGATAAGTAGTTATAATAAAAATGTTGTCTATTTAATATATAAAGGTAAACGCATCATAATTACGCCAACGTGAGGTACTAATTATCAAATACAAAAACGGTAAATTTAATTTTCATATTTATTTTGAATAAGAATGATGTGGGTGTCATATTACACCTATGCCTACCCCTGCATGGAAACAGGCGTGAGTCTATAAGAATGATCCATGTGGACTGCCAATGTTATGATGATTCGTAACTGCTGTCATATTCTGTATCAGACTCAGAATTTAATTCTATTATGAACCTGTCCATTTCAGCATCCGTAGACCCATCTGTTTTACGAAGCTTGTCTTCAATGTGGCGCTCATGTTTGCATTGTTTTTGTCAGTCTTCTGCAGTGATAGATTGAAAAGCTTCTTCAGCTAAATTCACAATGTTGGTTGCCTCTTGTCCTAAATTTTTGCTTGTGACTCGCCTTTTAATGAGACTCCACATAAGTTCAATTGCGTTTAGCTCGCAGTGGAATGGCGGTAATCTAACCACTTTGCGGCCATGAGCTTCAAGCATTTGAATTTTTGAAGCCTTTCCACTAATATTGGGTAAAATGTTATGCACGGGTAACCCTATTTTTTACTTTCCTGTCATCACAGAGTACAATTCCAACATAAAGAAAATAAACACCGACATCTGTCAGAGGTAAAATAACTGTGAACGGACTGTATATTTTCATGTTCTGAATTCAAACTTTATGACAACTACAATTTTGTTTTTTCCTACGGTGCCGAGGCTGCCGCGCTCTAGGCCGCTTTCACATTTGTCTGATGTAATCTGTCGTGACGTCGTCTGTCGTGTCGCGACAGACAATGTCCTGGTCTGCGACAGAGAGGGGGGAGAGGTGTGGGGACGGTACAGCGCGAATTAAGAGATTGGACTCAGATTAATTGTAAAAAACATTTATTTAATTATAACAGTATATTTAACATATAAAATAGTAATCGCTAATGTTAGATCTACAAAGGTATTTATAATAAATTAATTCTAAGATAACAATAGGATTATCTAGATTATTTGGTGGGGAGAGATGTGCTGACGAAGCTAACATTGTTGGGTTCCGTACAGTTACCTCGCGCGACACAACTCGTCAGACTAATGTGGACGCGCCACTGTCTGTCGTAAAGCGTCAGACGCGCGTTTGCAATTGTGCGCAATGGACGACGAACTAATTGACTTCCTTTTTATAATATTATTCGTATACAGTACCTATAGATGAGCTAATTGAATACGAAATAATATAATCCTATGTAAATAATTTATGGATATAATTGGATATCTACTTTATCTGAATCGGATAATTCATCAAAAACATTGCGAAAGTGTGAACTCCACAAGAGTCAAGACAGAACTGATTTAAAATTGTGTCAGATCGCGACAGACGGCGACAGACAAATGTGAACGGTAAGTAATTACGACAGAGACCGTCACGAGAGATCACGTCAGATAAATGTGAACGCAGCTTTATTCTATGGCCTCGCTCGTTCGGGGACTGTTTGCTCGCGCGGCAAATGCCTCGCGAGGCTGCTCGCTCTGTGTGGACCCACCTAATTAAGATTGGACCAAAAGACAATGGGCAAAAATGTATGGGACCTGGGACCATCCTCCAATAGCAATAAGGTGTATGTCATTGGATAGGCATTTTTAATAGAAACAACTTTTTTATGACACTTTTGTTGTCACAGATGTCCGTTCCACGACATATGACATACAAGTTTCGATAAAAATATGTTGAAAAGCGTTATTTTTATAGTGCTTAGTACATACATCTTATTGCTATTGGAAGGTGGTCCCAATCTACCCATCCTTCTTTGTAAAATTCTCTCTTATAAGAGATTTTAAGATAACAGATACCTGTGCCCAGTAGTGGGATAGTAGTAGACAGTATGTACCGATACAGATTTTGCCATTATAGTCTGGCCTTGACTATCTCAAGGCACTAGTTTGAAACACAGAATCTAACATCAACTTAGCGAAAACTATCGCTTTTTATGTAACCTTAAATCCTTATCTGTTTCATAAAGTTTGATGTTGATAGATGGTAAAGTTATGAAGATCTACGAGGATCTTTAGTTAATATTATTAGAATATTTTTATTTTATAAATAAACTTGTGTTGAAGGATATACAATCATCAATCTTGTAAAATGTATTTTTTTTCTTGGATTCAATTTAAAGATACATACTATTTTACATTTTGTACATTATTATTTTATTACTGAATAAAAGGGAGCGTTACTTTGTCAGTTTTCGCTGAAAATAACTATCAAATCGATTCTTCAGGTACATGAGATTATTTCTTGATGTTTCTCTTGGAGACGGTATTTTAATCATTGAAAACTGTATTGGCCAAAGTATTATTTGAAATTATAACATAACATAACATAACTTCACGCCTTTTATCCCCGAAGGGGTAGGCAGAGGTGTATTACACACCCACACTTCGCCAGATTTCAAATTATAAAAACTACTTTATCTGTGAATTAAATTAACAATTTAATATCATCTTAAAACGGCTGTATTGTAAATTAAGCGGCTGCCACCATCAAAGAACTACATTAATTATGTTCCTAACAGATACAGCGAAATAATTCAAACAATATTTCAGTGTCCATTCAAATATTACACAAAACGTTGACGAGCTACTTTCAGTTAATGTACCTAAATGATAAATAAGATGCCACAATCAGGTACCTGTTCTGTATCAAACGCTATGAAAAAGATGAGTAATGAACTTTTTTACTATTTTTCTCAGGAGTCTTCAAGACTTCCCTTAGATAAGCGGGCCTTTTTCCCGTGTATTTTACCCGTTTTGTACGGCCACACAAAATACTTTAATATTTCTCCTGTCTCTAAATAGACAATGCTGAAAGGGTAGTGCTGTTGGTTTTGTCATGTAATCTTTGGTGTAATGTGTTAGTGGGAAAGTTTGAAATGATAAGGCGACTTGGGTTGATCACGACGTATAGGTTGCCGGTGTTTTGCTATAAGCTAGGTGACTAAATATTTGATTATTTCGAGAGCTAGTAGAGAGAGACGCTATAGTAAATCAGGCTCTATTCCGAACCGAGCAGCAAACGATACTTGTCGGCTGCATGTGCAGTTGCTACCTTTGACAGTCCTTAAAGTAAAACATAATGAGTATATACAAAAATCTTAATATAATATTTTATGCTGGCTAGCAGGCGACTCATAGAGAGCTATTATTATACAGCTAATGTAGAGGTTATGTTTTTCATTGCACTTTCTCAGCTGGCAGAGTGGCATAGCGTTGGTAAAAGGCCACATTGCCGATAGTGTATCAGTAAATGCTGAAAAATGGATATGTCACCGGAATGTAATAAAAACTTAAAATACGAACTAAAATAGGTTATGTTAGGTTTTCTTATGACCCTGAACACAAAAATATCTCCGTCAACTTAGCCTCATTAACATCGCTAAATTTCCGGTTTATTCGTAAAAGTGGCGAAGAATAGCAGTGGCGAGGAAGGAAATGGAACACGTAACTTATTCAACCAATCAGAGCACATAGCGTTCGGTTATTGCTTACGTATTATTTTACGATGAAAATTCGGTAAGTTTTATCAATTTTCGAAAATATGGGCGTAGAATAATATAAACTATCTCTCGTTTAGAATCCTACGAAAATTCAAATATTTCCTAGGAAATTTATAAATATATAGATACACCAAATTATAAGATAGTTAAATTATTGCCAACATCAAGTTTTGAAATGCTGCGTCCTATAGACAATAAACAAAAAGTCCTGAATGAACATGAATTTAATAAACTACTAAGTGTTATTTTCAGCATCTCTTATTATAAATATACACGTGTTATCTTCCTGAGTATGTAATACTATAAAATACATGACAGTAAGAAAAAAAATACAGCACAGATCTCAACCGAGATTTCACCCGCCATATAACCCATCCATTGTTCGTTGTGTGTACGAAGCTTTGAAGAGTCGACATGCATGTATCATTCCTTACCACGGAAATGGGGTACCATCTAATTCAAGCCGCCATTATAAAAGTCATTGAACCCAAAACTCATTACCTACCCTCTATCTCGCAATATTTGGAGGCATCAATCTCGTATCAAGAATACAACGGCGGCCCATCAAATAACCATTACGTATGGTAATTTATAAGCATTTTTGTGCATGAAGGCCTTTCAAACGTGAAGGTTGTGTTGTTTTGCAGTTGTTTTAAAGTCATTAGAATAGTGACAGTTTGGATACTAGTTTAATATGCGATCATGTGACAGTTTTCAGCTGTAGTGCGGTGTTTAGCTTGCAAAGTTTAGTTTTCAAACTATTTAAAATTCTATATTTTTTTAGTGTATTTGAGGATCTCTGATAGATAATTATTGAATTCTCTATACGATTTTTTATAAATATATCTCCTAACCTATAAATACAAATACTATCTCTTGCCAGCTGTTGATGTATTTTCATAAGCGGATCAGCGTGTTTTTAATTTAGACGTTTATATTATTGTGACCTTGTGTCCAAAGTGAATGACTTTTTCGCCTTTTTGTAACATGGCACACTGAGCAATGGTTAGCAGCTTGCTTTAATTGGGATTTTATTTGGCTTTTCTTATCTGCAGTCTTGCTAGTAAAGAAAAATAAATTACTCCATTAGTTTTCGAGCCTTAAAATCGTTCTTAGATAGATATCATAGATTTTGGAACAGCCGTGATAGTTTCTCAGCAAAACTTAAGTTTATGACAATCGTAAAATTGTGATCCTCAACAAAGCCATAGGGTGCGGTGTCATGGCTTCTTCAGGCATAGAGAAGGTGTTCTATAAGGATTATTTTTACTAGATCTGTGTATGTAAATATTGTCTGATATCAAATGATAGTTGAAGGGATTACTCATATAAAAAGTGTTATAACGCGATAGTTGGTGAGGAAAGATGGATTGATAGATGGATAGAGAGTAGAATGAATATTTGTCACTTTTTCACGCAAAGTCTACGTGACGAATTCTGATAAAACTTTGCATTGCAGGCTCTACACCAAAATAACATGTGGTCAACCCCTTGTCCCGCTAACCGACCGCCAAGTGTGTGAAACCGCGGGCAAAAGCAAGTATTCCATAAAAAGGGAATGTATATACGTATAGTAGTAGGTACTATAGAAGAAAAGGCTACATGTTACGTAACAGACCAAAGGAAAAGCTTAGTTATTAGGAAATGGTATCTATCGCATGAGAGCGCCGGCTCGCGATTGCTGGCGAACTTACCACACCCACTGGATTGTATTTTAGTGAATTAAGTCCCACTTAAGCCTCTAACCTAGGCCGTAGAGCAAGCGGAAAGCGTCAAAATCTTACACTTTATACTTTACTAGAGGACTATTTTATTTGCTTTTATACTATATTCTACTACTTAACTACATTATTTGATTTACCAGTTTTGCTCAATTCTGGGAATTATGGGAAACCTCTTCTTAGTGTACCCCTACGGTCCCCTTGGAACATACATGCCAAATTTTTGCTTTTTGCTCTAGCTTGTCTGGCAGTCAATCACCAAAGCAAGGATTTAATATATTATACAGATAACATAGTACTATTTTTAATCCAATATTGTTTACTTTACAGGCTAACCATCTTTTCGAATAAGTTCCATTACGAAATCCGGTCAAATATTACCAAAATTTGCTGTAAGATAATAACTTTCCTTTTCCTTTCCCGGAAGCACATTATATTACATTTAAATGACGAATCTTCAATACTACATTTTAGTTTAAATTGTATCTAATGATTGATATACGTACCTATGTACCTATGTACGTTGTGCGTTTATAGAATATTTTAATTGTTTTTAAACGATACCCCTCTTGAAAGTAGGACGAATAAAAAGTAGACTAATAAAATACACTTGCGCCTTTCTATGTTTGTGAGAAAGGGCTCATCCATATTTTATTTAACCGACGGACTGACTATATAAACGTTATAAAAATGCACAATCTGACCAAATGTTTGATGCTCATACTTGCCGATTTATAGTAAAAATAAAGGTTCTTTTACCACAAAAACTTACAAATACTTTCATGATGTAATATATGAGTGATAAGAACAATTAATTTAAAAATGATAGCTAAATTAGCGAATTGATTTCAAGAATCTAATTCATCAACCGTTTACCAATTAATTTAAATACGTCGTGTAGTGTTGTAGGCGCAAGAACCTCTGTGAGAGTAAAACAACTTATATGAAGTGGACTTTAAATCGTAGAATGTATGTCATATGAATGGATTCTGAAGATAACCGACCTTAAATACACAACAGAATTTCAAGCGATAACTATCCCGATATATATAGCAACGTACGTACATATTATGTAGGAGATTATTGCTATCGTTATCTCTAGGGTTGCGCTTTGCACCAATTGTATATATCTAACAACTGTTATTCAGCTGAATCTTCAGTCTAATTCAAAATCTCTAGAGTTGAAATGTACAATTATAAAATACTGTACTTAAATTAAGAGCTGAAATGTGTTAGTACAATTTATAAAATATTGTACGTATTCCCACATTCTAAACATCTAGCTTTAATGGGTAGTGATGAATACAACATTTTGTTGATTTAATTATTCATCATATCAGCCAAACGACGTCCACTGCTGGACATAGGCCTCCCCCAAGGTTCTCCACACAGACCGGTCTTGAGCCGCCCGCATCCAACCTCCTCCCGCGATCTTGACAAGATCGTCGGTCCACCTTGCGGGGGGCCTACCTCTGCTGCGTCGTCCGGTACGTGGCCGCCACTCCAGAACCTTTCTGCCCCAACGGCCATCGGTTCTTCGAGCTATGTGCCCTGCCCACTGCCACTTCAGATTGGCTATCCGGAGAGCTATGTCGGCGACTTTGGTTCTACTGCGGATCTCCTCATTTCTGATTCGATCTCGCAGGGAAACTCCAAGCATAGCTCTCTCCATCGCCCTCTGAGTGACCTTGAGCCTTCTGATAAGGCCCATAGTGAGCGACCACGTCTCTGATCCGTAAGTCATCACTGGCAACACACACTGGTCAAAGACTTTCGTCTTGAGACACTGCGGGATATCGGACGAGAAGATATGTCGTAGCTTCCCGAACGCTGCCCAACCGAGTTGGATTCGACGATTGACCTCCTTCTCGAAGTTGGACCTACCTGATTGGACTACTTGTCCCAGGTAGATATACTTGTCGACAACTTCGAGCGTAGAGTTCCCAACCTGAATAGGAGCAGGTACAACATGGACGTTCGACATGATTTTCGTCTTGTCCATGTTCATCTTAAGACCTACTTGTTGGGAGACTCTACAGAGGCCATCGAGCATTGTGCCTAGGTCTTCCATGGTCTCAGCCATGACTACGATATCGTCTGCGAATCGAAGGTGAGTGATGTACTCGCCGTTGATGTTGATGCCGAGTCCATTCCAGTCCAGAAGCTTGAAAACATCCTCCAGCGCAGTGGTAAACAGTTTCGGGGATATGACATCCCCCTGTCTCACCCCTCGCTGGAGTTGAATTGTTTTGAACTCTGGTCCTGGAGGCGGACTGACATAGTGGCGTTTTCATACAAACACTTCAGCACTTCGATATATCGGTAGTCAATCCGGCACCGTTGGAGAGACTGTAGCACCGCCCAGGTTTCGATCGAATCGAAGGCTTTCTCATAGTCCACAAACGCCAAGCATAGGGGCTGGTTATACTCCTCGGACTTCTGTATAACCTGCCGCAGCGTATGTATGTGGTCTATGGTACTATAGCCTTTACGGAAACCGGCTTGTTCGGGAGGCTGGAAGTCGTCTAGCTTGCTCTCGAGACGATTCGTGATGACCCTCGAAAACAGCTTGTAGACGTGGCTCAGAAGTGTGATGGGTCTATAGTTCTTCAAGAGGGTTTTATCCACTTTCTTAAAGAAAAGCACCACCACACCTCTGTGCCACGCCTGTGGCGTTTTACCCTCGAGAATGACGGAATTAAATAGCTTCCGGAGGGCTTCTCTAGCGAGTGCACGGCCGGCCTTCAGAAGCTCACTCGTAATTCCGTCATCACCCGGCGCCTTGTTGTTTTTAAGCTGTTTGAGAGCCACACTAATCTCGTGCATGCTGACGTCCGGGATATCTTCGGTATAGTGTCGGGTCAATCCAGCTCTAGGGTCTGACGCTGGAGTGCTTGCGGGTTGTTGAGTTGTCGTGTATAGCTGTCCATAGAACCTTTCGATCTCCTCCAAGAGCTCAGGCTTGGACGATACGATTCTGCCATCCTCCGTCTTCAGCTTTGTCAGCTGACTCTGCCCAACAGACAGATCCCTTTGGAACACTTTGGATCCCTTATTCCGCTCGATCGCCTCACGAACACATTTTGTGTTGTATTGGCGGAGATCGCGAGTCAGAGACTTAGAGATCTGTCTGTTGAGGTGCCGATATTTCGGCATGTCGTCGGAGGATAGCAGAACCATCTTGCGCCTTTCCTCTAACAGCTCGAGGGTCGGATCCGAGATCTTTTTGGTTCTCTGGCTTTTCTGGGGCTTAAAAAATTTAGCCCCTGTTGTATGGACAGCATCCACGAACCCGTTACTGTACACGTCCACATCTTCGCATTCACCCAGGCATTCGAAACGGTTCTTGAGTTCGAGCTGAAAGCTCTCGGGGTTTTGGATATGAACCGGTGCCGGTCGGAGCGTGGACTTTATCAACCTCGACCGTTCGAGGCTTGTACGGATATTCAATGTGCCTCTTACCATTCGGTGATCGCTCCCCACTTTAAGCGAATTGATCACGGAGACATCATTGAATATCTGCCTCTTCGTCGACATGATAAAGTCGATCTCATTTTTGGTTGCACCGTCTGGACTTACCCAGGTCCACTTGCGACATTCTCGCTTCTTGAAGAAGGAATTCATCATATAGAGTCCTTCCTTCTCCATAAAGCTAGCCAGCAAGTGACCCCGGGAATTCCGATGCCCATAACCAAATGGCCCCACTCTCAGCTCATCACCGTCGCGTTTGCCCAGTTTCGCGTTAAAATCTCCCATGACCACGGTGTAATGGGTTTTGTAGCCATGTATAGCCCGAGATATGTCCTCGTACATGGCTTCCACCTCCTCATCGGGGTGCGACGAGGTCGGAGCGTATACCTGTATGACCTTCAGCGAATATCGCTTGGATATTCTGAGTATAAGGTACGCTACCCTGCTCGACACACTCCCGATATTTACCACGTTGGTCACGAGAGATTTGTGGACGATGAACCCGACACCACCTTGGGACTGTTGGTCGCCCTCCCGGTAGAAGAGCAAGTTACCGGAATTGAGAACTATCGAGTCCTCCCCCTGTCTTCGGACTTCAGATAGGCCTATGATATCCCATCGCAACTTGCTCAATTCTTCTTCCAGCTCGACAATCTTCTCGTCGGTCCGCAGTGTGCGCGTGTTCAGTGTTGCCAGGGCCAATTGTCGTTGGTGGTGGTAGCCCGATCTCTTCCGGAGATTCTTCGCACCCCTTGCCCCGCCGTTACCATGGCCGCTACCATAACCAGGACTAGCGGGGCTGCCGGGGACTAGGGGCCGGTTTTTAATGGTGTGATTCATAATTGGGGGGGATATGCCATAATCGCCACGCTTGGCAGGCGTATTGGCGATCGCAGTGGCGGAAGTTCTTAATGCTGGACGCTGCTGCCCATCTAGCATCTCGGGATTTCCTTCCGCCAGGTTCGGATGGTTTGACCGCCATCTTTCGGTTGACTGCTTGCGCTGGGGTAGATATTATGACGAGTATCTACTCGTCAGAGTAACTCCCCCAGTGGGCGGTGGGTTCGTCACGTCCCGACGCCTTGATTTAATTATTATTAACGCTAAAAAGCGTTCATAATGTTATTGTGTAATTATTCGTCTGCACTAAGTTGTACTACAAGAGTGGTGCGATGCAAACCAGCAGCCATACCACAACATACATACACAGGGTGTTCGTCATGTTCGGCTTACAATTTATAACCGAATAAAAATCAAAGCCTGGTCCTGCCTTCACACAATTAGTTAGTGCCTTCAAATATTCTGCCATGTCTCTGAATAAGTCAATACCTTTAGGTTGCAGAGAAAAGGCAGCTGTTTCTCTGTGGAAAACTAACATTTCTTAAAATCTGGCTAGATTCGTAAGAGATTATAATGATAAATAATCAAAGACTACAAATTACCACGCAACGGACATTTCCGTTTCTTATTTATTTATCTTATGTAACAATGATCCCGACGCTCGGAAAAGAAAAGACTATTTTCGTTCAAAAATTAAGATTAAACAACCAATCTCGCGTGCAGTACGACCGAGGCTTATACCTAACCGGGATCGTTCGGGGATTTACCAAAGAATTTGTTCGCGGTTGTAACGGGAAAATTAAGCTATTTTTGTATATAATAAACGCGGCCGAAATAAGTTTTTATATGATATCCTTGGGAGATATAAGATTCTTTAAAAAACGTTTGTCTTTAGCACCTTGGCGGAATTCTTTCGTGGTTTTTTGTTAGATAATAATCTTGTGATATTGTAGAAGATATTTTAGATCGATACTCTGAAGTCTGCATTGTTGCTTGCAAGGCAGCGATAGCCGAGTGGAGATACCAACAGACTGCCATGCAGAGGGTATCGGATTCGAATTCACGGCGCGCACCATTGACTTTTCGGAGTTATGCGCGTATTGAATTATTAATTATCGCTTGTCCCGTGCCTCGGAGAGCAAGTTTAGCCGTCAGTCCTGGCTGTCATGAAGATCTTTGACAGTCGTTACAGGGAGTCAGTACCTTCTAAATAAAGTGATACTTGTCTAAACCCGTGGAATATCGCTATCCCTTCGGGTTGCGGAGGTCAGACAGGCAGTCGCTCTGTGGAAAAGCTAATATTCAGCCAAATCCGGTTCGACTAGTAAGCGGACCCCAGGTTAAAACTGGGATAACGCTAAGAGGATGATGACTCTGAAGTTTGCATTGTACCTTTAAAAAATAATGCAGGTCTTTTCGGCCGTCATATTAAAAATTGCCTGAAATAAAAATATCTTATGGCGCTGATACACTGGAGCATTCACTTATAACAGAACAGCGAGCATTTGCCGTTTTCTGTTTTGTCGAAACGAACATTTTCACGATCATTCTAGCGAACACTCTAAATTCAAATAGTCCGTAGAATATAGAAAAAATATAGAAATCGCACAACAACAGCAGTTTTACCCAGTATGTTTACTTCAGTTTCACTTATGAATTATTTCTAGAGTAAAAGTAAGATAGATAAACAAATGACGTTCCTAAATAATAAAATGCATACTTTAATTTGAACAGACCGCAATGCCTGAACACCAAAGTCTTCAACCAATGCGTCCTGTTATGACGTACGGTGCCGAGACGTGGACACTCACAGTGGGACTAGTCTATAAACTAAAAGTCACGCAGCGAGCTATGGAACGGGCTATGCCTGGCGTCTCTTTGAAGGATAAAATCCCAAATTAAGTTATCCGACAAAGAACCAAAATTACCGACATAGCTCACAAAATCAGTATGCTCAAGTGGCAGTGGCCTGGCCATATCTATAGAAGGACTGATGGCCGGTGGAGCAAGCGTGTCCTAGAGTGGAGACCACGCCTCGGCAAGCGTAAGAGGGCCGTGTACTGTGGCGCAAGTTGGGAGAGGCCTATGTCTAGCAGTGGACTGCGATAGGCTGATGGATTGACTACCATATTTACATTATAATACTTAGCTGGTCTGCTTTGTAACAATTACATCGTTGCTCTTAAATTAGGTTGTAATGTTACAAAATATTTTTGATTTAAGAAGTAAGGGAAGTCTGAAATATACCTCCATGGACTATGGTATATGCAGATCTCTTTTAAACATGTCATACAAAATCGCATGTCATAAAAATTAGCGGTAGCACCTATGCCCAAATAAAAATCTGTTTGGAGTTTTAAATAATTTATTGCAAAAAAGAAGTTATGTTTTTAGCAGCAGCGATAGCCTAGTGGAGATACGAGTACCAACAGGTTGCCATGCATAAAGAACCGGGTTTAAACCCACAGTGCGCAACACAGACTTCTCGAAGTAATGTGCGTTAGTAAATCGTTATTGGATGTGCGATATCCAGTACGAATGGACAGAGTAATTCATGAGAAAGGTTGGGATTTATTATTTATCGCCGACATACAAAAGCTCGTAAAATGACGTGTAGAGCTTGTTTTTGGTCTTATCTAACCACATAAAAACGTACAATCAAAGTCAAGGTACCTGTTGATTAAATATAGCCTTTATTTTGCCAGATTATTTCACTAACTGAACTCATCATCGGGAAATATTCACGGGCATAAATAATTATTAATTAGAGGCACGTGTACTTTAAAATAACAAAATCGTGGGAGCAACAGACACATTAGACACAATGAAAGTTTTAAGGATATACTCGTATTATCTTAATACGTTTATTTCCATACTAGTCGTGCTTCACAGTTTCATCTGCCACACCTTGTCTGTAGTGTAGGAATGCCCGCCTGTACGATTACACTCTTCTCGAGCTCTTTTTAGTATTCTTCTCGCGATTTTTTCCTTTGTGTTCAGCTCCTTAAGGTCGTAGCGTGATGTTACAAAGCCTATAGCGCTCCTCATGAGTGTGGCTATCATATACTAAACTATTTTTCAAGTCCTACTGCTTTAAACAAACACATAATTCAGCTTTATTATATGGACAAAAATCTTTTTTCATTTATATTTACATTTCAGTGGATGGATACATTTAGATCTAGGTAATATTACACTATAATTCTTTATAATGTAATAAACAGTAAAAACTTAACATATATGTAACATTTTATTGGTGCAGATCAGAACAAAATAATTATCGAGTAACTTGACTGATGTATGATATGATTTTCAGAAATTTGTAAAAGAGATTTGACTTTTTGAGATTGTGAATAAATGTTTATTGGAATTTGCTATAATATTTTATGAAGAGGCGCGAACTAGGTATTATTTGTAAGATACATGATATCAACTACTAATATATCGATAGCTCCTCAGAATTCATGAGTTCTGAAGAGATTTATATTTTACTAGCTAGGCATAAAAATATAGAAACTGCTAAAATAAACAGCCTACGATCTATTTTCAGATAAATGCATTGACAAAAAAGTCATTAAAATCAGTCAAGCCATTTCGGAGGAGTTCAATTATAAACACTGTGTGAAACCGTGTGGTTCACTAGTTCTTAGATAAAATCTTTCATAATGAAGACTTAAAAATAAATCCTCATTTGTTGCTCAGATTGTATATAGAGAGCATTATACTTTGTAATACATTGTAGGTGTATACTTCCAATTATGTAGGTAGTAGAGCCTTGCTGATTTCAGCATAAATGAACCCAGGCTGTTGAGCGACCGGGGAAGGACTACCCTCTCACAGAATATCGACGTTAGTAGCTATACTGTCGTGCCGGAGGCCCCATATCCTCTTCCTTCTACCTCATCCCTTTCCTCCTCTACTGATGAACCGGGCTACACAGGTGATGCAGTAGGGGGACTGTGGATTTTGAGGATATACGTGAGGATATACGTCACAGACCAAAAATGGCAGGCTTTGCTTTTATTGGACCTTTGGTCGACGTGTCATCCAGGCCAAAACTTTGTACCCCATTGAAAGGTAGAGAAAAAATTACAATTGTGGCCGTGGTTTTTAACGGTATCTACGACCTTTCGAATGTAAAAAACAACGTGCCTAATCTGTCTTAAAGCCTTCTTACTAATATTATAAACGCGATTGAACATTTTTGAGGATGGATGGTGGGATGTTTTATTACAGCTTCATCAGTTTAGCACATTGGCTAGCTTTTGACCCCGATAACCGACTAGTGTTGCCCAAATTCAGTCTTGGTCTTGCAGTCTTGGTCTTGTTCTTGCGTTTTTGCAAGACCAAGACCAAGAACAAGACCGCGTATTTTTAGCAAGACCAAGACCAAGACTGATCGTGCAAGACTTGAGCAAGAACAAGACTAAGCCTGCAAGACTCTTGCGTCTTGCAGCTAGGACTTAGCGCTATTTCACGGAGTAGTTAGGTGTAACAGTTCGGTGTATAGGTACGCTTAGGAATTCTATGAGACGCAAAAAACTGTATCAAAGAATATGAAAAACTGGACCTATGCGCATTACGACTAATAGGTACCATAAACATAACTACATAGCGAATAAAAAAATATCCATTAAAATCAAACTGAGTGCATGCATAGTTATGTTTTAACCATCGGCACTTTGATAATGCGGCATCAAAGGTTTTGTACTTCTCAAAGAAATTTGCCGCTTTTCGGAAGTACATGGTTATGATACACGCGCCGGCGGCTTCTTTTGAAATCGTATACAACAATCGTTGCCGCCGCGCCGAAATCACAACATTTGACACTATTTGATTGCCGCCACAGGGCGTAGGTAGACTCATGCAAAATAATTTCGAATTTTAAGAGTACCTACAGGTGTTCCAAAGAATAAATAAGTTTCAGAGTGCTTAGAATGAAAATGAATACATTATACTGATCACGCAAGCAGTATTATGATTAGGATAAAATGGTAAGGATAGGTAGTAGATGTCATAATAATTCGAATTCTAATACGTTTTTCTAAGATTTAAAAACTTTAATAAATAGTAATAGACTGATAGGTAATTGCAAGACTTGCAAGACTCTTGCTGCAAGACCAAGACCAAGACCAAGACTGGGAGCGCAATACCAAGACCAAGACCAAGACCAGGTGTATTGGCGCAAGACCAAGACCAAGACTGGCTAAGTCTCGTCTTGTTCTTGCATTTGGGCAACACTATAACCGACGCTCTCCTAGGTGGAGCCCCGGGTGGAAGCTAAGTAGTATTTCAACAAACGCGATACAATAGAAGTAGTCCACTTATAATAAAAAATATTACAAGAGATAGATTAATATAGCTTATTGTTTGGTCTATAAAGATTTTCAATATGAATTTTATTTTTAACTCTACTGTAGAGAGTCAATCGAGTGAAAACTTTATAACTTTAACATCTTATTATACCCCAATAATTGATTTATCTGTCAGGGTGGAATAAGAAATCTTTGTGAATAGACATTGTCAGTCTATGAAAGGTGCCATCGCTCATTTGATTTATTTTCTTACAATGAAATAAAACAAAATTGCCAAAATAGTTGATCTTTAAAGTTTTTTTTTCAGACAGCTATTACAGATTTTCATTTTTTAAGGTTTGACCCAAGTTGGATCTAGTAGGCAGTGCTCCTATCTAGATACGTTGCACTTCCAGTATATACATATCTGTACAATCTTTTAATTGCACTAAAAACCAAATGAAGCAAAGTAGTGTTATCAGGCATTCTATTCCCAAACGTATAGGTGTAGCTTAGCGAGACAAACTAATCTGTTTCCTATTTAAATCATGGAAGGAAAGAAGCATTTTTATATTCAAGACCATAGAACCCATTATACTAATAATGAATCGCCACGAGCTCAAGCATTTTACTAATTCACAGACCACTCACAGCAACATGCGTCTTGGAATTACTTGTGTATGCACCTCCGCACTGTAGTTCGGATGCAGCAATCTTTTATGATCGCTGATGTAGAGACTTCGTTAGAATCTATTCAAGTAGTAATTTGGATTACTCTTCATTTTGGATTTGGATTTAGATCTCATATCTGTTATAATTGTAAATATGAAAGTTTGCATGTTTGTGTGTAAGATTATTAAGGCACAGCATTGGAGCCATTTAGGTCAAATTGAAAACCTATTTTCTCAGTCTTTTGTAACATATAAAAATGAAATTCGTACTTAAAAGAAAATGGGCAAAATGGTACCCGGCTCCAATAGATATGATTGTAGTGTCGTTTAAAAGGTCTTACCAAGAGGAACAATATTTATTGTAGTCGCCAGTCTCAAATCTGATTGCGTTTGGAGATAAACGACAGTCTTAATAACTAATAAAAACCCTGTTCCTTCGGTTTCCGTTTGCGTTCCAGGGCCACGGTAACCTGTTTGACAGTCGACAGGCGATAAACATACATATACGAGTATATTAGGTACCACTTATCTATGTAAGAAAATGAGTACCAAGGTAATATTTCTGCATTTCCGTTCATGTTTTCTATTAATAACGCGTTTACGTAAAACTTTGCCATGCCATTCCTTCGCAGACGAATTCGTCAAAATCGTAAGGCAGAAAATAGATACCCCGAATCTTCTTGTATAGAGAGAAAACTGCTTAATCACAGAAGAGTAGATTTTCAGAGGATGGAAGCGAGCCAGATAGAAAAGTTCCCTTCAATGACGGAGGAGCATATAATTCTACTAGCGCTAGGTACATACCAACTCAATCTGGCAAGTTCCTACTGTGCCGAGCATTTATCAAATGGTGTATTTATAATTGAAACGTACAGAGAGCGAGCACTTGAAGATCTGCCAGACTATAGGTTACACGAAGATGCCTGGCTTTTGTTTGAACGAATCCAGTCGCGACATGTCCGTATAGAACCATATTTTTGTTATATATCGATCAACAGTGCAGATAAAATTGTCCAACAGTATTGCTCATGTTTAACCGGGCGACGTACGATGGGCACGTGTGCACATATAGTGTCCATCGTACGGTACCTAGGCTATGCGAGCCATACGGGATTTACTGCTCCGGCATCTTTCCTCAATGCTGTTATAGATGATACCGATATGTAATGTTTTACATCTACTCACTTATAGCTATAATATATGATTTTAAGTTGAAGAAAACAAGAGGTTTTCTTACTTGTTTTAGTAATATAATCCTAAGTGTGTTATATCATAGTCTAATTCTATCTTATTCCAGCTTTATTTTACTAATATAAGTAGTTTGTAGTAAATTCTTATTTATAAAACTTAGTGAGATTACTGCTTCCCAAACGTGAATAGAGACAGGCGCATTGGTAGACGTTGTTCTGCATCAAAATGTCGTTTCAATGATATATTAATGATGACTATTGGAGCGGGTATCACGTTCCATATATTTTTGCCATTTCCCCAAATCTTTATAGAAAAATCTTTCAGATTTTAACAAGCCTTTGGTTTGCTTTTTAGAGAGTCATTATGTAATTTTTGTCTCCCAACAACAAATTTAATTATTCTATTTTTATCATAGAACTTTTTATTTCCTCATTAGAGCGTGATTCGGCTACCGGCTGTTTTCATAGCTTCACAAAGCCAGCGAACGGAACAACCGACATGATTCCATTCATCACGACGCCACGAGCTCGAGCATTTTACCAATTCACCGACCACTCACAGCTACATGAGTCTTGGCATCACTTGTGTATGCACCTCTGCACCGGAGCAAGGATGCAGCCATCTTTTGTGATCGCTGATGTAGAGACTGTGGAATCTACTGAAGTGCTAGTTTGGATTCGTTTTCTATTTTGGGCTTGGTTTTACCTTCTCATTTGTGGTATTTTTGTATAATTATGAGTGTGTATGTTGGTCTGTAAGGCTATTTCGGAAAATCACGGAGACCATTTATAAAATTTAAGTAAAAACATGGTTTAGACGTCACTAGCTACTAGTAAAGAAAATGAGGTAATATTAATCTGCCGCTAGCTTACTGGCTACTAACTTTGACATACTTACTATTACTTTTGGGCTTCGCCAATGTTCAGAGCACAGATTTACAGAACAGAAACACTTTGTGTGAACACAGTTCACACAAAGTGTTTTCCCATGTGGGGCAATAATTTGTGTTTTACACTTGTAAAACTTCAACGCAGTGCAAAGCAGCGGGACGGCCGCTTAAACTACCTTACAGTCAAAACTTAATTTAAAGAAACTTAATTCATGGAAACACAGTGACTTCTTATTCCTTACTTTTTGAATTTGATACGAAAACGGTGTAAACCATCATGGCAGTTGAGTGATGTCACGACTGCCTCTGTGGTCCAGTGGATAGCGTATGCGACTTCTGATCGGAGTTCCCAGTTTCGATTCCCGGGCCGTGCAAAAGTGTTACTAGGTTTTTCCGAATTCTGGGTTTTTTCGAAATTGCCGAGTAGCAGCAAGGAGTCTGGTGATGTGCCCGGTAACGGCAATAGGCGAGCCTCCTATTATGTGGGACCAAAAATTCATGGCGAAATGTGAGTACAAGGATACTTCCCTTCGGAGATACAAGGCGTGAGACTATAAAAAAATAAAAATGTGTTTATTTTTAAATAATTACGCGACATAGACCCGTTACATAAATATTATGTGTACAACTTGGGAAAGTTTAAAAGTATTCATTACAAAAAGTAAAATCTCACATAAGCCACATATCACACAACGCTACTAACTGCCTATATCCAACCCGGATATAGGCAGTTAGTACTGTTGTATTTAAGCGGAAAACGCAACATATTTGTCTCCAATTGGCCTTCGGACCCGGCACCTTTTGATCTCCTCCACCTCTGACATCGATATAACTTATATTGGTCTGATAGTGACGTATGGTATCATTCACAGCAGTCAGTACAATAAAAGACAACTTTCATATTTATTATATATGTACGCGATCGAAAAATAAAATGCTTCAAAAATTTTCTTTTAGAATATGACGAATCTAGACTAAGAACTTACATTGTTACTACCTATGGACTTTTCTCTTCGGATGAATAAGGTAAAAAGCAGTAATTAAGTGGCATGTCTGTATAGCAGCCATATCTAGTAGACTAGAATCTGACTCTATACACTTGGGATTAATAAGCTTACATGTGAATTGTTCTCGTTATCATTTAAGTACTTAATTTAGACACTAAGTCTAGTATTCTCATTTTATATATAGTTTAGCTTAGTCTGATATCTGTCTTCACCCAAAAGTGTCGTGAATAATGATAATATTCCAGAATATCTCACAGACGGGCAATGATTTCAAACTTCATGGGCTGCACTATCCCAACCAACTGAAAAACATACTTTTATCTATACTAGATAAATTACACCCAAGCAAACATTCGTGCTCATCACACAGATTGCCCAAGTGGATTTGCGGCATAGCAATATAAAACATCTTCTATATATTAAAAGAATTTGTGTTTAATAAAACGAGTCATGATGGCAGGTAATATTCCCCGAATGTTACCAGTTAACCCTTAATGTTGGGTGAACTGATCTCTGATGTTGAGGAATTTTCCCCCTTTTTTTGTATCGCGATGAAATCCAGTTACGAACTTTCCCTCAAAGGGACAGTTCGTAACTGGATTTCATCGCCAACTCTGTACCGAGTTTGGGGCAGGTGGAAGGGGGGTGTGTGGCTCGGCTCTGCCCTCTAGATGTTCGGGGGGCATACCCACTAAAACACCGCGGTGTTCCTCTATCGACCCTCATTACGGGGTCGCGGTAACGACTACAGTATACCCGCGACCCGAGGAATTTTCCCCAAATGTAGTGAAATTTCCACCTAATGCTGGGAAAATCAACCCTACAGACGGGTAAATTACGTTTTATGTTAGGAAAATTGTTGTGTTTTTAAATTATGGACTTTCTTCGGGCATCTTAATTTTTTTTTATGTGGTACATATACAGCGGTTCATAGTACTATTGTTTTACAATTATATTACAAGTAGTAGTTATGGTAGAAATTGTAGCTTTGGTAAGAATAGTAGTTTTGAGATAAAAGGTACTTTTGACAGGCAGTTTTGGTAGAAATTGTAGTTTAAAAAAAATGGTAGATATGATAGTGTTAGTACGAATAGTAGTTTTGGTACAAATAGTAGTTTTGGTAGGAATAGTAATATTGGTAGGAATACTAGTTGTGGTAAAAATGGTATAAAAATGCTCAGAGAAAGTTTGAACAAAGAATCTTGGTTAATAACGGCCCTATTGGAGATTTGGCACCGGATGGTCCTCCTACTGCTAAAAAAATACGGATGAAAACGTTCAGGTTCAGATTTGATTAATTCTACCATCAACAATTTTCAAGTGATTTCCATTCTTGGTGACGGTAATTGCTTATTCCGCTCAATTTCTTATTGTTTATATGGAAGTGAGAATAAACATTATAAAATTCGTTTGGCCCCTGTTGATAACATTGTCAATAAGTGATATGAAAATTACGCAATTCCAATAATATTACGTACATACATATCGAATTGATGTCGATACATATGGTTTAATGTGTCGTCAGTAATTCAAATAGCATTGCAGGCGTAACCATGCCCAACTTCGGTCGCGTGACTTCGGCATAATGTGTCCAGACACTAAAAGTGTAAGAAACGATCAATCTCAAAATTGTTTTTTCACTCAGATCACAAGGTGACGCTAATGATAGTCAAATTTATAAATTAATTACCAAAAGATACTACATTTAGTGTCACGTTCGCAATTCAAGGGCGTAAAACCATGAGAAAGAACGAGCAATAAAACTCATGGTCACACATATATTTCCATTGCCAGATATACAATTATTTTTCAAATTATGTTTGTATTAACAACGTTCAGATGGATTGAAGATTATGAACTTAAATTAAGTCCCTTTCAACTAGTCAAGAGATTTAAAAAGGTTTCCTTCGCTAAAAATATTTCCGTTGCAATCTCGGCTTCAGTTTTGGTAACCGGGTGCTCGAGACAGAGTAGACAGAGACTAGAGCTCGCATGACACAGCGACGTGAAACGCCTGGAAGCCAATGAATACGTGATCACTGCCTCCCGTGAACTGTGTACCAAACTTTAACTCGAAATACCTAAGAACAATTAAGTTGTAGATGTTGATAACTACACACGAACGAAGTCTGGAGAGAGTATGCTTGAAAATATTGTTGGCGATTTATATTATAAACTTCAAGTGTTGTTGTTGACTCTTTCAATATTTAATGCTTTATAATATTTCAATAAATTAATTTAGTCAAGCAGGTAGTCCAATAGAGATACCATAAGACCGCTACGCAGAAGGTATAGGATTCAAACCAATGGCGTTCCACTGACTTATCGCTTAGCCCGTGCCTCGAAAAGCATGTTTAGGCGTCGGTCACGGCTGTCATGAAGATCTTTGTCAGTTGTTTTGGAGTCAGTACGTACCCTTGAGTATACTGAAATTGTGCTAAACCTTGAAATATCGCTAAACATGTGGGTTACGTAGGTCTGACGGCAGTAAGTCTGTAGAAAGCTTCTGTCGAATCTGGTTAGACCAGTTGGTGAAACCATGAAAAGTCTTTGATGTCACTCGAATAAAGCTAGAACGATTATGATGTAAAGATTCATATCTGTGGTACTATATTAGTGTGGTGGGATTTGAATTGATGAACTTTGTTAAAAGCGACTCATGCTTTGACCATTCTGCTACTATGCGTATTAATGTATATTTTCTAAGGTGCGGATACAACATTTGGAGACGTACGAGTATATTGTGCCGAAAATATGAAAAGTCACCAGATCAATTATGTTTCCGGTGCATTCATTCTCTATGCTCTCTATTGCTCTGTCTTTCGATCCCTGAGCTAGCCATAAATTACACTAAAAGAATGAAAACTCCATAGCAACCCGCAATAAGTAGAAAATGCCAAAACAGCAACGAAACCCTAAATAAGTTATCTTGATTTGTTATACAATTTGTATCGTAGTCAATAGCTAGTGGTTCTATACTCGCATCAAATAATCCGGTGCCCGTTCTCGAATTATCCACGTGTCGAAGATACTGCATCGGTGCGGATCCAATGAATACCTAATTAGCACATACGGTGTGATCCGAAAGAGTCGGTACATCGTAGCTGCGCCTGCGGGTCAAATTCGTATACACTTTATGGTGGTTTATGGATACACTTGCAGTCTCATTAGTGCTGGGTGTAAATTAAATTCAATGCATTTTGGATAATATGTTTAACCATAATTTGATAGTAAAATAAAAATCAATCAACCCAAAAGAATTGAGTTTTGCGACTTGCTCTAATAAGGAAGGAATTATCCATTTCGTAACTAATTTCTTCAGGATACCTCTAGGACTGCCACACGTAAAGGCTTCACTTTTTGTAACGATAACGTTCAGACCTTCAATGTGCCACAGCAAAAATTTAAGAAATTCTACAGAAGCATTCAGACTAGAAACATTGCGCATTGTACACATATAATTAGATAGAAGTTAAAACACTAATGTTTTCATGACAATCTGGATTGGTTTGAGGCTTGCAAAATATTTGAGAATTTAGTTTTTGGCAACTAAACAGGCAATTGAAATGGCAGCAGACACGAAGATCCGAAAATCGAGTTCAGTGGCATGTCATTGTGGAGACCATATTACGTCCAGCAGCGAACGCCGGGGGCTAGTGGTGATAAACCTAGATGTTAATACCAGGTACCTATGACCAGCTATCGATATCTTTTGATTACGTGCATCTTGTAAGCTTTATACAGAACCAGATATATTTGAATTAGGTATCTCTGTTTATCATACAAGTATCAATTCCTGGGCATTTGCCTCAAAAAATCTTGAAAATGCTTATACCGCTGCCAAAATCTTAAGAAAGAAGACTTTTTTGTTTTATTTGTCATTAACTTGTAAATGGGGTGAATTGAAAAATAGTAGGCATCCCAAAGCTCAAAAATAGCGGACATTTTTTTTTTTTTTATGATTATATTACGAAATTCACACAACGTCACTTGACACTGCAAGGCTTATCGTATTAAAACAAAAACTAAAGAGACGGTTTCTTTTTTCAAATTAATTTAATTTAATTCATCAAAATATTAAGTTTTCAAATAATTATGTACATTTAAATTAAAGCAATTTAAACTTCAAACAAAACTAAAAGAAAATAACATTTTATTTTACTGTTCCATTTTATTTTCATGTCGATTTTATAATACAAATTATTCCAGCCCAGTAGGTCTCGAGCATGTAATTTCGTTCAATAAATTGCTTTCTCAATGACATTCACAGGATAATTTTAAAGCAGTCGTATTATTTATTAGTTCAGACAGTCTAAAGCAATTTAAATATTTATTCTTTGTATTTTTTTCGCTGTCCGCCGTGAAACAAGTTATATTTTTCTTGAGTGCACAAGGCATAATTATTTTCGTGTAGTGGCGGACTTTCGTCAATGGACAATAACAACACTACAACTTGTAGCAACATTAAATAAAGTGTTGACCCTCGTCGATTGGTACACAGTACTGTGCGTAGTTCTAACTGGCGAGAGGGACTCATCAGATCAGATTTTATCATCAAGCAATAAATTAACAATTTTATTTGCATACTAGAGGACGCCAGCAGCTACGCCTGCATTTTTTTTAATTTACCCGTTTTGGCGGATCCCGTAGGAATTTCGAGAAATCCCTTCTTAGTGCACCCCTACGGTCCCCAAGGAACATACATGCCAAATTTCAGCTTCCTGCGCCCAATAGTTTCGGCTGTAGCGTGTCTGTCAGTCAGTCAGTAACGCAAGGATTTTATATATTAAGAAGATAACTTTGAAGTCAATTGTGAGAGCTATGCGTATAAATGCAAGACGATGTGAGCACAAAGCACAGCGCACAGAGACATACGCGAAATAATGCTTGATAAGAGATACCAGACCATATTTTTAAACAATTGATCCGTGCTATTAAAGCATATAACAAAATAAACAAAAACCACAGCATTTGACAAATCAGTGATCTGACAAAAAATGTATAGTTACCCAAGTTAACCGAAGCATATTTTTTGGTTCTTACGACTCTCGGGCAAACAGATGGTGAGCAAAATTGTGTCCTTCAATAAATTAAGGTTGCAAAACAAATATTTTTGCCTGCCCTAAGTCCTGCGTAAGCTCGCTTAAAATATGTCAAGGTTCCCTACACAAAAAATCTTTTCATAACATTATTATAGAGAAAAAGGACCTTTGATTACTCTTTACATTTTTCGCCTACCAGCATAGTTTAATGTCAAATTATCCTTGAAGTTATACCAAAATTAATTGTTCAGCTAGATCACTTTGAATCTACACAACGTTTTTGTGAATTCGGTCTTTTAACCCCTCCATCATTACGACTTTCTACATTGAAAATACATAATTAAAAAGAAGTTAATTTTGAGTTTTAAAATTTTCTTGTTGATAAAATATCCTCATATCTTAAACCTTCTACACAATTCGGCACTCTCGCATCTTTACAACATCAAACCTATTTCGTTACACAAACCATCGAACATCTCATACTAACATATGACGTCACAAAAAAGGTTTTATCAGACAAATACATCAGGAACAGTCATAACTGACAAACTGCTGAACTCACTGTCACTGTATGTTATGTTACATTTACTATTCTCTACACTAGTTCACTTTTATCCTGAAATGAGAAAAAATTGTGTCGTAAAATATGGTGGAGTACTTGAACTGATTTCTGATTTAGATAATATTGTAAATCAGTCAGTAAAGTAGAGACCAGTGCTACAGAAATTGTTATATTAGCAGCTTCTTGTAAAACTTAAACATTAGTTGCCTTTGGACTAGACGAGTCTGTCATCGCTCAGGTACTTTGGGCAAGGTGCCCCAAATGGAGTAATTTGAACTATTTAAAAATTATAAAACGGTATAGGTTCTAAATTCGTTGTACTTGTAATGTATGTTATCTAAAAAAACCGTTATTTATCGAATTGTAAAATATTTTTGGTTTGAAGAATTTCAAGTTTAATGAATTAAATTTGAAGTCGGTTTTTTATTAAACAAAAATATTGATAATTGTACACCTTGACAATTAAAAAGAGATTTCTTATTGCTTTTTCTCACGCTTCTACGACCTAGAATTACAAACGTGATGTATTGTACCTAAATGAAAAATCTTTACATGATTTATCTTCAAATTTGATGTCACCTTCAAACTTAACTTAATAAATTACAAGTAATTTGTCTTCAAATATCTTAACAGATCGCCTTTCGAGGCTTAGTTTAGTAGACGTAGTCATATTTAATTACCTACGGAAAACTTTTATATTATAATTTAATTGTGTTACACGAAGCGTTAAAATCGGCATAGATGAATTTTCTTAATTATTCAAAACTATGCATGTGAGATAGCCGATTATGTATATGACCCATCATTCGTACTTTGCATGAATTAAAATTTTATTGAAATGGTGACAGGTCGTGGAAAGATGGTGAGAAATCATTAGTAAAGAGATTGATACCTAATACTCGTACGAGAGAACGTAGTGTAAGGACACGTATATCAAAATAAATACAAAAGGAAAACCGAAAAGGAATTATGAAACTCTTCACAAGTATATGACCTATGAAGCAGCCTTCATATAAAGGGACTCATCCCTGTAGGATTACCGTAAAGTATACTAGCTGCGATTCACGTGTCTACGCAAATAAAAGACGTCGATAAACAGCGCAGCACACAATACCACGAATATGATATTGGTGGTATTGCGCAATATTCAATTATGATGTATCATATAATAATTATATTTATTTTATGTCCCGTCACCACGAAAGACTGCTACAATGCACCAGAATCTCAAAAAGGGCGATTGCTCTGATCCTAGCAGCTACTGGCCTATAGCTATCACCTCTTTGTCCTCCAAGATAATGTAATCAATAATGAACGGCTAGCTCCTCTGTTACCTAGAAGAGCACCAGTTGATCAACGACCGCCAGTAAGACTTTCGTCGCGGTAAGTGAAGAGGTAATCTTTTAGTGTGCTTGGCTCATAGATGAGCGAAGGATATCGAGAGCAAAGGGGAGGCCGTAGCGATCAGTTTGTACATGGCGAAAGCCCTTGATAGGGTCTGGCATAAAGCGCTTCTGTCGAAGCTTTCTTCCTACGGGCTGCCTGTGAAATTTTGTAAATGGTTATCCAGCTTTATAATGTACGAGTACTAGGGCATGCCCGCAGCTGTGTTTGCACATTTCTTTTAATAGGATAACCGTTACGGTCCGATTCCGTGGGAGTTTTGCGAATCCGTTGTTAGTGCACTCCTATGGTCCCCAAGGAATACACATACAAATTTTCAGATTCTTGCACCTTATAGTTTTGGCTGTAGCTTGTCTGTCAGTCAGTCAGTAACACAAGAGTTTTATTATTCGATGCCTACTGATGAATTCCATAACTATCGGAATAGCTTGGTCATTCATTACTAGACCAACACGCCAGTCCATACATACATAATCATATACATACACACACAGCTGAGAACATTACCCTCCGTAGTCGGTTAATAAATGAACGCGGTGCGGGTAGCTGATTCGCTGCATACGACGCACTAGCCGGCGCAAAGTCACCACTTAAACTAGTAACGTCTCTTGCAGTTTCATGCAGGCAGTATTACTACAGAGAATATAATATCGTCACTGATCAAATAATGATACACATATTAAAGGTGGGCACATAATGTACGTATGGATTGCTAAGTGCCTAGCAAGGCACGACATTGCAGCGGCCCCGATTGTCATGGAGATCTTTGACAATTATACGGAGATATACTTCTGATCGTTGTTTAATCAGTTATTGCCAAAAACGCTTTGAGTCGCTCTATTGAAAAGCTTATATGGTCTGGTTTCACAAGAAAAACAAAACCCGAACTCTAAGGTAAGGCGAAATAGGAACACTTAAAAGTTGATGATGATTTCTACTACTTTTCACTACCTTGCCACAACATACAATAATTCATCTTCTTTTCGTATATTCCTTAGAACAATATGATCCGGAACACGTCTTTTACCATTGTACGCCCGTCTAAATTTCACCACAATACAAAGAAGATATTCTTTGGAGAGCACACGAACAGAACATTGATTTCCACACACAGGCTTCAACAGAAAGATGTTCTATTCAAAAAGTCAACACACAAACTAAGAATGTAAATATAGTTTTAAAATCACCAGGTGTGATGAATAATGCAGAAGACGCACGGCGCCTCTCCCTCTTGCTTCAATATTAAATTTCTGACATCGATGCACTGAAAACAATGGTACTATTCGGGTTGCGATATTGGAACCATATAATAACGTTATTTTTACTTATTTCAACCGATTAGTTGGAAGATATCAGTTTCATCATCATATCAGCCTGTATCGGTCTATCATTGGACTGAAGAGTCATGGTTACTTGCTGAGTTTAGTCTGAAGCACTCCTTGAGATCTTGGCCACTTAATTATCCTCGATGTTCTAGTACTGTCCTTAATTTTATTAGAATCGCTAAGTGTATATTGTGTCTATGTTTGTAGTGCTGTGTAAAATTTTTAAGGATTGAGCTTGAGAGATTTGATTTTAGTTATGATCACATATAGCTTTAGAAAAAAAATATATGTTTTATTTATTGCACTTATTATTTTAAGAAATATCTCAGGATTTAATTAAATTGATATTATTTCGTTTCTCCCACTAGATGACCATGTAAAGCTTAGAAAAATGTTGTGTGGCCTGGAACATAGCTTGTACGATACACAAGAGTGGACACATAGTAATGTAGAAAATAATGATGTTAACATATTATATTATATATAAATAGAATGTTTAAAACATTATTCTAATAGTAGTGTGTGAAGTGTGTATAATTCGACTGCAAGGTAGTGGTTTACGCGATCGGTTGGCCCTTTGTCAGTATGCCGAGTGCTGTGAAATGATTTGCCCTCATACAAACATTTATATGTTCCACAAACAAACACTTATTTTTAAATCTGAATGTTATATTTTGTGTTAGAAGTATGTTTGTGTTAGAAAATTGTTTAAGTTAAATAAATTAATTAAGAAACTTAGATCTGGTCCTAAGTGTTCTACCAAATTGAGTCAGTATGCACAAGATAACTGTAAATTAAATAAAGAGTGTGAGTCTCTTTTATTTAAGCTTGAGGAAACAAATGAAGAATTAGTTTCTGGTAGGTTGTTATATGAACAACACACAAGTGAGTTGCAAGCACAAATATCAAATCTACAAGCTCAACTAACTAGAACTATAATGGAACACCAGAATGAGACTCATGAATACATCTTAAAAAATTAAGAAATTTCAAGACTTGGTCGAGAAAATTTTAAACAACTTATCTCATTATCCAACTCTAATAATTACTGTTCCAGTTGTACAACTAAGTGTGCAACTACACCTGCTGAATCAATAGAATTGAATGCACATGGATGTTAGTATAATACACAAAACAAACTGCATCCAGTAAAGACTGACAGTAAGAAAGTAATAATTTTTTCAGACCAACTGGGAGTGGGTTCAGGGAGCTTAATTGATCATTACACTGAGCGACCAGTACAAAACTTTTGTTCACCTGGAGCTCAGTCTTGTACCCCAATTGATAAGATTAAGAATGCCGACTTGAATGCACAAACTACTGTCATCATATTGTATGGTGACAGCTCATTAGTCTCCAAAAACAGTCTCATAGAATTAACAGACTTAATGATATATGTTAGCACAAAAATAGGATGTAGCTTTATTATTTGTGCATTGCCTTATTCATATGCTCTCACAGATGACCAAACAGGCAGATAAGCAAATTTATTTATTTATTTAGCAACAAAACTATTACATCATTACAGGATCAAGCCTAATGCGACATAATGGTTAAAAAGGTACTAACATACACAAAAATTTAAATATACAAAAACAATTTACAAAATATTAAAACAAACAAAAGAGACTAAAAATACATTTCCTTACTATTAGGTACTTACTACTATCTTATAACTTAATATATAGTATAATATAATAAATGGCCTTTGTGAACTCGCTCATTGAGCACGTAAACAAATCGACATGCTCAGACACAGTGTTGAGCGCACGCAGCGCCCGCGTCTGCGGCGCTTCATGTAGTAAATTCGTGCGCGCGCGCGGCACCGCCAGCAGCGCCGGGCGCCGGCGCCGCGCCACGCACGCGTCCGGCGCGCACAGCCGCACCTCCGCCAGCACGCTCGGGTTGTGCACAACCCCCCGAATCACTTTTAGCACGTAGGTGGCTAGAGAGGCTTCTCTACGTATTTCTAGCTTGGTGTAGCCTACCGTACCTAGAATAAATAAGGTGGGATATAAAAGCGGATACCCAGGGTATACCCCATACTGCTTAAGGTATAGAAACCGGATGAATTTATTTTGGATACGCTCCAGCATTAATTTATATTTGGCCTCATGAGGAGACCAAACAACACCGTTACCTTCCAGGTGGCTTTTTACGAGGGCTTCATACAATGCGCATAAAGCACCCATATTCGTAAATCCATTTGCCTGCCTTAGAATAAATCCTAGATTTTGGTACGGTCTCTTACATACGGCAACAACATGCTTGCGGAAGTTTAAGTCCGCGGTGAAACCAACTCCAAGGTCTTTCACCTCAGTTACCCGCTGCATCGGTGTACCTTCCATGTGGTACTGGTGGTGAACCGAGGCACGTGCACGACTAAACGAACATTTAGTCACGTTGAAGAAGAGTTTGTTTTCCGAGCTCCAACTTATAACTCTGTTGATATCTTGCTGCATCGTGTCGTGATCCGTGGCGCACCTCATCTCCTTTACCAATTTTAAGTCATCGGCGAATAACAGAGGGGTAGAGCTGTTGACGACCGCAGCTAGGTCATTCACCATCACAATGAACAGTAGAGGTCCCAAGTTGCTACCTTGACTCACACCGGATCTCGTAAAGTAGGGTTCAGAGAGATACCCATTACAGTCCACATACTGGCATCTGTCCCGTAAATAGCTAGCGAAGAATGTCAGGGTATGCGGGGTACATCCGACACAGGCTAGCTTCGTCAGCAGGACATCGTTATCAACGGTGTCGAACGCCTTCTTGAAGTCGAAATACGCCACGTCTACTTGCACCCCAGCATCCACTGCCGGCGTCAGATATGTCATCATCTGCAGTAAATTACCCTTCGTACTTCGTCCCGGGCGGAATCCATGCTGCGCATCGGACAGCTGACTGCTTATCTGTGCATATAAGGAGCTATGAATCGCCGCCTTCGCTGGAGTACACAGAACCGCTACAGGCCTGTAATCACTGGTCTCCGAGCCGCCCTTACCCTTGGGTACCGGCACAACACGGGTCAGTTTCCAGCTATCAGGGAACACTGCGGTATTGATACACACGTTAAACAAATGTAGCAACGGTTCCGCTAATACTCCGCCACAGCCCCTAAACAAGTAGGAGGGTATACCATCCGGACCCGCCGAGCGCTTGGGTGGCAGGCGAGCGAGCGCGCGCCGCACGTCGGCGAGGCTGAGTGGCGCGAGGTGCGCCCGCGCGCCGGGCGCCGGCGACGGCGCCGCGCTGGCCGCTGCCACGCTCAGCACGGCGGGATCCGGATTGTACACCGATTGAAAAAAACTCGCAAACTCCCGCGCACATTCGGATTCAGATACTCGTTGATTAACTATTAACTTAGGCTGTCTCGAGTTACCTTTCCGCGGCTCTTTTGCCAGGTGATTTTGTACGAAGTCACAGTACTGATTATGAGCTCGTTCTATCTCCGCCTTCACTCTCGCTCGACATTCAGAGAAAGCCTCATAATCACTACGCCTCTTACTGGCTTTGTATCGTTTGTGCAAATTGTGTTTAAGCTCAATATTAGCAATAATACCACGCGTATACCATACAGGATAATTGTACCTCGTATTCACCCGTCTAACTCTTTTTAAAGGAACACAAATGTCTAATGCTTCATTTATTTTACTGTAGAATAAGCCTAAAGCTGTGTCTGGATCTTTTGAACAATACATTTCACTCCAATCTATAGTAGACAACAAATTATATAAATGGTTAAAGTCGGCTTTATTAAAATTCCAGTGTTTATTTATTATCGGGTGAGTCGAATGCGCGGGAATATGTGCGTGCGAGACAAGCGCGGGTGCGGGGCGCTCGGCGAGCGCGACGCTGATAGCGAGCGGCGGGTGGTACGCATCCGCGGGCTGCAGCCCTTCGTCCGCCGCCGCGACGCGGACGCCTCGCGCGCTCAACACTAGGTCCAGCTGTCTATCGTTACAATTAGGCACCGAGTTATACTGCTCGAGCTCACAATAGGCCGTGAAATATTCAAAATAATTACTGACATTTATATTGCACGAAAATAGATTAAAATCACCTACTATAACTAAATTATGTTTATACTTAATACTAATCTTTTCTAGTACACTAAACATTATAATGTATTCGCTTTCATCAGTTTGGGGCGGTATGTACGATCGCGGTCTAAAAATGTTTACCACTTTTCAAATTACATTCTTTGTCACGCTGGGTTCAGCAAGGTCTAAAATGCTATATCTGAGTACTTATTACGTTTCAATCATTGGTAAGTGGTAAGGCACGAGTCAAACAAAAAGAGTATGAATATTTTTAGGTCGATGAAATAATTTGACATATAGACAGAATTGCTTTTATTTTGCTGTTCTGTAAAGTTCTGTAGGTATTTTAATATTATTATAAAAACACTTATTGTAATAAAATGGCAAGTTTAATTGTGCAACAAAGAGCTGCAATAATATTATCATTATAGCTCACAATCTGATTTTCGCTAGACGATATCATCATCATCATCACCCTAACATTTTCTTAGTTGCATAACAAGCTTGCGCTTCGGAGCCCGGGGCCTGCTATTACTGGTCTACCGAGATTTGTCTGAATATCAGTTTTTACACGGAGCGACTACCATCTAACATCATTCTAAGGTTAGACCAGTAGTCAGTAGGTATATTTGAGGGCACTGACTTCCCACTAATGACTGCCATAGATCATGACAGCCGAAACTGCTTAACGTGCTTTCTGATGCACGGGGGTGAAACACCGCCAACTTCGAGCTAATTAAGAATTTCTTGACAGAAATTTCTAATAATTTGTCACTAAGAAATTCTTAACAGAAAACCTTAGCAACATTTTCCGAGCCCGACCCGCGAATCGAACCCGAGACCTCATGATCAGCTATCGTATGCACTACCGCTAGACCAACGAGGCAGTCTTACGCTAGACGATATAAATATTGTATTTTTTCAAAAAGGTTTTATCATTTTATATTCAGGGTGTCGTGTTTTCGCCATCCCTTTCATTATAATCTGTCAATGTAAAAGTCATTTGATAAACTTATTAATTACAAATACCAAAATCGTAAATAGCAAGTTTAAAACTAAATTATTTGAAGACTACAAATATTTTAGTTTCAGTGTAAATATCACGCTTGTAATTAAATGAACGTATATTATAAATGTGGAATAATAAATCGTTATTGACACCAGTTGCTACGCAACGCATGTTATCATAGATTGGTTGCCTAGTACAATATCGTCGTCCTTGTGTAATTGATGTGTTCATGCAATTATAAGCCTTAAGGTGGTAAACACTTTCAGACCGCGACTGTACACAATACAACACGTAAATAAAAACCTATTCTGTAAGTAAACTGCAGCACAAATCAGTTCAAACATGTGATTGTCTATTACAAGGTCCTCGGGTAGCGTCAATTGACGCAGCTCGAATCGCTGTGTGGCCACTAAAACAACTCCGCCTAACTTGCGCCCATCCGCTCGATCGCACCATATGTCCTATTGTACAATAATAAATTAAATTTATTATTGTACAATAGGACATGTCATAGTGTCAGTTTTTTATTTTTTGACACTAATATTTTTATTAGTAATTTCTTTTTAACAAAAGATACTATGTATCTTTCTTAGTACATAGGCGACAACTTGCTAAATTATTAGCATTTAATTTATATACTGACAGGAGTACTACTAGAGTACTTAGGAATTTGGTAGATAATAGTCATACCAATAGTAGTATTGACACATCTATTAGTTTAAACTAGTAGATGAGAAAACAGATAGGCATTCATGTGTTTTAAACTTAGTTCATCAAAACATACAAGGCCTATCTGGCAAAGAATTAGAAATAGATTTATTTTTAAATAAACTTATGATATCTTATGTATTACGGAACATTGGTTGCGAGGTGACCAATTAATATTTAACAATCAACATTACTCAGTTATAAGTGCATTCGTAAGAAAGAAGGCTATTCGTGGTGGCTCTCTAATATATGTATGTAATAGTTTGAAATGTAAAGAACGTAAGGATATAGCTAAGCTTTCTATCGAGCGCACTGCTGAGATTTCTTGTATTGAGCTTGAACAACATATTATAGTGTGTGTGTATCGACCACCACAAAGCGACTTCAATCAGTTTGAAAGCATTATAGAGGATGTCTTAAAACACGTCATTTCTAGTAGGAAGTCTATAATCGTATGTGGCGATTTTAATGTCAATTTTTTAGAAAAATCACCAATTTGTACTAGGTTAGTTAGCTTATTTAGGTAATTTAATTTAAATGTTTTGTTCTCTGAACCAACCAGAATAACCTCACATTCGTCTACATGCTTAGATAATGTTTTTTGCAATTGTCTTTATTTAAGTAAGGCTGTTTTAACTGACTTGACATCGGATCACTGCGGGCAAAAGGTTGTAATTCCAACTAATACAACCCCTAAAGTACAAGAAATTACATGTAGGCCAATGACCTCTGCTCGCCTCAAACACTTTAGTAAAAGTTGCTGCCAAGATCGCCAGTATTGACTTAACCGTTGATGATCCTGATGAATTATATAAATGCTTATTTAAAATTGTTAATGATGAGTACAATAAAATTTTTAATTTGAAGTCGTTTGCAAGGAGCATTAAAGTAAATTTTTGTGATTGGGCAACAGTAGGTATATACAAAAGTAGAGCTAAGTTGTATGATCTATATGGTATGAAGAAGTACAATTTTAATCCTGAATTTATTCAATATGTTAGAAATTATTCAAAGGTTTTTAAGAGGACATGTGCTTTAGCCAAATCCTTATATTTAAGCAATAAAATCAAAGAATCCAAGAACAAAATTAAAACTATTTGGAGCATTAATAACAATGAGACTGGTCGAGCTAAATTGGTAGATAACAATTATGAATTAAATTTTAATGGTGAAATTATTACTAGTAAAACTGATGTTGCTCAGACATTTCACAATTTCTTCATAAACATACCAGTGAACACAACCAGCTGTCTAGATTCATGTCCAAGAAAGAAATGTTGGTTAGGGGCAATGTGAATGAGTGTGATGTGCTTTTTAATTTTAAATATATTGACACCAATGACATACTGAAGGTATTCAAGACGCTCAATAATAAAAAATCTGTTGACTTATGGGGCATTTCTGTTAAACTTGTGCGACAAATTATTTCTAGCTTAGCTCCATATTTAGCTGCAATATTCAACAGATGCGTAGATACAGGAGTATTTCCTGATCTAATGAAACACAGTAAAGTAATACCTTTATTCAAAAAGGGATCAAAGAGCGACTCTAGTAATTTTCGGCCAATTTCTCTCTTGCCTGCTATTAGTAAAATTTTTGAAAAGATTATTTTGCATCAACTAGACAGCCACTTTCACACAAATAATTTATTTCACAGTGAACAGTATGGCTTTACTAAGGGTCGCTCCACCGTTGATGCCGGCGTAACTTTGTTAAAGCATATTTTTAATGCTTGGGAAATCTCGAAGGATGTCATTGGTGTTTTTTGTAACCTATCAAAGGCCTTTGACTGTGTGGAACATAATACACTTTTACTTAAATTGAAACTTTATGGTATTAGAGATACCGCACTCAATTTTGTTGCCAGCTACCTTAGTGATAGAATTCAGTATGTAGATGTTAATGGGAGTGGGTTTCTAGGTTTGCCAGTAGGAATGGGCGTTCCACAGGGCTCTATTCTCGGTCCATTTCTTTTTTTAATATATATTAATTATTTGCCGTTTTTTGTACAAAATGTATGTGATATTGTTTTGTTTGCCGACGATACGTCACTAATTTTTAAAGTTGATCGTAATTTAAGTAACTTTGATACCGTCAATAACACTCAAGTATTAGATTGGTTTTCGACACATAATTTGGTACTCAACTCAAGCAAAACCAAATGTGTTAAATTCTCTTTGCCTAATGTCAAAAGTGTTCCTACTAATATAATTTCAAATAAGGAAACAATTCAACTAGTCGAATCAACCGTATTCTTAGGTGTAACTTTAGATTGTAAGCTTTCGTGGGGCGCCCAAATATCCTGTCTCACAGTAAAACTTAGTTCTGCAGCGTTTGCAGTTAGAAAAGTTAGGGAATTCACAGATATAGATACTGCTACACTAGTTTACTTTAGTTATTTTCACAGCGAAATGTCTTACGGAATAATGTTATGGGGTACAGCTGCTTTTATACCGACTATTTTTGTCATTCAAAAGAGGGCCATACGTGCAATTTATAAGTTAGGTGCTAGAGATTCTTTACGTGATAAATTTAAAGAAGTAGATATATTGACAGTTGCATCGCAATATATATATGCTAACTTAATGTAAATTAAGAAAAACTTAATTCTATACCGCAAAAATAGTGATTTGCACGAAGTGAACACAAGGAATAAGCATAAACTGGTGGGAACTAACTACCGTCTACATAAAGTTCAGAACTCATTTGCGGGGATTGGTATACGATTTTTCAACAAATTGCCTCTTGAAATAATGAATTTACCCATGCACAAATACAAACGGACAATTAGGAACTTTCTTTTACAAAGGGGTTATTACACTATTAAGGAATTTTTAAATGATAAGACACCGTGGGGATAGGCTTAGGCTTGTTTAACTCACGATTATTTTATTTACATGTTAAGTGGAGGTGCCTCCTGAACACATGATTTTTGCAGGATTTGGATATTTTCATGATTTGTTGAATGTAGTTTAACATTATTTATCCCTGATCATATCATTTTTCACTTGTCACCTTCACAAAATTCTTTCTACATTTGCATTCCTTCACGCGTTCCACTAATTTATGTTAATAATAACGATCTGGAAAATGGAGGTAATTGGCGGTCATGGTCAGTATACCAATAGATTGTTTCTTACTGCTGGTTCGTATACCGTTGTCGTCATGCTCACTAAAATGTCATTTCTTGTGGTGGCGTCGTGTGTCGGGTCATCCCTGTCCCTCTAATATGGCGAGAGGGATGATGGCTGGCACATGCGTCATACTCGTGAACGGATGCTACTTGCGATGACTGGTCGATGACGGTCTTGCGGGCTGGTATTAGATTTTAATATTTAACTGCATCATTTCCATCATGGTCTTTCGCGGATTGCCTGCATTATTAGGTATATATAATGTATGTGGATGCTCCTGTTTCACCATGTCTATTCTGAGGAGGCTAAGCAAAAGTATTATGCTTGAGTATTATTATGTACAGTAAATATATACAAGTGATATAGAAGGTGTAACAGTTGCAGCACTTTACAAAATGTAAATTGTGTATTATGCAAAACCTGGCGATGAAAAAGAGTGACCGTGAGTTTTATTGCCCGTTCTTTCTCATGGTTCTACCTATTGCTTTGCGAACGTGGCAGTAAATGTAAATGTAGAGTCTATAAGTAATTATTTTATAAATTTATGATTTTGACGTTCATAAGCGTCACATTGTCACCCAAATGAATAAAGGGTTTTGAATTTGAATTTGAATTTGTGGTACTTGATTAAACGTACGTAAAGTTCTCCACTATACATGGTTAATTTAAAAACAATCATAGGCAATTTAGCACACTCTATTACAAAAAATCTACCAGCGGAAACCAACAATACCTAATATCGTTTCAATATCGTTCCTCAAAATAACTATTTGAACAAAGCCGCATCTTCACCAGCTGAGCCATATCGATATCTAGATGCGAGGCAGCTCGCGAAGCATTCAAACGCTCATTATTTAGTACTGAATCATTTTGCACTCACTTATCTCTGCACCGGCGAGCTCCAAAATTGTATTTTTAAGGAAATTAACCTCTGTAGTTGACTCTGCGCAGCATGACGTGTTAAATTACTTTAATGGTTACTGCTATACTCCTTTTGAATTGTAATTTATTTTCTGTTGTAAATAATTTAAGTTTACAAAATGCATTTTTTTTATCTTATTATCTATGTTCGAGTTTACCACTTACTGAAACGGCTAATCATTAAAAATAGATTTTTATTCTAGCTTACAGTTTTTATTCTCTTGGGTTTTTTCACCATTCTGAAGTATGAGTCCACATCGGTTGAGAGGATGTGTGAAGCCCTCCTTACTAAAGGCATTCTCTAGTAACACCAAGGTATCCTTATCCCTCGAGGGAGAGACGTGAGTTGCAATTAGCATAGTCCTTGTCACGACCCCCATGGGACCAGTCAATTGGTAAATAACTTTCGTCCCAGTTTTAGATGTAAGTATCTCGCGGATAATTGCTATCCAGATTTGGATGTCTATCCAAAATTTCACTTGCTAATCTTCCATAGCTAAGACGACATCTTGAGTTCAATTCATGGAAGTTATTCGGGAACCTCCTTATTAGCAGCATAAACATAGCGCAGGCATTGCACCGCCTACAGTCAAAATCAATACACATATTTTGACCGTACCAATATTTACCCAAATATGGCGATAAAGCATTTAATGTGATTAATTCATTAGCGTGAAATGTATGTTATAGCAAAGTTGTGTGCAGATGTTTGGGCAAACATTTGTTCAAAGTTGATTCGTTGAACACACAATAGTTTAAGTTTGAGATGCACTGTGGCAGTTAACAGTGATTTATTCCAGTGAGTGTTTGCCAGTAACTTGGCGAAGTAAATTAGGTTTAGAGCGTTATATATTCAGGTCACAACATGATAATGACAATATGTATAGGTATGTGTGTGTGTGTGTGGAGTATCAGTATTAATAATTAGCTTCATGAATACTTTTAAACTTTCGTGACTTGTACACATAGTAAAGTTTATTTTTATTATTTGAAAATAAAATGTAAAAGTCATCTCGTGAGCACAGTTATACGCCATCCATAAACGGCGGTAATCGATGAGTGGTAATCGCTTATCATCAGGCGACGTGTCTGCTCGTATGCTTGCTATGCCAAAAAATTGGGCAAGTGCGAGTCGGTTCTCGCGCACGAAGGGCGTACTTATATTCCGTACCATCTATAAAAGAAAATCACGTTCGTTGCATGTATACTTAAATACTTTTTAAATTTCTACCTGTTTATTAAGATCGAGTAACAAATTGCTTAAAAATTACTTTTGTTGTATGGGAGCCCCCCTCTATTATTTACTTTTTTTATTTAATTATTTATTTTGAAAGTTAATATAGAACTACATATTTTGTAAAAATTTAAAGCGTCTACCTGTTACAGTTAGTAATTTTGAGCAAAAAATACGAAAAAAAACACGTTTTTTGTATGGCCCTTAATATTTTTTATTTTTTTTATTTTTAGTATTTGTTGTTATAGCAGCAACCAAAATACATAATTTGTGAAAATTTCAGCTTTCTGGCTATCACCGTTTATGAGATACAGCCTGGTGACAGACAGAGAGACGGACAGACAGACAGCGGATGCTTAGTAATAGGGTCCCGTTTTTTACCTTTTAGGTACGGAACCCTAAAAAGGTGGAGGTATTTATACCTTAAATTAGTATACGCAATTAAGACCCGTTCAATAAACTTGTACAATCCCGAAAGTTAGAATCGATTAATGTTAATAATAGTCATATTGATTTCACTTTAAACCGAACTAACTAACAAAGATTTTGACCGTGCGAGCCGAGTAAATTGGCACACGCAGCACACCCAGACTACTGAGAAATGCCCTCTCAGTTTGCTCAATACGTGCTTGTGCTTGTCAACGTTACGATTCAAAGGCCAGTTGTACACCAAACCTAAAGCGTAAGACGTCAGTCACAATAGTACGGTTAGTTGTTTACACTGTATGCACACAACAGCCACGTTTAATATTTTGTTATGTTTCATTGTACTCGCAATTAATTATTCGAAAACTAATTGAAATGTATTTTGTAGGGGAATGTTTTATAGAGTTTATATTTGTGTATGGAAAAGCATGTTATATGTACGGTAATAGCTTTCGTATAGGGCATTTTCTTGTGGTAATTTTTATGGGCCACGCACCCAATGAACTGCATGTGTCAATGTGAACTTGCTGACATTTTGTCATTCTCACAAAACCAACTTTAGTAATGTTTTTAAATTTCTCACAGTGAGTGCATCCTGTTTCATTTGCAACCAGAAAAAAATAATTGAACGCATCAAAGAATACGACTTTCTAAATGACCGCATTGAAATTAAAAGAAATTCAATCTGATTCTCCTAACCACCGTTATACTCGTAGATATTCACAATCTACGACTGCCTTACGTGTTCCGTAAGGCACAAAAGGCATCTGAGATTGCGACTTTTGTGAACGATCAGCCATACGAAAACAAAGCTGTGGCGAACCGGCTAACCTTGCGAATCACGACGATACGACTCTATCAATCACGTGTTGGGCATATTTCCGCAGACTGCCTCTTACTTATTTGAAGTCTAAGGCTACAAGGTTTTCAACTGTTAGCAACACATAGTAGACCACATAAAGTAAGATCGAGCGTGTACGAGTATTTATAGAATTCATTACGTTAACAAGCAGTGTTTCAAAACAACGAGAATATTGTATGAACTAACGGGACGGTAATATTCGATGTGTGAATTTTTTAAACGCACTTCATTATTCAGTAAGTTTTACTCAATGTTTACTACTATTGGCCTTTGTATTGCGAACGTGGCGGTACATTTAAATAAATGTATAATCACTTGAGTAATTAATGTAGTATAAAGATCATTGTTATACAAAAAACAAGACATTTATAAGCGTCACCTTGTAACCAGAGTGAATAAAATAGTTTAACTTTGAGAAAATAAATTTACTCATTTTCTGCTGTAGCAGCGAGATTCACTTTTGGTAAACTTCGTATGTTCAACATCATCAACTTGCTTTTACGTAAGTAGTCTGCTGCTGTATATCGCACAGCTAGATCTAAAGGGAGTCAACTCAAAAATCGACAAATTTGAGTTAAGCACACCATCAAATTCCCGAACCAAAAACCTATCGACCAATAAAACAGATTTAAAAATATGTCTGCTACTTAATACTAGATGGCGTCAAGTGTCTCTTTAGTTGAATGAGCGAGCCCCGCTAACCCCCCACCAACACAGGGACATTGCTAGTTGCATCACAATTGCGAGTGAAGTGCACGTGCCCGTTGTTAACAAATTGGAGTTATTTTGTGTTGTACCTGTATTGTTTAAATTTTTGTCAGTATTATTTTGAGTTAACGCTTTGTAGGTGGTTGCTGCTGAGTGAATTAATACATCATTTTGAATTGAACCCGTTTTGCTGGCCAGGTGAGCATATTTTTTATTTTTATTTTGAGTTGTTGCCATATTGATGAAACATATTCGAATTTGTAATTGACTCCGTTTTGTTTAGTCATATTTTAAACTCATAACTTTCCTTAAAAACCTGCCTAAATTGAACTCTTTTGCTATTGGTAATAAGGATCATTCCAAACACGTATAATTTTATATACGTCTTTGAAATTAATGGATTTATTCCCTTTTTAATGCAAAATTTTGAGTTCGCTCTCTTTAGATGGTATGCCCCAAATATTACTTTAGAATATTGCTAATGGGGTAAACATGACAACTTGATGGCTGTTTAAATAAATTTGGCGCACATGACCCTATAAGTAAGAACAATAAATATTATCTTTTTTAGGAAAACAATGAGAAGTGGTCAGTTTTTAGTAAATATGATAGAAAATAGGGATAAAGAAAATGTCACTCCTCCTATCATTTCTACACAACATGAAAGCCTAGAGGGTGACTTGAGGATAACGTTATCGAGTAAAGGAGTCTCATCTATTGAATATCGTGCCTTCTTATCGATACATCTATCCCAGCACGTCTAAATTACAAAATTCTGGTGCACCAAATTATTATACTTCACCAATGCGGAGCGATGAAAGTAATATTGACGACTCCGATGAGGATCCCAATTTTCGATTGGCTCACAAAAGACGGATTCCACCTAAGATCATACCATGAACATCGTCGAGTTTGTCTTGCACCAGTAGTAATAGCAGCAGTGGCAGCTCGAGTTCCTCTTAGTTCGTCGGATACAGAAGATAATGGTGAGCAAGTAAACCCTCAAAATGCTTTAGTTTCTGAAACTATAACTCAAAATCCCGAAATCGAAAAAAAAGGTAAAAAGATGGTACGCAAACCAGCAAAGTGGAATTTGAAAGTCGCAAAACAGCCAATAAATTCAGGCGAAGCGTACCAATCTCTGTCCAAGTCTAAGAAATATGTGAAAGAAAGAAGAGTTGGACCACCCTGTGGAGAAAAATCTCGATTTAAATGTAAAGACAAAATTGACGAAGTGTCAAGACAACTTTTTAGACTATTTATATTTTAAAATTTAAGTCTATTTATAGCGTTGTTTGCGCTGGATCCTATATGTCTATTTTTAGGTTTATTAGCCAGTCTTTAGCCGCTGCAGAGAGCTGGTGCAACTCGGGTTTACCGCCAGGGAAGCGATGGAGCAGACAATCATTCACGACGTGGGTTAGAGTTTGGTCTGGCTCTCCGCACAGGATATAGCCATCCTGTGAGATCATTTTTTATCAGACATACATAGATGATATATGTTTATAATTGAAATGTGATTTTCTATGCGCATTTTTACAAAATATTATTTTTTTCCTATATCTTTTATGTTTTGTTGATTATTTAGAATGTTATAACGACACAAGAGACTGTTTTAAGTTTAATTACCAGGAATATTAATAAACAATATTGATTGATGTCATAACTATTAGTGTAATTTTGCTAATTCATCATCAACAACCCCCTTATTGCTGGTCACAAATCATTCTATTACTCGGACTAATTATAAATAATACAAAATTCTATTGTACTTTATTGCATTTTAATTTCTGGTTACTCTTCAAAAGAGAGCTAACTAAGAACTTGATTCACCAACAAAGGCTCAACTCAAAATAACCAAATAAATATACATACATTGGTCAGCAAGAGAGAAATAACTCCGAAAATCCATTTTTTTGCCACAATACATGAGATAAACAGCAGGTTTCTATAACATACTTTTTCTAGCTGCGTAATAAAAGAATATTTATATTCCGAACACTTCTGCGTTGCACAGGTAAGTAGTAATCAGTTTTTCGCCTTTTCTGAAAAAACTGCTTTTTTGAGTTAAACCTCTTTAGATCTAGATGTGCGATATGATCTTCTTAAATGGCACGCCACTTAGCTCGAATTCCGATATCTTTGATAAAAAAGTGTATTAATTCTTATCATTATTTATAGATAATTGCCAGTAGGAATAATTACAATGTGAGATCGTGTGTTTGTTCACTTATTAAAACAAACCGATTCAAAGCCACAAGTCAGCAATATTTGTGTATGTCTATTTCATACTAAATATCATATTATAAGTAATAGATATACACAAAATGATGGTTTGCTGCTAATCTGTATAGTATTTAATTTACATTTCCAGGAGATCTACAGTTCAAGGAACCGTGAGCTTGGCTCTCCATAATATTATATGAGACAGTTCTAAGTAACAACAATGAGCTTTAAATCTAGCTTTCGAGTATCCGCCGTCTCAAGCACTACTAAGTTCCAGAAACCTTGCTATTACAAATTTCTTCGTACTGTTTTGCGTAAGTATATTATTGTAGAAGATTCAGTACACATGTCCGTATAATTTTCACTAGTGTCCCAGTGCTGGGCACGGGCCTTGTCTCACTACAAGGAAGGCAAGTTACACCATCAAGTATCTCCATATCTATATAGCTTCAACAAATAATTACTTATGAAAAATGTCGAAAAAAATATTAATTTTTTCCTCCACATTTCAGTCAATAATTTATTTATCATAAAAGAACCTTCACTCTCAAAAGACACTTCGCACACAATTTTCATAACGTTAACCTTTGCATATTTTAAGAGCATTTCATATAGCGGTTTTAAACCCAAAAACGTGCCTTAAAAGTTTCAGGGCCGACGCGCAACGGGACGATCTTTTAACGTAGACGATAGTGTGGCACCGAATTTTACAGTGGTTTAAGGGTCAGTGTTTTATTACTATAACGGTCTTGATTTAAATATTTCAGTGTCGAAAAACCCCGTTACGATAAACGTCGAAGAATAAGTGCTTGTTGTAAGCTAGTAGATTTTCATATGAATATTGAAGTGAACTTTATCGATATTTCTAGAAAACTGATTTTGCACAGCTGGCCTCTTATTTGGACATATAATGTTGGGCTAATTTCCGTAGGAATGAAAGTAACTTGTTTGGGGAAAAAATTCCTTGTCTCGTAACACAGTGATAGAATCACATCATCATCATCCTCCTAGTGTTATCCCAGTTGCAACTTTGGTTCCGCTTTCTAACCTAAACAAATTTGACTGAAAATTGGCTATACTATTGAGCGACTGCCTGTCTGGCCTCCGCAACTCAAAGGCTATATTCCATAGTTCAGAATCTCTTGATCGTCTCAACGATTTCCCGGTTGCTAACTATAACCTTTGCCATGGCTCCCAGGGTCCGATTTTACAAGCGTCAGAGAGTCTATCATTTGTAAAGCTGGGCCACGTCAAATGCGCTAAATATTGCCCTCAAACTCACAAAAGAAATATCCCCGGTAACAAAATGTTGTATGTAAGGGCAGCAAAACAATCTTCACAATACCAGGTAAACTAGAACGGCCTTAGACTTAGCTTCTACTCAAATAATTCAAGGACCATTTCAACGGCTATAAAACAAAAACTACTAAAGTCCGTGCCACGAGAACATAAACTTTTTGTAAACAAAGAATTTCTACTAAATGACTTAGCGATAGTTCTGTCAAAAACAAACAATGTCAAATCCAATGAGCGCAACGGTACATAGATACGTGTCATTGGAAACTAATATGTCAGTGGATTGGGGTTATATCGATATTATGCACTTTCAACAGGATCTTTTAATGTTTTGAGGTACTGGTGCCTAGAATGTCAACATTTGGAGTTAGTTCATTGAAATGTTACATTCTTGGGCTTAACATGCATTTATCAGAGGATAAAATTATTTTTATTTGTTGTAAAGAAACGGTAAATGTAAAGTTAAAAGTTTATAGGATCGCAACGCTCCTCCGCTGCCGGCATCTCGAAAACGCGGGTGCAGAATAGCAGATGGCAAACTATTAGTCGCGCAGATAATTATTTATACCTAAAAAAGAAATAGTGTTTTCAGACTACCATAACTTTTAATGGATTTTGTTTAAGTTCATTCTGACGATTTCATTCACAAACAACGTAAAATCGCCATGCCTAGAATTTTTTATACAATGTACTTACTAGCTAGTTATCTGTTATATTATTCATTATTGGTAAATAATTTAATATTTTAGGATAGGTAGGCTACTGTGAGCAAACAATAATTGTTTGCTCACAGTAGCCTACCTATCCTAAAAAATATTAATTTATTTATTGTCTATGGTTTAAAAAAATCATGTGAATATTAGAGTAACATGTATGTACTCTATCATTAACATTCTCTATTTTTCCTTAATTTAAAGAATAAATTATGTGTAAAACGACAAAAAATTGAAAAATTTATGAACATTCGACCATTCAAACACAAAATCAAATATTGTTATTTCATTAAAATTTAACAATATAATTTTAAAAATATAAAGACATAATTAGGCATTGAAAAAGAAATGACTGTTCAAAAAGTATAAAATCTAAAACACAACTGTTTGAAAAAAGGTTGTGAAGCCCTGAATGTTTGTTTACAAAAAGTCTATCTTCTCGTGGCACCAACTATAGAACTTACGCTTGAAGATATTCAGGCAATAAAGACGTTACGTCTTAACTATAATAACTTAAGCCTCTATCATCATAATTTGAAGTCATAGTCATGAACAAACATCTCGAACACTTAAAGTATGGCCCATTTGTTCTATGTCACCTTGAAACGCCCGACTAATAATAATTTATCAATAGCTTAGCGTAACATGCCTAAGTTCGTATCCACAATTATTTCGATACTTGTACCACGTATTAGACAAAGGAATTTATATTAAATAGTTCAGTAATCTATACTCTACGGATACTAATATTATAAAGTCGATGAGTCTGTTTGAAGATGTCTTTTTCTCTACAGCCATTTGGAGTGCACTGTTTAAGTAAAGCCACTCCTGATTTTATTCACAGAAATACTATGAGTCGATAGGAGGTAAGCCTACAACAACACGCTGGTCAGAGGGATTACCACAGGGTTTGATGCCGAGTTTTCCGTATCGCCACAAAGATATTCTATACTGCGTGTATTTTTTTAGTCGTCTTTTACGACACTCACGGAATGTAATACGATAGTGACACTTTGGACTCTTAATCCGTCACCACACGGATGTTAGGATATAATGATTTTATATTGCTTTGCCGAAGATCAACTTTGGCAATCTGTGTGATGAGCACGAATGTTTGCTTGGGTGTAATTTATGTCGTATAGATAAAAGTATGTTTTTTAGTTATCTGGTTGAGATAGTAGAGGCCATGAAGTTTGAAATCATTGGGCAATGATTTCAAACTTCATGACAAACGGGCGTTTGTGAGCTAATCTGGAATATTATCATTATTTCACACTCTTGGCTGAAGACAGGTATCAGACTAAGCTAAACTAAATATTAAATGAGAATCCTAGACTAAGTGTCTAAATTAAGTACTTCAACGATAACGAGAACAATTCACATGTAAACTTATGAATCCCAAATGTATAGAGTCAGATTCTAGTCTACTAGATATGGCTGCTTTACAGACATGCCACTTAATTACTGCTTTTTACCTTATTCATCCGAAGAGTAAAGTCCTTAGGTAGTAACAATGTAAGTTAGTGTAGTGATATCATACGTCACTATCAGACAAATATAAGTTTTATCGATGTCAGAGGTGGAGGAGATCAAAGGGTGACGGGTCCGAAGGCCAAGTGGAGAAAAATATAATATTTTCTTGGGTTTACGCGAATGTTACACATTGAAATTAAACTACAGTTTACGGATTTTATCGCGTTATATTGGTTTCACTTGTTTTTACATTTAAACCGAATGATTTAGAAACTACATTTTAATTACTAGCCGACGTTTCGAATTCTTTACAGGATTCGTGTTCACGGCAGACTGAGGTGGTATTTGTCTTTGTCTTGAATTTAAAAGTTATCTCAAAGTACCCGAACATTTTTCAACTATTGGTGTTACTATCTACGCAGAATGTGCTCACTGTGTCTTGGTGTCTTCTGGTGACCTTGTCCTTCTTGGGTTTCATTAGCCTGATAACAGGGTCCCAAGCTGGAGGAACATTCCAACCATCTTCCCTATTGAAATTGGGATGTTTTTTAATTTCAATAGATTCTCGTATCATTCTTGGAATAAAGCAGTGTTCTTTTGCGAGTATCTGTGGTTTATCAAATCGCAGGTAATGGTTGGTTCCTTGTTCTACATGTTCACACACAGCAGACTTCGTCGAGCGTTTGTGTTTAATGGCAGCTATATGATGCTAGTAATTAAAATGTAGTTTCTAAATCATTCGGTTTAAATGTAAAAACAAGTGAAACCAATATAACGCGATAAAATCCGTAAACTGTAGTTTAATTTCAATGGAGAAAAATATGTTGCGTTTGCCGCTTAAATACAACAGTACTAACTGCCTATATCCGGGTTGGATATAGGCAGATAGTAGCGTTGTGTGATATGTGTCTTATATGAGATTTAACTTTTTGTAATGAATACTTTTAAACTTTCCCAAGTTGTACACAATATTTATGTAACGGGTGTATGTCGCGTAATTATTTGAAAATAAAAGCTATTTTTATTTTTTTATAGTGTCACGCCTTGTATACCCGAAGGGAATTATCCTTGTATCCCCAGGCATAGGTGTAATATTAAACACATTTCGCCATGAATTTTTGGTCCCACGTAATAGGAGGCGTGCCTATTGACGTTACCGGGCACATCACCAGATTCCTTGCTGCTACTCGGCAATTTCGAAAAAACCCAGAATTCGGAAAAACCTAGTAACACTTTTGCGCGGCCCGGGAATCGAACCCGGGACCTCCGATTGGCAGTCGCATACGCTATCTACTGGACCACGGAGGCAGTCAGTCAGTCGGTCAGAAAAGCTAAAACACCTTTTATTTATCTCGATGTGTCGGCATGGGTTACTTATTTTCGATGGGGCATGAATGCTGGTGTTCTGTTAACTTCGACCGGTTTCTTTCTTTCCCGTGACATTGTATATTACAATTTAACTTGATACAATAATTAAATCGCTTGAAATATTTGAAAATTTTCAATATATAGTTTTATCAAAAATTGTTCCGTCCATACGCTTTAAGAGAACATTTTTGCCAAGTACGTGTTTTGCCAATAATGAATAAGAAGCCACTGTGTTTCCAGATGCATTAAGTTTCTTGAAATTAAGTTTTGGCTGTAAGGCAGTTTAAGCGGCCGTCCCGCAGCTTAGCACTGCGTTGAAGTTTTACAAGTGTAACACACAATCTATTGTCCCACTTGGAAAAACACTTTGTGTGAACTGTGTTCACATAAAGTGTTTCTGTTTTGTAAATCTGTGCCCTGAACATTGGCGAAGTCCAAGAGTAATGGTAAGTATGTCAAAGTTAGTAGCCAGTAAGCTAGCGGCAGATTAATATTACCTCATTTTCTTTACTAGTAGCTAGTGACGTTTAAACCATGTTTTTACTTAAATTTTATAAATGGTCTCCGTGATTTTCCGAAATAGCCTTACAGACATACACACTCATAATTATACAAAGATACCACAAATGAGAAGCTAAAACCAAGCCCAAAATAGAAAACAAATCCAAACTAGCACTTCAGTAGATTCCACAGTCTCTACATCAGCCATCACAAAAGATGGCTGCATCCTTGCTCCGGTGCAGAGGTGCATACATAAAGGATGCCAAGGCGCATGTAGCTGTGAGTGGTCGGTGAATTAGTAAAATGCTCGAGCTCGTGGCGTCGTGATGAATGGAATCATGCCGGTTGTTCCGTTCGCTGGCTTTGTGAAGCTATGAAAACAGCCGGTAGCCGAATCACGCTGTAAAGAGGCAATAAAAAGGTCTATGATAAAAATAGAATAATTAAATTTGTTGTAGGGAGACGAAAATTACATAATGACTCTCTAAAAAGCAAACCAAAGGCTTGTTAAAATCTGAAAGATTTTTTTCTATAAAGATAATGGGCAAAAATATATGGAACGTGGTACCCGCTCCAATAGTCATCATTAATATATCATTGAAACGACATTTTGATGCAGAACAACGTCTACCATGGCGCCTGTCTCTATTCGAGTTTGGGAAGCAGTAATCTCACTAAGTTTTATAAATGAGAATTTACTACAAACTACTTATATTAGTAAAATAAAGCTGGAATAAGATAGAATTAGACAATGATATAACACACTTAGGATTATATTACAAAAACAAGTAAGAAAACAAGAGTTCTTCAACAAAAAATCATATATTTTAGCTATAAGTTAGTAGATGTAAAACATTACATATCGGTATCAACTTTAACAGCATTGAGGAAAGATGCCGGAGCATTAAATCCCGTATGGCTCGCATAGCCTAGGTACCATACGATGGACACTATATGTGCACACGTACCCATCGTACGTCGCCCGGTTAAACATGAGCAATACTGTTGGACAATATTATCTGCACTGTTGATATATATATAAAAAAAGTATGGTATATAACAAAATATGTCGCGACTGGATTCGTTCAAACAATAGCCAGGCATCTTCGTGTAACCTATAGTCTGGCAGATCTTCAAGTGCTCCCTCTCTGTACGTTTCAATTATAAATACACCATTTGATAAATGCTCGGCACAGTAAGAACTTCGCAGCTTGAGTTGGTATGTACCTAGCGCTAGTAGAATTATATGCTCCTCCGTCATTGAAGGGAATTTTTCTATCTGGCTCGCTTCCATCCTCTGAAAATCTACTCTTCTGTGATTAAGTAATTTTCTCTCTATATACATATGCAGAAGATTCGGGGTATCTATTTTCTGCCTTACGATATTGACGAATTCGTCTGCGAAGGAGGGGTGCATGGCAAAGTTTTACGTAAACGCGTTATTAATAGAAAACATGAACGGGAATGCAGAAAATATTACCTTGGTACCTACTCATTTTCTTACATAGATAATTGGTACCTAATATACTCGTATATGTATGTTTATCGCCTGTCGACTATCGACTGTCAAACAGGTTACCGAGGCCCTGGAACGCAAAGGGAAACCGAAGGAACAGGGTTTTTATTAGTTAGTAAGACTGTCGTTTTATCTCCAAACGCAATCAGATTTGAGACTGGTGGCTATAGTAAATATTGTTCCTCTTGGTAAGACCTTTTAAACGACACTACAATCATATCTATTGCAGCCGGGTACCATTTTGCCCATTTTCTTTTAAGTACGAATTTCACTTTTATATGTTACAAAAGACTGAGAAAATAGGTTTTCAATTTGCTCCAATGCTGTGCCTTAATAATCTTACACACAAACATGCAAACTTTCATATTTAAAATTATAACAGATATGGGATCTAAATCCAAATCCAAAATTGAAGAGTAATCCAAATTACTACTTGAATAGATTCTAACGAAGTCTCTACATCAGCGATCATAAAAGATGCCTGCATCTGAACTCCAATGCAGAGGTGCATACACAAGTGATGCCAAGGCGCATGTAGCGGTGAGTGTCCGAAATACCCCATTCGCTCGGTTTAAAATTGGCAAAATAAAAACAAAGCTTATAATTTTTTCGAGGTTTTTTATTTCACTCGAATGGTTCCTGTGATTTGCTGATATGCCTTTCAGACAAACTTACACACTTTCATATTTACAAAAATAGCAGATATGAGAAGCTAAAGTGAAATCCAAAATTTAAGAGTAATCCAAATTAGCACTTGAATAGATTCCAACGAAGTCTCTACATAAGCGATCATAAAAGATTGCTGCATCCGAACTCCAGTGCGGAGGTGCATACACAAATAATTTCAAGACGCATGTAGCTGTGAGTGTTCGGTGAATTAGTAAAATGCTTGAGCTCGTGGCGACGCGACGTGATGAATAGAATCATGCCGGTTGTTCCGTTCACTGGCTTTGTGCGGCCATTAGAAGAGGACAAAATCGAATATGAAACAAAACATCTATGATATAGTAAAAGAAAATTGGTGTTAGAAATCAACATTTAAATAAAGACCTGCAAATAAGCAACCTAAAAGTTTGTAATTCTAATAAAGTAATCGAATTGTTTTTGTAATAAATAAATTTAAAACACATCCCCGTAATGAAACCTTCTAACGATAATTGGTTTGAAAGAGATGTAGTCCGCATATCTTGAGATAATATAGCACATATTTAAAAACCGCAAATATAATTTTGTCGTTTATACAAACACTATAGAAAACATAAGCAGCGATAGCCGAGTGGAGAGACTGACGGACTGCTACGCAGAGTGTCTCGGGTTCGAAACCACGGCACGCACCAATGACTTTTGGAAGTTAACTGCGTATTAAACTGGTAATTATCGCTTGCTTATCGGTGAAGGAAAACATCGTGAGGAAATCTGCATGTCTGAGAGTTTTTCATAATGTTCTCGAAAGATATGTGAAGCTCCATACAATTTAATTTAAACGGCCGAAACGTCGGTAAAACATATGTATTTATACCTTAAATTAATTAAATATCGCGAATAAGACCCGTTTAAATTAAATTGTATGATGTATACAAATCGCGAAAGTTTAAAATAGATATGTGAAGTCTGCCAACCCGCACTTAGCCAGCGTGGTGGACTATGGCCTTACCCTTCTCATAGTGAGATGAGGCCCGTGCTCAGCAGTGGGACAGTATACAGGGCTGATGATGATGGAAAACAAAAAAATTTTTGCAGGTGAATAAGTGATAGTGGTACTTTGGTTAGGTGAAGATAATGGGTATATTAAGTGGACGCCGTTACTACAAAGCCCTTAATAAGCGAGTCTGACTCGCAATTGATGTACATATTATTTATATAGATGAACAAAGCAACTTTTTTATAGAAAATTTTCAGTATTTACGATTTTCTTTACTCAGTTGAATAGCTTTCAAAATAACTCATAAGATTTATCACAGCAGTTTTCATGGCCACAAATGTCAGCAAGTGAGGTGAGTTAGCTAGATATCTCGTCGAGACTTCCGAGCATTGTGCGCCGTTTCATATCTGCTACGCCGCGCTACACCGAGCTACGAAGTGCTATAGCTGTAGCTATTGTGAGCAACTGCAATTAAACGTTGTGCTACGCTTGTCTGAGATTAGTGGGATGCTGATTATGAATATGCTATACAAGATTCCTATTGTGTATATTATTTTGTAGAAGGATTATTGAATGTAAGATAAGAATTTCAGTCAAATTAAATTTCAGACTTTTAGAGTAGTTGGGATCGTTCTTTTATCCGGTCCTGTCGCTGCACTAATACTGGGCTAAAATACAACTACCATGTATACTGTAACTTCATAAGTTAAATCATAATAATTAGAACAAACTTATTATAGAGTAAAACACTATAAAACCATAAACTACACATTATTATATGAACTATCAAACCATCAATCTGATAAACGTTAGCTTAGGCAATATCAAAGTATGTCATAATCTATCTAGATTATTAGGTATGGGTCACGACTGTTGCACAAAGTCGAGTGATGGATTTCTTAATCTACTAATTAGGTGTCACAATAAAGTTAACATCAAAGAAGAGGACTTGGAGCTAATTAAACTAGTACGTTATCGGTTACTGTTAGTTAGTAATAACAAAAGCAATGAAGGGTTTTGTTTGCAAATAAATGATCTAGTGCTGAAATTCACTAACAGTAACATAAAATATGTATTTTTGTGTTTGTGATAAGTCACGAAAGCGTTACAAGAGAGCCCTGTAATCTAAAAGAAGATGTCGTTTCTTTATAGAAAGAAATGCTGAAATGCTTAAGGCACGTCTAGGGCAGAAAGAATGCCGAATCTGATTAATAAGGCGAATGTGTGTGGGCAAATTGGTCGCGGCGCACCTCGTAGGACATTCGTCGTCCAAATTGTTGACGTTTTGGAAAATGGAAAGCATCGGTGAGCATGTATGAATATAGAGAAAGCGCTTGAGGTTTGTTAGGATAGAAGTGGTGTTATTCTGTTGACTCCGCCTACCCCGCCGGGAATAAGGTGTGAGTTTTAGGATGTGACTTATCGTGAAGAGCTATCCCGACTCAACAAGACAATATTCCTCGAGCCCGGCAACTTCTTGTTTTCTAAGGAGTGACTGGCATTGCTAGTATTTTGCAGTCATATGTGATTCCACCAGTTTAAGAAACTTTCAGGCACTGTGCCTTCCGTGTAACGAGAGTTTCAGTTTTTTACTGTTAGCCGGAACTAACAGTTCAAAATGCACAGAGGATTTCCTAAGGCACAGCGCAAGCCAGCAGTATGATAACGTGTATATATATGAAAGCAAACAAACTTAATTCATAATCGTCATCTGGCTGACATTTCATCGCTTCTCCCAAACTACTGATGCTAGAAACTTTAACATTTAAACGGTGGTTTCCTTTCATGGCGTAGCCACTAAGGCAAGATTTCTTAATATTTCACCACAACACGGTACACCTGGGAAAACTAATTGAAAATTTAAGACGGGCGAAGCCACCGGCGAAGCCACAGGCCACTGCTAGTTTATTATGTAATGGCACATCTAAAAGGCAATATATGAATAAACGTGAATATATAATAAACTAGCTGTCGCGTGTGTTAGAATAATATATATAGGATGTCATACTTATAGTTATATCATGTAATCAATTCCATAATTATAAATATTAAAATAAGTATTGTACGTCGTTGTTAAAGAGTTGCCAGATTAACAATTAAATTATGTTACAAATTCTACAGTTGTCATTTCAAATATCGTTTAAATATGTTTTTATTTACACAATGTAATAAATACTATATTAGTTAATTAGTCATAAGCATTTTATATTATTTTAATATATTTTAAAGACTACTCCAATTCTGTAACGTTATTTTGAAATAATAAAATGAGGAAATCAATTGACACCCTGTGATCGCCGAACGGTGGGGGTATTTTCCTATATAAACCAGTGCCGCACTACAACTGACACAGCTTTCGGTACCGCGTTGAAGGCACGCTCTCTTCGAGTCACGCCATCCGCGCCGGTGTCCCTCAGGGGTCAGTGCTCTCGCCTCTCTTGTATTCATTGTTTACCGCTGATATACCGATGCATCGGCTAGTGCAGACAGCACTTTTTGCAGACGACACAGCCATCTATTACGCAGGCGCAGACCCTGGCGCAGTCAGTAGGAAGCTCCAATCCGCAGCCAACGCCCTAGGCGCGTGGTTCCGGAGATGGCGGATAGAGGTCAATCCCGAGAAGAGTCAGGCGGTGCTTTTCCATCGGAGAGCCCCTCACCTGTACCCTCCGGGTGCGACCCCACAAATAAGGATGTTTGGGTCCCCTATTCAATGGACTAGGGAAGCCAAATATCTAGGTGTGATTCTTGATGATCAACTATCGTTCCGCTCACACATTACGAAGGCTCGCAATAGAGCCTCCTTTGTGCTTGGACGCTTACATAGCTTAGTCAACGCCAAATCTAAATTATCGCTTAAGAACAAGATTAGGTTATACACATCGTGTATTAGGCCTATAATGACATACGCTAGTGTAGTTTTCGCACACACTAGGCCACACAGGATCCATAGGCTACAAACACTTCAGAATAAGTTCATGCGGCGAGCTACGGGCGCACCGTGGTACGTACGTAACGAGGAGTTACATGTAGACTTACAACTGCCGACCATCAGGCAATTCATGAAACAGTGCTCCCGTAGCTACTTTGACTCTGCTTCGACACACCCCAACCCACTATTGGTTGCGGCGTTAAACTATACACCATCTAGGATTTCTAAGATTAGGAGACCTAGGCACGTATTAGACGAACCTGACGATAACACTACACTTGCTCAAATCAGAGCACACACGGCTCGCGCAGCCATACAACTTCGACCGCGGTTCCGTACTCGCCGACGAGGCCGGAATACGCGACGCGTTAACGTTAATACCGCGGGACACCTTAGTCCCGCATTGCCGGCAGCGCCCCAAGCCGAGGTCCGTGGGAGTCCACCCTTGGGGAGTCAAAACGCTGTCTAGTATACTTTAACGGGTTGGGAGCCTTCTGCGCTCACCCATAGTCCGCGTAAAGTTGTCAAGGCCATCAGCGGCCAACAACTAGTCCACACACACAAAAAAAAAAAAAAAAAACAACTGACACATTTCGTTGGGCGACCACAGGACTGTACACTCCGCACGGTCCAGCTGTAATACTGGAGATAAGTATATTTATTGTATACAGTAATAATACTTGTAATTGAAACCTCAATTCACGTACGGTATATAATATAGTACAATTCCAATTTTAGTATATATTATAGTGTAATATTATGTGCAGTAATTATTATTTTCTATGAATAAATCTATGTAATGTATAACTCGACAAGATACGTTTCATTTCAGTCTAACTGATAATTGATTAATTAAAGTGTTTATACCCTACAAACTATCTATTATTTAGAACTACCTCGCTTTTACATTGACGTCGCTGTGACGTCGTGATGACACCGTCCGCCCGGCCGCCTGCATCTTCGCCCCCCACCGCACCTCGAGCTGCTATAAATGCTGAGGCGCTGCCTGCGCCCGCTTTCTCTCTTTTGGCTGCCTTCAGACGAGCTAAGTGACCACCTTTCCTGACGACCACCGGGCAGGCGGACCCTCAACAAATCCCTTACCATCGCCGAATCACGCGACCCTGTTTATATCTTTTCGAATAACATTTTTTAGTAATTTTTTCGTTAGTGAAATGCTTGCTAAATGATGTTTAGATTTACTTGAAGAATTAAATCAATTTTTATTGTAACATTTAACCACGTTTCTCATTTAAACACACCCTAAGCAGGGACAACGTTACAACATAAACATCTTAAGTTTCAAAAAGTAATCCGTAGTATGAAATATTCAAGAATATATATATTTACATATACATATGTAGTGTTTCTGACATCAGAAGTGGGATACGTCCACCTCACATTACTAATACATCCAATTTTAACTTTCAGAGTATTCTCGTCGAAATCCCATAATGCTGGCTGAAGGACATCGTCGTTCTGCTGACGACGGAGCACGACGTGTCCTCGGCGCCGTGGCAATGGTGCTGAAAACTGGCTAGCGGTTACGAGTCTGTTGGGTGAGGCGATTTTACAAAATTAAGACTGATCGAAGAAAATGAGAATGGTTGACGTGAGTATGTAAGTACAACAAGCAAATATGTTATTATGTAAGAGGATTGTAACACTATTCCATAATTTTCTCTTTGATAGACATATTTACTGATGTGTATTACTGATTTGTACTGTAAACCGTATTTTCGATTGGCGGATGTTGGCTATAATAAATTATACCCCATCCTACATGGGTGTTGGAAACTAAAACATGAACAAAATGCTAACCAATCCATTGCCTTGATGTCGGTGTCGATGGGATTACACAAAAGGTTGCTATAACGGTTTAAAAATGCTTATTATAAAATAATTTGCATATTTATTATAATATTATATGTGAGTTTAGGTTTTGAAGCATAGATGTATTTTAAATATAGGGTTCTATTCTATCCGATTCTATAAATCTCTTAAATGTGATAAAGTATGTTTATCTATTATCTGGTACCCATACAAAAAGTTTCTGCTAAGTTTGGGACTACGTAGTGTTGGACGAATGTAGAAGAATATTATTATAATGAACCACAAATTTCAAGTAGGTATAGAATACAGTGCAAAGAATCCAAAATGATATTAAATTCTTAGAAATATGACACAGATTAATTTTTGTTTAATCCCATTAACCCGGCAGGCGATTGACCTAAGAAAGTGAGTTTTACGGAGACTGTCAGTCTTATTACAAAAAATCCTGGATAAAAGCCTTAGTTCTAAACCGTTAGTCCGAGGTTAAATGTCAAACTATGGCGTAAATTGATCCCTATTACTAAAAGTGGTTTTCTTGCTATAGAAGTGTAATAATTTCATTTCTACCAAATAAGTAATGTACGTAAAACGGAATGAAGTTTTTTGAAACTTAATAATTTGATAGTTAATTATTAATGACCAACAAAACTACTAGACAAAGACTCGTTTGACACCGGGCCTAAAACTGACGTTAAACTAGGGGTCGCGGCGGTTTTATCCTTTGACAGTGGAATGATTTAGCCCTAGACCATGGTCTAGGGCTAAACCTCTTTTTATAATAAAACAGTTGCTTTAACTATGGGATAGGCTTGATTTGGTAGCTAAACTGTGTTTTGTAATGGGACCGTGTATGGTTGCTCCACTGAGTGTTCTTAAAGTGTTTAGGCCGGTTCGCTACATTCGAACACGGTACCCTTCCCTATAATTTATTTAACTGTTGATGAATAAATTTATGTAAAGCTTCTAGGGTTCATGGAAGCATTAGTAGAACTGGTGTTAATACAATAAATAAATGACGTGTCTACCCAAGTTTTCTAGTAACTAATAGATCAAAAAATATTATGACTTTTGTATTGTTCAGTATATCTATAGTTGGTAAGTTATTATGTCAATCGACGAATGGTAGATTCTTATAGCTGTAATTTTCTTATCCGCTTGACCGCTAGCGCCAATTCACCGAATTCACTTGACCGCTCACGTTCTAAACAAAATGTCAGGCCGCCGCTCGCCAGATGGGCGCGCTAACATAAACATTTATTGTTGATAAGTCGGTAACATGAGTAACTTGAAGTGATGTTTTTCTTCAACCCTATAAATGACTCTTTAAAGTCGTATGAATGCTTTGTTGATATTTACTTTCTAATTTATTATACTTAGCAGCGAACATTGACTATCGTTGAAAAAAAACACTTTGTGTATTTTAAACAGGATTATTTTAAAAAGTAAATCGATGACATACATATTTTATGAGTTTTAACTGTAGAGGGATTCTATCTACACCGAATTAAATAAAAAAAAACATGTATCATAGTATAAAAATATTTAATTACATGCATACGATAAGCACGTAATTACTTAGCAGCGAACATTGACTATCGTTGAAAAAAACACTTTGTGTATTTTAAACAGGATTATTTTAAAAAGTAAATCGATGACATACATATTTTACGAGTTTTAACTGTAGAGGGATTCTATCTACACCGAATTAAATAAAATAAAAAACATGTATCATAGTATAAAAATATTTAATTACACGCATACGATAAGCACGTAATTACTTAGCAGCGAACATTGACTATCGTTGAAAAAAACGCTTTGTGTATTTTAAACAGGATTATTTAAAAAGTAAATCGATGACATACATATTTTATGAGTTTTAACTGTAGAGGGATTCTATCTACACCGAACTAAATAAAAAAAAACATGTATCATAGTATAAAAATATTTAATTACATGCATACGATAAGCACGTAATTACTTAGCAGCGAACATTGACTATCGTTGAAAAAAACACTTTGTGTATTTTAAACAGGATTATTTTAAAAAGTAAATCGATGACATACATATTGTACGAGTTTTAACTGTAGAGGGATTCTATCTACACCGAATTAAATAAAAAAAAAAACATGTATCATAGTATAAAAATATTTAATTACACGCATACGATAAGCACGTAATTACTTAGCAGCGAACATTGACTATCGTTGAAAAAAACGCTTTGTGTATTTTAAACAGGATTATTTTAAAAAGTAAATCGATGACATACATATTTTATGAGTTTTAACTGTATGGGGATTCTATCTACACCGAATTAAATAAAAAAAACATGTATCATAGTATAAAAATATTTAATTACACGCATACGATAAGCACGTAATCACGGAGCGCGCGAAACAAAGAGTGGCATTTGACATTATTTTTTCGTTCCGGGTTAACGACTTTAAGACTCGCTTCGTATTTTTAGCATGAAGAAATGTTCAATGATTTGAATAGAACAGAGAAAAATAATTTAAAACATTACGTAATAGAAAGAAACAGTAAATTCAGACCGAGTATAGCACTGTAACCAAAAAGGGAAAATAGTCACTTGTGCGCGGTCTACGGCATTTCAAAAAAGGGAGAATAGTCACTTGTGCGCGGTCAAGCGGATAAGTTCAAAATGTAAATTCAAACAAAACGTTATCCAATATCTATCTAATTCATTATTTTGCGACATGTAATTATTCCATACGAGTATTTCAATACTCATCATTACTCAAGGCTATACATATCTAACCCAATGTTGTGAAATCCTATTCTATTATTTATTAAAGAACAGCTGAACTACCTAAGAAATTTTCTTTTGAGATTACAATTAGTTATGATGCTTTGGAGTAGCTCCTTTCGTATCATATTGTCTTTCGTAATTCGTGGATGATGCAGTGGGTTGCAATATTAATATTATGATGTACTTATAATATATTAATATAGTAAAGCATGATATTATTTTAGTTCTTATATGTAATATTTACACTATACATAATAAAACTATTATAGTTTTATACTAATTACTTGAAAAAGGTAAATTTTTATGTATTTCATATATTTTTATGTATTGTATATAAAGGTCCTCCTCCACCAAATCTTCAATACACCTACCTTTATTTATCAATTTTTCGTAATCGTAACAATAGGCGACATTACGTATTGACAGCTAAACTTAAGAGATCCTACGAAATAATTATTTGCCTATGGCCTGAAGAATAGATGGAACTAAATATACATTTGTATGAATAAAGATTAATATCATATTTTGATTATAATGGTTTATTTGAATGTATTTGTATTTTATTTATGATTATAAAATATATTCTATATTATTAATTACTTATGGATTATGAATTGAAGGTTGGATTATGAATTGATAGATTAAAACCTCATCTGTCGTACGACATTCACTGGTCGCGGGTGATTTAGCTTCACCGTCTGGCGAAGTGTTTGGTCTGCGCAGTAAAGGTTGAATTATGAATTGAAGGATGGATTATGAATTGAAAGATTGACGCCTCGTCTGTCGTACGACATTCGCTTGCCGCGGGTGATTTAGCTTCACCGTCTGCGGAGCGATTGATCTGCGCAGTGGGGTATGAGACTATGATGATGACGACTAAGACTATTATGATGACTAAGACTATGATGATGACTAAGACTATGGTGATGACTAAGACTATGATGATGACTAAGACTATGATGATGACTAAGACTATGATGATGACTAAGACTATGATGATGACTAAGACTATGATGATGACTAAGACTATGATGATGACTAAGACTATGATGATGACTAAGACTATGATGATGACTAAGACTATAATGATGACTAAGACTATGATGATGACTAAGATTATGATGATGACTAAGACTATGATGATGACTAAGACTATGATGATGACTAAGACTATGATGATGACTAAGACCATGATGATGACTAAGACCATGACTGTGACTCTTATTGACGATTATGATTTGTTCATCATATCAGCCTTAATAGTCCACTGCTGGACTAGGCCTCTCCTTTGAAAGGAGGAATTGGCCTACTATACCACGCTGGCCAAACGGGTTGGTATAGGGTTTATATCAAGTTTTCCTTCTCTTGCAGTGTTGTTCTCTGCATAATATACTCCATCTGTCGGCTCTTACGACACCCATGGGATGATATGGGGTGGTGACATTTCGTATTCTTAATCTGTCACCACACGGAAAGATGATAAAAATGATTTGTTCGATAATTTAAAATTTAAAAATTAAAATGACATTAATTGATGGTAAAATTACAATTCAGAATTCAATTTTGATACCAAAGTTACATTAATTAATAAATAAATAATAATTAATTTACTAATGAGAAAACTATACAATTAACCAAATTAAAAAAGAAAACATTGTTGAATACTTAATAAATTAGAATTCAGATGGTATAGCAAAAGTTAGTAAATACATAATGAAAACAAATCTAAAATTGTAACCAAATTAAGAAAAAGAAAACATTATTTAATAACTATTACATAATAAATTAGAATTCAGAAAGATTTCACTATTAAAAGAATGACCAAGAGTTTTCTTGACCGTTCTTTCTCTTGGTTCTATGCCCTTGCTTTGCGAACGTGGTGCTAAATGTAAATGTAGAATCAGAGCGTTAAATTTTAAAATATACCCTTGTGACAAACTGAATAAATGAAAGTAAGAACTGAAAATAAGAATTGATAAGATTAGATTATAAAAATTTAATTGGTGGGTTTAAGAATATTAATGTTGTGCTTCGAGAATATATATAGGATATCATACTTATAGTTATATAATGTAATCAATTCCATAATTATAAATATTAAAATAAGTATTGTAGATCGTTGTAAAAGAGTTGCCAGATTAACAATTAAATTATGTGACAAATTCTACAGTTATCATTTCAAATATCGTTTAAATATGTTTTTATTTACACAATGTAATAAATACTATAATTGTTAATTAGTCATAAGCATTTTATATAATTTTAATATATTTTAAAGACTACTCCAATTCTGTAACGTTATTTTGAAATAATAAAATGAGGAAATCAATTGACATCCTGTGATCGCCGAACAGTGGGGGTATTTTCCTATATAAACCAGTGCCGCACTACAACTGACACATAGTCATTCATAGTCCGCGTAAAGTTGTCAAGGCCATCAGCGGCCAACAACTAGTCCACACACACAACAAAAAAAAAAACAACTGACACATTTCGTTGGTCGACCACAGGACTGTACACTCCGCATGGTCCAGCTGTAATACTGGAGATAAGTATATTTATTGTATACAGTAATAATACTTGTAATTGAAACCTCAATTCACGTACGGTATATAATATAGTACAATTCCAATTTTAGTATATATTATAGTGTAATATTATGTGCAGTAATTATTATTTTCTATGAATAAATCTATGTAATGTATAACTCGACAAGATACGTTTCATTTCAGTCTAATTGATAATTGATTAATTAAAGTGTGTATACCCTACAAACTATCTATTATTTAGAAATACCTCGCTTTTACATAAACATCTTAAGTTTCAAAAAGTAATCCGTAGTATGAAATATTCAAGAATATATATCGACGGTTAAAAGGTGGGCATAAGCGACAATTTTACCGAAAATAACTTTTAAATGCCACCCTATTAAAAAAAAACTCCCATGGCTCTACGATGACTTTTTTGTCACTTATGCCCTAGTAAAAAACTGCGTTTTAGAAGTATCATTTCGGTATAACCAACCGAATTTTAGGCCTTTATTACCATACAGACGCTTATACCCCTGGAAAGATGGCATCCTTTTTGGTTTATTGTCAGTATACTTTACTTTTACTTCTTATTGGCGTAGCGATTTCAGGCGGTAACGCTTCTTTACCATTAGCATCTGTTTTGTAAGGTTGAATTTATGTCTTTTTACCTTTGTCATCAAAAATATTAAGCGTCGGTTATACCTTACTACTGTTTATCAGTTTACAATGCAGTTGTTGCTTATACGCAATTACTAAAATCTAATTTGCAACTGAAATGTCGTTTATTCCGTACTACCAGTTAGGTACTATTATAATACAACTCTGTCGCTTACGCTGTATTATATGTATGCAATTCCTTAAGTCTTACTTTAAAGGAGAACCACGTTTGTTGTTATTATTATTATTTTAAAGTCATGACATTTAATGCACGTTACCATTTGTCCAAATAATACTGTGTCAACTGTGTGTTGGATGTTCTCGTTTTCTTCTTGATAGATAAAGCTTGATCTGTTGAAGTGCCACGTTACCTTTTTTTAACCCACATACATTGTCGCTAATCTCAATATCCTTACGATGTTTTGCTAAGCTGTGTATCTTATGCTCCATTACCTTCCGGCATAATGAGGCGAATCGTCACTTATCCTCCTTTACCCATTTTAGTTATTCTACAGATATGTGACTTATGCCATATTACCTTTTGGTATGAGGAGATGAAATGTAGCTAAGTCTTCTATTCTATTTGTTTTTTTCTGCGTTAATGTAATTTATGCCGAATTACCGCATGTTGCAAATAAGGTCAATTGATCTAAGCGACATAAAATCAAATAATTCAATGTCTAATCAAATAAATAAAAGTGCCAATAAATGCTCTATTTTTCTTGATTCCAGCGGTGTTGCCATTTTCTCGATATGAAAATAAATAAAAAAGTTATGTCAATTTTTCTTCAATTTCAAACTTTAAATTGCTCTCCTGGACAACTTAGTTTTTGTTGCTTATACCCTATTACCTTTCAACCGTCGATATATTTACATATACATATGTAGTGTTTCTGACACGTGCGACTCCGATCGCGTGGAAGTTGAAAATAAAATTCCCCCCGTTTTTACAACATAATTCAATACTGCTCCGCTTTTTTGGTTATAGCGCAATAAAATTATATACCCTATAATCTTCTTCAATAAATAAGCTATCAAACATTGAAAGAATTTTCAAATCGGACCTGTAGTTCCGGAGATTAGCGCGTTCAACCAAACAAACTGACAAACTCCTCAGCTTTATATATTAGTATAGATATTCCATTTCTGATCAGTTAACTCCTGCTAAGTAATATATAAAAAATACACATATATACATATATCAAATATGCAAGTACTACATATTATAATATTCGAGTGTTTTTAATATAACAAGAAGAAACAAAGATATAATAAATGCGTTGTAATAATATTTCACCCGTTTTATTAACAAACTTTCTTATTGCTTGAACAATGTAGGCACATAACTTAGATATTATGTAGGATGTGCAATAGTAAATATTGGAAGAATATTAATAAAAATGTGTTGTGAAATATATAAGAAAATGTTTCTTAAGGAAGCAATGTGCTATGTGCTATGCTGTAGGTAGGTATTTATATTGTACATTATTATCTACATACATGTATCTGGCCGCAAATACAAAACATAATAGGAACCTGTAGAGAATGAATGAATATAATGTGGGTATTTATACCTCAATATCTTCGTATTTATTTAACGCAGCAACTATCTCCTATTATCACAAACACAAAGTTAAAAATAAATAAAAAAACTAATCAATGATCGTTTGACATCCAACAAACAAACTGTGACTAATTAAAGACGCAACTCAGACATCTTAGTTAAAATGGATAGACACACGGACACTTAATTCCTGTTCCTCAACTCGTACAAGTCCCCAAGCACGTTGACGTGTAAACACACTAATTTTGCGGACGAATTATCTACAGTATAAGCATAGCGACACACCTGATGAAATTTTCACACCGAACCTCCAATGACTGAAGTACGTAATATTCGGTCGGCATGACCGCCGAACAGTCAGCATTATGTGACAGCGACGGCTAACAATCGGTCGCGTAACACTACTCGCGATGTGACGCTCGATGGATGGTTCGGCGCCGCGCTGATCGCGACATAATTTTGGCTGATGTGTTATAGGAAATTTGAAAAATACTCCGAGCGTATTCAAACGAACGTTCGGTGCGCTAGGTTATATAGATGTGTCGCGATACTTATTATCTGTGTGAGCCTAAGGCCTAGCGCCCACTGACGGCACATCAAGGTTTTCTGAATTAACAAAGAGGAATAGGTACGTGTAATTATAGATGAAGAATTTCTGTCCTACTGACGATGGCGATTTTAAACACTGAGGTGGCGACACGTAAGGATTATGTCATCCATTGACCAACTTAATAAAAACAGAGAAAATTTACCATATCGTACCTAACCCGAAATATGTACTGAAATGTTCCTTGTCCATTAATTTGTTGACGTATATTTCTACAGAAAAGGTTTCAATGTCATACTTAACGGACCCTAGCCAATACATTACAATAAAAATCGATGTTAGGTACATCGCGTCACGTACATTTTACGTAAATGAAGTTAGTGTTTACACTGTAGGTGACAATTTACCTAATTCTCTCGAGCCCAATTAATTCGTTGCGTAAACTGAATTCACTGATAAGGAAGAGCAGGCTAAATTTAATTTTGATTTTAAATTCACAGTTGAGAACGAAAATTGTTTGAAAGGAAATTGTTTTAAATGAGCGAAGGTCCAGGTCAGTGGGAAATCTCTCGGAATTTTCTTGAGTAGAACATCCAGAGTCGTTTCACTGAGCTATTTCGATTGTAGAAGGCTTTCTAGTTTGCATGTTATCTCTGAGTATGTTGAACATACAGTCGTAGTGAAGCATATAGCATTTGTTGAAGACACATGGTTAATCATATTAGGGATATATGATTAAGGATTTTAATTAAAGTATAGCTATAATATTAAGTCCTTGATATTTTGGAATATCTGATTGCTCACACAGGCTCAAAATAACACCCACTGCATGAGGCTGACAACAGAAATCAAGTATAATTTAAACTTACTTAATTCAAGTATAAAAGGTTTTGCTATTCAAGACTCAAAACATCAGCCTAGTCCATAAAATCTCAACCTACAACGCCTACATTCACATTCCACTAACGTAATCCTTACAAACTATCGTAGTACAAACACATTAGTAAGTAAACTAACATCCAATAACATTACACAAGCGCGTATTGTTTAATATTGAACACGTTTAGAAACCTCACTTATGTACGTATAAACTCGCCACAATAGGGTTTTGTGAGACAATAAAACCCCGCGGGCGAGTGTGCGGAACCGTTGGGAAATCACTAATAAACGCTTTCGTGCGTTGTTATAAGGCGATTTGGAGATCTGCGGTTGAAAGCCAAAGCAGAGTGCCCAAAGACGCTGTTGAACCATAGTAATTTTCATTTTAGTCACAGGTCTATATCGAGTACTTAAATAAAAAATACCTTGCATAAGTTTCAGCATAAGTTACACCGGCCGTGGACATGGACCGTTGGTCTGTTTGACGTGTTGATTAGCTGCCACAGAGTTCTGTGGTTCTGTGTGTTCTATAGTAAAACAGCCAAGAATCATTTTTATACCTGTAATGAATTATAAGGCCAGTTGGAGGTCTGTGGTTCAGTTTATGTAAAATGTCTTTTTACATATGTATGTTCAAAGACATCTGTTGGACCAGTTAATAAGTTACCACAAGATTGCTGCTGACGAATATATTCCTCAGCAAAAATCTTGTGGTAGCTATTACTCGTGGTATATAGTAATGAGTAATAGCTTTGTTGTTTGTAATGCATTCTTTGGTGCACCGATAACGCGAGACCGAATGTATTATGTGAAGTGCGATGCGATTAGCGAATCCGTTGATAATATATCACAAAAATCCTTACGCGTTATAACAAGAATAAGTGATAATGCTATAGTATACTCGCGACTTAAATTAATTATTATATTACACTTTTGATTTATTATTTTATTCTGAATTGTTATCCATTTCTATTTTTGTTATATTGAATAAAAATACTCAAACGAATAATAGAAAAGTTTTCTAAAAGTAGACTTTTCTGAAATAGTTACATATATATTGAATAATAAGACTACTTATTGTTTTAACGTTATTTCAATACGTAAAAACAGAAGTTAATACACCCAGTATTTGGAAATATGTATTTATAGACTATTTTAATAAAATGTAACCGCTTTTATCAAATATAAAATTTAACGTTTAATCGTAGTCTTATCTGTGTAAAATTTATTATTGGCGATGCAAAGATTATCCGCGCGCCTCTAGCGACGAATTCGGAAGTTGTCCGGGTACGACACTTTTGGCAGCTTTCAATACAACTTTGCTTCGAGGTTATAGTGGTAATTGTATTGAGCTGTCAAAAGTGTCGTACCCGGACAACTTCCAAATTCGGCGCTAGAGTCGCTAGTTAGAATCTAAGCATCGCCAATACTATAAACTTTAAATAAATTTTGTAAAGTAAAATAACTAGGTACCTTTCTTAAAAAAGTATTTTGAAGTAATCTCATCTAGGACGTAATTTGGTTTTATGGTTAGTTCTTCTTTTGTACCGAGGCTATTTCGTTAAAGTTCATCTAACCAGAAATAAGAAAATGTCAAACGGTTTTCATCAATATTTAACTGTGGACACAGTAAACAAACTGTGCTATGGATGATGCTAGCCTCAATTTTCGCTTACACACACCGGGTCACACGCGCCAACTGCAACTGTCCTAAAAATATTTACAAAAGACGCGTGTTGTGCCATTTTCTGAAATAATACTGAATATTGTATTTACTTGTTACCTCCGGTGGAACAAACACAATTTTCTTTATTTGCTTTTTTCGTATTGTACTGATCTTTCTATTTTGTCGAGATAGCAAACTCCTAAACCAATATTGGTTGACCAGGGGCCAAAATACATGGATTCACCCTAACTTCAATGACGGTATTATTATAAAGCTGCTTTTTGAGAGAAGCGTTATGACCTTCACCAAGAAAATAATTCGGTAAAGACTTCGATCACAGCGTGAAAAGAGCTCTTTGACAATGGCGAGATCAGAAAGAATTCCACTGCGCTACTCGAAACTATAAAGATTCACCTGAATGCAGTTAAACTCAGAAACATTAACTGAAATAAATACAAATAGGTACTTAATATTACCAACTATACGTATGAAACAAAATTAACTTCTCTATTCACAAAGTAAAAAAAAGTGAAAACTTATATTAGAACTGCACAGATTAAGCTAGATTTACATACTTACCCGAAGTAATAACCAAAATCTTTTCTATACTTTTCCCCTTAAGAGTAACAAACATCCATCCATATATCCATCCTCAAAAATTTTTGTAATTATAATGGTAGATAGTAAGAATACGCAATTAATACATTCACTCTAACTTAAATTCAAGACAAATCAGCCTAACCCATCCTCAAATAGGTACTTCAAACGCAAGACCGTTAACTCCGCCTTAATCTTGAAACATTTAAAACATTACCTGTCTATTAAGCTGTTAAGGAACATGTCAGAACACGTCGTTTGCTTGTAAACAAGCTGTTGACAAGTTTGTGACAAGTTTGGCGTATAGACGCACTGAGCCGTCTAAGGCTAAGAACTCACGGAGCGATTTTTACCCGCGACCGCCGCGGTGGTGGAACTGCGGTTTTATTTCTAAACTCACGAGACCGGTTATTTGCGCGGTTTCGCAGCCGTCGCGGCTGCGATCATCGATCAAGACGGGCGGTTGCAAGACGTAAGTAAGTAATTAGTAGATCGATTTCAATATCCCTTTTTATAATGTTTGTTTAATTTTAAACATGGACAAACATTTGTCACGATGCCACAAGTCACTGGCTGGTGCAAAATGACGTTGGATTTCTGTACCCCCCAGCCCTCGCCCGCGACCGCGGCCCGCCAACCGACGGCAGAGCGCGCGGGCGCCACCCGCCGAGACTGCGGTTGACCGCGGCCCGCACGATTCCACCAGTTGCCCGCCGGTGCAGCGGGAACCGCAAACAACCGCGCACACCGCGGGCGTAAAACGCGTCGTGAGTTGTGCTTTAATTTTTTACACATATATCTGCATTCTACAGAAGCTGCGGGCCCGCAACCGCGGCGGTCGCGGGTGGAAATCGCTCCGTGAGTTCTTAGCCTAACTATGTACAGTCGCGGTCTGAAAGTGTTTACCACCTTAAGGCTTATAATTGCATGAACACATCAATGACACAAGGACGACGATATTGTACTATAGTTGGTGCCACGAGAAGATAGACTTTTTGTAAACAAACATTCAGGGCTTCACAACCTTTTTTCAAACAGTTGTGTTTTAGATTTTATACTTTTTGAACAGTCCTTTTTTTCAATGCCTAATTATGCCACTATGTTTTTAAATTTTTATTGTATTTAATTTTACTGAAATCAAAATATTTGATTTTGTGTTTGAATGGTCGAATGTTCATAAATTTGCCGATTTATTTGTCGTTTTACACGTAATTTATTCTGCAAATTAAGGAAAAATAGAGTAAGTACCATGTATGTTAATGATGGAGTACATACCTACATGTTACTCTATTAAGGACATGATTTTTTTTAATCATAGACAATAAATCATTTGCGCAAAGTAGCCTACATATCCTAAAATATTAAATTATTGACCAACAATAAATAATATTACAAATAACTAGCTAGTACATTGCATAAAAATTTCTAGGCATGGAGATATTACGTTGTTTGTGAATGAAATCGTCCGAATGAACTTAAACAAAATCCATTAAAAGTTACGATAGTCTGAAAACGCAATTTCTTTTTTAGGTACTTATAAATAATTTTCTGTGCGACTAATAGTTTGCCATCTTTCTGCACCCGCTTTTTGGAGATGCCGGCAGCGGGAAGAGCATTGCGACTCTATAAACATGTATTTAACCTTATATTAACCCCTTCTTGACAACTAAAAAATTTTATGTTGTCCTCTGATAAATGCATGTTAAGCCCAAGAATGTAACATTTCAATGAACCAACGCCAAATGTTGACATTCTAGGCGTCAGTACCACAAAACATTAAAAGATCCTGTTGACAGTGCGTAATATCGATAAAAACCCGATCCATTGAAATATTAGTTTCCAATGACACGTATCTATGTACCGTTGCGGTCATTGGATTTGACATTATTTGTTTTTGACAGAACTATCGTTCAGTCACTTAGTAGAAATTCTTTGTTTACAAAAAGTCTATGTTCTCGTGGCACGGACTATAGGCATATACCTACTAGGCAATCCAAGGAGCAAGTATTTGAGGCAACCAATCTATGATAACATGCGTTGCGTAGCAACTGGTGTCAATAAAGATTTATTATTCCACATTTATAATATACGTTCATTTAATTACAAGCATGATATTTACACTGAAACTAAAATATTTGTAGTATTCAAATAATGTAATTTTAAACTTGCTATTTACGATTTTGGTCTTTGTAATTAATAAATTTATCAAATGACTTTTACATTGACAGATTATAATGAAAAATACGACATCCTGAATATTAAACCTTTTTGAAAAAAATACAATGTATGTGTAATATTACACCTCTGCCTACCCCTTCGGGGATACAGGCGTGAGCCTATAAATAAATGAAATAAAACAATATTTATATCGTCTAGCGTAAGACTGCCTCGTCGGTCTAGCGGTAGTGCATACGACAGCTGATCATGAGGTCTCGGGTTCGATTCGCAGTTCGGGCTCGGAAAATGTTGCTAAGTTTTACTGTTAAGAATTTCTTAGTGACAAATTATTAGGAAATTCTGTCAAGAAATTCTTAATAATTAGCCCGAAGTTGGCGGTGTTTCACCCCCGAGCATCAGAAAGCACGTTAAGCAGTCCCGGCTGTCATGATCTATGGCAGTCATTAGTGGGAAGTCAGTGCCCTCAAATATACCTACTGACTACTGGTCTAACCTTAGAATGATGTTAGATGGCAGTCGCTCCGTGTAAAAACTGATATCAGTCCACAGGCCCTGGGCTCCGAAGCGCAAGCTTGGGATGCAACTAAGAAAATGCTAGGGTGATGATGATGATGATATCGTCTAGCGAAAATCAGGGCGCGGTCAGACTGTGAGCTACAATGATAATAATATTATTTCAGCTCTTTGTTGCACCGTTAAACTTACCATTTTATTACAATAAGTAAGTGTTTTTATAATAATATTAAAATACAGAACTTTTACAGCAAAATAAATGCAATTCTGTCATTATGTCAAATTATTTCATCGACCTAAAAATATTCATACTCTTTTTGTTTGACTCGATGCCTTACCAATGATTGAAAAGTCTATAAGTACTCAGATATAGCATTTTAGACCTTGCTGAACCCAGCGTTACAAAGAATGTAATTTGAAAAGTGATAAACATTTTTAGACCACGATCGTACTTTGGAACGACTTTTAGTCGCTAGGGTCCTATCATTTGAGAGTGTGGATTTTGGCGCCTGTAATGAACGAAAAACGGGAGAGTACTTTAGGGTCGTTATGTTTTCCTTCAAAACAGCTTTTTCCGTGTAAAACATAACAAATTTTGCAGTCGTTGTTATATGAATTCATAACATCACAATTGGGTAATTTTGTCCGGTTATAACTTGGTGACCATTTTTCTAAAAAAATAGACAATTATGTCTAGCGCTCTTGTGCTCCTTTCCTTTCCTTTTTATTAATACTTCTCCAGAAGAACTGATGGCCGTTGGAACAAAAAGGTTCTGGAGTGGCGGCCACGCACAGGATGTCGTAGCAGGGGTAAGCCTCCTTAAGCTTTTAAGGCCAGTCGTGCATTCCCAAAATTATAACTTGATGCGGTGCGATTTGTGGTTGATTTTGTTTTTTTTGTCATCATAATATCTGGTGGTGGCAAAACCTTATCTAATAATTGCTTTGTTGGAGAAATCTAGAAATAGGTACAACTTAAGGTCTGTAAAATTTTAGACGGATCATACATTAAGACGTACCAAATATAACGCCTAAATAGTAAGAGATCCGTAGAAAAGCTACCTACACTAAAACTATTTCATATCAAATTTTGCATGTTAAAAATATTTATCATCCAATTATCAGATCGGTGAAGGTCGCTATTTTACGGATCTTAGACTAAAAGCATTTTTGAATTGGTATAAAATATAGTTTGATAGTTCTAAATTAGCATCTAGCCTTTATTTTCATTCAATTTTTGCAAAAAAAAAGTAATAAATTAATGTTAGTTTAAAAGGCAGCAGATAGCCTATCAGACCGGCATGCAGAGGGTCCGACCCTCCGAGGGTCCGAATCCACGGCGCGTACCGCTGACTTTTCGCAGTTATGTGCGTATTGACGTATTAATTACCACTTGCCCTATGCCTCGGAGAGCACAATAATCTTTAACAGTTGTTACCTCTGAATAAAATGACACTAGGCTAAACCATGGAATATCGCAATCCCTTTGATTTGTAAAGGTCAGACAGATAGTCGCACTGTGGAAGAGCTAATATTCGCCCCAACGGATGTGAGTTCAACAAAATATGTATTACCAATTTAAGTCGTAGTCGACATGTTAAATAAGTGTAATCTTACAAATTAAGTATAAATGTAACTAGCCACACCATCAAGTAAAACGCCTCGTGCCTCTGCTACACCCTAGCAACACTGAACAAGTTGAGAATCAAATTTAATGTAATGATAACGTCGAATTATTTACGGATGGCAGTCTCGTGTTGTAAAATAAGCCGTAGGTTTGTTGTTTGATCTTAAACACAAGCCTTCGGACCTGTTACAACAACCGTAATCTTCTTTAATTGAAAAGAAATTAACTTTGCAAATAATTTCTCGGTCAATATAACATGGTTGAACAATTTTCGTTTTGTGATGTTAATTTGGCAGCTCAATGTAAATTGTTGTGTTCTAGTTATTACCTTACCACTTTTGTGAGTTTGACTTCCAAACGGAGAAAAATTGTAACTGTCGTCTACTGTTACCGTTCATCCTTTTACAATACATATACGCCTATTAATAGCATCAATAATGAGGAGGTAAAAGGTATTCTTCTAATCGAAGATCATGCCTGGTGGACTGTAGTGCGATGGACGTATTTTAGAACTTGTATTTCCCTATGGTACTTGCATGAGAGAACTTTGATTACGAGTCAAGTCGTGTCCGTTAGATGTCGCCGAGCTGATTGTCTTTACCATCGTACGATGACCTTAATGGCATATAGCTGCCGCTACTATAATAACAGAGAACACATACCACACTAATAGCCGAACGTATACCCTAATCACATGTTTTAACAGAATACGGTTCAAAAATCATTACTGCGACTCACACTGGCCATGTAATCCCTCGGGCCCGACATAGCCAACAAAAGAATCGGCTTACTCGGAACATAATAGCCCTAAAACAACGTAATCCCCAATTATTTTTAGTTATCTCTCATGTAAGTAATCGCTTCGAGTTCTGTACCGCAGCCTATTGAAAAGATCACGGCTATGTAGTTTTCAGAACATCTATGTTGATCAAGCTGATCTTAAAATAGTGTACAATCTATATTAAACGTAAAATGAAAACCTTGAAATTATTTTTGGCTCAGTCATCATGCACACGGACGATAGAAGATTTGGATTTATAAGTATAAACTTAGGTAAGGAGACTGAGACTACACGGTTGGCGTAGTACTTAATTTAGGCGGTCGCCTCGTCGAACTATAGAAGAACAATAATAGGTAATTTTTCTCCCAAACTAGCTAAAAGAATCTAAATTAGTTCAAAGTGCTTTGAAGAATTTGCAGAAAGCTTGTTATGAAATTAATTTGCAGCACTGTTTATAAAATAGTGTCTTCAAGAGCTTTTTACAATTTTTTTTGTCTATATCTGTACATATAATAAATCTGTAAGTGATCGATGTCTGTACATTGAAGATATTTATGAGAAAACTATTTTAAGGGATCTTTATTAAAGAAGAGAACCCAAAAATATCATTATTAGAATTTTTGACTGTTTATCTGTTCGTGAGTTTGTCTGTTTGTCTGTGCGTTTGTGCACGCTAATTTCAGAAACGGCTTATCGGATTTGAATGCGGTTTTTGTATATTGTGGGAAGCCTCACTTAACATTTAATGTTTGTTTTATTTGAATCAGTTCATAAATAAAAAAGTTATGTCAATTTAAACATGACGATGTATTTTACAGTTGAAATTTGTCCTATAGCAATGTAAATAAGTAACTCTTTAGTTGAATTGGTTGAAACTTAATATAAATGTGAAATTACGAAGGTTGAAAGATTATAAATGGTCATTTTCGAAAATTAATTTTATCCAATTTAAAATGAGCGCTATTCTGTAAAATTTATGATATTATATAGGGTTCAGCTTAGGCTGGATAATATCGCGCGTGTACGTATAAGTGCGCTGAGTACCGAGTCATTTACTGGAGGGTATCAACACTGGGATAACGCTTTGTATGAAGCAAATACCAGTGAAAGTCCTCATCGATTGCGCCATTTGTTTGCAGTAATGCTGGAGTTCTGCAAACTTTCAGATGCTGCACAGTTATAGCATAGATTTCAAAACGAATTGACCGAAGACATTTTCAGGCACGCACAATCAACTAATGAATCGTTGTTTGCTTGCTATTCAGGACATAGCTATATCTATTATATTACTCAATATGTCTGACTGAACCATCATTTGATGGTGTAAGCATTGATAAAGATTACGCGATCGATATGAATAAACTATTACCGATAGAACCGATAGAACTGACCGAAATCCTGCAAAATTATGTCCCGAGACTAACTGAAGAACAGCGTTTAATATAATTGTGATCGTGTGCGTGGATAGTGCTTTGGGTTAAATACTATTAGTAGGTGCCCCGGGTTTAATGGGAAAGACTTTTATTATCAAGATGATTTTAGCGAAGGAACGAAGCTAAAGTAAGATTGCGATAGCTGTCACTTTATAGGGAACTAGAGGATGACATCAGCTACGGCTGCACATTTTTATTAATTTTGCAATTTCCAATTTCCCGAGAAATTCCTTCACAGTGCACCTCTACGGTCCCCTAGCAACATACATGCACAATTACAGCGCCGTGCTACCAATAGTTTTGGCAGTGCGTTGTCTCTCAGTCAGTCAGTAACGCAATAATTTTATATTTATACATACAAACATACATAACGTCACGCCTTTTATCCCTGAAGGGGTAGGCAGAGCTGTATTTCTACACCCACTATTCGCCAGATCTACTTTAGTCCCACGTAATAAGGGGCGAGCCTATTGCCGTACCGGGCACATTTCCAGACTCCGTGCGGCTACTGAGAATTTCGTGACAGAAAAACCCAATAACACTGCCCGTCCCAGGAATCGAACCCGGGACCTCCCCGATCCCACGCGCACATTTATGCCGCGAGACCAATGAGGCAGTCTTTTGTTTTATATATATAAACAGACTAATAGCAGCCACATGGTCGCAAGGAGAAAAAGTGCCCTTCAACGTTTAAAATTCCAATTGGCTTAGACAACACAGAGCTCTGTTTGTAATATATCTAGAGCTTACGTTAATGCGATGAATACACGATGGCAAACAGTGAAGCGGTCAAAGCATGTAGATCACAAATTAAGGGATATCAAACAAAATGAACCCATGGGTGTTATGTTTTGTGGCGATTTTCGTCAGACTGCCTGTTATGCTACGTGGGACAAGAGCTGAGTAAGTTAGAGCCTTTCTAAAGAGTACTAGACTGTGGGATTGTATTTTCGCCATGCATTTGAGATTAAACATGCGAGCGCAATTCGGAGGCAACGAAAATGCACAGGAATTCTCTGATTTTTTACTCGCGATTGGCACCTTAACGGTGTGTACCCGCACGATTAAGAGAAAGTCATTCTTATGAAATGAATGAAAACCTGTATTGCAAACTTTCATTGATGAAAAATCTGTTATCACCTGTGTATATTTAATTATGAATTAATAAATTATGTGTGACTTATAACTATTGAAATACCAGTGGATTTATTGGAATCCATCAATGCTCCTGGATTGCCATCTCAAAAGATTAATTTAAAAGTTGGCGTACCTAACTCAAGCTTTGTGATTGCACCAGAAAAGTTAGCAATTTACAACGAAACGTGATTGAAGCATGGATTTTAACAGGGTTTTAAAGACACCAGATTTCCTCCCATAAGTTAAATAATTTTTTTTTTTAGTTTCAAATGAGTCCAGTTTCCAGTAAGCCAAAGAACAAAGGCTGAAAGTTCCGGGTGTGGATCTAAGTAACAGCTGTTTTGCGCTTGGTCAGCTTTATGTGTCTCTTCCACGTTTAAGTGTTACGAGGCACCTTTATGTTTTCATCCCCGAGGGCTATAAGTCTAATATAGTATAAAAAGAAACTTTAATATACTACTATTAGATAATAAATTGGTGATTTATATCTCTCTACTTTTACGTTATGCCTATACTACCTTTATTATTAAGATGACCTGAGAAGTTTTTACTATAATACGGGGTTTAAAAAGCCTCTTAACGAAAATTAAAATCTGATATTGTAGGTACCAATCATTACGAACATTTTTTACTTCAGCAATACCTGGGAAATAACTGTCTTTTTAGGAGATATTGAGGCTCAAAGTCACCACAAAATTTTTCTAACAAGGTACAATATCGATACATTGACCCCGCGAATGTGTGCCATAGATGTACTATGCACCCATGGATAAGTAGCTATTTCGAGCACCGCATGAGCAAAACGAGTAGACTTCGGCTTGGTGATGGGTCTCGTGACAACCTGTATACTAATTTATTGTTATTTGAGTTAATTTGAGGATAGCTACATCTACAATATTCAGTATACTACTACTACATAGGTAATATATATGCAACTTAAAACGTTTTGGTTAAGAATTCTGTAGACTAATAAAAACCAATTACCCGCGAACGGATTCGCGGGCACAGCTGGTATACAATAATTATGTTACATAACAATTGTTCAATTTTACCTAAACCATAACCTAAATTACTTTCCAAATTACCTGTTACAACGTGCATACCGTTACAGACGAAGTTTCTCATATTCACGAACTAACTGCAAACTACATCGATTGATGTTATTATAACACACCAACTTTGTCCCACACCAAACGTTCAAAGCATATAATATCATACCAATGTTATAAAGAGAAAAGTTCTGTTTGTTACACAGACGTAACAGACGGTTAATGTTAAACTTTCGCTTTGAGATAGCATCGAAATTGCGATGATTTATAATTGGTTTTGTTGGAGTGTCGATTTCTGCTCAACCCTCAATGCTACCAATAAAGTACCTATGCCACTTAGTCGGTCTTACTGCTGAAAAATATCAACTATCAGCTGATAGAATTTTAACGGTAGATGAATTATTAAATGCGATTGAGTTGTTTTAGAATGTGTCGTTTACACACATACCTATCTTTTCACTTTATATATTTTTATAGACTCACGCTTTTATCCTCGAATGGGTAGGCAGAGGTGTAATATTACACCCACATTTCGTCACGAATTTTTAGATCCCACGTAATAGGGGGCGAGCCTTTATCACTTTATAATATAAGATAATATCAACTTTACGACCGTACACAAGGTAAAAACTGGGCGGGGCATTGTGAGCTAATGGTGTCAATTTCTTGTTGCTGTAATGCCTCCATGGTCCAGTGGATAGCGTATGCGACTGCTGATCGGAGGTCCCGGGTTCGATTTCCGGGTCGGGAAAAATTGTTACTGGGTTCTTCAAAATTCTCAGTAGCAGCACGGAGTCTGGTGATGTGCCCGGTAACGGCAATAGGCTCGCCCCCTATAACATGGGACCTAAAAATTCATGGTGAAATGTGGATGTAGTATTACACCTCTGCCAACCCTTTCGGGGACACAGGCGTGATTCTATAACAAAAGTTCATACAAACCTTCTCTTGACAATAACGAACACATAAACCAAGAATAATCCAATTTGGTGCAGTCGTTTGGAAGTTATGCGCTTACAAATATTTCGTGGATTTTTTTTTTTTATAGATTCATATTAGTTCATGAACTTTCCAAGTAACTGTAATGTGTAAAGCGACCAGACTCCGGCAAACCGCATTGGTGTTCGACCCTTACCTGAAAAGTGGTATTTTGACCCAAGTGGACAAGCTTTATCATGTTGATCCTTCCCAAAAGGTGCATAGTCTGAAAAGTCATATGCAAAAGGGCTTTTCGGATGAGTTCATTTAGCTAAGCAAGGATGCTTTAAAATGGATAAGCTCTTCTTGTTACAATGTCACTGTGGAGTTTGTACAACTTAAAACAACCTGCGCATCTGACTGCTGCCCTTCAGTTGACGTGGTCGAAATATGTATCATTCATTTATGCTATTAGTCATTATTTCAGCTTAAAAGTCGTTAGTTTGCCAGTGTAAGTAAACAAAGCAAAAACAATATTGTTGTGTGATGCACGAACAGTTTTGCCGAGCCTTCGTGTCCGTTGTGTCAACGTTTGAAAAGTCAGCTACGAAATAGCAGTTATTCCCAGAATATCGTCGTTTCGTTACGTGTTTGACTCGACCCCACACGAGGGGGCATGTAAAGCCACATTTATGCAAAACAGAATGTGCCTATATTTGTGTAAGAGAATAGTCGAAAATTCGCAGCGAAACATGACAACGAAATACAAAAAGTACAAGTCCCAAATGACGTCAGTAGGGGTGTTCGTTTCCGTAAACAAAGGCTCACCTTTCCCACGGGTCGCAGTCAACTACACCACAAGGTAACCTCTTCTGCGGTAATTCGGACATGCCTGCCCAACGTCACTTAGGGCTCTATCCTAAATAACTGCGCATTTCCCCTGTGAATTTACAACGGCTCTTAAACTCTCACCCAAACCCCCATTACTTCCCGTGTCGCGAGAGAACGCGTGCCTAGAATAGTGAACTGATGCTTATTGAAAAACACCCTTAGTTTTGCGTCTTTACTTACCTAATGTACTTAAAAATAAAGTTGGTTTTTGTGTGGCAAATTTAAGCTTTATTCTTGTGATCAAAGCACAGAAATCACGGGATCTTTAGGGAATGTTACAAACAAGTGTCTTTGTTGATTTTACAGTATAGGGCGCACTACTACCTTATTAAGTTTACATTAAGTCTGCGGTTGGGAGAATAGTGATGTAATGGTGCTGCTATAATCCCTTATATGTTTTCTATGGAGACTGAAAGAAAACGGCAGATGCTGAGGCTTATCTACATGCGTTTAAAATTAGAAAGAGGGAGAAAAGTTTGTAAAGGAACGTTTAAGGAGCTCGTTCTTGTTTGTGAAAATGGTGGTTGATGGTTCAGGGCAATGAGGAAATTATAATTCGCTATTAAAATTGCTATTTCTGACAAAATAATCGTGACCTGACAATCATAAACATGACAAAAATTACGCAGACGATTTTTCAAGACATCCGCTACAATATGTCCATGATTTTTCATTGACTTTAAATATTCTCTTATTCGTATAAGTTCTTTTTTATTGCCGTACATTTAGGTAAGTTATAGGTATAGGTGTACCTTTACCTATGTTGTACAACCCGACTATAATACCCACCGCGAAGTTTTAACAGCATAGCCATATTTCTTTTTAATGTGCTTTGGACGGACCCCATAAGAAAATTTGTGGTTCTTTTATCAGAGTGCCCTTAGCGTCTATGGGGCAAAGGTGAAAGGGTCCAGAACAAAGAGTAATGAATTCCCTATTAGCCTCCAGAGGGGCATTTCAGGTAAACCCTGAGAATTCTTCTGTAAATTAATTTATTAAGGTTTTGTCTGATGTATCGTTTAAAAGTAATAAAGGAAAAACTTTTCACTGTGTCGAATTTACTATTATACCGTTTTTCTTTTTGGTGCGAGACGTTTTCTTTTAGTTTCAATGGGTTTATATTAATGTTGAAAAAAGAGAAATAGTGTTCGGATGTGTTTAAAATATAGGTACCTAGCTTAGCACTAGTCGGGTTTTTAAGAAGACACTTTTTACTTTAAAGGCCTTGCCACACGGCACAATTTTACGCCCAACTTGACTAAATCACTTGATTAAATCGTGACGTGTAGACGCCAGTCGTCCAACTCAAGTTCATCGGGTGGGCGGTACCACCAGATTTTAACCAATCGGGTGGACGGAATAAAAATCAGTGATTTGATTATGTCGTGTGGACGGGCAAAGGCAATTCGATTGAAAATTTGATCAGTGGTAAAATTGTGCCGTGTGGCAAGGCCTTAAGAAAATCTAAGAAAGTTATTTTATTATAAGGAAGTTAGGCCTAGAATGGATTAATTTCGTTATTTAATAGTAAGTATTTTAAGAACTAGCAGCCAGCCCCGGCTTCGCACGGGTGGATATTTGTTTTTTAAATATCTTTCTATCTATCGCCACCATAGGTACCCCGGGCACATACCTCTGTCTTTTCGAAGTTATGTGTGTATTAAAATGTTAATTATCGTTCGCTTAATAATGTGCCCGTAGATGCCAATAGCCCCCTATTACATTGGAATCGAAACATAACTGGCGAAGTGTGGGTGTGTAATACACCTCTGCCTACCACTTCAGAGTTAAAAGGCGTGAAGTTATGATTCTTTCTATCTATCTTTATAGTCAAGCCTTTCTCCCATTAGTGTAGGTAGAGACTATGGAACGCCACATTTGAACATGCTTCTTTCGCTTCCTCGACATTTATATTTTTCAAATTTTTTATTGATAAAAATGGTTACTGTGGATTTTCCTTAGGAGATAGACCTATGCTATTGCGGAATTTTTCGTAGGTAATAATGATTACTTTAATAATTTAGTATATTATTTTTCTGTATCATTAATAGTTTTAGCAGCGCACGCCATGAAAGACATTTTCTGGAAAATTTTCTTACGCCTTGGGTTACATTATTGATGTTCTTGGAAGGATCCCTATTATTTTCTAGAAATAAATATAGCCTATGTTACTCAGGGATAATGTCGCAATACAATGGTGAAATAATTTTTAAAATCCGTCCAGTACCTTTTAGTTTATTCGTAACAAACATACAAAAATCCAAAAACACAAAGTCTGTCTCAGTCTGAGAGTTTCTATGTCTAATATTTATGTATTATGTACTTACGTATTTACATAGTTTGCGTGATGCGTGTAGGTACCTATTATTATTATTATTTACAGCCTAACCTGTCCCACTGCAGGGCAAAGGCCTCCATACCCTCTTTCCACCTCTTTCTATCGAGAGCTGTTGTTGTCCACTCTGCATTATAGAGTTTCAAATAATTTTGCCACCTAATATTGGGTCTGCCGCGTGGCCTCTTTCGATCTGGGACCCACAAAGTGATAGTTTTATCCCAAGGATCGTCAGACATACGGCCCAGTCATATTTTAACTTGGCTGCTTTTTGGGACACATCTGCGATTTGTGTTTTAGAGCGCAGTATGGTATTTTTGACTCGGTCTACAAGTTTTACGTCGAGAATACTGCGCTCCATAGCTCGCTGACAAATCCCGAGGCTGGACTTCTGATCTGCGGTCAAAAACCAGGTTTGGGTGCCATATGTGTGGATGGGTAGAATGCACACGTCCATGAGTTGGCGTTTCAAAGACATAGGCAGGTTGCCTTTCAAAAGATCTTTCATAGACCAAAAGCTTCTCCAAGCATTTTCCGTTCTACGCGCGAGTTCCGCTCCTTGTCTCGCCTGAAAAGAAACTAATTGGCCCAAATATATAATTATACTCATGGACATATTCAACCTCCACATCCTCAACATAATTATATATTTTTCTTTGTGCTATTAGTTATTAATTTGGTCTGTGACATATTCATCTTCAGTCCAACTCCAAGGCTAGCCTTGTACGGATCTTGAATCATGTGTCCCAATTCCGAGGCAGAGGAAGAAATAAACACTATATCATCTGCAAATCGGAGGTTTGTTAGTCTTTTTTCTCCGATGAGAATGCCATTTCCCTCCCAACCAGGAAGTATTAGCTGAAAAACTTCTTCTAATGTAGCGGTGAAAACTTTTGGTGACAGTGGATCACCTTGTTTGACTCCTTTTTCTATTTTGAAAGATGGTCCTGTATTTGTAAGCTTTTTGATGCTGAACTATTGAGATATACTATTTTCAGTAAGTTTATGTATGTGGGATTAATATTTTGGTTTTGTAACGCTTGAAAGATGGATGAATGTTTTATGCTATCGAAAGCTTTTGAATAATCTATAAATACCCAATATAAGGGGATGTTATATTCTATGTGTTTTTCTAGGTACACCTATATGGTGGAATATTAATATTACATATAATATTAGGTACTGGAAGTACAGTAGCAGATCATGTAATACATGGAAAACAGAAAATTTATATTTGTACTAATTCTGCTGATCTTCATGTCTTTAGGGTTGAAGAAAAAAAAATCGTGTCATGCAACTTTATTAGCGTGTTTTGCTTCATTGGTGGAAGCTGTGACCAATAGTCGACCTCGGGGTAACAAATTCACAATGCTGGGTAACGTGATGCCCGACTTTGACCCCATGGTTAAGAGCCAGACTATATCCATGTGGATCAATAAGGTTGAGGAGTGTGCGAGGCTTTACGATTGGGGCGATGACCAGATAATCCATTACGCTTTGTCTAAACTGTCAGGCATCGCAAAGACGTGGTATCAGGCCCTCCTAACGATGTCGTACTCTTGGCCTGAATGGAAGACTAAACTAGAGGAATCCTTTCCGAGCAGTGACGACTCTGCGGAATATATATAACCGAGATGTTGTCGAAACGTGTAAAATTAAACGATTCTTTAGAACACTACTATTATGAGAAGATAAATTTATTAAAAAGGTGCGAAATACATGGTAAACGTGCGGTTGACTGCTTGTTATACAGCATTGAGGCGATCCTTAATGCTCTCTCTCTCAAGGACCGATGTCTTTGAGATTAGGCGCGAAGGCAGCAAATTGTCAACAACCAGAGCAAGTTCTAAAATATTTCCAATCAATTAAGCAACAACCTCGGGATTCTGGTAGATCAAAGGTGAACTATGATAAGCGTAATAATGCTACATCCTCATTTCTCACGAACAGTTCTAGGCAAACGTCAAACAGCAGCGATAATAGGACCTATAGATCTCAAAATAATACGTCGATTGTAATCTTTAACTGTAATGAACCTGGCCACTTACGTTCAAGGTGCACGAAGAAGATATTGAAATGTAATGTCTGTAACAGATTAGGTCACTTGTCTATTAATTGTCCGAAGTTGCCTCCTGACTACGTTAACAAGAAAGATAAACTTAAAGATAAGATGTAATGCGTATTGAGACAAATAAACTTGATGACAGTAAATACTTAGTGAACTTAAAACTTAACGGTGACATAGTTAAGAGCGTATACGCCTCGAGCGGCGGCTCGAGTTTACGTTTTTATAGTACCGCGGTCGCCCGCGCACCGCGGATGCGAGACCCGGCGCACTATGACGGTGTCGCGTGGAATAATAATCTTGATCCTTCTTGCCATACATGAACAGTATTCGTTTATGTAATACGTCGATTATGATATGAAAGTATTCAAATTAATTATTTTCAATGCACATGCATTTAAAGGTATCAAATAAAGATAGATATTACATATTTGTTTAGTAGGATGATGTTCCTCAGGATAACAACGACTATTTATAATAATTTGGCGCAGTTTTTTTTTTTTTTAAGCAAGCATGACAATATACAACGTGTAATGGAAATAACGCACATCCTCAGACACCCCAATTAGAAAACCTTGTTACAATCATAATGCATGCATTGAAATATTTTTTTTATTTGCGTAAATAATGTTTTTTAAAGAAAGTATTAACTCAATTAAAAGTGAAAATCGTGGTCACTCTAAATCTGCGCACGCACACAAACGAAACGGTTGCTATGGTAAACAAACAACAGCGATCTGATAGGAACGAAACACGATACGATATAACAAAATGTATGAAATTCAGTCTGTAAACCACACTCTGATAGAGTGGGGTTTACAAAAATGATGTTTGAACAATTTGTCGGCCACTGTTGATATTACCAAAGATATTATGAGTATTTCTTTCCATCACACTTAAAGGCTATGGAGTGGACGGTCGAATCATTTATTGTTTGTTATTAATATGCACGATCTATTGTTTCTTAACATCGTAAGTGACTATTGTGACTATCTTAACTTAATCATAAGTACCTAGTTAGCATTATTGATCGATAAAGTAAAAGAATATCAATGAGAGAAATAAACAAGAACGGCGTGTTTAAAGTTGTCTTGTGAATCTAAATACTTACAATAATAGAATAATAAAATAACTTACAGGCTTAAATCAAAACTTCACTATTTCCTCACAAATCACATCTTTTCACTGTTTCAAAAGCAGCTAGTATTTTAATTAATTAACTACTCGGCACTTTTTCTCTCGTCACAATAAACTGGTGATTTAATATTTCTCCACAATGAGACAGTCCAGGGGTATCAAGTCAACATCAAGATGATGTTGAACATTCCACACCGGCACCGGCTTGTTGATAATTATTAAATTATACACCATTACACATTTTGTAAACAAGTGAACTTTTAAAAAGGTTTTCACAGCACTCACTGATAGAATCAGATAGATATTCCCGGTTGTACTTGTCATAACATGTCTAGCGCATCGCCCGCTGCGCTTGTCATGCGCCAGCGCGAGCGAGACATTACGTCTCGCTCTTTCCCGTTGTTTATTACCTACGTTAGTGAAAGATGGATGATAGACATTTTGGTGGTCAATTGTGTGCTATTGTCTTTTGCCGTCTATTGTGTTGTATTAATGTGTGCGTTTGTGTAAGTCAACGTGGAACCATTTAACAAATGCATTTAAAAATAAGCCGTTCTGCTTTGATTTAAGGTTTATTTTCGAATAGCTCAATTTTTAAAAAAATTAGTGACTACAATTTACGTTATTTTAATTATTTTAAATGACGGAAATGGATTCAGTTGCCGATTCTGAACAAAGTACTTTCAGGATGTGCATTTAAACTTGTTACATGTTGTATATAATTACTATCTTAATTTAATGTAGCTGGAGTATTGAAAGCCGTACACGAAGGATAGGTTCGCTTGGTATATGGCTCTCAACACACCATTATCAGAATTATGTACCCGGTTCATAAATAAGGCTCTAGCCTTTCTAAAAACTGCATAGAAGTCATCCACTCTATTCTCTGGGAACATGCCTGACGCACTACACCTCCATGGTAGTCCCAGCATACACCGGAATGCACTATTATATTGTACCCGCAACGCATTATAAGTACGTTGCGCGTACTTGTACCAGAGCTGGCAAGTGTAAAGTGCGCGGCAGTACGCATTAAACAGAGTGACTTTAACCTGTTTACTACATTTTGCGAATCGCCTGGCAAGCATGTTACTTTCAGCAGCTAAGAGCCGTCTTTATTATATGATAGAAATAATTTATAATTGTCATCTACATAATTGTCACATTTCAAATATACATCAATTTCGTTATTAATGCATGAAAACCCACGAATGACACTAAATACAAAACCAAAAGAGTCGGGTAAAAGAAAATACTTAATTAATTAAAAGAAAGAAAAACATATACAATATGTTGATTTGCATTTACAAAATATTGTAATTATACAATATATATTCACCTAAAATTATTTCACATAGTGTGCGATGATATAAATCCCTCTTTTTATAAAAGTTTACATAATAAGGCCAATTCTCGTATTTTATATAACATTGAAATTATACATACATATTGTCACGCCTTTTATCCCCGAAGGGGTAGGCAAAGGTGTATTTCTACACCCACTTTTTGCCAGATATACTTTAGTCCCACGTAATAAGGGGCGAGCCTATTGCCGTACCGGGCACATTTCCAGACTCCGTGCTTCTACTGAGAATTTCGTGACAGAATAACCCAATAACACCGCCCGACCCAGGAATCGAACCCGGGACCTCCAGATCCCAGGCGCACATTTATGCCACGAGACCAACGAGGCAGTCGTATAGGGTTTGATGTCGAGTTTTCCGTCTCTACGCAAAGATGGTATTTGCATCGTGTTATCCCTTAGTCGCCTCTTACGACACCCACGAGAAGATAGGGGGTGGTGACACTTGTATTCTATGCCGTCAACCACACGGCAAATTATATTTGATTTTTGAACTTATTTTTTATTGTATGAAATTATATAATATTTTCTTGGGTTTACGCGAATGTAAACCCAAGAAAATACATTTTTATTAGTAATAAAAATGTAATTCCTAGATCTTTCGGTTTAAATGTAATTACAAATAACCAGTGAAAGTAATATAACGCGATAAAATCCGTAAACTGTAATATGAAATTATATTTTGAACAAAATGAGATTAGATTTTAAATTGACTCAGAATTGGTATTCTTCTAATTTAAATGTCATTATCATCTAGAGTCCGTACCACGAGAACATAGACTTTTTGTAAACAAAGAATTTTTACTAAGTAACTTCGAGATAGTTCTGTCAAAAACAAATAATTTCAAATCCAATGAGCGCAACGGTACATAGATACGTGTCATTGGAAACTAATATGTCAATGGATCGGGTTTTTATCGATATTGTGCGCTGCAAACAGGATCTTTTAATGTTTTGAGTTACTGACGCCTCGAGTGTAAACATTTGGCGTTAGTTTATTAAAATATTACATTCTTGGGCTTAACATCTTTTTATCAGATGACAAAATTTTTAGTTATCAAGAAGGGGTTGGTGTAAAGTTAAATTCAAGTTTATAGGATCGCAACGCTCTTCCCGCTGCCATTGTTCAATTTTCTTATAATAATAATAATATTCTACCACATTCACACAACACCATCTAGTCGCAAACTAAGCAGAGCTTGTACTATGGATACTAGATAATGGATAAACATACATATATACTTTTTTTTGTAAATACATACATATTATACATAGAAACACCCAGACCAACGAAATAAAAAATTAACGATCTAGTCACGATAACATTCCAATATCAGTTTATTTAGGAGAATACCATTTGTGACATGAGTATGACACTGACATTAGATCGAAACTGCATTTTGAACAAATATAGTTAGAAGAATTGAGTCTCAAAATAAACTGTTAACTGGTGCAGAATAAGACTGCACGGTAGGTACGTGTGCTTGTGTGTGTTAGGTACCTGCAATGCGAGCTCGTGGGGTTCAGCTGAGCTGCGGCGGTTTGTAAGATAATATTCGATTCAAGTGTACTTTTAATTGCATTGCATAGTACGTATTAGGTAAATACCTATTACATTGGTATCATGCTAACGGCGGCGTGTCCTAGCTTAAAAATAACCATAATTTTGCCCCCCTTAAGAACCTCATACATGGGCTCTGTAAATTCATCGGTCGGTCACCCATCCGTACTATGACCGTGATGTCAGTTACTTTACCTTAACTTATGTAGTTTGTACGAAAATAAACCTGCAATATAGGCTCTGCAAGCCAATCCCATGGTCACCCATCAAAGATCAAATGCGTCTAACTACTGTACCTGTTTATACTGTATATTGACACCTGATTTTTGCAGCAAGGTATTATATCTAACGGTCCGTTTCTGTCAGTCTCGCCCAGCCCCTAGTTGACCGCGCTACTATACTAACCAGTAACCACTAGACTCCAGATGTCTTGACTAACACACTAGTTTAATACGTAATACATAAATAAAGTTAAGTACATCAACTTTACATATTTATAAAAATAATATGTTGAGAAAAAAATAAGGATCAAGAGGCTTTAGCCGCGCTATAAACGTTTTGGAATGCAATATTTACGTAAAATGGCGGACGCGGACGCGAGCGACAGGTCCGTCCTCTGAGAGCGCTCAGCGCTGAATGGCGGGCATAGTATCGTGCTTCGAGCTTTATAGGTCTTTTAAAAAAATCATATTAATTACAAACGAAAAGTTTAGATTTCAATTTTTTTATATGACTTAAAATGAATCTTAAGATTTCTAAATATGTATATATCTTTTTAATAATCACAGTAGATTTTTAGATATTAATGCAAATTTGCGGGCTAAAATTAAGCAAAATGCACTGTTTTGATCTCCGATTTTCTTGAAAATTATGAATGAAAGTACAATTTCTTTTTTAAGGACTCGCTTGTATAACTTTTGCTCGTACAGTTTACATTTACAGAATTATAGAACGATAAGTTTTCATAGCACTAGCGACCATTAATGCTGGCCTAAACTACAGAAATGACGAAAATGACTTTTTTAAATTCATCCGTTTTAAAATATTTACTATAGTAACCCATATATTTTTCTTCAGCACTCTCTTGATAAAGAACTAAACTTTCATATTTTCTATATCTTTTCCATTAATTGATTTTTATCCGTAACGTAATAGAACAATAAAAACCCGCAAAATCGCCTCCGACGGATTAAACGCTCTTAAAGGCTACGTCAATTTGGGTAGCCAATGTATATTGATTCGTTACATTGAGGCAATTAGGAGAGGAATTACGTGGACCGATCGTGACTTACCAACGATGAGGGATATAGGTAATAAATAGTATGGTATTGCCATTGGGGGTCTTGAATGTCACTATTGAGATTCAACATATTGTGGAAAAAATCGAAGCGTATATAGTTGAGGACCATATCATAAAATATCCAGTTCTTATTGGGCACAGTTTCACGGAGAAACCTGGTCTAGTCATAAAGAAAACTACAGATTCCTTGATATTTACCCGTGATCGTTCAGTTAAATTAAAATTAACTCTGAAAACAAATGTTGTGATATCTCCTAAGTAAAAGGTTTCCATTACCGTGCGTCTCTATGAATAAGTATTCGGATGTAGTCCACGTCAGTGGCTCTATATGCGGTATGCCACAAAACGAATATTATTTGATGTCGGGTGAATACAATTTGTGTAATGGTTAGGGAAGGATACTGGTGCAAAACTTTAGTGATAGTACGATTTGTTTAAGGAAAGGTGCGCTCATACACGAGCTTTTTGTATTGGAGACCATTTGAGCACAAAATGATTAGACTTTGATAATTCTGAGACTAGCTTAAGTATTAATTACGGTAAACAACTAAGCGAAAATGAAATAGGCAGACTTAACGAACTTCTAAAAAGATATGAAACCTGTTTCTTAGAAAACTTAAATGACTTGGGTTTGACTAATATTGTTCAGATGGAAATTGATTTAAACGATACACGACCAGTAGTCTACCGCCCGTATAGACTCTCCTTACCGTCGTTTATTTCAATATATGGTTAAGGAAATGATCGACGCAGACAAAGCATGTGAGTCGAACTCACCTTACGCTAGCTCAGTCCTACTAGTAAAGAAAAAGACAGGCGAAAGTAGGCTGTGCGTCGATTATCGCGCTTTGAATAACAACACCAACAAAGAACACTACCCACTGCCATTGATCGATGATCAGCTTGACAGGTTGGCCAGTAATTCTTTATTCGTAAGTCTTGATCTCGCATCAGGATATTACCAAATTCCAGTAGAGGCAAAATCCCAATATAAAACTGCATTAGTGACTCCTGACGGGCAATACCAATTTAAACATGCCTTTTGGACTAGCTAATGCCCCCTCAGTTTTTCAACGAGCAATGAACAAAATATTGTCAAAAGTTAATTATACGATTGTATATAATAACGTTAATTATACGATTGGATTAATTCCCTCAGAATCCTTTGATCGAGGAATGAAAAGACTAGAGGAGGTACTTCAACTTTTAAAAGACGCAGGGCTTACCCTAAAGATAAAGAAATGTAGTTTATTTTGTACTGAGCTAGAGTTTCTAGGTTTTCATGTAAGCGGCCAAGGGATACGTCCAGGAACGCAGAAAAGTTAACTACTGATAACTTCCCAATACCGCGGAACGTTCATGACGTAAGGTGGTTTATCGGCTTAGCTAGTTTCTTCCGTCGCTTCGTTAAGGATTTCGCCCTTATCGCCCGCTCTCTGACAGATCTATTGAGGTCCAAATTTGAATGGAAATGGACAACTGAGGAGGCAGATTCGTTTAAAACCCTAAAAGGCAAAGTTGGTTGATCGTCCTATTCTGGCCTTATACGATCCTAACTTAGAAACCGAATTGCACACAGACGCGTCGAAACTAGGTGTTGCGGGAATTCTCTTGCAACGTGGTATAGATATGTTACTACGACCAGTAGCGTATTACAGTATTATTGTATCGAGTGTGTTTCATGGTTGTTTTCGTTTGATGATGTTTTTAAAGTCCCCTGCGATGCAGGATATAATAATATGCTGAAATTTTATCTTTAAAAATGTTAACTAGGTTGGCATAACTGGTGGTAGCAACTGTGACACAAGGTTGTTTGCCACACATAAATTACATAGTTACAAAGCACTTGTATTATAATAAATTAACAACTATGATTCCATATGCAGACAAACAAATCCATTACAGGCAACTGCTATACCTCATATTATTATTCTATTAAACCTAAAAGATTACTTAAACAACTGCTCACACCCTCTTTTTGTACATAAATCAAAAATTTTAATCATAATCATTTATTGCTGAACATAGGTACATAATTTTATATATTGCAAGATGTTGAGTGAATGCGCAGTTCACTATGTTCTACCACTATAGGCATGCAAAGTTTTTAATAAAATTCAATCATTTCATCAATAACAATCATAAATTGCTTTAACATAGAATATAAAAATAGAATATAAATATAAAAAAAGAAAAATATGAGAAAAAGAAATGTCATTATCTATTAATATTATTATCATTTAAATATTCGTTAATTGAGTAGTATGTCTTATTTACTAATATGTCATTTACTTGTTTTTTAAATATTTTTATATTGTCGCTTTCTAAAACACATGATGGTAGTCTATTATATATTTTGGGTGCCATACCTAAAAAGTTCCTATTACAAACCGATTTTTATGTGGTCTGAACCGTATCTTATTTATATGACGTACGCTACGAAGCGTGTCAAATAAATTAAAATTGTTTTTTATAAATAAGACTACTTCTAATATATATAGGCAAGGCACTGTCAATATACCTAGACTCTTAAAATATGGTTTACAGCTGTCAGTGTTTTTTATGCCGCATAAAGCTCTTAAACATCTTTTTTGAGACCTAAAGACAATGTTCACATTTGTGGAGTTGCCCCAAAATATCAAGCCGTAACGTAAAGTAGATGTGACATATGCGTGATATGCTGTAATTAATGTTGTACGATTAACTTTTTGTGATAGTTTATGTAGAGCATATGAATATTGACTTAGATGTTTACATACACTATCAGTGTGACTTTTCCAAGAGAAGTCTCTATTGAGTTCAAGCCCTAAAAATTTTGTAGACGTAGTTTCTAAAATTATTTTGTTGTCGTATCGTATGTCAAGTTTTCCATGGTTAGTTTTTTGTTCAAATGTCATGATTTTGGTTTTGTCAAGATCAATTTTTAAATTATTGGATTTCATCCAGTCTATTAATAGTCCTAGGCAGTTATTTATTTCTCTTTCGAACGTCATGACATCATTATTACCACAAAAAATTACAGTGCTGTCATCCGCAAATAATACCATTTGATGATTTGTTACTATAGGCATGTCATTGATATAAACAAGGAACAGCAAAGGTCCTAATATGCTCCCTTGCGGTACGCCGTAATTAGTAGACCTTTGAGAAGATACATAACTTTGCTCTGTTTTTGAATGAACACAAAGTTTAGTTATTTTCGTAATTTGTTTCCTGCCTGACAAGTATGATTTAAGAAGGTTGAGCGCATTACCTCTAATCCCATACCTTTCCAATTTATTTAAAAGTATTGAGCGATCCACGAAATCAAAAGCTTTACTCATGTCCATGAATAAAGCTGCTACAGGACATCGTCTATCAACATTTGAAATAACTTTTTCATATAACTTAAAAATAGCCATGTTGATGTTCTTGTTCTTTCTAAAGCCAATTTGTTCCTCGGTAAAAATATTCTTTTGCTCAAAAAATGAGTTTAGTGAATTATAAACTACTTTCTCTATTATTTTAAAAAATATAGAAAGCAAGGCAATTGGTCGATAGTTACCAGGTTCCTGTTTGGTGCCTTTTTTATGTAGAGGCTTTATAACAGAAAGTTTAAGCCGTTCCGGAAATACACCTGACTCTATGCTCAGATTAATAATGTAACTCAGCACTGGTGCAATGCTAACTGCTACTGTTTTAATTATACCAGTTGTAATGTCATCAAAACCAGAACTACTGGTATTATTTAATGAGTGTATGATTTAATAATGTCATCAGGAATTGTCGGAATTATGAATAGAGAGTCACGATTAATGTCAAATTTTAAATTATTATTTATGTTATTAATGCTATTTGATTCAATTTCGTCAATAAAAAAATCATTAAATATTTGAGCGATTTCATTTGGATTAGTAGTAACTTTATTGTCTTTTATAATTGACTCTATTCCTTCTACCGGCTTATTCCTTTTGCATTCATTTATTATTTGCCATGTAGCTTTATTCTTATTTGTAGCATTATTTATAAAGTTGTTATTGTGAGATTTCTGAGTTAGTCGGAGGATTATTGTTTTTAGTCTGTTTGAACAAATTTTAAATATTTTTTTATTTTCATGACTAGAGTTTTTTCGGAATTGCCATAACACTTGACGTTTACGTTTACAGCATAATTTTTTACCCTTGCTAATCCATTTTGCCTTTTTACATGCCTGTACTTTGATTTTATTATTTGGAAAACATAAGTCATAATATAGTTTGAAGCTGTCATGGAATTCATTAAATGCGTCATTGGGGTCATTACAGGAATAAATATCATTAAATGTCAAATTTTGTAAGCATTCCTTGAATTTTTCAATATTTTCATTACAATACTTACGTCTAAATATAAACCAGTATGGGAGTATACAGGTCTTTTTTACAGGACATTTAAGCAGTTGAGCAGTATGATCTGACATTGCAAGCTCTGCAATTTCACATTTGCTGCCTCTAACATTGTGAATTATGTTATCAATACAGGTACCGCTACAAAGTCGTGTTGGTGCCCGTACACCCATAGTTAAATTATAGCTATGTAATAGATTTTCAAAGCATAGGCTGCTGTTGGTTTTCTTTAAGATGTCTATATTGAAATCCCCGCATAAAACAACTTTCTTTTTATTCTTTAGACATAATTCGTTTAAAATAAGATCTAAGCCATTTAGAAACGCATTCACAGAGAGCTTATCATATTTAGGTGGTCTATATATACATATAACTATCAATGGAAAACTTTGAAGCTCCACTGCGCAACATTCTATGAGGTGGGGCTTGCAAAATTTTGTTAAATCTATTTTTTGGCCCTTTATACTACTTTTGAGCAATATACAACAGCCTCCATTTCTATCATCTCTAGCAAAATACGTATGAAGAGTATAATTCAATAAAGATAAATGTACATGATCCCCATTTTTCATGTTTGTTTCTGTCACACATACAACATCTATGGATTTACCTTCATCCAAAAAATTATTTAGGTGAATGCTTAGTAAGTCTGATTTGTTGATTAGGCCATTAATATTTTGGTGCAATACACAAATATGTTCACAGACGAAAAAGATCATTACGTGTTGTAGAACTTTGATTACAGTTTGGTTCAGATAGTTGTACTTTATTTTCTATCGTCAAAGTGGAATGATTATCAACTGGTTTAAAAAAATCTAGTATTGTCTTCTGATAAGAACCCTTTTTTCGAATCTGTACATTATTTTGTTCATTATACAATTTACAATGCCAGTGTCTACTGTTAAAAAAAATTTGCTTATATTTTAAAAAATCAATTTCAATATTCAATTTAAAACCCAGCTGATTTAAGAAAGTTCGATTATTTAGTCGATAAGAGCTTTTATAACTATAAAAATCATTTGCGTCAATAAATTTACAGTTTGAGTAACTTTGAGCTAAAACTTTAAGGCTTTGATTTAACATATGTTCATTTAAATATTGGTTCCTTTGAACACTGAGTAAATAAATTTGTTGACATACTTTTAAGTTATTGAGTGCTACACATAATTCCTTATACAAATAAGAAGGATTTTTATCATTTGTTCCAACAGACAGAATAACTATGTCTTCATCGTTAATTGATTTAAAAGTTTCTGTATTACTACATAGGATTTGTGAAGACGGCGCGCCAGGTTTGACTAGGGCCGAAACAGAGTAGCAATCATTCCAAGTGCTCTTCCTTCCATTTATTAAGACTTCTGAAAGTCCTCGAACTTATTCATCTCCTAGTATTATGATTTTCGGTTGAGTGGGCACCTTATCTGCTATATCATTGTTTGTTACCGTTCGTTCTTGATTAGCTATATTAGTGTTGTCTTCTTTTATGTTATTATTATTCATCAGTGGCATTTTCGGTAGGTTTTCATTAGTCTGAACTCTGTCTGACTTTAACTCCGTAATTCCGGCATCACTATCCTCATTTTCAAAGTCCAATGTTTTTCTACACTGCTTTTTGTTCCTTTTTCTACGCGAAGAATTAGTGTAAGGAGTGCTTGTACATATAGTTTTCAAATATGTAATTTTTTTCTGCTGTTCTTGAGTGAGTTTACTAAGTGAGCTATTCTCAAGTAATAATTCGTCGATCTGTTGGTGAGCGCTATCTAGTTGGTCAGTGAGTGACTTTATTTGTTCCCGTAAGATTGTTACATAGTCGTTGTCATAGTGTATGTCTTGCTCAGGTAAAGTATCTGCAATTGATTCATCTGATGACGAATTACTTGTCAAATATAGCCGGTCACATGATATTGCTGACTTGTTTTTCTGGCGGAATGTTACATTTTCGGAACTCATTTTATAATAAGGAAATAATTCTTCTAAATCAAATTTATATTTGTAGATTGGTATACTTTATAATATAAATTTATAGCATGGCAAATTAACTGCTCCTCCCAAAATCCATTTACCCTTAAACTGTATGTTAATATCTACCTTAAGAAGTCTCGAAGACTCTTTTAAAATAACATAAGCGTAAAATTACCCAAATAATCAAGTCGATTTATCTAAAAGACGAGGTAATTTGAGTACAGGCGCACTGAATGAAACTCTAACTCTAAACTACGGGAAATCCCCAAATTGCTAAAAAAATGGCCACAGTAACTCTGAGCGAAGTGTGATTTTATATATTTTCAAAGAAAGCATCTCATTTTGTAAAGTCGTTAAGAGTTTAGATTTGAATCAGATTGTTTAATGTTAATTTTGTCGGCTCCGAGTATATACTCAGCAATGTGGATTTTATTTTATAGTTTTTTAATTGGATTTTTATGCATAGATATGATACATACTTCCAAGAATTCACTAATTTCATTTTATTGCGGTGCGTATTGGTGACAACTAAAAACACAAAGCATAGATCTACCCACCAACGTCTATGAAAAATAAATAGCTAAAAGATCGTGTGTCTGATAACTCCAGAATTTGTTAAAAGCGTATTTTCTACACTGTCAGTGTAGAAATTAGGGCTAATTACATTCCTGATAAAGGTCAATTATCACTGTGCCTTTGTATGACGCTAGTTATAACAGGTGTTGGGTCCAGTTTCTCTGTCGCTGTATTCGCCTTGGCATCCAGATAAACTCTAAAATTGAATTATTATTTGTATGGTTAACTGGCAAGTTATTTAACCGAAACTTATCAAAGGTAGCGGTGACAGTGGCCTTTAAATTGGGACTAAATCAAACGTTGATATAATAAACATAAACTAAACATAGGCTTTATTTCTCTTAGAAACAACTTCGAGAAAGAAATCAACCGCAGGATCCAGTTGGATTGGGCAGCGTTTGGCAAGCTACGTCGAGTTTTCTCTTCGCCCCTACCGCAATGCCTGAAGACCAAAGTCTTCAACCAATGCGTCCTACCTGTAATGACGTACGGTGCCGAGACGTGGACACTCACAGTGGGACTAGTCCACAAACTAAAAGTCACGCAGCGAGCTATGGAACGGGCTATGCTTGGCGTCTCTTTGAAGGATAAAATCCGAAACGAAGTTATCCGACAAAGAACCAAAGTTACCGACATAGCTCACAGAATCAGTAGACTCAAGTGGCAGTGGGCTGGCCATATCTGTAGAAGGACTGATGGCCGATGGTGCAGTAGCGTAAGGAAGGGTAAGGAAGGGCGGCCCCCGACTAGGTGGACCGACGACCTGAAAAAGGTGGCTGGGACAGACTGGATGCGGAAGGCTGAGGACCATGTACTGTGGCGCGTGTTGGGAGAGGCCTATGTCCAGCAGTGGACTGCGATAGGCTGATCGATTGATTGATTGATTATTCCTCTAGTGAAACACGTTTCATTTCGTATCAAATCGCAAAAGACAAACCATTACCATATTTTAAACCTTTTTGCAGCTAGCGTTCTCAATTGCTTGAACGCTCTTATCTCAGAAATAATATAACTGAACATGTCTTTGCATTTGATAGTCAATTTATTGATGTAAATTGTAGAAGAGAAGCAGTATAAAAAAATGCTCTGCCTCTTGGGGCAAGTGGAGGGCTATGTGAGAACCTACGAATTTTCTAGGCCTACCCAGTAAACTACCGTGATATCTCTCCAAATTTCGTAGCAGCGCGGAGTCATGTGAATCGCGGTTAGTTTACTGCGCCAAACGCAAACCTACTAAGAAAGCAGACAACATATTAATTATATACTTACTAAGATATAAACAAATATTCGCAGAAACTTCCACCTTTACAGTAATGCCACCAACCTAATATTCCTTTATTGTTTTTTTTTTCAGCTGACCCATCTCAATGATTTAGCCTGAAATTTGATGAATGGGCACGTGTGGCATTTACATCTGAGTGCTACCGTGCTTTTGAACCGCGGTAGCGGGCACGTACAGCCATCGGTGCCACTTCTTATCTCCAGAAAGTGATCGTAAGGGTATGAGAGGCCTTGGGTGGTTTTAAAACGACACTAGAGTTGACCTCATATGAAAAAGAAAGAAAAGAAGTCCAAAATTTTTGAATTTTCTTATATTTTAGATATGGAAAAACATCTCTCCCCTTAAACGGTTTATAATAACTATAAGGCGACTTTAACGTCAAAATAAGATTTTTTTAAACGTACCTAACCCTTTCAGAACTCTGCCATACAATTGTGTGGTTTACTAGATTCAAATTTGTACCTAAAATATTTGTTTGAAATGACCGGGGACGAGCTCACACGATTACGCGGGAGCTATACTATGACGGAGCGTTTGAATTTCGTGCGTATGTCAGTTGGGCGATAGGTTGCAACGTCTCGTTTCGGAGCAATTTTGGCGATCCTGCTTTCGCCAATTGTAAGTACAGTTACGTGAATATTTATGAATATTTAGTAAAGTTTTGAGCATTTAGTATAAGTTTAATGTTTTTCTGTTAATTGTATTAAGTTTATACTCTTGTAATCGTTTGTTTTGGTACTTTGATGAGCTAACGAATTTTTTCAACACGTTTGTGGGAAGCCGGGCCTTAGGCAATGTTATGGCCAATGTTGACCCGGCGTATTATTTTGTTTTTTTTTACAGTATCTTCGATGATGGCACGTTTTTGGAGGATAATGACATTTACCAGCTGCTGAACGGGTCTGGGGATGAGGGTAGTGACAAAGAAGACCAAGAGGATGTTCAGATTTCAGGCCAGATGGATGGATCTCAGTCAGAATCTGCCACTAGTAGTGATGATGACATACCAATCGCAAATCTAAAGTGGAAGAAAATTAAATTGGCAGCAAACCAGTACCAGAGACAGGAGTAAGTCCACTGTCACAGCCAGTTTTAACTCCAGCGCAATATTTTGAGCGATATTTTACCCCCAGGTTTGTTGGAACAGTTTGCCCTAGCCATCACCAATACTAATATGACAGAAACAGGCACTCAAAATAAAGCCCGTTTGTACTCCTGGGGAAATAATCCTCAATCCTGGGGACATAAGACCCTCGTTATAGGGCGTCAGTAAAATAAACTGACACTAGTCTAAACCATGGAATATCGCTATCCCTTCGGGTGGCGGAGGTCAGACAGGCAGTCGCTCCGTGGAAAAGCTAATATTCCGCCAAATCCAGTTATACGAGAAAGCGGATCCCAGGTTGAGACTGGGATAACGCTAGGAGGATGATGATTCAGGGTATGCTCGGGTGTTTTAGTTATACTAGGATCAAAATGTGTTGGAACCAGAGAAATGAATTTGATCCCGGAGGCTTTTCGCTTAAGTATACGTAATTATCTCTTGACTGGTTCCGCACGCGCTGTAGGCGATAACCAAGAACCAGAGTTTGCAGCCATGCCCAGCACATTTAAATACCGACCAAAACCTTTGCCGTCCGTTGACAAGCAGAACGATAGATACAGTCACTGGCCAGTTATGGATACACTCAAAGAGCCTCGATGCTGCCGCACACCGCAATGTACAAGTCGTTCACGTTGTCGTTGTTAAAAATCTAATATTTTATTGTGCCTTAAAAAAGATAGGATTTCTTTTTACAATTTTCATAACGGACTTTAATATCTGATCCTAATTAAGTCCGTTGTTGTGGTGTTTGATTCGACTAGACCAAAACCAAGATATGACAAGGCTGATTCAATATTATTAAGACTGATTAATATGTTACCTATTTTGTATAAGGTTTTGTTGATTTTGCATGTTTAAGACACACTTAAATTGTTTCTTTGATGGAAATAAAGAGTATATTCGTAACGTAATGCTTTTTTTTTCATTCCATGTGAGCAATGGCTTTCGGCCCATCTAGACACAATTGTACGACTTCACAATTGTGGGTTTACTGGCATAGGCACCGGTTTATACAATTGTGCGGGCATGAATTTTCCAAGATGGCGTCGGGAAAATGGAAAATGGATTGCAGATTTGAGATAAGGGGGATATTTTACCATAGGTATGGTCTTTTTTTCGATGAAATTCTGTCTAGTTTTGGCGTCGGTCTGAAAGGGTTAAATAAATCCAAGCAGCTGAAAACAGTCGGTAAATCCAATAAAATTAACATAAATATTATAATTAAGGTCCATTCCCACAAATTATTGGAGAGGTGGAACACCAACGCCTAAAATCGTTTCCGGACGATAAAGTTCTTAATTTATTCGTTTGTAAACGGACCATTTGCTGTTATGAACGTGATTTCCTTCGTAAAACGTATTTATTCCATATTGCTGTGCACATGTACGCAAACTTTGAATTGCGGTCCCGAAAGTACTTCTTGGAGATTTCAAGCCTTTGGGTACATTTTGCTAACTGTGCAATAAGGGTGCTGCATACTTGAGAAGCTGTTGTTTAGAACGGTTTAATACTTTAACTTTTTCTTATCTTTACTTATGATAACGTTCAAATGGGTATCTCATGTAAATCTTCTAGTTAATAGCGAAAAATATCCATAGCAGTCCCCAATCTGCAACTTCATTCATTTAGTTAGTCAGTTGTCATCAGACAAAGATCTTGTTTCTCTAACTACAATAATAAAATGTAAGCAATCAGTTTAGAAAGACTGTGAATGCTATAATATAAGCTTACGAGGAATTATATAAATAAGAAAAACTAACAGTTTAAGAAAAGGTTGTATTTATGGACACTATGGAAACCAAATCCAGTAGTTTTCATTAGAATATCAGTTATCAAATCCAAGATTTGCCATCATAGCATGACAGTCAAGAACCAGTGTGAATATTGCCCTTAGTGTTGGCAGAGCAACTCCTTTCTTAAAGGATTAGCACTCTAAACCTCACAATCTAAGCCTCAGTAGCCGTTTATCATCAAGCAAACTGCAGGTGTAATCAACCATTTTAGGAACATTGATAATTCTAATCGCCATATTGGAAAAAAAGAGACTTCAACTTTAATTACTCTTTTTTCTGCTTAGGAAGATAAACAGCACTTCAGCACTTATCCCACCGCAAAATAAACTTTGCACTCGAACCAAGACATCATGCTGTTGTGAAAATATTTTGTACAGCAGGTTCGGATATTTTTGGCACAAAAGCAAATAAGCCACAGTAAAGTTTTAAATGCGTTGTAAATTTTTGTAAATGCACTACCCCGTACCCGCTTCTAATATTCGGATCATCGTTATTGCTGTCGTGAATTGTGTTGTTATTTTAAGAGGTACGTATAGTTGAGCTGTTTGCTAGTAGCAGAGTAATAAACTATTAGGCTGATGGCTGGATTGAGTAGTTTTAGGATTATGATGTGCAGTTCAGCTGGTATTGGATGTTGTATTGAAATGATGTAGTTGGGTTTTGTTGGTGCTAGTATAGTTGTTATATATTGTTCAAAATTATAAGACAGTATATTATTATCTGCTATATATTCTTGTGATTTTAGAAGTGTCCTCAGTTTGGATTGCACTTCGTCACAAAGTAAATTTCTAACAAAATGTAGTAGTTTTGTGTAAGTGCATGAATAGATATAGATTATAGTTAATACATACATACATACACATACATAGACTCACGCCTGTTTCTCCGAAGGGGTAGGCAGAGGCATATTAAACGCCCACTTTTCGCCAGTGTTTTGATCCCATGTATCTAATAGGTGGCGAGCCTATAGCCGCTTATCGCTATATTTTGTTTGCCAGAGCCTCGTCCGTTGATCGGCAGGTGCACCACTTGCAGGTGAGGTTGGCTTGGGACCCTAAGTTCTTGGTGGCAACCCTATGCACCCTACCTTACCTTAATACACTAATTTCGATTTTGTATTTCTTCTTCCGCATAGCAAAGGCTCACATAAAGAACCTTAAGTTTGTACACTTTTTATTTTATAATTTCCGGCACTAAAAAGTTTCACAATATTTATCTTTTTACTTTGGCAAACGCACGATATTGTATTAAGCTTTATGTATATAATTCGCTGCACTAGCCCCGGGGTGTACTCAGAGTACTGCGATCGCGAGCCGCGTATTACAATTTGTTTATTATAATACATATTAGCGCCAGTCACAAGTTCAAATTTAAACATGAGTCTGAGCCAAAGCCCTTGCATTGCAGCATACCATGAAATAAACCCCAAAAATTTAAAACATCCTTTAAGTTTGATTCCTTATAATTATTTTTGATAAAATTATTGGCCACAATGCGGTAGTATTTTTTTATCCATTTGATTTAAAAGAATATACTACCGTATTGTATGTCACGAGGTATTGAACCCTGAATCTTTAGAATTGAACCACTCCGAGGCAAAGCGACCAAGAGTTTTCCGATCGAATTTTCCGAACAAATCTAAGAACCCGACAATTTTAAAAAAAAATGCTATGTAAACTATGTATGTAAATAGGAACACGCATACTCGCACTATCAGCTGTTACGGCCCTACAGCGGCGGGTGGTAGCGGCAGTAATAAGGATGTACTGGTGCGCTTAATATGCTGCGGCCGCGCGCCACGGCCGATGTCACATCAGAGTAAATGCGCCATCTACATGTTTAATTCTTTGAATTAAAAAAGTATCGACTATAGTTAGTACTTCATTACATTATATGGCAAAAAATGCAAAACGAAAATCGGAAAATTGATGACAATTTTCCGGAAAATTCGACCGCCACTGGCCTCAGTATCATGTACTAAATCACTGGTATCGGTTTTCGGTACACCGTCCCTTACAACCCGTAAAATATACAGGGTGTCACCACAAGACCCATCACCAAGCCGAAGTAGTAGTAGCGGGTCGACTATAGTTACTACTTCATTACATTATATGGCAAAAAATGCAAAACGAAAATCGGAAAATTGATGACAATTTTCCGGAAAATTCGACCGCCACTGGCCTCAGTATCATGTACTAAATCACTGGTATCGGTTTTCGGTACACCGTCCCTTACAACCCGTAAAATATACAGGGTGTCACCACAAGACCCATCACCAAGCCGAAGTCTACTCGTTATGGACATCATGCCAAGTCATACTAAGCAAAAAAACCTGTGACACGTTTTTTTTTTAAGGAGACACATGTTTTAATACGCAATTAAAAGTGCGCGCGTGCAATTTTCGAAAATCCTACTTATGCATGGGTGCATAGGACATCTATAGAACAGTACAGGAGTAAATGCATCGATTTTGTACCTAATTACAAAAATTTCAAAGTTACTTTGAGCCTCAATATCTCCTGAACCAGTAATTTCCCAGATATGGTGCCGTATAAAAAAATCTTCGTAGTGATTGGTACAATGTGGGGTTTCAGTTTTCGTTAAGGGTCTTTTTACTCCCTGTATATAGTAAAAGATTTTTTAAATTTTAATGCTTTTTATTGATTAAACGATTCTAAGCTTAGTGCTAAAGGCTTACCACCCGTATAAAGATTCAGCGTCCGAAGTCTTTATAACGTAAAATTGTATTTAGTATGTTAAATCTTCGTTTTTGATATTAGAAAAAGCACTAATATTTTTCCATTAGATAAACTTTGGTAAAATGTGACTGTTAGGATAAAACTCACGTAATGTATTCACATATTATTTTTCCCGTAGCCTTTCACTACGATTTTCAGATTAATGCCCCTCCCGTTCTCACTCTCTCTAGTATACAAAATTAAAATAAGTGTCAGAGCCGCACAAGTAATTTGCAATAAATAAAACCATAAAACAAATTACTATCGAACGCCGGCCTCATAATATTTATCACCTTTATGTCAGAAGGGGCGCTTCCTCAATTCTCTCTAGCTTCTCAATAACCAAGTAATGGAACTGTTAAGCCCAACCGCTGAAATACTTACTCCCCCAAAACATAAAACCAAAAATATTCCATCCATAAATCTCCATACATCCGTACCGAATTAAAGAACATTCAGAATTTAACAATCGTAAAAATATCTCGATTTATTCTCACTTTATATCATGGTTTGACAGATAGTGTTGGGTACATTGTGCAAATCCACCCTATCCTTAGTCAGTTCGCTTATACTTCTGCTATTCGAAACTGTAGCTTAAGTTTATTGAAATAAGGTTATAGGGTTGAGAATTTTTCGATCTGGAATGTAAAGATAAGTTGGCAAAGCAATAGTTGGTATTTGAACCACATACGGTTGGCATAGCCCCTGAATCGATATCTTCTAAAATGATACGGCGCGGCCCTCCCGTTGCCAATAAAGCCTGATTTATACAAAATACTTGCAAATACAGAAGGAGTTTTCGAAAATTTTCCTTTATCTCTTATGACGATCGCTTGTGTCTCCGTCTTGCTTGTGACGAAGGAATATATTCAAGATTGAATGATTTCATAGTCAGCTGCATTAGGAGGAACGAAAACTTTATAACAGTATTTATTTTCATGGCAAGAGGTCGAAGTTGTCTCGTTTCAATCTATAATAAAATTTATTATTATCATACACTCAACAAGCTGCTTCAGAATTCAGATTCATGAAAAGTAAATTACAAATACAATAATAATTGAATATAAGTTTGTAGGTACGTACTATTTCACGGCAAGTTTCAACTACATGTGTGTGTGCACGGCACCAAACTTAAGTTTTTAGACAAAATCAGTCAAATTCAAATGCTAACATACTATTTAATTTTTGACACATTACCTAATTGTGTTCTTAAAACTTTTATTTTTAGCATTTGGTATTATAAAACAGTTTTTATACATATTATTATTCTTAGAAACTCGCAAACTTCAACACTTGTGTCTGAATCAAACTTTATTTCCTACTTGTCATATTTATGATTTCTAGCTAGCAAAAATAGTTCAACACGTAGGTAGACTTCTGTAAACCACGGCTTGATAGGCTTTCAAGTACGCTCTATATTTATTTAGGTCTTTCAACTAAGGGCCTGTGCAAACCACGTTTTTTAAACGCGCCGTCGACGCGCCTTTTAGAAACGCGCGTCGACGGCGCGCTTTTATCCTACATAGGTCTACAGGCTGCGTCTGACTTGCGTGCGTATCGCGTCTGTATCACTACAAACGCGCGTCGACGGCGCGTTTAAAAATCGTGGTTTGCACAGGCCCTTACTCTCAAATTTACAACCTTAACTAGAATTATTTTCGTAGGACTAATCTTCAATCTATATTAGGCCTTGTGTTACAATAAGGCTCAGTACATAGACTCTGCTAAAATATAACATACATACATACATAGACTCACGCCTGTTTCCCGGAGGGGTAGGCAGAGACTACGGAACGCCATTTCCAACGATCTTCTTTGCAACGGCTTGTAATGTTATGATCGATGGACAGCGAGTGGAGCAAGTGAATGAGTTTGTATATTTAGATATGCTGTTTACAAGAGATGGTAAGAATGTAGAAGATATTGAAAGAAGAGTTAATGCATGTAATAGAGTGAATGGAGCTCTGAAGGCGTTTATGAATAGCCAAAACGTGTCCAAAAAGGCACGTTTGGCTGTGCATAGAGGGGTGTTAGTATCTACTCTTTTGTATGGTAGTGATAGTTGGGTATGGCAGAAAAGTCATGAAAGTAGAATAAATGCTGTAAAAATAAGAGCACTGAGAAGTATATGTGGTGTTTCTCTGACTGACAGAATAAAGAATTGTGTGATAAGAGAGTATTGTGGGGTAAAAGAAGATGTAGTGACAAGCATCGAGAAAGGTATGCTAAGATGGTTTGGGCACGTGGAGAGGATGACGAAAGACTGACCAAGCAGATATATAAGGCTAGTGTGGAAGGGATAGGACGAAGGGGAAGACCTAGGCGGACGTTCTCTGACCAGATTGGAGACATCCTAAAAACAGGACAGGTGAGAAGTACCCTGAACAGAAGAGCATGCATGAGGAATCTGATGGGAGTGAATGAAGCAAGAGAGATATGTCAGGATCGTTGCAAATGGCGTTCCGTAGTCTCTGCCTACTCCTATGTGTGTATGTATGTATGTATGTTTAATACAAGGTTCGTATTTCGTCTTGCCATGTTCGCCCACATTTGCATTATGGAATAAACTAATCTGGAAAAAGATTTAAACTAACTAAAGTAACTTACTACAAACATGTATTATTTTTCTCTAACCGGCTCCATATCGATATCGATTATATTCTGGAGTACAACCCAAATGGCAGCCATTTTATTTGCCCAACGTTTCTCAGGTATGCACGCTAATTTCGTAGGTATGCATGCTAAATTCGTAGATATTGGACATACCATATCCATGTCATTCCCAGATCGGTGATTTTGACTGACGCGTTGAAGAGAAAGATTCCAGGGCCGCCAGACCTTACTTATTTTTTCAGAAATGAAATGTGTAGAATAATGTAGTGTTAGTATGTGCTATGAGTGTACGCATACTTGCTAGCTTGGATCGTGGGCCAATTTTTAGGTCTAAGGTGCTAAAGGTCCACGGGAACAATTTCCATACATACCTACATAGAAAACATTTTGTGTCATGCGCTGCAACTGTAACCCCTTCTATATCATTTGTATAAATTTTGTTAAAAACCGTAACCAAATCATATCATCGTCTTTTATTTTTGAACCTCCATACCTATATAGGAAATGTATTCAAATAACGCTTGTTGGCAACTATGAAAAATCTCCGAAATCAGACATATTTTTAATAGTCAAACTCGAATTGCAATATAAATAACTACAGGACTTCAGTGACTACATAACATCAGGGAACACGAAAAATGATTAGGTAAAAGAATATGACAGTAAAATATTGAGCTGCCCTGAGTACGGCCCTGAACGAACAAACTGATATGTGTGCATTCTTTCAGCAAATGTGTGCAGATAGGCTCGACGCATTTTCCGTCAGATGTGTACCGACTCATTTGACGGAATAGACGCGACCGAAGATACGTTCGACGCATCTTCCGTCAGATATGTTCCGACCCTAAAAAGACCTACCGTAGTTATATACAAATTTAAAAAGTTTAAAATCATAACAGAATCATCATAACAAAGAATATCGTTAATTTAACTGCACCACCGTACAATATTTAATTCATTCGATATTGACCACAATATTTGTCTCCGAATACAATAAAATATACGATATTCAACATACTCGTACATACATAACGTCACGCCTTTTATCCCCGAAGGGGTAGGCAGAGGTGTATTTCTACACCCACTTTTCGCTAGATATACTTTAGTCCCACGTAATAAGGGGCGAGCCTATTGCCGTACCGGGCACATTTCCAGACTCCGTGCTGCTACTGAGAGTTTCATGACAGAAAAACCCAATAGCACTGCCAGGAATCGAACCCGGGGCCTCGCGATCCCACGCGCACATTAATGCCGCGAGACCAACGAGGCAGTCGTATAGGGTTTGATGTCGAGTTTTCTGTCTCTACGCAAAGATGGTATTTGCATCGTGTTATCCCTTAGTCGCCTCTTACGACACCCACGGGGAGATAGGGGGTGGTGACACTTGTATTCTATGCCGTCAACCACACGGCATGATACGATATTCAACTACATGTAACAATCGAAAACACTTTATTACAGAATAATATGTCCAAGAACAACGACATAACAATTATTGCAGTCGGGACGCAAAGTTGTTGACATATTGTGCATAAAGCCGCCTCTTTACTGCATTCCAAGAAGCGCGGTCGATGTAATCCCAACTCCGCTCCGCTCATCTCGACGTCGCAGTCGCAACACTGTGACAGTTTGAGATCAAGTGTGATAGCAATTTCCTGGACGCATCGAGAATAAACGTTGTATCAAAAAGGGATGTCGGCTGCCAAAGAATATTTGTGCAGATATATATTACGTTTGTGCGATTGCAGTTTTGAGCAAATGGACTTAACTTGCCTTTTATGAGAAAGTAGATTGCCTTTTGTCTGTTTTTATTACCATCAAGGAAAATGCTTGAATCCATGTTGACATGAATTATCATTTAACGTAGTGCACTAAATCAATCTAGGGCCACAACGCAGGTTCTGGGCTTGATCATTATCAAAGCACACAGTTCGTAGTACGGAAACTAAAACACCAGCACTACCGCACATTTCTTTCTCTTCTTTTTCTTCATTGTGCTAATTTTATTTTAGACTCTGTATTCACTAATCACAAAACATTTCGTACGGTACAAAGTTCGCTTGCGCGTCTTTAGTCCATATTTGGAAATGGAATTTTAAAACAAAGCCCGAACTGGCAGGGTCGCCATGTAAAGGCGAGTATTGAAAGGCGTGATTGCTGAGTAAATACTGATCTTTATTATAAGAATACATCGCTTATATATTATATGGGGCCATCTCTACACTACACCACAGCCGCGTGACCACGTTCCAAAGCATCACAAAACCCGTGAAGGGTTGCCTTGTACTTCCCAGGAGGAAGGATGGGGCGAGGCAAGGAAATCTCATTGACGGCAGGAAGTGAGGATACAAAAGAGGTCCATTCCTCAACAAGAGTACCGCGTAGAGGTTCGTCCCAAGTCAATCCTGCTGTCCAAAGCTTCTGCAAGAAGCATTTTGCCCAAAATATAACTGGACAGATCCATCCGTTTGGATCAAAGGTTCTGGCGACAATAGACAACACGAGACGTTTAGTCCAAGAACAAGGCAATTTTAAGTCTACGTTATACGTAAAGATGTCTTGAACTGGTCTGTACTGAACGCCGAGAACAGCCATCATGGTGAGGTTGTCAACAATCTCAAACAAATGTGGATCCTGCTGAGGATCCTCGGGTAAGCCTTCCAAAAGTGCTGGTGAGTTGGAAATCCATTTGCACGACTCATAAGCGGAGGCCAAGATACCTATCAATTTGTCTTTTTCTGCCTGGGTGGCGACCGTTGGCCAGGACCAGGCAAATCAAACCGAGGGTGCGGTCTAAAGTCCTCAAAGGCGTGGTGATCCGTGCCGCGCGCCATCTGTGGGGGGTCATAATGACCCACCCGCCCAAAACGAGGTGGGCGCGAGTCAAGGCGGGGACGCTCCGCCAAAGGAGGGGAATACCTGGGGCAGTACGCCTGTAGTATACCTGCGTACGCTACGGTTCTCCAAACGGGGTGAGTGGCGATCAAGTGAGCGAGGCGAATCTCGGCTACGCGCCGGTGAGCCTCGGCTGCCACCTTCAAAACACCCGCCCGTGCGCGGCGTCGGCTGGTTGGACAAGCGCCTACGTCTCTGGCATTCATGCAGAAAATGTCCAAATGCTGTCCTCCACAATGAGGACAGGGGCGAGGGTTTGGGCAGTCTCGCTGGTAGTGGGACCCCAAACAAGAGAAGCAAAGGCGGCGAGCATTCGCGATGCGCCTACGAGAGGCGACATGAAGGTCCAATAATGCCCTACAACTGGCCGTTTTGTGCCCCGTGACCTTGCAGTAAGAGCACTCCGCTGGGCTCTGCGTGACTGCAAAGCGAGGAGGGTGCCGATCAACTTTTCCTCGGGTGTGAACGCGAGCCTGCACCTTGACCTTGAGCGGCTGCGACTTAGCCAGCGTGTCACCACCGGAGTTGTCCAAAACCCGGCACTCATCCTCCAGGAACTTCTCCAAGTCTGCAAAAGGGGGCAGATGCGTCGCACTATTCCCACCAAAGCGCTGGTCAAATCGCGACCTCAGGTCGGCAGGCGGCTTTTTGATCACAATGTGCACCAATAGGTAGGACCATTGGAGCACGGGCAGATCCAAGCACTTAAGGGCGTTGATTGCCACCAAGAGCGGGTTCAAAAGTTGGGTGCGCAACCCAAAGACCCGGGTGAGCGTGAGCAAACTCAAAATCTGCTCGATGTGGGTGTCTGCGAGGCCTCGCTTGTTGTGGTACCTACGGGTAATTAAATCTCGTGCCGTCTGGTAGACCTCGTCAGACACGGACATGATCCAGCATGGGCAGATGTTGGATGAGGCCTTTGGCCTCCCCATCTAGAATCGACATCAAGTAGGCCAATTTTTGTGCCGACCGAAGGTCAACCCTGTCATCGACCAGGCTGTCAAATAAGTTAACGAAGCCCAGGTAGCTTCCTAGGCAGCCATCGAAATGCGGGTGGTCCAAAGTGGGAAGCCTTCTCAGCAGTCCCGGTGCTGGCCTAGGAAGCTCCTGCTTCAAAGCGGGTTGCCCGTCCCTCTCGGCAATTAACTGTCTTGCACAGTTGGAGACAGCATCATAGAGATCCAAAATCTGGGTATAATCCTCAGTGACTCTATTTCGCTGGTCAGTGGTGAAGACATTAACTGACACTTCGAGACAGCAAGTGCTGAAAGTACGAAATTGCTGTTCCACACTTGCCAGGCGATCATTGATCCGCTCAAATCTTTGTAATAAGGTCTGCTGGCGATCAGGCTGGTTCACCAAAGCACTAGCTGAGGCAAACCAGCGCAAATCTGATGCAATGGCACCCGCAGCCGCACGCAAGTCCTTGATAGCTGACATAATTAATTCTCAAAAGAGCTCGGACAAGCGTTAAACAATACTATCAATTAAAACTTAATATTTGTTAATTCTTTGAAACCAACAAAGTATTAGCCTGTTTGCTGCTGATGCAAGCAAGTGACAGGTATTTACTGCCCAACAAAATTAATAGTTTCAATATATTGACTCAAAGACATAAGTTATCAAAAGTTATAACTTACAACAAATTAAAAGTTGAAACTTCAAATTAATTAATTAATTATTTGTAACAGACAGACTAAGTGTGTTATTTGAGATATTATACAACCCTAAGTAACACAGATATGTGTTACCTAACAATACTATCAATATATTATAACAAACAAAGGTTTATCAATGTGATCCGCCCAAAATCTAAGGTCAAGTTTGGTTGTTATAATGTTTCAAACTCAATATACGCAATTAACTAAATCAATTGATACATATAACTGTTATGTATCCAATCAAAGCTGATTTATTAATGCTACAACAACTGATTCAAGTTAGATTTCAACAATACAAGTCAAACAATTACTGATTTGAGGTTATGTATGACAATGTATTTCAAATTAAGTAGGTCAACTAATACAAATAAATATTATGTATTTTAAGCAAAACTGACCTAACACCACTACAATACTGTTAACAATTAAGATGCGATACAAGATTACAATATTAATCTAGTTGGGTACAGCGGTTAGGTACAATCAACCACGCTCTGCTACCAAAAATTTATGATCAGAATTTGGCTAGAAAAGCTGGGAAAGGTTTGCAGAGGGCAATGAAAGCGTGATTAATTCAACCAGTCTGGTCTAGCCAAGGCAAAGATCTGACATATATGTACTGTGTTTTCACAGCGGTTAACATTAATATGTAAATTAACCTGAGATCTTCTTGTGATGTTCTGGAGCAGACCTATAAGATTACACTCATAATTTTGGCCAAAATAATAAGGAAATCGTTATAGTTACTCAGCCGGTCCTCCAACGGTGTTTTCGGGCACGATACACGTGGACGGATTTACACAAGTTTTACAAATGTTCAACGCTCATAAATTTTATCAATCGCTCACAAACTTTGTCGGGTAAACTTCAATAACAACAGTTGCAAGGTTATTAACCAGTTGATTTCAATTATACAATACTACAAAGTCAAAACGCGTTCACAACAGGGAATTTTCCAGAATGACAAGTGAGGGATTTTTTTTGGCGGAACCGACAATGAGAAAAGAGCAAATGAATTGACAGTCCATAGTGTGACCATAGTCAAAATTTACAATAGACAAAGTAACACGCTACTATACCGATATTATCGATTTAACTTATCATAAACAATATTTCTATTTCACACAAACATACAATATAATTTTTGACACATTACCTAATTGTGTTCTTAAAACTTTTATTTTTAACTTTTGGTATTATAAAACAGTTTTTATACATATTATTATTTTAGAAACTCGCAAACTTCAACACTTGTGTCTGAATCAAACTTTATCTCCTACTTGTCATCTTTATGATTTCTAGCTAGCAACAATAGTTCTATGACCACAGCTTTTGGTAATACGTAGTTGGACTTCTGTAAACCACGGCTTGATAGGCTTTCAAGTACGCTCTATATTTCTTTAGGTCTTTCAACTAACTCTCAAATTTACAAACTTAATTAGAATAATTTTCGTAGGACTAATTTTCAATCTATATTAGGCCTTGTGTTACAATAAGGCTCAGTACATAGACTCTGCTAAAATATAAACGTTTCTTCAAAGACATACACACCATTATGACGAATAATGTACCTGTGTATGTAAGTACATACGTACGTCACGATATCAGTTTTATGTTAATACGCCATTTGCGGTGGAAAATTTACATCACGTGATATCCTACGTCTGAAGACACCAGTCAACAATATTGTCGGTGTTTGTATAATTTATAAGACACTAGAAGATAAAGGTAAGAAAAATACTGAAATTAGGTCTCATGTCTAATTTTGTTTGAATTGCTCTTGTACTTATTTGTTCAAGTAAAATAACCATTTCTTTAATTACTTGTTAGTTGACTATGATTCATAGAATATAGGGTGAACAAACGAGCTTCACTCCTCTGTTTGTAAGTGGCTTACGTTCCTAAGTGAAATGAAAATAAAAGTCAATATTTCAATGAAAAAAGGACGATGGGCGGAATCGTCCCCACCCATCAACAAAAATTTAATGTAATGTAGCTCAATAGACACATCTTGGCAAGGTGATATTTTTTTACTATGGGGACGTTGCCCAAAAGCATGGGGTTGTCATAGTAATTAGCGGTTAAACAAATATTCGTAAAGTACGTATTTTTGACGATTATTTGTAAAACACCTACTCATTTATGTGTTCATTAGTGCACAGTAAACATAGACCAGTAATATTAACACTCACTATTGTTATTTGCCTACTATGAGCATTATAAAAATGAATGATTAGGAAAAAAAGAAATTAAATGATTCATTCATTTATATTATACTAGACGGCGCCAGCAGCCTCAACCCGCGTCAATTATACATATAAACCTTTCTCTTGAATCATTCTATCTATTAAAAAATCCGCATTAAAATCCGTTGCGTAGTTTTTAAGATTTAAGCATACATAGGGACAGACAGACAGAAGACAGACTTTGTTTTATACTATGTAGTGATTATTATATAAGGGCAACGATAGCCTAGAGGAGATACCAACGGATTGCCACGCAGAGGGAATCGGGTTCGAATGTGCGCAACAATAACTTTTCGAAGTTAGGTGCGTCTTAAATTGTTAATTATCGCTTGCGCCGTGCCTTGGAGAGCACCTTAAACCGTCGGTCCCGGCTGTCTTGAAGATGTTTGACAGTCGTTACGTGGAGTCAGTGCCCTCAAATAAACTGATACTCGTCTTAACCATGGAATATCGCTATCCCTTTGGATTACGGAGCTCAGACGGCAGTCGCTCTGTGGAAATGTTGATATTCTGTAATATCTAGTATAGTTAGTATAGTTAGACCAGTAAGTGGACCTCGGGCTCTAAGGCGTGGTGTAAGTCTTGGATGCAACCGGGATAACGCTAGGGCGATGATGATTCATTCATTATCATTTAAATGCTTAAAAATACATTATTTTTTTATTTTGTATAGTTACTAAATCATGTTTTGTACTGTAATATAACCATAATGTCAAAATAACTTACAAGTGTAAAATGAAAATATAGGTTAATTAATAATAATAAATTGTTTTTTATTTATATATCCCACGGATTTAAATAAAAACAGGATTTTAATCAAGTAGTGGATACTTAAGGTACACATTGGCATCAGTTCCATGTGTGTTGGTATATGGGGACGGAGCCCATACATTTTTGTCCATAGTCCTTTAAAATCTCACATTTAATTTTAATACGCTGTGTTATAACGCCGTAATGTAATCGTAATATCGAAAGTACAATTAAATACTATTTCTGAAAATACCAATAGTTTAAATTAGATGAAATTTTAATAGTTTCAAAAATAAAAATTTACCCGTGGTTATCCTTGTGGTGACTGATTAAGAATAGAAAATGAACACGACCTGACACTCTCTATACATTCAGTAAATAACATTATAGTTTTTGGTACATCTGCTGTGAAATCGTTGTATATCGAACATAATAATTTTGTTTTTGTTCATAAATATGTCTAAAAACCAGATGAATCAGTGCTTCAGGCTGTGTGTTTCATTACCGTATGTATGGTGCCATTCATATCCGGTACTTTCTCAGCGACACAGTATCAATATTGACTACCAGAGAATATTTTGTTACATGTTTGATACAAAATATTCTCAACAGAAGAGCATGCATGAGGAATCTGATGGGAGTGAATGAAGTAAGAGAGATATGTCAGGATCGTTGCAAATGGCGTTCCGTAGTCTCTGCCTACCCCTATGTGTGTATGTATGTTTGATACAAGGTTCGTATTTCGTCTTGCCATGTTCGCCCACATTTGTATTATGGAATCAACTAATCTGGCAAAAGACTTAAACTAACTAAAGTAACTTACTACAAAAATGTATTATTTTTCTCTAAACGGCTCCATATCGATATCGATAATATTCTGGAGTACAACCCAAATGGCAGCCATTTTATTTGCCCAACGTTTCGCAGGTATGTACGCTAATTTCGTAGGTATGCACGCTAAATTCGTAGATATTGGAAATACCATATCCATGTCATTCCTAGATCGGTGATTTTGACTGACGCGTTGTACTTACTACTTACTTACTTACTTATTTTTTCAGAAATGAAATGTGTAGAATAATGTAGTGTTAGTATGTACTATGAGTGTACGCATACTTGCTAGCTTGGATCGTGGGCCAATTTTTAGGTCTAAGGTGCTAAAGGTCCACGGGAACAATTTCCGTACATACCTACATAGTAAACATTTTGTGTCATGCGCTGCAACTGTAACCCCTTCTATATCATTTGTATAAATTTTGTTAAAAACCGTAACCAAATCGTATCATCGTCTTTTATTTTTGAACCTCTATACCTATATAGGAAATGTATTCAAATAACGCTTGTTGGCAACTACAAAAAATCTCCGAAGTCAGACATATTTTTAATAGTCAAACTCGAATTGCAATATAAATAACTACAGGACTTCAGTGACTACATAACATCAGGGAACACGAAAAATGATTAGGTAAAAGTATATGACAGTAAAATATTGAGCTGCCCTGAGTACGGCCCTTCACGAACAAACTGATATGTGTGCATTCTTTCAGCAAATGTGTGCAGATAGGCTCGACGCATTTTCCGTCAGATGTGTACCGACTCATTGGACGGAATAGACGCGACCGAAGATACGTTCGACGCAATCGACGCATCTTCCGTCAGATATGTTCCGACCCTAAAAGGACCTACCGTAGTTATATACAAATTTAAAAAGTTTAAAATCATAACAGAATCATCATAACAAAGAATATCGTTAATTTAACTGCACCACCGTACAATATTTAATTCATTCGATATTTACCGCAATATTTGTCTCCGAATACGATAAAACATACGATATTCAACTACATGTAACAATCGAAAACCCTTTATTACAGAATAATATGTCCAAGAACAACGACATAACAATTATTGCAGTCGGGACGCAAAGTTGTTGACATATTGTGCTTAAAGCCGTCTCTTTACTGCATTCCCAGAAGCGCGGTCGATGTAATCCCAACTCCGCTCCGCTCATCACGACGTCGCAGTCGCAACACTGTGACAGTTTGAGATCAAGTATGATAGCAATTTCCTGGACGCATCGAGAATAAACGTTGTATCAAAAAGGGATGTCGGCTGCCAAAGAATATTTGTGCAGATGGGTTATTACATTTGTGCGATTACAGTTTTGAGCAAATGGACTTAACTTGCCTTTTATGAGAAAGTAGATTGCCTTTTGTCTATTTTTATTACCATCAAGGAAAATGCTTAAATCCATGTTGGCATGAATTATTATTTAACGTAGTGCACTAAGTATTATATCCACAATATAACAACTGTACTAATATCATAGTGAGTCCAGTAATATATCAATCTATAAAGTTAAAGCTACTTCAGTGTCCATATTTTCTTAGAATTTAACAATGCTGAACACCGTTGTTACACAACGGATGAGGGCTTGATATTTTATCATTTCCATACAGAATAAAATACATGACTCTATTGAACAAATAATTGTAGTAGCAATCCTCTAACAAAACTACATATTTGAGAAAGATCTTGTATGTCATTTTAATTTAGTTTTTACATTATATTTGTTTCTTGAGGGTCAATGTATGTATTAATATAATTAATGTAGTGTATTATTATATGATTTTCCAATGCATTAGCTATCATAGCTCTCGTCTAATTATTATATATATATTTGGTTTTATTAGCTTTCATAGTTTATTAAATGAAATTGTTTAATTTGTTGTAGTAAAATGTGTGTCGTGTCTGCCACAAAAAGCCTCTAATCTTTTTCATGCGGTTTACAATAGGAGCTGGCGGTACAAACGTGCTCGCTGCAGTCTTGATATTTATTTAATTAAAGATTTGGATTAACATCAGACGTTTCATATGTGTATTTCCTTTTAAAAAGTTTATAGTCTTAAGTTGTGGCTTTGAACACAAGTAGTCGTTAAATAAATTCATTTGTTTAATCAATAATAACAATCTAGACGTGTACAGAAAAAAATATTATGCAAAGATATTTTTTATGATAGTTATGCAAAATAAGACTTTAAAGTAAAAAAGTTTTGCCTGTTTTGTACTTTTGCAAAGTTTAAAGGTAAAGATAAATATATATTTATTGCGTAACTGTGTACAATACATAGGTCTTAGTTATAAAGTTTTTAGACACAACAGTTTTCCCATATCGGTCATGCAACATAATTTTTAAAATGAAATAACAAATTAAACATTTAAAAACAAAAAGAAAAACAAGAAAAAAAAAGCTCAAATACATGCATTAATAAAACTTACCAAAAGACTCATTTAGAATATAAAAAGCATGCTCAATCAACCACATTTTCAAATTTAAAAAAAATAATATTTGCTTACTATTATAATAACTTAAAAAGTTGTCATACCGGTGTTATTTTGATGAAAGAATACTACTTATATTACTACAAAATTTCAAATTTGAATTCAAAAGTTTAAGGGTGACGGGAAAACAAACAAAAAACACATTTCGCATTTATATTATTCGAATGAATTTGCTGAGTTTTATGTTTGTCATGTTTTATATTTGCTATATTTTAAGTTAACTATTGATTATCAACGCTATGTTTTTGTGTAGCTCACGAACTCAAGTTCGATGCCGTGACCTAGATGTATTGTATTCTCTTACTAGTATCAAGACCACTTCCACTAATCAAAGCAGATAGAGCACGACTCTAGCTGACACAGTGAAGTTCATGATATGAAATACTTTGGTGTTTGTCTGCACGAATAGTGAAGGGGTTTAAGTGGCTGCATCGGCAATAAGCTCAGTGCTGAATGATATGGGTTGATCTTCACACGAGACAACGCTTTGTGATCCACAGATCTTTGTTTGGAGTCTGTGTTTTCTATATCTCCATTGCTTAGTATTACAAATGACGTAAAAAGTATTTAGTTATCTTTTTTATAAGCAACCAAAAAGTATTCGTATTCAATCTAGGTATATGGTGCGATACTTTCAAAGGCTTTTGGTAGTTTTTGTGTTTTGTATTGCTCATAAAGCTACAAAGAACTTGACTGAAATACCTACGACAGTCTACGAGTATTCTGCAACTTCCTCATACGTAGAGTCAGTATATGCAGAGAAGTCATTATAGCCAACTAAAACCTGACTGGGATAAATATAGCTTCAGTCGCTATAACATAAGTTCAATACTAACTCTTTCTATTCAGGCGCTTTCTACACTGTATATTTTTGTTGTGCATTGCTAATGATATTATTTTAAACAAGCTTACGAGTATATATATTATTAAAGAAACTATTGGTAAACAAGATTCTAAGCATATTTTTATCCCATTTTATTATATTTAGTTTTCTGCTATTTGCATAACTGTAAAATAACTAAGTAGATTTAAAATAGTTTTACTACATTACTATTGTCAGTGTTATGCATACCGTAATTGTCATATATATCAGATGCAATGCCTTGTAAGTGTTTACCTTAAATTTATAAATATATATCATGTGGTTGTGCTAATAAATAAATAAATAAGTAAACTATAAACAACGGACAAGTGCCACAAGAACGCACAACAATATCGTGGCCGTAAGTGAAGCAATATTAACATAGTATATAAGTATATTTACTAACAAACATTGTATATTATTGCATGTATGTTAGTATGTAAAGTATGTATCTTAATAAAAATATGTATGTCAACCCAATATCTAGTACCCATAGCACAAGCTCTGCTTAGTTTGGGACTTTAAATAAATTGAAAAAAAAAAAAGAAATATAAATGAATTAGTATGGTACAGCAAAGGAAAATAAAACCGTTGGTCTACTATACGAGTACCTTAATTTCATCTCTCATTCGTCACAATTGACATGACAACAGCAGCAGCTTTAAGAAAATTTAAAAATCCACTTTAGGCTAGTTCACTACTTTTACATCGTCAACTAAAACAAATCTGAATCTATCAATTATTGGCTTAGTTCACTTATAAAACTAAGTAAATTGGCTCCGAAGCTTTCAAATCTGTAAACAGGATTACGCATCAGTAACTAAGTTTTGAATTAGCGACCAAGTTTCAATCCAATGTTTTATTTTGTACGGATGGATTTTAAAGTTTTTATTTAACGTTGTTTGTAACTTCACGGCAGATCTTTACTTAGTATCGAAAAGGCTGCTGGAACTTATTCCTACTGTGTACTTTCTCACATTGCATGATTATCGTAATTTTCAGACAGCTTAGAATCAAAATTCAAATTTAAACCTTAAACCCTTTTACAACACAACACAACAACAATTTAGTATATATTATTATGTAACAAGATATAATTAGAAACGTTGTGATCGAAAGAAAAGTCTAATTTATTTTAGTGAAATACTGACCACGTACAGAGGCTGAAGCAGTGTCACGACTAACATAGATGTCCTCTTTACAAAAAGGACAAACGTAACGTAAATCCAACCTTTTAAGTCGTAAAAGAAGAAAGAAATTACGTTTTTTTTTTAATTTTATAGTTGTTGTGTCTAATTTATTATTGGATTTTAATAAAAATAAGTCTAATTAATAGTATAAAATTGGTATTTAACCAAAACCTTTTATTTGGAATTTCAATAATGATACATTTGAAAAATTAACATCAGGGACTCGGTATCAAAACGCGATTTAAGAAAATAGCGGGAATAAAAATTTCGTTGATGCTGATAGCGTATAGCGTAACTTGTTAAACGTTATTTCAGTCTAATTCTGTTTATTTCTATGTCTCCTAAGTAATAAGTGCTCTCACTGCTGAGGAGAAAAGTTATGTGTGCTATACGAGAGCAAAGTTTTTTGCATCTCGTGCTGTTGAGTCCCTCACTACGCTCAGGATTCTAACTTTGAATCACTCGCTACGCTCGAGAATCAATCATAGATTCCTTCGCTTGCTCGGGACTCAAAATCGGCCCTCTAAACAAAAAACAACTTTGCTCTCTTGTTGCACAAATAACTATTTGACCACCTAATCACATTACAACCCAAATTGAAACAACATTATAAAAATTATTTCACTCAACTTATTCGACCAAAGACACAGTCATTCGTGAAAACCGTTAAAGCGCCTAAACCTCACACAAAAAGAAAATAACACAACAAAACGAACCGAAAACAAACTGCTTTGACAGTTTTGTACAGCATTTTATTATTCAACGGTATTCGCAGCAGCAACTGCACAAGTTAAAAAGGAAATTAACAAAAACGCAAACTGAAAAACGCTGTGATGCTGAAGGAAAAATATAATAACGGTGAACTTGTGAATACTTGTTCTGTAAATGAAGAAACGAGCTGAATAAAACTTGGTTAGCATTATGTATTATTGCTTTCTTTTAAATTAAAACTAAAATGGTTGTACGTACAAAAATAATAATGCATTTTTGTACGTTGAACTATTTCATCAGTATTTTATGTAAATATTTAGTTTTTAATAGATGCTGAGAGCAGAGGTGAAAATCTAGAGGAATGTATAAAAACAGTGAACGCAAGATAGGAGTTTGGGTCTGCATGCTGTTCTGTTGAGAAAAAAACTGCCATCGAACGCTGTTGCAGGGACGAAATGGATTGGAATTGAACCACGTTTCGGTGCACTGATCAATTTGCTTGTTTTACAACGAAACCTCAAAGATCTTCAATATTTGCTTCTCAATGTGTGTTTAGATGAATATCTCGGCAAGTCCGTTACATTCACTCACTACACTTACGTTACATACACTTACTTAGGTACCGAGTGAAATGTTATGAACAGATTCAACTCTCCTTTATATTTATGGAGAGAATTTAGAGGATCATATCATCTCCAAATCAACAGAAGTTTGTTTCAATAAATGACAAGGTGCTTGGGCAGAAAGAGGCAGCAAACTAAGTAGCAATACAGTTGTTAGTTAGCTTCAGAATCAACACACTATGCGCCACAATACAAAACGCGTTGTAGGTTACTGAATAATATGCTGAGTCCCACGCTTATACCAACAATATTTCACAGAAACATTAATTTATTCTACATTCACAAAACGGTATATCTCGAAATTCAAGACAGTACATTGTTACTTGTGTTGAATATCTAATCATAATATGAGAAGGAAGTTTATATTTATTTATCAAAGTTTCTTATAGAAGTTGTGTATAAAAGGAGTACCTCTGATGAAGTGTTCATGGCTATGTTATCGAGACGGAAGTTTCAACATAATTGAGGAAAATCAGGTGGTTTGATCTCCTTACATGTCGCAACTTTTGGCAATGTCGATAAGTAATTCCTTGGTTTTGTTGTATTCCTTTCGAATGATGTACCTACTATAAAAATATTAAAATGATAATCTTGGTTTTAATTAGCTTTTTGGATTTTGTGCTACGTACTTTCAAATTAAAATCAAATTTATTTGTTAAACACAGGTTTATATTGCCATATGACCTGTTGTTGTTCTAGGATAGATTACTATAGCATACTAACTTGTAGTCCCATAGCGTTCTTAGTCATTAGTAGGAATGATGTGTTTGAATTTTCGTAGGAATTCAAACCTGAAACCAAATAATATTTAGAGAACTAGTGAAAATCATGGCTAAAATAGACAATACCATCGAACATATCAGATTCCGAGGAAATAACCCGTCTGCGACAAAATTAACAATGAAGCTAAAACTTACATTCAAAAACTTGTCTAATAACATAGAATAGTCGGGAATCAAATAAAAAGTAAACTAGAAGTGAAATCAGCTCCATCTGGTGTTACAACTTTGACGATAACATTTTTTACAATCGTTCCTACATCTTATATTAGTAAGTGAATGTAGTAATGCAATGTGATTGAATAATATTTTTCGTTAGTTATGAGGATGTGAGTATCTCTGAATATGACTATATAAATGATGGTGCAGTGTCCAACGCACATTGGGAGCTTACATCCTTTAGGAGTATAAGGGTGTTCTTATTTTTTTGTGGCATACCTCCACTGGCACGCATAGTTTCACTAGTCCTCGAAGATGATAGCTGTCTACCATCAACCATACAGGATTTACAACTTTTATAAATTAAAAAAGTTAAAATCCACTCGTTGACCCCGTACCTACTTCCTAAAATTTAATATTACAGCACAAGTACCTACCTATAAAGTATAAAACGACGATGTCTAGAGATCAGAAACATTAATGAAAGCTGTCTCGTTGACCCTTGTCAGTTTGACATACTGATAATATATTATCTCTCAATACTCAAAAATATCGGTCAGGGTAGAAGCCATTAGATAATTATGTGGTTGACCGTGTGGGGACCGGTATATTTTGCACTTAGAAGTAGCTAGCTATAAATAGAGAAGTAAGTGCTGAATATTTTTCGACACACTATTTGGCAAATTTAAAAAATGTTTATATTGAAGTATTTTTAATACCGTGTAGGAGTAAAGTTAAGAAATGGCAGCGATAGCCTAGTGGAGATACCAACGGACTGCCATGCAGAAGGTATCCGATTCGAATCCACGGTGCGCACCAATGACTTTTCAAAGTTAAGTGCGTAATAATTATCGGTTGCCCTGTGCTTCGTAGAGCACATTAAACCGTCGGTCCCGGCTATCATGAAGATCTTTGACAGTCGTTATGGGGAGTCAGTATTAGGGGTGAAAATGGCGAAAGATACTCATTTGTTTTTTTCGCAACTTTGAATTTTTCCAGTGAACTGAAAAAAAATACATGTAACTTTGGAATAAGAAAAAATTAGGGCTATTTGAAATATACAAATCTACATGTATAATACGTGTATTAATCAATGTATTTTCATAAATTAAAATGAATGAAAAAGAAAACAAACAATGATAATGGCACTGTTTATTATAACATTTGTGAACCAGTCAGCCAGCTTTTGCCACTTTCCGATCGTAGGTTGGTTAGGGATCAAAGATTTCTCTTTAAAATTTTAAATAACCTTGTTGCTTCTCCCTACTTATTGAATCAAATATTGTTTAAATGTCCACGCTTAAACGCCAGAAGGACCATTTTTCTGCAACCAGCGACAGCAAGAACGAATTATGGGGCAAATACTTTTATTCGTCGTGCGTGTAGGTCGTATAACCAAAGGTTTTCAGAGGTTGACTTTTTCTCTGTATCATTAAATACTTTTAACAAAGCTGTAGTGAAATTAATAGATCCGTATCAAAATTTAATTTAATTATTAGACATTTAACGTGTTTTTTTTTCATTTCTCCGAATGATCTTGTATGGTTTTGAAGTTTAAAACTATATTTAATTAGTAATTTATTTTTATCGTATTTTAATTAATGTTAGGTATTTTTCATATTTTTTTTAATTCCTTTAACTTAGGGACCATTGTTTTTATTTTAATTTTAGTTAATACTTATATTTAATGAAATCATATCTTATTTAAATGAAATCTAATTTATTATTTTAATGTGATTATTTTGAATTATGTTGTATTGCGTCAATTTAGTTTAGTTTTAATTTCCGATTAAAAAAAAACCTATTTTTTTGTATTGTGCTACTTTAATTTAATGAATTATTTAACAGTGGAAACTTGATTGGATCATGTTATTATCAATATTATTATGTATTTAATTGTTATTGTTCTGTATGTTTCCCAAATAAACGTAAATAAATAAATAAATAATTATTTACGTTATTTATTACTAGGTATACTAGGAGAATATTTATATTTATTTATTTATAGACTCACGCCTGTATCCCTGAAGGGGTAGGCAAAGGTGTAATATTACACCCACATTTCGCCATGAATTTTTAGGTCCCACGTAATAGGGGGCGAGCCTATTGCCGTACCGGTCACATTAACAGACTCCGTGCTGCTACTGAGAATTTCCTAACGGAAAAACCCAATAACACTTTGCCCGACCCGGGAATCGAACCCGAGACCAAACCAATACACTAGGAGAAAAGTGTTTTTATTTACAAAAAAAGTTTTCTACAATTCAATATCACTCGTCGTCTGGCTCGTCAATTGTAACATCATTCTTGATACCGTCTTTAGCATTGACAAATTTCAGATTCCAGTTAACAAAAATTAATTTATTCAATCGATCAACTGTTAAACGGTTGCGATCTTTGGTGTGGTCCGCCCAAACAACATGGAAGAAGATAATTATCAAGAAAATGGAATTGACGGAAAATATAAAACACGACATTCTTTATGTTATTAACAATTCAATGATTTTTAATTATATGTAATGGAACAGCGAAAAATCGATGTAAAATATATGTAAAAAACGGAAACTTGCGAAAGATACATCGTAAGAACTCATTAAAAGTTTCTGTATTTTACTGAAAAATACAAAGCCCGATTGAAAAATACATGTACTTAAAAATACTAAACCATGAGAATACCGATATCTCTTTGGGTTGCGGAAGTCAGACGGCAGTCGCTCTGTCAAAAAGTTGATATTCTGTCATATGTGATTAGACCAGTAAGCGGACCACGGACTCCAAGGCGTGTAAGTCTTGGATGCAACCGGCATAACGCTAGGGTGATGATGATGATGTGGGAGTAAAGTTGTCAGATTCCAGTATACGGCAATGTGCCATAATAATATTCTAAAACATACGAGTTAATGGCCCAAGGGTAGATCTCTATTTCTTTGGGATAAATTTAAATTGTGTTTAATTAAGTTACGATTTTCTGTTTTAGGGACAAAATCTAATATATTTTACTTTGTGTTGATAGAAAAAGCCTTAGTTTTACCTCCTAGCCCACATTGTAATCAACAACATAACTTTATTAAATTCTTCAACTGACAGAAATTCCTAGCAATCTAATAAAAGCTAGAAAATTGATAGTAAATTTGATCGAGAGTGAATTAAGTTGGACTTTGTTCGCAGTAATAGATAGTTCTATACGATCGAGTCTAGGGACATCGGTATTAGCCGACCTCAAAATGTCAATGTGAACGAGAGCAGTTGTAGCAATGAAGCTTCGAATATTGAAATTTCTGTGGCAAACAGATTTTAACACGCTTTTATTTGTAAAACAGTCTGCCGAGTACATAATGGCACGTTTATTAAAAGATAAATAACATAATTGCCTTAATATTAAAAAAAATACTTTGAAGCCTCACTTTTGTATTCATCATCTTCTGTCCATTATCCAGGTTGTGATTCTACTTTACTAGACCAATATATTCTATGCTTATTTTTGTTAAGCAAAATTGACATATGACTTCTTCAATAAAAATGTTGATATTCTTATAAAAAGCATGAAGAGATCTTCTTCTTATAAAAAGCATGAATGGTAACTCTTCCATTCTTATTACAGTAATAATTTTCAATTTTATGGACAACTTTTTAATCTTCCCCTTTTAAGCATTATTTTATTTATGTTATCTGTTAGTTGTCTTAAATATTAAAACCACTTCTATCATACTAGTAATAAGTGTACTTTTCTGCCTGCGCTCTCAAAGATTCGACTATGTAGTTACAAATTGACATTGTTAGTATGTCAATTACTCTCCAAAAACAACCTCAAATGGCTTAACTTTCTGCACACTATCCAAACTACCGCAACTCACGTTAGCCAAACAGATTTCCTGATTGACCGAAAGAGCACATTGTATGTAGTATGCTCACGAAATTTCATTGATGTTCCTTTACGCCAAGTTACTCCAATCTACTTTGTTGGTATTCAACTGCACTAAATTTGCTGTAACATGTTTCCAACATCGTCATAGGGCATTTACTATAAGTCTGGAGTGCTCTGTGACTAAGATTGTGGACGTTCAGTAATGCCTTAAGTTTTTTAATATATGGGCGACGCTGGCCAAAATGTATTTGGCTGAACATTGTTCTTGAACTATTTACAGTTAATTTGCAAGTATTACAACTTTTAGGTGAAATTGAGATGCATTTTCTTTGATATTAAGTTACCTTGGAAGCAATTAAATAGTTACATGCATTTGGAAATTTGAGTCAGTTGTGTAATAAATTGTTTGATTTTAGCAACTGATTGCCATGATCTTACAGCATGCAATACTAGGACAATACTAAGAATAACACATTGCTATCTACAAAACAATTCGATATTGAACTTTAATTGTGGTGGTTTTGATAATATTGACCAGAAAAACAGAAACCAAATAAAACAGGATAGATTTTTCAAAACTTGGATATCTACAATTTTCCGATTATAAACCAAATCAGTCTCAATTCCACGACAAATGATCTTCATTCAAGAAATAAACTACCCAATAGAAAATGACCGAGAACAAATTAAAGTATTCATTATAGCAACAGAAATAGGAAAATTACTTGGTGAATAATGGAAGTCGATAATAAATGGTGTAGCAAACAAATGGGCTAACAGTTCAGAGGTCTTCGTGGCTTTATTAATCTAAATATAGAATTAATTTTGCCTCTTTTGTAATACCGAAATTTAATTATTATTTAGAAATATGTTTTTGTATCATCTGATAAAAGTTACTAACAAAATAATATTTAAGCAACATTCAACAATTTTCGAAAATTTTCCATTAAATTTAATGATGCTCTCTCTTAATAATCTACAACCCTAGAACATAACTTTTTCTTGGAATCTTTGTATGCGGTCAATTCCTTGCGAATGCTTTAATTGCTGATACTGTTTATTAATACAATAGAAATGGTTGACGCACACATATTAGTAGAAAGAGTCAGAATTGCCTTGGCTTTCGCTGTGCTATCAATTTGAGATAAGGCGGTGCAGTTCCATTGCTGGTAGTCTATAACCCAGGTACAATCATATTAAAGGGAATTGCATAGTGAAGAGTTGGGGCTATCCCAATATGAGTTCGAGGTGTTATGTGAACGCTAACCATTATTTTAGTTGAAGTTTAGGAGGTCTAAAATAGAATGGATAATTTCGAAAACACTGAATGTGTATAATACCATTTCAGCTCACTTAATAATAAAATGAGACTTAATTAAGTTGGAAGTTTGTTTTGGAAAAAACTTTATCTACTAATTAAATCTTAATTAGTAGATAAAGTTAGCAGAAAACTTTGTCTATGAAATACCTAGGTGTCCATATAGATGCTTTATTCCGCTGGGACAAGCAAATAGAGACCGTAGCGTCACGCGCTAGAAAATTAATATTTGTAGCAAAAAAGCTTAGATCTTCGGCAGACATGAGTACTCTGAGATTAGTCTATAAGTGCTTTAGTTCAATCTGTACTATCCTATCCTATTGTATTCCTGTATGGGGTGGAGCATGCGCGTCCTACTTGATGAGAGTTGAAAGGGCGCAAAGAGATGTATTGAAAGTACTCACTGGTAAACCTCGCAGATATCCCACTAAACTGCTCTATGAAGAATTTTCAGTACTCTCCGTAAGGCAGCTTTTTGTGCTTCGAACTACGTTACGTAGACATGCGCTTCTCCCATATAAACATAGCGAGGGACGGAGGAAAGATCATATTTGTATTATCGAGTCGCACAGAACCGAAATTGCAAGCAGATGTTTCTATATAAGCAGCTTACGACTATACAACCGCATAAATAAATTGATAAACATTTATTCTTTTACTATCAAGGAATGCCAACGATCCGTAGAACGCTGGTTACAGAGTCTTAATTACCAGGAAACGGAAAGTCTCTTAAAAACCTTATGCTAGCTTGTAACGTTGTGCTGCACACTCCCGCACACACACACACACACACACACACACACACACGCACGCACACAAATTGATTTATTTATTACACTTATTATTATAATTAAATATGATTGCAGTCATGATTGTTTAAGATGAATTTTTATTGTGAAAAAATACAAAATTGTTATCACACAGTCTCATTATTTTGTCTAGAAAAGTAGAAGGCGCTGGCACCCGTGATACAATGTATGCCTACATTAGTACGAGGGCTAACGTTTCACATTTTAGTATTACAAGCAATTTTTTATCTCACCAATGTTGTAGATGTGATTGTATTGTAAACCTTTGTGTGTAATTAAATAAATTTATTATTATTATTAATTAAGACATTACTCCATATAATTTTTATTTTTATTTTCTTTAGATTACTTTATATATATTATTAATTCTAAATAAAGAAATTAATTGCAAACTGACAAGCTTATTAATAAAGTGTAATGTGCGAGTAACGTTTATTGCAGCAATGTTATTATTATTAAAACCTGTATATGAATATTTTAGTATTGGAAAAATGCTTTTGGGTTTTGACATCTCAAATGGCATAGCGCTACTTCGAAGCTAAAGGTCGTGTATACTCGGTTTATCCTGCCGACGACTGTCTCAACCTGTGGCTTTCCAATAGAAGATGCTGCCTCAATCAAATAGCAAGGTATGCCTTAGGACCTGGCAGCATCTCTTTTGTGTAGCTTTGGGAAAACTCGCTTGAACCTAGCCTGCCTCCAGTGGAGGCATATCCGTGTATCATACTGTGCAACTATCTATTAATTTGGGTCTAATTGTCGTTTTTGTTTATCTGTTGAATATCGATCACAAAACAGATTTTTCTTAGTATTTTTATTTGCCATCGTTGTCTTTACATCGTAGTCATAAAAATCTGAACGTAAGAGCATAACACTGTAAATACTGCCACTTGTAGTGAGCTCTAAAAGTGATAGTATCTCTAATATAGAGATTTTCTCGGTAAAAAAGTATGACAACGACAATACACTGCTGCTGTGCTGCGGATTACGGATTTCATTTAGTTAGTAACAATGTCTCCGTAAGTACGCACACCGCCACTAGGAATATCACAAAAATGCTACAAAACTCCTTGTTCATTTACGTCGCTTCTTGCGACTGCTATTGACCATAAACGCCGATGCAAATGTCGCTCGCCATTTGTGAGTATTCTATACCCTTCTATTACAGATACATTAAATGGGTGACAGGCTGACGGTTCCTTCTAGGACGTTGGCACCCATTAATATGGAGGGATGTTTTTAGATTTCACTCCAAGAGGGTAAAACAGGATTTAAATTTTGTAGGAAAATCTATTGATTTTGAAGCTAATAATATAGGAATACTGTACAAAGAACAGTACCTACTAAGAACGTTTTATAAGTCTAGATGGATAACAAAATTAACTGATCCCAAAGATTTTTCTTCATAAAATATGGCCTTTACTTTAAACATACAATCTAAAAAGACTGCATGACCATTGACCAAGCGGCTGACGTAGTAGTTTAAGCCGCCTCGCGGCTTGATACTGCGCCGAGTATTCTGGGATCGAACCCCACACGAGACAACATTGTTTGTCGTTTGTATGTTTGTAAAGTCCCCCACGACACAGGATTTATCCCTAGAGCGGAAGTTGAAAAAAACCTTTGAAGCCTATTAGCAGTCCTTAATAGCATAATTGACATTAAGACAATACAGTTTCTTTTATTTTTCTAATATTAATGTAGGTAGATACTCGTTCATAGATCCATTATTATATCGGAAGTTTAAATATCAAAACCGATCTATGGCAGCAGCCTTTCAGCCTGTCGCTGTTAATAAATCATTTATTAGCTAACATGCGATGCACCGGCAATTGGTACCTCTATTGTGATAATTAATAACCTACATGAATAATATTAATATCAATTATTGTCCACTTAAATAAATTTCAGTGTACCTATTATGTAGGTAAGTAATCAGGTGATTACTCAATCTATACCTACGGTAGGGATTCGTTATCTGGAGACTATGGACGCCAAAGAGATCCGTGGAGAAGACAAAGGGGGTTCTTGCATTATGTTCTTACTGCTTGAAGTCTGTTCAAGAGTATGTCTACCTTGGGCAAGTTGTCCAGCATGGTAAAACAATTTCGAGAAAGAAATCGACCGCAGTATCCAGTTGTACTAGGTGGCGATAGCTTGTTTGACAACGAAGCAAGACAGGTATGTCAGGATCGTTGCAAATGGCGTTCCGTACGTAGTCTCTGCGTACCCCTCCGGGAAACAGGCGTGAGTCTATTGTATGTACGTATGTAATAAATTACCAAACATTGAAATGTTATGGAGTTAGCGTAGTGAACCATTCACTCGAATTCCTAACTCTGTTTAAATCGGCACCGCTAAACAGACGCTATATTAACAATATTACGTAATGTGCTGTGAACCAGATAATTACAATCAAATGCATTAAAATCCCAGCACAATTTATTATATCGTCACAATACGAACGCCTGTTAAAATAACAAAAGCAATTACGCATCTGTAACTAATTGCTAATCATTTTACAGGCGCTTTATATTTACGTTACAAAGTTAAATAAATAGCTAGCCTGTCCTATATTGGGTTGTGAATTGCAAATATATTAAAATAAATGGCCAAAATTAATTTCTGTGGCGGAGCTGAAGTAAAATATAATCCAGAGTTTTGATAAAGGGCCTGTTTATGCAAAGCTGTTCTGTTGGGGACTTTATTTTCGTGAGCTGTAGTTCAGTTTTCGGTCAGTTTGTTTTGTAAACATACTTAAACGGAAGTCGTGGCGTCCCAGTTGGTTATTTGTGATGTGCCGAATTAGAATCGACCTTAATAGAATCTTGAAATACATAGATTTCAATTATTATCCATTAGGACTGAACCCGACTGCTAATTCTCAAGTGGGTCAAATCTTTACATATTAAACACGATTATTTGTGCTGCGTCTGGGTATAATTGAACTTTAATAGTCTTTAACGTCGTTAAGCGTTAACAAATTTGTACCAGGCAACCTTGGGATGGATATAATTTTAAATTATCGTTGGCAAGAGAATAGGTAGGTAGTGGATTTATTAAGATGATCAAAACGGTAATCATTATAAAGCAACCAACCATAACTAGCTAAGTACTACAGCTACAATAGTGTACAAAATCATTATAATTAATTAAAAAAATGCCTAGTTAGGTTGCCAGCGGTTCTGCTTATTCCCTCTAAAACTAGCTTTGCCTTATGCGGCGGTTCTGCCCATTCTGCCTGAAACCGTATATTTGCCCCGTAAGTTAATTTCGTTTCTGGAATGGGCTTCGGCGCGGGTTGTTTCGCGAATAAAAACTTCGCCCGCGAACTTAACGCTCGCTCCGGAACTTCGCCAGTTAGTTTGAAATTTGCAAATTAACAGATCCACCATATGTACTCGATGTTAGATGAAATATGGCTCAAAGGTATTTGCTTTATTTTTTGTAGGTACCTCTACTTTTTTTAATAAGGACGTAGGTACGAAGATAAAAGATTATTTTGAGTAATTTGTGATAGGTAAGTACTGGACAGTTACTTATATAGGTACAGAACCTCAGTAATTATAATTTTGCAATACTACGCCAGTTAGTTCGAAATTTGTCATATTTTACCTGTATTTAATAAAATTTATAACTGTGAAAGTTATATTCCATTTAAGTTCCCGAAACCGGAAATTGTCGTATCAAAGGGATACCTACCTATTGTAAAATTAATGATAAAAATATTGCTACGTCGAAATATTTCAAATGAACATTTACAATTATGTACATCGAAATATCGATGACATTTCAACTTAAGAAAGTAAATAGAAAAGAATGTAAAATTGTAGTAATTGAGAAATAACGCCATCTTTGCTATCACTTGTAAACTAAAAGTAGCATGGAGACTCTATCAAGAGCAAGCAGAATGGTTCCTGTAATGAATAACAGATGGCAGTATTTAACAAAGCTTCAGACATCGAGAATTGAACTCATCTTACTCTCTGCGAATACGGACTTATTTTACAAAAGAAGCACTAGGTGGATCTATCAAGAGTTTTGAACGTTTTAAAGCAGATAAATAACAAACACTACAAAATTATTACAACGAAAATTATACAAACCTTGGACGGTCGGATACCTACACAAATATTAACAAATTTATTTAAAATAAGTAATTTTTCTCGAGTCTTTGCACGCTTTAAATTAAAGAATAGTACCTACAGAAAATGTGATGCTATAATCTCGACTTACGTGCTGAGAGAGTAATTTTAAAAGAATTAGTGTTGACAAAGATATCTTGACTAGAAATTAATATAAGTATCTGAATTTCATTATATTTGATGGATAGGTAGGTTAAAAAAGTTTAGGTACTCGTTGATATCTTCGGATAGGTACTATTTCTAAAAGATCTCCAAAGTTTCAGTTGGACCAACTGCTTCAATTTGAAGTAGAGATTATACTAAAATCGTTTTTAGTCTCAGAACCCAACAATGCTGGGTTTGTGGGTCAAACCACAAGAGCCAGCATGGTTGTGTTCTGATATCTTATCTAATGCCCTCGATACATCTTGATACGCCAAGTCTATAGCTTTAATGATGAATAATTGATCTCCAGACTTATGATAAGTATTTACTTATTTATCATAAGTCTGGAGATGGAGTAAAGAGATAATTAGGATCTTGTAAGGATTTCCTTACAAGATCGTAATTTATCTCCTTGGACAGACCTATATCCAGCAATGGAATATGGCAGGCTAATGATGATGACGTTGACATTCTTAAAATACGTTAAGCTTACCGCCTTATTCCATTGTCGGATCTGAGAGTCGAACCTGGCACCTAACTATCGTATGAACGTCACAAATCACAATATCCATGACCTTCGAGTCTCATCGAACCCGTGACCCTTCGGTCGTCAGCAAACATAAACTTAAACTGCTAAGCAAATGAATTTAAACGACTACTTAAGTCTTTGTTCTTAGACTGCAGTAACGTCATTTAGTGTGTCAAGTATGAACGACCGCGTTTAATTGCTGTCCTACCGCAGATTTTAAGTGTTTAAGTTCTTACGTGTACTAGGCGACTGGCGTTTTATTGCAGCGGCGTATATCTAACAGTAGACTATGCGATGAAGAAGTCAACCACCAATCTTAGAGTTTCGAACTTGAACCATAAGGCACCTACTGTTGAATGATCCCTCGTGCATTGAGACTCTGTAAAATACCCTGCTTGCCTTCCTTTCGGGGTCGAAGAGCCAAAAATGGAAGCGGTACGTATCTGATAGCGGGCTGTATCCACTAACTACCTAATTGAAAATGTTTTTAGTTTCTACGGTTACCTTTTTGGAAGTTGTTGTCCATAGGTATGAAGATAAAATTATACACAAAACGTCTGAAAGGATAGGTTTCATTGCTCAGTAGTTAAAATAAATACGAAATATATAGAATGATTCTTAATATAGTCAATGTAATATAGCTTAACGTAAAAATGCTGTTTCCAGGCCATCTGCATCTGCGATCATAAAAATACACGTGGGTTGCGGTCTCGCTTTTATAATGTGTACTAACCATCATACCTAATATTCTTTAAACAAATAGAATATGTTAGTTCTGATGCAATAGTAGCGTAGGTAATAATATGCAATAGCAGTTGACTTATAATATAGACTTAGAGTATTTAAATATTATTCTAAACAAATATTACGTACGCTTGTGATTTTCTTTGTCAAGGTTATACGAATCGAGAAGTCGAGAATGTATCTGATGGAATATGTCAAAGGTTTCTTGTAGACACCTTATCATTGCAGAACTGAACAAGTCGCTGCCTCATACAAAGAATGTACGATTTAATATCTGTATACCTATATATTTTTTGCGTTACTGATTGATTGACGGACAACACACAGCAAACAATTGGGCACAAGAAGCTAATACTTGGCGTAGGTAGACCGTAGGGATACACTAAGAAGGAATTGCCCGAAATGCCCACTGTACCGAGAAGAATATAAAATTTAAAAAACTGGGCTAGTAGCTAAGCATCCTCTTGTGATATACTTAAAACATGTTTAATAACAAGCTTTTAAAGTTTATCCGCCTAATTGTTAAAAAGTTGTGTTAGAGTCATGTGGCCATGATGATTATCATAAAAATACACTGTCATGTAAATATTGTGCAAACTTTAAACTTTGCAAGATGACTTGCAGTTGTTCTTATTCGGCTTTTAGCTTTGATTTGACCTATATACTATCACGATGAGCAAAACGAAAGCTTGTTAAAAGATTTAGACGATATGAAGACTGAATCACATGAAAAGGGTCTTTTTCCTTTGTCACTTTCATTAACCGATCTAAACGCCGTACCAATATTGATACTATAACCGCTTATTATAGAAGGAAATGGTGTAGTGTTATTGCAGCTACATGAATACCCTGACCAGTCAAGTGATCCCCGGCCCGACCGATATTATTGAGCATTTATGTAAAATAATTGGTAGTAAAAATTTTAATCGCGCGATTAAGAATGAGCAATCGGATCTTACTCCGTTACATGTCGCTAGTTGTAGTCGTACCTTGTATAATAATAGATGGCATCAGTTGTATGTAACTATCAATTTAAACCATTATGAATTTGAGTTTTCCCGTGCTCAATTGTACATTCGTGATGCTAGAAATTTGCGGCGAAAAATATTGTTGCTTTTTACAGCCGGGTTTGCGCTGACTCTTATATTTACATTGTTAAGTGAAAGGTTTGTCCTTACATTAAGCTAACATGCTGTATTTTTGCACCATAATTCTAACATCATATTTATATTATGACGTAGAATTGCCATCTGAAATAAGGTAACTCCCAATAAACTCAACTGTACAAAAAATATAATTAGTCACGAAAAATATGTAGCAGGGCCATGCTGATTTTAGAATGAACGGGCCAGTGCCATCGAGTAAGTACCACCGTAGCACAGGATATCGACGTTCAGCAACAGTATCTAAGATACTTTTGCGTTTTGTTTGTTGAATGAGAGTGCCTAAGACCCCATCCCCATCTCCTTCTCCTTCTCATCGACGGCGACGTCGCCAACATATTTTCGTCTCCTCTGGTGTTACATTGGACATCCGTCTATGGGTGGCGGTAAGCACCTGACTACAAATAGCAAAATCTATTACCTCACTTGGATACAAGAACAACACAAATATACGGCAAAGATATTTTTCAGATATTATGAACAAATTGTAATCATACTGTTAAAACAACTCAACACACACGTCATAGAGCTGTGTCTTATTCATTTCTAAACAGTTACCATTAAATGAGAATCGCGATTCGGGTTATTTAGACAGCTGTTACAATTAATATATCCAATAAAAAATTGATCACAATTATATTTTCCGCTATGGAGATTATAGGCTTATAAGTCTTATAACGATGTTACTCATACGTACCTACCCTTATATGTCCTTTTTTATTTCGCATTCTTCTTTTTCAATAATTATGTAAAAATGCTCTCTATATGAGCAGTTAAATATTGAATTGAGTTGAGATTGATCGCCAATAAATCCAATAATATCTTGCTCGTGCATTTGCTAACAAACCATAACATTGCCTCATTCTATTTCGTTAACTGCCGGCTACTAACCTAAGGTTCGATAAATTCGCAAGGTGCTAAAGCTTAGCCGCTTGCAAAAGTTACAATAACAAGAAGCACTTGAGAATAATGTGCGTGGGAGTCAATCAACAACAAGCATTACTTATCATGCAAATCATCGGTCATGCGCAGTATTTAGTTAGATATTTAATAACATCTAGAAGATGCAATATTAATATTATAGTGTAGAACTTTAAAAAAACGTTCTTCTCTCTGATGACGAGACTAAAACGAGATCTGTAATATTGCACTTTTACTACATTGTCTGCGTAGTTTTAGGTGATACATACCTGCAAACATAGACTCACGTCTGTTTCCCGAAAGGGTAGGCTGAGACAACGGAACGCCATTTGCAACGATCCTGACATCTCTCTTGCTTCATTCACTCCCATCAAGTTTCTCATGCATGCTCCTCTGTACGTAGTGATACATTGACACATATTAACTAGTGTCACACTTATAATGAAAGTGCATTATCATCAGTACGAGAGTGATATGAACTTTTAAACGCCGAACCACGAAGGCAAACGCCAAATCTATTTACATGTTTGGCTCACAGTTTTGTAGAACGGAAATGAACCTAATAGTCTAAAGGGAATGAGAATGTATATACAGTGAAACTTGGATAAGTGGGACCTGGATAAGTGAGAAACCTCCATAACTAGAACTTATGCTGAGGTCCCAACACTTGGGCACTGAATTTCCTCTGTTAGTGGGACAAAGCAAACCTCTATATCTGGGATTCGTTCTTTCGATTTATCATCACAGTTACCTCTATAACTAAGACAGAGAGTGAATTTTATATGCTTAGACCTCTGTAACTGAGAGTACTAAGTAAACTGTTTGTTTACATAATTATTTTTATTTGTTTGTTTATTTATGTACTTACTTATTCTTATTCTACCCGCAAATAATGCCGCACTTAACTACGTAAATAATTTAGAGCCTCGATGAAGAAGATGACGATGCAATGGGCGCAGAAGTAAAATTAGAAAAACTTCTAAACGTGAAGTAGTAAAAGCACTAGAAACTTTGCACAGTTATTTTTAAATGACATAAATTGGTGACCAAAGCATATTTGATAGAATTTATAACATCGAAAAACATCTGATTGCTGATACTTCCAAAAGACAAACTAAAATGACAGAATTTTATAATTGATACATTCTGTTTCCAAATTAAAATTTATAATACGTGTAAACATGCTTGAATATTTTTGTTTATTACATTTGTATGATTACCTTTATTTATTTTTTATTAAATCTCATTTATAATGTTTACATAACACGTTATTTTGTTCAGTAATCGCACCCTCTATAAATAAGACAGATATTTATTTATACCTGGATATCTGAGACACGGGGTAAGTGGAATACCTCTATAAGTGAAACAACATTGCAGAGTTTTAGCTCAGCGCATAAATCAGCACTTATTGGAACCTGATCGGTTTTGCAACACGCATATTCAGGGCTAGCGTCTGAACAGTAATGACACGTAAACTAATGAATAAAATATATTATTTTCATACGTAAAAGCTGCATCTTCAAGGCCACGATTTAATGTTTTGTTTATCGAATGGTACCTACATCCTTATTATCATAAAAATACTCATTTTATTTAAAAAAATAAAATATTCAATCCACTAATGACACCTAGACTCGAAACAACAAGTCGGTGAGAATCGAACACACGACGCCCGGTGAAGTGTCAAGTTTTTCGGAGTTACAGTCTCACCTAGCCTTACGGTCTTATGTTATTTTTTTTAAATGGACCACGGGCTATCGGGCCTTAGTATATGGACCGGTCTAAGTAATTAAAATTCTAAAACTTATCAAATAGCCCGTTGCTCTCGGGAACTAATCATAATACTCGGCCCTTATTAATACGGCCCTGTTAGTCACTTAGCCCGTAACATATATATACAGGCTAAAGTGATTCCATTGAAAAATAAAGAGGTTAACACAAACTCTGACTCCCTTTTCTACCCTCTTAGGGGAAGAATTTCCAAAATCAATGTCTTTGTGTTGGTTAACGTCATTTGAGGATCCCATATACAAAGTATGAAGTTTAACCCTTGAAGTATTCAAAGAGTTTCATACAAACTCTGGCTCCCCTTTCTATCCCCTTAGGGTTTAAATTTTATATAAACACCTTTCCAAAAAGATTTTCTAAGTCTTCACATACATCATTTGAGGAACCAATAGACAGTTTGTTTGAAGTAAATCCATCGAAGAAATAAAAAGTTTCATACAAACTCTGACAACCTGTTTTACACCCTTAGGGGAGGAATTTCCAAAAATATTCTCTTAGTGCGCTCCTAAAATCCTCAAGGAACATACGTGCCAAATTTCACCTACTTGCGCCCAGTAGTTTCGGCGGTAGCGTGTCTGTCAGTCAGTCAGTAACTCGGGAATATTATATAAACACTAGAGGACGCCAGCAGCTACGCCTGCATTTTTTTTTAATTTACCCGTTTTGGCCGATCCCGTGGGAATTTCGGGAAATCCCTTCTTAATGCACCCCTACGTTCCCCAAGGAACATAGGTACATGCGCCCAATAGTTTCGGCTGTAGCGTGTCTGTCAGTCAGTAAGTAACGTAAGGATTTTATATATTAAGATATGTGTAAATCTGAGCAAACTTCAGGTACGACATAATAAGTAGATTAAATGATCTCTACTGACAAGATGTCAATTATCGTGTGTTCGATTTCCACACGGGACAGTAGTCAGCGTGATCGTTTATTGTTTGGCACTTCATCGGGCGTTGTGGGTTCGATTCTCACCGACTTGTTGTTTCGAGTCTAGGTGTCATTAGTTGATTGAATATTTTATTTTTTAAATAAAATGAGTATTTTCATGATAATAAGTATGTAGGTACCATTCGATAAACAAAACATTAAATCGTGGCCTTGGAGATGCAGCGTTTACGTATGAAAATAATATATTTTATTCATTAGTTTACGTGTACTGTTCAGACGCTAGCCCTGAATATGCGTGTTGCAAAACCGATCAGGTTCCAATAAGTGCTGATTTATGCGCTGAGCTAAAACTCTGCAATGTTGTTTCACTTATAGAGGTATTCCACTTACCCCGTGTCTCAGATATCCAGGTATAAATAAATATCTGTCTTATTTATAGAGGGTGCGATTACTGAACAAAATAACGTGTTATGTAAACATTATAAATGAGATTTAATAAAAAATAAATAAAGGTAATCACACAAATGTAATAAACAAAAATATTCAAGCATGATTACACGTATTATAAATTTTAATTTGGAAACAGAATGTATCAATTATAAAATTCTGTCATTTTAGTTTGTCTTTTGGAAGTATCAGCAATCAGATGTTTTTCGATGTTATAAATTCTATCAAATATGCTTTGGTCACCAATTTATGTCATTTAAAAATAACTGTGCAAAGTTTCTAGTGCTTTTACTACTTCACGTTTAGAAGTTTTTCTAATTTTACTTCTGCGCCCATTGCATCGTCATCTTCTTCATCGAGGCTCAAAATTATTTACGTAGTTAAGTGCGACATTATTTGCGGGAAGAATTAGAATAAGTAATAAGTAAGTACATAAATAAACAAACAAATAAAAATAAGTATGTAAACAAACAGTTTACTTAGTACTCTCAGTTACAGAGGTCTAAGCATATAAAATTCACTCTCTGTCTTAGTTATAGAGGTAACTGTGATGATAAATCGAAAGAACGAATCCCAGATATAGAGGTTTGCTTTGTCCCACTAACAGAGGAAATTCAGTGCCAAAGTGTTGGGACCTCAGCATAAGTTCTAGTTATGGAGGTTTCTCATTTATCCAGGTCCCACTTATCCAAGTTTCACTGTATATACATTCTCATTCCCTTTAGACTATTAGGTTCATTTCCGTTCTACAAAACTGTGAGCCAAACATGTAAATAGATTTGGAGTTTGCCTTCGTGGTTCGGAGTTTAAAAGTTCATATCACTTTCGTACTGATGATAATGCACTTTCATTATAAGTGTGACACTAGTTAATGTGTCAATGTATCACTACGTACAGAGGAGCATGCATGAGAAACTTGATGGGAGTGAATGAAGCAAGAGAGATGTCAGGATCGTTGCAAATGGCGTTCCGTTGTCTCAGCCTACCCTTTCGGGAAACAGACGTGAGTCTATGTTTGCAGGTATATATCACCTAAAACTACGCAGACAATGTAGTAAAAGTGCAATATTACATATCTCGTTTTAGTCTCGTCATCAGAGAGAAGAACGTTTTTTTAAAGTTAATATTGCATCTTCTAGATGTTATTAAATATCTAACTAAATACTGCGCATGACCGATGATTTGCATGATAAGTAATGCTTGTTGTTGATTGACTCCCACGCACATTATTCTCAAGTGGTTCTTGTTATTGTAACTTTTGCAAGCGGCTTAGCTTTAGCACCTTGCGATTTTATCGAACCTAAGGTTAGTAGCCAGTAGTTAACGAAATAGAATGAGGCAATGTTATGGTTTGATAGCAAAGGCACGATCAGGATGTTATTGGATTTATTGGAGATCTATCTCAACTCAATTCAATGTTTTACTGCTCAGCAGTTTTAAATTTTGCTACATAAATATGTCATATTTGGTTAAATATGGAGGCAGTCGGACAAGTATACCTTGTCCACCGTGAAAAAGAAGAATGCGAAATAAAAAAGGACGAATAAGGAATGAGTAACATCGTTATAGGCCTTAATATCCATAGCGGCAAATATAATTGTGATCAATTTTTAAAAGGATATATCAATGGTAACAGCTGTCTTATAACACGAATCGCGATTCTTATTTAATGGTAACTGTTTTAGAAATGAATAGATAAAGCTCAGTGACGTGTGTGTTGAGTTGTTTTAACAGAATGATTACAATGTGTACATAATATCTGAATAATATCTTTTCCGTACATTTTTGTTGTTCTTGTATACAAGTGAGGTAATTGATTTTGCTTTTTTTAGGCAAGTGCTTACCGCCACCCATAGATTATATAATATACGCGTCCAATGTAACACCAGAGGAGACGAAAATATGTTGGCGAAGTCGATGAGAAGGAAAAGGGGATGGGGTCTTAGGCACTCTCATTCAACAAACAAAACCCAACAGTATCTTAGATACCGTAGCTTCACGTCGATATTCTGTCAGAGGGTGGTACTTACTCGATGATACTGGCATAGTCATGCTAAAATCAGCATGGCCCTGCTACATCATTTTCGTGACTAATTATAATTTTTTGTAGTAAATGATTGCATTAACAAAACAGTGACTTGGCTAAAGCAAAATAATCTTAAAATTAACATTGTAAAAACAAACATAATTCAATTCCAAACATATAAGGCAAACATTCCTGACATAGAAGTCAGCTTTAATAAGCAGCTACTGAATGTTACAAATGAATGTGTATTTTTGGGTATCACGGTTGATAAGTACTGTAACTGGAAGCCACATATCCAAAATGTTCTAATTAAGGTTGATCGCTTTATATTTGTAATAAAGCGAATACGGGAAAGAGTCAATGTAAGGACAGCAATTATGACATACCATGCATATGTAGCCTCTGTTCTCCGTTATGGAATAATTGTTTGGGGCAACTCAGTAGATATAGACAAATTATTTATAGCACAAAAGAAATGTATAAGAGCAATGTTCGATTGTGACTACCGAGATAGCTGTAAACCACTATTTAAAAAACACAAAATTTTGACATTGCCGTGTTTGTATATATTAGAAACCTGTCTATTCGTCAAAAAGAATCCTACAGTATTTACAAGACTAGGAGACGCAGAAAATAGTCATACGCGACATAAAACAAGGCTTAAAATTCCCCAGATTAGGTTAGAACTGTATAGGAGAAACTCATATTGCATGTCCATAAAAATATATAACAATCTTCCAGATAATATCAGCAAATTACCACTAAGATATTTCCGTACTATGCTTTGTAAGTTATTGTTAGAAAAAGTTTATTATGACATCAATGAATACCTGAATGATAAATTAATTACACTATGACATTCCTTATTAGTGCGATAGAACACTGACATTTAATGATACCTACTGACATTTTTATTTTTTTAGTTTTAAGTATAAATTATTATTAATTAATTTATGCAATGATAATTACTATTCCAAATGTAATGTTAATAATTCAAAATATTCTCAATGTTTTAATGTCTTTTTAATATTTGTACGCCTTATGTGGCAGAATATGCTGGATGTTAAATCTATAACACATGTATGATACCATATTCTAGAAAATAAATGATATTCTATTCTATTCTATTCTTTTGTGCAGTTGAGTTTATTGGGAGTTACCATAAATATGATGTTAGAATTATGGTGCACAAAAACCAGCATGTTGGTTTAATGTAAGGACAAACCTTTCACTTAACAATGTAAATATAAGAGTCAGCGCAAACCCGGCTGCAAAAAGCAACAATATTTTTCGCCGCAAATTTCTAGCATCACGAATATTGCACAATTTGAGCACGGGAAATCTCAAATTCATAATGTTTTAAATTGATAGTTACATACAACTGATGCCATCTATTATTATACAAGGTACGACTATAACTAGTGACATGTAACGGAGTAAGACCCGATTGCTCATTCTTAATCGCGCGATTAAAATTTTTACTACCAATTATTGTACATAAATGCTCAATAATATTGGTCGGGCCGGGGATCACTTGACTAGTTAGGGTATTCATGTAGCTGCAATAACACTACACCATGTCCTTCCATAATAAGCGGTTACAGTAGCAATATTGGTACGGCGTTTCGATCGGGTAATGAAAGCAACGAAGGAAAAAGACCCTCTTCATGTGATTCAGTCTTCATATCGTCTCCGTCTTTTAACAAGCTTTAGTTTTGCTCATCGTGTTAGTATGAGAAGGTCAAATCAAAGCTAGCCGAATAAGAACAACTGCAAGTCATCTTGCAAAGTTTAAAGTTTGCACAATATTTACATGACAGTGTATTTTTATGATAGGCATCATGGCCACATGACTCTAACACAACTTTTTAACGATTATATAGACGGATTTTAAAAGCTTGTTATTAAACATGTTGTTTTAAGTATATCACAAGAGGATGCTTAGCTACTAGCCCAGTTTTTTTAAATTTTATATTCTTCTCGGTACAGTGGGCATTTCGGGTAATTCCTTCTTAGTGTATCCCTACGGTCTACCTACGCCAAGTATTAGCTTCTTGTGCCCAATTGTTTGCTGTGTGTTGTCCGTCAATCAATCAGTAACGCAAAAAATATATAGGTATACAGATATTAAATCGTACATTCTTTGTATGAGGCAGCGACTTGTTCAGTTCTGCAATGATAAGGTGTCTACAAGAAACCTTTGACATATTCCATCAGATACATTCTCGACTTCTCGATTCGTATAACCTTGACAAAGAAAATCACAAGCGTACGTAATATTTGTTTAGAATAATATTTAAATACTCTAAGTCTATATTATAAGTCAACTGCTATTGCATACTAACATATTCTATTTGTTTAAAGAATATTATGATGGTTAGCACAAATTATAAAAGCGAGACCGCAACCCACGTCCATTTTTAAAAATGTCAAATCCAGTTTTATCTTATTTACAACTTTTTTGATGACGGTTTTTTTTGGTACAAATAAAAAGCAGACGTGTTTTACTTATACAATCCAAACGATCGTATGCTTAAGAATTTATCTGAGACTGGTTTAGACTGGTGAAGTTCCAAGATAAAATTAGCTGGACCAGTCTTCATGTTGTGTATTCGTAAAATGTGAAAACGCATAAAAAAATTGCGTCAAGACTTCGTTTGTTTGATTCTGAGGTTGCCAGACGCTAGAAGGACTCGAAGAAAGACGTAGGTTAGACATGTAGACTAATGTTGTTAACGCAGAACAGGAACATTATACCTAGTACTAGCAGGTCAACAACTTTTTCTATCTTTTACGGTCTCTAGTGCTTCCCAGAAACCGAAAGTGAAGGACAGAGGAGTTCACTGCCTTCGGTGCTCTCGTTTTGCGGTCAATTGGTTTGAAACCCACCCTTAACATAAAATATATGATTCCGTATTAATGAGGATTCACAGTTTACGTCACTAGTGTTATTTTAATCATGCAACCTTTTAAACTCGGGTGTAAAAAAAGGTACGGATGTGGTCGACTGGAAATCAACATGACGATTGCTTTTTTTTCGAGAATTCCACAAAAATAAAACAACATTATATACAAATGAACTGTATTATTTATTTTGTTGTTAAAGTGAAGTGTAATAATTAATAAGTATATATGCTCCTTAATAGCAATTGGTATATTCTGTACGATTCCTTATAACGATAGATACATATTTTGCTGACTTGCCTTTCCGCGATGTGCGCACTTTATATTGTATGTGTGTTTATTATTCATTAAAGATAGGTTGACCGATGTGGTAGTTTTACTCTCACAAACCCCAACATTACATGGCGACCCTGCCTAAGGGCTCTGCTAAGGGGTTTCTTTTTGAAAGTTATAAGTGGCTATAAATAGATTATACATATAGATATACGTATTAAAACAGTTTGCGTCAAATATGTGTGGATCGACCGTCGAGAAGGAAGAGGTCTTTCTTAGCCAAAACGCCGCTGGCGGGGACAATGGTGCATCCCTGAAAGATATTGGAGGTCACTTAGAGCAATTGAGCGTATTGACGTTCGTCATTTTCGTGGTAACTTTTGTTTTCCTTTTATACATTGGCTTACGCCTCTATAAGAAGTGTCACAGTCGCTGGATCCAAGAAGAGATGGGTCTTCGTACAATTGAACGTATCCGGGCATCCGTTCGAGGTTGAGCTGCCGAAACATCAGGATAAGCGAATACTGCTCCAGAAGGATCGGACGTTTCTATAAGGTTTACATAATATTAATAAGTTATATTTTATTGGCTTATTTTTTTTCCTATTATGTCTTTAGATTTCGATTATATACGTCTTCTGTAGTAAGTAAATAATTATGTAGCGTTAGACATTTATCAATAATATTACTATATAGTGTACCTATACCTAGATGTTTCATATTTTGTGGCATAATATAGGTTTTATAACGTTAATATTAAAACGACATAGAATCGTGCAAAAAGGCACAGCGAACTTGATACCTCACGACAAAAATGCAAGCTGGCACATTTCATGCGTTGTCGTTTCGCAATAACTTTACTTACTTGATTCTAATATTATACAAAGAGTAGTGAATCATTAGATATGGCATTTTATAAAATTACTTTTATATAATGATTGAATGTTTAACAGAGCAGTATGATAGTCTAGTAACTATTCGACAATACTTAATTAAAAAAGGTCAGAGTAGATATTTAGGTAAAACTGTAAAAAATAAGTTGAATGAAGCGTCAAATAGTTTTGGTAAATGTAAGGAAATAATATTGCTTGTCAAAAAATCTAATGATAGCAATTTATTGACATCGGCCGTAGAGTTATTCGAAAATATTAGAAAGGTGTATGAGGATATAAAGAACTTGTGCATTTTAACTAAGACAAAGTTTACCAAAATGGTGTTCGATATGTAGTCTGATTCCAGCTATGGATGGTGTTGAGGAGACAACGCAGCGGATGATTGACTCGATAGACATGTATGCGGCCATGTTGGATGAAAAAGGTAAAATTATTTTAATTACGTTCGTCTTAAAATGTAGATTATCACAAAATGCAAAATAACGGCTTGCCCAGTCTTACTAAACTGTTGATGATTTAAATAAAGATTTAAAATGGTCAAAAATGGAAAAAATGATTCATAGTTAAGATTTAAATATTAGTTCTGTATATAAGAAATAGGTTAATCCTGCTTATGAATGTATTTCTGTGACATAATAATAAAAGATTTTCCTAATATTCAGGATTATTCAGCAGAGTGCCAATCATTGGGGGTGGTGCCAACATTACTATAGTTTACCCTTTTTTAAGTAGATACCTATTTTATACGGACGTACGATGGTACCTACAAATTTATTTTGAGTAATTTGTGATAGGTAAGTACTGGAGAGTTACTTTATCTAGGTACAGAACCTCAGTAGGTACTCGTAATTATCATTTTGCAATACTAAGCCAGTCAGTTCGAAATTTGTTATATTTTACCTGTGCGATAGCCGAGTGGATATACCAACAGACTGCCATGCAGAGGGTATCAGGTTCGAATCCGCGGCGCGCACCAATGACTTTTCGGAGTTATGTGCGTATTGAATTGTAAATTATCGCTTGTCCCGTGCTTCGGAGAGCACGTAAAGCCGTCGGTCCCGGTTGTCATGAAGATCTTTGACAAGTCGTTACAGGGCGTCAGTACTTTCTAAATAAACTGACACTAGTCTAAACCATGAAATATCGCTATCCCTTCGGGTTGCGGAGGTCAGACAGGCAGTCGCTCCGAGGAAAAGCTAATATTCAGCCAAATCCGGTTAGACTAGAAAGCGGACCCCAGACTGAAACTGGGATAACGCTAAGAGAAAGATTTAATAAAACTTATAACTGTGAAAGTTATATTCCATTTAAGTTCCCGAAACCGGAAACTGTCGTATCAAAGGGATACCTACGTATTGTAAAAATGATAAAAATATTGCTTCGTCGAAATATTTCAAATTAACATTTACAATTATTTCGATGACATTTCAACTCAAGAAAGTAAATAGAAAAGCATGTAACATTGTAGTAATTGATAAATAACGCCATCTTTGCTATCACTTGTAAACTAAAAGTAGCATGGAGACTCTATCAAGAGCATAGATTATACACTTATACTGGTAATCAAGAGCAAGCAGAATGGTTCCTGTAATGAATAACAGATGGCAGTATTGAACCTAATAATTTTAACAAAGCTTCAGAGTCTTCAGACATCGAGAATTGAACTCATCTTACTCTCTGCGAATACGGACTTATTTTCCAAAAGAAGCACTAGGTGGATCTATCAAGAGTTTTGAACGTTTTAAAACAGATAAATAACATACACTACAAAATTATTACAACGAAAACTATACAAACCTTGGACGGTCGGATACCTACACAAATTTTACGTTTCATAAATAATTACTGTTGACAAAGATATCTTGCCTAGAAATAAATATATAAGTATCTGAACTTCATTATATTTGATGGATAGGTAGGTTAAAAGAAGTTTAGGTACTCGTTGATATCTTCGGATAGGTACTATTTTTAAAAGATCTCCAAAGTTTCAGTTGGACCAACTGCTTCAATTTGAAGTAGAGATTATACTAAAATCGTTTTTAGTCTCATGACCCAACAATGCTGGGTTTGTGGGTCAAACCACAAGAGCCAGCATGGTTGTGTTCTGATATCTTATCTAATGCCCTCGATACATCTTGATACGCCAAGTCTATTGCATTACTGATGAATAATTAATCACCAGAATTATGATAAGTAAATCCTTACAAGATCCTAATTTATCTCCTTGGACAGACCTATATCCAGCAATGGACTATGGCAGGCTAATGATGATGACGTTGACATCCTTAAAATACGTTAAGCTGACTGCCTTATTCCATTGTCGGATCTGAGAGTCGAACCTGGCACCTAACTATCGTTAGTTCTGATGCAATAGTAGCATAATGATATGCAATAGCAGTGGACTTATAATATATACTTAGATCATTTAAATAGTACCTATTGAAAACAAATATTACGTTACGTTTATGATTTTCTTTGCCAAGGTTATAGGAGTCAGTCGAGAAGGAACTTAATGGACATGCCAACGGTACCTTTGCACTGTAGGACAGAGGTAGTTGCTGTAATGCTGTACCAGTGAGTCGATGTCTCACACAAAGAAGTAACGATTCAATATCTGTATAAATATATTATTATTTTTGCGTTTAGGGCACAAGAAGTTGATACTTGACGTAGGTAGGTGCACTAAGAAGGGATTTCCCAAAATGTCCACTGTATCGAGAAGAAGCGGCTTAAATTTTAAAAATTAATGAATTAGTAGCTAAGCATGATCTCATTTTTAATAACAAGTTTGTAAAGTCTATCCGACTTCTCGTTAAAAAGTTCTATTATGTACTTTAGAATCAGTAAAAATGCACTGTCATCTAAATATTGTGCAAACTTTAAACTTTGCAAGATGACTTGCACTTGTTCATATTTGGCTAGCTTTGATTTGATCTTCTCATACTTACACCATAGCTAAATGAAAGCTTGTTAAAAGACGGAGATGATAATTATGAAGACTGAAGGAGATGAAAAGGGATTTTACCTTGACGTTTTCATTAGAAGTTCGAAACATAGTAGCAATATTGATATACCTACCGCTTATCGTGGAAAGATATTAAGTTATATTCTTTCAACTAGCTGGAGGTTCTTTTATCCAGCCAGGAGATCCCCGGCCCGACGAATATTATCGAGCACTTCTTTACAGTAATTATTTTTAAACATTCTAATAGCGCGATTCAGGATGATCAATTGTTTCTTGACTTCTTTATTCAATCAGTTTCCGTAAGAGGTCACTAGTTGTACTTTCTTTGCTCTCCTTTTTATAATAATAACTTGGGTTGTATTTGACTATCAGTACAATAATAATTATGAATATGAACTTTCTCTTTCACATTGGTACTATATTCCTGATGCTAGAAATTTACGCCGGAAAATATTGTTGCTCCTCGCAGCCGGATTTGCGCTGGGTCTTAGGTTTGTCCTTGCATTAAGCCAACATGCTGCATTTTTTCACCATAAATCTAACATCATAATAATATACTTTGACGTAGAGTTGACATCTGAAGTAGGTATGGCTACTCCCAATTTTTTGTACAGTAATTTGTCTACCGTACTAAACTGTAAGCATTGGACACGCAAAACAACCAGACTTAAAATGAAATGTTGTTGACACAAACACTTCATCGGACTTAAGATAGATTCTTCAACGACTGCTGAAATAATTTCTTCGTTCGTATAGATAAATATGAACTCACAGCGAAAAGAAGATATATGTAACTATTAGATTCTAGTTTATTCGTGATGTGGCCAATTTTTGCAAGCTGATCTATAGGTCACATTGGCATAATCACTATACAAATTAATAATAAAGAATTTAAAATATAAATGAATTTAACCCGGCGAGCATGAGGTGAAAAAAAGTTACATCAACAATGAGGCATACCCGGAACATAAAGTACCATAACACTTATCCTATTATGTTTCATATAATTGTATTAATCATATAGTGTAATATATAGGGTCATTATAATGAAATTAAACACAAAAGTTTTAAATTATGACATTATTGTTTCTAATTCATTGTTTTCTTATACAGTCTAATTGAAGGAAAAATATTTTAGAGATTTAGATTTAGAAAAATCAACACTTATAAAAAGAAAATCGTTTTTAACATTTTAAATCAACAAAACGTAAAGATTATAAGATCTTCCATCAGAATAAACAAAAGTGATATTTTTCTTACAAACATAAGTTACTAGTCACTACTCTCAAAATCAGTACAATTTTTACATCCGAACTTAGCATACTCCATACATATAGGCTTGGCGAAAATGTTGCAGGAATACTTAGTTTTTCTATCTTTCTTGTTTGGGCATTCAGTCCTGACATTTGACATATCGTATCCTGACATTTGATATATAGTCCAGTCATATTTGCAGGTTCAGGTAATGGTTCACCAAGCTGATTCATGATTCGCTGGCGTATAAAAACTGGAATATTTTTCTTGCACTCTGTACCATCTGAATGACTTAAAAACAAATAAAATAATAAGTCGTTAAACTAAAAACCACGAGACATTATCTGATTTTAAAAATACACAAAATTGAACAAAAACAAAGACAAAATAATATAAAACAATAAAAAATACATTACGTAAAAAAATACGTTAAGCATGTGGCAGGGTATAACGTACCCGAGACAAGTTAGCACACCAATATTCCAGCCGACGCTCGACGCCAAACTGCGATCACACCACTATCCCCTCCCGCACTCCCCTGGCTCCAGCTATTCAGTGCGCTAGTGTTGTCAGACGTATATTTACAAAAATACACATCTTTAGAATTGCACCAGGGTGTGACATACCCTGCCTCATGCTCGCCGGGATAAACAGCTTATTAGAATACTGCATAGCTCTTGTGAGCTGAAAACGAGAAAGAACCTATACTTAATTACTGCAAACGACTGTATGTGAATTCTAAGCACCTGAACTGGCTCAACCGTGGACGTACCTACTACCCTCTCATAGAATATCAACGTGAAGTAACAGTATCCATACCGTTGCGTTTCGTTCGTTGAGTGTGAGTGCTGGAGGCTAGATACCCCTTCCATTCTCACTCATTCCGATCCCCCTTTAAATTTATTTCAAATCCAAGTCGTGCCGTGTGGTTGACGGCATAGAATACAAGTGTCACCACCCCCTATCTTCCCGTGGGTGTCGTAAGAGGCGACTAAGGGATAACACGATGCGAATACCATCTTTGCGTAGAGACGGAAAACTCGACATCAAACCCTATACGACTGCCTCGTTGGTCTCGCGGCATAAATGTGCGCGTGGGATCGGGAGGTCCCGGGTTCGATTCCTGGGTCGGGCAGTGTTATTGGGTTTTTCTGTCACGAAATTCTCAGTAGCAGCACGGAGTCTGGAAATGTGCCCGGTACGGCAATAGGCTCGCCCCTTATTACGTGGGACTAAAGTATATCTGGCGAAAAGTGGGTGTAGAAATACACCTCTGCCTACCGCTTCGGGGTTATAGGCGTGAGACTATTTATGTATGTATGTATCCAAGTCAGCAACGTATTTGTATCTCTTCTAGTGTTGCATTAAACATGTTCACGGATGGTGGTAACAGCTTATCATTAGGCAAATCGTTTGCCTCCAATTACATAAAAAGAACGAAACCTGTTACATCATTTTTTTACTAGAACAACACAAAGATATAGATAAGATTTTGTTCAAATATGTACAGAACTATAGTAATTGTTCACACCAGAGAGGTTAGACTAGGTTTAGACTAGAGAAAACATGCCCTATAAATTTCCTTATACCGAACGTGCAACATGTAATGTCAGTTGGTCTTAGTTGGTTAATCATAACGTTAAATTACGCGTCTCATTTAAAGAGGCATAGACTCTTTACATACTCATATCTTTGACTACATTCTCTAAATAGTCGTGCTGTGATCTGTCATCAGTTAAAAATTTGTTGGACGTTTGCGTTTATATTTTTATTAACTTTTTTGCATTTAAATAGTAAGTAAGCTTAAAATAATTACATAGTGTACTCATTAATTAATACACATCGTGTATGTGATATCGGGATATGGATTCTGCTATTCTCGGAACGGAAATAACAGGAGAAACTTTATCTTCTAGCAGTGAGTCGGCATTTTCCTACAAATTTCTTTACTTTTCTCGTATTAATGCTATAATGAGTGTTAAGTTTACACAATATCATTGTATAGCAAATCAAAGGAACAGCTTGCATACGTATGTGTTATGAATTTAACTCACAAATTGATATTTTGTACATTTATTGATTTAATGGCCTTAGTGATGGGAGTTGACAGTGAAAGGAGATATCGATGTTTTTTGAATGAGGGATAAATACGGAAACTAACTATCGGCCATGAATGTTAAACTGTAGCTGGAAGCGACAGCGGGTAGCCGCGGTTGCTAAGTTGACAATAAACAAAGACGTCCAGCCGTCAAATTTTCTATAGCGCGTTTGATAGTAAGCGCAGTTTAATGTACAATGTACATAATTTACTTAGATACCTACCTTAAAAGTAGCGTCTATTAACCTAAAGCCAAGTGTTCCAGTGTACGCACGTGTGTGTAGGCTTACATTTTTGCATCTATAAAATAGTAGATTTATTAGGGATGTGAGTAGAATTTTTTATTATTAAGAAGGTGTTTTTTATTACAGGTTGCCTATTAATGACGTCACAAGAAAACTTTGGATAAATGCCGTTGGACGGCCTAGTTTGATTTAGCAGAAGAACAATCGTATTTGTTCACGTCATTTTGAGAGAGACTATTTTTTAAAGACAGAAAGCACATGGCGTCGTTTAAAACTGAAAGCTGTGCCTACATTACATTTATGCCCGGACATTGCACACCCGGTAGAATTATTTATCCAAAGCTAAACAAAAAGTGTGTAATTTTAGTTTGAACATATTAATAAAATATAATAATTGTTAAGGGATGCTACCCTAACAGTAGATGATAGTGACGGTGGTCGATGATATGATAGACAGGTTGCGTAATAGGAATGATAAAACACACACAACCTTTTGCGACCAATGCTTTATTGTCACTATGCAATAAAATTACAATATAGAAGTGCTGACGCGCACTGCGGCGCGGTAATTACATATGTAAAATACTATTAACCTGTACAGTTGTCTGTACATGCTGCCGAGGGCAGAAAAGAGGGCAACGAACTGATTATAAATATAAAATTACAAACTTGATATCAAATAAAATGAAAAGTTATAAATAAAATACATTAAAATTAACTACTTAATCGCTCTCACTTAATGGAATATCGAACTTTAAATTATATAAGTTGGGCGTTGATGTGCTCTCGTTGATCTTCCTAGGTCGAGGGATAGGCTGCGGCTCGGGAACAGTCTCAACTTCACCTAACTTCAATCCCGATTCCATGGGCGGCTGCTGCGTCCGTCTTCGTCTAATCCAAATGATAGTGAGAACGAGGCCTGTTAGGATGGCTCCTCCCACTAGCGAGTACAGCACGCTGTACTGATGCACGTCGTGGACGCTGAGTGTTTGAGTCGATTGGTGCTTAAGATCGTCTAGTTCAGACCTCAGCTGGACCCACATGTCATGATGATCTTCAGGTAGGAAGGATTCAATCGTAGACATACTCGTATTGACAATATCATTCACCACAGATATCTGTGGGAGCTCAATTCCATCTGTATGGTGATCCACGTGATTTATAAAGTTCTTGTGAGAGTAAATCTGAAATGACTCTGCCTTTAGCGTGCATCCTGGGCATAAGGTGATTATGCCATTGCCTGATAAAGTCTTCACTTCCGTGGCCTGTGTGCTAAAAATACGCACAGCGCATTGTTGACAACATTGATACAGCCAGTCGTTCGGGCGACGTAACTTGATCCACTTGTTCACGCGGCACTTAGAGTGTTTGTATGTACAGGCTGATGTTATTATGTCATTGATTTTAACATCGCAAATGGATTGTTGTTCAAGTATTTTATATATCGGCTTGTCAATGGTACATAATATCTTCTCGGGATTTGCATGAAGACACAGTTGTAAATCATTTTCGGTGAAGAATAACACCAAGTCCTTTCTCAAATTGAATGCCAAATATGGGTATGATGATGTAACTTCATAGTTGCCCTTGGATTCGCTTGCTTGCAGAGGAATAACTTTATCCAATTCGTACTTCTCCGTAGTGACCAAAGGAATTTTAATCTCCATAATCAGATAGTCATCGTATACACGAGTAAACACTCGCAGCAATTTGTATAAGCTCTTGATACCCGACCTTTCCATTGGAACATTTAGATCATCCTGTATCTCACGCATTATGATATGAATTTGAGATTCTAATTCTTAAGGCGAGAATAAGTGAGTATCTATGCGCCCATGATGAATATCTGTGATCACATCTATTAGTGTTTGCTGCATACTTCGTAGGTTTGATAGGACGACATACGCTGATAGAGCTAAAGACGTTAACAAAAGGCCTTGAGTGGTGTCTGATTGCACAGTGTTAACGTCTTGTCATAATAACTTCATTTGTTTATTCATATATGTGAATTGTTGATTCATAATAGCTTCATTTCTTCGTATAACGTTCGATTCCGATTCTATGATAAGGGTTTGATTTTTGATAAGGTTCTGAATATGGTTTTCGTTCATGGAGATTTTCTCAATGTCTTGCTTGTATTGCTCGACAAACTTGTCGTCCAAAACTCCAAATAAATAGCTAGCCAAATTGCCAACGCCGTTAACTAGCGCCCTCCTGTGTCTTTTGTTAGGGTTCCGCAGTAACGAATTATAATGTTGGAGTTCGTTCAATTCATGCTGCAGTTGTAGTAATATTGCTCCGTAGGACATTCTTGATTGTGTTTGTGAAGACGTGTTTTGACCCAATTTATTCAAATTCCGGATATAAGTTTCTAATTCAGAGTATCCAGACCAATATGTAGACATGTTGTAATAAACTATTAGCTTCCACTCATCCTTTATATGCTGCAGTTCCGATATCTTATCAAAAAATAGATGGTTTCCACTGTCGAGCGCCGCGATATTGTAAGTTACTGGTGTTTGCTGCAAACTGGGTGATATAGTCATCATCAACAGGAGAAACACAGACATCAATAATGTTGTCAAGGAGAATTTTGGCTTATTGGGACGTCTGGAGGTCGTCCCGTGACGAGATATGTTCGAGATGTCTTCTTTTGGAGTGTCATCTTCCCGTACCCGCAAAGGGATAAGTTTGTTAACCGGGCGCTTGATGCTACTGTCAGCAGTCTTGAGAGTCACAACTCTTACGCACCCGTCTTGACCAGGATGCAAAGCTTGTACACGCGCCATCGCCCATTTGCCAGGTGGCATATTATCTTCTTTGATAAGAACAACATCGTCCACTCTCAGATTTTGTTTTGCCATACGCCATTTTGTTCTCGACTGTAATTGCTGAAGATACTCTATAGACCACCGTTTCCAGAATTGTTTGTTCATTGATTGAATCAGCTGCCAACGCGTATTCAAATTGATATGATCTGGATCTGTCTGAGGTCGCTATAACAGGGAACCACCAACCAGGAAGTGCCCAGGAGTGAGGTACGTGTCGTCAGGATTTTCAGTGAGTGCACAGAGGGGCCTGGAGTTGAGACAGGCTTCTATTTGACAGAGCAGTGTAGAGAATTCTTCATATGTTAATTTTTGAGCACCCAGGATACGCTTCAAGTGATATTTCAAACTCTTCACCGCTGCCTCCCATAAGCCGCCTCCCAAACGGGAGCGTTAAAGTGCCAATGTATATCCATATTGGTGTAGTCATTAATAGCATCTGGATGGATTGTAGCCATGATCTCTCTGTACTCTTGCTTAAGAAGACGTGAAGCGCCCACAAAATTAGTGCCATTATCACTAATAATATTTTTGGTACTCCGCGTCTGGAACACATTCTTCTTAATGCTGCCAGGAAGGATGCTGTGCTGAGGTCCGACACCAATTCTAAATGTACGGCCTTGGTGGCTAGGCAGACGAATACCGCAACGTATCCTTTGCTTGTTTTTGTACCTCTTCCCTTGTTGGCCTTTATATCAACGTGTCCCGTGAAATCAACACCCACGTTGGTGAAGGGGCGTGCGGGAGTGATTCTTGGCTTAGGCAGATCCGCCATTAGCTGTTGATAGGATTCCTGACTGTATCTTCGACACTTGACGCACAATCGGAGCTGTTTTTTAACGCTATTGATGCCACTGATCAACCAATATTTCTCCCGAATATGTCATAAGGTGAGTCGCGGCCCACTGTGCAACGTATGCATGTGAGCTTGCTGAATAATTAGCACTGATAAGCGACTTCTTGGTGATATTATGATGGGATACTTAGCAGCATATGTTAGATTCGATTGTCCAAGGCGTCCGCCGACTCTCAGTATTCCGTGATCATCTAGGAATGGTTGCAGACAGGATAGCTTGCTTTTGCTTTGAACGAATCCCTTTTTCTTCAAATGATTTATATCTTCATTAAAATCAATACTTTGTACTTCTTTTATAATGAAATATAGTGCGCTTTGTATTTCGACACCGGTCAATGCACCTCTCGCTGCACGTGAGTTCTTGTTGCGTAGGCAAGTAATGTAACGCGAGACCCAGGCCACTGTACGTACATCGTACGGAGGTTCCTCTCTCTGGAGCCCTAACCACCGGTAGCTTGGTCCCTGTGCCTGATACCGGTGGGTCGCCGTGGTCCCATTTTATATATTTAATTTATATTTTTAATGTAATATTTAAGTCTCTAAAATGTGATCATGAGAAATATATTAAATAAACGGCATAATAATAATTATCTTTATTGTGGATCATAGGTTGGTACATAATACAGATGTTATAGTTTCAATAATTCTAGTTCAGCTATGTCCCGCCCATTGGGCATACAATGGTTGCAATCAATGGCGTAGGTACATGCATTTTAAAATACGGATAAATGTTCAAAAATTTCACAAAATTGTATACAGGCAATAGTAATTAAAATTAATAATTAAATTCATGTAAAAGTAGATAATACTGAACACATCATGACTGGGGCACAGAGTAACTGAGTAGAGATTTGTCAGATAGGTACTCTGTTACTGCATAATAACATTTGTTTATTAGCAATGCATGTAGTTTATTTTTAAATGTATTTATGTTTGTTATCATTCTAATATCTTTCGGAATATTGTTGAATATGCGTGGAGCTGTGCAGAATATACTTTCGTGCATAAAATTTGTCTTAGAAGCGACTACGTATAGTTTATCCTCATGTCTTACACGTTTTCGAAAGTTGAATAGCTTGGAATTATTTTTTACGAATAGAGCAACCTCCAAGATGTATAGACTTGGCAAAGGCAAGATTTTTAGTTCTTTAAAATATGGTACACACGAGTCGGTTTGGTGCAGATTAAACATAGCTCGTATACAGCGTTTTTGTGCTATAAATGCCCGGCTTTTATCTGTACTATTGCCCCAAAATATTACACCGAACCTTAGTGTTGAACTGACGTAGCCATGGTATGCTGTCAAAAGTGTTTCTTTATTAGATATTTTTCTTAACCGATTCAGGGCATACGAAAACTGGCTTAATCTTTTACACACAAAGTCAACATGTGATTTCCAATTGATTTTGTTATCGATATGTACTCCTAAAAATTTTGTTACTTCAGTTTCTTCTATGTCACTATCAATATATCGGATTTTTAAGGGAGGCGTGCGATTTGAACGTATTTTAAAATTCGTTATTTTTGTTTTGTCGATGTTGATCATTAAATTATTCATATTAAGCCAGTCTATAATTGTTAATAAGGATTGATTGATGTCATGTTCTAAATTAATTGTATTGTCATTGTTGAATAGTACCGTGCTATCATCAGCAAATAGTGTGATGTCATGTTTTATTATTGAAGGCATGTCATTTATATATACTAGAAAGAACAAGGGGCCCAAAATACTCCCTTGTGGGACACCAAATTGAGATATTCCAGGTTCAGATGTATAAATTTCTTCAGTCATTGATTGTGGGTTTAACTGACGAATCTCTGTATATTGTTGTCTATTTGAGAGATATGATTTTACGAGATCATACACGTTGCCTCTGATACCATATGCGTACATTTTTCTTAAGTGATCTCGGGATAAGTTTTCCGATGTCAGTCCTCGTGTGGCACAGTCAGCTGCATTGTCACAAGACTTCACGTGACGCCAATTTGATGCTGGAATTACTGTAGTAATTTTCTGCACACGATTTGCTACAAATTGCTGCCATTTTGATAAGTCTCCATGTAACCAGCCTAGTACAACCATCGAGTCAGTCCAGGCGAAGATCTCTATTTGCTCTGAAGAAAGGGTTTGCAGAAATTTCTTCATCAATTGTGATAGTAATAGTGCACCTAGTAACTCCAATCTTGGTAATGTAATTGCTTTGTTCAATGGTGCAACTTTCGTTTTCGCAATAACTAGTTTTCATGTGTACATGCCCTTATGATCAGTTGTGACCGCGTAAATTGCACACGCGTAAGCCTTCTCCGAAGCGTCACAAAATCCATGTACTTTTATTGATTGTTCTATTTGACCAATATAGCGAGGTATTGAAAATATGTTGATATTTCTTAGGTCTTCTCGCAGCTTTGCCCATTCTAATGATATGTTTGATGGCAAGTTTTCATCCCACATTAGGGGTATCGTCCAGGTGGTCTGTAACAAAATCTTTGCCCTGATAGTGAGCGGTGATAGCCAGCCGAGCGGGTCAAATATTTTTGAAATATCCGACAATAGTTGACGTTTTGTGTACGGCTTGTCGCTGAGTAAAGGCTCGATTCTTGTGTCAAACGTAAACATGTCGCTTGTAGCAATCCATCGCAAGCCCAATGTTTTTCGAGACTCGGTGTCCTTGAACTCGAATGGAGCGTTTATTTGTTCTGGCTGTAGATTTTCGATGGTTCATTGCTTGACCATTTTCTCAGGTTCATGCCAGCGCCTTTTAATACTTCTATTAATTCTTGTTGTATTTGTCTAGCATTTTGGATGGTATTATTTCCTCCTAAATAGTCATCCATGTAAAAGGATGACCCCAGAGCAGCAGCAACTGATGGATATTGATCTGCGTGATCGATGCCAATTTGTTTCAGCGTTCTCATCGCCAAGAAGTGGGCTGCTCTCATACCGTAAGTGATAGTAGTTAAATGATATTCTTCGAGGGCTTCGTGAGGACAACTTCTCCATAATATTGATTGAAGCGGCTGATCTTCAGGTCTTAAAAGTATGGCTCGGAACATTTTTTCCACATCTGCTGTGACAACGTACTTATATTGTCGCCATCTTAAGATAAGATCTTGGAGATCTTGTTGAAGATTAGGTCCGCTATACATAAGGTCGTTTAAACTGCGCCCAGATGACATCTTAGACGAGGCATTGAACACAACACGGAGAGCTGTCGTCGTGGAGTCCAACTTTTGCACGCCGTGATGAGGTAAGTAGCATGCTGTATGATCTTGTTTACCAACTTTACGCATATGACCTAATTCTTCATACTCCCGCATGAACTTGCGATAACCTTCAGCCAGTGATGGATCTTTGATCATCTTCTTTTCTTGCTGAATAAATTGAGCGACAGCCTTTGATCTAGATGCGCCTATTTCTTGTTCGAAGCTGGGTTTCATAGGTAATGCTACTTCATACTGGCCCGAGCTTAATCTCCTCGTTGTGGACTGTTAATAATCTTCACAATATAAGTCCACCGACGATAGTGACGTAGAGGTATCGTGTATATCTTCTACTTCCCAGAACTTGGAGATGGTATCTACATCATTGATTACAACATGGCAAGCGAACGTCTTCACATTGCCTGATAGTATCCATCCAAGCTTCGTCTGCTGAGCTATGGGGGTTTGGACAGGACCTTTGATTAGACCACTCATGATTATATCTGAATAGACACTAGCATCCAAAAGCAAGTCAATTGGTTTCGAAATGTTATATTCGGGATCTGCCAGTGTTGTGTGTGATAAGTGTGGCCAAATTTGTTTCTTAAACGAAGCATTAGGTAAGTTATTTATAACTCGTGTTACGACTAGAGCCTCGGTAGTAAAGTGATAATCGTCGTAAATTGATACACATTCGAGTGACACTAGACCCTTGCTTTGTTTTTGTGTCAATCCAATACCCGATACCGCTGCTCGACAATATTGTCGTTTTAATCCCAATAATTGAGCGGCGTTTTCTGATATAAGGGATATTTGTGACCCTTGATCTAATAGGGCTCTAAACTGTATATAGGTACAGTCTGAGGCCTTGATATTCAATGCTACGGTAGTTAAAAGTACCTCTTCATTATCGCTCGCAACGTAGTTGACGTTGTGACTGTTCTGTGACGTCGACGCCGAATCCAGTGGTGCTCGAGATGACTGGGATCGAGGTTGATCATGTGCGTCACATTGCATCGCTGATATTGCGTCATGAATTAATGAATTATGATCGCCATTGCATTCCTTGCACCTTTTTGTTGATAGGCATTTATTGTCATAATGTTTGTAGAGACAATTACGACAAATATTATCTTTTGATAGCGTTTTCATTTTCGAGTCCGCCGATTGCGCAAGGAAGCGTTTACACTGAAATAGATCATGTGCTGCTTTACACACAGGACAAAATCGCCTGTTGTTTGTAGCGTTAGACTGATATTTCTTGTAAAAAGAAGTGTTTTTTGACGAGGTGTTGCAGTTGGTAGGTTTGGAATGACCTGGGTTCGATTTATACGAGTCTGATGGTGACTTCTTGCATACAGGCTCTCGAGCCTTAAACTTGTTTTCAAGAAAACGGATTAGCTCCGAATATGATGCAAGGTCTCGAGACGATTCTCGTGATTCCATGAAGTCAGTACGCGTCTCCTCGTCTAACTTTTTTGTCAAGAGATGAACTAGTATTGGATCCCAGGTAGCGATGTCAATGCCTAGGTTTTTGATGCTGTTGACACACTGGGTTGTTGTATCATGGAGCTTCTTAAATGCATGATAAGATGATTGTTTATTGATCGGCGGCTGGTTTAGAAATATATCCATCTGCGTTGAAAATAAAATCTGAGGGTTATTATAACGGTGCGTAAGAATGTCCCACGCATTCTCGTAATTTTCGGCTGATATATTAAGGTGTTGAATTAAACCCTCTGCCTCACCCTTGACCTTTCCCTTGAGATGTTGCATCTTCTGCGCCTTACTAAGACACTTGTTATTGTGTATCGTCTCCACAAACAAATCAAAGAAGGTTGGCCACTGGGTGTATTTGCCAAAAAAGGTGGGAACCACCAGTTTGGGTGTGGCTTGTTCAAGGTGGGCAGTAGAGTTCAATTTTCGGTTCAACTCCTTCTTGATGGCAAGGTAACGTTCCTCAATGTCCAAAAACTTGTCTTGGTATGCGCGATTGCTTCCTTTTAACTGATTGTCGAGACGCAGATGAATGGTGTCAATAACCTTCCAAAGATTTTGAAGATTCTTTAATTCGTCTGACAGCTCCCATTTCTCCTCTAAATCTTCAATATTGATTCTATTGATCAACCGATCTAACGCTCTAAAATTGGTTTCCTGCTGGCTAAGTAGGTCGTCCCCAAGACAAGAATAATCCTCAAAAGTAGGCAAAGAAAATGTCAGAAATTTGGGCTCTTTGTACGATGATATCATTTCCTTTGTTTTGATGTAATAATCCTTCATGTACCCATAGATATTTTTGCTGAAATATTCGTATTGATCGTCCTCGAAGACTATTAGCTGGTTATGATTTTCTTCAAACTCCTTCCACCATTTATCCAGCGCGGCTAAACGGCTGAGAAGGTACTCAGATGTCTTCCTACTCGCACTATCCTTACGGAAGTTGACATTGACTCGCTCAATTTCCTTTGTCAGGATGCTCTGGCGTTCCAAAACGGATTGTAATCCCTCCATGATAACTGATGCTAGTGATAAATTAAAACACAAGATAATAAATACCTGTGGTTAAGTTGATATTGATGTTGACGAAGAAATGTTCTCCGATGCTTGATAAAACGATTGCTTACGTGATTGCTGTGTGCCTGTAATCTCTAGCACGATATGTGCGTCTTCTCAATTCTACTGGTGAGACCCGCTTGTGGAGGCCAGCGAACCGATTCGCTATCGTACTAGAAATCTACCAAACACAAAATGATATTGATACACTATTTTACTGGTTCACAAACCGAAATAGGCCGGTTAAACGAACGAAGGACCACGATGTTAAGGGCTGCTACCCTAACAGTAGGTGATAGTAGATGATAGTGACGAAGGTCGATGATATGATAGACAGGTTGCGTAATAGGAATGATAAAACTCACACAACCTTTTGCGACCAATGCTTTATTGTCACTATGCAATAAAATTACAATATAAAAGTGCTGACGCGCACTGCGGCGCGGTAATTACATATATAAAATAATATTAACCTGTACAGTTGTCTGTACAATTATTACAACGATTTTAATTAATCTACCTACTTCTATATTATTTATCATATTAGTGCTATCCTGACTGATCAAAGATGTCTTGCCTTGTAGTCCGCTACATAATATTCTACCGTAAAATATAATATTCTTCCACATTCACACAACGTCATCTGGTCCCAAACTAAGCATATCTTGTACTACGGGTACTAGACAATCGATAAACATGCATATATACTTTTCTGTGAATATATTACATATTATACATAGTACCATCCAGACCAAGACAAACATCCATATTCATGCACACAAATGTTTGACTTGAGCGGGAATCAAACCCACAAGCTTCGGCGTGGCAGACGGATTACCTACAACTCTAAAAAAATCGAGCAATGTCCAACGTTAGCGATAGCAAGCAACGTGATATGATGCGATGCAAACAAATTGCCAAAGCCTGGTGTGCCGCATTAGCCAATCTGGTATAATTCGTACAATACATAATCTAAGTGACAGTTTCTTGGCATCGCATCGCAACGCATCGCTCATTAGTAGAATACCTTTTGTCAATAGATTTTATGGCTAAAACGAACAATTAAACACGTGATTTTTTAGTACTGTCTGTCTGGCAAGTCTTTGCAAATCACTGTCAGGCGTCGACAGCAAAAACTACAAATTCAATATTTTAGTTGTTTACTTCTACGGCTTAAATATATCGACACATACTAAAGTTAGACATTTGACCAAAAATATTTGTCGATAAATCATCCCTGTTACGAACAACACTCGGTTTCCTAACTCTATGTTTTGTCTACTGTCTGGCTACCACAAGACTGCTATAAGATCGTGGAGCTAAACCTATCGATAGCTCTTTCTATCATACTGCATGTGCCATAAGAAAGAAGATATCAATCATAGCAACCGCTGTTGTTATTTTGAGTGTTACTTCTATGACTTAATAAGGTTATATTTCTTTGGTTCACACCATGGAAGAATAACTAAAGCATGGATTGAACGATATTTTTATGAACAAATTGAATATAGCTACACTCTTCACTCATATGACAAATTAGAGTTGCCAGCAGAAGATGGCACTATGTTTGTCAGCTAGGGCTAAAGACCATTTGAACACAAATTTCGTAACTTTTTAATTTTTTAGTGATTGAGCAAATCCGCTATCGATATCGATCAAAGTTTCAATATAGGTTTAAAATCAAACAGACTTGTAAAAGTAAGTATGTACATGTTATACATTCCGTAAGTTTGTGTCCACAGCAGTCAGAACGCTAGTTAATGGATAGTATTTATATAATTATTACACAAACTTGCATTTTTAAACTGAACTTATATATTTTTGTTTCAAATGGGTACTCAGTAGAACAGGCGTTATTTTTTAATTTTCATGGTATTTTTCTTTACGCATCAACAGCCTTTTCCAGTCCACTGCTGGTCTTAAACCTTCCGTTGTGGAGGTTTGGCCTACTATTATACCACACTAGCCAGACGTATTCGTATAGGGTTTTATTTCGAGATTTCCTTCTCTTGTGTTTCTCTAAGTCGCCTCATACGACACCCTCGGCATTAATGTTTATCTATACTTATTTATAGTTCGTTTTTCAGCTGTAATGATAGCTGTAAGTGGGATTAATAAATATTAAATAAATAAATCATCACCCCCAAATAACATATTTTTATTAGACAAAGCAAATAATTAAGAAAAAAGCAAAACTCATAGCTTAAGCATTATGATAACTGAGAATGGCATATCCAAATCAATTCTTTACAAGGATAGGACATAATCGACATGGATTTTATCAAGCAAAAAACATAAAAATTAACTTAAAATAGATAAATCAGACAAAATCTTCAATAGTCCCCAAAAGTTTGTTATTAACAATAATCACTTTTTATTGACATTTTCTCATTACATAGTGTAGGTAATACAAATCTATGTGTAAAAAATGTATGTGCGGGATCGGACAATTTTCGATCATACATGTGACACACAGAATATTTAGAGAGAAAAAAATTGTGGCTAGACTAGCCCTTCGATTTTATTTTGGGATCGGCACATTATTAGTCCACTAGTCAAACAAGAACAACCAAGTTTTGGTCTCTGGGTAGATGACATTTAACAAAATTTCTTTCAAACGAAGATTCCCTTATTTTGATGCATAACCACTCAGTAGTCGTGACTATTAAAGTAGACAGTTCTTATCAAACCTTCAAATTACTGTCCTTTAAATATTACTGTCTTTGTAGAGAATGATTAGATTTTTTCTATAGGTGCATTAATTTTTTTGTAATATGATGGATTCTAATAAGCTTCGGAATTCTTTCTTACTACTGTTGCTGATAGTTTAATTATTAGCAAGTAATTATTTAAACACTCACACTGTTATTTTTAGAAGGGAGGAGCCATCTGTCATTACTATAAAAACGTTCCGCAGTTAAAATGCTTGGAACAAATTCTATGGTGCTTTCTAGGCACCCAATTTTCTCCACGACATACTGCAGCAATCCACTTATTTTATAAATCTTTATCACGTGCACATAGAATCTAAAAAATAACGAGGTAAAAATATACGGTGGATAGACATATCGATAAGATTTTGTACAACACTTGAAAAGTCGATATAAATATTACACGGCTAAATTCAAAATCATGATATAACTGTTATAAAAGAAAATTCACTAGGGTTATATAATTTGATGGCATTAAATTGTCTAAATTGTATCTTACACGTCAGTTGACTGTGTTCAATTTGGGAGTACTAGGACGGTCTCTATGTATATTATCCAATCTCTTTGGTTCACACAAAGTTCACACCCAATACACAGCTCATAGAGCATTGTCTATTAATATAATTTTTCAAACAGTATCAATCAAAAAGAATCGTGATTCGGGATAATCGACAGTTTCTACCATTATTATATACTATAAAAAATAGATCCCAATGATATTTTCTGTTTTGGAGATTAATGCATATGACGATGTAACTTGTTCCTTATTCGTCCTTTTTATTTGGCATTCTTCTTATTCCCTATACCTTGTCCAACCTGCCTCCATATTTAGTTTACTGAATTATTTATGTAGGCAAATGTAAAACATACCTACGGCAAGCAGTAAAACATTGAATTGAGTTGAGATAGATCTCCAATAAATCCAATAACATTCTGATCGTGCATTTACTAACAATAATCAAAACATTGCCTCATTCTATTTCGTTATCTGCCGGCTACTAACTTTAGGTTGGATAAATTCGCAAGGTGCTAAAGTTTAGCCGCTTGCAAAAGATACAATAACAAGAAGCACTTAAAATTATGTGCGTGGGAGCCAATCAACAACAAGCATTGCTTAACATGCAAATCATCGGTCCTGCGCAGTATTTTGTTAGATATTTAATAACATCTAGAAGATGCAATATTAATATTATAGTGTAGAACTTTAAAAAACGTTCTTCTCTCTGATGACGAGACAAAACGAGATCTGTAATATTGCATTTTACTATATTCTCTGCGTAGTTTTAGGTGATACATACATACATACATAGACTCACGCCTGTTTCCTGAAGGCGTAGGCCTCTGCCTACCTCTTCGGGAAACAGGCTACGGAACGCCATTTGCAACGATCCTGACATGTCTCTCTTGCTTCATTCACTCCCATCAAGTTTCTCATGCATGATCCTCTGTACGTAGTGATACATTGACACATATTAACTAGGGTCTCACTTATAATGAAAGTGCATTATCATTGGTATGGAAGTGATATGCACTTTTAAACTCCGAACCACGACAGGCAAAGATATAACTGGAACTTATGCTGAGGTCCCAACACTTTGGCACTGAATTTCCTCTGTTAGTGGAACAAAGCAAACCTCTATATCTGGGATTCGTTCTTTCGATTTATCATCACAGTTACCTCCATAACTAAGACAGAGAGTGAATTTTATATGCTTAGACCTCTGTAACTGAGAGTTGTTGTTTATTTATGAACTTACCCGTTCTTATTCTACCCGCAATTAACCTCTTGTATGCCGGAATGCCAGACACAATTAAAAAGCTATTGTGTCTCGCGTAGATTTGCCTTCCGGCATACAAGGGGTTAATGCCGCACTTAATTACGTAAATAATTTTGAGCCTCGATGAAGAAGATAACGATGCAATGGGCGCAGAAGTAAAATTAGAAAAATTTCTAAACGCGAAGTAGTAAAAGCACTAGAAACTTTGCACAGTTATTTTTAAATGACCTAAATTGGTGACCAAAGCATATTTGCATTCGGCTTTTACTATTATTAAGTATTGTCTTTTGTGCCTAAATTTACACACGCTCTTCGATCTTCCCCTTTTGGAAATACCCATCTCTACTCGCCCAAATTGACAATCTTATGCAAATTACCCTTAGCAAAATTCTAAATCTGCACCTGAACGACCGAGTGTGGCTACAGGCGTCTTTACCTGTACGCCTGGGCGGCCTTGGCGTTCGCAAAATTTCCGACGTTAGTTTACCAGCATTCCTGTCCTCGGTCCACGGCACTGCAGAATTGACCAGGAAAATTTTAGCACCCACACTGGTCGATCCTGAGGTGCCGTGTAAGATCGATGCCATGAATGCTTGGAGAATGGGTTGTCCAAGCACCGAGTTACCCCGAAATCCATCTTCACAGAGGCAGTGGGACGGGCCGCTTTGCAGCGTTGTACGAGAAAATCTCTTAAGTACGTCGTCCAATGCTGCGGAGCGTGCTCGTTTGCTGGCTGTGGGAAAATGGGAGTCGGGTCTTTGGCTTCAGGCACTGCCATCGTCCAACATAGGTACCATGTTGGACGATACGGCTTTCCGCATAGCTTCTTGCCTTCGTTTAGGTGCGCAATGTGTCTCTCCACATCGCTGTCACTGTGGAGAGGCTGTCGACAGCCTTGGTCACCATGGTCTGTCATGCTGCAGGAGCGCAGGTCGTATTTCACGACACGCCAACCTTAATGACATACTTCACCGGGCTCTTGTCACCGCTGGCGTTCCAGCCCAACTTGAACCTGAGGGCTTGGCACGCGACGATGGCAAAAGTCCAGACGGTATGTCTTTACTGCCGTGGAAGCTGGGTAGGCCTTTGGTGTGGGACGCAACTTGTGTCGACACCCTTGCGCCATCTCATCTTCCTAGCACAGCGGGTTGTGCGGGCGCTGCTGCAGCTACAGCGGAGACTCTCAAACGGCGCAAATACATAAATCTAATAGAAGATTATGTATTTGAGCCGTTTGGAGTCGAAACGTTGGGACCATGGGGTCCAAGTACGCGATGTCTTTTTAGAGATCTCTCAAAGAGACTGGTCGACGCCTCGCGTGACCAGAAGGCTGGCCTGTATTTGGCGCAAAAGATCAGCATTGCCATACAACGTGGCAATGCTGCCAGCATTCTGGGCACGCTCCCAATTGACGGCGATGTGGAGGATTTCCATAACGCCCTCTAAATTTTCTTTTCCTTTCTTTTTTTAAAATGTATTTTTTAGTTATTTAAGTATAGAAATTATTGTCTTATTTTATGTGTAAATAGTCATTTAGCTATGTTAGTTTTAATTTGAATGCAAATAAATAGTACCTACTGGACATTTCTTCTAAAAACAAAAAAAAAACAAAAAAAAAATGATAGAATTTATAACATCGAAAAACATCTGATTGCTGATACTTCCAAAAGACGAACTAAAATGACAGAATTTTATAATTGATACATTCTGTTTCCATATTAAAATTTATAATACGTGTAAACATGCTTGAATATTTTTGTTTATTACATTTGTATGATTACCTTTATTTATTTTTTATTAAATCTCATTTATAATGTTTACATAACACGTTATTTTGTTCAGTAATCGCAACCTCTATAAATAAGACAGATATTTATTTATACCTGGATATCTGAGACACGGGGTAAGTGGAATACCTCTATAAGTGAAACAACATTGCAGAGTTTGAGCTCAGCGCATAAATCAGCACTTATTGGAACCTGATCGGTTTTGCAACACGCATATTCAGGGCTAGCGTCTGAACAGTAATGACACGTAAACTAAGGAATAAAATATATTATTTTCATACGTAAAAGCTGCATCTCCAAGGCCACGATTTAATGTTTTGTTTATCTAATGGTATCTACATACTTATTATCATGATAATACTCATTTTATTTAAAAAATAAAATATTCAATCAACTAATGACACCTAGACTCGAAACAACAAGTCGGTGAGAATCGAAACCACAACGCTCGGTGAAGTGTCAAACAATAAGCGATCACGCTGACTACTGTCCCGTGTGGAAATCGAACACACGATAATTGACATCTTGTCAGTAGAGATCATTTAATCTACTTATTATGTCGTACCTGCAGTTTGCTCAGATTTACACATATCTTAATATATAAAATCCTTACGTTACTTACTGACTGACAGACACGCTACAGCCGAAACTATTGGGCGCATGTACCTATGTTCCTTGGGGAACGTAGGGGTGCATTAAGAAGGGATTTCCCGAAATTCCCACGGGATCGGCCAAAACGGGTAAATTAAAAAAAAAATGCAGTCGTAGCTGCTGGCGTCCTCTAGTGTTTACATAATATTCCCGCGTTACTGACTGACTGACAGACGCGCTACAGCCGAAACTACTGGGCGCAAGTAGGTGAAATTTGGCACGTATGTTCCTTGAGGATTTTAGGGGCGCACTAAGAGAAGATTTTTGGAAATTCCTCCCCTAAGGGTGTAAAACAGGTTGTCAGAGTTTGTATGAAACTTTTTATTTCTTCGATGGATTTACTTCAAACAAACTGTCTATTGGTTCCTCAAATGATGTATATGAAGACTTAGAAAATCTTTATGGAAATGTGTTTATATAAAAGTTTAACCCTAAGGGTATAGAAAGGGGAGCCAGAGTTTGTATAAAACTCTTTGAATACTTCAAGGGTTAAACTTCATACTTTGTATATGGGATCCTCAAATGACGTTAACCAACACAAAGACATTGATTTTGGAAATTCTTCCCCCAAGAGAGTAGAAAAGGGAGTCAGACTTTGTGTAAACCTCTTTATTTTTCAATGGAATCACTTTAGTCTGTATATATATGTTACGGGCTAAGTGACTAACAGGGCCGTATTAATAAGGGCCGAGTATTATGATTAGTTCCCGAGAGCAACGGGCTATTTCATAAATTTTAGTATTTTAATTACTTAGACCGGTCCATATTCTAAAGCCCGACAGCCCGTGGTCCATTTAAAAAAAATAACATAAGATCGTAAGGCTAGGTGAGACTGTAACTCAAGTAAGTAGGTTATGTTAGGTTCTCTTGTGACCCTTAATCCAAAAATAGGAGCCCTGCCAAGCAGGGCTCCGTCATCTTAGTATTTTTTTACCAGTAAGATTTACCAGTAAGATTTACCAATAACTCCTAAGATTTACCAACATGAGTTGGTAATTGTCCGAATTTTTAAATAAAAATACTTGAGTTACAGTCTCACCTAGCCTTACGGGCTTATGTTTTTTTTTTAAATGGACCACGAGCTGTCGGGCTTTAGAATATGGACCGGTCTAAGTAATTAAAATACTAAAATTTATCAAATAGCCCTTTGCTCTCGGGAACTAATCATAATACTCGGCCCTTATTAATACGGCCCTGTTAGTCACTTAGCCCGTAACATATATATACAGACTAAAGTGATTCCATTGAAAAATAAAGAGGTTTACACAAACTCTGACTCCCTTTTCTACCCTCTTAGGGGAAGAATTTCCAAAATCAATGTCTTTGTGTTGGTTAACGTCATTTGAGGATCCCATATACAAAGTATGAAGTTTAACCCTTGAAGTATTCAAAGAGTTTCATACAAACTCTGGCTCCCTTTTCTATCCCCTTAGGGTTAAAATTTTATATAAACACCTTTCCAAAAAGATTTTCTAAGTCTTCACATACATCATTTGAGGAACCAATAGACAGTTTGTTTGAAGTAAATCCATCGAAGAAATAAAAAGTTTCATACAAACTCTGACAACCTGTTTTACACCCTTAGGGGAGGAATTTCCAAAAATCTTCTCTTAGTGCGCCCCTAAAATCTTCAAGGAACATACGTGCCAAATTTCACCTACTTGCGCCCAGTAGTTTCGGCTGTAGCGCGTCTGTCAGTCAGTCAGTAACGCGGGAATATTATGTAAACACTAGAGGACGCCAGCAGCTACGACTGCATTTTTTTTTTAATTTACCCGTTTTGGCCGATCCCGTGGGAATTTCGGGAAATCCCTTCTTAATGCACCCCTACGTTCCCCAAGGAACATAGGTACATGCGCCCAATAGTTTCGGCTGTAGCGTGTCTGTCAGTCAGTAAGTAACGTAAGGATTTTATATATTAAGATATGTGTAAATCTGAGCAAACTGCAGGTACGACATAATAAGTAGATTAAATGATCTCTACTGACAAGATGTCAATTATCGTGTGTTCGATTTCCACACGGGACAGTAGTCAGCGTGATCGCTTATTGTTTGACACTTCACCGGGCGTCGTGTGTTCGATTCTCACCGACTTGTTGTTTCGAGTCTAGGTGTCATTAGTTGATTGAATATTTTATTTTTTTAAATAAAATGAGTATTTTCATGATAATAAGGATGTTGGTACCATTCGATAAACAAAACATTAAATCGTGGCCTTGAAGATGCAGCTTTTACGTATGAAAATAATATATTTTATTCATTAGTTTACGTGTCATTACTGTTCAGACGCTAGCCCTGAATATGCGTGTTGCAAAATCAATCAGGTTCCAATAAGTGCTGATTTATGCGCTGAGCTCAAACTCTGCAATGTTGTTTCACTTATAGAGGTATTCCACTTACCCCGTGTCTCAGATATCCAGGTATAAATAAATATATGTCTTATTTATAGAGGTTGCGATTACTGAACAAAATAACGTGTTATGTAAACATTATAAATGAGTTTTAATAAAAAATAAATAAAGGTAATCATACAAATGTAATAAACAAAAATATTCAAGCATGTTTATACGTATTATAAATTTTAATTTGGAAACAGAATGTATCAATTATAAAATTCTGTCATTTTAGTTTGTCTTTTGGAAGTATCAGCAATCAGATGTTTTTCGATGTTATAAATTCTATCAAATATGCTTTGGTCACCAATTTATGTCATTTAAAAATAACTGTGCAAAGTTTCTAGTGCTTTTACTACTTCACGTTTAGAAGTTTTTCTAATTTTACTTCTGCGCCCATTGCATCGTCATCTTCTTCATCGAGGCTCAAAATTATTTACGTAGTTAAGTGCGGCATTATTTGCGGGTAGAATAAGAATAAGTTAGTACATAGATAAACAAACAAATAAAAATAAGTATGTAAACAAACAGTTTACTTAGTGCTCTCAGTTACAGAGGTCTAAGCATATAAAATTCACTCTCTGTCTTAGTTATAGAGGTAACTGTAATGATAAATCGAAAGAATGAATCCCAGATATAGAGGTTTGCTTTGTCCCACTAACAGAGGAAATTCAGTGCCAAAGTGTTGGGACCTCAGCATAAGTTCTAGTTATGGAGGTTTCTCACTTATCCAGGTCCCACTTATCCAAGTTTCACTGTATATACATTCTCATTCCCTTTAGACTATTAGGTTCATTTCCGTTCTACAAAATTGTGAGCCAAACATGTAAATAGATTTGGAGTTTGCCTTCGTGGTTCGGAGTTTAAAAGTTCATATCACTTTCGTACTGATGATAATGCACTTTCATTATAAGTGTGACACTAGTTAATATGTGTCAATGTATCACTACGTACAGAGGAGCATGCATGAGAAACTTGATGGGAGTGAATGAAGCAAGAGAGATATGTCAGGATCGTTGCAAATGCCGTTCCGTTGTCTCTGCCTACTTTTTCGTGAAACAGACCTGAGTCTATGTTTGCAGGTATGTATCACCTAACACTACGCAGACAATGTAGTAAAAGTGCAATATTACAGATCTCGTTTTAGTCTCGTCTTCAGAGAGAAGAACGTTTTTTTAAAAGTTCTACACTATAATATTAATATTGCATCTTCTAGATGTTATTAAATATCTAACTAAATACTGCGCATGACCGATGATTTGCATGATAAGTAATGCTTGTTGTTGATTGACTCCCACGCACATTATTCTCAAGTGGTTCTTGTTATTGTAACTTTTGCAAGCGGCTAAGCTTTAGAACCTTGCGATTTTATCGAACCTAAGGTTAGTAGCCAGCAGTTAACGAAATGGAATGAGGCAATGTTATGGTTTGATAGCAAAGGCACGATCAGGATGTTATTAGATTTATTGGAGATCTATCTCAACTCAATTCAATGTTTTACTGCTCAGCAGTTTTAAATTTTGCTACATAAATATGTCATATTTGGTTAAATATAGAGGCAGTCGGACAAGTATACCTTGTCCACCGTGAAAAAGAAGAATGCGAAATAAAAAAGGACGAATAAGGAATGAGTAACATCGTTATAGGCCTTAATCTCCATAGCGGAAAATATAATTGTGATCAATTTTTAAAAGGATATAATTATCAATGGTAACAGCTGTCTTATAACACGAATCGCGATTCTTATTTAATGGTAACTGTTTTAGAAATGAATAGATAAAGCTCAGTGACGTGTGTGTTGAGTTGTTTTAACAGAATGATTACAATGTGTACATAATATCTGAATAATATCTTTTCCGTACATTTTTGTTGTTCTTGTATCCAAGTGAGGTAATTGATTTTGCTATTTTTAGGCAAGTGCTTACCGCCACCCATAGATTATATAATATACGTGTCCAATGTAACACCAGAGGAGACGAAAATATGTTAGCGACGTCGATGAGAAGGAAAAGGGGATGGGGTCTTAGGCACTCTCATTCAACAAACAAAACCCAACAGTATCTTAGATACCGTAGCTTCACGTCGATATTCTGTCAGAGGGTGGTACTTACTCGATGATACTGGCATAGTCATGCTAAAATCAGCATGGCCCTGCTACATCATTTTCGTGACTAATTATATTTTTTTGTGCAGTTGAGTTTATTGGGAGTTACCATAAATATGATGTTAGAATTATGGTGCACAAAAACCAGCATGTTGGTTTAATGTAAGGACAAACCTTTCACTTAACAATGTAAATATAAGAGTCAGCGCAAACCCGGCTGCAAAAAGCAACAATATTTTTCGCCGCAAATTTCTAGCATCACGAATATTGCACAATTTGAGCACGGGAAAACTCAAATTCATAATGTTTTAAATTGATCGTTACATACAACTGATGCCATCTATTATTATACAAGGTACGACTATAAGTAGTGACATGTAACGGAGTAAGACCCGATTGCTCATTCTTAATCGCGCGATTAAAATTTTTACTACCAATTATTGTACATAAATGCTCAATAATATCGGTCGGGCCGGGGATAACTTGACTGGTTAGGGTATTCATGTAGCTGCAATAACACTACACCATGTCCTTCCATAATAAGCCGTTACAGTAGCAATATTGGTACGGCGTTTCGATCGGGTAATGAAAGCAACGAAGGAAAAAGACCCTCTTCATGTAATTCAGTCTTCATATCGTCTCCGTCTTTTAACAAGCTTTAGTTTTGTTCATCGTGTTAGTATGAGAAGGTCAAATCAAAGCTAGCCGAATAAGAACAACTGCAAGTCATCTTGCAAAGTTTAAAGTTTGCACAATATTTACATGACAGTGTATTTTTATGATAAGCATCATGGCCACATGACTCTAACACAACTTTTTAACGATTTTATAGACGGATTTTAAAAGCTTGTTATTAAACATGTTGTTTTAAGTATATCACAAGAGGATGCTTAGCTACTAGCCCAGTTTTTTTAAATTTTATATTCTTCTCGGTACAGTGGGCATTTCGAGTAATTCCTTCTTAGTGTATCCCTACGGTCTACCTACGCCAAGTATTAGCTTCTTGTGCCCAATTGTTTGCTGTGTGTTGTCCGTCAATCAATCAGTAACGCAAAAAATATATAGGTATACAGATATTAAATCGTACATTCTTTGTATGAGGCAGCGACTTGTTCAGTTCTGCAATGATAAGGTGTCTACAAGAAACCTTTGACATATTCCATCAGATACATTCTCGACTTCTCGATTCGTATAACCTTGACAAAGAAAATCACAAGCGTACGTAATATTTGTTTAGAATAATATTTAAATACTCTAAGTCTATATTATAAGTCAACTGCTATTGCATATTATTACCTACGCTACTATTGCATCAGAACTAACATATTCTATTTGTTTAAAGAATATTATGATGGTTAGCACAAATTATAAAAGCGAGACCGCAATCCACGTGCATTTTAAAAAATGTCAAATCCAGTTTTATCTCATTTACAACTTTTTGATGACGGTTTTTTTTGGTACAAATAAAAAGCAGACGTGTTTTTACTAATACAATCCAAACGATCGTATGATAATTTATCTGAGACTGGTTTAGACTGGTGAAGTTCAAAGATAAAATTAGCTGGACCAGTCTTCATGTTGTGTATTCGTAAAATGTGAAAACGCATAAAAAAATTGCGTCAAGACTTCGTTTGTTTGATTCTGAGGTTTCCAGACGCCAGAAGGACTCGAAGAAAGACGTGGGTTAGACATGTAGGCTAGAGTTGTTAACGCAGAACAGGAACATTATACCTAGTACTAGCAGGTCAACAACTTTTTCTATCTTTTACGGTCTCTACTGCTTTCCAGAAACCTACTCTCGTTTTGCGGTCAATTGGTTTGAAACCCAGCCTTAACATAAAATATATGATTCCCTATTAATGAGGATTCACAGTTTACGTCACTAGTGTTATTTTAATCATGCAACCTTTTAAACTCGGGTGTAAATAAAGGTACGGATGTGGTCGACTGGAAATCAACATGACGATTGCTTTTTTTTCGAGAATTCCACAAAAATAAAACAACATTATATACAAATGAACTGTATTATTTATTTTGTTGTTAAAGTGAAGTGTAATAATTAATAAGTATATATGCTCCTTAATAGCAATTGGTATATTCTGTACGATTCCTTATAACGATAAATACATATTTTGCTGACTTGCCTTTCCGCGATGTGCGCACTTTATATTGTATGTGTGTTTATTATTCATTAAAGATAGGTTGACCGATGTGGTAGTTTTACTCTCACAAACCCCAACATTACATGGCGACCCTGCCTGCTAAGGGGTTTCTTTTTGAAAGTTATAAGTGGCTATAAATAGATTATACTTATAGATATACGTATTAAAACAGTTTGCGTCAAATATGTGTGGATCGACCGTCGAGAAGGAAGAGGTCTTTCTTAGCCAAAACGCCGCTGGCGGGGACAATGGTGCATCCCTGAAAGATATTGGAGGTCACTTAGAGCGATTGAGCGTATTGACGTTCGTCATTTTCGTGGTAACTTTTGTTTTCCTTTTATACATTGGCTTACGCCTCTATAAGAAGTGTCACAGTCGCTGGATCCAAGAAGAGATGGGTCTTCGTACAATTGAACGTATCCGGGCATCCGTTCGAGGTTGAGCTGCCGAAACATCAGGATAAGCGAATACTGCTCCAGAAGGATCGGACGTTTCTATAAGGTTTACATAATATTAATAAGTTATATTTTATTGGCTTATTTTTTTTCCTATTATGTCTTTAGATTTCGATTATATACGTCTTCTGTAGTAAATAATTATGTAGCGTTAGACATTTATCAATAATATTACTATATAGTGTACCTATACCTAGATGTTTCATATTTTGTGGCATAATATGGGTTTTATAACGTTAATATTAAAACGACATAGAATCGTGCAAAAAGGCACAGCGAACTTGATACCTCACGACAAAAATGCAAGCTGGCACATTTCATGCGTTGTCGTTTCGCAATAACTTTACTTACTTGATTCTAATATTATACAAAGAGTAGTGAATCATTAGATATGGCATTTTATAAAATTACGTTTATATAATGATTGAATGTTTAACAGAGCAGTATGATAGTCTAGTAACTATTCGACAATACTTAATTAAAAAAGGTCAGAGTAGATATTTAGGTAAAACTGTAAAAAATAAGTTGAATGAAGCGTCAAATAGTTTTGGTAAATGTAAGGAAATAATATTGCTTGTCAAAAAATCTAATGATAGCAATTAATTGACATCGGCCGTAGAGTTATTCGAAAATATTAGAAAGGTGTATGAGGAAATAATAGTAGTAGTAGTGTAGTCTGATTCCAGCTATGGATGGTATTGAGGAGACAACGCAGCGGATGATTGACTCGATAGACATGTATGCGGCCATGTTGGATGAAAAAGGTAAAATTATTTTAATTACGTTCGTCTTAAAATGTAGATTATCACAAAATGCAAAATTACGACTTGCCCAGTCTTACAAAACTGTTGATGATTTAAATAAAGATTTAAAATGGTTAAAAATGGAAAAAATGGTTCATAGTTAAGATTTAAATATTAGTTCTGTATATAAGAAATAGGTTAATCCTGCTTGTGAATGTATTTCTGTGACATAATAATATAAGATTTTCCTAATATTCAGGATTATTCAGCAGAGTGCCAATCATTGGGGGTGGTGCCAACATTACTATAGTTTACCCTACCTCTACTTTTTTAAGTAGATACCTATTTTATACGGACGTACGATGGTACCTACAAATTTATTTTGAGTAATTTGTGATAGGTAAGTACTGGAGAGTTACTTTATCTAGGTACAGAACCTCAGTAGGTACTCGTAATTATCATTTTGCAATACTAAGCCAGTCAGTTCGAAATTTGTTATATTTTACCTGTGCGATAGCCGAGTGGATATACCAACAGACTGCCATGAAGAGGGTATCAGGTTCGAATCCACGGCGCGCACCAATGACTTTTCAGAGTTATGTGCGTATTGAATTGTAAATTATCGCTTGTCCCGTGCTTCGGAGAGCACGTAAAGCCGTCGGTCCCGGTTGTCATGAAGATCTTTGACAAGTCGTTACAGGGCGTCAGTACCTTCTAAATAAACTGACACTAGTCTAAACCATGCAATATCGCTATCCCTTCGGGTTGCGGAGGTCAGACAGGCAGTCGCTCCGTGGAAAAGCTAATATTCAGCCAAATCCGGTTAAACTAGAAAGCGGACCCCAGACTGAAACTGGGATAACGCTAAGAGAAAGATTTAATAAAACTTATAACTGTGAAAGTTATATTCCATTTAAGTTCCCGAAACCGCAAACTGTCGTATCAAAGGGATACCTACATATTGTAAAAATGATAAAAATATTGCTTCGTCGAAATATTTCAAATTAACATTTACAATTATTTCGATGACATTTCAACTCAAGAAAGTAAATAGAAAAGCATGTAACATTGTAGTAATTGAGAAATAACTGCCATCTTTGCTATCACTTGTAAACTAAAAGTAGCATGGAGACTCTATCAAGAGCAAGCAGAATGGTTCCTGTAATGAATAACAGATGGCAGTATTGAACTTAATAATTTTAACAAAGCTTCAGAGTCTTCAGACATCGAGAATTGAACTCATCTTACTCTCTGCGAATACGGACTTATTTTCCAAAAGAAGCACTAGGTGGATCTATCAAGAGTTTTGAACGTTTTAAAACAGATAAATAACATACACTACAAAATTATTACAACGAAAACTATACAAACCTTGGACGGTCGGATACCTACACAAATTTTACGTTTCATAAATAATTACTGTTGACATAGATATCTTGCCTAGAAATAAATATATAAGTGTCTGAACTTCATTATATTTGATGGATAGGTAGGTTAAAAGAAGTTTAGGTACTCGTTGATATCTTCGGATAGGTACTATTTTTAAAAGATCTCCAAAGTTTCAGTTGGACCAACTGCTTCAATTTGAAGTAGAGATTATACTAAAATCGTTTTTAGTCTCAGAACCCAACAATGCTGGGTTTGTGGGTCAAACCAAAAGAGCCAGCATGGTTGTGTTCTGATATCTTATCTAATGACCTCGACAAATCTTGATACGTCAAGTCTATTGCATTAATGATGAATAATTAATCACCAGAATTATGATAAGTAAATCCTTACAAGATCCTAATTTTTAAACTTTGCAAGATGACTTGCACTTGTTCATATTTGGCTAGCTTTGATTTGATCTTCTCATACTTACACCATAGCTAAACGAAAGCTTGTTAAAAGACGGAGATGATAATTATGAAGACTGAAGGAGATGAAAAGGGATTTTACCTTGACGTTTTCATTAAAAGTTCGAAACATAGTTGCAATATTGATATACCTACCGCTTATCGTGGAAAGATATTAAGTTATATTCTTTCAACTAGCTGGAGGTTCTTTTATCCAGCCAGGAGATCCCCGGCCCGACGAATATTATCGAGCACTTCTTTACAGTAATTATTTTTAAACATTCTAATAGCGCGATTCAGGATGATCAATTGTTTCTTGACTTCTTTATTCAATCAGTTTCCGTAGGAGGTCACTAGTTGTACTTTCTTTGCTCTCCTTTTTATAATAATAACTTGGGTTGTATTTGACTATCAGTACAATAATAATTATGAATATGAACTTTCTCTTTCACATTGGTACTATATTCCTGATGCTAGAAATTTACGCCGGAAAATATTGTTGCTCCTCGCAGCCGGATTTGCGCTGGGTCTTATATTTACATTGTAAAGAGAAAGGTTTGTCCTTGCATTAAGCCAACATGCTGCATTTTTTCACCATAAATCTAACATCATAATAATATACTTTGACGTAGAGTTGACATCTGAAGTAGGTATGGCTACTCCCAATTTTTTGTACAGTAATTTGTCTGCCGTACTAAACTGTAAGCATTGGACACGCAAAACAACCAGACTTAAAATGAAATGTTGTTGACACAAACACTTCATCGGACTTAAGATAGATTCTTCAACGACTGCTGAAATAATTTCTTCGTTCGTATAGATAAATTTGAACTCACAACGAAAAGAAGATATATGTAACTATTAGATTCTAGTTTATTCGTGATGTGGCCAATTTTTGCAAGCTGATCTATAGGTCACATTGGCATAATCACTATACAAATTAATAATAAAGAATTTAAAATATAAATGAATTTAACCGGCGAGCATGAGGTGAAAAAAAGTTACATCAACAATGAGGCATACCCGGAACATAAAGTACCATAACACTAATCCTATTATGTTTCATATAATTGTATTAATCATATAGTGTACCTAGTATATAGGATCACTATAATGAAATCAAACACAAAAGTTTTAAATTATGAAATTATTGTTACTTATTCATTGTTTTCTTATACAGTCTAATTGAAAGAAAAATATTTTAGAAATTTAGAAAAATCAACACTTATAAAAAGAAAATTGTTTTCAACATTTTAAATCAACAAAATCTTCCATCAGAATAAACAAAAGTGATATTTTTCTTACAAACATAAGTTACTAGTCACTACTCTCAAAATCAGTATCATCAGTATCAATTTTTACATCCGAACTTAGCATATTTCTATCTTTCTTGTTTGGGCATTCAGTCCTGACATTTGACATATCGTATCCTGACATTTGATACATAGTCCAGTCATATTTGCAGGTTCAGGTAATGGTTCACCAAGCTGATTCATGATTCGCTGGCGTATAAAAACTGGAATATTTTTCTTGCACTCTGTACCATCTGAATGTCTTAAAAACAAATAAAATAATAAGTCGTTAAACTAAAAACCACGAGACATTAACTGATTTTAAAAATACACAAAATTGAACAAAAACAAAATAATATAAAACAATAAAAAATACATTACGTAAAAAAATACGTTAAGCATGTGGCAGGGTATAACGTACCCGCGACAAGTTAGCACACCAATATTCCAGCCGACGCTCGACGCCAAACTGCGATCACGCCACTATCCCCTCCCGCAGTCCCCTGGCTCCAGCTATTCAGTGCGCTAGTGTTGTCAGACGTATATTTACAAAAATACACATCTTTAGAATTGCACCAGGGTGTGACATACCCTGCCTCATGCTCGCCGGGTTAAACAGCTTATTAGAATACTGCATAGCTGTTGTGAGCTGTAAAGAGAAGGAACCTATACTTAATTACTGCAAACGACAATATGTGAATTCTAAGCACCTGAACTGGCTCAACCGTGGACGTACCTACTACCCTCTCATAGAATATCAACGTGAAGTAACAGTATCCATACCGTTGCGTTTCGTTCGTTGAGTGTGAGTGCTGGAGGCTAGATACCCCTTCCATTCTCACTCATTCCGATCTCCCTTTAAATTTATTTCAAATCCAAGTCGTGCCGTGTGGTTGACGGCATAGAATACAAGTGTCACCACCCCCTATCTTCCCGTGGTGTCGTAAGAGGCGACTAAGGGATAACACGATGCTAATACCATCTTTGCGTAGAGACGGAAAACTCGACATCAAACTCTATACGACTGCCTCGTTGGTCTCGCGGCATAAATGTGCGCGTGGGATCGGGAGGTCCCGGGTTCGATTCCTGGGTCGGGCAGTGTTATTGGGTTTTTCTGTCACTAAATTCTCAGTAGCAGCACGGAGTCTGGAAATGTGCCCGGTACGGCAATAGGCTCGCCCCTTATTACGTGGGACTAAAGTATATCTGGCGAAAAGTGGGTGTCGAAATACACCTCTGCCTACCCCTTAGGGCATAAAAGGCGTGACGATATGTATGTATGTATGTATGTATGTCTTCATTAAACAAAATTTTTTTGCTACATTAGCACAACAGCTTATCATTAGGCAAATCGTTTGCCTCCAATTACATAAAAAGAACGAAACCTGTTACTTCATTTTTTTACTAGAACAACACAAAGATATAGATAAGATTTTGTTCAAATATGTACAGAACTATAGTAATTGTTCACACCAGAGAGGTTAGACTAGGTTTAGACTAGAGAGAACATGCCCTATAAATTTCCTTATACCGAACGTGCAACATGTAATGTCAGTTGGTCTTAGTTGGTTAATCATAACGTCAAATTACGCGTCTCATTTAAAGAGGCATAGACTCTTTACATACTCATATCTTTGACTACATTCTCTAAATAGTCGTGCTGTGATCTGTCATCAGTTAAAAATTTGTTGGACGTTTGCGTTTACATTTTTAATAACTTTTTTGCATTTAAATAGTAAGTAAGCTTAAAATAATTACATAGTGTACTCATTAATTAATACACATCGTGTATGTGATATCGGGATATGGATTCCGCTATTCTTGGAACGGAAATAACAGAAGAAACAAGAAGATAAACTTCTAGCAGTGAGTCAGCATTTTCCTACAAATTTCTTTACTTTTCTCGTATTAATGCTATAATGAGTGTTAAGTTTACACAATATCATTGTATAGCAAATCAAAGGAACAGCTTGCATACGTATGTGTTATGAATTTAACTCACAAATTGATATTTTGTACATTTATTGATTTAATGGCCTTAGTGATGGGAGTTGACAGTGAAAGGAGATATCGATGTTTTTTGAATGAGGGATAAATACGGAAACTAACTATCGGACATGAATGTAAAACTGTAGCTGGAAGCGACAGCGGGTAGCCGCGGTTGCTAAGTTGACAATAAACAAAGACGTCCAGCCGTCTAATTTTCTATAGCGCGTTTGATAGTAAGCGCAGTTTAATGTACAATGTACATAATTTACTTAGATACCTTCCTTAAAAGTAGCGTCTATTAACCTAAAGCCAAGTGTTCCAGTGTACGCACGTGTGTGTAGGCTTACATTTTTGCATCTATAAAATAGTAGATGGATTAGGGATGTGAGTAGCATTTTTTATTATTAAGAAGGTGTTTTTTATTACAGGTTGCCTATTAATGACGTCACAAGAATACTTGGGATAAATGCCGTTGGACGGCCTAGTTTGATTTAGCAGAAGAACAATCGTATTTGTTGACGTCATTTTGAGAGAGACTGTTTTTTAAAGACAGAAAGCAGATGGCGTCGTTTAAAACTGAAAGCTGTGCCTACATTACATTTATGCCCGGACATTGCACACCCGGTAGAATTATTTATCCAAAGCTAAACAAAAAGTGTGTAATTTTAGTTTGAACATATTAATAAAATATAATAATTACAACGATTTTAATTAATCTACCTACTTCTATATTATTTATCATATTAGTGCTATCCTGACTGATCAAAGATGTCTTGCCTTGTAGTCCGCTACATAATATTCTACCGTAAAATATAATATTCTTCCACATTCACACAACGTCATCTGGTCCCAAACTAAGCATATCTTGTGCTACGGGTACTAGACAATCGATAAACATGCATATATACTTTTCTGTAAATCTCTCTCTCTTCCTGGCTATTAATCCCATACGGTGGTAGGGTCAGCCTTCCCTGTCAATATCCTCCACTTCGCTCGGTCCTGGACATTTTCCTCGGATATCTGGCACTCCTTCATATCTCTTGACACTTCATCTCTCCATCTCGTTTTAGGTCAGCCTCTGGATCTTTGACCGGGGATCGAGAGTTGTAATGCCAAGTTTCCTACGTATTCCGGTGGCCTCCTTTTACGTGGCCATACCATCGCAGCCTACTCTCCTGCATTTTGTCTGCAATGTCGCGTACTCCCAAGCTACCTCGCACGAACTCGTTGCGGATTTTGTCGAGCTTGGTTACGCCGCACATCCATCTCAGCATCTTCATTTCGGCAACTTGAATGGTATGCACGTTCTTTTTGGTAACGGCCCATGTTTCACTACCGTACGTAAGAACTGGTCTAATTATTGATTTGTAAACCAAGCCCTTGAGTTTGACAGGCATTCTGTTGTCACAGACGACGCCAGTCACTTCTCGCCATTTTGGCCACGCTGCGGCTATCCTATGTTGAATGTTAGCCTCTACGCTCCCCGAAACGTGCATCATAGTGCCCAGATATTTATATTGATCGCACATTGTGACTAACTGTCCATCGATCAAAATTGGGCTGTTATTGCTGGCATCTGGTTCGTTAAGGGACATAAATTGAGTTTTTAGTAACACTCAAACTTAGGCCACCGGTCTGTAACTGGTGTTTCCATGACAAAAGAGCCTGATGCAACTCGGCCCGGCTCTCGGTGCATATGGCTACATCATCTGCGTATATAAATGTCCATGTCGCTGAGTGTTGTGCTGCCTCAGTAAGAGAGTCTAACGCCAAGCAAAACAGAAAGGGGCTCAGTACCGAACCTTGATGAACACCCTCTGTGACCGCTATTGGCTTTGTTACCCCTACTACTGTCCGAACCATCGACCTCGCACACCCGAACATGTCGGCGATAATGCTGATGTACTGTTCAGGGACGTTCTTTTTACGTAGACTCCACCAGATCGTTTCCCTCGGAACTCGATCAAATGCCTTTTCCATGTCCAGGAATGCAACTTACAATGGTCGGTTTTTGGCACGATACTCCTCTGCGATCGTATTAAGAGCAAACATCGGGTCGGTGGTCGATAAGAATATAAGCCGGGTACAAAGCCATAGTGATTTTTTGAAAGTTCGCACTCGGATCTTAGGCGACTATCAATCACTCTCTCGTAAAGCTTCATCGTATGGCTTAAGAGCTTGATACCGCGGTAGTTGTCGCACTCGTACTTACTGCCTCTTCCCTTATAAATTGGAATATAATTTTCTGTAAATATATTACATATTATACATAGTACCTACCATCCAGACCAAGACAAACATCCATATTCATGCACACAAATGTTTGACTTGAGCGGGAATCAAACCCACAAGCTTCGGCGTGGCAGACGGATTACCTACAACTCTAATAAAATCGAGCAGTGTCCAACGTTAGCGATAGCAAGCAACTTGATATGATGCGATGCAAACAAATTGCCAAAGCCTGCCGTGCCGCATTAGCCAATCTGGTATAATTCGTACAATACATAATCTAAGTGACAGTTTCTTAGCATCGCATCGCAACGCATCGCTCATTAGTAGAATACTTTTTGTCAATAGATTTTATGGCTAAAACGAACAATTAAACACGTGATTTTTTAGTACTGTCTGTCTGGCAAGTCTTTGCAAATCACTGTCAGGCGTCGGAAACAAAAACTACAAATTCAATATTTTAGTTGTTTACTTCTACGGCTTAAATATATCGACACATACTAAAGTTAGACATTTGACCAAAAATATTTGTCGATAAATCATCACTGTTACGAACAACACTCGGTTTCCTAACTCTATGTTTTGACTACTGTCTGGCTACCACAAGACTGCTATAAGATCGTGGTGCTAAACCTATCGATAGCTCTTTCTATCATACTGCATGTGCCATAAGAAAGAAGATATCAATCATAGCAACCGCTGTTGTTATTTTGAGTGTTACTTCTATGACTTAATAAGGTTATATTTCTTTGGTTCACACAAAGTTCACACCCAAGACACAGCTCATAGAGCATTGTCTATTAATATAATTTGTCAAACAGTATCAATAAAAAAGAATCGTAATTCGGGATAATCGACAGTTTCTACCATTATTATATACTATAAAAAATAGATCCCAATGATATTTTCTGTTATGGAGATTAATGCATATGACGATGTAACTTGTTCCTTATTCGTCCTTTTTATTTGGCATTCTTCTTATTAGTAGTATAGTACCTTGTCCAACCTGCCTCCATATTTAGTTTACTGAATTATTTATGTAGGCAAATGTAAAACATACCTACGGCAAGCAGTAAAACATTGAATTGAGTTGAGATAGATCTCCAATAAGTCCAATAATCTGATCGTGCATTTACTAACAATAATCAAAACATTGCCTCATTCTATTTCTAGTGCTAAAGTTTAGCCGCTTGCAAAAGATACAATAACAAGAAGCACTTTAAATTATGTGCGTGGGAGCCAATCAACAACAAGCATTGCTTAACATGCAAATCATCGGTCCTGCGCAGTATTTTGTTAGATATTTAATAACATCTAGAAGATGCAATATTAATATTATAGTGTAGAACTTTAAAAAACGTTCTTCTCTCTGATGACGAGACAAAACGAGATCTGTAATATTGCATTTTACTAAATTCTCTGCGTAGTTTTAGGTGATACATACATACATACATAGACTCACGCCTGTTTCCTGAAGGCGTAGGCCTCTGCCTACCCCTTCGGGAAACAGGCTACGGAACGCCATTTGCAACGATCCTGACATGTCTCTCTTGCTTCATTCACTCCCATCAAGTTTCTCATGCATGATCCTCTGTACGTAGTGATACATTGACACATATTAACTAGGGTCTCACTTATAATGAAAGTGCATTATCATTGGTATGGAAGTGATATGCACTTTTAAACTCCAAACCACGACAGGCAAAGATATAACTGGAACTTATGCTGAGGTCCCAACACTTTGGCACTGAATTTCCTCTGTTAGTCGAAAAAAGCAAACCTCTATATCTGGGATTCGTTCTTTCGATTTATCATCACAGTTACCTCTATAACTAAGACAGAGAGTGAATTTTATATGCTTAGACCTCTGTAACTGAGAGTTGTTGTTTATTTATGAACTTACTTATTCTTATTCTAACCGCAATTAATGCCGCACTTAATTACGTAAATAATTTTGAGCCTCGATGAAGAAGATGACGATGCAATGGGCGCAGAAGTAAAATTAGAAAAATTTCTAAACGCGAAGTAGTAAAAGCACTAGAAACTTTGCACAGTTATTTTTAAATGACCTAAATTGGTGACCAAAGCATATTTGCATTCGGCTTTTACTATTATCAAGTATTGTCTTTTTGTGCCTAAATTTACACACGCTCTTCGATCTTCCCTTTTTGGAAATACCCATCTCTACTCGCCCAAATTGACAATCTTATGCAAATCACCCTTAGCAAAATTCTAAATCTGGACCTGAACGACCGAGTGTGGCTACAGGCGTACCCTGTACGCCTGGGCGGCCTTGGCGTTCGCAAAATTTCCGACGTAAGTTTACCAGCATTCCTGTCCTCGGTCCACGGCACTGCAGAATTGACCAGGAAAATTTTAGCACCCACACTGGTCGATCCTGAGGTGCCGTGTAAGATCGATGCCATGAATGCTAGGAGAATGGCTTGTCCAAGCACCGAGTTACCCCAAAATCCATCTTCACAGAGGCAGTGTCCAACATAGGTACCATGTTGGACGATACGACTTTCCGCATAGCTTCTTGCCTTCGTTTAGCTGCGCAATGTGTCTCTCCACATCGCTGTCACTGTGGAGAGGCTGTCGACAGCCTTGGTCACCATGGTCTGTCATGCTGCAGGAGCGCAGGTCGTATTTCACGACACGCCAACCTTAATGACATACTTCGCCGGGCTCTTGTCACCGCTGGCGTTCCAGCCCAACTTGAACCTCAGGCACGCGACGATGGCAAAAGTCCAGACGGTATGTCTTTACTGCCGTGGAAGCTGGGTAGGCCTTTGGTGTGGGACGCAACTTGTGTCGACACCCTTGCGCCATCTCATCTTCCTAGCACAGCGGGTTGTGCGGGCGCTGCTGCAGCTACAGCAGAGACTCTCAAACGGCGCAAATACATAAATCTAATAGGAGATTATGTATTTGAGCCGTTTGGAGTCGAAACGTTGGGACCATGGTTCCCAGTACGCGATCTCTTTTTAGAGATCTCTCAAAGAGACTGGTCGACGCCTCGCGTGACCAGAAGGCTGGCCTGTATTTGGCGCAAAAGATCAGCATTGCCATACAACGTGGCAATGCTGGGCACGCTGCCAATTGACGGCGATGTGGAGGATTTCCATGACGCCCTCTAAATTTTCTTTTCCTTTCTTTTTTTTAAATGTATTTTTTAGTTATTTAAGTATAGAAATTATTGTCTTATTTTATGTGTAAATAGTCATTTAGCTATGTTAGTTTTAATTTGAATGCAAATAAATAATACCTACTGGAAATTTCTTCTAAAAACAAAAAAAAATAAAAAAAATTGATAGAATTTATAACATCGAAAAACATCTGATTGCTGATACTTCCAAAAGACAAACTAAAATGACAGAATTTTATGATTGATACATTCTGTTTCCATATTAAAATTTATAATACGTGTAAACATGCTTGAATATTTTTGTTTATTACATTTGTATGATTACCTTTATTTATTTTCTATTAAATCTCATTTATAATGTTTACATAACACGTTATTTTGTTCAGTAATCGCACCCTCTATAAATAAGACAGATATTTATTTATAACTGGATATCTGAGACACGGGGTAAGTGGAATACCTCTATAAGTGAAACAAAATTGCAGAGTTTGAGCTCAGCGCATAAATCAGCACTTATTGGAACCTGATCGGTTTTGCAACACGCATATTCAGGGCTAGCGTCTGAACAGTAATGACACGTAAACTAATGAATAAAATAGATTATTTTCATACGTTAAAGCTGCATCTCCAAGGCCACGATTTAATGTTTTGTTTATCGAATGGTACCTACATACTTATTATCATGAAAATACTCATTTTATTTAAAAAAATAAAATATTCAATCAACTAATGACACCTAGACTCGAAACAACAAGTCGGTGAGAATCGAACCCACAACGCCCAGTGAAGTGTCAAACAATAAGCGATCACGCTGACTACTGTCCCGTGTGGAAATCGAACACACGATAATTGACATCTTGTCAGTAGAGATCATTTAATCTACTTATTATGTCGTACCTGCAGTTTGCTCAGATTTACACATATCTTAATATATAAAATCCTTACGTTACTTACTGACTGACAGACACGCTACAGCCGAAACTATTGGGCGCATGTACCTATGTTCCTTGGGGAACGTAGGGGTGCATTAAGAAGGGATTTCCCGAAATTCCCACGGGATCGGTCAAAACGGGTAAATTTAAAAAAATGCAGGCGTAGCTGCTGGCTTCCTCTAGTGTTTATATAATATGCCCGCGTTACTGACTGACTGACAGACACGCTACAGCCGAAACTACTGGGCGCAAGTAGGTGAAATTTGGCACGTATGTTCCTTGAGGATTTTAGGGGCGCACTAAGAGAAGATTTTTGGAAATTCCTCCCCTAAGGGTGTAAAACAGGTTGTCAGAGTTTGTAAAAAACTTTTTATTTCTTCGATGGATTTACTTCAAACCAACTGTCTATTGGTTCCTCAAATGATGTATGTGAAGACTTAGAAAATCTTTTTGGAAAGGTGTTTATATAAAATTTTAACCCTAAATGGATAGAAAGGGGAGCCAGAGTTTGTATAAAACTCTTTGAATACTTCAAGGGTTAAACTTCATAGTTTGTATATGGGATCCTCAAATGACGTTAACCAACACAAAGACATTGATTTTGGAAATTCTTCCCCTAAGAGGGTTACAGTCACAGTCTCACCTAGCCTTACGGGCTTATGTTATTTTTTTTAAATGGACCACGGGCTGTCGAGCTTTAGAATATGGACCGGTCTAAGTAATTAAAATACAAAAATTTATCAAATAGCCCGTTGCTCTCGGGAACTAATCATAATACTCGGCCCTTATTAATACGGCCCTGTTAGTCACTTAGCCCGTAACATTTATATACAGACTAAAGTGATTCCATTGAAAAATAAAGAGGTTTACACAAACTCTGACTCCCTTTTCTACCCTCTTAGGGGAAGAATTTCCAAAATCAATGTCTTTGTGTTGGTTAACGTCATTTGAGGATCCCATATACAAAGTATGAAGTTTAACCCTTGAAGTATTCAAAGAGTTTCATACAAACTCTGGCTCCCCTTTCTATCCCCTTAGGGTTTAAATTTTATATAAACACCTTTCCAAAAATATTTTCTAAGTCTTCACATACATCATTTGAGGAACCAATAGACAGTTTGTTTGAAGTAAATCCATCGAAGAAATAAAAAGTTTCATACAAACTCTGACAACCTGTTTTACACCCTTAGGGGAGGAATTTCCAAAAATCTTCTCTTAGTGCGCCCCTAAAATCCTCAAGGAACATACGTGCCAAATTTCTCCTACTTGCGCCCAGTAGTTTCGGCTGTAGCGTGTCTGTCAGTCAGTCAGTAACGCGGGAATATTATATAAACACTAGAGGACGCCAGCAGCTACGCCTGCATTTTTTTTTAATTTACCCGTTTTGGCCGATCCCGTGGGAATTTCGGGAAATCCCTTCTTAATGCACCCCTACGTTCCCCAAAGAACATAGGTACATGCGCCCAATAGTTTCGGATGTAGCGTGTCTGTCAGTCAGTAAGAAACGTAAGGATTTTATATATTAAGATATGTGTAAATCTGAGCAAACTGCAGGTACGACATAATAAGTAGATTAAATGATCTCTACTGACAAGATGTCAATTATCGTGTGTTCGATTTCCACACGGGACAGTAGTCAGCGTGATCGCTTATTGTTTGACACTTCACCGGGCGTCGTGTGTTCGATTCTCACCGACTTGTTGTTTCGAGTCTAGGTGTCATTAATTGATTGAATATTTTATTTTTTAAATAAAATGAGTATTTTCATGATAATAAGGATGTAGGTACCATTCGATAAACAAAACATTAAATCGTGGCCTTGAAGATGCAGCTTTTACGTATGAAAATAATATATTTTATTCATTAGTTTACGTGTCATTACTGTACAGACGCTAACCCTGAATATGCGTGTTGCAAAACCGATCAGGTTCCAATAAGTTCTGATTTATGCGCTGAGCTCAAACTCTGCAATGTTGTTTCACTTATAGAGGTATTCCACTTACCCTGTGTCTCAGATATCCAGGTATAAATAAATATCTGTCTTATTTATAGAGGATGCGATTACTGAACAAAATAACGTGTTATGTAAACATTATAAATGAGATTTAATAAAAAATAAATAAAGGTAATCACACAAATGTAATAAACAAAAATATTCAAGCATGTTTACACGTATTATAAATTTTAATTTGGAAACAGAATGTATCAATTATAAAATTCTGTCATTTTAGTTTGTCTTTTGGAAGTATCAGCAATCAGATGTTTTTCGATGTTATAAATTCTATCAAATATGCTTTGGTCACCAATTTATGTCATTTAAAAATAACTGTGCAAAGTTTCTAGTGCTTTTACTACTTCACGTTTAGAAGTTTTTCTAATTTTACTTCTGCGCCCATTGCATCGTCATCTTCTTCATCGAGGCTCAAAATTATTTACGTAGTTAAGTGCGGCATTATTTGCGGGTAGAATAAGAATAAGTAAGTACATAAATAAACAAACAAATAAAAATAAGTATGTAAACAAACAGTTTACTTAGTACTCTCAGTTACAGAGGTCTAAGCATATAAAATTCACTCTCTGTCTTAGTTATAGAGGTAACTGTGATGATAAATCGAAAAAACGAATCCCAGATATAGAGATTTGCTTTGTCCCACTAACAGAGGAAATTCAGTGCCAAAGTGTTGGGACCTCAGCATAAGTTCTAGTTATGGAGATTTCTCACTTATCCAGGTCCCACTTATCCAAGTTTCACTGTATATACATTCTCATTCCCTTTAGACTATTAGGTTCATTTCCGTTCTACAAAACTGTGAGCCAAACATGTAAATAGATTTGGAGTTTGCCTTCGTGGTTCCGAGTTTAAAAGTTCATATCACTTTCGTACTGATGATAATGCACTTTCATTATAAGTGGGACACTAGTTAATATGTGTCAATGTATCACTACGTACAGAGGAGCATGCATGAGAAACTTGGTGAATGAAGCAAGAGAGATATGTCAGGATCGTTGCAAATGGCGTTCCGTTGTCTCAGCCTACCCTTTCGGGAAACAGACGTGAGTCTATGTTTGCAGGTATGTATCGCCTAAAACTACGCAGACAATGTAGTAAAAGTGCAATATTACAGATCTCGTTTTAGTCTCGTCATCAGCGAGATGAACGTTTTTTTAAAGTTCTACACTATAATATTAATATTGCACTTTCTAGATGTTATTAAATATCTAACTAAATACTGCGCATGACCGATGATTTGCATGATAAGTAATGCTTGTTGTTGATTGACTCCCACGCACATTATTCTCAAGTGGTTCTTGTTATTGTAACTTTTGCAAGCGGCTAAGCTTTAGCACCTTGCGATTTTATCGAACCTAAGGTTAGTAGCCAGCAGTTAACGAAATAGAATGAAGCAATGTTATGGTTTGATAGCAAAGGCACGATCAGGATGTTATTGGATTTATTGGAGATCTATCTCAACTCAATTCAATGTTTTACTGCTCAGCAGTTTTAAATTTTGCTACATAAATATGTCATATTTGGTTAAATATGGAGGCAGTCGGACAAGTATACCTTGTCCACCGTGAAAAAGAAGAATGCAAAATAAAAAAGGACGAATAAGGAATGAGTAACATCGTTATAGGCCTTAATATCCATAGCGGCAAATATAATTGTGATCAATTTTTAAAAGGATATATCAATGGTAACAGCTGTCTTATAACACGAATTGCGATTCTTATTTAATGGTACCTGTTTTAGAAATGAATAGATAAAGCTCAGTGACGTGTGTGTTGAGTTGTTTTAACAGAATGATTACAATGTGTACATAATATCTGAATAATATCTTTTCCGTACATTTTTGTTGTTCTTGTATACAAGTGAGGTAATTGATTTTGCTATTTTTAGGCAAGTGCTTACCGCCACCCATAGATTATATAATATACGTGTCCAATGTAACACCAGAGGAGACGAAAATATGTTGGCGAAGTCGATGAGAAGGAAAAGGGGATGGGGTCTTAGGCACTCTCATTCAACAAACAAAACCCAACAGTATCTTAGATACTGTAGCTTCACGTCGATATTCTGTCAGAGGTTGGTACTTACTCGATGATACTGGCATAGTCACGCTAAAATCAGCATGGCCCTGCTACATCATTTTCGTGACTAATTATATTTTTTTGTGCAGTTGAGTTTATTGGGAGTTACCATAAATATGATGTTAGAATTATGGTGCACAAAAACCAGCATGTTGGTTTAATGTAAGGACAAACCTTTCACTTAACAATGTAAATATAAGAGTCAGCGCAAACCCGGCTGCAAAAAGCAACAATATTTTTCGCCGCAAATTTCTAGCATCACGAATATTGCACAATTTGAGCACGGGAAAACTCAAATTCATAATGTTTTAAATTGATAGTTACATACAACTGATGCCATCTATTATTATACAAGGTACGACTATAACTAGTGACATGTAACGGAGTAAGACCCGATTGCTCATTCTTAATCGCGCGATTAAAATTTTTACTACCAATTATCTTAATGTATAAAATCCTTGCGTTACTGACTGACTGACAGACACGCTACAGCCGAAACTATTGGGCGCAGGAAGCTGAAATTTGGCATGTATGTTCCTTGGGGACCGTAGGGGTGCGCTAAGAAGGGATTTCCCGAAATTCCTACGGGATTGGCCACAACGGGTAAATTTAGAAAAAATGCAGGCGTAGCTGTTGGAGTCCTCTAGTTGTACATAAATGCTCAATAATATCGGTCGGGCCGGGGATCACTTGACTGGTTAGGGTATTCGTGTAGCTGCAATAACAATACACCATGTCCTTCCATAATAAGCGGTTACAGTAGCAATATTGGTACGGCGTTTCGATCGGGTAATGAAAGCAACGAAGGAAAAAGACCCTCTTCATGTGATTCAGTCTTCATATCGTCTCCGTCTTTTAACAAGCTTTAGTTTTGCTCATCGTGTTAGTATGAGAAGGTCAAATCAAAGCTAGCCGAATAAGAACAACTGCAAGTCATCTTGCAAAGTTTAAAGTTTGCACAATATTTACATGACAGTGTATTTTTATGATAAGCATCATGGCCACATGACTCTAACACAACTTTTTAACGATTATATAGACGGATTTTAAAAGCTTGTTATTAAACATGTTGTTTTAAGTATATCACAAGAGGATGCTTAGCTACTAGCCCAGTTTTTTTAAATTTTATATTCTTCTCGGTACAGTGGGCATTTCGGGTAATTCCTTCTTAGTGTATCCCTACGGTCTACCTACGCCAAGTATTAGCTTCTTGTGCCCAATTGTTTGCTGTGTGTTGTCCGTCAATCAATCAGTAACGCAAAAAATATATAGGTATACAGATATTAAATCGTACATTCTTTGTATGAGGCAGCGACTTGTTCAGTTCTGCAATGATAAGGTGTCTACAAGAAACCTTTGACATATTCCATCAGATACATTCTCGACTTCTCGATTCGTATAACCTTGACAAAGAAAATCACAAGCGTACGTAATATTTGTTTAGAATAATATTTAAATACTCTGAGTCTATATTATAAGTCAACTGCTATTGCATATTATTACCTACGCTACTATTGCATTAGAACTAACATATTCTATTTGTTTAAAGAATATTATGATGGTTAGCACAAATTATAAAAGCGAGACCGCAACCCACGTGCATTTTTAAAAATGTCAAATCCAGTTTTATCTTATTTACAACTTTTTTGATAACGGTTTTTTTTGGTACAAATAAAAGCAGACGTGTTTTTACTTAAATATACAATCCAAACGATCGTATGCTTAGGAATTTATCTGAGACTGGTTTAGACTGGGGAAGTTCCAAGATAAAATTAGCTGGACCAGTCTTCATGTTGTGTATTCGTAAAATGTGAAAAGGCATAAAAAAATTGCGTCAAGACTTCGTTTGTTTGATTCTGAGGTTTCCAGACGCTAGAAGGACTCGAAGAAAGACGTAGGTTAGACATGTAGGCTAGAGTTGTTAACGCAGAACAGGAACATTATACCTAGTACTAGCAGGTCAACAACTTTTTCTATCTTTTACGGTCTCTAGTGCTTCCCAGAAACCGAAAGTGAAGGACAGAGGAGTTCACTGCCTTCGGTGCTCTCGTTTTGCGGTCAATTGGTTTGAAACCCAGCCTTAACATAAAATATATGATTCCGTATTAATGAGGATTCATAGTTTACGTCACTAGTGTTATTTTAATCATGCAACCTTTTAAACTCGGGTGTAAAAAAAGGTACGGATGTGGTCGACTGGAAATCAACATGACGATTGCTTTTTTTTCGAGAATTCCACAAAAATAAAACAACATTATATACAAATGAACTGTATTATTTATTTTGTTGTTAAAGTGAAGTGTAATAATTAATAAGTATATATGCTCCTTAATAGCAATTGGTATATTCTGTACGATTCCTTATAACGATAGATACATATTTTGCTGACTTGCCTTTCCGCGATGTGCGCACTTTATATTGTATGTGTGTTTATAATTCATTAAAGATAGGTTGACCGATGTGGTAGTTTTACTCTCACAAACCCCGACATTACATGGCGACCCTGCCTAAGGGCTCTGCTAAGGAGTTTCTTTTTGAAAGTTATAAGTGGCTATAAATAGATTATACATATAGATATACGTATTAAAACAGTTTGCGTCAAATATGTGTGGATCGACCGTCGAGAAGGAAGAGGTCTTTCTTAGCCAAAACGCCGCTGGCGGGGACAATGGTGCATCTCTGAAAGATATTGGAGGTCACTTAGAGCGATTGAGCGTATTGACGTTCGTCATTTTCGTGGTAACTTTTGTTTTCCTTTTATACATTGGCTTACGCCTTTATAAGAAGTGTCACAGTCGCTAGATCCAAGAAGAGATGGGTCTTCGTACAATTGAACGTATCCGGGCATCCGTTCTAGGTTGAGCTGCCGAAACATCAGGATAAGCGAATACTGCTCCAGAAGGACCGGACGTTTTTATAAGGTTTACATAACATTAATAAGTTATATTTTATTGGCTTATTTTTTTTCCTATTATGTCTTTAGATTTCGATTATATACGTCTTCTGTAGTAAATAATTATGTAGCGTTAGACATTTATCAATAATATTAATATATAGTGTACCTATACCTAGATGTTTCATATTTTGTGGCATAACATTGGTTTTATAACGTTAATATTAAAACGACATAGAATCGTGCACAAAGGCACTTGATACCTCACGACAAAAATGCAAGCTGGCATATTTCATGCGTTGTCGTTTCGCAATAACTTTACTTACTTGATTCTAATATTATACAAAGAGTAGTGAATCATTAGATATGGCATTTTATAAAATTACTTTTATATAATGATTGAATGTTTAACAGAGCAGTATGATAGTCTAGTAACTATTCGACAATACTTAATAAAAAAAGGTCAGAGTAGATATTTAGGTAAAACTGTAGAAAATAAGTTGAATGAAGCGTCAAATAGTTTTGGTAAATGTAAGGAAATAATATTGCTTGTCAAAAAAATCTAATGATAGCAATTTATTGACATCGGCCGTAGAGTTATTCGAAAATATTAGAAAGGTGTATGAGGAAATAAAGAACTTGTGTATTTTACCTAAGACAAAGTTTACCAAAATGGAGTTCTATATGAAGGTGGCGTGTAGTCTGATTCCAGCTATGGATGGTGTTGAGGAGACAACGCAGTGGATGATTGACTCGATAGACATGTATGCGGCCATGTTGGATGAAAGGTAAAATTATTTTAATTACGTTCGTCTTAAAATGTAGATTATCACAAAATGCAAAATTACGACTTGCCCAGTCTTACAAAACTGTTGATGATTTAAATAAAGATTTAAAATGGTTAAAAATGGAAAAAATGGTTCATAGTTAAGATTTAAATATTAGTTCTGTATATAAGAAATAGGTTAATCCTGCTTATGAATGTATTTCTGTGACATAATAATATAAGATTTTCCTAATATTCAGGATTATTCAGCAGAGTGCCAATCATTGGGGGTGGTGCCAACATTACTATAGTTTACCCTACCTCTATTTTTTTTAAGTAGATACCTATTTTATACGGACGTACGATGGTACCTACAAATTTATTTTGAGTAATTTGTGATAGGTAAGTACTGGAGAGTTACTTTAGCTAGGTACAGAACCTCAGTAGGTACTCGTAATTATCATTTTGCAATACTAAGCCAGTCAGTTCGAAATTTGTTATATTTTACCTGTGCGATAGCCGAGTGGATATACTAACAGACTGCCATGCAGAGGGTATCAGGTTCGAATCCACGGCGCGCACCAATGACTTTTCGGAGTTATGTGCGTATTGAATTGTAAATTATCGCTTGTCCCGTGCTTCGGCGAGCACGTAAAGCCGTCGGTCCCGGTTGTCATGAAGATCTTTGACAAGTCGTTACAGGGCGTCAGTACCTTCTAAATAAACTGACACTAGTCTAAACCATGAAATATCGCTATCCCTTCGGGTTGCGGAGGTCAGACAGGCAGTCGCTCCGAGGAAAAGCTAATATTCAGCCAAATCCGGTTAGACTAGTAAGCGGACCCCAGACTGAAACTGGGATAACGCTAAGAGAAAGATTTAATAAAACTTATAACTGTGAAAGTTATATTCCATTTAAGTTCCCGAAACCGGAAATTGTTGTATCAAAGGGTATTACATTATACATTAGTACACGTATTGTAAAAATGATAAAAATATTGCTTCGTCGAAATATTTCAGATTAACATTTACAATTATTTCGATGACATTTCAACTCAAGAAAGTAAATAGAAAAGCATGTAACATTGTAGTAATTGAGAAATAACGCCATCTTTGCTATCACTTGTAAACTAAAAGTAGCATGGAGACTCTATCAAGAGCAAGCAGAATGGTTCCTGTAATGAATAACAGATAGCAGTATTGAACTTAATAATTTTAACAAAGCTTCAGAGTCTTCAGACATCGAGAATTGAACTCATCTTACTCTCTGCGAATACGGACTTATTTTCCAAAAGAAGCACTAGGTGGATCTATCAAGAGTTTTGAACGTTTTAAAACAGATAAATAACATACACTACAAAATTATTACAACGAAAACTATACAAACCTTGGACGGTCGGATACCTACACAAATTTTACGTTTCATAAATAATTACTGTTGACAAAGATATCTTGCCTAGAAATCTAATATATAAAATTCTCGTGTCACAGTTTTCGTTCCCATACTCCTCCGAAACGGCTTGACCGATTTTGATGAAATTTTTTGTGCTTATCCGGTATCTATGAGAATCGGCCAACATCTATTTTTCAAAAACAAAAAAATTTTGCAAAACAACGTTTGCCGGGTCAGCTAGTAAATATATAAGTATCTGAACTTCATTATATTTGATGGATAGGTAGGTTAAAAGAAGTTTAGGTACTCGTTGATATCTTCGGATAGGTACTATTTTTAAAAGATCTCCAAAGTTTCAGTTGGACCAACTGCTTCAATTTGAAGTAGAGATTATACTAAAATCGTTTTTAGTCTCAGAACCCAACAATGCTGGGTTTGTGGGTCAAACCACAAGAGCCAGCATGGTTGTGTTCTGATATCTTATCTAATGCCCTCGATACATCTTGATACGCCAAGTCTATTGCATTAATGATGAATAATTAATCACCAGAATTATGATAAGTAAATCCTTACAAGATCCTAATTTATCACCTTGGACAGACCTATATCCAGCAATGGACTATGGCAGGCTAATGATGATGACGTTGACATCCTTCAAATACGTTAAGCTGACTGCCTTATTCCATTGTCGGATCTGAGAGTCGAACCTGGCACCTAACTATCGTATGAACGTCACAAATCACAATATCCATGACCATCGAATCTCATCGAACCCGTGAGCTTTCGGTCGTCAGCAAACATAAACTTAAACTGCCAAGCAAATGAATTTAAACGACTACTTAAGTGTTTGTTCTTAGACTGCAGTAACGTCATTTAGTGTGTCAAGTATGAACGACCGCATTTAATTGCTGTCCTACCGCAGATTTTAAATGTTTAAGGTCTTACGCGTACTAGGCGACTGGCGTTCCATTGCAGAGGCGTATATCCAACTGTAGACTATGCCAGGCTGATGATGATGAAGATGAAGTAGTCAACCACCAACCTTAGAGTTTCGAATTTGAACGATATGGTACCTACTGTTGACTACTGAATGATCCCTTCGTGCTCCGACACTCTGTAAAATACCCCGCTTGCCGTTCATTTCGGTGTCGAGAGGCCGAGAGTGGACTAAACGGTTGGTATCTGTTAGCGGACTGTATCCACTAACTGTAATAGATTTTTTGATGAAAGAAGTTTGTAGTTTCTTCAGCTACCCTTTTTGGAAGTTTTTGTAGATAGGTATGATATTAATAATAATAATAATTTTATTTATTTTCTCTCAAAAAGGTACATATACACAGAAACAATAAAATTTGATATCAATACAGCTGTTGAACAAGACCTTTGTAAGAGAACTGGAGTCTGTAGTAGGTTTGAAACCTGTATGACAAATCTCCAGGCCCCTCTCTAAAAAAATTACATCATAATCTGCTGATGTTTACATTAATTTGAAAATAGACATCATCATCATCATCATTCTGGTCGTTCCCTCAATGCTGAGGATCGTGACTGTATGTCAATTTTCTCCACTCGGTCCGGAAAATAGACATAACTGGGTCATAAAATAGGAGTTGCAAGAGAACATGGTACAAGATATTATGATAAATTATTTATATATAGTCATCATCATCATCTTCTTGCCCTGGTCCCAATCTATTTGGGGTCGGCGCAGTACGTCCTTCGCTTCCATTCTTTTCTGTCGCCCGTCATCTGATCATTTACCCCTTTCTCTTTCATATCCATCCTCACACAGTCCATCCATCTTTTCCTTGGCCTCCCTCTCCCTTTCCATCCCTCTACCTTCATATTCATCACTTGCTTACCTACATACATATCATCTCTTCGCATAATATGTCCATACCAAGCCAAACGACTTCCTTTCACTTTCTCGTCTATAGGCGCCACTTTCAGACTACCTCTCACGTATTCATTCCTAATCTTATCCATTCTCGTAACTCCACACATCCATCGCAACATTCTCATCTCTGCCACATGTAATCGTTTTTCATCCATCTTCTTAGTAGCCCAACACTCAGCTCCATACAATACGACAGGCCTTATAACCGCCTTATATATGCGTCCCTTGAATTTCAAAGGCATTTTAGGATCGCATATTGTGCCCGAGAACTGTCGCCATTTCATCCATCCTGAGTTGATCCTTTGCCGAACATCTCGGTCAATTTCGCCGTCGTGTTGCAAGAGTGAACCGAGGTAGCGAAAGTCGGAGCATACTGGTAGGGGTATACCGCCGAGTGTAACCGGGCTTGGACTAGAGAGGCCGCCAAAGTCACAGAACATGTATTCAGTTTTGGTTCTGCTTATCCTAAGGCCTACGTTCTCCAGTCTCTGCCGCCACTCCTCCAGCTTGCTCTGCACCTCCTGTCCTCTTTCTGCTACCAGGACGATGTCGTCGGCAAACAGCATGCACCAGGGTGCCTCTTCCTGTATGTCCGATGATATGGCATCCATAATCAACAAGAAGAGGTAAGGACTAAGAGCCGACCCTTGGTGCAAGCCTACAGCCACATCGAATCTGGCTGTGATTCCAGCTGCGGACCGGACTTGCGTGTGGCATTCAGCATACATAGCTTGGATCAACTTCAGGTACTTTTCAGGCACTCCTTTCTTCTTGAGGGCCCACCACAAGACTTCACGCGGTACCCGGTCATATGCCTTTTCGAGGTCAACGAATACCATATGCAGATTTTTATGCGCCTCCCTGTATTTTTCACAAATTTGGCGAAGTGCAAAAATGGCATCCACCGTACCTCGACCAGGCATAAAACCGAATTGGTTACGTGAAATCTCACTCTCTGCTCGCAAACGTCGCTCAATTACTCTCTCCCATACTTTCATACTATGAGGCATTAACTTTATTCCCCGATAATTGTTGCATTCTTGGACATCTCCCTTATTTTTAAAAATGGGCACTATGTAACTCCTGCACCATTCCTTGGGTACTGTCTCCTCATGCAACATCTTATTGAAGAATAAAGTCAGCCCATCCATCCTCCTCTAACACCTTCCATGCTTCTACTGGTATTCCATCTGGTCCTAATGCTTTCCCATTCTTCATTCCACTCACAGCCCGTCTTACCTCATCCTTACTTATTACATTCACTAGTCCAATATTCTTCGCCTTGTTCTCAAGCATTTTGCACCAATCATTCTCTTCATTCATTAATTTTTCAAAATATGTTCTCCATCTTTCTTTAATCCTATCATCATCCGTATTTATAATTATTTATATATAATATTTTTTTACTAAAAGCATGCATACAGTATATTTGTGTGTATATGTTGGAGTGTTTGTGTGTGAGTGTGTGTGTTTGTATGTACATATTGTGCGCAAAGCGACTGAAAGGGTAGGTTTAATCGCTGAGTAGTTACCTAAATACGAAATATAGGTGGACAAAAGTTTGAAACTTCCTATATTCCTAACGTGTTTTAGCAACATCTAATTTATGTAAAATAATTCTTATTAGTCAATGAAAAACTTGACGTAACGTACACGTGGGTTTGCGTTTCGCTTTACATTCTTAAAATAAATAGAATATGTTAGTTCTGATGCAATAGTAGCATAATAATAAGCAATAGCAGTGGACTTATAATATATACTTAGATCATTTAAATAGTACCTATTGAAAACAAATATTACGTTACGTTTATGATTTTCTTTGCCAAGGTTATAGGAGTCAGTCGAGAAGGAACCTAATGGACATGCCAACGGTACCTTTGCACTGTAGGACAGAGGTAGTAATGCTGTACCAGTGAGTCTTTTTCGTTTGCGTTTACATTTTTAATAACTTTTTTGCATTTAAATAGTAAGTAAGCTTAAAATAATTACATATTGTACTCATTAATTAATACACATCGTGTATGTGATATCGGGATATGGATTCCGCTATTCTCGGAACGGAAATAACAGGAGAAACTTTATCTTCTAGCAGTGAGTCGGCATTTTCCTACAAATTTCTTTACTTTTCTCGTATTAATGCTATAATGAGTGTTAAGTTTACACAATATCATTGTATAGCAAATCAAAGGAACAGCTTGCATACGTATGTGTTATGAATTTAACTCACAAATTGATATTTTGTACATTTATTGATTTAATGGCCTTAGTGATGGGAGTTGACAGTGAAAGGAGATATCGATGTTTTTTGAATGAGGGATAAATACGGAAACTAACTATCGGACATGAATGTAAAACTGTAGCTGGAAGCGACAGCGGGTAGCCGCGGTTGCTAAGTTGACAATAAACAAAGACGTCCAGCCGTCAAATTTTCTATAGCGCGTTTGATAGTAAGCGCAGTTTAATGTACAATGTACATAATTTACTTAGATACCTACCTTAAAAGTAGCGTCTATTAACCTAAAGCCAAGTGTTCCAGTGTACGCACGTGTGTGTAGGCTTACATTTTTGCATCTATAAAATAGTAGATGGATTAGGGATGTGAGTAGCATTTTTTATTATTAAGAAGGTGTTTTTTATTACAGGTTGTCTATTAATGACGTCACAAGAAAACTTTGGATAAATGCCGATGGACGGCCTCGTTTGATTTAGCAAAAGAACAATCGTATTTGTTCACGTCATTTTGAGAGAGACTGTTTTTTAATGACAGAAAGCAAGTCGTTTAAAACTGAAAGCTGTGCCTACATTACATTTATGCCCGGACATTGCACACCCGGTAGAATTATTTATCCAAAGCTAAACAAAAAGTGTGTAATTTTAGTTTGAACATATTAATAAAATATAATAATTACAACGATTTTAATTAATCTACCTACTTCTATATTATTTATCATATTAGTGCTACTTACTTACTTGATACTTGATTGCACGGGCTGTTTCCGCAACTCCACGTCTTGGCGCGTATTTTGCGTGCGTGTGGGAATGGTGTCTTCATTCGAGCCACCCCAGCTCTTCGAGGAAGTACGTCTTGTCAGGTACTGCTACCTGTACTGTGCGACCTCAGGGCAGTCGAGGAGCAGGTGGGCTGCCGTCTCGTCTGCTGCCATACAGGCCCTGCCCAGCGGGCTGTCGGTGATACCTATAGTAAATAGGTGTTTATTAAAGAATCCGTGTCCTGTGTAGGCGGCCGTGACTGTCCGCATTTGTTGTTTGGACAGCCGGAGGATTTGTTTGGCTATCTTACCGTCTACTGCGGGAAGAGCCTCCTTGGCCTGCCTACATGTTTCAATACCAATCCAGGACTGGTTGTGTTGGGTCCTGGTCCTTTTTTTTACCAGGTTGCGATAAAAACAAGAAGGGAGGGGAATAATGGGCTCGGGTCCCACCACCTCTAAAGTGGCCCCTCTTCTTGCAAGTACGTCGGCTGCGTCATTTCCTCTTGAGCCACTGTGGCCCTTGATCCATTGCAGTGTTAATTTGTTTTGTTTACCTACCTCTGTTAGTTTCTGGTGGCATTCAAGCGTGAGTGCCGAGATGATAGTATGGCTTTTGAGGGCTGAGAGGACCGCCTTACTATCTGAGAGGATCCTAATGGATCGTTCCCTTACCTCACGTGCCATGATTGCTGTGGCAGCTAGGATTATGCCAAAACATTCGGCCTGGTAGACCGTGTTGTAGGCTCCCAGTGGTGCTGCGATGTTGATGTTTAGGTCCTCGGAGAATACTCCTGAACCCGTACCTGTATCCGTCTTAGACCCATCTGTGAAGATCGTGAGCTCGTTGTGATTAACCGCTCCTTCGTGTAGATCCTCGTACAGTTGGATTTTGTACTTCTTGTCGAACACAAATTGTTTCGGTATTTGGTCGCCAATGGCTTGTGTGAGAGGAACTTCTTTAAAGAGTGTATTTAAATTGCTAGTGTGCGGTGTGTTGGTGTCTTTCCAGAGCTTCAGAGCTCTTAGCCGGACCGCCGTCATCGTTGCTTCCTGTTGTATAAACAGGTGCAATGGAGGCAGGTCCAGTAACACTTCGAGTGCCGCTGTAGGTGTAGTTTTCATGCAGCCCGTTGCCGCTAGGCATGCAAGTCTTTGAAGCTTTTGAAGCTTGTTGGCGGTCGTTGTTAGGTTGGTCCGAGGCCACCACACTACTGCGCCGTAGCTTAATCGGACGTATTATTATCTTATAAAGCCATAAGACAATTTTGGGGGATATGCCCCAGCGTTTGCCTATCATCTTCTTACACTGCCAGAAGACAATGCTGGCTTTGTTGAGCTTATTTTCCATGTGGCTGTTCCATGTCAATTTGCTGTCGAGAGTGACACCTAGGTACTTGACCTCGGTAGACAGCTTAAGCTCTGTATTAAATAACCTGGGCAGTCGGTAAGTGCCAGCGCGCGTTTGTGTGTGAACATAACTAGTTCGGTCTTGGTCGGGTTTACAGATAATTCATACTCATTACACCACCACCCTACTATGCGTAGGGCTTGTCGGGTTAGGTCGTACACTGTACTGGTTACCTTACCTGAGGTGAGTATGGTTAGATCATCTGCATAACCTATTGTGTAGAAGTCTCTCGCGTTGAGTTTGTCTATGAGTTCATTGATGACTAAGTTCCACAATAGCGGGAAGAGTACACCTCCCTGCGGGCACCCTTTTGTTATCAAGGCTGTCTGAGTGTCGCCGTGCAGGCGCACTACCCTTTTGCTGAGCATGTTTTGGATCCACTGTATGAGCATCTGATCCACACCATGCCTGGCTAGGGCGTTGCTTATGCTGATGTAAGGCCGATTCCGTCGATTTCCCTGAGCTGTATGCATGTTGATTGGCATGTAGGGGTAAGTGTTTAAGTGCCCCACTTCTTAGTTCCCTCTCGCAGAGCCTTTCCAAGGCTTTAAGCATGAATGAGGTCAGGCTTATTGGTCTGAAGGACTTTGCATTGGTATAGTCTGTTTTGCCTGGTTTTGGTATAAAAATTAGTTTGACTTCCCTCCATTTCTTCGGTAAATATCTGAGGGCCAGGCTAGCCCTCATGATTACCAGAAGTCTTTTGCGGACAGGTTCACCCCCCCATTGTAATAACCGTGGGAAGATGCCGTCCAGTCCGGCTGCTTTAAAGGGATGGAAGCTGTAGATGGCCCATCGGAGTTTTTCCTCTGTGACCACGGTATTTGCATGTCTCCACTCATGTTCGGTCGCAACTGTTTGTGTATCGTGCCACGTTATTACCGGGGTGAGGACGCAGCCTGGGAAGTGTGTTTCGAGTAGGACGCGTCTTGTCTCCTCCTTCGATGTGGTGTATGTGTTATCCGGTTTACGGAGAGTACCTGGTGCAACCGTTGGTTGCTGAGCCAGTAATTTCCTTACCCGGTTTGCTTGTTGGCAAGATTCAATGCTCCCACAGAATTTCCTCCATCCCATGGTACGTCTGAATCTGAGGCACTTCTTGTAGCTTGATTTGGCCGCTTTATAAGCGTCCCAATCTTCGTCTGCGCTTGTGTTCATTGCCCTGTTTAAAGCCCTTCTTACCTTCTTGCGCTTGCGTTCAAGCTCAGCGCCCCACCAGGGTTGTTTGCCTGGGGTTGATGGTATAGTGGTTTCAGGGCAGGCTGCGTGGTAGCTGTCTAACATCGACTGCGTCAGTGTACATACCTGCTCGTCGATCTGTTCATTGTTACCCAGTACTGTCGGCGTAGCAGTCAGGGTAAGTTTCTCTGTAAGTAAGTGGACATACTTTACTTTGTCAGTGTTGTGTGGTTTCCTACGCGGCTGTGTGGATTGTATAACGACTTCCATGGAGAAGCTGATCCATCTGTGGTCTGAGCACGATGCCTCTTTCGAGACGTGCCATCCCTTGATGCGTTCAGCCGCTCCTTCTGTTGCGAGAGTTAAGTCGATAATTGTCTGACTACGTCTTGTGACGAAGGTGGGCTCCGTACCTGTGTTTAATAGGGTAAGATTGGTGGTGAATAGGTATTCAACCAGTGATTTACCTCTGTTGTTATTGCAGTTCATGCCCCACATTTGGTGGTGGGCATTGGAGTCCGTTCCTATTACGACCTCCGTATTGGTTCTCTCGCACTGGTTAACCAGACGCGTGAGGTCGAACGGAGGCGGGTCTTCGGCCTCGGGCATGTAGACCGATGCGAAAACAACCGCTATACTCCTAGGCTGCTGTGTTATTTCAATTTGTATCGCTGTGATGTCTCTGGAACAGAACTCCGTTAGAACTTGGGCTCCACAGAGCACCACCACTAGAGACCGCATTAGCTAATATTTGTTTTGATTCGAGTTCACTAAATTTGCGGACTGCGCGGGATGCGCGGGGCGCACGTAATGCGTTGTGATTGGCTATTGCAAGGTCAAACTTAGGACATGCACTCTAGTGCACTGTACCGTAGTGATGGGACAGGGACGAAATATTGATCGATAGAATTTGGTTTGTATTGATTATATTATTATGGATAATAAATGTTTCTTACCCGTCCGTTAAATATTATAAAGCATTTTTAATAAATATGTTTTTTACCCATACGCTAAATATTATAAAGCGTTTTTAATCTTTGATTTTGTGTATAGACAAGCTTCCGTCACTCTTCAGTGCGTAACACTATAAGTGCTAGTGAAGAAACGGATAGTGGTTTGGCCGGATACCGGATAGCCGGTTTTCCTGCCGAACATTGACAACAAAAGTAATCGTCCATGATCATAGAAAATACGATCTCATGTAACATTGTTTTTTTACTTGAAGTGAAAGCAAATTGATCATGACCGTAAGTAACCTGACGACTATATTTGGTAGTCAGCTAATTTTATACTCTAACTGCTCTGTAATTGAAATTTTGGCACTCTGTAGCAGTTTAAGACTTAATTTTTAGGCTGGTCTTGTTGATGAAGAAATGTGAAAATAATTGTTGCCACATAAGTAGCAAATCAAAACAATAAAAGAGCTTTCGAATTCAGTTGGTGCCAGACAGCATTCTGCCGCATGATAGCCGACCCGGTATGGAACTGCACCATGGTCTTTTCGTTTGCCATACCAAAGTATTCGACCCAAGGTACACCGTAAGTAACTACTAAGACGTGTAGCACAGTGCGATACCCAACCTGCTATTTAGGGGTGCGGCAGAAGACTGAAACGAAACGTCTAATTTAAGAGCGCATTTGTCATACTTCACTCTACTGTGGTTCTAGAACTGCCTTCTGCTAATACATATTGTGTCATCTACAATGCTACAAATAAAATATAGTGTAGGTAAAATCCCATACCAAAATTGGCAAATATAAAGTTGGTATAGCTGAATCCATCAGTCATCGGCGATTTTTCATAGCATGAAAATTATCATCAGTAAAGTGCCTCGAGCATACGACGCTATATTTGGTGGGAAACCATTCCTCCCCTCGACTAGTTGCGTCTATCCACTTCTTTTTCCTTTCGGGACAACTAGGAAACCTTTAACATAATAAACCCTCATGATAAATCACTATTTTTGTTAAATCATATAATGATCACAGTGTATGTATATGCCTAACAATGATTTGACTTCTTTGATGTTTAGAAAAATTCCGACAACGACTGGACGCGATGACTGCCACTTACAGAAACTGCATAAAGTATTTTATGAGTAGGTGTCCCACATCCTCCAGGAGCCACAATTATTTTGGCATGTTGTACGGTGGCTCTTTTATCAGGTGTCACCCCGGAACTGTTGGGTGTCATCCAAATTCCGTCGTCTATCACATCAACAATACACAAGTACCGTAGGATCACCCAGTACTGCCAGTAAGTGGCATCCAATGCCATTTGGTGTCAACTAGTGCTTATGGTCACTTAATACTAGCGTGTCACCCAGTACTGTCAATTGTCACCTCGAAAAGTTGTGTCTCTCCGATACCGTAAGAGTACCATCAGGAGTCACCTAACTCTTTCGGGTGTTCCGCTTCAGGTAACAGTTTTCGCGTATAACCCAATGTCATCAGGTATCCCGCAATGTCATCAGGTGTCCCGCAACGTCGTCGAGTGTCACCCAAAGTCGTAAAATTTAAAACGTCGGTGGCAGTCCAATACCGTTAAGTATCACCTAACACAATCAGGTACCACCGAATCCTACCGGGTTACTTTGTCGTCGTATGTCAACTAATAGTATCATCAGGTGTATCGACAAACTCCATTACGTTGGTGATTCGTCAATACTATCGGATCCCCTAATACTATCAGGTTTCACCTAACGCTATCGGATGTCATCTAACCTATCAGATGTTACCAGACACTGTCGGGTGCTACCCAATGCCGTCGCGTGTCACCTAATGCCCTCGGGTTTCAATCAATGTTGTCAATGGGGATCGGCTAATACCATCAGACAACCCCATACTATCGGGTATCACCCAATATAGAAGGGTAACACCCCGATATAGGAGAGAGTCACCACAATACAGTTGGGTGTCACTTAACAATATCGCGTGTCATCTTACACGACTTTCAGGTGTCACACTTAATAACATCATGTATCACACACACCCCGAATACAGTAGGGTGTCACCCCAATAGCGTCGGGTGTCCCCCACTACCATCGGATAACATCCAATACGGTCGAATGCCACCTTAACACTGTCGGTTTAAAATTCCGCATGTCTACAGCATTTATTTATAAATATGAATACTTATCTAAACTGAAAGATCTCAAATTACATAATTCCACTATTCCGAAATATCTCAAATTCTTTGTTTTTTTTTAAGACGTGGACACACCCACAACCATCCTGACTAGCTTTTTGTTAAGAACATTTACGTCAGAAAAAGTGAAAAGATCTACGTAATATCCCTTATTTCTAAACCTGCAGTACGCGCAGTTTGCGGGTACTGCAGTTTGGTTTACTTGCCCCGCCACACTCTCCTCGCTTCCTGCCACAAAAATTACCCTGTTTGGCCGCCGAGTCAAGCCACATACTCACACTGTGTTATGATCTTCGTAACATTACCACGAAAAATATCGACAAAAATATTGAGTTTGAAATCACAACACTATCGATACACGTGCCAATGTTAGACAAGGACGACTATTGCAATTTACGTAATGAGTGTGAAAAGGACTTTGCGAAAAGACATCAACGAACGCATTATTACTATTATTGCGCACGATTTGGTAACCAGTATAAACTGAGCTCCGATGCACTGGTTGTGGGTTTTATTTATGAATAAAAACTTACTTACCGATGAAATGTTAAACCATCTTTATGATAATTTGATGTCTTGGATGTCTTGCCACACCATTTTACCGCACAGGTAGCCATTTTTAGGTGTTTTGGGCACTAAATAATTTTCAAATATGAACACAACGTGTACACGCATAAGGGTCACAGACTTGGTCGACACTCGACACTGATGTTTTGATTCGTGCCGTTACTTCATATACTTCCGAAACCACTTATGTCTTGCGCGCGTTAGTTGCCTGCTATTAGGTGTCTAGTGGGGGTGGTCTGTGTTGGGCTCTGATGTTTTTAGTAGTTAGTATACAGGTTCATGGATGTGTGTGGTCACTTGAAGAATAAATCTTACCTCCCAGGCTGGAGAGGCCTCTAATGAGGCCACCCCTTATCCAAGGTTCCTGGATGAGCACGATGGCTGAATGTTGGACCTCCATCCATTTGCGCAGTTGCGCAGTAGCTGTTTGGCTGTGGTGGAGGTTGGTTTGAAGGCAGTTGACGTTACTAGGCGGAGGGTTCATCTTTGGATGATGTCCCCTTCTCCCCAAACGTCAGCTGCGTCAGGCCGGCCAGGATGTCGCCAGCCTCCACCCCGTCGTCCCGCCGCACCGGACTCAGGAGCAGGCACTCATCTTCCGAGTTACCCTCGGCTGATGGGCCAGCCCCCGAGCCAGACGCGGCCGGCTCTGACGGACCGGATTCTGCGTCGCACCCTGGCTTGGTGTTAGAGCCCTGCTTGACTCGTATGGAGTTGTCGTCGCATCCCGGAGGATGGTCGACAAACTTACCTGAGGGGTCCCGGAACCTGACGTAGACGGCACCCACCCCCAACGCGAGGCGGCGCTCGTTCTTTAACAGGATCGGGACCTGTTCCTCTGGGACGCCCACCACCAGGAACCACCCACCTGACTGCCTTTCGGAGTGCAGCATCGACCATTTGTCAACCTCCAACCAGGGGTTCTGGAACTCCAGAGCGCGACCCACGTCGCGCACGTCGTCCCAGACCCCCTGTTCGTCGGGTACGACAATGCCGCACCGCACTCTCTTCGGGGTCTCTTCCTGGCCCCTGACCTCCAGTTCGAAGCCCGGTGGTGGGACCAGGAGAGAGACTGCCTCCGTCAGCCAGGTGCGCGTTGCCTCGTCGGCGCACCAAAGTTTGAGGACCCCGTCCGCATGCACGGGTTTCCCGGTGAACGCTGGAGCGGGGCGTTTGGGGGTTTTGGTCGACCAGGCGTCACTCAGGATCTTCCTCTGGAGCTCCCGGAGTACTTGGTCCACCAACTCCTTCGGCAAGTTCCCTGTGCGTTTGCATGTTACTGCAACACCCAGGGACGCCTTGGAGGCCTGTGCGTAGGACTTACCTATTGTCGTCCTGGAGGAGTCGAGGCAGGGCTTCTTGTGGTCTCCCCGAGGCGAACTGGTCTCGTTGAGAGCACGTTTGGCCTCACCTCTGTCCTTGTTTCCGGCAGTTTTACCTGCTGTGTTGCTCGGTGGTGCAGTGGCTGGTTGCCGTCCAGGGTGGCCAGCTCGCCGCTTGGCGGCAGCCGGCTTCCTTGTACTGCCTCCGGCCTTCTTGCACCCCTCACTGCTGAGTGTGGGCTGCGCACTGGTCACATTGCTGGGACCTGCGACAGCAGCCTGCTCAGCTGCTTTTGTAGAGGCAGCACCGGCAGCAGCAGCGGTTTGTGCAGCCTTCTGCTTGGACGCCCTGCGCTGTCTCTTGTTTAGGTTTTTCCTCTTCTTCGACGGGCCGACAGTGGCGGGGCCACTAGTGGGCGGGCGCTGAACAGGATTGGTGGTCTTGCCCTTACCCTTGCCCTTCTTGTGGCCAACCAATTGCCAGCCCGCGAAGGAGGAGTCGTCTTCCCGCTTGATCTCGAACGGGCTGACGATTGTAAGGACGGGACCAGTACTAGTGCTAGCCAGCGCTGAAGTCCCGTCCTTGGGGGATGATATAACCTCTGCAGCCGAGGCCACAGCGTCAACCATCTGTTTTTGTTTTGCGGCGGGAACAGCTTTCGCTGCCACCGTCGCAGTTGGGGTAGTGGAAGGGATAACGGTATCCATAAATGTTTTTACAAGACTTCATCCCTCTGGCTTCCCACCCTCCATGGAGCCCGCAACAGGGAACGTCATACCGGACGTTAGGATTACCAGAGGGATATAGGAACGCGGGGCTGGTTTACAGCACTACATCGGGCGCCCGCTTGGGTTAACGGCCTGAGCCGAGTTACCAACTCTAGCCGTCCACCCCGCTTGCGCCCTCAGTATAGCCTTCACCAACCACGTCAACAGCCGAAATAAATTCCGACTATTGATGTGGACCCTACGTCCCTAGCCCATGGCCCTCTGACGGGACACGATGGCCATTTCCCCCGCTGCGGCTCACAGCGGGGGCTATCGTTTAGCGTGAAATCGGGACCAAAGAGGGCGTGTTGCCTCACGGTCACATTACCGCCAGCGCCGCTCGGCTCAACCCCCCAGGACTCCGTCATCCCCGCGTACGGTGCTCGACTGCGCAGGTCCTAGCGCAGGTGGTCAACTTCTCTTACCCGTGACTGTTTACTACGGGCCCAAGCCCACCTGGCCACGAGGGGGCGTGGTGAAGAGATGTGTAAGTGAATGTGTGTGTGTGCTCGCATGTGTGTACGTCGGGTGACCCCTTTGGTGGAGACAGGGCACCACTGTGCCGCTTGTGCTTTGGGCAGCTCAAGCGGATATGGTCTCTTTCCCCGCAGTTGTAGCACCGGGGTGAAGAAACAACTTCCCTGATACGGTAAGCTCGATCCTCGTGACGTGCTGCTTCCACCTCCAGAGCATAGGCTAAGGCTTCCTTGAGGGCCTTGAAGTGCCCAAGTCTTACCGCTGCTCTAACCTCCAGGTCACGGATCCCATCCGTAAATGCCTGTACGAGGTTCCCATCTATCAACGCAGGTGACGACTGGTATGCCTTCCTTACCAGCCTTTCCACCTCTAGAGCCCACTGCTGCAGAGTTTCTTCGGTGCGTTGCGTCCTGTCCTTCAGCTGAGCACGATACACATGTTCGAGGTGCGCGTCTCCGTACCTCGCCTCCAGCGCCTCAAGAAGCTTCTCGTAGGTGACGTCTTGTCCGAGTGCCTCCAACACTGTCAAGGCCCGGTCGCGAAGGCCCAAGGTTAGGGCGGTTAAGGCCTGTTCTTTGGTCCACCCATTCGATCGCATCACAGCCTCAAACTGGATCTTGTATGCAGACCATGATGACGAGCCATCAAATGGTGGAACCTTAAACCCACGAGGTGAGGGCACTACAGTCGCAGATGTCACTTCGTTGGATCCGAGCCCACGCAATCTCCTCTCCACTTCAGCGACACAGGTCTCGTGATGGTCGTGTACACGCTTCTCTATAGAGGCGACGCGAGTCTCAAGCTGGTCGTGTACGAGCTTCTCCACGTCGCTGATACGAGCCTCGTGCTGCTGGAGCTCCTCCTTTACCACCTTCAGGTCCTTCCCTACAGCGGCGCTGAGGTCTTTCATCACCACCAGCTGTTCCTCCAAACGGCGGGCCTGCTCCTCCTTGTCGCGCTGTAGTTGTTCCTCCAGGCGGCGCGCGTGCTCCTCTTGACGGCGAGCCTGCTCCTCCTTGTCGCCCTGTAGCTGTTCCTCCAGGCGGCGGGCCTGCTCCCCCTTGTCGCGCTGTAGTTGTTCCTCCAGGCGGCGCGCGTGCTCCTCTTGACGGCAAGCCTGCTCCTCCTTGTCGCGCTGTAGCTGTTACTCCAGGCGGCGCGCATGCTCCTGCATGAACGTCATCAGAGCCGCGATGTCGGGCACCGCCACGGAGTGTGCGCTTGTAGGCTCCACTGCATCCGCGGATTCGCCTGGTCCACCAGACGATGGAGAAGGAACGTCTCCGAAGCGTCTCTGGTCCAGGTCTTGCTGGCGCTGGTTCCTGGTACGCACACCTTCAGTTTCTTCCTTCGGCATAACCGGCATAATTTATCCCTTTCTTCTGACACCAATTTGTTACGAGCTGGGGTTCGGTGATAAATTATATACACTCTGCCAGAAAAACTGCACTTTATTCACTAACACAATAACACTAGATACACACACTTATTTTCACAACACTAATAAAACACACTATTCACACCACTAGAACAAAAACACTTCCGACTTATTTCTCTTCGCTTCTTGATCGCTGTCGATTCTTCCAATTGTAACTGTGTCCGTTCCATTCGGTCGCGCTCTATTTATACTGGCCGGATAACATCACTAGCGCATTCTAGATGCTTCTACAAAACTGTCGAAATAATCTCGAATATTGCATAATATTGCATCTTCTAGATGTTATTAAATATCTAACAAAATACTGCGCAGGACCGATGATTTGCATGTTAAGCAATGCTTGTTGTTGATTGACTCCCACGCACATTATTCTCAAGTGGTTCTTGTTATTGTAACTTTTGCAAGCGGCTAAGCTTTAGCACCTTGCGATTTTATCGAACCTAAGGTTAGTAGCCAGCAGTTAACGAAATAGAATGAAGCAATGTTATGGTTTGATAGCAAAGACACGATCAGGATGTTATTGGATTTATTGGAGATCTATCTCAACTCAATTCAATGCTTTACTGCTCAGGAGTTTAAAGGAGAAAGACCAAATACGGCCTGTAGCGGCCAGAAAGTTGTGAATCGTTGAAATTAAACATATAATTTTTAAAAATTTTACATCGTTTTCGTATCTTGATAGAGTATCGGTGAAAGAATTTAGTTTTTAAAGATTAATTATTTTGAATAAGCTATGGTAATAGCGGATGAATGTCTTATGTTGCCAGCATTAAAAATAAAATGAAGTATGGTAGGCAGAAATTGTTTTAAGGAAATAATATTTTTATTACTATATTAGAAAACAATATATTTTATTTACTTTATAAGTATATTTGTAAAAAGAATCAAGAAATATATAATTTATTATACATTCCATAATTATTAATCGTTAAAAATCGTTTTGTTTTTTAATCGATAGTAGAAATATTTTTTCAAACCATTTGCAACACTTTTTTTATCTGTTATGTCATTCGTGTTGCTACTGTGTAGCGTAAATATTTTGCTTTGATTTATTGGTGTTTTCGTACGGTTTTAATGTAATGTAATTGAATATAAATTCAATAATAATGATCAGTACCTTCTACCCATGCTAAGAATATGCAGCGGTGTTTGTGATTGTGGTTAGCTTGTTTGGACGAGTATACATAGTACGAGGTTCCCTAGTACACAGGTGATTATTCATTATTATTGGCCACTCTTTATGTAGTTTTTGTTCTTTAAGACCCAAAGACATACTTTTATTTACATCTAGGTATTATATTTATGTTAAAATTCAATTTTGAGGTATATTTAGTTGCGGAATAATTTCCATTTCAAATATCTCGTATCTTATTTCCACCAAAAGTTATTTAAAAAGAAATTATACAGGTTAATAGAGTAGTCATTTATCTTCAAAACACACATGGTGTTGTGTTTGGCCGTGCCAGGCCCATAATGTATGGCCGAATGGTACATCTCATTTTGCTACATAAATATGTCATATTTGGTTAAATATGGAGGCAGTCGGACAAGTATACCTTGTCCACCGTGAAAAAGAAGAATGCGAAATAAAAAAGGACGAATAAGGAATGAGTAACATCGTTATAGGCCTTAATATCCATAGCGGCAAATATAATTGTGATCAATTTTTAAAAGGATATATCAATGGTAACAGCTGTCTTATAACACGAATCGCGATTCTTATTTAATGGTAACTGTTTTAGAAATGAATAGATAAAGCTCAGTGACGTGTGTGTTGAGTTGTTTTAACAGAATGATTACAATGTGTACATAATATCTGAATAATATCTTTTCCGTACATTTTTGTTGTTCTTGTATACAAGTGAGGTAATTGATTTTGCTATTTTCAGGCAAGTGCTTACCGCCACCCATAGATTATATAATATACGTGTCCAATGTAACACCAGAGGAGACGAAAATATGTTGGCGAAGTCGATGAGAAGGAAAAGGGGATGGGGTTTTAGGCACTCTTATTCAACAAACAAAACCCAACAGTATCTTAGATACCGTAGCTTCACGTCGATATTCTATCAGAGGGTGGTACTTACTCGATGATACTGGCATAGTCATGCTAAAATCAGCATGGCCCTGCTACATCATTTTCGTGACTAATTATATTTTTTTGTAGTAAATGATTGCATTAACAAAACAGTGACTTGGCTAAAGCAAAATAATCTTAAAATTAACATAGTAAAAACAAACATAATTCAATTCCAAACATATAAGGCAACATTCCTGACATAGAAGTCAGCTTTAATAAGCAGCTACTGAATGTTACAAATGAATGTGTATTTTTGGGTATCACGGTTGATAAGTACTGTAACTGGAAGCCACACATCCAAAATGTTCTAATTAAGGTTGATCGCTTTATATTTGTAATAAAGCGAATACGGGAAATAGTCAATGTAAGGACAGCAATTATGACATACCATGCATATGTAGCCTCTGTTCTCCGTTATGGAATAATTGTTTGGGGCAACTCAGTAGATATAGACAAATTATTTATAGCACAAAAGAAATGTATAAGAGCAATGTTCGATTGTGACTAACGAGATAGCTGTAAACCACTATTTAAAAAACACAAAATTTTGACATTGCCGTGTTTGTATATATTAGAAACCTGTCTATTCGTCAAAAAGAATCCTACAGTATTTACAAGACTAGGAGACGCAGAAAATAGTCATACGCGACATAAAACAAGGCTTAAAATTCCCCAGATTAGGTTAGAACTGTATAGGAGAAACTCATATTGCATGTCCATAAAAATATATAACAATCTTCCAGATAATATCAGCAAATTACCACCAAGATATTTCCGTACTATGCTATGTAAGTTATTGTTAGAAAAAGTTTATTATGACATCAATGAATACCTGAATGATAAATTAATTACACTATGACATTCCTTATTATTGCGATAGAACACTGACATTTAATGATACCTACTGACATTTTTATTTTTTTAGTTTTAAGTATAAATGATTATTAATTAATTTATGCAATGATAATTACTATTCCAAATGTAATGTTAATAATTCAAAATATTCTCAATGTTTTAATGTCTTTTTAATATTTGTACGCCTTATGTGGCAGAATATGCTGGATGTTAAATCTATAACACATGTATGATACCATATTCTAGAAAATAAATGATATTCTATTCTATTCTATTCTTTTGTGCAGTTGAGTTTATTGGGAGTTACCATAAATATGATGTTAGAATTATGGTGCACAAAAACCAGCATGTTGGTTTAATGTAAGGACAAACCTTTCACTTAACAATGTAAATATAAGAGTCAGCGCAAACCCGGCTGCAAAAAGCAACAATATTTTTCGCCGCAAATTTCTAGCATCACGAATATTGCACAATTTGAGCACGGGAAAACTCAAATTCATAATGTTTTAAATTGATAATTACATACAACTGATGCCATTTATTATTATACAAGGTACGACTATAACTAGTGACATGTAACGGAGTAAGACCCGATTGCTCATTCTTAATCGCGCGATTAAAAATTTTACTACCAATTATTGTACATAAATGCTCAATAATATCGGTCGGGCCGGGGATCACTTGACTGGTTAGGGTATTCATGTAGCTGCAATAACACTACACCATGTCCTTCCATAATAAGCGGTTACAGTAGCAATATTGGTACGGCGTTTCGATCGGGTAATGAAAGCAACGAAGGAAAAAGACCCTCTTCATGTGATTCAGTCTTCATATCGTCTCCGTCTTTTAACAAGCTTTAGTTTTGCTCATCGTGTTAGTATGAGAAGGTCAAATCAACGCTAGCCGAATAAGAACAACTGCAAGTCATCTTGCAAAGTTTAAAGTTTGCACAATATTTACATGACAGTGTATTTTTATGATAAGCATCATGGCCACATGACTCTAACACAACTTTTTAACGATTATATAGACGGATTTTAAAAGCTTGTTATTAAACATGTTGTTTTAGGTATATCACAAGAGGATGCTTAGCTACTAGCCCAGTTTTATTAAATTTTATATTCTTCTCGGTACAGTGGGCATTTCGGGTAATTCCTTCTTAGTGTATCCCTACGGTCTACCTGCGCCAAGTATTAGCTTCTTGTGCCCAATTGTTTGCTGTGTGTTGTCCGTCAATCAATCAGTAACGCAAAAAATATATAGGTATACAGATATTAAATCGTACATTCTTTGTATGAGGCAGCGACTTGTTCAGTTCTGCAATGATAAGGTGTCTACAAGAAACCTTTGACATATTCCATCAGATACATTCTCGACTTCTCGATTCGTATAACCTTGACAAAGAAAATCACAAGCGTACGTAATATTTGTTTAGAATAATATTTAAATACTCTAAGTCTATATTATAAGTCAACTGCTATTGCATATTATTACCTACGCTACTATTGCATCAGAACTAACATATTCTATTTGTTTAAAGAATATTATGATGGTTAGCACAAATTATAAAAGCGAGACCGCAACCCACGTGCATTTTTAAAAATGTCAAATCCAGTTTTATCTTATTTACAACTTTTTTGATGACGGTTTTTTTTGGTACAAATAAAAAGCAGACGTGTTTTTACTTATACAATCCAAACGATCGTATGCTTAAGAATTTATCTGAGACTGGTTTAGACTGGTGAAGTTCCAAGATAAAATTAGCTGGACCAGTCTTCATGTTGTGTATTCGTAAAATGTGAAAACGCATAAAAAAATTGCGTCAAGACTTCGTTTGTTTGATTCTGAGGTTGCCAGACGCTAGAAGGACTCGAAGAAAGACGTAGGTTAGACATGTAGGCTAGAGTTGTTAACGCAGAACAGGAACATTATACCTAGTATTAGCAGGTCGACAACTTTTTCTATCTTTTACGGTCTCTAGTGCTTCCCAGAAGCCGAAAGTGAAGGACAGAGGAGTTCACTGCCTTCGGTGCTCTCGTTTTGCGGTCAATTGGTTTGAAACCCAGCCTTAACATAAAATATATGATTCCGTATTAATGAGGATTCACAGTTTACGTCACAAGTGTTATTTTAATCATGCAACCTTTTAAACTCGGGTGTAAAAAAAGGTACGGATGTGGTCGACTGGAAATCAACATGACGATTGCTTTTTTTTTCGAGAATTCCACAAAAATAAAACAACATTATATACAAATGAACTGTATTATTTATTTTGTTGTTAAAGTGAAGTTATTAATAAGTATATATGCTCCTTAATAGCAATTGGTATATTCCGTACGATTCCTTATAACGGTAGATACATATTTTGCTGACTTGCCTTTCCGCGATGTGCGCACTTTATATTGTATGTGTGTTTATTAATCATTAAAGATAGGTTGACCGATGTGGTAGTTTTACTCTCACAAACCCCAACATTACATGGCGACCCTGCCTAAGGGCTCTGCTAAGGGGTTTCTTTTTGAAAGTTATAAGTGGCTATAAATAGATTATACATATAGATATATGTACGTATTAAAACAGTTTGCGTCAAATATGTGTGGATCGACCGTCGAGAAGGAAGAGGTCTTTCTTAGCCAAAACGCCGCTGGCGGGGACAATGGTGCATCCCTGAAAGATATTGGAGGTCATTAGAGCGATTGAGCGTATTGACGTTCGTCATTTTCGTGGTAACTTTTGTTTTCCTTTTATACATTGGCTTACGCCTCTATAAGAAGTGTCACAGTCGTTGGATCCAAGAAGAGATGGGTCTTCGTACAATTGAACGTATCCGGGCATCCGTTCGAGGTTGAGCTGCCGAAACATCAGGATAAGCGAATACTGCTCCAGAAGGATCGGACGTTTCTATAAGGTTTACATAATATTAATAAGTTATATTTTTATGGCTTATTTTTTTCCTATTATGTCTTTAGATTTCGATTATATACGTCTTCTGTAGTAAATAATTATGTAGCGTTAGACATTTATCAATAATATTACTATATAGTGTACCTATACCTAGATGTTTCATATTTTGTGGCATAACATTGGTTTTATAACGATAATATTAAAACGACATAGAATCGTGCACAAAGGCACAGCGAACTTGATACCTCACGACAAAAATGCAAGCTGGCACATTTCATGCGTTGTCGTTTCGCAATAACTTTACTTACTTGATTCTAATATTATACAAAGAGTAGTGAATCATTAGATATAGCATTTTATAAAATTACTTTTATATAATGATTGAATGTTTAACAGAGCAGTATGATAGTCTAGTAACTATTCGACAATACTTAATTAAAAAAGGTCAGAGTAGATATTTAGGTAAAACTGTAGAAAATAAGTTGAATGAAGCGTCAAATAGTTTTGGTAAATGTAAGGAAATAATATTGCTTATCAAAAAATCTAATGATAGCAATTTATTGACATCGGCCGTAGAGTTATTCGAAAATATTAGAAAGGTGTATGAGGAAATAAAGAACTTGTGTATTTTACCTAAGACAAAGTTTACCAAAATGGAGTTCGATATGAAGGTGGCGTGTAGTCTGATTCCAGCTATGGATGGTGTTGAGGAGACAACGCAGCGGATGATTGACTCGATAGACATGTATGCGGGCATGTTGGATGAAAAAGGTAAAATTATTTTAATTACGTTCGTCTTAAAATGTAGATTATCACAAAATGCTAATTACGACTTGCCCAGTCTTACAAAACTGTTGATGATTTAAATAAAGATTTAAAAACACATCTTCTACCGAAAAAATCCTTTATTGCAATACAAAGTCAATTACAGAATATTAAGCAAGGTAATAAATCCATTGAGACATATGGTGCTGAAATAGAAAAATTATTAACAGACATAACCATCGCACAGGCAGAAGATGATTCCAATGCTTTCCAAGTTTTAAAACCCAGAAATGAAAAGTTGGCCCTTAAAAAATTTTCAGAAGGACTTCGCAGTCCAAGGTTAAGCACAATCATGACCACGCGCAACTACGACAACCTCAAGGACGCTATTCAAGCAGCAAAGGACGAAGAGGTATCGTCTCTCTCATCGATATCAGGTAACGTGCTGCATTCCTTTAACAATCGGCGTAATCATAACGCCACGTGTTGCCGTGGTTATCATCAGCAAAGAGGTAGTTTTCGCAACTATCGAGATCAATACCATAACAGTTATTTTCAAGGTCGAATGCCACGTGGTTATGGTAGTTTTAGGAATTCAAATCAAAGTTTTGATTATGTACAGAATCGTAATAGGGTTTCTAGAGGTAGTAGTAACAGAGGAGCCCGATATTTTAATAACCGTGGTAGAACTCGCAAAGTTTTTGTAGGAGAACAGCATGATGTACCACACGGTAGTAAGAACGACAAGGATAATATTCAGTCGGAGGCAGATAAGTTTTTTCAAGGTTAAACATATAATTTTATCATGTGATGGTAATGCCAAATATATTGCATTTCATGTCAATAACATTAAATATTACTGGCTTGTGGATACGGGTGCTTCTTTATCCATTATAAAGAAAGAAGCATTACCTAAAAATATTTTAGTTTCTAATGATGATACTTTGATAAATGGAATAGGTGGTCAGAAACGGTCTCAAGGTTTAGTTGATTTAAATTTGAGAAATGGCGATGAAATATTTCGTCATAAGTTTATTGTTTTTGATAGTTTACCACTGAGAGCAGATGGTATACTTGGCTTAGATTTTTTAAACAAATTTTATGCGAATATTAATTTAGAATCAAATATGTTAACACTTAGTAAGGCAAATAAAAAACATTATTTAGAATTTATTGAAGAGCAGCATAAAACTGATAATATACTTTATATTCCAAGTCGTTCCGAATCTATGCATTATGTTTATCTAGGAAAACATATGAATGATGATGTTATTGTTTGTGGGAGAGAGTTAGCGAAGGATGTGTTTTTGGCAAATGCAATAACGAAAGAAAATAACTATAGAATTCCTGTTAAAATATTAAATGTAACTGATCAAGACTTAACATTGCCGTTTTCTCTATGTGAGTTGCAACCGTTAAGTGACTATAGTATGTATAAATTTGATAAAAGTGGAGTGAATGCTAATAGGTTAAAAATGTTGCTAGATGAGTTAAAATTAAATCATTTAAATGCAGATGAAAAGGAATCTATTGAATCAATTTGTGCAAAGAATTGTGATGTTTTTTATTTGAATAGTGACAAGTTATCTACTACTAATATTTATGAACAATCTATTACAGTGAAACCAAATTCAACACCCCAATATGTAAAACCATATAGATTACCCCAAGCATTAAAACCAGAAATAACTAGGCAAATTAAAAAAATGATAGAAGATGATATAATAGAAGAATCCAATAGCGAATGGTCAAGCCCTATTCTATTAGTCCCGAAGAAAAATCGAGAAGGAACCGAAAAACAGTGGCGTTTAGTAATAGACTATCGAAAACTAAACGAAAAAGTGTGTGACGATAAATTTCCTTTGCCAAATATAAAGGGAATCTTAGACTCTCTTTCTGGTGCTATATATTTTACTCATCTTGACCTTTACCAAGGGTACTATCAAGTGAAATTACAGCAGGACAGTAGAAAGCTAATAGCTTTCACTACAAATGATGGCCAATACCAAATGAAACGTTTGCCAATGGGACTTAAGATAAGTCCAAGTTCTTTTAGTCGCATGATGTCCATTGCAATGTCTGGTCTAAATTACGACAAGTGTCTAGTGTATCAGGATGATTTCATAATTTTTGGACGTAATTTGAGCAGCCACGACAAAAATTTAATAAACGTGCTAGAAAGATTAAGGAAAGTTAACTTAAAATTAAATCCCCAAAAGTGTGACTTTATTAGGAAAGAAATATTATATCTCGGTCATATAGTGTCAGAAAAAGAAGTTTTCCCCGATCCTGCAAAAACCAAAATTTTACAAAATTATCCGACACCCACAAATACTGATGAGGTCAAAAGATTTGTAGCCTTTTGTAACTATTACCGTAAATTCATTAAGTTATTTGCGAATATAACTCTACCATTAAATAAATTATGCAGAAAGAATGAACCATTTGTTTGGACAAAAGAATGTCAAGAAGCGTTTGAATTTCTTAGAAACTCGCTGATATCATCACCTATTTTGCAATATCCTGATTTTTCTAACAATAATGAGTTCATTTTACAAACAGATGCTTCTGGTACGGCTGTAGGTTCAGTTTTATGTAACAAAGATCTAAGACCAGTTGCTTATGCAAGTAGGCCTTTAAATAAAGCTGAAAAGAATTATCCAACAATTCAAAAGGAACTTTTGGCTATAGTTTGGTCAGTTAAACACTTTAGACCGTTTCTTTATGGCAGGAAGTTTACCATCATGACAGATCATAAACCATTAGTTTATCTCTTTGGTATGAGAGATCCATCCAGTAGATTACTGAAATTTCGTTTAGTTTTGGAAGAATATAATTTTGATGTTGTTCATGTCAAAAGAAAAGAAAACGTCATTGCAGATGCCTTATCACGCATAAGTACGACATGATGATGAATTAAAGAGTATTCATGCACAAGTTATGGCAGTATTAACGAGAGGTCAGATGAAAAGATTGAATGAGTTGAGTGGAAGCCAGAATGTGAATACGGATCTTAATAAATCTACAGACAAACGGCCTGATCAACCACGAGTCGTAGATATATTAAGAAAACCGTGCGAATCGGTAGAAATGGTTCTTATAAAAGGTAGTGATTTGGAAAAACAAAGACATAATAAGACGATAACACATGAAGACGAGTATTTTGCTTATAATTTTAGTGAGAAAATATTGTATATCAATCTTGATTTTAAGGCGCATTTCTCGCGAGCCGAATATGTGCAAAAATTAAAATTGTTTTGTAATAAAATGTGCATTGATGAAGTTTGCGTAATAAAGAATAAAGATAATGTAGAATTTATAAAGAATATTTGCGATAAAATAATGTCATGTTCTAATTGGTCCGGACCACGAATAAATGTTTTAAGAGGAATTAAAAGAATTACTGATGATGACATAAAAAAAATCATTCTTAATGACTTTCATTTACTACCCTCCAGTGGACATGCTGGGGTACGTAGAATGATAAATACGTTAAAAAGAAGATACTACTGGCTAGGTATCTATAAAGACGTACAAACATTTGTAAGAAAATGTACGAATTGTCAGAAGACAAAATATTTTCGTTACATTAAAGAGCCAATAGAAATAACCACAACGGCGTCCACGGCTTTTGAGAAGACATTTTTAGACGTAGTAGGACCTTTAGATAGAAATATAAATGATAACTGTTATATATTGACCTTGCAGTGCGAATTATCAAAATTTGTACAGGCCATACCACTTAAAAATAAAGAATCCGTGACTATTGCTGATGCATTCGTAAGAGAATTTATATTAAGGTATGGTGTACCTCAAAGTATTGCAACTGATCGCGGGATTGAATTCATTTCAGAAACAATGAAACAGGTTTGTAAAATGTTAAATATCGATAAATTAATGTCCACAGCTTACCATCACCAATCGATAGGTGCACTTGAAAATGCCCATAAAAATCTGGGTGCATTTTTAAGAGTACAATGTCAAAATCATTCCGATGCATGGAGCTATTGGTTACCGTTCTGGTGCTTTAGTTTCAACAACACTGTTCATTCTGAAAAGGATTATACACCATATGAGCTTGTTTTTGGTAAACTCTGTCAGATACCTAGTAGACTTTGTGAATCTGTTGAACCATTATACAATGCCGATGACTATGCTTTACAGTTAAAGTATAGATAACAATTGGCGCATGCCGATGCCAAGAAAAATGTAATATCTCGTAAACATAAGAGAAAATTTATGTGTGACAAAAGCATGAATTGTATTAAATATAATAAAGAAGATATAATTCTATTAAAAAATGAAACAGGTCTTACGACCTGTTTCAAAAACCTTGACCTTCAAAAACAAGATCTAACTTACGTTAGATCTTGTTTTTGAAGGTCCTTATATAGTATTAGAAGATCTAGGTTGTAATGTTAGGATAAATAAAAATAATAAAATTGATGTAGTTCATAAAAATAGAACTAGACCATACTATCAGTAATTTAATGTATTGTTTCACTGCAGTGTAGTAATACTTAATTAGTATATAAGTTAAATTTAATGTTGGTAGGTAAGATGGATACCCAGGATAATATTAACATGTTTACTAGAGGCATTGATACGAAATTGTATTGTCTGTTTTACGTTCTATAATTTTTATGCGTAAGTAATATAAATAATTTTCATTTGTAAAAAAAAAACACATTTAATTATTTTTTTTTTCTTTTTCTGTGGGAGGTGAAGTGTAATAATTAATAAGTATATGTGCTCCTTAATAGCAATTGGTATATTCTGTACGATTCCTTATAACGATAGATACATATTTTGCTGACTTGCCTTTCCGCGATGTGCGCATTTTATATTGTATGTGTGATTATTATTCATTAAAGATAGGTTGACTTGTTTTAAGATAGGTTGTTGTTGATGTTGGTTGTTTTACTCTCACAAACCCCAACATTACAAAAGTAAATAAATCTCGGAACGAGAAATTTTCAGGGATAATTGCATAGAGTAGTTCAAGTGGTAAAGCTCTTTAACTAATGTTACCTTAATACCTACTTCAAGAAAGTTATTGAAATCCTTGTTATGTTAACAAATAAAAGAAATAACTATCGTCAGGGATTGATCCTTGAACATGAGTCTTCATTCTTCCTTGTGTGTAAGATGTGTGTAAGTGATTATAATTCAATTTGGTCATTATTTGAATATTGTAAAGAAAATACTCCAGTTAAGCATATGACGCAGATTAAGCCAAATCATAGTGGTTGCATTAAATAACGCGACAATTTTAAACAAAATATTTTGGAAAATACAAAAAGCTTCGAAAAATACTAAAGAAAATTATTCACATACACACAGACAAGCGGACCCCATTTTGAAACTGGAATAATGCTAGGAGGATGATGACCTACAGACAAACATAATTCTGTGCCTCCGGTGAAAGCTGATATAACTGGAGTTATATCAAAATTTACTTTTTAAATGCACTTGTATCAGAAAAAAAATCTCTACATATCTGTCTAATCGACATTTTGATACGACTCATATTTCCAGAGATAGTATGATACATGTAGGCCAAAAAAATTATGTATTAAGAGTTAATGACGTGTAAAATAATTTAACTCCACATAAATCGTTACATATATTAGAATAGTTAGATAGTGTTCTGTGTAAAAAAATATATTTTAAGTTATATTACAATACATTTGTAAACTTTACCTTCAATAAATGTGATTAATGATATAAATTCGGTTATATTTTTGTACACGAAGATATTGTGCGTAATTTGCTGATTATTTGGATTTTTCAAAGGTACGTAAACAGAACTATGAATTATCTTTCAGTATTTAATTTTGTTTCGTTTGTAACAGTGATGTTTAAGTGTTATTCTATTGCGGGTATGTTTTAAAACTATTTTTCACTATTGTTTTAGGTAACATTATTATAACATGGCTTCTATATCTAGCAAGAAACGTTCTTATAAAGAAGCATTTTTACAATGGGGTTTTACGAATATTGTAGACAGAAGTAAAGAAAAACCTCAGTATGTTATATGCAATAAAGTCCTTAATCCAGAGAGCATGAAACCGAGCAAATTAAAAGAACATCTCGACAAAGTTCAGAAGGAGTTTGTAGGTAAGGATATAGATTTTTTAAAAGGAAAGAAAACATCCTGAAATCTTCGCGATTGGATTCTACAGGAAACGTACAAAAAGTGAATGAGTCGTGTCTTCAAGCTTCTTATCAAATCGCTTATCGCATTGCTTTGAGTAAGAAACCTCACACTACAGGCGAGGATCTTATCAAGCCATGTTTGTGTGATGCAGTATCTCTAGTTCTCGGCGAGCAACATGTGGCCAAAGTTAAACAAATATCACTCTCAGATAGCACAGTTCAAAGTCGCATATCAGAGATGAGTTTGGACATATTAGCGACCGTTATTTCTGAAATTAAAGAACGTCCCATGTATGCGCTACAGTTGGACGAGTCCAAGGATGTATCTTCTTGTTCACAATTACTTGTATTTACTCAGTACATTAAAGACGATGATGTAAAGGAGGAATACTTATTCTGCAAGTCTTTGCCTACTACCACTCGCGGCGAAGACGTATTCAAAACTCTTAAACAGTTTATTGAGGAACACGAACTGGACTGGTCAAAGCTGGTTGGCGTATGTACCGACGGGGCGCCTTCCATATTGGGCATCCGTTCTGGATTTCAAACGCTTGTAAAACAAGTAGCTCCTCAAGTTTGCACTTATCACTGTTTGTTACACCGATATGCTTTGGCTGTTAAAACCCTTCCATCAGATTTACTAAGCTCGTTGAATGATGTGGTAAAAACTGTTAATCATATTCGAGGCAGCGCAACTAACTCCAGATTGTTCAAAATGTTGTGCGAGGAAGTTGGTGCCAAATTTAATGCTCTTTTATACCACACAGAGGTACGTTGGTTATCGAGGGGAAAAGTTCTTGGAAGAGTTTATGAACTTCGTGAAGAAATAGCATTATTTTTTGAGAATCAGAGGACACAGAAAGAAAAAGAGTATTTCTAAAAAATAAAAGACAAAACATTTGTCGCAAAACTTGCATATCTTGCTGATTTTTTCAATGAAATTAACAGTCTGAATATCTCACTGCAAGGAAACATGATTAATATTTTGACAGCGCAAGATATAGTTGCCAGTTTTTTTGCGAAAGTTGAAACTTTACCAACGCAGAGTCCAGGCTGACGATATGTCGATGTTTACACAACTAAGTGAGCAAATGTTGAATGCCGAGCCAAACAAAATATCGTTTGAAAATTCAATTATTCCCCATTTAACTGCGGCAATAGAGTCGCTTAAGCAGTATTTTCCGAATATGCATAACCGTGAGATCAATTCATGGATATTGAGACCATTTTCTACTGATGATGATATTTTCAAAGACGAAGATGTATCGGCAAAAGTGGAATTTCTCGGACTGCGCGAAGACAGCACTTTCAAAGCAGATTTTCAAAATTATGAATTGTATAAATTTTAGCGAAAGGCAGCTTCAGAATACCCTATCATTGCTGCCCGAGCTCTGAAAATGTTAGTATCGTTTGCTACCACTTATCGATGTGAGAGCGGATTCTCAACTCTAGTAACTTTAAAAACTAAAGCCAGAAACCGTCTGAATGTGGAGCATGACATGAGGTGCACTTTGAGTGTTACTAAACCTAATATTAAAAAACTTGCGAATTCAAAACAATATCAACCTTCACACTAAAATATGTCACCTACAGACACATTACAAACTGGTATTGTAAATGTATATATATATATTATTTTTTTACTCTTATGAATAAAGATATTTGAACTTGCTTGTATTGTTTCACTGAAATAATTTTGAATTGGGGGGAAAAGTAGTTCCTCTAACAGGCCATAGGGGTAACAGTTCAGAAAAGGTTAGGAACCATTGAATTAAAGAGACAAGCATATTAGTTGTTTTTTTTAGAAACTTAAGTTTTATTTCTTTTTGTTTGATTCAGATATATTTTTTTATTTCAAGTATGTGTGTTTTATTTTATAAATACCCAGAGTTTAAAGTAAAATTAGTTACAAATATCACTTTACACAAAAATGTTGAATATATAAGTTAACTTATAGCATTATACACAAAAAAAGCGTCGTGATAAGTGATATATCTCAATAAATATTAAATTAGGAAAATTTTAAGCTTCTAGACTAGATTTTTAACAAAAGGTTATATTAGTTTTGTTCTACAATATTTTTCTTGAATCAGTTAATATCGGTGTTTATACAAAAACATATGTTATGATATCAGTGTTGACGAGAATTGCATGCGTCGTGTAAGTTGATATAACTTAACATACATTAGTTTACACGGATATCATGTTGGTGCACTTTGATATAGTTCACAGTTTTTCCGTAATATTTTTCTGATTTTGTTATAAAATGTTACAGAATCCTGTAATATTAAAGAATAACAATGCAACTTTATTGATAACAATATTTTTATATGAAATAGAAAATAAATAAAACTTTAAAGTGCTCTACTGAAAAGTTGACATTTTGAAGTTGTATCAGTTTTCACCGGAGGCACAGAATTATGTATATGTGACACTTTTTTCTTTTATTTTTTTTTAAAGACAACTCCCGCATTAGGGCTAAATCCTTTGTCGCGGGAGACTTTACAAACATACATCTAACGAGGACCATTAACAACTAGACTCGAAACAACAATTTATGGATCACACAAAGTGTTGTCTCGAATGGGAATCGAACCCACAACGCTCGGCGCAGTGTCAAGCGGCGAGGCGGCCGCTTAAACCACTCCGCCAACCATACAGTCATTTACTTTACTTTATAATTTAACGGGTCTATGTCGAGTAGCTACTTATTCGAATATAAAGTTTTGAAAAATGATAACCCAACCAAACCGTTGTTACTAGATGACACTCATCCACTGACCGAGAAACGTGTAAAGGTTTGAAGTATTCAAAATAGTGGTAACTAATTACACACTCAAGCACAGAGTAAAGGTACATACAAGCCCTTTGTACACATGTTACAGAAACGTCAGTTCATTAAACGTCAGTTCATTAATCTATTTAGAAGTTCCATTTATCGCGACGCGACGTGATGAAACTAAACACGGCCTTGACCTGAAGTAAACTTATGAACTGCTTTTAAATTGCAAACCTGCAGACATAAACATCAGTAAATGTACCCAAATGTATGTGATTTTTTTTATTTATCGTATATGTTGTTGCCTGTAAAATGTTGCATGATAACGCTGCCATTTGCACATTTTTTTGAATAAATTATGAACAATAAAGCACTTCATTATTTGGTATAATTTTTATTATTTGTTTCTCTTTCATTGTAGATATCCCAGCTGCATTCAAGACTTCTCGCCTTGAAGCACGAGGACCGTATTTGACAAAATATCAGCTTTTCTACAGAGCGACTGCAGTCTGATCTCCGCAACCCAAAGGGATAGACATATTCCATGGTTTAGACCATTCACAACAAACATTCTTAATACAAAATAATTTAGCGGGTCTTAATCGCGTTAACTTAACCTATTTAAGGTATAAATACCTATTTGTTTCCGACGTTTCGCACGTCTTACACCGAGCGTGGTCGCGGGGAGACTGATGAGAGCTCAGCGCCGTCTTGTGGAAGTGCGGGTTTCGGCACCTACCATCACTTGGTCTTTATTTAAGTTCGCAATGTCGGTACTCCGACACACTACTCTAATGACGTCTACACACTGTTGAGATTTATCACTGCGGCGGTGTTTACATTTGCTGATGACTGGATTCCAAGTAGCCGATAATCTATATCCATCCTCCCGGTTGAAATTGTTATATTTCTTGATTTCTACCGCTTACATACTTCTACTTCTACATACTATCCTGGAGTAATAGTGACGATCGGTGGATAAGACTTGTGGTTGATGCAGTTCTATCCAGTGGTTTGGTCCAGACTCCAACAAATGCTCAGCTATAGGCGACTTATTAATATGTCGGTTTTTCACAGCTGCGATATGTTCCTTTACTCTTTCAGCGATTGTACGCTTAGTCTGCCCGATATATGAACTACCGCAGCTGCAATCGACCTTGTAGATGCCAGGTGTTTGGAGAGAAATGACATGCTTTGGGGTACGCAGATTATGTGCTAGAGAGCGGACTGTATACAGTTTTCTTGATGGAGTATTTCTTGAGTACTGTTGCAACTTTGTCCGTTACTCCCTTTAGATACGGAATGTAAGTGGGCACTCTGCTTACTTCAGGTTTACGCTCGTTCCTCTTTCGACGGAGTATGTTTTTCTTGTATCCGTTGCGCCTAAGTACCTCTCGAACATGTGACAGCTCACTATTTAATTGTTCAGGGTCACATAGGTCATACGCTCTGTTCACTAACGAGGACACAACGGAATCCAAGTGCCGCGGATGGTGGTGCGAGTTCGCGTTGAGATACCTGTCGGTGTGTTTCGGTTTCGGGGTTGCGCGGGCACAGGGGCGGCATTACGGGGGATATGCGAGCTGCGCGGGGTCAGTGGCGAGAAAGCATTTTGAGGGAATGTACGCACGCGCCTGCGCAGCGGATCGCTATGGCTCACAACGTACGTATTACATGTATCATTTTACACTAATTATAAGTTGTTATTGTGAATAGTTTTTATTAAGTTATTATATCATTAAACACTAAACTATCATTCTATTTATATCATTTTACACAATGTATTATAATAAATTTCAGGAATGTATCTATTATAAATAAAATTTTATTAACATATAAGAATACTCTGGATCGGAATATGATATTTTACCGTACACAATAAGAATTATTGGCATAATTAGAACCATGGAACAACCACTCGGAAGTGATTTTAGCGCGAACCTGTTATAAAATGCAATGACAAACATCGACATTGAAAATTGTGTATCTTAGTTCAGTTGGAAGAATCCTTTGACAATGTACCGATACACCGCGACACGCGTAATTTGCCGGCTCGGTGGTGAGTTAAAAGACGCTATATAAGTCCCGCCAAAGTGATACCGCCGGCGAGAGTGTTGCCATATTTTAGGCAAATGTAAAATTTTAGGGTCATTTGTATTTACTAACATGCATTTTGAAATTTAATAACATTTTATTTCTACGAATATACATATTTGTATTTATTGCTTTTAATGTTTTTAGAATTCCTATATTATTATGCTCCTCCTGGATCGTACAGAGTTTATTTCAGCACATTGTATAGTTTGACCATAACTACTTTATAGAACATAGGTATTTTTATTGTTTCAGCAATTTTCAGAACGTACAAAACGCATGCTAAGTATGTTAAATAAGGACGTCGAATACCTTAGCCCTCAATCACCATTTCATGCTGATAATAATGAGGGAATTATGTATAATAGCGAGCTTCCTGTACATACTTCAACTCCTCATAATGATATAATATTGAACCAAGTAATTGACGATGAGCAATTTTAAATGATGGCGATTTTGGTTCGTCGAGCAGTGATGATTATATCCCCGGTACTGATGAAAGTGATAGTAGTGACACTAGTACCTACCTATTATTGTAAAAAGAACAAGTTACTAAAACATCGCGCTTTATTAAGGTCGACACAGCCTCCAACGTTGATTGATGCATACGATGAATCTAGTAAATCTGATTCTACAGCCGAAAATAATGTGCGTGGAGATAATAATGAGAGCGTTCTAGAACATCTATTCTCTTAAGAATTTAACCAAAATTCAGGGCCGTCGTTTGTATTTTGGGATGATAAGAACATTTCTAGAGAAGGTCGTAAAAGAAAGATCAGGAGTGCTAACTTAGAACGAAGAAGTGAAAGAAGTGAGAGGACTATCTTACGCAACCAAGGGCAAGCTTATGTCACAAAAAGTGGGAAATTTAATTGTTTGGATTGTAGATTAAAATGTAGAGAAAAGATTCCAAAGACAGTGTTGCAGAAAGTTTTCAACGAATATTGGTCACTTGGTTGTTACGACAAAAGAGCACAGGTCATTGATTGAATTAAAGCAGTGGTTCCGAACCTGAGGGTAATTACCCCCGTAGGGGTAAAAGTGCTATTTCATAGGGGTAACAGAGGTGGTAGGTACTTAAAATAGTTGAATAGATAGAAAATAATAAAAGTACGAAATAACAGTAGCTACGCGGCGCGGCGTACTCTCGCGTTCATAAAATCGCGGTGTGGTGAGGGGCGAGGCTGCGCCCCCCGCCGCCGCTCACTGTCACCGACGCGGCGCTCGCCCGTCAACGAGCAGTGCAGCGGCTCATTTATTCGAACACGATTGTGCGTTTCATTTGTTTCGCAGCGCACACCGCCCTAATTATTTGGATTTTTCAAAGGTACGTAAACAGAACTATGAATTATCTTTCAGTATTTAATTTTGTTTCGTTTGTAACAGTGATGTTTAAGTGTTATTCTATTGCGGGTATGTTTTAAAACTATTTTTCACTATTGTTTTAGGTAACATTATTATAACATGGCTTCTACATCTAGCAAGAAACGTTCTTATAAAGAAGCATTTTTACAATGGGGTTTTACGAATATTGTAGACAGAAGTAAAGAAAAACCTCAGTATGTTATATGCAATAAAGTCTTTAATCCAGAGAGCATGAAACCGAGCAAATTAAAAGAACATCTCGACAAAGTTCAGAAGGAGTTTGTAGGTAAGGATATAGATTTTTTAAAAGGAAAGAAAACATCCTGAAATCTTCGCGATTGGATTCTACAGGAAACGTACAAAAAGTGAATGAGTCGTGTCTTCAAGCTTCTTATCAAATCGCTTATCGCATTGCTTTGAGTAAGAAACCTCACACTACAGGCGAGGATCTTATCAAGCCATGTTTGTGTGATGCAGTATCTCTAGTTCTCGGCGAGCAACATGTGGCCAAAGTTAAACAAATATCACTCTCAGATAGCACAGTTCAAAGTCGCATATCAGAGATGAGTTTGGACATATTAGCGACCGTTATTTCTGAAATTAAAGAACGTCCCATGTATGCGCTACAGTTGGACGAGTCCAAGGATGTATCTTCTTGTTCACAATTACTTGTATTTACTCAGTACATTAAAGACGATGATGTAAAGGAGGAATACTTATTCTGCAAGTCTTTGCCTACTACCACTCGCGGCGAAGACGTATTCAAAACTCTTAAACAGTTTATTGAGGAACACGAACTGGACTGGTCAAAGCTGGTTGGCGTATGTACCGACGGGGCGCCTTCCATATTGGGCATCCGTTCTGGATTTCAAACGCTTGTAAAACAAGTAGCTCCTCAAGTTTGCACTTATCACTGTTTGTTACACCGATATGCTTTGGCTGTTAAAACCCTTCCATCAGATTTACTAAGCTCGTTGAATGATGTGGTAAAAACTGTTAATCATATTCGAGGCAGCGCAACTAACTCCAGATTGTTCAAAATGTTGTGCGAGGAAGTTGGTGCCAAATTTAATGCTCTTTTATACCACACAGAGGTACGTTGGTTATCGAGGGGAAAAGTTCTTGGAAGAGTTTATGAACTTCGTGAAGAAATAGCATTATTTTTTGAGAATCAGAGGACACAGAAAGAAAAAGAGTATTTCTAAAAAATAAAAGACAAAACATTTGTCGCAAAACTTGCATATCTTGCTGATTTTTTCAATGAAATTAACAGTCTGAATATCTCACTGCAAGGAAACATGATTAATATTTTGACAGCGCAAGATATAGTTGCCAGTTTTTTTGCGAAAGTTGAAACTTTACCAACGCAGAGTCCAGGCTGACGATATGTCGATGTTTACACAACTAAGTGAGCAAATGTTGAATGCCGAGCCAAACAAAATATCGTTTGAAAATTCAATTATTCCCCATTTAACTGCGGCAATAGAGTCGCTTAAGCAGTATTTTCCGAATATGCATAACCGTGAGATCAATTCATGGATATTGAGACCATTTTCTACTGATGATGATATTTTCAAAGACGAAGATGTATCGGCAAAAGTGGAATTTCTCGGACTGCGCGAAGACAGCACTTTCAAAGCAGATTTTCAAAATTATGAATTGTATAAATTTTAGCGAAAGGCAGCTTCAGAATACCCTATCATTGCTGCCCGAGCTCTGAAAATGTTAGTATCGTTTGCTACCACTTATCGATGTGAGAGCGGATTCTCAACTCTAGTAACTTTAAAAACTAAAGCCAGAAACCGTCTGAATGTGGAGCATGACATGAGGTGCACTTTGAGTGTTACTAAACCTAATATTAAAAAACTTGCGAATTCAAAACAATATCAACCTTCACACTAAAATATGTCACCTACAGACACATTACAAACTGGTATTGTAAATGTATATATATATATTATTTTTTTACTCTTATGAATAAAGATATTTGAACTTGCTTGTATTGTTTCACTGAAATAATTTTGAATTGGGGGGAAAAGTAGTTCCTCTAACAGGCCATAGGGGTAACAGTTCAGAAAAGGTTAGGAACCATTGAATTAAAGAGACAAGCATATTAGTTGTTTTTTTTAGAAACTTAAGTTTTATTTCTTTTTGTTTGATTCAGATATATTTTTTTATTTCAAGTATGTGTGTTTTATTTTATAAATACCCAGAGTTTAAAGTAAAATTAGTTACAAATATCACTTTACACAAAAATGTTGAATATATAAGTTAACTTATAGCATTATACACAAAAAAAGCGTCGTGATAAGTGATATATCTCAATAAATATTAAATTAGGAAAATTTTAAGCTTCTAGACTAGATTTTTAACAAAAGGTTATATTAGTTTTGTTCTACAATATTTTTCTTGAATCAGTTAATATCGGTGTTTATACAAAAACATATGTTATGATATCAGTGTTGACGAGAATTGCATGCGTCGTGTAAGTTGATATAACTTAACATACATTAGTTTACACGGATATCATGTTGGTGCACTTTGATATAGTTCACAGTTTTTCCGTAATATTTTTCTGATTTTGTTATAAAATGTTACAGAATCCTGTAATATTAAAGAATAACAATGCAACTTTATTGATAACAATATTTTTATATGAAATAGAAAATAAATAAAACTTTAAAGTGCTCTACTGAAAAGTTGACATTTTGAAGTTGTATCAGTTTTCACCGGAGGCACAGAATTATGTATATGTGACACTTTTTTCTTTTATTTTTTTTTAAAGACAACTCCCGCATTAGGGCTAAATCCTTTGTCGCGGGAGACTTTACAAACATACATCTAACGAGGACAATTAACAACTAGACTCGAAACAACAATTTATGGATCACACAAAGTGTTGTCTCGAATGGGAATCGAACCCACAACGCTCGGCGCAGTGTCAAGCGGCGAGGCGGTCGCTTAAACCACTACGCCAACCATACAGTCATTTACTTTACTTTATAATTTAACGGGTCTATGTCGAGTAGCTACTTATTCGAATATAAAGTTTTGAAAAATGATAACCCAACCAAACCGTTGTCACTAGATGACACTCATCCACTGACCGAGAAACGTGTAAAGGTTTGAAGTATTCAAAATAGTGGTAACTAATTACACACTCAAGCACAGAGTAAAGGTACATACAAGTCCTTTGTACACATGTTACAGAAACGTCAGTTCATTAAACGTCAGTTCATTAATCTATTTAGAAGTTCCATTTATCGCGACGCGACGCGCGACGTGATGAAACTAAACACGGCCTTGACCTGAAGTAAACTTATGAACCGCTTTTAAATTGCAAACCTGCAGACATAAACATCAGTAAATGTACCCAAATGTATGTGATTTTTTTTTATTTATCGTATATGTTGTTGCCTGTAAAATGTTGCATGATAACGCTGCCATTTGCACATTTTTTTGAATAAATTATGAACAATAAAGCACTTCATTATTTGGTATAATTTTTATTATTTGTTTCTCTTTCATGGTAGATATCCCAGCTGCATTCAAGACTTCTCGCCTTGAAGCACGAGGTCCGTATTTGACAAAATATCAGCTTTTCTACAGAGCGACTGCAGTCTGATCTCCGCAACCCAAAGGGATAGACATATTCCATGGTTTAGACCATTCACAACAAACATTCTTAATACAAAATAATTTAGCGGGTCTTAATCGCGTTAACTTAACCTATTTAAGGTATAAATACCTATTTGTTTCCGACGTTTCGCACGTCTTACACCGAGCGTGGTCGCGGGGAGACTGATGAGAGCTCAGCGCCGTCTTGTGGAAGTGCGGGTTTCGGCACCTACCATCACTTGGTCTTTATTTAAGTTCGCAATGTCGGTACTCCGACACACTACTCTAATGACGTCTACACACTGTTGAGATTTATCACTGCGGCGGTGTTTACATTTGCTGATGACTGGATTCCAAGTAGCCGATAATCTATATCCATCCTCCCGGTTGAAATTGTTATATTTCTTGATTTCTACCGCTTACATACTTCTACTTCTACATACTATCCTGGAGTAATAGTGACGATCGGTGGATAAGACTTGTGGTTGATGCAGTTCTATCCAGTGGTTTGGTCCAGACTCCAACAAATGCTCAGCTATAGGCGACTTATTAATATGTCGGTTTTTCACAGCTGCGATATGTTCCTTTACTCTTTCAGCGATTGTACGCTTAGTCTGCCCGATATATGAACTACCGCAGCTGCAATCGACCTTGTAGATGCCAGGTGTTTGGAGAGAAATGACATGCTTTGGGGTACGCAGATTATGTGCTAGAGAGCGGACTGTATACAGTTTTCTTGATGGAGTATTTCTTGAGTACCGTTCCAACTTTGTCCGTTACTCCCTTTAGATACGGCATGTAAGCGGGCACTCTGCTTACTTCAGGTTTACGCTCGTTCCTCTTTCGACGGAGTATGTTTTTCTTGTATCCGTTGCGCCTAAGTACCTCCCGAACATGTGACAGCTCACTATTTAATTGTTCAGGGTCACATAGGTCATACGCTCTGTTCACTAACGAGGACACAACGGAATCCAAGTGCCGCGGATGGTGGTGCGAGTTCGCGTTGAGATACCTGTCGGTGTGTTTCGGTTTCCTATACACAGTGTGTCCAAGGGTACCATTATCTCTCACTGTAACTTTAACGTCGAGAAAGGGTAACGATCCGTCTACCTCCATTTCCAATGTGAATCGGATGTTCGGCTGTATGGAGTTTAACTTGTCTGCGAATTATTCTACGTCCTGCTTGTTGCCCTTCATGATGCAGAAGATATCGTCGACATACTTTTTCCATAGTTTCACATTTGACGCCTGCATGTCTATGGGTTCCTCAAAGTATATATAGGGCTACCCATAGCCACTCCATCAATCTGGAGGTAATGTTGCCCACGATATAGGAAGTAGTTTCCATCCAAGCAATTCCTAAGTAAAACGATGTATTCGTTAGACAGACCGTTTTCTATTAATAAGTCGGCGATAGCTGAGCATTTGTTGGAGTCTAGAGCAAAACCACTGGATTGAACTGCATGAACCACAAGTCTTATCCACCGATCGTCACTATTACTCCAGGATAGTATGTGAAGCGGTAGAAATCAAGAAATTTAACAATTTCAACCGGGAGGATGGATATAGATTACCGGCTACTTGGAATCCAGTCATCAGCAAATGTAAACACCGCCGCAGTGATAAATCTCAACAGTGTGTAGACGTCATTAGTGTAGTGTGTCGGAGTACCGACATTGCAAACTTAAATAAAGACCAAGTGAGGGTAGGTGCCGAAACCCGCACTTCCACAAGACGGCGCTGAGCTCTCATCAGTCTCTCCGCGACCACGCTCGGTGCAAGACGAGTGAAACGTCGGAAACAAATAGGTATTTATACCTTAAATAAGTTAAGTTAACGCGATTAAGACCCGCTAAATTATTTTGTATGATGTATACAAATCGCGAAAGTTTAAAATCAAACATTCCTAACTGAACAACTTCATGGTTATTTTCCTAATTTCTTAGATTAGTACCCTGGCCATGGTAGGTTTACATGGAGACATAGGTCCAACGCGCAGAGGCCCGTTGAGAGTTTTAACCTAGAATATTATGAAACTTCTACTGAGGAGCTTCCTAAACTGCACTATTCAAAGCAGTAACGGATTAGCCGCAGCAAGACTAATTCTACTTGTATGGTTTTGTACCATATTAACCCTGGGCTATTGTTATGATTGAGGAATGGATTCGTTCAGATGAAAATCGGCTATGTCCTAAGTACTCTTATATTATGTTGAAATAGACAGATGGTGATTCACCAACTGACTACAAGGCCCTCTTTAAATAGCCACCAAGGTATACAAAGTCTACCATAAAGGCAGCCAGAGGGCAACACCGGTTTGAGTGGCTATTGAGGGGTGCGTTACCTGTTTCACCATCTCCGAAAAAGGTCTCGTGACGAAGTAAGTAATTCAAACCATAACAACAACAGAGACCTGAAGCGGGTTTTCCCGTGATTAATAATATTATTATTCTTATATATTATACTTATCCCTACTAATATTATAAATTCGGAAGTATGTTTGTATCTATGTTCGTTCCGTTTTCACGCTAAAACGGCTGAACTGATTTTGTCGAAATTTAATATAGAGATATATTGGACCATGGAGACGGACATAGGCTACCATAAGCTGCAAAAATTAAACTGGGAGGGATTGTAGGGAGGGTAGAAGTTTGTACCTTCAGCAGAAATTTACCTCTTGGAAGTAAGAACGCATGCGCTGTAAGTTGAGTGCTGCGCATGTGCTATCGCATATCTGTCAGTACTGTCACATGATACACATTGTCATATTTGTTTTTATTTATTGACGGCCGGTTGGCGTAGCGAGTTGGAGTATAATTATGCGACTGCTACGTCGAAGGTTGCGGGTTCGATTCCCGCTCAAGGCAAACATTTGTGTGCGTGAACATGGATGTTTGTCTTGGTCTGGGTGTTTATATGTATAATATGTATGTATTTACAATAAAAACATTATATATGTATGTTTATCCATTATTTAGTACCCATAGTACAAGGTCTGCTTAGTTTGGGACTAGATGGTGTTGTGTGAATGTGGTAGAATATTATATTAAGATTATATTATTATTATATTGTGCACGGTGATTATATTATTCGCATACATAAACTAATAATTATAGACAATGTTTAAACGGCTAAAACGATGTTCTCTACAAATATTATAAATGTGAAAGTGTTTAAGGATATAATAATATATTCGGTATATATAATGGTAGATATTGTCATTGATACTTACCGAATTACTTTGTACTCTATAGAGTTTCTGAACCCTTTAGACTAATCAGGGGTGCCTTCACGCAACTTGAGACTGAAAGTAAATTTATGTTACCCCCTACTTCAACTACAACATATGTATACTAGCTTTTGCCCGCGGCTTCGCGCGGAAGCCGCAGCCGAAAGCTAGCATACATATGTATAGCGTTTACGACTGCTGATCCCCATCCGGTCTCAGGTCGGGCAAAGTGTTACTGAGTTTTACCAAATTCTCAGTTCCAGCAACGAGTCTGGAAATGTGCCCAGTAATAAAATACACAATATGGCAATATGTGGTTATAATGATATATTAGACCTCAGTCTACCCCTTCAGGAAACACGAGTGAGTCTATATAACGTACCGCAAGAATGTGATATATCTAAAATACCTTTAAGTTATATTCAACATGTATCATAATACACCTAACGAATCAAAAGAGCCAATAAAACTATGAAGCGTCAAAAAATTCCTCCGCAACGCTGTCGACTTACCAGTCGACTGCGCTAACGCGTGCCCAGAAGACTGGCAGCATTGCCACGTTGTATGGCAATGCTTCCTTCCGCCTTCTGGCGATTTCTTTATATAGACCGTGTGCACTAGGGCACCATGGCCTCAGCATTTCGACCCCAAACGGCTCAAAAACGTAATTACCGGCTAAGTTTTCATATTTGCGCCGTTTGAGGGCCTCCGCCGATGCAGCAGCAGGGCCCGCTGATCCAGCTGTACTTGAAAGATGTGATGGCGCAAGGGTATCGACGCAAGTCGCTTCCCACACCAGAGGCCTACCCATCTTCCAAGGTAATAATGTCAAACTATCTGGTCTCTTCACATCGTCGCGTACCAAGCCATTAGGTACGTTGGTACTCCGGCGGTGACAAGAGCTCCACGGATTATGTCATTAATATGGGCATGTCGGGAAATACGCCCAGCACACCTGCTGCAACCTTATTTTCGTCATGGTGACCATGTGTATCATGAATCAAAAGAATATAACATAAATATGATGACTATTGCAACCTTACATTTTTTACCGCGGTTCATTGATTCATAATAATAATAATGATGACCGACGGGAAGTATGGAGGGGCAAGGAGCTGCATGGACGATTTTACCGGGCCTTACATGGGCCCGATGTAAATTTTAAAGCTTCTATATCCTGGCTGCGATTCGGTGATCTCTTTGGAGAAACTGAAGGTTTTGTCTTTGCAATTATGGACGAAGTTGTCATGACAAACAACTACCGGAAGTATATTCTGAGGGATGGGACGATTGACATATGTCGGGCATGTCACCAACCGGGGGAATCCCTCAGGCATATAGTGTCCGGTTGTTCGAGTCTTGCCAACGGTCAGTATTTGCACAGACACAACCAAGTGGCCAGGATAATCCATCAGCAACTAGCCCTTAAATATAATTTCGTTGATTCAGAGGTACCGTACTACAGATATGTGCCCGACCCAGTTCTCGAGAATGGTCGTGCATTGTTGTACTGGGATCGGTCTATCATTACAGACAGGACTATTGTAGCCAATAAGCCTGATATTGTAGTGATAGACCGAGCAGAGCGACTCGCAATGTTAATCGATATCACCATACCGCATGACGGCAATCTCGTGAAGGCAGAAAAAGAGAAAGAGATTAAATATTTGGACTTAGCTCACGAGATTGTTGACATGTGGGATGTGGATTCGGCGATCATTGTGCCGATAGTCGTGTCGGTAAATGGACTAATCGCCAAGAGCCTCGATCAACACCTAAAGAGGCTCGCACTAGGCAGCTGGATCAAGTCCTTGATTCAGAAGGCAGTTCTTCTTGACACGGCACGCATTGTGAGGAAGTTCCTGTCTCTGAGGCCCTAACCGCCGGTGGCTTGGTCCCTGTATCCGACACCGGTGGGTCTCCGTGGTCCCTTTTATATTTTTAAACGTTTTTTATTTATTAAATGTAGTTTATTAATATAAATTGAATCATGAGAAATATGATAAATAAAGGGTATAATAATAATAATAACATAGTACCAGTAGTGATTTCTACCACTGGCGTCGTTCCTAAACATCTCCACCATAGCTTAAAGTTAATAGATGTCAAAGACAGTCTTTACATACATATACAGAAAGCTGCCATCTTAAATACTTGTAGGATTGTTCGCAAATTCATGTCACTTGACGAAAATGACACACCACAAATCGCTGCACCATAATCTCTACTCATTACACACTGCATTTACTTGGTGTTTACCCGTAGATGTAGTTAAAACCAGCTAAAGCTGAGAAAAAGAAAAGAAAACCAATAATAATAATAATAATAATTTATTTATTCACAAAAATACAAAAGGTACTTACACTACAATTCGTCTTAAATTAAATCCATTGGTATAACTAGCCTAATGTCTTATATTTAGTTTTACATTATATAATAAGTACATGGCTAATAAAAACAATAGTGTACATAAAGCCTAAAGCCAAATCATAATATACATATATTTGCAATATTAACAAAACTAGGATTGCGTTATTAACTCAAGTAGTTATCGACTACCTACTCGAACTAGGTTAGACCTGTGTTTCGAGCTGACGCTTGATTAAAACTTAGAGAGACAAACGACAATATTATGTACATGTTTATATGCTAATATTATAACATAGTGTGTAAGTAATCAAGTTTATCAAGATTTTTTGTTTAATTTAGGCAGACTATTTATTATAAATTAATAATATAAAAACGAAATAAAATAAAAATTCACAAACATTTTGGTACGTTACATTGTGGTAAGTTAATATTCCACATGTCACGTAATAAGAAATATAATAATAATATTTAGACAAAATTGTTAAAGATCATTTTAAAACTTCTAGTAATTTTTCTGTGTCGTCGTAATTGAGTTTTTGTAAATATTCTGTTACTCTTGTTCTGCATATTTTATAGCTAAGACTATATATATTCAGAAATTTATTGAACTTATTATACAAGAACGGTCCTAGAAATACGTAGAATCTTTTAACAAAGACATGATTTGTATGAGGTGTTACACAAACAAGATCCTTTCTTCTTCTTTCAACAGGAATTGGAGAATATGGGAGTTCGGTGTGCTGTTTTTGTATAATACTAAGTATAAATAGTTGGCGCACTGTTAGCACGTTGCATGATAAATAGAGTTGGTGTGTAGGGAATTTAAAGCGACGAAATGTAGCCACTTTAAGAATTGCTCTTTGTGCTCGTTCTAGCGGCAATAGAACTGATTTAGCTGCGCCACCCCACGATGTAATGCAATATGTTAGTATGGATTGACACAAAGCTAAATAAACCTGTTTTATTAATTTGTAATCAGCTATGTTACGAAGTTTTTTGAAAATATAAATTAATTTCCGCGTTCTTGCGCATACAATATCAATGTGTTTACGGAAATTTAGATTTGTGTCGAGTGTTATGCCTAGATATTTAATATTGTCAGTTTCAATTAATGCGGGACAAGTACATGTTAGGTCAGCGTGCATTTTACAGTTGTGTGCAAAAATATGTAGGTTAATAGGTGATGGATTAGTATTTCTCATTCTAAATAATATGTATTTCATTTTGTCTACATTTAAGGTTAGCAGATTTTGGTGTAGCCAGTTTGATACAATATTAAAACCATTTTGGGCGTGGTCATAAAGCTCAGAATATGTATTGGCTGAGAATAAAAGCGCTGTGTCGTCCGCATATGATATTAATATACCATTTTTAACATTTAAACTATAGAGATCGTTAATATATATAAGGAACAAAGTTGGTCCCAAAATACTACCTTGTGGTAAACCAAAACCACTATTTTTACGTTCTGCACTAACATATTTATCAATTTTCACACTTTGGTAGCGATCGGTCAGATAGTCGGAAAACAGTGCAAGTTGTGCTCCCCTTATTCCGAATGTCTCGAGCTTGCGCAGCAGTATGGAGCAGGATATTGTATCATTCGCCTTGGCCAGGTCTAAAAATATTCCCATGGAGAGCATGCTCTTATCTAGACTATTGGTAATATGCTCCGTAAGCTGGTGTATGGCTTGGTTAGTAGATTTTTTAGGCCTGAACCCAAATTGGTTATCTGAAAGCAGCTTATTATTTTCAAGGTAATTAATCAATCTAATGTTTATTATTTTCTTTAAGATCTTTGAAAGGCCCGATAAGACTGAAATTGGCCTGTAGTTAGTAATGCTTTTTTTGTCACCAGATTTAAAAATAGGAGTAACTACTGCTTTTTTAAACAAGCGGGGGAAAACTCCTTCTTGTAAGCATAAATTAAAAATATGTGTTAATACCGGCGCAAATGTATATCTGAATTTTTTTATAATATTGTTAGGTATATTATCCCACCCCACAGCACACACTTCTTTCAAACCACTTATGATACTTATTACATACTTCATCAACGTCCGTATCCAGCATCACGAAAGAATTAAGCGATGGCGATTGGCTAGTTTGAGACAGAAAGCTACTTGATTTAGGAATATTTTCCGTTAATGATCTACCGACGTTAATGAAATAATCGTTTATCTTATCAATTGCCGATATTGGACTTATGTCTGTTGACAGAAGTTCTAGTGGTGCTTCTGATTGTTTACTAATAAATGTATTATTTTTTATAAATTTCCAGATGAGCTTACTATTTTGCCCTGCCTTTTGCAATTGACTTTTGTCATATTGAATTTTAACGGTTTTTAAAAGATTGTTGCAAAAAATTCTGTAATCTTTTATATGATACGGAGAGTATTTCATTGTCTGGTGCCAATTTTAGTTTTTGATGGAGTTTATCTCGATATCTTATGCAACGAACCAAACCGGGAGTAATCCAAGGTTTTATGTTGGTATATTTTCGAGACGTATGTATAAATGTCGTATTTTTTGTTATTGCATCTTGTACTGATCTTATAAAATACTGTAAAGAGCAATTCGCATCGTTGGAATTAAAAACTGGTTTAAAATCTATGCTACCTATACTACTTGCGAGGGTTTTCATGTTCACTTTTGCATAGCTGCGTGTGCAGTTGTTCCTGGGCAAAGACAATTTTAGGGTTAATAGAATAGCATTGTGGTCTGTTAATGATGAATTTGTTATTAATGTTATGGAGGGCTTAATTGATTTTATAACAAAATGGTCTAAGCATGAGCCACTTTGGTGAGTTGGGTGATAATGGGTTGGTAACAACCCATGAAATGCGCAAATGTTTAGGTAGTTATGTGTATGAATGTCGGTTCTTTGAGACTCAATATTAATGTTTATATCACCTGTCAGTATAATATTCTGAAAATTTGACAGTCTTTTTAAATGTGTGTCCAGTGATTCCAAAAACAATTCAATATTTTGCGAAGGTGGCCTATAAATTGCTAATACTACTGTGTTTAAATTGATTTTAATTATCAAGCAATTACTGCCCAGAAATAAAGGTTCCTCTACTGATATATTTAAATTATTTTTAGAATAAATTACTAGACCATCATTTTGATTTAAATTATTTTCTGTTTTATGTACACAATATCCATCAATGTTGGCTGTCAAACCAAACAACTGCTCTACCACTTCGGTAGAGCAGTTGTTTGGTTTGACAGCCAACATTCTGTTAACACTATAATGTCACAGCTAACATTGAGATTATGCAAAAACACTTCAAATCCATTTATATTACGACTTATGCTGCGAATATTTTGTGTCAGCAATGTCAGCACCTTTTCACTACGCGGTATAGAATATTTACACGAATTGACATCACATATTTTTATTTCCGACACAGAAAAATTGTCTAGGTCACCTATCAATTGATTAGTCATTGTTTGCAATTAATTGTATATTTTTGCAAGTTTTTCTGACAAAAAAATCTGAGTAAGGTCGCATTTTGACTCATATTATAGAAATGGCTATCGAGCATCAATTGAACAACGAAAACTATGACCGGACTATATTTGCGTGACTACTGAACATACATAATATATAGATTTATACTAATAACTAATATTGTTGGACTGAAGCACAGAGCACCACCACTAGAGACCGCATTAGCTAATATTTGTTTTGATTCGAGTTCACTAAATTTGCGGACTGCGCGGGATGCGCGGGGCGCACGTAATGCGTTGTGATTGGCTATTGCAAGGTCAAACTTAGGACATGCACTCTAGTGCACTGTACCGTAGTGATGGGACAGGGACGGAATATTGATCGATAGAATTTGGTTTGTATTGATTATATTATTGATATATTATTATGGATAATAAATGTTTCTTACCCGTCCGTTAAATATTATAAAGCATTTTTAATAAATATGTTTTTACCCATACGTTAAATATTATAAAGCATTTTTAATCTTTGATTTTGTGTATAGACAAGCTTCCGTCACTCTTCAGTGCGTAACGCTATAAGTGCTAGTGATGAAACGGATAGTGGTTTGGCCGGATATCGGATAGCCGGATATCCTGCCGAACATTGACAACAAAAGTAATCGTCCATGATCATGGAAAATACGATCTCATGTAACATTGTTTTTTTACTTGAAGTTAAAGCAAATTGATCATGCATGACCATAAGTAACCTGACGACTATATTTGGTGGTCAGCTAATTTTATACTCTAACTACTCTGTAATTGAAATTTTGGCACTCTGTAGCAGTTTAAGACTTAATTTTTAAGCTGGTCTTGTCGATGAAGAAATGTGAAAATAATTGTTGCCACATAAGAGCGGATAATCATCGATTTTTCATAAAAAGTTACTATCCGGTATCAAGTAGCCGACCAGATTCTTAAAGTTGTGTCTCTCCGATACCGTAAGAGTATCTATCAGGAGTCACCTAACTCTTTCGGGTGTTGCGCTTCGGGTAACATGTTGTCGCGTATAACCCAATGTCATCAGGTATCCCGCAATGTCAACGGGTGTCCCGCAATGTCGTCGAGTGTCACCCAAAGTCATACAATTTAAAACGTCGGTGGCAGTCCAATACCGTTAAGTATCACCTAACACAATCAGGTACCACCGAATCCTACCGGGTATCAGCCTTTGTCGTCGTATGTCAACCAATAGTATCATCAGGTGTATCGACAAACTCCATTACGTTGGTGATCCGTCAATACTATCGGATCCCCTAATACTATCGGGTTTCACCTAGCACTATTAGGTGTCACCTAACGCTACCGGATGTCATCTAACCTATCAGATGTTACCAGACACTGCCGGGTGCTACCCAATGCCGTCGCGTGTCACCTAATGCCCTCGGGTTTCAATCAATGTTGTCAATGGGGATCGGCTAATACCATCGGACAACCCCATACTATCGGGTATCACCCAATATAGAAGGGTAGCACCCCGATATAGGAGAGAGTCACCACAATACCGTTGGGTGTCACTTAACACTATCACGTGTCATCTTACACGACTTTCAGGTGTCACATTTAATAACATCATGTATCACACACACCCCGAATACAGTCGGGTGTCACCCCAATAGCGTCGGGTGTCCCCCACTACCATCGGGTAACATCCAATACGGTCGAAAGCCACCTCAACACTGTCGGTTTAAAATTACGCATGTCTACAGCATTTATTTATGAATAAGAATACTTATCTAAACTGAAAGATCTCAAATTACATAATTCCACTATTCTGAAATATCTCAAGTTCTTTGTTTTTTTAAGACGTGGACACACCCACAACCATCCTGACTAGGTTTTTGTTAAGAACATTTACGTCAGAAAAAGTGAAAATATCTACGTAATATCCCTTATTTCTAAACCTGCAGTACGCGCAAACTGCGCGTACTGCAGGTTTAGGTTTAGGTTTACGTGCCCCGCCCCCTCTCCTTCGCTACGAAAAGTATCGACAAAAATATTGACTTCGAAATCACAACATCAAAACACACACATACAGGTGCCAATGTTAGACAAGGACGACTATTGCAATTTACGTAATGAGTGTGAAAAGGACTTTTCTAAAAGACATCAACGAACGCATTATTACTATTATTGCGCACGATTTGGTAACCAGTATAAACTGAGCTCCGAGGCACTGGTTGTGGGTTTTATTTATGAATAAAAACTTACTTACCGATGAAATGTTAAACCATCTTTTTGATAATTTGACGTCTTGGATGTCTTACCACACCATTTTACCGCACAGGTAGCCATTTTTACGTGTTTTGGGCACTAAATAATTTTCAAATATGAACACAACGTGTACACGCATAAGGGTCACAGACTTGGCCGACACTGATGTTTTGATTCGTGCCGTTACTTCATATACTTCCGAAACCACTAATGTCTCGCGCGCGTTAGTTGCCTGTTATTAGGTGTCTAGTGGGGGTGGTCTGTGACTGAAGCACAGAGCACCACCAGTGAGGGTGGTCTGTGGACTGAAGAGTTTGTAAGGATAGAAGCAAGTGGCGTTCCGTTGGCTCTGCCTACCCCGACGGAAAAAAGGCTTGAGTATATGAATGTATGTTTGTAAGAGTTTGTTTGTTTGGTTGAACGCGTTACTCTAAGGAACTAATTCGAGTCCGATTAGAATTATTGTTGTGTTGGATAGCCCATTTATGGTGTAAAGCTATAGGCAAGATCATGTTATGCCCCACGGGTTCGGAGCAGTGGCCCTACATAACGTGGGTGTAACGGCGGGTTGAGCAAGTCTAATTATAAACCAAGCAGAGCATGTACCATCGCAGTCATCAACATCATCATCGTCCTAGCGCTTTCCCGGTTGCATCCAAGACTTACACGCCTTGTAGCCCGGGGTCCGCTTACTGGTCTAACTAGATATGACAGAATATCTACTTTTCCACAGAGTGACTGCCGTCTGACCTCCGCAACCCAAAGGGATAGCGATATTCCATGGTTTATACCAGTATCAGTTTATTTGAGGGTACTGTCTCTCCGTAACGACTGTCAAAGATCTTTATGACAGCCCGGGCCGACGGTTTAAAGTGCTCTCTGAGGCACGGGGCAAGCTATAACAATTCAATACGCACATAACTCCGAAAAGTCATTGGTGCGCGCCGTGGATTCGAGCCCGATACCCTCTGCATGGCAGTCCGTTCACTCCGTTGGTATCTCCACAAGGCTATTGCTGCCTATAAACATAATACATCGTAGTCAGACGACTAATAAACATTTTCTAATATAACCAAAAAACAAAAAACAAGAGAAGAAAGAAAAATGAAAGAAAATTACTTTAATTTGCACACAAAAAACAATTGCAAAAAATACATACATACATGTGATAATATACCGTTCGCTGGCCACTCTTGCGGTCATTTTATTTTTAGGCATCATTGCACTTCTTATAATTACTTAACGAAAGTAAAGATGTGACCTTAACCTAAAGCAATATTTCAAGTGTCTGCCCTCAAAAAATAGCGGGCAGTTGACATTAATTAATATTAGTCGTATTTCGAGCAATGTGACGAGTATTTTTTTTCCTTTAGTATGTTATGTGACAACGTGGTGCACAACCGCTTCTAATGATATGAACAGAGCAGAGCTTAATTCTCAGACAACCCAGAACAGAATGTCCTGGCGCATACGAATGAGGAGAAAAGAAAAATAGGGAACAGGCAATGAAGAAGAAAAGGAGAAACATACGCGATTACAAACTTGACTGTCTTGGGCAAGTCCATTGCCTGACCAATGATCTGCTGATCTATCAAACAATATATTTCAGTTTATTCTTTAGCGTGGATCTTTTCTACGAATTGCGTCTAAGTTTATCTTTTTCCGAACAATGTTTTGTAATTGAATCCTAATTGGACATCAATCATATTTATTTTTCCTGTGACATAATACCCTAATTTACCCTGTCCTATAAGGGAGATAAATTAAAAGATTGATAACGTAGATATCTAAATAAAATACCTACATATTCATAGCCGTGTGGTTGACGGCATAGAATACAAGTGTCACCACCCCCTATCTTCCCGTGGGTGTCGTAAGAGGCGACTAAGGGATAACACAATGCAAATACCATCTTTGCGTAGAGACGGAAAACTCAACATCAAACCCTATACGACTGCCTCGTTGGTCTCGCGGCATAAATGTGCGCGTGGGATCGGGAGGTCCCGGGTTCGATTCCTGGGTCGGGCAGTGTTATTGGGTTTTTCTGTCACGAAATTCTCAGTAGCAGCACGGAGTCTGGAAATGTGCCCGGTACGGCAATAGGCTCGCCCCTTATTACGTATATTACGTGGGGCTAAATTATATCTGGCGAAAAGTGGGTGTAGAAATACACCTCTGCATACCCCTTCGGGGATAAAAGGCGTGACGATATGTACGTATGTATGTATGTATATTCATACCAGTCAAGGGTAATTCCTGCGACCACATATTTATAATAAGTTTGCTAAACGTGAATTTTGCTTGTGACGTAATTCGAAAATTAAGCCAAAGACGTACTTGATGTTTTTTTTCGGTAAACAACAATACAGTAAGACCCCAATGCACAAAAAAGTATAAAAATATCCTAAGTACTATTTAATTTCTAGTACCGTTTTAGCACATTAAGGTTATTTTTGAAGTCATTATAAATGATGATGATGATCATGTATTTGAGGGGTATGCGTACTAAAATAATAAATGCGAAAGGTTTTGTTTATTTTTGTTCTCTCACGTGGATCCAGAGCGATGTTATGATGTGCTTCTTGTGAGTGGGTAAGTCTGTAGGTTGGAGAGTATAGGCTACTTTTTACAGCCATATCCCGGGAAAGCCGTGCTTCCGTGCTTTGGAAGGCACGTAAAGCTGTCGGTCCCGGTTCTTGTCTAAGGATATGGATCGTTAGGCCATGTCGGAGGCCTCCAGGCGATCTGAAAACTCCGACACCAGAGTTTGCCACACACTCACACGAAAAACAAACAGCTATAACTGACTCCCAGTAGGTAGAGCCGCGGGCGAAGATGTTTAAAAAGTCTAAACTCAATCAAAGAGCAAAGTGCAGACGTCTGGTAATTCACCGAGCAAAGTCCACATCTTGTTGTCCATATTTCAGAAGGAATCTGGCTACACAACACACCGCAAATTCTGGTATTCACAACAAGTTTGGGATGTTTTTTGAAGCAGTTTTCTTATAAAATTAATTCCAGTGCCATTAATAGACTTTGAGTCCAATTAAATTAAGCCTTGTGGAGAGACAAACATCCTGGTACGCAGTGGGTCTCTGTTTCATGCCTACGACGCACATCACTGACTTAATGTGCGTTTTGCTATAACTTAATTTTACATTACTAACCCATTTGCTATCTGGCACGAGACACAATATCTGTTTAATATACATACCACTGTTATACAATATCTATTTAATATACATACCTAAAAATCATTTTGTAAGAAAGACCGAACATCCTGTGATACAGTTTTCTAACTAATACAGGAGATTGGTGTTCTTCCCAATCAATAGGAAAACTATAGCCTTAAGTTTAATTATGAAGAAGTATATTTTGTATTTATGTGTTTTCTGGTTAATAAAAATGTATATTATTATTACAATAGAAAATCAACTGTTATGCATCATACATGATGCACGGGGCCAGTGAAACTGTTAAAATCTGAACTTGAATTTCAACGATCTCTCGTCTTAAATCTAATATATTAATAAGCTGAAGAGTTTGTTTGTTTGTTTGCTTGAACGCGCTAATCTCAGGAAGTACTGGTCCGATTTGAAAATTTTCGACTCATTTATGGAGGAAGACTATAGGCTATATAACATCACACTATGAGCTACGGGAGAGGAGTAGTAGCCTTAAATAACTCGGGTGTAACCGCGGGCTCATCTAGTAGAATATAAAAGGGATATAAAAGGGACACAAAAGAATACGTTAACTAGGTTGTCTGGAAAAAATCGCAATGTGCGATAAGATCGCCCTTGTACCACTAGTTTTAAAGCTTTTGATGTAATCCATCGTAGTATTGTGTATTTACTGGTGTACAATAAAGTTGTTTTTTATCTTATCTTAATTGAATATTTGTCGCACGTTGTTGTATAAATAAATTCATAACACGATTACTCATAAAAAGGAAAAAAGCAATTTACTTGACCTATGCCTCTTTTCCCCAAAAGTTTTATCTTTGTCTGTACTGATAAAGTCATTACTTTCTCGCACAACGTATTTAACTTATTTCCGCAAATGAGTAACACTTTAGATTTTACAAACACATAGTTATAATTTTCACACACGCAACTTCAAAGAAGATTGTTTGAACATCATAATGACATGTAATAATAGCTCATTATTACCACCACACCTTCAAATTCGTGACGTTTAACGTAAGGCCATTGTCCCTCCGATAGCGATTAGCGGAGAACGGGTAGAGTCGAAACGCGTGATAAGCTTGTGACTCGCCACAAGTTTCTAGTAGAATTATTTACGCCGCTGTGGGTGGCGATATAGTAAGGGTTTAGCATGTGATATCACATAATAGGTTTTTTTATTATTATTAAAAAGAACCTATTAAATTGACTTCACACTGCCTGATGGTAAGCTGACAGTGAAGTTCTATTGGGAAGGCCACCATCCCCAATTGCTGGTTAAGTAATGTGACATGACGGCCCTCACTTTGACGGCCTTGAGAGATGCTTTTACACGCCCCGCTTAAAGGACCCAGGATCAAGGGAGGAAGGAAACACGTGAGCTGGCAGTGAGTTCCACATCTTTATGGTACGGCAAAGATAAGATGTACCGAACCTTTTCGTACGTGACGGTATCTGCTCAACTGTTTAAGCGTGGCACTTTAACCCGGCACGAGTTGTTGGTAACAATATATGTTTAATTGATTTTGGACATTATCTAAAATGAGAACTATGTCGATAAATAGGTTAGACAGTGAAAAACGCGCTGCGTTGCACTGCGCTGTATGTGTCGCCCCATAGTCTCTCCCTAACCATCGGTGAGGTAGCTCCCTAGGCGCATCGCGTGCATTTTGTTTATTGATTCTTCTGAATAGTTTAAAGGTATATTATTCAAATTATTACTTGGAAACATTATCTTCGACAAATTGAGTCATCGGCGTCTGTTTAAAACCCCTGAACTTAACGTGGTTTTTCTCAATTTGCAGAATCGTGGAACCACTTGTTGACATTGCGGTCTGGCACCGGTAGTAAACTTGGTAACACCGATTTCATTTCCGCATGATATATTATGTATTTGTCATTCAAGACGTAGGCATACTTTTATAATTCTACTACTTACTTTTCTAGACTGGCAGTCCTGAAACATTTTAAATCGTATATTGGAATGTTGTCAAGTGCCTCATTATCCACTACTCCAATATCTCATTTATCTTAAGTAAAGATATTATAAGCTGTTTGTTCAAAGTGATAGACTTTAATTTGTTAAAGCAGCAGCCAAACGGATTTATTTTGTACAGTTAATCTTTTAAATGTATGAAGTTCTCTTTCAGCATTAAGAAAATCGTCTGGAACCGAACAATACAGCCAGCAACTCTTTTTCAGTCGTGCAATAGTTAGTTTCGCTTTTGTTGAGAGTTCGCGATGCATAGGCTATGGGTTTGTCTTTCCCAATAGCTCCTTGAGAAAGTACGGCTCCTAAGGTATGATTAGAGGCATCGCAGGTAAGTATGAATGGTTGCGTGAAGTCAGGATATACAAGTAACGGTGCGTTGGTCAGCCTATTTTTTTATGTGTCGAATGCAACCTGTTGTTGGTTTAACGCAATTAAGACCCGCTAAATTATTTTGTTTTAAGAATGTTTGTTGTGAATGGTCTAAACCATGGAATATGTCTATCCTTTTGGGTTGCGGAGATCAGACTGCAGTCGTTCTGTAGAAAAGCTGATATTTTGTCAAATACGGACCTCGTGCTTCAAGGCGAGAAGTCTTGGATGCAGCAGGGATATCTTCCATGAAAGCGAAACAAATAATAAAAATTATACCAAATAATGAAGAGCTTTATTGTTCATAATTTATTCAAAAAAATATGCAAATGGTAGCGTTATCATCTCAGATCATTGAAGTAAGGAGATATGCCCCGGCCTAGAGAACCAGTGTCGCCAATTCTTTTACACCCACACACCTGCGCTCTATAAACGCTTCGCTTCTTATACGCACATAACTATAACGGCGCTTCCATTCGCCACTCACACAAGTAAATTCACGCTTAACAAGAAACATCGCCTATGTCTCGTACGTGCGCATGAAGAAGATAGCATTTTACTCACACATTGATAAATGCAATAACATTTACACGATTACACTAGGGGTTGACTCTATCGATATAAAATATCGATAATAAAAGCTCATTGATATTTTTTTGTATAAATGTATTGTCTGGCTAGTTAGGCTATTAGTTAGTGACGCTGTCTGCTGAGCCTGAGGTCGTCGATTCAATGCCCGTCTAGGACAATTTAATATATTATGATGAGCTCAATGACTTGTTCTGTGTTTGAGTATAATTTATGTATAATGTGTTTTTATTTTAAAATATTATCCTACTTATATAATAAATGTACGAGATACTTATATTATAAGAGTACGGATGTTTAGAATAAGAATAGAATTAAATACAATAAGATTTTATTTTAGATGTTTGGATTTAAATCACGCAAAAACGGCTGAACGGATTTGGATGAAATTTGGTACACAGATAGATTATTACTTGGATTGACTATTTTTATTAACATTCCACGCCAGCGGAGCTGCGGGTGGTAGCTAGTAATATATATATAAACTTACGCCTGTTTCCCTGAAGGGGTAGGCAGAGGAATTTTAAACGCCCACTTTTCGCCAATGTTTTGATACCACGTAATAGGTGGCGACACTATTGCCGCTTATCGGGATGTTTTATTTGCCAGAGCATCGTCCGTTAATCGGCCGGTGCACCACTTGCAGGTGAGGTTGGCTCGTGATTCTTGGTGGGAACCCTATGCATCCAAAATATTATAATATAAGAATTAATAAAGCACTGCTGAGTTTGAAATCAGATGGCCGTGTGTCAGCTGTCTATAGTATTATTTCATTTCATTTAAGTACTGAGCACGTCTAATAATAATTATATAAAAATGAGTGTGTGTTTGTTTGTCATAATTAATTAATCATTATGTTCCTTTAATGTATATAAATAAAAGTAACTAAATTAATCATTTTTTATATGTAATGTACATGTCATTTGTAATTATTATATTAAATAAAAGCACAGAAGTAAAGAAATAGAACAACACAATAATATGAAACGAAATAAAGTGATCCTACTTATTTAGGTAGCTATATTTTGAAATGTTATAATATACCTACTATGAGTAAATACAGTGTAAGGTAACAGGGAGAACTAAATAAAATTCACGCAACACTGTTATCAAATATTTATTAATCCGTAAAATAGAATATATGTACATATTCTACGCTATCATATCACTGGCCGGTAAAATGTAGGCATTTATTTAGTTTTAGTTATAACATTATATTAAAATCATCTTTACTGTTTCAAACGCCAGTGTAATCATTATCTGCTTACGAAACAATAGCGCTTCAAAAGCAAATAAAATAATTGTTTATAACTTACATTATTATTTTGCAATGATTATATCGATATTATACAAATTGCAGTTACTCGTGGTACACCACTAATTCGCTCCTTTGGCGAGCGATGCAACCCAACGCTCACAGCGGCAGATACTACAAACGCCTACAATAGTCAGCAGCATCGATGTGTGTTTATTCCATTGCGCTCTAAATAAGTGTAACCTGACAGTTTCACAGTACAAAACTATCAATGGAAATAATTATAATGCAGTTTTGTGACGAAGGATAGTGTTAGTACGTTATCGTTGTAGAGGCAGATATTTTATTTGAAATATCTTGTTTTATGCAAATTAATAGTAAAATTGTCGTTGTTACATGTGGTATGTGATTCCATTCCTCGCATAGGTTTGAATTTTGCTCGTATTTCGACACGTAACCACTGCACAGCTAGGCGTTTTGAAAAAAATTGAGTAAGTTTCGGGTGCGCATTCAAATTGCAACTGATCGCGACATACGGGCGCGCGACGGCGAGTATGCGATGTAGAGCATACTGCGTTCGCACGCGCTGAGCGTTCATTACATATCTATTACTTCTATGATCTGAGGTTATCATGCAACATTTTACAGGCAACAACATATACGATAAATAAAAAAAAATCGCATACATTTGGGTACATTTACTGATGTTTATGTCTGCAGGTTTGCAATTTAAAAGCGGTTCATAAGTTTACTTCAGGTCAAGGCCGTGTTTAGTTTCATCACGTCGCCTCACGATAAATGGAACTTCTAAATAGATTAATGGACTGACGTTTCTGTAACATGTGTACAAAGGGCTTGTATGTACCTTTACTCTATGCTTGAGTGTGTAATTAGTTACCACTATTTTGAATACTTCAAATCTTTACACGTTTCTCACAACGGTGGTCAGTGGATGAGTGTCATCTAGTGACAACGGTTTGGTTGGGTTATCATTTTTTAAAACTTTATATTCGAATAAGTAGCTACTCGACATAGACCCGTTAAATTATAAAGTAAAGTAAATGACTGTACGGTTGGCGTAGTGGTTTAAGCGGCCGTCTCGCCGCTTGACACTGCGCCGAGCGTTGTGGGTTCGATTCCCATTCGAGACAACACTTTGTGTGATCCATAAATCGTTGTTTCGAGTCTAGGTGTTAATTGTCCACGTTAGATGTATGTTTGTAAAGACCCCCACGACACAGGATTTAGCCCTAATGCAGGAGTTGTCTTTCAAATAAAAAAAAAAAGAAAAAAGTGTCACATATACATATATGTTTGTCTGTAGGTCATCATCTTCCTAGCGTTAGGGCGATTTCAGATTAGCAATTTATACGCGCGTATAAGCTCGTTTTTGGAAGCGCAGGTAGGCGCGTATAGGCTCGCCTTTTGGCACACGCGCAACTCGTACGAGCGTTGACGCGCTTCTATGCTCGTATAACCGCAAGCCGTCAGAATCCATGTTAACACTGACAAGATGTCACTACCGTTTCGAGCGAACACGCTGAAATATGCCCGTTCGATTTTCTGAAGCGCGTAATGTAGCGCGCGTGTAAGCGCGTATGCTGAAACGACCGTGTACGCGCAGAAAAATACGCTAATCTGAAATCGCCCTTATTCCAGTTTCAAAATGGGGTCCGCATGTCTATGTGTATGTGAATAATTTTCTTTAGTATTTTTCGAAGCTTTTTGTATTTTCCAAAATATTTAGTTTAAAATTGTCGCATTATTTAATTCAACCACTATGATTTGGCTTAATCTGCGTCATATGCTTAACTGGATTATTTGCATTACAGTATTCAAATGATGACCAAATTGCATTATAATCACTTATACACAAGGAAGAATGAAGAGTCATGTTCAAGGATCAATCCATGGCGATAGTTATTTCTATTATTTGTGATTTCAATAACTTTCTTGAAGTAAGTATAAATGTAACATTAGTTAAAGTGCTTTACCACTCGAACTACTCTATGCAATTATCCCAGAAATTTTCTCGTTCCGGGATTTATTTACTTTAACAACAAAATAAATAATACAGTTCATTTGTATATAATGTTGTTTTATTTTTTTGGAATTCTCGAAAAAAGCAATCGTCATGTTGATTTCCAGTCGACCACATCCGTACCTTTTTTTACACCCGAGTTTAAAAGGTTGCATGATTAAAATAACACTAGTGACGTAAACTGTGAATCCTCGTTAGTACGGAATTATATATTTTATGTTAAGGCTGGCTTTATTTGCCATTTCGACTGCCCCGACGGGGGAAGTACTATCTATCACTCAAACCAATTGACCGCAAAACGAGAGCACCGAAGGCAGTGAACTCCTCTGTCCTTCACTTTCGGTTTCTGGGAAGCACAAGAGAAGAGACCGTAAAAGATAGAAAAAGTTGTTGACCTGCTAGTACTAGGTATAATGTTCCTGTTCCGCGTTAACAACTCTAGCCTACATGTCTAACCTACATCTTTCTTCGAGTCCTTCTAGCGTCTGGAAACCTCAGAATCAAACAAACGAAGTCTTGACGCAATTTTTTAATGCGTTTCACATTTTACGAATACACAACATGAAGACTGGTCCAGCTAATTTTATCTTGGAACTTCCCCAGTCTAAACCAGTCTCAGATAAATTCCTTAGCATACGATTGTTTGGATTGTATAAGTAAAAACACGTCTGCTTTTTATTTGTACCAAAAAAAACCGTCATCAAAAAAGTTGTAAATAAGATAAAACTGGATTTGACAAAACCGTACACCCATTTCCAGTATCCAGGTAGAAAGATTAACCGTTGAACAAGTTCTTAAAACACAAGTTTTAAGAGTAATAAAAATTAAAGCCCTTATAGAGAACTAGCTTTTGCCCGCTGCTTCGCTCGCGTAAATTTTACTGAGATAAAATGCATTGTACGTGTTTGAAATAGAATTAGTTTTTATTATAAGTCAAATCGATTAGATCGATTGAGTAACATTTTGTTTAGTCTATTGAAAATTTCTGACAATGGTCACACTGAACTGTCACTTGCGTTCGCTTCCCCTTGAGAAATTACCACGTTGTCGTCTCGTACGTAAAATAGGTATCGCCTTTTGAATTACCGCGAATTAAATTAAATTGAGTAAACCGCTTTGAACGCCGCCTGATCTAGTGCTGGCAACGGTAAATTGATTGTGAACTATTGATTGACATTTGTGAAAACTTAGAATCTGGTATCGACTTCCACGTGCCAACGTGTCCTGAAAACGTCGCGTTTGAAGCTTAATAGCTAAGTATAAGATACTTCATTCATTTATTTTGGCCAATATACTTGTATGAATGTGTCTAATTTAGCTCAAGCCTGACATCAGCAAGGATAGCGGGTGAGTGAAACCCAATATTGATATTGATTGATTTAAATTCATCGCTGTGCAACGCAGTACAGTTGTGTCTGAGATTTGTTGTGGCTGACAAGGGCTGATGAATAGAGTCACGCTTCCACAAATCTGCTGCAATTGATCCCAGCTCCTTCTAGCCAAAATTCTAGACATAATTTTTGGTAGCAGAGCGTGGTTAACTGCCTATATTGTAAACTTACAAGTTTAGCTTAGCCGATGATTGTATCTGAACTCAGATTGGTGTTGTATGAGCTATATATCTCACCTTGTAGACAGTATTGTAGTGTTTGTCAGGTCAGTTATTGTCTAAAATACCTAATATTCAATTGTATAAGTTGACCTAGATAATTTGAAACACATTGTCACATAACCTCAATCAGTAATTGTTGATTTGTATTGTTGGAAAATCTAACTTAAATTTGTTGTTGCATTAATAAGCCAGTTTGTTTGGATACATAACAGCTGTATGTATCAATAAATTTAGTAAATTTAGTTCATTGCATATATTCATAAACATTATAACCAACTTGACCTTGCCACTTGGGCGGGTCACATTGGTAAGCTTTGTTTTGTTATAATATAGATAATATTGCTAGGTAACACTTATTCTGTGCTAACTTACTATTGTATATCTCAAAGAACCACAGCCAGTCTGTCTGTTGCAAATAATTCATTAATTAATTTGAAGTTTCAACTTTATTAATTTGTTATAAGTTATAACTTTGATAACTTTTGTGTTTGTTTCAATATACTGAAACCTTTAATTTTGTTGGACAGTAAATACCTGTCACTTGCCTGCACTTGCAGTAAACAGGCTAATACTTTGTTGGTTTCAAAGAATTGAGAAAAATTAAGTTTTGATTGTTAATATTGTTTAACGCTTGTCCGGGCTCTTTTGAAATTTTGATTATGTCAGCTATCAAGGACTTGCGTGCGGCTGCTGGTGCTATTGCGTCAGATTTGCGCTGGTTTGCCTCAGCCAGTGCTTTAGTGAACCGGCCTGATCGCCAGCAGGCCCTACTTCAAAGGTACGAGCGGATTGACGATCGCCTGGCAAGTGTGGAACAGCAATTCCGCACTTTCAGCACTTGCTGTCTTGAAGTGTCAATCAATGATTTCACCGCTGACCAGCGAAATAAGGTCAGCGAAGACTATGCCCAGGTCTTAGACCTGTATGATGCTGTCTCTAATACTGCGAGACAACTAGTTGCCGATAGGGAAGGGCAACCCGGCCTGAAGCAGGAGCTTCCTAGGTCAGCACCGGGGCTGGTGAGTAGGCTCCCTACTTTGGACCTCCCCCATTTTGATGGCTGCCTAGGAAGCTACCTGGGCTTCATTAACTTGTTCGACAGCCTGGTCAATGACAGGGCTGACCTTCGGCCAGCACAAAAATTGGCATACTTAATGTCGGTTCTAGATGGGGAGGCTAAGGGCCTCATCCAGCATCTGCCCGTGTCTGACGAGGCGTACCAGACGGCTCGGGACCTAATTACCCGTAGGTACCATAACAAGCGTGGCCTCGCCGACACGCATATTGAGCAGATTTTGGGTTTGCCGACGCTCACCCGGGTCTCTGGGTTGCGCACCCAACTGTTGAACCCGCTTTTGGTGGCCATCAACGCACTTAAGTGCCTTGACCTGCCCGTGGACCAATGGTCCTATCTATTGGTGCACATTGTACTGAAAAAGCTGCCTGCCGACCTGAGGTCGCGTTTTGAACAGCGCTTTGGTGGGGATAGCGCGACCCATCTGCCCCCCTTTGCTGACCTGGAGAGGTTCCTGGAGGATGAGTGCCGGGTCTTGGACAACTCCGGTGGTGACACGCCGGCTAAGACGCAGCCGCCCAAGGTTAAGGAGCAGGCTCGCGGTCACACCCGAGCCAATGTTGACCGGCGCCCTCCTCGCTTTGCGGTCACGCAGAGCCCAGCGGAGTGCTCCTACTGCAAGGTCACGGGGCACAGAACGGCCAGTTGCAGGGCATTTTTGGACCTTCATGTCGCCTCTCGTAGGCGCATCGCGAATGCCCGCCGCCTTTGCTTTTCTTGCTTGGGGTCCCACTACCAGCGAGACTGCCCAAACTCTCGCCCCTGTCCTCACTGTGGAGGACAGCATTTGGACATTCTCTGCATGAATGCCAGAGAGGTAGGCCGCTTGTCCAACCAGCCGACGCCGCGCACGGGCGGGTGTTTTGAAGGTGGCAGCCGAGGCTCACCGGCGCGTAGCCGAGAGTCGCCTCGCTCAATTGATCGCCACTCACCCCGCTTGGAGAACCGTAGCGTGTGCACGCCTCCTCTCTCTCGCGCACCTGAATGTGTGACCGTTCAGCGTCACCAGCACCATGACTGCTGCCCCAGGTATTCGCCTCCTTTGGCGGAGCGTCCCCGCCTTGACTCGCGCCCACCTCGTTTTGGGCGGGTGCGTCATTATGACCCCCCACAGATGGCGCGCGGATCGAGTCATCGCGCCTTTGAGGACTTCAAGCCGCACCCTCGTTTTGACTTGCCTGGTCCTGGCCAACGGTCGCCGCCCAGGCAACAATAGGTCATTGACCCCTGCCCTATAACGCCAACCTCCCCCATTGAGACCGTTATCCTACCAACGGTTGCTGTTAGGGTCTGGGGACCCACGGGGACCTCTGTTGTTGTCCGTGCTATATTGGACACAGGTTCACAAGGTTGCATTGTTTCCACTTATTTGGTAGGGCAGGTTAATTTAAATATGGGTTCTTTTCCAAATTGTATACGGGGCATAGGGGACGTAGCCTCTAATGTTGAAGGGCAAGTTAAGGTTTTGTTTGGCCCTGTTGAATCTGCACACCCGAGGATTAAAACCTCGGCTATTGTGTTGAAGAATATTTTGGGTATGCATCCACAGAAGCAGCTACCTGCTGCTGTGGTGAATTTGACATCGGGATTGGAACTGGCAGACCCCAAATTTGACACACCGGGACAAATCGACTTGTTGATTGGCTCTGATGTCCTCGGTGGAATTTTGATTGGTGGGAAAAGGGTCTTGGTGCCAAATGGTTTGACTGCCATCCCGACCATATTTGGATTTGCTTTGATGGGACCTGTACCTAGGGACCCCCCTCCACCTGAACTTGACAATTTGTTGGCTGTAGGCTCCGCTCTCTCTGATGCGGTTCAGAGGTTTTGGGAGGTAGAGGAGCCGCCTCAAGCTGCCCGTTTGAATCCAGAACATGAGGAGTGCGAGCTGTTCTTCCAGAACAACACTGGTCGACTCCGTTCTGGTCGGATTACTACGAGGCTACCCTTCCTGTCTGTTCGGCCTCCGCTTGGTGAGTCACGACCTTTAGCCGAAAAGAGATTGTTGGCTATGGAGCGTCGCATGGGTCGTGATCCGGAGCTCAGACAGAAGTATATTGAGTTCATGAGAGAATATGAACAATTGGGACACATGTCTGTGTCAAATTTGGATTGGCGTTCGGTGGAGCATTACTTTCTCCCGCATCATGCGGTATTGAAGCCATCGACTGGCAAGCTGCGCACAGTGTTTGATGGTTCTGCGCAGACTTCAACAGGCGTATCCTTGAACCAGTGCTTGCATTCTGGTCCCAAGTTGGTCAAGGACCTTTGTGACGTCATCACCAGCTTCCGACGACATCAGGTTGTCTTTGTGGCCGACATAAAAATGATGTTCAGGCAGACTATTATCCACCCTGATGACCGTCGCTTCCAGCTGATCCTTTGGAGAGAGTCTCCTCGCGATCCCATGGTCGTCTACGAGCTCAATACTAATACGTACGGGTTAAGGTCAAGCCCCTACTTGGCAATACGTTCTCTTTGGGAGCTCGCAGACCGCGAAGGCTTACGCTTCCCAAGAGCCTCCGCCATCTTGAAAGACGATATTTACGTCGATGACATTTGCTCGGGAGCCTCCACAGCGGACGAGGCGATCCTCCTGCGGGACGAATTGATAGGTATTTTGGCCTCCGCTGGTTATGAGTTGCGCAAATGGATTTCCAACTCACCAGCGCTTTTGAAAGGCTTGCCAGAGGATCATCAGCAGGATCCACATTTGTTTGAGATTGTTGACAACCCCGCCATGATGGCTGTTCTCGGCGTTCAGTACAGACCAGTCCAAGACATCTTTACATATAACGTAGACTTGAAATTGCCGTGTTCTTGGACTAAACGTCTCGTATTGTCTACTGTCGCCAGAACCTTTGATCCAAACGGTTGGATCTGTCCAATTATATTTTGGGCAAAATGCTTCTTGCAGAAGCTTTGGACAGCAGGATTGACCTGGGACGAACCCCTACACGGCAATCTTGTTGAGGAATGGACCTCTTTTGTATCCTCACTTCCTGCCGTCAACGAGATCTCCTTGCCTCGTCCTATCCTTCCTCCCGGGAAGTACAAGGCCACCCTTCACGGGTTTTGTGATGCCTCGGAACGTGGTCACGCGGCTGTGGTGTACTTGCGCACAGTCAGTGCCTCAGGTCAGGTGAGAGTTTCCCTGATCATGGCGAAGAGCAAGGTCGCACCCCTTCGGACATCTCTGACCATCCCAAAATTGGAGCTCTCGGGAGCAGCACTACTTGTACGCTTATTGAACCACGTGTCTAACACTTTGGGTAAAAGCATTTGTATTAGTGGGACCTACGCCTGGACAGACAGCCAAATTGTACTTTGTTGGTTGAAGGCTTCTGTTCACACCTTGGAGGTATTTGTCGCTAATCGCGTTTCCCAAATCCAGAAATCCGAAGTCAAACTTGTTTGGAGACACGTGCCAGGTGAGCTCAACCCCGCTGATTGTGCCTCGCGCGGATGCTTGACGCCTAGTTTGATAGGTCATTCGCTGTGGTGGGGTCCAGAATGGTTGAGTCGACCAGAAATTGATTGGCCTCGAACGCCAGTTTTGAATACTTCTGATTTGCCGGGTCTACGAACACTCGCTCTTGAGAAGGTAGAATGCGCCTTCGACCCCGATTTCCTGTTGAATCGTTACAGCTCCCTCGACAAGTTGTTAGGTGTTACTGCTTGGATAAAGCGTTTTGTTTTTAACTTTAGGCACCCACAACAGAAACGACTGACACCGTTTCTCTCACCACAGGAACGACAGGAGTCCCTCACCTTTTGGGTTCGTTCTGTGCAATTGGCGCATTTTGAAAGGGAGATTGCTATCCTCAAGTCGGGGAAATCGAAATTGTCGGGAGCTGTCTCTAAATTGAACCCCTTTTTGGACGATACGGGTCTCTTGCGCGTTGGAGGGCGTCTCAAGAACGCCAACCTCCCTTACGGAGCACGTCACCCCCTTTTGTTACCTAAGGACGGTCATTTTGTACGCTTGTTGGTAACTGACCGTCACCTTAAAAATTCGCATGCTGGTTGTAATGCCTTGTTGGCCATTTTGCAACGCGAGTTTTGGATTTTGTCTGCCCGAAGAATTATTCGGAGTGTAGTCTTTCGCTGCATCCCTTGCTATAAGCTCAAGGCTTCTACCATGCAGCCCTTGATGGGGGACTTACCGGCAGATCGCGTAACTGAGAGCAGGACGTTTGACGGTGTTGGCACGGACTTTGCAGGTCCCTTTTTGGTGAAAACGTCGACACTTCGAAACAGCAAGACTGTTAAGGCCTACTTGTGTGTTTTTGTTTGTCTCTCCACAAAGGCCGTACACTTAGAACTGGTCTCCTCGCTTACGACCGAGGCGTTTGTAGCCACATTTGACAGATTTGTATCCCGCAGGGGGATGCCTTCCTTGATCCGTTCTGACTGCGGCACTAACTTCAAGGGCACCTATAATTATTTGAATGATGTTGTTAATTTCCTTGAAACCAACAAAGCTGATATAGGTGATAGGCTTGCCCGACGTGGGATAAATTGGTTGTTTTCCCCACCAAATTGTCCACACCGGGGTGGTATATTTGAGGCCGCCGTAAAATCGGCCAAAACACACTTGCGCAGGACAATCGGTGAGTCTGTTCTTACATTTGAGGAACTCGCAACTGTGTTTTGTAAGATTGAGGCCGTTTTGAACTCTCGGCCATTGTGCCCGATCTCCTCAGATCCGAATGATTTGGAGGCCCTTACGCCGGGCCATTTTTTGATTGGTCGCCCACTTGTCGCCTTGCCTGAGTACCCATACGAGACCTGGTCGTCTCTCGCGTTTTGAATTGGTACGCCAGATTACTCAGAGCTTTTGGAAACGCTGGAACTTGGAATATTTGCACATACTCCAGCAACGCGTTAAGTGGACCGACAAGACCGATCCACCCAAGATTGGTGACCTCGTTTTGATCAAGGAGGCTAACCTTCCGCCACTCAGATGGCGCAGGGGGCGCATCCTTCATTTGGTAACTGGGGCTGATGGAGTTCCCCGATTTGCTGAGGTCTTGGTGGACGGTTCGATTCTGAGGAGAGCGGTTGCAACATTGTCACGTCTACCAACCGATTAGCGGACCGGTAGGCCGGTCCGGGGCGGGTGGATGTTTGAAATAGAATTAGTTTTTATTATAAGTCAAATCGATTAGATCGATTGAGTAACATTTTGTTTAGTCTATTGAAAATTTCTGACAATGGTCACACTGAACTGTCACTTGCGTTCGCTTCCCCTTGAGAAATTACCACGTTGTCGTCTCGTACGTAAAATAGGTATCGCCTTTTGAATTACCGCGAATTAAATTAAATTGAGTAAACCGCTTTGAACGCCGCCTGATCTAGTGCTGGCAACGGTAAATTGATTGTGAACTATTGATTGACATTTGTGAAAACTGTGAATCTGGTATCGACTTCCACGTGCCAACGTGTCCTGAAAACGTCGCGTTTGAAGCTTAATAGCTAAGTATAAGATACTTCATTCATTTATTTTGGCCAATATACTTGTATGAATGTGTCTAATTTAGCTCAAGCCTGACATCAGCAAGGATAGCGGGTGAGTGAAACCCAATATTGATATTGATTGATTTAAATTCATCGCTGTGCAACGCAGTACAGTTGTGTCTGAGATTTGTTGTGGCTGACAAGGGCTGATGAATAGAGTCACGCTTCCACAAATCTGCTGCAATTGATCCCAGCTCCTTCTAGCCAAAATTCTAGACAGTACGAACTCCCCTACATTCCTCGGATAACGGAAGGATTTTATATACGTTACGGGCAACTTAAGAAGTCTGGTCTCTATGAATAGTCATCGGCCTGTATACATAATGCCCTTGACACATGGGCAATTTGATTAAAATTTCATACCTAATCACTTTTCCCGGTCAGTATAAATAAGGGCAAATCGTCGTTGTGGAGCGAAAACTCACTAACTAACAAAAAAGAAATTTTGAGATAATCGCTTCTAAAATATTTTGAAGCTTAGAACTTAAATAACTATTAAATGGTTAGGATTAGAAAGATGATGTCTATGACCAAAATATGTAGGTATCATATATAAATAACATTAAATTAATTATTTAAAATGTATAAATTTTACATCTGCTTTAGTAATTCGATTATATTTGAATTAATGATTTTTCGCATAAGTAAAAAAATATTTTTTTGGTATTTAGTTATTTATTCACGAAATTTAGTTATTTTTTGCTGGCTGTTAGTGAATTACAAGTCAAAACATGTTCCAACGAAAAGTAATTAAGTACGTTTAGTGACATTGCAAATAAAATATTGGTACTAGTTTGCCTAAACGATCTAATATGTGATTTAACCAAGTATTTTTAATTACTTTTCGTGTAGATTGTTCCCATTGACCGAGAAGTTAGGTAGTTATCGCATTTTTATAACTTCGAAATTATTAAAAAAACAGCCTTAAATATTAATTCGGAAGATAGATAATGTATTTTTAGACAGCTTGACATCAATAACTCATTTTCACCAATAATGTTACTTAGTGAGTTTTCGCTCCACAACAACGAAATACGTTTTAGGCAATATAATAAAACAAATGAAATGAAGATTAGTGCCCGGTTTCTGAGGTACTTTTATCGGTGGTTTATCTATCCGTTAGCGTTATTGGTTCGATAACTCAAGAAAGTGCGTTTCTGAACAACGCCTCACAACATAAACTCCAGTTATCCTTAGTTTAACTTAACCGACCAATGTTCGCCGTTTATCGGTTCCATAACTTTATTTGAAGTTTAACTTCTGTCAAACGTGTTACCTTTTTTAAGATTTTAAGGTTTAGATCATATACTAATATATAATAACTGAAAAGTTTTCATATGATAGGTTTGTGTTTACAAATTTTACATAACCGATACAAAATGTCGTATTCTAGCAGTTCTGCAGTGAGCAGAGAGTTTGATTTTGAAGTGCTGGAGTTTATTGCTAATAAATCAGTTCCTAGAAACCTAAGATCTAGAAGAAATCCTTTTGAAATGTTTACGGATGAAGAATTTAAAATGAGATATCGTTTTGATAAGGACACCGTGTTACACATAAGTGATATGATCAGCATTAGTTTAGCTCCAGTTATGTATCGTAAATATCCACTCCCACGTCCAGCCCGAACGACTGTTATGGCCTTGTACGTCCGGATACGCGCAGCCATGATTCGGGTGTCGCCGCACTCGCATGTTGTAACATAAAACCTACATAGCTACTTAACTATAATAGCTAGAATTAAAAAAATTACTGCAAAAAAAAATTAAAAGTATGCCGATTAAAACTATGTATGTCTTAAGATCTACAAACTTAATTTAAGCTGTTAAAAACTGGTGTGAACATTGAGTTCAGTCAAAAATAAACGTGTTACTTTTATTTATTCACACCGTAACTAAAAAGTACTGTTAATTTTACAAATAAAACAATGCCATGAGAAACTAGACGTATGTACCTTTTGAATGATGCATAGATGTTTATGTTTAAATATCGCTAAGTAGTTCAATAAATCAAAACAAAACACCTCTCTTGTTAATTTTATCGCAGTATCTCGTGCGCTTTCGTCTCGCTCGCGAAGGCAAAATATAAGCAATATGGCCGCTTATCTAAGGGTTCGTCCACACTTTGTAATTTACGCAACTTAAAAATAGGTAGTCATATTTTTTTTTTGTAGTTTGGCTTTTAAATAAAACACCAATAATAAATTTGTACAATATATATTATAAATGTGTAAATCGAATTACATAAAAGTAAAAATTAATCTGATGTAAAATTCATCATCAGTTGGTGATCTAAACGTGTTGTATGTATTAATTTAAGCCTACAATCGAATTAAGGACAACAAATTTAATAGTGACTTACAAACTCATAGCAGTGCAGCTTCAAGCAAATAACAAAATGCACATGCACATACTATGAAGAAATAAATATTTTCAAAACCAACTATGGCAATTAACAAATGAGCACAATACATACGGTATTTATAGTATTATTATATCGAGAAATAAATAAAATTGTGTAAGTTTATGAATTATTATCAATAAATCACAAAACTATACTTAGTGATATGAAATAGTAGAACACATCCTCTATGTTAGAAAACGAAGTTAAAGAGAGGGCAAAATTAGATAATTAGTAAGTATATCACAAGAAAATTAGAGCATAATGAAACACCACCAAACAAACACCACAAACCAAAACAAAAAACTCAACAGCCAAAACCGCAAAAAATAACAAAGCAAAAAATATTGCAAACATATTTTGCTGTTTGTACCGACCCTTATTGTGAAACAATATAGTTACATCCGTGGGTACTATATTACCCATATCAAAAAACCTGGGGAACACAATTACATTTTTAATCAATCTTCTGTGTTTATTGAATATTTATGATAGAAAAGTACATTATTGTGATTATTACGAAATGTTGATCGTTGTATTAATGTTATTTCACTGAAAAACAAGTAAACAGAGCTAAAATTAGGCCGAAAAGTTAGGGCCGCCATTTTTTTCGACACAGTTGTAGTTTGAAAACGAAATATAACTTGATTTTACTCACAGAAGTGTAATATGTATACGTAATTATAAAATACAAATCATCTAGTTTATTTTTATGTATAATAATCTAAGAAACAATTAGTAAAACTTAAGTACTTACGACATTACTTGGCTGGTACTCCAAAACACATGTTGCGAAATATGCACTAAAGAAAAATATTTTTTATTCATTTGTCAAGGCTTGTTACACTGCCATCTCGTATTTAAATGGTAAAATAGTTATTCAACTATTGATACCAAACACTAAAAGTCAAAAAAATACCGCTAATTGTCCTTAGATGGCAGTTTTAAAAAAATTGGTGCTTTGGGTACTCTGGTAACCGGGACGTACAACGCTACTTTGTGTTTGGGTACCGTTGTACCCATGGACGTTCAAGTGGATATACATTGTCTATGTTGGAACAAAATTTCATCATATTACGATTTTACGCCACAGGCACATTTCAAGTAGTGATTGGTGATTATATTAATGTTCATAAAACCACTGTGTCGAGAGTGGTTAGTAGAGATAGGAAGTTAAGTAGAGATAGCAAAACTAGCTAGAAGATATATACGAATGCCAAACTCTGAAGATCTGGAAGAAGTTAAAGCGCAATTTTTTAATATAGCTGGTTTTCCAAATGTTATCGGTTGTGTAGATGGATCTCATATTTCAATTCAATCTCCTGGAGGAGAGCAACCAGAACTTTTTAGGAACAGAAAAGATTTCTCTTCTGTCAATGTACAAGTTGTATGTGATGCAAAATTATACATCAGAGATTTAGATGCTCGTTGGCATAGATCTACTCATGACAGTACAGTGTACCATAATTCGTTTCTACGAGCTCGCCTGCATAACAATGAGATACCTAGATGGTCACATCCTAGGAGACAGTGCCTATCCTTGTGGCAAGTATATAAAGACACCATTTTTGAATCCTAATACAACTGCAGAAAAGCTCTACAATGAAGCACAAAATCATCATCATCATAAAATGTCAAATCTTCTGACAGCGAGGCCTGATTTGACATTTTATTTTTTTAAAGTATATAAGTTAGCGGGCGTACAGTCATTACGAATGAGGCATTATCATATTTTTTTTAGTAAAATAACGAGCAACTAGTGGTTTACTCCTAAAAAAACAATATTATGATCAAACAACTAGCTAAACAGACAAATTAAAATATTTAAATAAGTTTTCAACTCGTTTTTTTAAAACAGAGTCACCTATTGTCAGAAAAAAGAACTACGTATTGGTTCAATCACAGATAATATAATAATTTAGGGTGCTTCTACACGGTGCATGTAGCTGGAGCAAGTAAAGGTGCGGGTTACACGCGTGGGTAATATGCGCAAGCTACTTGATCAAGTTACTCGCTTGTACTTGTACATGGTGCAAATAACTGGAGCAAGTAAAGACGCGGGCTACTTGCGCAAGCTGTACCTGTGTACAAGTTATTTGTTCGTGGTCAAGAGATACATGTGCATGCTATTCGCGCGGTAGCTTTATGACTTGAATCGCGTCAAATGTCTCGACGAACGAAAATTATTTTAAAATCATATGTTAAAAATGTAATTTTAACAGATAACATGCGCGAGTGACCCACGCGCGTTGCAAAGCACGCGAATTACTAGCGCGGGTGGCTCGCTTTGGTACATGCTCGAGTCACTGGACCCGCACATTGTTTTAAACGATATGTTTACGGTGCATGTAACCCGCGCAAGTGCCTCAACATGCTCAAGCTACATGCGCCGTGTACAAGCACCCTTACAGTGTTCAATAGTTATTGAACGCTCCAGTGCGCATTCAGAAACGCAGTGTCAGTAAACCAAAGTTTATCCTTTCCATAACTTTAATGAATCAATAACTGTTGAGAGTATATCTGGTAACTTCAGAAACCGGGCATAGGTGAGACTGTAACTCAAGTATTTTTATTTAAAAATTCGGACATTTACCAACTCATGCTGGTAAATCTTAGGAGTTACTGGTAAATAAGTTGACGGAGGCTTGCTTCAGGGCTCCTATTTTTGGATTAAGGGTCACAAAAGAGAACCTAACATAACCTACTTACTTGAGTTAGAGTTTCACCTAGCCTTACGGGCTTATGTTATTTTTTTTAAATGGACTACGAGCTGTCGGGCATTAGAATATGGACCGGTCTAAGTAATTAAAATACTAAAATTTGTCAAATAGCCCATTGCTCTCGGGAACTAATCATAATACTCGGCCCTTATTAATACGGCCCTGTTAGTCACTTAGCCCGTAACATATATATACAGACTAAAGTGATTCCATTGAAAAATAAAGAAGTAGGTATGGCTACTCCCGATTTTTTGTACAGTAATTTTTCTACTTTTCAAAAATGTAAGTATTGAACACGAAAAACAACCACACTTAAAATGAAATTTTGTTGACACAAATACTTTTTCGGATCTAATATAGGCTCTTCAACTACTGCTGAAATACTTTCTTCGTCCGTGTAGATAAATATGAACTCACAGCGAAAAGAAGACATATCTACTAGAGTCTAGTTTATTCGTGACGTGACCAATCTTTGCAAGCTGATCTAAAGGCCACATTGGCATAATCACTAGACAAATTAATAGTAAAGAATTTAAAATGTAAATGAATTAAAACAGCTTATTAGAATACTGCATGGCTCTTGCGGATAGAAAACGAGGAAGAACCTAAACTTAATTACTGCAAACGACTGTATGTGCATTCTAAGCACCTGAACTGGCTCAACCGTGGACGCAAGTACCTACCTACTACCCTCTCATAGAATATCAACGTGAAGTGACAGTATCCATACCGTTGCGTTTCGTTCGTTGAGTGTGAGTGCTGGAGGCTAGATACCATAACAAATAACCTTCCATTCTCACTCATTCCGATCCCCTTTAAATTTATTTCAAATCCAAGTCAGCAACGTATTTTTATCTCTTCTAGTGTTGCATTAAACGTGTTCACGGATGGTGGTAACAGCTTATCATTAGGCAAATCGTTTGCCTCCAATTACATAAAAAGAACGAAACCTGTTACATCATTTGTTTACTAGAACAACACAAAGATTTAGATAAGATTTTGTTCAAATATGTACAGAACTTTAGTAATTGTTTACACATAGTTCACACCGAATACACAGCTCATAGAGCATTGTCTATTAATATAATTTGTCAAACAGTATCAATAAAAAAGAATCGTGATTCGGGATAATCGTCAGTTTCTACCATTATTATATACTATAAAAAATAGATCCCAATGATATTTTCTGTTATGGAGATTAATGCTTAAGACGATGTAACTTGTTCCTTATTCGTCCTTTTTATTTGGCATTCTTCTTATTCACTATACCTTGTCCAACGGCCTCCATATTTGGATTACTGGCATATTTATGTAGCAAAATGTAAAACTGCTGAGCAGTAAAACATTGAATTGGGTTGCGATAGATCTCCAATAAATCCAATAACATCCTGATCGTGCCTTTGCTATCAAACCATAACATTGCCTCATTCTATTTCGTTAACTGCTGGCTACTAACCTTAGGTTCGATAAATTCGCAAGGTGCTAAAGCTTAGCCGCTTGCAAAAGTTACAAAAACAAGAACCACTTGAGAATAATGTGCGTGGGAGTCAATCAACAACAAGCATTGCTTATCATGCAAATCATCGGTCATGCGCAGTATTTAGTTAGATATTTAATAACATCTAGAAGATGCAATATTTATATTATAGTGTAGAACTATAAAAAAAACGTTCTTACTGTCTCGATGTATGTTGATGATGTGATGCTTACAGATCTCGTTTTAGTCTCGATGACGAGACTAAAACGAGATCTGTAAGCGATTATCTCAAAGTTTCTTTCTTGTTAGTTAGTGAGTTTTCGCTCCACAACGACGATTTGCCCTTATTCATACTGACCGGGAAAAGTGATTAGGTATGAAATTTTAATCAAATTACCCATGTGTCAAGGGCATTATGTATACAGGCCGATCACTATTCGTAGGGACCAGACTTCTCAAGTTGCCCGTAACGTATATAAAATCCTTGCGTTATCCGAGGAATGTAGGGGAGTTCGTACAATGCATTTTATCTCAGCGAAATTTACGCGAGCGAAGCAGTGGGCAAAAGCTAGTTCTCTAAAAGGGCATTCATTTTTATTACTCTTAAAACACAAGAGCATGTTGAAGGGTTAAGCTTTCTACCTGGACACTGGAAGTGGGTGTACGGTTTTGTCAAATCCAGTTTTATCTTATTTACAACTTTTTTGATGACGGTTTTTTTTTTGGTACAAATAAAAAGCAGACGTGTTTTTACTTATACAATCCTAACGATCGTATGCTAAGGAATTTATCTGAGACTGGTTTAGACTGGGGAAGTTCCAAGATAAAATTAGCTGGACCAGTCTTCATGTTGTGTATTCGTAAAATGTGAAAACGCATAAAACAATTGCGTCAAGACTTCGTTTGTTTGATTCTGAGGTTTCCAGACGCTAGAAGGACTCGAAGAAAGACGTAGGTTAGACATGTAGGCTAGAATTGTTAACGCAGAACAAGAACATTATACCTAGTACTAGCAGGTCAACAACTTTTTCTATCTTTTACGGTCTCTAGTGCTTCCCAGAAACCGAAAGTGAAGGACAGAGGAGTTCACTGCCTTCGGTGCTCTCGTTTTGCGGTCAATTGGTTTGAAACCCAGCCTTAACATAAAATATATGATTCCGTATTAATGAGGATTCACAGTTTACGTCACTAGTGTTATTTTAATCATGCAACCTTTTAAACTCGGGTGTAAAAAAAGGTACGGATGTGTTCGACTGGAAATCAACATGACGATTGCTTTTTTTTCGAGAATTCCACAAAAATAAAACAACATTATGTACAAATGAACTGTATTATTTATTTTGTTGTTAAAGTGAAGTGTAATAATTAATAAGTATATATGCTCCTTAATAGCAATTGGTATATTCCGTACGATTCCTTATAACGGTAGATACATATTTTGCTGACTTGCTTTTCCGCGATGTGCGCACTTTATATTGTATGTGTGTTTATTATTCATCAAAGATAGGTTGACCGATGTGGTAGTTTTACTCTCACAAACCCCAACATTACATGGCGACCCTGCCAAAGGCCTCTGCTAAAAGGTTTCTTTTTGAAAGTTATAAGTGGCTATAAATAGATTATACATATAGATATACGTATTAAAACAGTTTGCGTCAAATATGTGTGGATCGACCGTCGAGAAGGAAGAGGTCTTTCTTAGCCAAAACGCCGCTGGCGGGGACAATGGTGCATCCCTGAAAGATATTGGAGGTCACTTAGAGCGATTGAGCGTATTGACGTTCGTCATTTTCGTGGTAAATTTTGTTTTCCTTTTATACATTGGCTTACGCCTCTATAAGAAGTGTCACAGTCGCTGGATCCAAGAAGAGATGGGTCTTCGTACAATTGAACGTATCCGGGCATCCGTTCGAGGTTGAGCTGCCGAAACATCAGGATAAGCGAATACTGCTCCAGAAGGATCGGACGTTTCTATAACGTTTACATAATATTAATAAGTTATATTTTATTGGCTTATTTTTTTTCCTATTATGTCTTTAGATTTCGTTTATATCCGTCTTCTGTAGTAAATAATTATGTAGCGTTAGACATTTATCAATAATATTACTATATAGTGTCAAAATATGAAACATCTAGGTATAGGTATACCTAGATGTTTCATATTTTGTGGCATAACATTGGTTTTAAAACGTTAATATTAAAACGACATAGAATCGTGCACAAAGGCACAGCAAACTTGATACCTCACGACAAAAATGCAAGCTGGCACATTTCATGCGTTGTCGTTTCGCAATAACTTTACTTACTTGATTCTAATATAGAAAAAAAGAGTAGTGAATCATTAGATATGGCATTTTATAAAATTACTTTTATATAATGATTGAATGTTTAACAGAGCAGTATGATAGTCTAGTAACTATTCGACAATACTTAATTAAAAAAGGTCAGAGTAGATATTTAGGTAAAACTGTAGAAAATAAGTTGAATGAAGCGTCAAATAGTTTTGGTAAATGTAAGGAAATAATATTGCTTGTTAAAAAATCTAATGATAGCAATTTATTGACATCGGCCGTAGAGTTATTCGAAAATATTAGAAAGGTGTATGAGGAAATAAAGAACTTGTGTATTTTACCTAAGACAAAGTTTACCAAAATGGAGTTCGATATGAAGGTGGCGTGTAGTCTGATTCCAGCTATGGATGGTGTTGAGGAGACAACGCAGCGGATGATTGACTCGATAGACATGTATGCGGCCATGTTGGATGAAAAAAGTAAAATTATTTTAATTACGTTCGTCTTAAAATGTAGATTATCACAAAATGCAAAATTACGACTTGCCCAGTCTTACAAAACTGTTGATGATTTAAATAAAGATTTAAAAACACATCTTTTACCGAAAAAATCCTTTATTGCAATACAAAGTCAATTACAGAATATTAAGCAAGGTAATAAATCCATTGAGACATATGGTGCTGAAATAGAAAAAATATTAACAGACTTAACCATCGCACAGGCAGAAGATGATTCCAATGCTTTCCAAGTTTTAAAACCCAGAAATGAAAAGTTGGCCCTTAAAAAATTTTCAGAAGGACTTCGCAGTCCAAGGTTGAGCACAATCATTACCACGCGCAACTACGACAACCTCAAGGACGCTATTTAAGCAGCAAAGGACGAAGAGGTATCGTCTCTCTCATCGATATCAGGTAACGTGCTGCATTCCTTTAACAATCGGCGTAATCATAACGCCACGTGTTGCCGTGGTTATCATTAGCAAAGAGGTAGTTTTCGCAACTATCGAGGTCAATACCATAACAGTTATTTTCAAGGTCGAATGCCACATGGTTATGGTAGTTTTAGGAATTCAAATCAAAGTTTTGATTATGTACAGAATCGTAATAGGGTTTCTAGAAGTAGTAGTAACAGAGGAGCCCGATATTTTAATAACCGTGGTAGAACTCGCAAAGTTTTTGTAGGAGAACAGCATGATGTACCACACGGTAGTAAGAACGACAAGGATAATATTCAGTCGGAGGCAGATAAGTTTTTTCGAGGTTAAACATATAATTTTATCATGTGACGGTAATGCCAAATATATTGCATTTCATGTCAATAACATTAAATATTACTGGCTTGTGGATACGGGTGCTTCTTTATCCATTATAAAGAAAGAAGCATTACCTAAAAATATTTTAGTTTCTAATGATGATACTTTGATAAATGGAATAGGTGGTCAGAAACGATCTCAAGGTTTAGTTGATTTAAATTTGAGAAATGGCGATGAAATATTTCGTTATAAGTTTATTGTTTTTGATAGTTTACCACTGAGAGCAGATGGTATACTTGGATTAGATTTTTTAAACAAATTTTATGCGAATATTAATTTAGAATCAAATATGTTAACACTTAGTAAGGCAAATAAAAAACATTATTAAGAATTTATTAAAGAGCAGCATAAAACTGATAATATACTCTATATTCCAAGTCGTTCCGAATCTATACATTATGTTTATCTAGGAAAACATATGAATGATGATGTTGTTGTTTGTGGGAGAGAGTTAGCGAAGGATGTGTTTTTGGCAAATGCAATAACGAAAGAAAATAACTATAGAATTCCTGTTAAAATATTAAATGTAACTGATCAAGACTTAACATTGCCGTTTTCTCTATGTGAGTTGCAACCGTTAAGTGACTATAGTATGTATAAATTTGATAAAAGTGGAGTGAATGCTAATTGGTTAAAAAAGTTGCTAGATGAGTTAAAATTAAATCATTTAAATGCAGATGAAAAGGAATCTATTGAATCAATTTGTGCAAAGTATTGTGATGTTTTTTTATTTGAATGGTGACAAGTTATCCACTACTAATATTTATGAACAATCTATTACAGTGAAACCAAATTCAACACCCCAATATGTAAAACCATACAGATTACCCCAAGCATTAAAACCAGAAATAACTAGGCAAATTAAAAAAATGATAAAAGATGATATAATAGAAGAATCCAATAGTGAATGGTCAAGCCCTATTCTATTAGTCCCGAAGAAAAATCAAGAAGGAACCGAAAAACAGTGGCGTTTAGTAATAGACTATCGAAAACTAAACGAAAAAGTGTTTGACGATAAATTTCCTTTGCCAAATATAAACGAAATCTTAGACTCTCTTTCTGGTGCTATAAATTTTACTCATCTTGACCTTTACCAAGGGTACTATCAAGTGAAATTATAGCAGGACAGTAGAAAGCTAACAGCTTTCACTACAAATGATGGCCAATACCAAATGAAACGATTGCCAATGGGACTTAAGATAAGTCCAAGTTTTTTTAGTCGCATGATGTCCATTGCAATGTCTGGTCTAAATTACGACAAGTGTCTAGTGTATCAGGATGATTTGATAATTTTTGGACGTAATTTGAGTAGCCACAACAAAAATTTAATAAACGTGCTAGAAAGATTAAGGAAAGTTAACTTAAAATTAAATCCCCAAAAGTGTGACTTTCTTAGGAAAGAAATATTATATCTCGGTCATATAGTGTCAGAAAAAGGAGTTTTCCCCGATCCTGCAAAAATCAAAATTTTACAAAATTATCCGACACCCACAAATACTGATGAGGTCAAAAGATTTGTAGCCTTTTGTAACTATTACCGTAAATTCATTAAGTTATTTGCGAATATAACTCTACCATTAAATAAATTATGCAGAAAGAATGAACCATTTGTTTGGACAAAAGAATGTCAAGAAGCGTTTGAGTTTCTTAGAAACTCGCTGATATCATCACCTATTTTGCAATATCCTGATTTTTCTAACAATAATGAGTTCATTTTACAAACAGATGCTTCTGGTACGGCTGTAGGTTCAGTTTTATGTAACAAAGATCTAAGACCAGTTGCTTATGCAAGTAGGCCTTTAAATAAAGCTGAAAAGAATTATCCAACAATTCAAAAGGAACTTTTGGCTATAGTTTGGTCAGTTAAACACTTTAGACCGTTTCTTTATGGCAGGAAGTTTACCATCATGACAGATCATAAACCATTAGTTTATCTCTTTGGTATGAGAGATCCATCCAGTAGATTACTGAAATTTCGTTTAGTTTTGGAAGAATATAATTTTGATGTTGTGTATGTCAAAAGAAAAGAAAACGTCATTGCAGATGCCTTATCACGCATAAGTACGACATGATGATGAATTAAAGAGTATGCATGCACAAGTTATGGCAGTATTAACGAGAGGTCAGATGAAAAGATTGAATGAGTTGAGTGGAAGCCAGAATGTGAATACGAATCTTAATAAATCTACAGACAAACGGCCTGATCAACCACGAGTCGTAGATATATTAAGAAAACCGTGTAAATCGCTAGAAATGGTTCTTATAAAAGGTAGTGATTTGGAAAAACAAATACATAATAAGACGATAACACATGAAGACGAGTATTTTGCTTATAATTTTAGTGAGAAAATATTGTATATCAATCTTGATTTTAAGGCGCATTTCTCGCGAGCCGAATTTGTGCAAAAATTAAGATTGTTTTGTAATAAAATGTGCATTGATGAAGTTTGCGTAATAAAGAATAAAGATAATGTAGAATTTATAAAGAATATTTGCGATGAAATAATGTCATGTTCTAATTGGTCCGGACCACGAATAAATGTTTTAAGAGCAACTAAAAGAATTACTGATGATGACGAAAAAAAAATCATTCTTAATGACTTTCATTTACTACCTTCCAGTGGACATGCTGGGATACGTAGAATGATAAATACGTTAAAATTTAAAAAGAAGATACTACTGGCCAGGTATCTATAAAGACGTACAAACATTTGTAAGAAAATGTACGAATTGTCAGAAGACAAAATATTTTCGTTACATTAAAGAGCCAATAGAAATAACCACAACGGCGTCCACGGCTTTTGAGAAGATATTTTTAGACGTAGTAGGACCTTTAGATAGAAATATAAATGATAACTGTTATATATTGACCTTGCAGTGCGAATTATCAAAATTTGTACAGGCCATTCCACTTAAAAATAAAGAATCCGTGACTATTGCTGATGCATTCGTAAGAGAATTTATATTAAGGTTTGGTGTACCTCAAAGTATAGCAACTGATCGCGGGATTGAATTCATTTCAGAAACAATGAAACAGGTTTGTAAAATGTTAAATATCGATAAATTAATGTCCACAGCTTACCATCACCAATCGATAGGTGCACTTGAAAATGCCCATAAAACTCTGGGTGCATTTTTAAGAGTACAATGTCAAAATCATTCCGATGCATGGAGCTATTGGTTACCGTTCTGGTGCTTTAGTTTCAACAACACTGTTCATTCTGAAAAGGATTATACACCATATGAGCTTGTTTTTGGTAAACTCTGTCAGATACCTAGTAGACTTTGTGAATCTGTTGAACCATTATACAATGCCGATGACTATGCTTTACAGTTAAAGTATTGATTACAATTGGCGCATGCCGATGCCAAGAAAAATTTAATATCTCGTAAACATAAGAGAAAATCTATGTATGACAAAAGCATGAATTGTATTAAATATAATAAAGACGATATAATTCTATTAAAAAATGAAACAGGTCTTACGACCTATTTCAAAAACCTTGACCTTCAAAAACAAGATCTAACTTACGTAAGATCTTGTTTTTGAAGGTCCTTATATAGTATTAGAAGATTAAAGGTCAACGCTCATTAGAGCCAGCCGGCACCCACTCCGCACGGCATCCACGAGTGGACGTCGCGCGGTCAACCAGCGGACCGCGCGCCGTCAACGAGTGAACGCCGCGCGGTCAACGCGGCGACGAGCAGTCAACGCGCACCAAGCATGCGAGCAGCGACTTGCCACCGAGCCGGCTACGCGCGGACGGCGCGCCGTCCACGCGCGGACGGCGGGTGGACCACTCGCCGCCCGCGCGTGGACGGCTTACGACAGAGGCGATCCGGTGACGCTACGGAGTTGATGTAGTGAGCGCATACCCATACAAATCCATATAAAGAATATTAACCGCACGAGGCGAGGCGGTGCGGAGTGGGTGCCGGGTGGCTCTAATGAGCGTTGACCTTTAGGTTGTAATGTTAGGATAAATAAAAATAATAAAATTGATGTAGTTCATAAAAATAGAACTAGACCATACTATCAGTAATTTAATGTATTGTTTCACTGCAGTGTAGTAATACTTAATTAGTATATAAGTTAAATTTAATGTTGGTAGGTAAGATGGATACCCAGGATAATATTAACATGTTTACTAGAGGCATTGATACGAAATTGTATTGTCTGTTTTACATTCTATAATTTTTATGCGTAAGTAATATAAATAAATTTCATTTGTAAAAAAAAAACACATTTAATTATTTGTTTTTTTTTTGTTTTTCTGTGGGAGGTGAAGTGTAATAATTAATAAGTATATATGCTCCTTAATAGCAATTGGTATATTCTGTACGATTCCTTATAACGATAGATACATATTTTGCTGACTTGCCTTTCCGCGATGTGCGCACTTTATATTGTATGTGTGTTTATTATTCATTAAAGATAGGTTGCCCGATGTGGTTGTTTTACTCTCACAAACCCCAACATTACAAAAGTAAATAAATCTCGGAACGAGAAATTTTCAGGGATAATTGCATAGAGTAGTTCAAGTGGTAAAGCTCTTTAACTAATGTCACCTTAATACCTACTTCAAGAAAGTTATTGAAATCCTTGTTATGTTAACAAATAAAAGAAATAACTATCGTCAGGGATTGATCCTTGAACATGAGTCTTCATTCTTCCTTGTGTGTAAGATGTGTGTAAGTGATTATAATTCAATTTGGTCATTATTTGAATATTGTAATGAAAATACTCCAGTTGAGCATATGACGCAGATTAAGCCAAATCATAGTGGTTGCATTAAATAATGCGACAATTTTAAACTAAATATTTTGGAAAATACAAAAAGCTTCGAAAAATACTAAAGAAAATTATTCACATACACACAGACAAGCGGACCCCATTTTGAAACTGGAATAACGCTAGGAGGATGATGACCTACAGACAAACATATATGTATATGTGACACTTTTCTCTTTTATTTTTATTTTTTTAACGACAACGCCCGCCCGGGCTAAATCACAGGATTTAGCCCTAATGCGGGCGTTGTCTTGCTGTCGCGGGGTACTTTACAAACATACATCTAACGAGGACAATTAACACCTAGACTCGAAACAACAATTTATGGATCACACAAAGTGTTGTCTCGAATGGGAATCGAACCCACAACGCTCGGCGCAGTGTCAAGCGAGGTGGCCGCTTAAACCACTACGCCAACCGTGCAGTCATTTACTTTACTTTATAATTTAACGGGTCTATGTCGAGTAGCTATTTATTCGAATATAAAGTTTTGAAAAATGATAACCCAACCAAACCGTTGTCACTTGTCACTAGATGACACTCATCCACTGACCACCGTTGTGAGAAACGAGTAAAGGTTTAAAGTATTCAAAATAGTGGTAACTAATTACACACTCAAGCACAGAGTAAAGGTACATACAAGCCCTTTGTACACATGATACAGAAACGTCAGTTCATTAAACGTCAGTCCATTAATCTATTTAGAAGTACCATTTATCGCAACGTGATGAAACTAAAGACGGCCTTGACCTGAAGTAAACTTATGAACCGCTTTTAAATTGCAAACCTGCAGACATAAACATCAGTAAATGCCAATCCCAAATGTATGGGATTTTTTTTTATTTATCGTATATGTTGTTGCCTGTAAAATGTTGCATGATAACGCTGCCATTTGCACATTTTTTTGAATAAATTATGAACAATAAAGCTCTTCATTATTTGGTATAATTTTTATTATTTGTTTCTCTTTCATGGTAGATATCCCAGCTGCATCCAAGACTTCTCGCCTTGAAGCACGAGGTCCGTATTTGACAAAATATCAGCTTTTCTACAGAGCGTCTGCAGTCTGATCTCCGCAACCCAAAGGGATAGACATATTCCATGGTTTAGACCATTCACAACAAACATTCTTAATAGGTACAAAATAATTTAGCGGGTCTTAATCGCGTACAATTAATTAATTTAAGGTATAAATACCTATTTGTTTCCGACGTTTCGCTCGTCTTGCACCGAGCGTGGTCGCGGAGAGACTAATGAGAGCTCTGCCCCCCTAGCCAAATGGCATTCGATTAACGATATCGCTAATCGCTAAGTGCAAAAATGTATGGAACTGACATAAGCCTTCGGTATATCACGTGGTCATCGAAGAAGGAATTCCTTGTGTTGCCATAGCAACCAAGCGTTATCGAAAGTAGATATCAGAGCGAATGCCGTTTGGCTAGGGCCTCAGCGCCGTCTTGTGGAAGTGCGGGTTTCGGCACCTACCCTCACTTGGTCTTTATTTAAGTTCGCAATGTCGGTACTCCGACACACTACACTAATGACGTCTACACACTGTTGAGATTTATCACTGCGGCGGTGTTTACATTTGCTGATGACTGGATTCCAAGTAGCCGATAATCTATATCCATCCTACCGGTTGAAATTGTTATATTTCTTGATTTCTACCGCTTCACATACTATCCTGGAGTAATAAATGTGAAGCGGTGAATATAACTTAAATAAAGACCAAGTGAGGGTAGGTGCCGAAACCCGCACTTCCACAAGACGGCGCTGAGCTCTCATCAGTCTCTCCGCGACCACGCTCGGTGCAAGACGAGCGAAACGTCGGAAACAAATAGGTATTTATACCTTAAATAAGTTAAGTTAACGCGATTAAGACCCGCTAAATTATTTTGTATGATGTATAGAAATCGCGAAAGTTTAAAATCAAACATTCTTAACTCAACAACTTCACGGTTTTTTTCCTAATTTCTTAGATTAGTACCCTGGCCTTGGTAGTTTTACATGGCGACATAGGTCCAACGCGCAGAAGCCCGTTGAGAGTTTTAACCTAGAATATTATGAAACTTCTACTGAGGAGCTTCCTAAACTGCACTATTCAAAGCAGTAACGGATTAGCCGCAGCAAGACTAATTCTACTTGTATGGTTTTGTACCATATTAACCCTGGGCTATTTTAATGATAGAGGAATGGATTAGTTCAGATGAAAATCGGCTCTGTCCTAAGTACTCTTATATTATGTTGAAATAGACAGATGGTGATTCACCAACTGACTACAAGGCCCTCTTTAAATAGCCACCAAGGTATACAAAGTCTACCATAAAGGCAGCCAGAGGGCAACACCGGTTTGAGTGGCTATTGAGAGGTGCGTTACCTGTTTCGCCATCTCCGAAAAAGGTCTCGTGACGAAGTAAGTAATTCACACACAAACACACACGTAAACAACAACAGAGACCTGAAGCGGGTTTTCCGGTGATTAATGATATTATTATTCTTATCTTAATATATAAAATTCTTGCGTTACTGACTGACTGACAGACAAGCTACAGCCTAAACTATTGGGCGTAGGAAGCTGAAATTTGGCATGTATGTTCTTTGGGGACCGTAGGGGTGCACTAAGAAGGGATTTCCCGAAATATCCACGGGATCGGTCAAAACAGATAAATTAAAAAAATGTGCAGACGTAGCTGCGGGCGTCCTCTTGTATATTATACTTATCCCTACTAATATTATAAATTCGAAAGTGTGTATGTATCTATGTTCGTTCCGTTTTCACGCTTAAACGGCTGAACTGATTTTGTCGAAAGAACAATGGCACAATTAGGTCTGGGTTTGTTGTGGCGAGCTTAAACTTCATATGAACAAAAAAATTGTTTATTTTTTCTAAAAAAATTTATATTTTCACTTTGTCTCGATAAAGCCGGATTATTTTATGATGATAAAAAGCATTCCAATTGATTACGAACTAGGTGCTTACTTTATTATTTGTTGCCATAGACAATGGTGTGACAGGAATAGACGTTTGACATTGATGCGTATCGATTATTAAATAAGTAATCGATATGATCGACCTTTATAGGGTTGGTTTGGTTTAAAATATAATAATTAAAATGCAGTTAATTAATTGTTAATCAACATTATATCAATAAGCTAATTCTTTTGTAGCAAAACAACTTTTAAATCAAATAAAAACGTCACAGCATCGTTTTAACGTTATATCGATTTCACATAAAATCGATTTAAAATGTGCAGCTCTGCTTTTGTCTTTGGCTGTGACAGGTAGATGCTACAGATTCTTACAGATTAGTTCTGCGTTTAGATGTCAATCTGACATAATGCCTTTGATAATTCAAACGTACCCACATTGTTCATTCTTAACTAAACATTAAACACCGATATCTTCTTTTTCCGGCTTTCCCGAGTTAAAATATAATAATTTATAGACTCTGTTACATACGCCGAATTTTTTGATATTTTTTTTTATTACTGAGCGCTTCAATTTAATTTCAGACATTTTGATGTATGGAGATCTGCCATTGTCCTTTAATATAGAGATATTTATATTGGACCATGGAGACGGACATAGGCTACCATAAGTTGCAAAAATTAAACTGGGAGGGATTGTAGGGAGGGTAGAAGTTTGTGCCTTCGGCAGAAATTACCTCTTGGAAGTAAGAACGCATGCGCTGTAAGTTGAGTGCTGCGCATGTGCTATCGTATATCTGTCAGTACTGTCACATGATACACATTGTCATATTTGTTTTATTTGTTTATTGACGGCCAGTTGGCGTAGCGAGTTGCGCGGTTGGAGTATACGCGACTGCTACGTCGAAGGTTGCGGGTTCGATTCCCGCTTAAGGCAAACATTTGTGTGCGTGAACATGGATGTTTGTCTTGGTCTGGGTGTTTATATGTATATTATGTATGTATTTACAATAAAAACATTATATAATATGTATGTTTATCCACTATTTAGTACCCATAGTACAAGCTCTGCTTAGTTTGGGACTAGATGGTGTTGTGTGAATATGGTAGAATATTATTTTTATTAATATTATATTATTATTATATTGTGCACGGTGATAATATTATTCGCATACATAAACTAATAATTATAGACAATGTTTAAACGGCTGAAACGATGTTCTCTACAAATATTATAAATCCGAAAGTGTTTATGGATATAATAATATATTCGGTATATATAATGGCAGATATTGTCATTGATACTTACCGAATTACTTTGTACTCTATAGAGTTTCTGAACTCTTTAGACTAATCAGGGGTGCCTTCACGCAACTTGAGGCTGAAAGTAAATTTATGTTACCCCCTACTTCAACTACAAAATATGTATACTAGCTTTTGCCCGCGGCTTCGCGCGGAAGCCGCAGCCAAAAGCCAAATTCTCAGTTCCAGCAACGAGTCTGGAAATGTGCCCGGTAATAAAATACACAACATGGCAATATGTGATTATAATGATATATTAGACCTCAGTCTACCCCTTCAGGAAACACGAGTGAGTCTATATAACGTACCGCAAGAATGTGATATATCTAAAATACCTTTAAGTTATATTCAACATGTATTATAATACACTTACACGATGATGATTTCACGATAGAAACCTTTAAATATCTACATTATTATGACATGTATTACTATAAAATTAAAACACTTAAAATTCTTAAAACTCTAAACTATCCTATATCTTATTATATATCCTTTATATATCCTATCTACTAACGAATCAAAAGAGGCAATAAAACTATGAAGAGTCAAAAAATTCCTCCGCAACGCTGTCGACTTACCAGTCGACTGCGCTACCGCGTGCCCAGAAGACTGGCAGCATTGCCACGTTGTATGGCAATGCTTATTCTCTCTGCGAAATACAAAACAGCCTTCTTGGTCACGGGAAGCATCAATCAGCCTTCTGGCGATTTCTTTATATAGACCGTGTGCACTAGGGCACCATGGCCTCAGCATTTCGACCCCAAACGGCTCAAAAACGTAATTACCGGATAGGTTTTCATATTTGCGCCGTTTGAGGGATCCAGTTGTACTTGAAAGATGTGATGGCGCAAGGGTATCGACGCATGTCGCTTCCCACACCAGAGGCCTACCCATCTTCCAAGGTAATAATGTCAAACCATCTGGTCTCTTCACATCGTCGCGTACCAAGCCATTAGGTACATTGGTACTCCGGCGGTGACAAGAGCTCCACGGATTATGTCATTAATATGGGCATGTCGGGAAATACGCCCAGCACACCTGCTGCAACCTTATTTTCGTCATGGTGACCATGCGTATCATGAATCAAAAGAATATAACATAAATATGATGACTATTGCAACCTTAAATTATTTACCGCGGTTCATTGATTCATTGCACGTTTTTCTGACAAAAAAATCTGAGTAAGGTCGCATTTTGACTCATATTATACAAATGGCTATCGAGCATCAATTGAACAACGAAAACTATGACCGGACTATATTTGCGTGACTACTGAACATACATAATATATAGATCTATACTAATAACTAATATTGTTGGACTGAAGTATTTGTAAGGATAGAAGCAAGTGGCGTTCCGTTGGCTCTGCCTACCCCGACGGGAAAAAGGCGTGAGTACCTATATGAATGTATGTTTGTAAGAGTTTGTTTGTTTGGTTGAACGCGTTACTCTCAGGAACTAATACTAGTCCGATTAGAATTATTGTTGTGTTGGATAGCCAATTTATGGAGTAACGCTATAAGCAACATCATGTTATGCCCCACGGGTGCGGATCAGTAGCCCTACATAACGTGGGTGTAACGGCGGGTTGAGCTAGTCTGATTATAAACCAAGCCGAGCATGTACCATTGCAGTCATCATCATAGCCCTAGCGTTATCCCGGTTGCATCCAAGACTTACACGCCTTGGAGCCCGAGGTCCGCTTACTGGTCTAACTCAATATGACAGAATATCTACTTTTCCACAGAGCGACTGCCGTCTGACCACCGCAACCCAAAGGGATAGCGATATTCCATGATTTATACTTTATACCAGTATCAGTTTATTTGAGGATACTGACTCTCCGTAACGACTGTCAAAGATCTTTATGACAGCCCGGGCCGACAGTTTAACGTGCTCTCTGAGGCACGGGGCAAGCGATAACAATTCAATACGCACATAACTTCGAAAAGTCATTGGTGCGCGCTGTGGATTCGAACCCGATACCCTCTGCATGGCAGTCCGTTGGTATCTCCACTAGGCTATCGCAGCCTATAAACATAATACATCGCAGTCAGACGACTAATAAACATTTTCAAATATAACCAAAAACATAGAAGAAAGAAAAATGAAAGAAAATACTTTAATTTGCATACAATAAACAAAGGCTCACCCCCTACTACGTGGGACCTTAAAATTCATGGCGAAATGTGGGTGTAATATTTACACCTCTGCCTACCCCTTCGGGGATACAGGCGTGAGACTATAAATAAAAAAATGAATAAAATAAAATAAACAATTACAAAAAATACATACATACATGTGATAATATCCCGTTTGCTGGCCACTCTTGCGGACATTTTATTTTTAGGCATCATTGCACTACTTATAATCACTTAACGAAAGTAAAGTTGTGACCTTAACCTAAAGCAATATTTCAAGTGTCTGCCCTCAAAAAATAGCGGGTAGTTGACATTAATTAATATTAGTCGTATTTCGACCAATGTGAAGAATATTTTCCTTTTAGTATGTTATGTGACAACGTTGTGGACAACCGCTTATAATCATATGAAGTGAGCAGAGCTTAATTCTCAGACAACCCAGAACAGAATGTCCTGGCGCATACGAATGAGGAGAAAAGAAAAAAAGGGAACAGGCAATGAAGAAGAAAAGGAGGAACATACGCGATCACAAACTTGACTGTCTTGGGCAAATGTATATATTTTTTGACAGATCAGCTTGGTCAGGCAATGGTGCCTGACCAAGCCGATCTGTCAAAAAATATATTTCAATTTATTCTTTAGCATAGATCTTTTCTATGAAATGCGTCTAAGTTCATCTTTTTTCTTTTTTCAAACAATGTTTGATAATTTAATCCTAAGTGGACATCATTCATATTTATTTTTCCTTCAACATAATACCCTAAGAATGATAACTTAGGTATCTAAATAATATACCTAAATATTCATACCGGTCAAGGGTAATCCCTGCGACCGCATATATTTATAATAAGTTTGATAAACGTGAATTTTGCTTGTGACGTAAGTTGAAAATTAAGCCAAAGACGTACCTACTTGTTGTTTTTTTTTCGGTAATTAACAATACAGTAAGACCCCAATGCACAAAAAAGTATTAAAATATCCTAAGTACTGTTCAATTTCTAGTACCTTTTTAGCACATTAAGGTTATTTTTGAAGTCATTATAAATGATGATGATGTTCATGTAGGTATTTAAGGGGTAAGCAAACTAAAATAATAAATATTTTGTTTTTTTTTTGTTCTCTCACGTGGATCCAGAGCGATGTTATGGTATATTTCTTGTGAGTAGGTAAGTCCGCAGGTTGGGGAGTGATATCCCCCCTGTGGGATCTCCACCTTGTCGTGGTGGGGGGCCTTGGTAACCGTGGCTTGGACACCAACGGTGAAGCTAAACGGGATCCTGGGAGTGGACGCTCCACGTGGGCTTGGGTGTGGCCTGCGCAGGATGCGTCCAAGGGTGCGGGGGACAGTTCTGTCTGTCTCTCGCAGTCGAGCGCGATCGCGGGAGGAGAGGCGTGTCAGTGTTGCGTTGCCACGCGCCCTATCTCCCGCGACCAAATGGTGGGCCGCAGAGGAAGAGGCGATGCGGTGTCGTCAGGTTGCCGCCCTCCCTATCCTCTGCGACCGCTGGGTGTTTTGGCGACGGAGCCCAACACCTTCATCCACCACCAAGGAGGTTGTGACCTTCGGTCTATCTGCCGGGGTGCCAGGGTAGAATGCTAACGCGACCTCCTGGCGCCCCCAAAATGGCGTGGGAGTATGCACAGTGGTTTTAGTGGGTATTACGGCCTTGTACTCCAGCCGTCGAGACCTATATACCCCCCGCTTTTCATCTTGCGTTGGGTATGCGTAAATGTATTTCCACAGCCAATAAAGAAAAAGAAGGTTGATATAGGCTACTTGTTACAACCATAACCGCCTCCCGAAAGGTTGAGCCGCGGGTGAAGATGTTTAAAAAATCTAAACTCATAAAGAATCGGTAATCTTAATATCCTTGGCAGTGCCAGAGCAAAGTGCAGACGTCTGGTCATTCACCGAGCAAAGTCCACATCTTGTTGTCTGTAGTTCAGAAGGAATCTGGCAACACAACACACCGCAAATTCTGGTATTCACAACAAGTTTGGGATATTTTTTGAGGTAGTTTTCCTATAAAATTTATTCCAGTGCCATTAATAGACTTTGAGTCCAATTAAATTAAGCCTTGTTGAGAGACAAACTTCCTGGTACGCAGTGAGTCTCTGTTTCATGCCTACAACGCGCATCACTGACTTAATAAGCGTTTTGCTATAACTTATTTTTACATTACTAACCCATTTGCTACCTGGCACGAGACACAATATTTACTTAATATACATACCACTATTATACTGTATCTATTTAATATACATACCTACAAATCATTTCGTAAGAAAGATCCAACATCCTGTGATACAGTTTTCTAACTAGTAACCTTAAGTTTAATTTTGAACAAGTATATTTTGTATCTATGTGTTTTCTGATTAATAAAAATTATTATTATTATATTATTATTACAATAGAAACTCAATTGTTATGCATCATACATGATGCAAGGGACTGTGAAACTGTTAAAATCTGAACTTGGATTTCAACGATCTTTCGTCTTAAATCTAATATATTAATTTTGACGACCGGTTGGCGCAGCGGGAGTGTAAGCGACTGCTACGCCGAAGGTTGCGGGTTCGATTCCCGCTCAAGTCAAACATTTGTGTGCATGAACATGGATGTTTGTCTTGGTCTGGGTGTTTCTATATATAATATGTATGTATTTACAAAAACAAAAGTATATATGTATGTTTATCCATTATCTAGTACCCATAACACAAGCTCTGCTTAGCTTGGGACTAGATGGTGATGTGTGTATGTGGTAGAATATTATTATATTATTATTATATAAAGCTGAAGAGTTTGTTTGTTTGCTTGAACGCGCTAATCTCAGGAACTACTGGTCCGATTTGAAAATTTTCGACTCATTTATCGGAGAAGGATGTAGGCTATATAACATCACGCAATGAGCTACAGGCGCGGAGCAGTAGCCTTAAATAACGCGGGTGTAACCGCGGGCTCATCTAGTAGCATATAAAAGGGGCAAAAGAATACGTTAGTTGAATATTTGTCGCACGTTGTTGAATAAATAAATTCAAAAGACGATTACTCATAAAAAGGAACAAAAAATATCAAATTGCTTGACCTATGCCTCTTTTCAAAAGTTTTATCTGTGTCATTCACTGATAAAGTCATTACTTTCTCGCATAACATATTTAACTTATTTCCGCAAATGAGTAACCTCAGAGATATGCCCCAGCCTAGAGAACCAGTGTCGCCAATTCTTTTACACCCACACACCTGCGCTCTATAAACGCTACGCTTCTTATACGCACATAACTATAACGGCTCTTCCATTCGCCACTCACACACGCGCGTCTCGTACGCGCGCATGAAGAAGATAGCATTTTACTCACACATTGATAAATGCAATAACATTTACACGATTACACTAGGGGTTGACTCTATCGATATAAAATATCGATAATAAAAGCTCATTGATATTTTTTGTATAAATGTATTGTCTGGCTAGTTAGGCTATTAGTTAGTGACGCTGTCTGCTGAGCCTGAGGTCGTGGATTCAATGCCCGTCTAGGACAATTTAATATATTATGATGAGCTCAATGACTTGTTCTGTGTTTGAGTATAATTTATGTATAATGTGTTTTTATTTTAAAATATTATCCTACTTATATTATAAATGTACGAGATACTTATATTATAAGAGTACGGATGTTTAGAATAAGAATAGAATTAAATGGAATAAGATTTTATTTTAGATGTTTGGATTTAAATCACGCAAAAACGGCTGAACGGATTTGGATGAAATTTGGTACACAGATAGATTATTACTTGGATTGACTATTTTTATTAACATTCTACGCCAGCGGAGCTGCGGGCGGTAGCTAGTAATATATATATATAAACTTACGCCTGTTTCCCTGAAGGGGTAGGCAGAGGAATTTTAAACGCCCACTTTTCGCCAATGTTTTGATACCACGTAATAGGTGGCGACACTATTGCCGCTTATCGGGATGTTTTATTTGCCAGAGCATCGTCCGTTAATCGGCCGGTGCACCACTTGCAGGTGAGGTTGGCTCGTGATTCTTGGTGGGAACCCTATGCATCCAAAATATTATAATATAAGAATTAATAAAGCACTGCTGAGTTTGAAATCAGATGGCCGTGTGTCAGCTGTCTATAGTATTATTTCATTTCATCTAAGTACTGAGCACGTCTAATAATAATTATATAAAAATGAGTGTGTGTTTGTTTGTCATAATTAATTAATAATTATGTTCCTTTAATGTATATAAATAAAAGTAACTAAATTAATCATTTTTTATATGTAATGTACATGTCATTTGTAATTATTATATTAAATAAAATCACAGAAGTAAAGAAATAGAACAACACAATAATATGAAACGAAATAAAGTGATCCTACTTATTTAGGTAGCTATATTTTGAAATGTTGTAATATACCTACTATGAGTAAATACAGTGTAAGGTAACAGGGAGAACTAAATAAAATTCACGCAACACTGTTATCAAATATTTATTAATTCCGTAAAATAGAATATATGTACATATTCTACGCTATCATATCACTGCTCGGTAAAATGTAGGTATTTATTTAGTTTTAGTTATAACATTATATTAAAATCATCTTTACTGTTTCAAACGCCAGTGTAATAATTATCTGCTTACGAAACAATAGCGCTTCAAAAGCAAATAAAATAATTGTTTATAACTTACATTATTATTTTGCAATGTTTATATCGATATTATACAAATTGCAGTTACTCGTGGTACACCACTAATTCGCTCCTTTGGCGAGCGATGCAACCCAATGCTCACAGCGGCAGATACTACAAACGCCTACAATAGTCAGCGGTATCGATGTGTGTTTATTCCATTGCGCTCTAAATAAGTGTAACCTGACAGTTTCACAGTACAAAACCATCAATGGAAATAATTATAATGCAGTTTTGTGACGAAGGATAGTGTTAGTACGTTATCGTTGTAGAGGCAGATATTTTATTTGAAATATCTTGTTTTATGCAAATTAATAGTAAAATTGTCGTTGTTACATGTGGTATGTGATTCCATTCCTCGCATAGGTTTGAATTTTGCTCGTATTTTGACACGTAACCACTGCACAGCTAGGCGTTTTGAAAAAAATTGAGTAAGTTTCGGGTGCGCATTCAAATTGCAACTGATCGCGACATACGGGCGCGCGACGGCGAGAATGCGACGTAGAGCATACTGCGTTCGCACGCGCCGAGCGTTCATTACATATCTATTACTTCTATGATCTGAGTGAGTAACACTTTAGATTTTACAAACACATAGTTATAATTTTCACACACGCAACTTCAAAGAAAATTGTTTGATCATCATAATGACATGTAATGATAGCTCATTATTACCACCTCACCTTCAAATTCGTGACGTTTAACGTAAGGCCATTGTCCCTCCGATAGCGATTAGCGGAGAACGGGTAGAGTTGAAACGCCTGATAAGCTTGTAACTCGCCACAAGTTTCTAGAAGAATTATTTACACCGCTATGGATGGCGATATAGTAAGGTTTAGCATGTGATATCACATAATAGTTGTTGGTTACAATAGTATGTTTAATTGATTTTGGACATTATTTAAAATGAGAACTATGTCGATAAATAGGTTAGACAGTAAGAACGCGCTGTGTTGTACTGCGCTGTATGTGTCGCCCCATAGTCGCTCCCTAACCATCGGTGAGGTAGCCCCCTAGGCGGATCGCGTGCATTTTGTTTATTGATTCTTCTGAATAGTTTAAAGGTATATTATTAAATTATTACTTGGAACCATTATCTTCGACAAATTGAGTCATCGGCGGCTGTTTAAAACCCCTGAACTTAACGTGGTTTTTCTCAATTTGCAGAATCGTGGAACCACTTGTTGACATTGCGGTCTGGCACCGGTAGTAAACTTGGTAACACCGATTTCATTTCCGCATAATATATGCATTTGTCATTCAAGACGTAGGCATACTTTTATAATTCTACTACTTACTTTTCTAGACTGGCAGTCCTGAAACATTTTAAATCGCATATTGGAATGTTGTCAAGTGCCTCATTATCCACTACTGCAATATCTCATTTATCTGCTGTAAATGCTCTTAAGGCGCTGTGCTAAGCGACTGTTTTGGTAAATGAGGGGGTGAAGCAGGGGAGGTGAAGGGAGCTTAGCTCCGTCTACTGCGGGGCGCCCCCCTTCATTCTCGTCGTTTGCGGCCGTATTCCGGCGACATCCGTATTCCAATATTTCAAAATCGCAAGCAAAACGTTTTAGCATATTGAATTGAGATACTGATATTAAAATTTATATTACATACATCAATCTGTTTGTACAATATAGGCATAGCAAAATGTTTGTTCTCAGTGCAGCCATGAGCAAAACTGGTTTACATTAGACGTTATAGGTATTAATAGTTGACGAAAGTAGGTAAATACCTACGTGCCGTAAGATGTTCAAAATAATTAAGTCAGTTCAATGTATGGAGAGGCCATTATTATGTTTGTTTTGTTTTTGTATAAAAATAGTGAAGCAGTTCATAGAATACCTACATCTAATTCCATTCCTGCCAGTTTTCAAATCTGTTTTGCAATAAATTGGCTGTGACATACGGGCGGACAGACAGACAGACATTGCGAATCTATAAGGGTTCCGTTTTTACAATTTTTGGCTACGGTACCCTAAAAAACACAATACTGCTCTACTAAGCGCAAAAGCCGTATCTCAACTAAAGCGAGTTACGAGATAATTGAAGTTTAGTAAAAGTTGATTTCTTTTATTTATTTATGGATGTTTATTGTTATTATAGGTATAATTATTATGGTAAAGGTTTTTAGGGGTTGTGAGTGATTGGAGAGAGAGGAGGGGAGGTCTTGAAACCCCCCTCACCATTTTCACTTGCCGGAAATACTTGGTTTCCTCTGAAAAAAAAAAATCTCCAAACATCGGTGTCATGGCACTGCCAACTTCCACATTCATCACACTAGTTTAATAAACTAAGGTTGACGGAGCCCTGCGAAGGGCTCCTATTTTCGGATTAAGGGTCAAAAGAGAACCTAACATAACCTACTTAGTTACTTATTACAGTCGCACCTAACCCTAGGCACTCGAAAGCAATGACGCACAAATTTGACATTAGCTGTCAATATGATCATTCCAAGATGGCAGTTTTGCGTTTCGTTTCACGTTTTTCACATAAAACATAAAATAGACATTTGTAAAACTGTACTAAAGTATTAAAACTACGTTCCGTTTTGCATAATTGCCGAAGTATTAATGAAATTTTGGAAATTGTTTAAAAATATTTAGACGCAACTCCGGCAGCCAAAATTACTATTAGGTGATTAAAACGAACTCCCTTAAGCCCCCTACACTACCAATACCCTCAAATTCAGGCGACTTGTTTCGAAACCCAACCCATTATTATTTTTCAAAATAGATGAAACATCAAAAATATATGGATACCTTATTCATGGGATACTGCTAAGTCGCTTAGAAAATTATAGAATTAGAATTTGAGTTACTGCTTTTTCGTTAGCTCTCGTCATACATGTTTGTATGGAAAAATATAAAAAAATTATTTCGCTTCAAATATGTGTTGTTTCAAAGAAAATAAATATTAAAAGATATTTATTTATATTCATTTATAATTTATTAACGAAATACAGAGTTTACAGCTCATCAAAAGTTAGCTGTCTGCTACAACCCGGCAGGTTTTCTTTATTCTCATCGAATGTTAAAGGCAGTGTGTGAGGTGATAAGACTTATTATTTGCTGTTGCTCACGAGGCACAGTTTCATTTACTTTCCTTTTACGGCTTGGTATTGTAGAAATTTCAAGCACTGATGAAACATTTTCCTCTCCGTGATCTCGCAATGCCATCCCTTGAGCTTGACGAGAATCAACAATTTCAGGCAACTGCCAATTCATATAAAACGCCACAAGCTTCTCCCAGAAAACATCATCTCTTTCTATAATTTCTATTTTTAGTGGTATACCTTCGTAACTCCACACAGCAAATAAACACTTTTGTTTGCATGTAACGTGGCGTTGCCCCTGAATTTGGTAATAACAATTACAATATTAGTTTAGACTAGTCAGTTCACTTTTTTATCATGTTTCCATATTTGTATTTTATTTGCTCTTATACTATTCTCCAGGACATTCTTATAGGCAACTTTAGAACATTAAATTTCCACAATCGTGTTTGGACCTATTAATCAGATGGATTAACGCGTGGCACCAATTGTCGAATAAACCACAAGGCTCGATTGTTACATTTTCTTGCTTCGCCAGTTGTTGCAAAGCCAGTTGTTCATTTTAGATTCCATGCGTAACTGATTTTACATTGCAAATATTTTATTTGTACAAAATATTTTTTACTAAGTTGGCTTTACTGCTGGTATCTCTTCTTTTTACCACTATACAAAAATTTCAATCTGCCAACATATTCTTACGCAATTCGAACCAGTCACTGCTATCCCTCTTGTAATTTTTGCTTATCACTACGGAATTTGAGTCAAATTTGTTAAAAAAATTGTTTGGCATTTCTTGGCTAGCTCTTGAACAGATCGTGTTAGGAATGACTGAAGTCAAATCTGTGTAAGACGTTGCAGAACTGTTATCTTTAGCTTCACTGTAATTACAATAATGATAATTAGTTACGTACTTTATTATTAAAAATACTATATCTTGTGTTATAGCAAACAGAGAAGTCACCTTCTTACTTATAAATGATTGATTTTAGAAATTAAAAAGATATTAGATGTACTGAGACATACCTAATAGTTTATGAATAATCAAAGTTTTACCCGATGTACCTAAAAAGGTTTATGTTCAAAACACAATAATACAACATTCGTTACCGCTTGTGTGCGGATTGCGGAGCGCCATATTAGCGCTGTCATCATTATTGTTCGCCGTGGCGGCATCTTAGCGCTCCAGGCGCTCTGACAAGCTAATGAATTTGAAATATAGGTACATAAAATGATTCGATTTCATGTTATTACTCTTTCAAAAATTGAAAACTGTGGCAGCTTTGTATTGTGAGAATAATTTATATAATTATATTATGCATAATCGATAATATATAAGTAACATAGTTAGTCATAAAAGACTCTTATGAAAATCATTTGTGTAAAAATGTTACATATTTTATAATCACTTGGCCATGGATGAATTTCTATTTTATTACGACGCTTTCTTGTACAAATCCTTCGTAGAACTTCATTTCTCTAATTGTCCATATTTTATTCTTCTAATTATATATTTATAAGCACAGAAACAATAACACATTAAACGCAACAAGAGTATAAACTTAGGTCCTAATTATATGTGCCCATAGTTACATGAAAAGCCTATTTGATTCAAAGTATTCAGTCTATAACATAAAACATGAAATTACGAACTCAAATCGGCGTATTATAATAACAAACAGGTTTACGTAAAATTTCGTGCAGCGGAGACGCAAGCGACATGACCTTTCTCTCACAGGGCTCATAGCCGAATGATGAGGTCTGGGCGGGGCGTAAACTAGCAACTGACACTCAGTACACCGCTTATGCTAATAAGGTTTAAATTGCTGAAGCGTTCGATATTGATGGGATCTACCGAGCGTCAAAATCATAGACGTTTGGCAGATTTTATTTAATTTTACAAAATATACAGGTATAATATGAAAATAAATAGGGTAATTCTTTAGTTCATTAGATTTCCTACAATATTATCAAAAAAAATACGACAGTTTACGATCAAAATATTGCAAACAGTGAGACGAAAGATTATTTTCTGCCTCGATTTTGTGATTTTTTTACCGTGATTCTATTTTACGTACATGAAAAATTCTTTCAAAAGTCTTTTGTTCAGACTTTTGACTTTAAGCTCTAATTTTTGCTAGTTTGTTATATGTACCGTTATGGCTAGATGCGCGACGAAAAATTAGGAGTTTCACGGCTTCTGAGGTATAACAGCGCCTTAAAAACATTTATGAAAAGAACAACAAATTAGCGTCTATTCTGTTCTGTTCTGTTTTGGATGACAACTCCCGCACTAGGAATAAATCCTGTGTCGCGGGGGACCTTACAAACATACAATCAACGGACACAATGAACAGCCAGACTCGAAACAACAGTTTTATTTATGGATCACACAAAGTGTTGTCTGGTGTGGGGATCGAACCCACAGCACCCGGCGCAGCGTCAAGCGGCGAGGCAGCCGCTTAAACCACTACGCCAACCGTGCAGTCGAATTATAATGATTTTAACTTAATCGCTGTAAGAGTCCATTACAAAAAAGCTTTATTGTGGTTTATTGTTATATTTTATGTTGCAGGAGATAAACGGACAAACGAATCGCATGATGGTAAGTGATTACCACCACCCATCGACATCACCGACACCAGAGAAGTCATAAGAGTGTGCTAATCTGGATGGAAAAAGAATAAAAAGTGGAGCGTTATAATAAAGAAGGCGATGTGGACTCCGCCACTCGCCGTATGAATGTATTCCACCGAGTTGAGGCTGGCGCAAAAAGTTTGTTGGACTTGTCCCTGATGATGTAAACAAAATAAGTTACTATTTAGGTATCGTTATTTTTTTATTTCTAGCGTCATGCCTAAGCTTCGCAATGGTATGCAAATGCGAAATCATTCCGTACAAAAGTGATGATTTTGAGATAGCACGTTGTCATCGCAAGGAGGCGGTATATACATCATGAATTCTAGTCAATCATAGCAAAATTGCATCACGACTTTCAACTTAAATGTTAATAGTATTAAACTCATATTAATCTTAGCAATATTAAGCATCTTTGTGCAAGATTTTGTGGTCTACTTAACATTTTAATGAAATTTTGTGGAATTATTACTTTTTAATTTTACTCACTTACAAGGTCTATCTGTCAGTTGATTGTTCACTTTCTGTCTGCGTCGCGATGAATCCTGAGTCACGTGAGACTTACCTAACATTCAACCAACTGATACAAAGGACACAGACTTGAAACACAAAGTAACAGTTTCTTTTACTGGAAGTAAGGAAATCATCATCATGTCAGCCTAGAAACGTCCACTGGGCCTCCCCCAACGTTCTCCACACAGACTAATTTTGACCCACCTGCGTCCACTAAGGAAATACTAGCGCAAATAGAATAAATTCTGCTTTATGCGAACTTAACAAGTTCAGGCTGAGTGTTGTGCCGTTTGGGGATGAAACCCTTAACACTCGGCATTGTTTTAAGCGGCGAGGCACCCATTTAAATCATATTGCCATCTACACAATATGTATAATATTATAATTATACTTGAGTTAATATCTACATTAAAAATCTTCTCCATCTGTTTTCTTCCAAAAATATATTTTTTAGTGCTTCCTTCGATAAAATCTTCCTTCGTCAGGGTCAAGCATCAAACCTAAAAATAATATAGGCCCTACACCTAAACAAAATCCCTGCTACATTCAATATTATTTAGCGAGTCTCAGTCTTTCGAGTTATTCCGCGACCATGACCTTTGCAAGCCGGTTGAAACGTAGGAGATTAACAGAGGTATTCATGCCTCTAAATTCAAGTATCGCGACTAAGACCCGCTAAATAATATTGTATTATGTATACAAATCGCGAAAGTTTAAAATTGATTAAAATCCTGGCTTCTCCACTGATAAAACTTACAAAAACAGCTTCACTATGCGTAAAGTTTTCCTTTACAACCGCATCGTTTGTACGAAGCCTACATGTCGCAATCTTCAAGGTTATACCAAAGTATCTATGGTTAACACTCTCACCACGTTCGCGTTGTGCAACTTACACTTGACATTGATATGTTATGTAAGGAATCGGTATTTATGTACGGATTCGAAGACCACTCGATTAGGTTTCGAAAGCAATAATCTGTAAATAATTTGATGGATTCTAAAGTTTATGTAGTTTGTATTCGATTAATTGGAACTCTTCGTTAAACCGTACTCGGCTTGCGTAAAGGCCTATTAGAGCACAATTTTCTGATTGATATTTCAATAGCAGTACTAACAAGGTTGCGGGTTCGATTAAGACCCACTCAAGACAAATATATAAGTAATTACATATAAATAAAATTGGAGTGTCTGTTTGTAATATTAAAATAACCGCTTTTTACTAAATTCATATGGATGTATACACCGGTAAATATACCGCAATGATTATTTTTACAATTTTTGTTTGTCCGTCTGTCTGTCTGTTTATCTGTCTGTCTGTCTGTCTGTCTGCTCTCGCTAATCTCTGGAACGGCTGGATCGATTTTGACGGGACATTCACTGGCGAATAGCTGATGTACCAAGGAGTAACTTAAGCTATAAATTAACCGGGTACGCGAAGTAGTTCCCTCAGGACGCGGGTGAAACCGCGGGAAACAGCTAGTATAAAATATATAAATACGTGTAGTTGGCACGATTAATTGTTCTGTATCTAGATGTCATTTATCTGTCCATATACAGGGTTATTTGTAAAACACCGTTAACCTCTAAGGGGGTGGTTATATTCATCATTATGAATAAGTTTTCTCCTGGAACTTTTGCTAAATCGCGAAAAAAATATCATCTGTTCCATACATTTTGTCGGGGTCAAAGTTCAACTTTGTATGAAACAGCTGATATTTATTTCGCGATTTTGCAAAAGTTCCAGAACAAAAGATGTTCATAATTATTTTTATTTTTATTTATTGGACTTCATACAAATAATATAAACCTACATGTATACGTAAAAATATATATGTATCCGTCCGTGTGGTGACGGATTAAGAATACGGAATGTCACCACCCCATATCATCCCATGGGTGTCGTAAGAGCCGACAGAGGGAGCATATTATGCAGATAACAACACTGTAAGAGAAGGAAAACTTGATACAAACCCTATACCAACCCGTTTGGCCAGCGTGGTATAGTAGGCCAATTCCTCCTTTCAAAGGAGAGGCCTAAGTCCAGCAGTGGACTGTTAATATATATATATATATATATATATATATATATATATATATATATATATATATATATATATATATATATATATATATATATATATATATATATATATATATATATATATATATATATATATATATATATATATATATATATATATATATATTTATTTATTTATTTATTTATTTATTTATATATATTCATATATATATATTTTTACGTATACATGTAGGTTTATATTTTATAGTACTTATTTACTATTTTGTATAATTATGTATTGTATGTAATTAGTATGTAGTTATTGATTTGTATATATAAATAATGCTTTGTTAGTCCCTAAGACTTCAGCTTGCACCTACTTCATATATCTCTGCATCACCCCAAGGTAGACTGTTAGAGAATGCCTCAGGCATTAAGTCCGCCGATACATGTATATTATTTGTATGAAGTCCAATAAATAAAAATAAAAATAATTATGAACATCTTTTGTTCTGGAACTTTTGCAAAATCGCGAAATAAATATCAGCTGTTTCATACAAAGTTGAACTTTGACCCCGACAAAATGTATGGAACAGATGATATTTTTTTCGCGATTTAGCAAAAGTTCCAGGAGAAAACTTATTCATAATGATGAATATAACCACCCCCTTAGAGGTTAACGGTGTTTTACAAATAACCCTGTATATGGACAGATAAATGACATCTAGATACAGAACAATTAATCGTGCCAACTACACGTATTTATATATTATATACTAGCTGTTTCCCGCGGTTTCACCCGCGTCCTGAGGGAACTACTTCGCGTACCCGGTTAATTTATAGCCTAAGTTACTCCTTGGTACATCAGCTATTCGCCAGTGAATGTCCCGTCAAAATCGATCCAGCCGTTCCAGAGATTAGCGAGAGCAGACAGACAGACAGACAGACAGATAAACAGACAGACAGACGGACAAACAAAAATTGTAAAAATAATCATTGCGGTATATTTACCGGTGTATACATCCATATGAATTTAGTAAAAAGCGGTTATTTTAATATTACAAACAGACACTCCAATTTTATTTATATGTAGTTACTTATATATTTGTCTTGAGTGGGTCTTAATCGAACCCGCAACCTTGTTAGTACTGCTATTGAAATATCAATCAGAAAATTGTGCTCTAATAGGCCTTTACGCAAGCCGAGTACGGTTTAACGAAGAGTTCCAATTAATCGAATACAAACTACATAAACTTTAGAATCCATCAAATTATTTACAGATTATTGCTTTCGAAACCTAATCGAGTGGTCTTCGAATCCGTACATAAATACCGATTCCTTACATAACATATCAATGTCAAGTGTAAGTTGCACAACGCGAACGTGGTGAGAGTGTTAACCATAGATACTTTGGTATAACCTTGAAGATTGCGACATGTAGGCTTCGTACAAACGATGCGGTTGTAAAGGAAAACTTTACGCATAGTGAAGCTGTTTTTGTAAGTTTTATCAGTGGAGAAGCCAGGATTTTAATCAATTTTAAACTTTCGCGATTTGTATACATAATACAATATTATTTAGCGGGTCTTAGTCGCGATACTTGAATTTAGAGGCATGAATACCTCTGTTAATCTCCTACGTTTCAACCGGCTTGCAAAGGTCATGGTCGCGGAATAACTCGAAAGACTGAGACTCGCTAAATAATATTGAATGTAGCAGGGATTTTGTTTAGGTGTAGGGCCTATATTATTTTTAGGTTTGATGCTTGACCCTGACGAAGGAAGATTTTATCGAAGGAAGCACTAAAAAATATATTTTTGGAAGAAAACAGATGGAGAAGATTTTTAATGTAGATATTAACTCAAGTATAATTATAATATTATACATATTGTGTAGATGGCAATATGATTTAAATGGGTGCCTCGCCGCTTAAAACAATGCCGAGTGTTAAGGGTTTCATCCCCAAACGGCACAACACTCAGCCTGAACTTGTTAAGTTCGCATAAAGCAGAATTTATTCTATTTGCGCTAGTATTTCCTTAGTGGACGCAGGTGGGTCAAAATTAGTCTGTGTGGAGAACGTTGGGGGAGGCCCAGTGGACGTTTCTAGGCTGACATGATGATGATTTCCTTACTTCCAGTAAAAGAAACTGTTACTTTGTGTTTCAAGTCTGTGTCCTTTGTATCAGTTGGTTGAATGTTAGGTAAGTCTCACGTGACTCAGGATTCATCGCGACGCAGACAGAAAGTGAACAATCAACTGACAGACAGACCTTGTAAGTGAGTAAAATTAAAAAGTAATAATTCCAAAAAATGTCATTAAAATGTTAAGTAGACCACAAAATCTTGCACAAAGATGCTTAATATTGCTAAGATTAATATGAGTTTAATACTATTAACATTTAAATTGAAAGTCGTGATGCAATTTTGCTATGATTGACTAGAATTCAGGATGTATATACCGCCTCCTTGCGATGACAACGTGCTATCTCAAAATCATCACTTTTGTACAGAATGATTTCGCATTTGCATACCCTTGCGAAGCTAGGGCCATGCCCTAGCTGGAAATAAAAAACAACGATATCTAAATAGTCACTTATTTTGTTCATATCATCAGGGACAAGTGCACACAAACTTTTTGTGCCAGCCTTAACTCAGTGGAATACATTCATACGGCGAGTGGCGGAGTCCACATCGCCTTCTTTATTATAACGCTCCTCTTTTTATTCTTTTTCCATCCAGATTAGCACACTCTTATGACTTCTCTGGTGTCGCGGATGTCGATGGGTGGTGGTAATCACTTACCATCATGCGATTCGTTTGTCCGTTTACCTCCTGCAACATAAAATATAACAATAAACCACAATAAAGCTTTTTTGTAATGGACTCTTACAGCGATTAAGTTAAAATCATTATAATTCGACTGCACGGTTGGCGTAGTGGTTTAAGCGGCTGCCTCGCCGCTTGACGCTGCGCCGGGTGCTGTGGGTTCGATCCCCACACCAGACAACACTTTGTGTGATCCATAAATAAAATTGTTGTTTCGAGTCTGGCTGTTCATTGTGTCCGTTGATTGTATGTTTGTAAGGTCCCCCGCAACACAGGATTTATTCCTAGTGCGGGAGTTGTCATCCAAAACAGAACAGAATAGACGCTAATTTGTTGTACTTTTCATAAATGTTTTTTAAGGGCATTTACAGAAGATAAATGAGATATTGCAGTAGTGGATAATGAGGCACTTGACAACATTCCAATATACGATTATTCCATTTAAAATGTTTCAGGACTGCCAGTCTAGAAAAGTAAGTAGTAGAATTATAAAAGTATGCCTACATCTTGAATGACAAATACATAATATATCATGCGGAAATGAAATCGGTGTTACCAAGTTTACTACCGGTGCCAGACCGCAATGTCAACAAGTGGTTCCACGATTCTGCAAATTGAGAAAAACCACGTTAAGTTCAGGGGTTTTAAACAGACGCCGATGACTCAATTTGTCGAAGATAATGTTTCCAAGTAATAATTTGAATTATATATCTTTAAACTATTCAGAAGAATCAATAAAAAAAATGCACGCGATACGCCTAGGGAGCTACCTCACCGATGGTTAGGGAGCGACTATGGGGCGACACATACAGCGCAGTACAACACAGCGCGTTTTTACTGTCTAACCTATTTATCGACATAGTTATATATAAATAAATATATATATATATATATATATATATATATATATATATATATATATATATATATATATATATATATATATATATATATGTCCGTGTGGTGACGGATTAAGAATACGGAATGTCACCACCCCATATCATCCCATGGGTGTCGTAAGAGCCGACAGAGGGAGCATATTATGCAGATAACAACACTGTAAGAGAAGGAAAACTTGATACAAACCCTATACCAACCCGTTTGGCCAGCGTGGTATAGTAGGCCAATTCCTCCTTTCAAAGGAGAGGCCTAAGTCCAGCAGTGGACTGTTAAAGGCTGATGATGATATATATATATATATATATATACTAGCTGACCCAGCGAACTCCGTATCGCCTTTTTAAGAGTTTTTATTTAATTTCCTTTTTTCCAAGCCTCTTTTCCAAAGTAACCATTGACTTAGCGCTTAATCTCTTATCATTTCAGAGTCTATAAATTATGAACAAACAAACATAGATTTTTGTATAATATTGAATTCCCCATTCCTTAAAATATCGGAGACGATACCCATATCGACTTTAAAAAAATCCCGTCCGCTATCTATTCCCCATCTTTGATCACGAAATAGATGTTGTATTTGGATTCACCATCCCTTAAATCATCAAAGATGATACCCATATTAATTTTTTAAATTTTTCCCATCCGCCATCTTGAATCACGAAATAGATGTTTTATTTAAATTCCTTATGCCTTTAAACACCGGAGACGATACCCATATTAATTTAAAAAAAAACCATCCGCCATTTTTGATCACGAAATAGATGGTGTTTTTGAATTTCCCATTCCTTAAAATATCGGAAACGATACCCATATCGACTTTGAAAAAATCCCGTCCGCCATCTTTGACTTCCTATCCGCCATCTTTGATTACGAAATAGATGTTGTATTTGGATTCTCCATCCCTTAAATCATGACAGACGATGCCCATATTGATTTCTTTAATCTTTCCCATCCGCCATCTTTGATTTCCTATCCACCATCTTGAATCACGAAACAGATGTTGTATATTTGGATTCCCCATCCCTTTTAACATCACAGACGATACCAATATTGTTTTTTTTAATTTTCCCATCCGCCATCTTTGATCACGAAATCGATGCTGTATTTCGATTCCCCATCCCTTGAAATATCGACCGCTTAAATACAATACCGCTTTATTATATTAGTATAGATGTGCGAACAATTTTATCATCGTGCACAATATGACATTATGTAGGTATGACTCGACAGTACTGACAGATATGCTATAGCACATGCGCAGCAATCAATTATTTATCAGCGCATGCGTTCTTACCTCCAAGAGGTAAATTTGTGCCTTACAAACTTCTACCCTCCCTACAATCCCTGCAAGTTTAATTTTTACAACTTATGGTATCTCTACATTAAAATTCATAAAATTGTTTTAGCGTGAAAACGAAACATACATACATACACAATTTTGAATTTATAATATTAAGTAGGGATTATCAATGGGTTTCTTGTGACATGAAGCCCGCTGGGTGGCAGCACTGAGACTTCAGGTCTGGAAACCTGTCAAAACTGCCATCAAACAAAAAAGTGTATCAACGCGCACGCGAATTTGAACTTTATGTAGCGGTAATAAATTGACTCTACGTTTTAGTTATAAAACGTTTGTATGGGAAAAAGAAAAGGGCTGTTTTTAGGGTTTTTCAGGCAATTATTAGATTTTTTCTCGCCGTAAAAACCATATTTGAACTTCAACGCACATTTAAAAAAAATAATTGGCCATATTGGTCCAGGCGTTGTTGAGTTATGCGCTTACCAACACATTTTGCGATTCATTTTTATATTATAGATATATAGATATATATATATATTTATTTATATATATATATATATATATATATATATATATATATATACATATAAAATAAAATTAACTAGAGATATCAATTCTGCGATGATCCTGAAAGTTCGGAGTGTAGGAGCTCTCGTACTTTCGATTTGAATGTGTGGATGCTGGTGGCCGTCCTGATCTCTAGAATAATTATGTATATAACCACCCCCTTAGAGGTTAACAGTGCTTTACAAATAACCCTGTATATAAAATTGCAATACTGACTGACTGACAGGCAACGAAAACCGAAACTACTAGGCGTAAGAAGCTAAATGATATGACGATTTTTTAATGAATTCTGAGTAGTTTTCATGCAACAACTGAAATATAGTCGTTTGGGACGTTTTAGGTATCATTTGCCTATATTATTAATGTGTTCGATGTTAGTGGGCGTTTAATATGCCTCTACCTACCCCTTTGGGGAAACAGGCGTGAGTCTATGTATGTATGTATGTATGTATGTATGTATGTTCCATGTTATGCTCTTTGGGTTTGATCCAGATGCCGAAAATTCATATTTTCGGCATCTGGATCAAACCCAAATAATCATTAATACCTTAACCATATCATTATGGTTAAGGTATTAATGATTATTATTCTTCACAGTAAGTAATCAGTTTTGTTTATTTTTTATATTATGGCTTATCATTTATTAAGGTTTTTATTCAATGATAATCTTCCGCATGTTTCGTCTTTTTTACTGCCTCTGTGGTCCAGTGGAGAGCGTATGCGTCTGCTGATCAAGAGGTCCCGGGTTCGATTCCCGGGTTGAGCAAAAGTGTTACTGAGTTTTGCGAATTGTCAGTAGCAGCACCGAGTCTGGAAATGTGCCCGGTAACGGTAGTAGGCCCGCCCTCTATTACTTCTTACTATTATCTTTTTTCAAATATAAAAGTGTAAATTACTACTTAGGTACTTGCTTATAAAGTCCCGTCAAAATCGGTCCCACCGTTTTTGAGATGGCTTAAATAAAGTGACAGGCAGAAAGATACACAGGATTACTTAAACAGATTACATTATGTCATGAGTGTCTTATAAACTTCCACTAGCCGAACTCACAGATATATCTGCGTTATTTATGGCTTCTGGTCCGCAACCGTGGATCATAGCGCAATGTTTTATTTAGCCTTGCTCGATGGACTATTCAAACCAAAAATAATTATTCAAATCGAATCAGTAGTTCCTGAGACAACCGCGTTCAACCAACAAAACAAAACAATTCTTCAACTTTATAATATAGTATGTGGTATTTTGGTAGTATAGATAATATCTATACCGTAACTTATGCGTTCAGTAAAAAGCTGAATTAGACAGCTTGTTTCATAAAAAAAATATGTTTACCAAAGGCATACCTTAAATTTATTATGAACGTCGAAATCTTAGCGCGTGACGATCGCCGCGCTTGATTGTGACAACAAATAGCGTTCATCGACCTGAACAGGTTGATCTTAATGTTGCATCATTCCTCTAAATATAGAGCAACACTCACGTGGAAATGCCAACGGACTGCCATGCATAGGGTATCGGGTTTGAGTCCACGGCGCGCACCACTGACTTTTCGGAGTTATGTGCGTATTGAATTCTTAATTTTACTATCGCATTCTCCGTTCCTCGGAGAGCACCTTAAGTTGGTCCCGGCTGTCATGAAGATCTTTGACAGTCGTTATAGAGTCAGTATTTTTGAATAATCTAACGCTAGTATAAACCATGGAATATCGCTAACCCAACGGGGGTTGCGGAGGTCAGGCAGGCAGTCGCTCTGTGGCAAAGCTAATATTCAATCATTTCCGGTTAGACTAGTAAGCGGACCCCAGATTACAGCTGGAATAATCCCAGCAGGATGATGCTCACCGGCCTTTTATGTGTTCAAGAAATAAAATACATATTTGAAAATGGAAGGGATCGTACAGACGTCTCACTTGCGCAGCAGGATTTGGCGCTGGTACAAGCCCATAATAATATTATTTAATTTTATTAGGAGGTATGCCATCCCCTTTGCCAATGTTCATCAAATATATCATGGTAACCGAGTAATTAAGGTAAATTCCCCATAGCCCGAGAAAACTAATATTTGGCTAGTTTTCAACTTTTAGACCGTTTGCCTATCATAGCAGTGATAATTTATTACTCTTACGTTTACAAACCGGTCAAATCTATGTCGAGCCAAGCACATGGGGTACCGTACTTGTCCTTATGTAATTTCCTAAGGATAAAATGAGGACACGAGCACAACACTCATTTTATTGCTTGCAAATGTCAGTTTCAGTTAATCAATTCTTACCAACTCATTCATTAGTGAAGTCTAATGAGCCGTTATAACTTTCATTGCAAGTGCATCATGTATGCAAGTATTAAGCATAGTTCATATAATTATTATACCTACTTAAATATTACGGTTATATAGAACAGAGTGGGGGACACTTGGTGGTTTTTGCAAAATATTTCGCAAACGGCTCCCTAAATAAAAGGTGGCTACAGCAAACTGGAGGGCCCAGTTGAAAATCGGAGCCAGGTATGCGCCTGGCACATACCGAATTGGGTCTTGTTTTGACTGCACCCGACCGATCTTGTGCCGACCTTTTACTTACTCCTGTCTGCATACATTTATTTTTCTTTATTAGTTTGTTCTGGTCTTATGTTAATTTTATTTTTTCTTGGCACTTATGATTGTTCTTGAATTTTATTTTATTTTTCCTTATATTTAACTTGTGTTGTGTCAAGTCAAAATAGATCTTATTTCATTTCAAACTCTTAGTGATAAAGTTAAGAGGAAACTCACATGGTCTTATTAATAAAAAATGCTTATTCTTCTCTTACTCCAAAGTAACACCGGCAGTAGTTAATTCTAGATTAGTTATGGAATAGCTACGTGTTAATAACGGTATTAATAAATACGAAGTAAGTTCGGAGTAACAATACTATTCTTACCCTGAGATTAAGGTATACGTTATGGCAACCCACTGATATTAAAAGTAAAAAGAATGAACAAAATGACCTGGTCGAATAAAAACTTTTTACTAAACACTTTTATTTGACAACTAGCTTTTGCCCGCGGCTTCGCGCGCGTATTATTCTTAAGACTTCAGAAACTATTGGGTACAAAGTAGCTCGGTCAGTAGGTATTCATGACACTATATACCTAGTATTATATCTACATAATAACATCGCCTTGCATACAGTCAAATGTCAAAGCCATGTTCCAATACATGGCCAATATAATATCTAATAAATTATATCTATAAACACTTTCGCGTTTATAATATTAGAAGAGAAAACTGTTTCAGCCGTTTAAGCGTAGTACTTTTATAATTATTAGTTATTATATACGAATAATCTAATCACCGTGCACAATATGACATTATATTGTACGATGTGTCAGTACTGACAGATATACGCACAGCGCACTCAATTATCATAGCGCATGCATTCTTACTTCCAAGAGGTAAATTTGTGCCGTACAAACTTCTACCCTTTGCAAGGGCAAGCGTTTGTGTTGGTTGGCAATCTTCAATGAAATAATCTCTATTAATTTTAACCCATCATATCAGCCAAACGACGTCCACTGCTGGACATAGGCCTCCCCCAAGGTTCTCCACACAGACCGGTCTTGAGCCACCCGCATCCAACCTCCTCCCGCGATCTTGACAAGATCGTCGGTCCACCTTGCGGGGGGCCTACCTCTGCTGCGTCGTCCGGTACGTGGCCGCCACTCCAGAACTTTTCTGCCCCAACGGCCATCGGTTCTTCGAGCTATGTGCCCTGCCCATTTTAACCCACAATAATAAAATTACAAAATCAGATACTAGTAAGTACTCTAACGAACACCAAACAAATGTGAATATATATATATGTATATAAATCTCAATGAAAATTGGAAATACAATATAAATCTACGAGCTTTTGCCCGCGGCTTCACTCGTGTAAATTCGAAGTAACACAATTCTCTAATAGACGGATACTTAATCATTGTCGTTTAAACAAACTGTTTATACCGATAAGAAATATAACTGCAAGAAGTATTTACACCTGGTATACAAACTACATAGTAGATACTCAACATGACTGTTATTCGGTGACAGTGACTTTTCCGTCTTTTTTTATTATTATAATTTCTAATACTGTCAGAAGCATTAGAAATTAACAAAATACTCGACAATCCGAATTTTGCGGATATATGTTGTCGACTCGAAATCTTTATTTTTTATGTTTTAGTATTCAGTTAAAGTTTCGATCTAGTCTACCGTACCCCGTGACAAATAGATGCTTACTCCTTGCTTACTCCAGCGTTAAACCATGGGTCTCCGCGGAGTAACTTTTACTCCCGGAGTAAATTATGAATAGTTAACTCCGTCCTTACTCCTAGTTTATTAATACCATAATTGCCTAATCTTTGCTTAAGTCTTGGAGTAAAGTTGTTCTGACGCTAATCCTTGTTTATTAATAAGACTGACATTGTTTAAAAGATATATTAATTTCATTCTGCCCTATCAGACATTAACAGATATTCAAGTCATTGAGTTGAAAAACAGATTGTTAGACTTCAAGTTTATACACAGAACGTTCCAGGAAATTCAGACACTAATAGAATTAAACGCTGACATTTCAGAGATCACTGATGTACCGGACCCAGAGAGTGAGCAGTTTGAAAATGAATACCATCTGCTAGTGGCACAGGCTTCCCAGTTGATTCAGTTGAACGACAGGCCGGTAACTAATCCAGAATTAGACAAGGATATCTCAGGTGGGACCAAATCTTTTATTAAACTACCCACAATTGACTTGCCACACTTCTCGGGTGATCATCATGATTGGCTTGAGTACAGAGACACATTTCAATCACTCATTACCACTCACAAATCATTAGATAACATTCAAAAGTTTCATTACTTGCGTGCCTCACTATCGGGCAGACCATTATTAGTTATTAAATCATTAGAAATGACAGGTGACAACTTTGAGGTGGCGTGGAGATTGTTGTGTGAAAGATATGACAACAAACGACAGTTGATAGGAAATCACATTCATGCATTATTCAACATAAATCACATTCAAACAGAATCCTCAGTGTGTTTGAGACAATTACTCGACACAGTTCAGAAAAACCTCAGCGCATTAGCCACTTTAGGTGAAAAAACAGAATACTGGGATACATTGATCATACATTTAGTGTCTAGTAAATTCGACACCAACACATTTAGATATTGGGAAGAACACAAAAATACACTCTCAGACATGCCCACACTTGAGTGCCTGAATAAGTTTCTAAAAAATCGTGCTGATGTATTAGAAGTTTTAGAACAATCAAATAGTAAAAACTAAATAGATCAGATACTCAAGTAGGACAAAACACAAAGTCATTCACAAAAATGAACACATCAAAAGTACCCACATGTCCAATTTGTAAACAGCATCATCTAATATTTTCCTGTGAAAAGTTTAGACAGATGCCCATACAACAAAGGATCACAGAGGTTCAGAAATTAAATATCTGTTCCAACTGTTTACACCCTGGGCATGATAACAAAACTTGCCGAGGAGGGACATGTAAGTACTGCAACAAAAAACATAATACACTTTTACACTTAGACTCACAAAATTCACCATCAGTCACATTCACCAGCTACACACAGAACAAAACAATACTACTATCAACTGCACAAGTCATAATCTTGGACAAACATGGAAAACCACACACAGTACGAGCACTCCTAGACAATGGCAGCACCACAAGCTACATTACTAGGCACTTGTGCTCAAAACTAGGTTTACCCATAAATACTATGGACACCACAGTCACTAGTATTAACAATCAGTCCACACACATAACAAAAAACACTAACATTCACATAAAATCAGCACACAACAATTACAGCACAAACACATTGTGTCTTGTAATTAATCAAATTTCAAACGCAGTACCACAGACATTCATAAACACAGATTACATTAAATTACCTAGTTGCATACAACTGGCAGACCCAGAGTTTAACATTCCAGCCCCTATTGACTTGTTGTTGGGCGCAGACATATTCTGGCAAGTCATGGGTACTGGAAGATTGGAATTAGGGAAACAGCAACCAGTTCTAAACGAAACAAAATAAGGCTGGTTGATAACAGGCTGCATCACAGACACACAAACCAATCAGACCACTCAAATTCAAAACACATTATTCAATCAGACGTCAGACAACACACACAGATTCAGGGAGTTAGAAACCGTTTCTTCTCCTTCACACATGTCTCAGACTCCTCCAGAAATGGTTACATTAACCACACCGCTTAAACAATCACCAGATTGTTTAAGCCGGTCACACAAACAGAAAAATAATTGTTTTCTGAAACAAGGAAAACAATTCAAATCACACCCAAAAACACATACACACAAACAAACATGGCACACTAAACAGAAACCCCCAGATATCATATCTAGGAGTGTCACACCATCATCACACAAACATCCACACTTGGGGTTCTCTGGTCCAGGCTTTCTCAGGGATGATGATAGCAGCTGCTGGCCAACATCACCTGGGCATATCAGCAATTGTTCTGACCTCCAAGAACTGCCTCAGAACCACAAACACAACCACACACACAAACACATACACAAACACAAAATCATTCAGTCATACACACATTCAAAAAATTCATACATTTACAACTACTCAGATCTTTAAGAACCAACACAACCACACACACAAGCACAAACACAAAATCAATCAGTCACACATACACTCCTACAATTCAAAACTTCAAGAACTGCCTCAGAACAACATACACAAACCACAAACACAAAGACACTCATCACTTTCACACATACTTTTTTTGCTTCTATCAATTGGGAGCCTCTAATGACTGCAGCTACCATCGACCATAAGGTTGAAATATTCAACGATATTGTTTTGAAATTGTTCGACATACATGCTCCAATTAAGGCGGTGAAGCTGAAGCGTCCACCCGCACCTTGGATATCGAGGGGAATTCGGATGGCGATGAGGCGCAGGGACCGTGCGTTTCGACGGTATAAGAGAGATCGTACTGAAGAAAATTGGACTTCATACAAGACTGCGAGAAATCGCTGCAATCAGATGATACGTAATGCCAAACGTTGCCACGTACTCAATACTATCACTTCGTCGTCACCGGCTGATATCTGGAAATTTCTTAGAACTTTTGGGGTAGGTAAATTAAAGCAGACTGGTCTTCCTAAGATGCTTAGCTTGGACGATATCAATAGTCATTTTATTTCTACACACCTATTGGATCGACAAACTATGCGCCAAACGGTTGACTATGTTGCTGGTTTGCCTTGTCCAGATATCGACGAGTTCAAATTTTCTCCAGTCACCGCAGGTGAGATCAAAAAATGTATCCTGTCAATCAAATCTAAAGCAGTTGGATGTGACAACGTCAGTCGACGTATGATCCAGTGCCCTGGATCATTTACTACCAGCCATATGCAACATCATAAATGCTTCCCTTCTGTCTGGTACGTTTCCTGATTTGTGGCGGAGAGCCTTTGTCCGTCCTCTACCTAAGATTGCCAATCCATCCCTTCCAGAGCACTTCCGTCCCATTTCCATACTCCCATTCCTATCCAAAATCCTAGAAGCATGCGTACATAAGCAGTTGTCCATGTTCGTGCATCAAAACAATATCCTTAGTCCACTCCAATCCGGATTCAGATCTGGACATAGTACTGTATCTGCCTTGCTTAAAGTGACTGACGATATTGGGGCCGGAGTGGAGAATTCCAAAGTCACAGTGCTGACTTTGGTTGACTTCTCAAATGCCTTCAATACCGTCAGTCACGACGTCCTTCTGGCCATCCTTTCCCACCTTCGGATCTCATCTGTGGCGCTGGAATGGTTCTCATCATATCTTCGTGGTCGCCAGCAGTCGGTTCGAGGTGAGGAAGCGTCTTCCAACTGGTGTGAAACTGATTCTGGCGTTCCACAAGGCGGCATCTTATCTCCACTTCTTTTTTCACTATTTATCAATCTCATTACTCAAGAACTTCGGTGTGCGTATCATCTGTATGCTGACGATTTACAGATTTATTCCCAGGCGAAAGTTGACAACCTATCCATCGCAATTGATGATGTGAATCGAGATCTAGTTTCCATCAACGAATGGTCAGCGAGATTCGGGCTTCGGGTTAATCCAACCAAGTGTCAAGCTATTGTCGTGGGAAGTCCACGTATGTTGGCACGTTTAGACTTTACTTCACTACCCCCAATAATCTTTAATGGCTCTGTGATACCATTTAGCCCCTCTATTAAGGATCTCGGTTTGCACATCGATGCAACTCTAGACTGGAAAGTTCAAGTGTCGAAAGTCAGCAAGAAAGTGGTCAATACTTTACGTTCTCTCTATCGGCTGAAGAATTTCCTCCCGATCAAGACAAAGATAATGCTTGTGCAAACTTTGGTATTCCCTGTTATTGACTATGGTGATGTATGTTATCTCGACCTGAATGCAGATCTGCTCAACAAACTTGACCGACTTCTCAATAATTGCATTCGGTTCATTTTCGTTTCAAATTTACGAATTTACGAGATCAAATTTACGAAGATTGAAAAATCTTCGTAAATTTGATCTCGTATCAAATAACCGGTCCCAACTGAATTGGTTACCAATTCGTCAGCGCCGGGACTTAAGAGCATTGACTACCCTTTTTTCTCTTCTCCACTCTCCTAACGCACCTTCTTACTTGATGCCTAATTTTAAATATCTATGCTCCACTCACACTAAGCAGTTAAGATCCTCTAATAATCTTCTTCTTCTTTGTCTTTCCCATCGATCTAGTCTCTTACATTCATCTTTCACTGTCAAGTCCATACATCTTTGGAACGCGCTCCCACTGGAGGTCAGGACGAGCCCGAGCCGTGCTATCTTTAAATCTAGAGCCCGCAGATTGTTTCTCGAATCATTGTCCGGAGCTCTCACTAGTCAGTAATTGTATATATTTATTATATGTGTATATATATATATATATATATATACACATATAATAAATATATTATACATATAATAAATATATATATATATATATATATATATGTATGTATATATTATATTTATGTATGTTTTATATTGTATCTACGTATTCTGTCCTTATATATTCATATATTATGTATTCTGTGTATATTATAGATAAGAATTAATCAACATCCAAGTAAGTTTAATTCTTAATTCTACACCTGCTAGATCATCTCTGAACCACCTGAAGGTTGACTGGCAGAAAATGCCTCAGGCATTAAGTCCGTCTTATGCAAATTGTTTGCAGGAAAGTTTAAATAAATAAATAAAATAAATAAATACTCAGACAACTCATACATTTACAGACAATTCAGAACTTCCAATAACACTAACAAGTGTTAGGAAATGGTTTTAAGAACCACACCGCTTAGCAATCATCAGATTGTTTAAGTCGGACAGACAAACAGAATTGTTTTTTCTTCACATAGAAGAACAATTCAAATTCAGAATTCCTTGCACATTAATCATGTTTTAGGAATTGAAAATATAATGTCAAATATAAAATCTATTAGGCAGAATAAGATAAGCCTTAAACAAAAGGAAAATGATAATATTTAATCTTTTTCCAGTTTGAATGTAGAGTAATACTAATACTGTATACGTACACACGTCTTGCGCGTGTGTGTGTGTGTGTGGCAAATTTTTGAATGTGTGGGTAACGTTTTTTTCCTTAAAATCATTTTATAAAAAAAGTTAGCATTCAGCACTTCTACATGTAAACAATAAGTGTGCCAAATTTCTTAATCCTCCGTTCGAACAGTTGTCGTAAAGGTATCACTTCACGTATTTATATATAGATTACCAAGTTTTATTGATGATACAAAAAGTAGGAGGCAAAATTCAGCATCATAGATTACCTATATTAGATAGCCAGTTACAGGTCAAGCTAATAAAAGTGGATTAAAAATGTAAAACTGCATATTGCGATAATTTTGATAAAAAAGGGTTTGAGCGAAAAGCCTGTTTAATTCTTAAAAAGTTTCCACACGAGACCGGTATGATAAAATGGCCCTTGACTTCGTAAAATTTTATATAAAGCAAGAATTTAAAGGGTTATTTTATGTCATGATCTCATTTGTGTGAAAACAAAAAAAAGTTGTGACGTCAATCCTATCCCAAAACACTTATACACACCAAAAGTAAAATAAAAAAGATTGCACGAAAATTCTAATTTATTTACTTAGCAAGACCCCTTTTGAGTTCATATGTGTTTTGTAAGGAGACCATGTTTAAGAGGGTATTAAAACAACAGCCTTCGAAACTGGAGGATGCGGTTATTCAAAAATAAAGTTTCTAAATTAATTTATTACGTGATTGAGACCTCCAATCGTGTTTAAAGATTAACATTATAATAGATGTATGAAAACTTCTTCGTCCAAAGCTTGCTTCGGTTTCAGTTGACACGTTGTGTAATCCATTAGGTGTTTTTATGAGTTTTAGTTAGTTCCATTTTAGTAACTACGTTTAGAAAGTCTATTACTTATAAGTCTATTACCATTACAGCCAAGAGAAGCATAGATAGAGAAAGTGTAAAAAAATTGCCAGAAAAAAAGCATTCTCTCTCATCCTAAGAAACGCAGTAGCAAATTACATACATACATACATATCGTCACGCCTTTTATCCCCGAAGGGGTAGGCAGAGGTGTATTTCTACACCCACTTTTCGCCAGATATGTCCCACGTAATAAGGGGCGAGCCTATTGCCGTACCGGGCACATTTCCAGACTCCGTGCTGCTACTGAGAATTTCGTGACAGAAAAACCCAATAACACTGCCCGGCCCAGGAATCGAACCCGGGACCTCCCGATCCCACGCGTACATTTATGCCGCGAGACCAACGAGGCAGTCGTATAGGATTTGATATCGAGTTTTCCGTCTCTACGCAAAGATGGTATTTGCATCGTTTTATCCCTTAGTCGCCTCTTACGACACCCACGGGAAGATAGCGGGTGGTGACACTTGTATTCTATGCCGTCAACCACACGGCAGTAGCAAATTCCGTATTACTTAAGCTGAAATTGGAAAAAATAAGTTAGAATACATCGTGAATTCTAATTTCTATTTTACTATGTAATCTAACTTAAAGTGCTTATTGTATTGTTAATTGTTAGTGCTTATGGTAATGCTAATTGTATGTTTCAAGTCTAAACGTTGGATAGATTGACCAATGCATAGTTGCATATGATAAAAATAAAGCCTTGTTAAGTCTTTTATTATGATTGAAGTGTTCGATTTCACACATACTTACTTTAAATAAACACCAAACACTCTACCAAGCCCATCGATATATATGTACTGCCATAATAAGCTAAGCCATAATTAATTACATACGTAATTTAAAAACTTAAAAAATTTTTTTACGGTTCCATAATAAATTACAAGGAACCTTTATAGTTTCGCCAAGTCCATTTGTACTTCTGTCCATCCGCCACTAACTTTATGCGCTATAAACTTTATAGTTTAATGCCAATTTTCAGGCCTCTAGTGCATAAGCACTAGAGGGCTGAAAATTGGCAGGGTTGTACATTTTAATTACGCCGTCGAAATTTAACAATAAAATTCTGAAAAAGATTTGATTTGGGGGCAGCTCTCATAGACATCAATGCATAAGTCTTTTTTTTTATAACGTTGGGTTATCGTTAAATCTTTTTGTTCAAGCCAGTTCCAAATAAAAGATGGTAATTGCAGTGGACTGTATATATATTTGTAGTAATACTGGTTCGTTATACAAAAGTAAATGCCCGACAATTCAGCGCAAGCGATAGTTCTGAGTACGTGTGTTTCGTTGGGCTTCTGATGGCTGACCGATGATGACGGCGCGCGCTCCCGTGCGCAGGCGCCGTAGTGACGTGACGTGATTGTAGTGATGTGAGTAAATTGTGTTACTAATTACTATTAGTAACGTGTCTACGACAATGTGTCGTAGACATTCTGCCGGGCCGCAAACGAGTGGGTTGCATGCTCTTCTGATGGTGCTGGTCTTGATATCGACCACTTCTGTGACTCCGTCAGGCCCCTGTTGGAGCTGTGTTGCTCGTCCCAGGACGCAACGGGCAGGTGGACGCGCATCATGGCAGCTGTCCCAATGACTCATGCCAGCTGGTCTGGATCTGTGAAATTTGGCTTCTTGTACATAATGTTCATATGCATTGCAGTCGGCCAGTGGTGGCTCAGGATACAGACAATAGTTGACCAATTAAGAAGTGAAATGGAGTGGGGGCAGAGAGTGAATCAAACGGGCTGGAAGAGAGGCATCTAAGACCTAGAATGAGAAAGAGTATATGGGGATAATGCCTCATGTGTGCGGTGTGCCAAGCCTTAGACCTGCCTAAGGTGCCGTCCGTTGACTGTTTCTCACCATAACCCACCATAGTGTTGATACTATGGGGGAATGAAGTGGATGTGATGCCTTGCTCTGCTGCACTGCTGCTGATTAAGTTGTGATTCTCTGCTAGAAATCTGTGACATTTGACACCACTACAAGTGGAGCCATTGCCTTGATGTGCATGTGTCTGTGAACTGTGAAGTCTGAAACTGAACAGTCTGAAAATATATGTCTGAATAGTCTGGAATTGTGAATGTATGTCAGGTTCCAACCTCGGCAGCTGATGAATCTATTAAGTGATGTTATATAATATTTGTTCGTCAAGTCGGTAACTGATCCAGATTCACAGCTAGAACTGGCATACATAAATGCATAGGTATGTATGACTCAATATTGACTACCACGCCCTCTATGGTTAATGATTATGACTAAGGGACTGGTAGCAACTGTGAAGAAGCATGGAAAATGTTCTGTGAAAAGTGATGAAAATGAGTTTGCAAATTAATGTGATGATTGCAAACTATTTGTTATATTGTAATCGCGGGTTAGCGAGCTTGCCGCCCACGCGAATGAGAGCACCAGCCTGATAATAAATGAATTGTTGAAATTAATGATTTTTATTTTCTAATGATTTGTTAGAAATGAATTTTTAAGTTTTACTGAATTTAATTGTCTGAAAATAGTTCTGTTGTTAATAAAATTAAATTGGAGCTAAATAACTGTGTTTTATTTTACAATTGTGTATGAACTGCAATATGTATGCAGTTATGTCTGTTAATTTGTGAAGTTGTAAATGAATGAATTGTCTGTGTGTAATTCTGTATGTTGTTTCTGAGATTGTGAATTATTTTTGAAAGTTCTGAGAAATTGTCTGATTGTGTGTGAACACTGATTAGTGTTACAGTGATTCTGAAATACTGATTCTGAAAGGTATGTAATAAAGTAATATCTGTATCTGAATTGTTGTCTGATTTGAATCATTTTCTATGATATGAAAACAATTCTGTCAGTCCACTTAAACACTCTGATGATTGTTTAAGTGGTGTGGTTTTTAAAACCAATTCCTAAAACATGATTAATGTGCAAGGAATTCTGAATTTGAATTGTTCTTCTATGTGAAGAAAAAACAATTCTGTTTGTCTGTCCGACTTAAACAATCTGATGATTGCTAAGCGGTGTGGTTCTTAAAACCATTTCCTAACACTTGTTAGTGTTATTGGAAGTTCTGAATTGTCTGTAAATGTATGAGTTGTCTGAGTATTTATTTATTTAATTTATTTATTTAAACTTTCCTGCAAACAATTTGCATAAGACGGACTTAATGCCTGAGGCATTTTCTGCCAGTCAACCTTCAGGTGGTTCAGAGATGATCTAGCAGGTGTAGAATTAAGAATTAAACTTACTTGGATGTTGATTAATTCTTATCTATAATATACACAGAATACATAATATATGAATATATAAGGACAGAATACGTAGATACAATATAAAACATACATAAATATAATATATACATATATATATATATATATATATATATATATATATATATATATATATATATATATATATATACATTTACAGACAATTCAGAACTTCCAATAACACTAACAAGTGTTAGGAAATGGTTTTAAGAACCACACCGCTTAGCAATCATCAGATTGTTTAAGTCGGACAGACAAACAGAATTGTTTTTTCTTCACATAGAAGAACAATTCAAATTCAGAATTCCTTGCACATTAATCATGTTTTAGGAATTGGTTTTAAAAACCACACCACTTAAACAATCATCAGAGTGTTTAAGTGGACTGACAGAATTGTTTTCATATCATAGAAAATGATTCAAATCAGACAACAATTCAGATACAGATATTACTTTATTACATACCTTTCAGAATCAGTATTTCAGAATCACTGTAACACTAATCAGTGTTCACACACAATCAGACAATTTCTCAGAACTTTCAAAAATAATTCACAATCTCAGAAACAACATACAGAATTACACACAGACAATTCATTCATTTACAACTTCACAAATTAACAGACATAACTGCATACATATTGCAGTTCATACACAATTGTAAAATAAAACACAGTTATTTAGCTCCAATTTAATTTTATTAACAACAGAACTATTTTCAGACAATTAAATTCAGTAAAACTTAAAAATTCATTTCTAACAAATCATTAGAAAATAAAAATCATTAATTTCAACAATTCATTTATTATCAGGCTGGTGCTCTCATTCGCGTGGGCGGCAGGCTCGCTAACCCGCGATTACAATATAACAAATAGTTTGCAATCATCACATTAATTTGCAAACTCATTTTCATCACTTTTCACAGAACATTTTCCATGCTTCTTCACAGTTGCTACCAGTCCCTTAGTCATAATCATTAACCATAGAGGGCGTGGTAGTCAATATTGAGTCATACATACCTATGCATTTATGTATGCCAGTTCTAGCTGTGAATCTGGATCAGTTACCGACTTGACGAACAAATATTATATAACATCACTTAATAGATTCATCAGCTGCCGAGGTTGGAACCTGACATACATTCACAATTCCAGACTATTCAGACATTTATTTTCAGACTGTTCAGTTTCAGACTTCACAGTTCACAGACACATGCACATCCAGGCAATGGCTCCACTTGTAGTGGTGTCAAATGTTGTCACAGATTTCTAGCAGACAATCACAACTTAATCAGCAGCAATGCAGCAGAGCAAGGCATCACATCCACTTCATTCCCCCATAGTATCAACACTATGGTGAGTTATGGTGAGAAACAGTCAACGGAAACGGCACCTTAGCAGGTCTAAAGCTTGGCACACCGCACACATGAGGCATTATCCCCATATACTCTTTCTCATTCTAGGTCTTAGACGCCTCTCTTCTAGCCCGTCTGATTCACTCTCTGCCCCCACTCCATTTCACTTCTTAATTGGTCAACTATTGTCTGTATTCTGAGCCACCACTGGCCGACTGCAATGCATATGAACATTATGTACAAGAAGCCAAATTTCACAGATCCAGACCAGCTGGCATGAGTCATTGGGACAGCTGCCATGATGCGCGTCCACCTGCCCGTTGCGTCCTGGGACGAGCAACACAGCTCCAACAGGGGCCTGACGGAGTCACAGAAGTGGTCGATATCAAGACCAGCACCATCAGAAGAGCATGCAACCCACTCGTTTGCGGCCCGGCAGAATGTCTACGACACATTGTCGTAGACACGTTACTAATAGTAATTAGTAACACAATTTACTCACATCACTACAATCACGTCACATCACTACGGCGCCTGCGCACGGGAGCGCGCCCAATGGGAGCTGCCCCCAAATCAAATCTTTTTCAGAATTTTATTGTTAAATTTCGACGGCGTAATTAAAATGTACAACCCTGCCAATTTTCAGCCCTCTAGTGCTTATGCACTAGAGGCCTGAAAATTGGCATTAAACTATAAAGTTTATAGCGCATAAAGTTAGTGGCGGATGGACAGAAGTACAAACGGACTTGGCGAAACTATAAAGGTTCCTTGTAATTTACTATGGAACCCTTAAAATAAAGTTTTAAGTTTTTAAATTACGTATGTAATTAATTATGGCTTAGCCATTGACATAGTACTTTAGTACATATATATCGATGGGCTTGGCAGAGTGTTTGGTGTTTATTTAAGGTAAGTATGTGTGAAATCGAACACTTCAATCATAATAAAAGACTTAACAAGGCTTTATTTTTATCATATGCAACTATGCATTGGTCAATCTATCCAACGTTTAGACTTGAAACATACAATTAGCATTACCATAAGCACTAACAATTAACAATACAATAAGCACTTTAAGTTAGATTACATAGTAAAATAGAAATTAGAATTCACGATGTATTCTAACTTATTTTTTTCCAATTTCAGCTTAAGTAATACGGAATTTGCTACTGCGTTTCTTAGGATGAGAAAGAATGCTTTTTTTCTGGCAAATTTTTTACACTTTCTCTATCTATGCTTCTCTTGGCTGTAATGGTAATTAATAGACTTATAAGTAATAGACTTTCTAAACGTAGTTACTAAAATGTAACTAACTAAAACTCATAAAAACACCTATTGGATTACACAACGTGTCAACTGAAACCGAAGCAAGCTTTTGACGAAGAAGTTTTCATACATCTATTATAATGTTAATCTTTAAACACGATTGGAGGTCTTAATCACGTAATAAATTAATTTAGAAACTTTATTTTTTAATAACCGCATCCACCAGTTTCGAAGGCTGTTGTTTTAATACCCTCTTAAACATGGTCTCCTTACAAAACTCAAAACAAAATGAACTCAAAAGGGGTCTTGCTAAGTAAATAAATTAGAATTTTCGTGCAATCTTTTTTATTTTACTTTTGGTGTGTATAAGTGTTTTGGGATAGGATTGACGTCACAACTTTTTTTTATTTTCACACAAATGAGATCATGACATAAAATAACCCTTTAAATTCTTGCTTTATATAAAATTTTACGAAGTCAAGGGCCATTTTATCATACCGGTCTCGTGTGGAAACTTTTTAAGAATTAAACAGGCTTTTCGCTCAAACCCTTTTTTATCAAAATTATCGCAATATGCAGTTTTACATTTTTAATCCACTTTTATTAGCTTGACCTGTAACTAGCTATCTAATATAGGTAATCTATGATGCTGAATTTTGCCTCCTACTTTTTGTATCATCAATAAAACTTGGTAATCTATATATAAATACGTGAAGTGATACCTTTATGACAACTGTTCGAACGGAGGATTAAGAAATTTGGCAAACTTATTGTTTACATGTAGAAGTGCTGAATGCTAACTTTTTTTATAAAATGATTTTAAGGAAAAAAACGTTACCCACACATTCAAAAATTTGCCACACACACACACACACGCGCAAGACGTGTGTACGTATACAGTATTAGTATTACTCTACATTCAAACTGGAAAAAGATTAAATATTATCATTTTCCTTTTGTTTAAGGCTTATCTTATTCTGCCTAATAGATTTTATATTTGACATTATATTTTCCTCTAATTGTGACAAATTTAATACTTCATATTTTTTTAAATTCTGTAATTTATTTGTGAATAAGAGGGAAATAATAAAAAAAATCAGCTGTTGGTTTTATGTATCAATGTGAAATTGCTGGTATTTCTAAGTTTCAGGGTTTCTCATATTTTAAAACTTTGCTTTTAAAGTACAACTGGTCCTACTGTAATAGGCTTGTGACTTGTGTACTGTCTAATACCAACCCTCCTTGGAATGTTATTGTTGTAAAGGAGAGGGATAGAAGATATGTGTGATAGGCAGTTTTTAAGGCGTGGAAGTTTTGTAGGGGTAGTAAACATATTGAAGGGCCGCATGTATAAAGCCTTTTGTATTGTATGGCGCTGAGTGTTGGGCCAGAAGATGGATGAGACACACTTGCAAACTATTTCACATGTTATGTTATGTAAAATCGTTTGGCATGGTGAGGAGATGGTTTGTATGTATGTAAATAAGTGGTGAATATGAAAGTAGAGGGGGAAAGGAAAGAGGGAGGGCAAAGAAAAAATGGAAAGATTGGCGGAAATGTATGGACTGTGTGAGGATGGATGTGTAAGAGATAGGGGTAGGTGACGGGCGATAGGGAATTATGGAACAGAAGGATTTACTGCGCTGATCTTAAATACCATCGGGACCAGGGTAATATAATGAGATGCTTATAAAGTACAAGTGTATAGAGTTTTTTTTTGTCTATAGAACATTTGTTTTAGAGTTTAATTACCAAATAAAGAATTTAATAGCCGTTCCAGTAATTTCATAAAACATTTTCTTATTTTCATTATGCGGCGAAGTCTGTGATTTTAGAATCTTTGACATAAATTATGCTCGAATTTCGACCACCAGGCGAACCTTAGTTACAATAATTATGTATGTAGATGAAAATAGAATAATTCGTGTAAACTACCACAGAACTGCTCTGATAATGCAACTCAAGGATAGGTACTGACTGACTGACAGACAAGGTACACCCAAAACTATTAGAGGCAGGAAGCTGAAATTTGGCATGTATGTATGTTCCTTGGGAATCATTGACCACTAAGAAGGGATCTCCCGAAATTCCCACGGGATCGGGCAGACATAGTTAAATTAAATAAATGTGCGGGCTGATATCCTCTATTAATATAGTAGGAATTGTGGACTTTAATGTTGTGTGTTCACATACTTTGTCGATATCTTAAAAACAGTGAATACTGTCGAGCCATCAGTGCTACAGCCTAATAAAAAGACATTTTTAGCTGTGTACCAAGTATTAATAAAGTATAGCAGCGTTTTTACTAGTAAACAGCACAAAGGACCAGTTTCTCAACTGAGACTGAGCTTCAAGTTAATTAAGCGATCAAAGCAATTCAGTGACAACCAACGTGTCGAAACTCTTAGATAGTTGAGCCTTGGGCCATTGTTACTGTTTATGCGTTGAGATGAATGCAACTTTAAAATGTCAACCGAGAGCCAAGTTACACTATTTTACTTTTGGAACGTTATGGGAAAATTGCTACATGGTTTTAATCAAGATTTGATCGAGTGCGCAGTAATGGTGACGACAGTCATATCACGCGCCACGTGGTTCGGTTTCGAACCCTAAATGGATTACGATGCGTTAAGACGAAGTTGTAGTATTTTTTAGCCTGTGTACCTCACAATTTAAGAAGCAATTCTTGGATTTTCCCTTCCTACAACGCAAAATGTACAAACAATTCACATGGATTGTTGGTTTTTATTTTGTTCAAAAAGCCTATGTAAATACTATTTTGATTCGCTGGCTTTAAAGTTAGTTTTAGAAATCATAGTCAGAAGGTACTTACGGCTATTATAGTTTTCACAAAACACCTTCAATGGTAAGCCAACTCCTGGTTCATCTAGACATTCATTCATGTGGGCAAAATTCAAAAATATAAATCGATAAAACTATATTGGTATGATAGAACTTTTTACTAAGAAATTACTATGCATAATTACTACTGACTACTGATTATTCATAAATTTTTCATCAATCTGACCAAAGAGAATCTATGTTCTTCAGTCCTGAGGAAGGTAAGTAAATAATACACGTGGGCGGAGTAACAAATTAACTTTTTACTGCGTTGTAGTGTCTCAAAAAATCGAGGATCATTTACACATTACCTGTGCATACCCGGCCCAAGGAATAGCTGTAGCTCAACCTAAAATTATTAAGTCTCCTGTGTTAACCAGTTCATGCACAATGTAAGTCACAGTTCTACCCCGGCTCGGCAGGTCATATGCCTACATATTACGGATTATTGCCATCCAAGGATCCTTAAATATCCAACCTGAATGTGTTCTCGTATGCATTCTGGTTGGATATTTATGGAAGATCCCCACAATCAAAACAAGATTAATATGACGATAAACGAGCAAGTATCGTGCGTGTTATTGTATTAGTATGTTTGTCATTGGAGCTTAAATTTTGAAATACTACGGTTTTATTTAGAGACCCCGCAAAATGTATATTTGAGTGCAGTCGGTTTATGTTATAATTTTATTCTGATCAACCTTTTTATTGGAAATCCTCAAATTCGCTTTTTTAAAATAGCATTCTGTAGACTATTACACATGACTATGCTTTATAACTTGCTACTACTGTCCATGCTATGCTTTTAAAAATAATAAAAAAAAAAATACGAACGAATTGGGTAAGTCTTTTTGTGATTAAGTTAAAGCTGATAAATGGAGTAATGATTACTGCAATATTAAGCATATACTATGTGCTTGTGCTCGTAGATTTCGATGATGTAAGTAGTGTTGGTATAATAATTATATAATAACCCTTTTGCATATCAACCAACAAAAAACTACAGCTGTAATAATAGTATTATTTGGAAAAACAAGTCGTTAATCTAGGAGCCCATCGAACATCCTAGAGATGACTTCAATCCAGCCACTTGATTATAACCGGTTTGGGGCCCGAAGGTCCTGTTTGAAACAGATCTAGATAATTATATTACAAACAAAAAGGCTTGATGCGTAGTTATACCTAGTGGCATACATTATTATTTAGGGTCAACTAACACACGGCAGAGAGTCGAAGCGACATTTTTTTTCCGCCTAAAGGATATTCATCTCTATTGTTCTATTATTTAAGTATACATTTGTGCTGTGTAAATATGGAAGCGCGCGTCGACGCTCGGCTGGAGTCGAATAGATTTTGCGTAGATTTCGAAAATATGACGCGTCGCGTCGCTTTGACTCTGCGCTACTGTGAGTTGACCCTTAAAGTTGTTGACAAAAATATTTCCACGTTTAAAATGCATTAAAATCGTTGCTCTTCTTTTTGTCGTGATGTACAAGGTCCATAATAATCATCTTTTTTATTATTTACCCTACATATATAAAAATTAAAAACAATAAGCAATTGAGCAAATAAATAAGAATTGTGCGAGTATTATTGTTCAAATTTCTGATTAGAAACAAGCAGCACATAAAATGCTGTCTCGTGAGCTTATTCAATGTCAACTTTGCTTGCATGTAGATCTTTAAATTATATAAATAACATTATCATCATCATTACAACAACCGTCATCATCGTCACTATCTTTTAAAAAAATAATTTTTAAAATTGCTGACAGTGACATAAGTCAGTGTTTTCACGAGAAGTATGTACCCAGCCCATAATATAGAAGCTACCATTTATTTAGTACGAAATTTATTATTTTATTTTTCAAATTATCATTTTCGTCAAAATCTATATTTTACAGCCCTACAACATGACAGGCCATGCGTGAGGTCGATGTACACTTTTTCTTACCTAAAAACTAGCTTTACGATCGTACACTCACGTTTTAGTGATGTGAAATGTTGATTTTGACAAAATAATTTGCCTTATAGAAAATAACATATATTATTTTAACCATATTTTAATAAGTAAACTAAATGCTATAGGGAACTTCTAGGGCAAGTTCTTCTGCAGCGATAGCCTAGTGGAGATACCAACGGACTGCCATACAGAGGGTATCGGGTTCGAATCCACGGCGCACACAACTGACGTTTCGAAGTTATGTGCGTATTAAATTGTTAATTATCGCTTGCCCCGTGCAAATTGATACTGGTCCTGCGCCCTGGAATATCGTTATCCCTTGGGGTTGCGGAGGTCAGACGGCAGTCGCTCTAGGAAAAGTTGATATTTTGGCATATCTGGTTAGACCAGTAAGCGGACCTCGGGCTCCAAGGCATCTAAGTCTTACATACAACCGGGATAACGCTAGGACGATGATGATGATGATGCTTTAGAAAACTCCTATAGCATGGGCTAAGTACAATTTTTTTGAGACATTACTGACTTTAAATACACAATGTATTCACAACCAAAAGCGGGTGCAAGATAATTTTGGTTTAATAAAGGTTTACTTCCGGCGTATGAAAGTATATCTTCATCCTTATTTCTCATATTTCAGCAATTAAATTTGCATAGTTTATTTCAGGTCGAGTTTGTCGTCCCGGTGGTTTGGGCTTGGTTCAGGCAGAGACCACAGTCATAGCTGAACTTTTGCTCATAATTAAATAGTAGCAAAATTATCATAGCCAAGGTAACAGTATTCAATTCGACCTTTGATAGTGATACTACCTTTCTGGGTATCTACCACTGTAGACACCCAGAAAGGTAGACACTTAAGAATGTAATTGAAGGCTTTCGACACCAGCTTCGAAAGTACTTGGTCAATATCAAGGTCATATTTATTGAATATAATGACATGCGGCCGATTATTATTAATGCGTCGAAGGATAATTTCCTCAGCAAGGTTGTATAAAAGGTAATCGGGGTTAGCGACATGGTGGATAAGAATAACAATGACTTTTGATAATGATATCAATTCCCTTTGTTATCTTTGTCGCTTCTGCACTTTATAAATACTATTTGATATCTAAACCTTTTCAAGCATCACGATCTTGAAAACATAATGCTGACTCCGTGGTCCAGTGGATAGCGTATGCGACTGCTGATCGGAGGTCCTTGGTTCGATTCCCGGGTCAGGCAAAAGTGTTACTGGGTTTTTCCGAATTCTCAGTAGCAGCACGGAGTCTGGTGATGTGGCCGGGTACGACAATAGGCTCGCCCCCTATTACGTGGGGCTTAACAATTCATAGCGAAATGTGGGTGTAATATGACACCTTTGCCTACCCCTTCGGAGATACAGGCGTGAGTGATTAAAAAAAATTAATAAAAGAATAATAATAGATATAATAACAACCATTTATTGGCATTCATTTTGTTACAGTAGATAAGATTTGTCTGGCTATTTTCGGACTAATGATTCTATTATTATTAGTGTACAATTAAAGGTTATTGCATTCATAATTTACTAGAGGACGCAAGCAGCTACGCCTGCATTTTTTTTAATTTACTCGTTTTGGCCGATCCCGTGAGAATTTCGGGAAATCCCTTCTTAGTGCACCCCTACGGTCCCCAAGGAACATACATGCCAAATTTCAGGTTCCTGCGCCCAATAGTTTCGGCTGTAGCGTGTCTGTCAGTCAGTCAGTAACGCAAGGATTTTATATAGATTATTATACTGTTGCAGTGCCATTTTTAGAGTATACATAAAATAAACAATAAATTTTAATGATCAGAGTTTTAGATCCTTCTTCAAAATTGTCCTAGACTGGTAATTTTTTACCTGTCTATAGATCCTGACTCTATAGTCAACATTGAATTATTAGATAACACAATTACTAAATTAATCACACCCGGTTAGTTATTCAGTCTTCGAAAAGGGAGGCATTTCCCTTTTGATGATTCAATTGTATTTTTTACATGTTTGTTACCTCAGAACTCCGTTATTTATCAACTGATTTAAAAAATTATATTGTTTTTTGTGTTTGTTTGTTCTTTTAGTTTGATCACATCCAAATTAAAGAAAATCAATTTGAAAACGATTATTGTTTTCTTTTGATTATTTTTGTCTTCTCATAGCTTCATCATCGTCTTAGCATTATCCTAATTGCATCCAAGACTTTTCCGTTTACTAGTCTAACCAGATTTACAAAATTCTTGCTTTTTTATGTGTAATAAAACTGATTTCCCGAAGACCTTGCGAACAAAGACAGAAGCCAGAAAATTCCAGAAAAAAGTTATCCCGTGTAGAAATCGAAACCACATCACCCGGCGCAGTGCTGAACAGCCAAGCGTCCGCTTAAACCAATACGTCATACGTGAACTCAAATTGGCGCATCTTAAAGGTTGCCATCATCTCAATAAAAATCGACACTCACTAAAATAGCAGACTTAGCAATAGATTGTCTTATGCTTTAGTAGAGGGGAAAAGTAGAGAAAATGAGGCATTGATGTGTGTGAGAAGTGATTTGTTACTTCTTTTCCCTTTCCTAAGGATGTTTTGATTTTTTTTAGTGACAATCGTAATATTTTGAAACTTCCGTGAACGTACTTAATGGTTGATTTACACGTACGACAATAATACGACACCGTCATAATAAAATGCAGTCATGCTGCTCGAACTCGGCTGTGGTTACGAGTCAATAGACTGCAGCTTCTTGCGGTTGCTTTAAGGTACTTACCTACAAAATGTGGTTGTGGTTACATTGTCGCTAGTGGTTGCGTAAAGATAACAATTATCAACAACATGGAGAGGGTGCGTGTCGTCGCGCCGTCACAACGTAGTGGTTGCGATGTGGTCGTTATTACACATGACGTTGGTAATGAACGCAAATGTGGGAGCGTGTGAATTGAACTTTTAATTATCATACAATTTAACGACCGACCACGTGTTGTGGTTGCAGTGTGCTTGTTGTTCATGGGTGTTGTAATGGTATATCCATTACAACTGATATACCTAACACTGACTTAAAATAAATTATTTAATCAATATATAGACATTTTACATTGATACAGACATAGCTGTTATGGTAATTTTTTTCATAATAAATAATAGGACATAGTGTAGCTTTTACTTTTTACCAGGACATCTTTGTTTACGCAACTTCCAAACTAAGTTTGATGTATGGTAATCATATTATAACTGAAAAACATACGGACATATTCTTGAATACATTTATTTATATTGAAAAAGTAATTCTTGCTGTTGGTATAAATCGATTATCGAGGCAAATGTTACAAACATTCAAGCATTGAACACAAATAACATACATATATACATATACTCACGCCTTTTTCCCGTCGGCGTAAGCAAAGACAACAGAACACCACTTGCTTCTACCCTTACAAACCTCACAAATAACATCTAGATGCTAAACAACAGTTTGTAGTTTGCACAAAGTGTTGTCCTTTGTGATAATGTGGATCAAACTCAGTATACTTGACGCATTGTCAATCGACGAGCTCACTGAAACCATCACAACGCTATACGCGCAAGCAAATCTGAATTTTACGAATAAATTTTCGAAATAACATCTATAGCCTAGTGGAGAGACCGACGGAATGCTACGCAGAAGGTCTCGGATCGTCAATGGCGCGCACCAATGTCTTGTTAAACGGTGAAGAAAAACATCGTGAGGAATCCTGCATGTCCGAGAGTTCCCCATAATGTTCTCGAAAGACATGTGAAGTCTGCCAACCTGCACTTGGCCAGCGTGGTAGACTACGGCCTTACCCTCATAGTGAGAGGAGGCCCACATGACATGGGGAAATGTGCGAATAATTTCTATAGCATTCATTTCTAAAGATACAAGTAGTAATATCAGATTTTCTTACATAATTTATACACCGACACTGATCAGTTGCCTAACCAAGTGCATTTAAAAGAAAATTTCTTTGATAAAATGCGTATTGCGTTAACCAATCTTGTGCAGATACAACGTATCGTCACGTACTAGTGATCTATGGATGTTATCGCGGTCGCGCGCACTGAATGTTTATTATATCGCAGTCAACCCAACTCCCATGCATTTGGATTCAATCTAACGACACGCGCGCCTGCCCGCACGCACTCTCGATTTTCAATTCACTTTTTCGATTTTTCAATTTTAGTATTCAATTTTGAATATTAACATTAACTTTATATACTTAATAATTTTAATTGAATATTACACGTGTCGTGTGATTTTATGTGTAAAGTGTAATTAACTTTCGTATTAGTATTAATTAGTGTAGTTTTCGCTTGTGGATTGGAGATTTGTAATTAGTGTTGGAATAAACGAACGTCGAGATGAACGGTGAGTTTTGTTATTGTTTCTTTGGGAAATCTTTGTGCAACAATATCTCAGACAAGATTAATTGACTGGTACATACTTATTATGTTGGTAATGCACTCTAGTTCTTTTTATTGCATGTAAGAATTTCCTTTGTTTACAATATCGGTAATGAATCCCTGTCAGATCTATTTCTTATTTACATATGTTTCTCACTTCATTGACCTATTTATTTTAAAATGAAAATGCGTTTTTATACGATATTTGTTATTTTTATCAGCGAAAATATACAAAGAAATAGGTATGATATATTTTTTTTTTGTCTGCCATCCCGCAGTAGGTTAGCGTGGTCGATTATGAGCTTACTGTTCTCACAGCAATAGGGTAGCTTATTAACAGGATTGATACTTGTGTCCCACTGCTGCGCAATGGCACTCCCTTATACCGCCATGCATCACTGTTTCCATGTTATTACTATTTACTTGAAATTATATTTTCGTTATATTTTCGTAGGTTTCATCAACCTCGGTCTTTATTTTGTATGCAACAGTTAATTATAGGTACGTAATTATATTGTTATCGGTGTGATTTGTATTGTTTAAGTTACAATGCGTTTATCATTAAATCGTTTGTGTATTGATATGAAAAGTCATATTCGTTTCTTTTGTTTAGGTATTCTTGTATTATATGTATGGATTATGTGTATCGCGATATTCTTTATTCTATTTTAAGTTTAATTCATAATTACAGAAAATAAATGAAAAATATGAAAAGCATTCCAATGCATCATAACAAAACTTGGAGTATTTTAAATATTTGATTTTTAATTTTTATTGGATCTATTATTATGTGTAGGTACACATAGAAATAATAGATAAAATAAAAATTATAAAAATTCTATTGACTAAATATGACACATAAATAATTGGTTTTATCATTGGTTCTGCGACAGTAGTCAATAGTCAGTAATAAATATAAATTTATTGCAAACATATGCAATAAATTTTGCATTCATAAAAATGTCCTCCGAAAATGTTACTTTGGTGTTTTGAAATGCACAATTCATTAATCCATTTTATTAAATGGAGTTGTCTGGTTTATCGCATTTATCCATATTTGATGAATAAATAAATTTCGTATACTTAGTACTTATTTGCAATCACTGATTATATCACAAATACTACAATATTCATACTATTATTTTGCCTGCGGTTAAAAAACATTCATAAGTGTATTTTGGAGACAATTCAGTAGCTTGTTCTATGTGATAAATGCATAACATTATAGATTTATTTAATTTTAATAGCCGTGAAAAAGCAATGAGAAATTAGTAATGAATATATATTTTTATTAATTATATGTATAAAAAATATCAGCAGCGATAGCTGAGTGGAGAGACCGACAGACTGCTACGCAGAGGGTCTCGGGTTCGAATCCACGGCACGCACCAATGACTTTTCGGAGTTAAGTGCGTATTCATTTGTTAATTGTCGCTTGCTTATCGGTGAAGGAAAACATCGTGAGGAAACCTGCATGTCTGAGAGTTCTCTATAATGTTCTCGAAAGACATCTGAAGTCTGCCAACCCGCACTTGGCCAGCGTGGTGGACTATGGCCTTACCCTTCTCATAGTGAGAAGAGGCCCGTGCCCAGCAGTGGGACAGTAAGGGCTGATGATGATGATAAAAAATATCTATATAATTTTTTTTACGGCAGGCATTTGAACCATTTTGACTTTCTCAAAAGAATATTAAATTTGATGCATTTTTGGCTAACCAAAATACAATTTCCAAAATAATACACAATTAACAACAGTAATAGCTTAAAAAGAATCCTTACTTAATTAGGGTTAAACTGTATTAAATAAATAAAAGTCTATTAAATAGTTGTTATTTTATGATTTTTTTTCCAAAAAATAATTTAGTCCATCCTCCTGCAAGTTTTACTAAATGTCGCTTAGGTCAATTAGCCTTTCAACCGTTGATATGCTGCGTTAGTATATTTGTCATAAATACTATTTATAAACAATATTTATTACTTTCGCCACGTTTAAAATCAAATATATTTTTATTATCAATGAATAATAGGTATCTTTAAGAAAATAAATTAAATAATTAATTTTAAAATTTCTATATAGTCTCACGCCTGTATCCCCGAAGGGGTAGCGAAATGTGGGTGTAATATTTACACCTCTGCCTAGAGGTGTAAATATTACATTATTTCGCCATGAGTTTTAGGTCCCACGTAATAGGGGGCGAACCTATTGCCGTTACCGGGCACATCACCAGACTCCGGGCTGCTACTGAGTCCCAGGTTCAATTCCCGAGGCGAGAAAAAGTGTTCCTGGGTTTTTCCGAATCCTCAGTAGCAGCATGGAGTCTGGCAATACCTAGTAACGACAATAGGGTGTAGTATTAAATATACAAATATAAAAAAATCTGGATGTTCCTTGTGTGCTTTAATTAAATTTTACTAAAACATTGGAGGATTCTTTGTTAAGAAAAAAGAAAAATAATACCGTGTTTTGAACCTCAAAATATCGGCTAGTTTTCTTAGCTATAAGTTGTAGCATAAAAACATCCGATCTTTTTATGAGTTTGTCATAAAACATAACTGTTTCGATATTATTATATCCTTCCAAACGCACATTGGTCTCTAGTGCATTTTATTCGTCAAACTCGGTATGCGGTCCCTTCCGATTTTTAACCGATATCAAAAAAAAGGAGGAGATTCTCAATTCGGCCGGTATATTTATTTTTCGATGTATGTACACCGATTCCTCCGAGGTTTCTGAACCGATTTACGTGATTATTTGATTGATTGTTTGATACGGGATAGTTTCGAATTGGTCCTATAAAAATTTGATTCAGGTAGGCCCAGTAGTTCTTATTTTATTAGCATATTTTATTTCCTTCACCTATCCCGATGTCTGAAATAAAATGACGCAAGTAAATTTGTGTGGTGACGGATTAAGAATACCGAATGTCACCACCCCATTATCATCTCATGGGTGTCGTAAGAGCCGACAGAGGGAGCATATTATGCAGAGAACAACACTGTAAGAGAAGAAAAACTTGATACAAACCCTATACCAACCCGTTCGGCCAGCGTGGTATAGTAGACCAATTCCTCCTTTCAAAGGAGATGCCTAGTCCAGCCGTGGACTGTTAAAGGCTGATGATGATGATGAAGTAAATTTGACCCACTTCCCAGTTACCGATTTTTCTGAAATTCTGTATTTGTATGTAAAATGGATGACAATGAAAAATTATTATGACATAGAGCTGATCTGATCATTGAAGGTGAGGTGAAGTTAGTGCCAAGCCTTTAACAAATAATAATATTTTAATCACTTAAATGAATTTGAGCAAATTATTTAATATTATTTTTTTATAATAATAATTTATTTTATAAAATTTTATTTAAACAAAGGTTTACAATATAATCACATATACAATATAGGTGAGATAAAAATTGTTTTCAATAATAAAGTTGTGAAACGTTAGCCCCCGTACTAATGTAGGCATACATTGTATCACGGGTGCCAGCGCCTTCCACTTTTCTACACAAAATATTCGGTTTGTGAGATAATAATTTTATATTTTTATCAATTAAAATCCACCATAAACAATTATGATTGCGTTTTTCATTTCATATAAAGCCAGCCAATTTAATACATTACTTCGTAAGTATTAAATTAGCTTGGCGCCGACTGTAAACCTATTAGTAAACAGCAAATAAGAGGTGCCTAGTATTTAATTAATATCAAATCTTTATTATTTTTTTCTTTTCAGTTTTTGATGTCGGGTTTTTTAACGTAGTTATTCTTTTGTCATAGTTTTATTGCTAAGGAGTTGATTAACATTTTATTTCTTTCGAAGCGCAGAACGATATGTCGTATAAATATTAGTGTTTTGATTAGAATTTTTATCTGTCGACATCACCATTTCAAAAGGTCGTTATTCTCGTGCTGGCATCAGGCCATACTTCTGCAGTAAACATGTCATGTCAGAAGCTTTTGTGCGGCCTCATTAGACCTACACCAGATTTGGCGAAACACTCACGCGAAAAAAAAGCATTTCAGATCCTGGTCAAAGAACTAAGTCCGAAATAAAGTATTTGTAGGCGATTGTATTCGCGCATGACTTAATAACTAGACTAGAAGCTTAGTAAAGGAATTCGAAGTCACCAAAAAGGTTTCAGTGCGTAGACCGAACTTATTTGGGAGTCGCTTATACTACCTCCAAACTCGAACATTCAGTTTCAACTTAGAGCGATGGAAACATTGATCTATTATGTTACCTCAATGGATGGAAACCTGCAAACAACAGAGTTGCCTTTCATACATTTTCATTGCATGATAGGCACATTTTTTTGGAAATATTTTCGCTTTCCTTTGCGTATAATGATCTTACGCGTGGTCGATTTGATGTTAGTTACTAAGTAACCGTGACATCGCTTTTCTCTAGCGTATAAATACAAGCCATTACAATACTATTTATTTGCGATACGGTTAAAATATAAACATAAGGAAATTTTATTAACGTGTTAGGTCGAATCGATTTGAAAAAAATGGCGTGTCTAATCATTGCAAATTGATTCGATTTTCGCATTTAATAATTATATCAAGCGAATCGGACTCGTCTATGAAGGGTTCCATAGTAGTTTTCACTTAATATACCCTTAACCCAAATACCGTTATGACTGTTACATCACGAAAACTTTGTTTTCCATAGTGTTTTTGTAAAAACAATAAATTATATTTGCGGATTTTGAATATATGCTACATCTCGAAAAATGCTGGCTACATGTCGTTTAAACCAATTTTCTTTGGAAGTCAATTTTTCTAGATATATTTTATTATGTAGATGGTAGGGACCCTAATTTTATCACTTTGGGATATTTTTCTATCTTTAAAATGATTGACTTTGGAAAACAATGGTCTTTGAAACCTTAATCTAATTTTTAAATATCTATCTATAGGTACCACATATATTATAATTATGACAGATGAAATTTAAAAAAATCGGGTCTTCTTAATATTCCATTTCTTTTAAATTTTTGTATAACACTCATGCAGCGCTTCATAGAATACATGGACTTACTTACCAATTTTCAAATGTGTATTCTCAATAGTTTCGGCATAAAAGGACATAAATGGCAAAATTTATAAAGGTTCCGTTTTTTGTCTCTCTGACTCTATGGTAAAATATACGCAACATTTAATACATCGCTTAGAAAACCCGGTGGAATGTCCAATGTCATTGTCAGCTAGTACTTATTAGCGAGATATTATTAAAGAGGCTCGAAGGTTCTGTCATTGAAGTTATCTAATGAATCAGCGCAATAATTATTGTTTGCTGTTGCCTTCAAGTAAATAAGACGATACAGTTCTTCTACTGCGACTGAAAAATGTTGTTTATGGATTGTTTTTCAACCATAAACTAACATACATATTAACTTATTTTATCTACTACTTTTATTTTTATTTATAGTCTCACGCCTGTATCCTCGAAGGTAGGCAGAGGTGTAAATATTACACCCACATTTCGCCATTCCTATTGCCGTTACCGGGCACATCACCAGACACCGGGCTGCTACTGAGTATTCGGAAAAACACAGTAACACTTTTGCCCGACCCGGGAATCGAACCCGGGACCCACGATCAGCAGTCGCATACGCTATCCACTGGCCCACGGAGGCAGTCATCTACTACTTGTTTCGCGCAATTAATTGTTCTAGACTAAAAATCAATGGCTTTTAAAACAAACATCCAACCCCTATTTCACCCCTTAAGAATATTGAGAAACCTTCTATAGTAGATGCCTTCGATATAAAATAAACTCACTGTCAAATTTTGTGATTCTGACTTCAGTAGATTAGGCTCCACGATGATTTCTCAGTCAGGACAAATAATTTTATTTATGATGATGATAATAAAATACGTATTTTAATAATCTATATATATCAAAATGAATCACCGAAATATTTGTACGTGCATAACTGCCAAATTGGATAAACCGGTACGAAGGTCAGCTTGTTAATAAAGAAAAACAAATATCAATAATGTTCCGTCAAAAATGACAGAAGAAACTAGCAGGTGGACTGTAGGCTACAAGGTGACAATCTCGGGTGATGCTGATGATGAGTGCATTATTTTGTTTAGAAAATCTCTTACAGTAGCTGTGTTACATAAAATTTGCCTACATAGAAATCATGAAAGCATAGCATACTTACATCATCCTCCTAGCGTTCTCTCAGTTTCAACGCGGGGGCCACTTACTAGTCTAACCGGATTTAGCTAAATATTAGCTTTTCCATAGAACAACTGGCTGTCTGACCTCCGCAATCCGAAGGGAAAGCGATATTCCATGGTTTAGACTAGTGTGTTTAGCCACCTTAGAGTATGGAATAATTATATAATCTGAAAATCGGTTCTGTAGTTTAAAATGTTTAGCGGATTATGACACTGGACATCGCTAAGCATGTCTACTGTGTCTGTCTTTGTTTCAAGACCTTGTATATTTTTAGATTTATTATATAATCAAAAATCACTTAAGTTTTAAAGTTTGCACGTGAAATAGATTTTTTATCGAATTTGTATGCAAAAATCATCTGCAGCACGTGTCAGTACACTGTAAATATTCATAATATTATTCAAAAACCCGATTCGAAGTATATAGTTACAAGTAGATATTTTGCCGTGTCTTGAGTTTGCATATCAAATCCAAATAGAATTTATATTTTTGGAAAATCACGTGTCTCACTGCTAACAATTTCTTTTTTTTACATCAAAAATAAAATTAAAAAGCAATAAAGACATTTTATTTGTTCCACTCTGAAAACATTCAAAGTTGCAGGAACTTTGCGAGTTAATTGTTATAACAATAGCAGGTTTCAGGGGAAATTTGACTGTTTTAAACTGTAACCGCAAATCAGTTGGAATAATGGGTATGATGCGGAGAATAAAGACATTTTTACCATTTGCCTTCCCAGTCATTATAATAGCTTTTTATAATGTTTCATCCTAGGTGTTTTACTTATTACTTTTAACTACGCGAATGATGTAATTACATTGTACAATGTAACAATGTACGATCAGACAGTACTGACAGATATACGCACATGCGCAGCACTTAATTATAACGCGCATGCGTTCTTATTTTCAATGAGTAGATTTGTGCCCTACAAATTTCGACCCTTCCTAAAAACTCTCCCAGTTTAATTTTTGCAACTAATGGTACCCTATGTCCGTTTCCTGGTTCTAGGCTACCTCCCCACCAATTTTCAGCCAAATCGATTCACCCGTTCTTGAGTTATAAATAGTGTAACTAAGACGACTTCCTATATATAGACTAGATGAGCCCGCGGTTACACCCGCATTATTTAGGGCTGCTGCTCCGCTCCAATGGCTTATAGCGTGATGTAATATAGCCTTCCACAATAAAAGGGCTATCAAACACTGAACAATTTTTTCAAATCGGTCCAGTTGTTCCTACGATTGTCGCGTTCAAGCAAACAAACAAATTCTTCAGCTTTATATATTAGTATTAGATTCAGTGCGTTAAAAAACTAGTTGGTTTAAAATATTCTAGAAATAGGCCTATACTAGTATTTTACACATTAGTAAGACTTGTTTTGAGAATTATGATTTAACAGTTAAAATATTTTTTTAACGTCTTACGTGTATATATTTAGATAGTTTAAGAACTAAATTTAGAAAAAGTTTTTGCTTATGCTAATGATATTCTAATAATATTCTATATCCTTATCAACTTACAGATGGTAAACAGAACCAAAATAAACAGCTCCAAGTATTGTTTTATGCTTGGCGATTATTTATCCCGGTTTACACCAGTTTCCGTCTCCCTGTTCAACTTTCTCCATTTTGCCAAGTCTGCTACAACCTCCATCTACATCTTCTTCGTCCAGTAGTGCCTGAGATTAGCACGTTTAATCAAACATTCAAGAAAGAAAACAAACAGACTCTCCAGGTTTATTATAATATTAGTAGTATACAACCGTCCATACTCTCCACAGACAAGTATTTTCTTCCAGAATGAAGTCGCTGTACCTCCTAAATTGTATATTTATCTTCCTGGCCGCAAAACACAACGTAAGAGGAGATATCAGCTGTAGTAATAGTACAAACAATATATTATTAACTTGAAATCGAATGTACTAGAAAATGCATCTTACGCATTCCGATTTGAAACCTGTCTTTATCATCATAAGGGAATGGGTGATAAACAAGCAATTAAAATGCCAAGACTAATACCTTAACGACATATATGATTATTTACGTAGATGTTATTGTAATATGAATCCACCTGCACATTATTATGGATTAGAACACATTGTTCTAGAAAAGATCTTTGGGTCGAGATTGTTACAGCTGTCCCATGGTATATGGTTAGGCTTAGGTGTGATGTAGTTATTGACATAGATTAAAATTACTTGCCAAGCTGTCAACTTCACTTGCTTCGAGAATTTAAAGAATGAATACGATTTTATTTCTTGAAGTTCGATTTAATAAGAAAATTTCAAAATAAATGTTGTATATTTTGAAGGTAGTGCTTTACCAATTATTTAATAATACTATGATAATATTATGTAGCTTTAAAATATTTGGGATTTATCTTCTAAGCATATTTGAATCCAGCATGGCTAGCATTGATCGCCCATGACATTATTTAATTAGTTTTACTTAGCAGTAACAAAACTAACAGGTTGAAGTAAAATGTCGTGATTATGTATATCATCTTAATATATAAAATCCTTGCGTTACTGACTGACTGACAGACACGCTGCAGCCGAAACTATTGGGCGCAGGAAACTGAAATTTGGCATGTATGTTCCTTGGGGACCGTAGGGGTGCACTAAGAAGGGATTTCCCGAAATTCCCACGGGATCGGCCAAAACGGGTTAATTAAAAATATGCAGGCGTAGCTGCTGGCGTCTTCTAGTTAGTACATATGAGGATTACATTTGTAAACTTATTCCATCACAGAGTTATTATTGATAAATTATCTGGTTTACAGCTGTTTCTAACGAATGTTTAATTACTGTTAGGCCTCCACGAGATGAATTGAGACCTCCTTTTCCTTTTCAAGTAGCCTTTTTAGTACTAAGATTGTGGTCCATGTTTTCGTTATATCAACATACTCGAGGACGGACGCCAGCAGCTACGCCTGCAATTTTTTTTTTTGGCCGATTCCGTGGGAATTTCGGAAAATCCTTTCTTAGTGCACTCCTACGGCTTCCAAGGAACATACATGCCAAATTTCAGCTTCCTGCGCCCAATAGTTTCGGCTGTAGCATGTCTGACAGTCAGTAAGTAACGCAAGGAGTATATATATTTAGATTAAAAATCACTTGCTTATATTATCTACTTGAAATGGAGACAGGGAAAAGAGAGTGATAGACAGTGAGAGAGATAGAGAGCCATAGAGAAAAAGAGAGTAGGTACCATAGAGTAATAGAAAGAGACATAAAAAGTCAGTAAGAAGAGAGAGCTGTAGACAAATAAAGAGGGCTAGAGAGAGAGTGAGAGAGAAAGAGAGCTGCATACAGAGAGGAAGAGAAAGCCACAGGGAAAAAGTGAGAACCAGAGAGAGAGAAAAAGGAAGCCAGAAAGAGAGAGAAAGAAAGAGTTCATCTATGTCTATTGCTTGACATAGCAGAGTCTCCTGTTATCGATCGAATTATCGAGATCATAAATTGCTAAGGCATATTTTCTTACTAATAAAAAGAAATATTTGATTGGTGGCAACCATTATTATTTGCAAATATCATATCACACGTTATCGTTTGAGAAAATTCGGTTCCATTGTGTTATTTTATCCTTGAGGCAAATGTGTTATTACTAACTACTAACGTAAGTTAGTGAGTGATTGGAAATTACATGCATGATATTAAACTAATTTTCATTGCAAGATGTATTGCTTTTAGAATGCATAAATTATAAAACACAATTTATGAACTTCTGGACACGAAGAATACCCAGACTTGGAATAACAATTTGTGGTTCAGACAGTCTTGTCCCCTATAGGAATCGAATCTAAGACACACAGAAAACTTGCTATGGTGAATCAACCACCTAAACCAATACGTCATAATTATGTGTATACGTGTATGCGACATACCTACGCTTATTTATACGAATATTATAAAGCTGAATAGTTTGTTTCTTCGGTTGGTTGAATGCGGTTATCTCAGGAGCTACTGATTGGATTTGAGCTATAATTTTTGTGTAAGACAGCTCATTTATCGAGGAAGGCTATAAGCTATACAATATCATGCTGTAACCCAAGGGTGTGGAGTAGTATCTCCAAGTAACGCTTAAATAGCAGCTCTTCTTCTTCTTTAACTAAGTCTACCGATCGAAACAAATATATATTCTTCTTATTTTTATGTTTTTAAGGGAAATTTCTGTAAACTAACTTTAATTGCGCTGCATAATATAATCTAGAACACTCTGAAAGTATCAATGGGCTATAAAGGTCGCTTATGATCATTGATATGCTTCTCCTTGGTAATACCATAGAGCATAGATATTTATTTATAGAGATGTTTTTCTTATTGCCGCTTTTAAGACAAACTTTCTGCGACCCAAATTGCCGCTTGGCGGCGTAACAGTCGCGTGAGTGTCAGTGCAACAGCTGTCTATTTCTTACGCCAAAGCAATGCAAGACAGATGGCGAAAGACGCTAGCGCCGCCAACGGCGCCAACTACGAACTACACTAATGACAACCGTCAATACGCCAACTTTAATCGGCATATGACATCCTTAAGAAATAAGCTTCTTTAAGGTAAATCATCTGTATTCATTGGTAATACTTTGCCCTAAAAACAATTGACTCATCACATATGTCGTTCTATGCCACTGGTACTTAGTTTCAAAAATCTCTCCATAGATTTAATGTCAATTCACAGACGCAAATGATGCTACAGAAATCGTTTTGGAATAAATTAGGCACGATCAACGTGCAGTTATTTTATGATAAGTACAGAATATTATGTCCTTTGTAGAGCTAGTGTTATGTCGTAATATCTCTCAAATGAGGGTATAGGAGAAGGGTCGGTATCCAAAGAGGACGAGGTCAAAACAAACCTCTTTCGAAACTCAACCAGGTCAATCCTTATTCAGACGTATAAAATTATATTGAAATGAAATTAAGCCAATTTAATTAAGTATTTACATTTGGCTACAATCGCGATAATGCTTTTAATTTAGATGCACATTTTTTAATATGCAAGCTGTGGTAAAAGAATTCAAAGTTTTAATAAGGCTGCATTTAGACAAGGCCGTAAACTAGAAAGTCCTTCTATCTAATATAATACCTTCGAGAAACAATATTATTATGATCAAATGCATTATGCATTCCAGTATTACGTATAATGTTAATGACATTGCTCACTTTATGTAATAGCTACGCCGCGAGTACTATCAACGGCGAAGAGCCGTATGTAATTTTCATGTAATTGTGTAGTACATTGTACTCTTTATACAATGGATGTTTTTCTTTATGGCTGGAGAGACCTATATTCTGTAACTGTCAGCTTTTAAAAGAGTTCACGTGTACGCCTTACGTAGAAGTCTAAAGGCCTATTTACACATATCAGTGAAGTCACAGTTCCGGCACAGTACCGGCACTGTGATAATTAAGGCCTATTCACACATATCAGTGAAGTCACAGTCCCGGCACAGTACCGGCACCGTGATAATTATTCTTTCATACATTTTCTATGAACGTATCCACACTTGTCAGTGTCAGTGACGACACAGTACTCTCAGTGACAGTGCCGGCGCCGGCGATCACGGACGTAATCGGTGGCGACGATATTTTTGTCGGATCACGGACGCCGGTGTCCGTAAAACAAAATGGAGGACGAGCGACTGATACAATTGGTTCGTGAAAATAATGTTTTGTATGATTTGTCTCATTTTGAGATTATTGAAACAGCTAGAGCTTTCCGACATTCTAAAATATTGAAAATATGTATTTTCGTCGATAATAAATTCTTTGTATAATGGCATGAACTGTCCTTCTGTTGTCTGCTGCTCTTCTTCTCCTTCGTCTAAAGCAATGGCTATCATTGCTAGTTCCGTATTGTTGAATAGAGCCATAGCAAATATCATCACCAACTATCGTCGCACCGTTTTAAGTGCTTCCGATCCGCGCACTGATACATGTGCGAATTGAAGCACTGTCGCCTCACTGTAGCACTGACACTGACCTGTGCGGACACGTTGCCGGAACTTCACTGATATGTGTGAATCAGCCTTTAAGAGGTGCAATACTTTATACGAAAGTGCCTTGGAGAACACATTAAGCCGTCGCATCGGTCCCGGCTGTCATAAAAATCTTTGACAGTCGCTATAGAACATCAGTACCTCTGAATAAACTGACATTAGTCTAAACCATAAAAAATCGCTATCGCTTCGAGTTGCGGAGGTCAGACTAATATTCAGTCAAATCTGGTTTGACTAGTAAATGGACCCCAGGTTGCAGCTGGGATAATGCATGAATACTCTTTATGACAGACTGCTTAAGCTACTTTAGGCTCTCAACATAAGAAAATTACTTCAATATTTTGACACCATTTGTAAGATTATAACATATTATATAATTTGTCGTTTTATTTATACTTATTGTTGGATTAAGTCTGTCAAGGCGTTAACCGATCTTTAAAATAAAGACAAAGAAATAAGGGCAATGATAGGGATTAAAATTAGGGCCTTGTATTATAATTATACCTGTCCGTGTGGTGACAGATTAAGAATACGTAATGTCGCCACCCCATATCATCCCATGGGTGTCGTAAGAGCCGACAGACGGAGCATATTATGCAGAGAACAGCACTGTAAGAGATGGGAAACTTGATACAAACCCTATACCAACCCGTTTGGCCAGCGTGGTAAAGTGGGCCAATTCCTCCTTTCAAAGGAGAGGCCTGGTCCAGCAGTGGACTGTTAAAAGCTGATGATGATGAATATTTATACCGTTTTATTTGTTTCTGTATATATTGACCATGGTTTGGAAGGTTTGATTCTCGAGTAGTGAAACCAAACGGACTTTTTATTGAATAAACTAGAGAATGCTTGCAGTTACTGCCGCACATTAATAATAATATTCTACCACATACACACATCACCATCTAGTCCCAAACTGCAGAGTTGTTTATCCATTATCTAGTACCCATAGCACAAGACTATGGGTACCTACTAGATAATGGATAAACATACATATATACTTTTTTATTTTTTTATAAATACATTGATATCATACATAGAAACACCCAGACCAAGGCAACCATCCATGTTCATGCACACAAATGTTTGACTTGAGCGGGAATCGAAGCCGCGACCTTCGGCTTAGCAGTGGCTACTCCCGCTACGCCAGCCGGTCGTGTTATTTTTCGATTGGCCAGAGACTATTATATTAATAAACTGTACCTAGTGATATATAAAAAGTGAAAATTTAATCTTAAAATGTCGTCATCACGTCATCAACACAGCATCTATAAAAACAGAATTCGTTTCCCGATCAAGTTATTTTATTGACTAGGCTAATTCGTTTTATTCTACGTTTGTAATTCCGTCCGTATGCGGTTGATTCAGTTGATTAACTAAATGTTAAAAAAAAACTTTAGTATAAATTATGTAATCAATAGTCTGCCAATCATCATTGAAGTTATTTACATAATTGCTTCCAATATAGATTCTCAAATACTGGATTTTTTCTACACAGAACGCACCGCACACCAACAAACTTACAAATGCATTCATAACGTAAAAATGAAATCATATTCTTTGTATGATAAAAGTACATTTAAAAGAATTCCACGGTATTGACCTTTGTCATCGCCCTAGCATTATCCTAGTTGCATCCAAGATTTGTCGCCTTGGAGCCCGGGGTCAGCTTACTGGCCTAACCAGATTTGACAGAATATTAGCTTTTCTACAAAGCGAATGTCGTCTGACCTCCGCAACCGAAAAGGATAGCCATATTCCATGGTTTAGTCCAGTATCAGTTTATTTGAGGGTACTGACTTCCCGTAACGACTATTAAAGATCTTCATAATAACAGCCGGGACCGACGATGGTACGTGCTCTCCGAGGCACGCGGCAATCGATAATTAACAATTTAATACACACTTAACTTTGAAAAGTTATTGGTGCACGCCGTTGATTCGAACCCGATACCTTCTGCATGGCAGTCTGTTGGTTTATCCACTAGGCTATCGTTGCCTCAATGTAATAACCTTCGTAACTTTATGTAATATCATTACCAAAAGAAATCACCTACTCCCAATTCTATTTTTAGCACAAGTTTGTCGTGAAAAGTTACTTTTTAAAAGAACAAGTTTTATGATTTATTTTGGAAAGCTGCATTCTTGAGTGTATGAAGGTAAAGATTTTGTCAAGGACGCCGGACGTTGTGAATTCGTGATTGGATAAGTAAATGACCAAATAATGAGTAAGCACTAAATTGTAATGCACTAACTCAGTCTGTCCGTAATGATACGAAACCTACAAGAACTTGTTATAATATAAGAACCAAGTTTAACACTAGACTTAGTGTTTGATTTTTCTAAAACACTTCTTATAGAGTAAGATCCCACTTTTTTCTTACTGAATAATTACACTCGCGCTCATACAAATACGGAGTCTTTGGCAGTCGATCTAAGCTAGCAGGTATGCGTACACTCATAGCATATACTAACACTACACAATTCCATAAATTTGGTTTCTAAGAAAATAAGTAACGTCTGGATACCCTGGGATCGTGGCTTATTAAAGCAGTTCGTTATTTAATTAAATTCTCTTAGAATTGAGAAATAACTTTCTCTCAGATGTAATGATAATTTCGTATTTCTTTAATGAGATGATCAAGCTGTAAAGAACCTGAATCGTAGAGAATGATGCAATGCAATGTTTACGTTTCTTGGCTTAAAATTAAACCGCGCTTGTTACCATAAACACGTTACTTATTCCTTTTGCAAAAATAGTTGCGAATCTGAACTGCGTGCAAAAGTCCATCTTCCTCTTTAACTGGAATAACTGCGTGTGTAGTTAAAGATGTAAATAACCTTTTGAAATGGATTGGTATTTTGATTTACATTTTGTTGTTTATATAAAGTTTCCGTTGCTTTTGTGGGGATATACCGCTTTATCACAAAATATGGATTAAATATAAGTCGAGGGTTAGTCCTAAGCTTACCTGTTTAAAATATATTATTCTAAAACTATTTTCATTATAATTCGTTGGAACAATTACCTTCGCCAATAAGACTTCTAAAAATCTCAATTACGTTCTTAACCTGGTATTATATTTAGATCTTGTTTTATAATAATGCCTATTAAGTTTTAGATAAAAGACAACTGATTATTCATCTACAACTCGGCTATGATTCTGTAGATTAAATTCCTCTGCATTTCAAGACGATACCTATAACCATTAACAAGACTAATTATAAAACATGAATATGATAGTTCAACGTATAGTCCGAGTATAAGGATTCTCCACCAGATATGTGGGACGCACCTATGAGGAAGTGACAGTTAAGCTACAAAAGTATGTAACCGTTTCCACTGATGGTAAACTCCATATAGCGGGGTGGGTAAGATGTGCTGTGTAGATGCACCGCGTGAGGTAGCTGAACGAGGAAGATGCGCAACTCAGGCCATGTGATGTATAGACAGAGAGAATTAGTTAAGGGACTGAAAGCTGCTTTGAGCCGCCCGCATGCAAATGCTTCCAACGATCTAGACCAGATCGTTAGTCCAAATTTCTTTAATAAAGGTTTAAAATAGTGTAATTAATTAACTAAGGCTGATATTACTGGTCCTTGTTTAATAATAAGGAGGGTTATGTAAGTGCTGGGTGGCTTTACTGGTCACGGATGGTTCGATTTCGAAAAAGCCGTTTTAAACTACCTAGCATGAAATATGACGTTATAATACATGTTATTTATACATATAATACTGATGTAAGAAAGAACTTCTGGAATACCGCATAATATGTGGTCAATATACTCATAAAATCAATCCAAAAAAGTTCAAAGTAATAACTTTTTTAGATTTGCTAAAATTTATCAACAGTTATAACCAAATCGATGGATGCAACAAAAAACGTATAATAATACAAATTAAAACTTTGTATTATAAGCTGAAATAGCTCTCTGGATATACATGTTGTAAATTGTCGTATTTAGCGGGCAGATTGCATAGCTCGAAAAATTACAGATTTCAATTGCTTTAGGGCAGGAATATTCTGGAATGGTAGCCAAAACCTCGACGGCGCATCAGAAGTAGGCAAGGTTGATAGATCTTGTTGAAATTGCGGGAAGCAGTTGGATGTGGGTGGCTTAAAATAGTCAAAATCTGTCGACGTCGGTCGGAAAGCCTTAAGGCTCCAGTACACAATGGCTTATGCTGGCCCACTTCAGACGATCGCCGTTGTGTTCAGGGGGTAATAGCATATATCATCCTCCTAGCGTTTATCCCAGTTTCAACCTGGGGTCCGCTTACTAGTCTAACCAGATTTGGCTGAATATTATCTTTTCCATAGAGCGACTGCCTGTCTGACCTCCGCAACCCGAAGGGACAGCAATATTCCACGGTTTAGAATAGTGTCAGTTTATTTAGAAGGTACTGACGACTGTCAAAGATCTTATTGACAACCGGGACCGACGGCTTAACGTGCTCTCCGAGGTAAATTATCCCTTGCCCCGCAAGGGATAATTTACAATTCAATACGCACATAACTCCGAAAAGAAATTAGTGCGCGCCGTGGATTCGAATCTGATACCGTCTGCATGGCAGTCTGTGGTATACTAAGCTATCACTGCCTGTGTATAATCGCGGCAAATTGTAAATCGTGGCGGGCAATCGGGATTTTGATGGTTTTTTGGGCACACTTCAAAGGAATTGTGGCGTAGTGTGGCCTGTGGTGTTCACACAAGCGCCCACTGTTTAGTTTGTCATCAACCGCAGACCGGAATAGTGTACTTTTTTGTTGCATGCTGGTACGTGAATATTTGATCGCCAAAATGTCAGTATCATGGAGCAATAAAGAGACTTTCAAATTTATTGATTTATATCAAGCTGAGAACTTTGTCCTATTACGGTGAATGGTCGGCATCCATCATCGCCTCTTGCGCAATTTTTTTTTTTTCATATCTTTTTGGCAGTACACACTTCTTTAATACTTGTATGCAGTACCGTATTGTTGGGTAACTTAGCTTCCGAGGGCAAGTTTGGCTCAAATTAGAAAAAAGATTAAACTTTCCGACAGTTGGCAGCGAAAGCAGTGTTCGATTTAGTTTCGCTTCCGGACTTGTATCATGTGAGACCGTGTGATATTAACATCTGCAAACTTTATAGTGAAACCGAAGTTTTAAGTTAAGTTTCGACTAAAATTGCATTTTATCGTGTCAGAAATATGTTCAGAAGTAGAAAGATAATAAAAGCAATGGTTTTTCACGAGTTTAGAGACATCAATTTTAATTACTAATTGTGGGGATGCTTTGCCTCCTGGATTTTTATCCGAATGAAATATATCTGATCGTAAATATTTTATCAATACGTATTGCATAATCGAATGTGTTACGTTTCAGACATCTATAATGCCATCAAAGTATTGGCGAAGCCCAGGCAGTCGCTGATATGTCAATTTATATACTGAGGCAGAACTAGAGGAGTGCTTGAATGTTGTGAGGTCTAAGACAATGCCTTAGTGGGAAGCTGCAGCAAAATACATCATGTCCATATAGATTTATCGGTAAAAGACAGTTAGAAGGTGTGAGATTATTTCGTAGACATTGATTTGTATTTCCATGTATTAAAACATAGCAATTTAGTCATAAGTAAAACCATGTTTTTAAATTTCTCGTTAAACTTAGTAAGAAAACTATAGAAAAGTACATTTTATGAATTTTTCCTTCCAGAACTAAACAATTTGATACGTCTAAAACGTTTATTGTTGTTACCGTTCACTTTTAACGTCTTAATTTGGATTTGGGCTTGGTTCAGTATAAGTTTTGTACCAGGAAAAATCTGCGAGCCAAAGTAACCCCAGTTAATAACAACTTTGGCTCAAATGAAAAAAAAAAATACAATGAAACTGTAATTTTTTCTAATTAAAATAATTTGTATAAGTATAACTAACTTCTATCTTTATTTTCAAATAAAACCATTATTACCCTTAGAAGACAATCAGAGCCTTTACACCAGATAGGTTTCTACAAATATGCGACAAAAGGAGCCAAAGTAATCCAATTCAATTCAATTCAATTCAATTCAATTTATTTTATTTGCGAAAATGGGTATGTTCACACAAGATGTTATTTGTTACATTATAGTATCACCACATTCAGCTTTTCGGCATGCAAATATTTCATTTACGGTTAACAAAATTATTAAACGTACATTACAATAATATAAATCAAAATTAACAGATGACAATTCAAAACTGAAAAATATTAGGTACGACAACTATAAACTTAACTAGTTTTACTCCAGTTTATCTAGCAGATATTCGTTGACAGAATAATATGCCTTGGCCAATAATATTTTATTTACAGCACTTTTGAAAGTTAGGAAATTTTCTATTTTTAATATTTCAGTAGGTAAATGATTATAAAGGCGAGGTGCCATACAAAATACACTTTTGTTCTTCAGTGTCGTTCTGTTTACAGTTATTCGGACTCTTAAATGATGTCTGTGACTATTCAGGTGCTCAAATAGATTTATATATTTCCTAGTGAACAGAACTGCCTCTGAGATATATAAACATGGCAAAGTAAATAGGTGTAGTTTATTAAAAAAGGTCTTGCAACTATCAGTTTGTTTCAAACCACATATTGCTCTTACGCATCTCTTTTGCGCCACAAACACCGACTCTTTTTCTGTAGAATTTCCCCAGAATAATATTCCATATCTTAGGAGGGACATCACATGGCCATGATAAGACATCAACACAGTTAAAATGTCCGCTGTTTTTGACAATAAATATAGCGCATAAGCAAATTTATGTAATTTAGAACACAGCTGATCTAGGTGCGATTTCCAATTTAGATTAGAGTCAATAGTTAATCCTAAAAATTTTGTTTCATTAATTTGTGTGATTTTATGGTCTAAATAATGAATGTCAAATTTATTTAATTTATTTACTCTATTAAAAAATGTCATAAAATTAGTCTTGGATAGATTTATTTTTAAATTATTGAATGTCAGCCATTGAATCATATTATCTAATGTCATATTTACATCATTTTCTAATTGAATATTATTATTGTTGGCAAAAATAATGGCGCTATCGTCTGCAAATAGGACCGATTCATGTCTTGTTTGCCTAGGTAAATCATTCACATATATAATAAACAGAAGAGGTCCTAAAACACTTCCTTGTGGGACTCCTAAAACTGTCTGTTTAAATTCTGAGAAGTAATCAGTTTCCTTTTTAGTTTCTACACATATTTTAGTTATCTTTGTTGCTTGTGTTCTATTGCTTAGGTAGGATTTGATTAAATCAAGTATATTGCCTCTTATTCCATACGCGTACAACTTATTGAGAAGTAAGCAATGGTCCACATGATCAAACGCCTTAGTTAAGTCCATAAATAGTGCACATGGCTGTCCACCGTTATCTAAACTATTAGTTACCGTATTTAAAAATTTATAGATTGCTAGATTTATAGACTTATTTTTCCTAAAACCAACTTGTTCTTCTGAGAGTAAGTTATTTAGCTCAAAGAAATTGTAAATCTTGTCGTGTATTACCTTCTCAAATATCTTAGAAAAAACCGGCACAAGTGCGATAGGACGATAGCAGTTCATGTCATATTTGTCATTTTTCTTGAACAATGGTTTAATTATAGTTACTTTTAATTTATCAGGAAATACTCCAGATGTTATACATAGGTTGATTATATGACTTAGTATATAAGATATTCTCATTGCAACGCACTTCAAAATTTTGGTTGATACATCGTCATATCCAGTACTCTCCGTATTTTTCAAATTCATTATAATTTTGTAAATATCACAAGGTATTGTCGGTTGCATAAAAATAGAATTTGGATTATATCTAATATTTATTTTAGGATAATTAGAAGCAAGTTTAGTAACTTGATTGATGTAGAAATCATTAAATGCTTTGGCAATTTGCTCGGGATCACTAATATAATTCCCATCAATAGATATTTTTTTAATTTGATTTTTTGGTACATTAAGCTTATTGCTATTAATAACATGCCAAGTAGCTTTACATTTATTTCTAGCATTGTTTATGTAGTCAATATTTCTAGCCTTTTGTGTCAACCTTATTATTTTATTAAGTCTGGATGAAAGGGCCATGTATCGGGCCTTATTATGGTCATTACGTTTTTTCCTGAATGCCCAAAGAAGTTTTCTTTTCCGTTTGCAGCATTCTCTGATGCCTTTGGTTATCCATTTTGGTCTATTTCTAGTAGATACTCTCTTTAAAAATTTCGGGAAACATAAATTATAAAATAAACAAAAAAGGTCATGAAAATGGTTGAATGCTGTGTTTGGATCTTCGCTGCTGAAGGCATCAGTAAAACTTAGTGATTCTATACATTGTTGGAATTTATTTATATTATCGTCACTGAAATCACGTTTTTTGGTAAACCAATACTTGAAAGCATAAGTAGTTTTCACTGGACATGTCAACAACTGGGCTGTATGATCTGACAGCGCAACCTCAATTACTCTCCTATCTACTATCCAAATATACAATAAATAGCCGCGGCCGTAATTACTTCCATGTCCATTGCAAGTGTTTTGCCAGGCAGTAATGAGCCATGTGCCATTGAGTGAACACCAAATGAACGTGGCCTACGGTGGTGCATTGCAAAGCATGGGCCATCATAGGCCATTGTGTACTGGGACCTTTAGAGACGACCTATGTTCAGTTCTTTTGGCTAAAAGATTATGATGAGACACACTCTAAGCGTGCTGAATAGCGTGGCTCTCTTTTTGCACGGACAAACCTACGAATATTATTTTATTAGTATTAGTTTCAGATAGTCTACATAGTTTCAAAATAACTATAACACAAGTACTTGGTTTTGTAGTACTTATTGCACTTGATTTTAATATTTTACACACCTCAGGGCTACAAATCTTGTTGCCTCGCTTTTCCCTCTACAAAACCGTCTTTTGACACTCCACTAAACTATCCCTGCCTTACAAATGTGCCGGCATACTGCACATAAAAAAGTGAAAAACTAAAACAATATATATATATATATATATATATATATACATATATATAACATACAATAATACAATATACATACATACATATATATATATATATATATATATATATATATATATATATATATATATATACAAAGTTGACAAGAAAAGCAACTGTTAATTATAGAAAAATACCATGGAAAATTTTCAAAAATGTACTGGAAGCCGTCATCTCGTTAAGATATACCTATATAATAATTATTGACGTAAACAAACACATGTTGACGTTTATCCATCGTGTTAAAGTATTAATTTAATGTATAATTACTTGTTAATTGTTCTTCATTCTGTTGCATAATACTTTAATGGCTAAGGTGTTGCACACGTGCGATTGCGATTGTTTATACTGATAGTAAATATCATGGAAGATAAATATGATTTAATGAACTTTATGTGTAACTTTTTTGTACGAACTGTGTATTCATACTGCTTTGTAACACAGTAACTATACGTTTCGTTCAGTGAGTGAGAGTGCCGGAGGTTCCACCCGTTTTCCTTCCTTCCTCGTTGTTAGAGTCTTCAGGCAACCGATGGCCTCCGACATGTCCCTTTCGAAGCTCGATAGCGCTCTGATGGAAATGCCACACGTAATCACCTATTGAATTTCGGACCTGTACAAAGGTTGCTTAACTTTTTATTTGATAAATTTTACCTGAAAATTATGATATGACGTTTTGTCGAAGTATCTAGCTGGACTTAGGCATAACCTTGGAAAGTTATGTGATCTGAGAAAATATTTATATCTGATATTCTAAGCCATCAATTAACTTTTATATAAAATAGAAATAGAGACTATAAAGAAATATTTTGATTAGAACATTATGAACAATTTTGAAAAAGATAAATGTCGAATTAGGTCACCAGAACTTGTTCACATCATTTATTAAAAATATATATATTTCTATAAATATATTTCCGTTGTCTATGCAGTTCTAGATAACTCACATTGCGACTAAGCGTCTGTCGTTCGTGCAACAAGTCGCACTAACTAACCAATATAATATTATGCATCAGCATCTCAGCTCTTATGGCACCGGTTTCCGATTGTTTTGCAAATGAGGTAAACCTGCATGATTGCCGCCTTCCGTTCATAACAATAAATATCAATGAACAGATAGTTAACAAGATTAATTGATCACATCATTGCAATGTATATTTTGCCTATTGTGGCAGAATATTCAGTAGGTCTATTTTTCTTAAAAGCTGAAAATCGGGCTGAGTGCCGTGCCATTGGTGATGCCTATATCCAGCAGTGGACTATGGCAGGCTGATGATGATGATGATATTTTTCTGGTATACTTGGCTAAAGTGCCAGGCTTTAATCTAACCCTTCTCTTAGTTAGGACAAGTAAGAGACTACCATGTTTGTTTCTATTATACTAAACAGCCCACGATAAGATAAAAGCTAAGTATAGTTTAGTACACTCGACGTAAAGAACATTATGCATAGTGTTTCTATTTCCTACGATAAATTAACAGCAAAATCAAACGTGAATTGAAAATAATTATACAACACATAACATATAGGCGGTAGTAAGTGATTCAACTTCTTTCATAACGCAATGGAGGGATGTTTATAGTATGGTTTAGTGTGAGGCGTTAGAAGACTAGACAGTGATTAAGAGTATACTTTTTACCACGATAAACAACTTTCACGTGGGTATAACCGAAGGCAAAGTCTAGTCTGTAGATATAAATAAAATAAAGGTAAGATTCCAAATATAATTAACATCATACTGTCTACAACTTTATTTACATTATTCTTATTGTTCTAAAATGGAAATATTAAATTATTACATCACAGTAGTTATAATCACATCCCCCCGTGGGATCTCCACCTTGTCGTGGTGGGGGTGCTCGGTAACCCTGGGTTTGAGGTACATCACGGTAAAGCTAAGCGGGATCCCGGGAGGGAACGCTCCACGTGGGCTTGGGTGAGGCCTGCGTAGGATGCGTCCATAGTGCGGGTGCGGGGACAGTTCTGTCTGTCCCTCGCAGTCGGGTGCGGTCGCGGGAGGAGAGGCGTGTCGGTGTTGCGTTGCCGCGCGCCCTATCTCCCGCGACCAAATGGGGGCGCACCATTGTTGCGTTGCGGTGGGACCGCAGAGGAAGAGGAAATGCGGTGCTGCCACGTTGCCGTCCTCCCTATCCTCTGCAGCCGCTGGGTGTTTTGGCGGCGGAGCCCAACTCCTTCATCCTCCGCCAAGGGTGTTTTGTTCGGGGCCCGCATGACCATCTAAGGCGGGCCAATACCCGTCGGGGGGTTGCAACGAATGCTTCGGCGATACCCGACCCTCCAACACACGAGTACATGAGTGAGTAGAGGTTGTTTTTAGTCTTCTTCTTTTCGTGTCGATGGCGACACTTATCATACCGTTTTAGCCCAGTACGGCAACGCGTATCGCATTTGGCCATGCTTGATACGTGTCGTCAAGTGTGCACGAGTCTGAGCTTGTGGTGCACGTCAGCATATGGCTCATTGTCTGTGTTTTTTGGGTGGATATAGCCCCACCTTGACAGATTATCTTTGGATCTGCCGACCTGGGTGCGCAGCCTGTTGAGTGCCTTCCAAGTTGGCCAAGGAAGTTTATATCCTGGAGGTAACTTCTCTGTCGGTGGACTGAAGGTGGGGATAGAAAATTTGTCACGCCATAAGTTGATTCTATCCTTAGAAGCGTTGCTAGCTCTAGTGGATATGGTGTGGAGAAAACTGTTCCGACTTTTTAGTCTTTTGGCTGCTGGGTTTGGCCATATAATGGATGTCTTGGATCAGTTTTCTGTTTCCACTTTTCAAGTTGTTTTTAGTAGTAACACCACATACTCCGGCTCTCATTTCCCCAAGAGTCGGAGATCTGAAGGGATTTTTCACCTCGTAAAATAAAAGAAAGTTATAATCACATAAGTAAATAAATATAGCACGAGTAGATAATGTTAATAAGATTTCACGATGTACGAACTATTTAACACCTTATTAAATACACACGCACGCCTTGTATACAAATACTGAAATCTTAGATATGTATATTTACGGTTATCTAACAATCATAATTTTTATGATAGTTTAAGATCATTTAGTTTTTAGTATTTAATTATTTCTGCTGTTCCTACCTTCGTGGTCCAGTAGATAATGTTTGCGTATGTTGAACCTGGGACCGATTTCCGTTTTCCGAATTCTCAATAGCAGCACGGAGTCTGGCAATGTGGCTAGTGATGAAAAAAAGCTCGCCACCTTACGCCGCCGCCGCATCGCACCTTAAAATGCATATAGTGGTGAAATGAGGATATTACACTTCTGTCTACCCCTTAGGGGAAACGAAACAGGCGTAAGTAAATAATTATTGGTAACACCTGCGGCTCCAATTGTATTTGCAAGTCATCTACAAACCCATTGAAATACATACCTATACAAAATTGCATCCAAACTGGTCTAGCCGTCTAGGATAGTTGGATGACAAACTTACGTATAGAAAAATTTATGTACAGTCGAAGAAGTTCCCGCTAGACCACCATAAGGGCGAGAATCGTTCAGCAAGACGTTGTCGCTTCTAGTGCTATTTTACACGCACATTGACACTCGTATACAAAACCAGTTCCTAGTGTGCCTCGACTCTATGAGCGAGCCAAGGGATTTTTTTTTAAAGTGGTCCAGCGCCGACTTGTTTGATTGTACGCATTAGTAGAGGTGTGCCATTCTCAGGAGATCCTTCATATTTCAGAGAACTATGCTATATTATAACAAATTTTTGCAAGTCTTACATTGCGCAACTGCACTTCAAGACTACTCATATAAATCAAGTATCCTAACCAAATGCAATCATGATCGATAACATTCGTAAGATGGAACAAAGAGCACTTTGTTTAAGGTCAATGTTTATGTCGCAATGTTTATTTATTGTAGCCGTTGCATTTGTCTTGATTCTTCAAAAGTTTCATTGGATAACCGTTCCGGCTAAACTTTAACTGAGCTCAAAGGTCATGGACGTATGTATATGTGAGTGAGTGTACCTATGTATGGTGAAGCCTTTGTATGGCTCTTCGAATTCGCATTATTTTCGCTGTGTCATTACACTTTCGAGAAATAATTATCACCCAGTAATGTTGGTGATGTGATTAGAAGCTTTTATTTAACTTGCCGTGTTAGTTTGTGTGGGTACCTATATTCACTGAGACAAACAAAAATCAATGCCTATATAATTATCTAGATTTATATTTGGGAAAATATAAAAATGATATGTTTTTACATCCGTGTGGTGACAGATTAAGAATACGGAATGTCACCACCCCATATCATCCCATGAGTGTCGTAAGAGCCGACAGAGGGAGCATAATTATTATGCAGTGAACAACACTGTAAGAGAAAGAAAACTTGATAGAAACCCTACAACAACCCGTTTGGCCAAAGGAGAGGCCTAGTCCAGCAATGGACTGTTAAAGGCTGATGATCATCATCATGTTTTTACAAATCAGGTAAATCATTATCGCGGTAAGCTTATTCAAGTCTGTAAGGTAAAAAAATCCATCCATTTTTATCCCTTCAGGGAGTAGAATTTCCAAAAAAATCTCTCTTGGCTATTAAAGCTTTTTTTTTCTTTAATATCCTTTTTTAATGTTTATATAAATAAGGGGGAGGGGGGAAGGTTATAACGTTCCAGAAACTTGTAAGTTAGTAACTTGAAAATAATAAAAGTGAAAGTTTCAACGTATGTAGTAGGTATAATTGTGACCGAATTGACCGAATTGTGATTAATTATATAATACTAGCTTTTGCCCGCGGCTTCGCGCGCGTTAAATTCGGGGTAACACATATCTACTTTCAGACTCAAGTTGTGTGAAGGTACCCCTGATTATTCTAAAGAGTCGGAAGCTCTATATTTTAGTAGGTAGAGAAAATCGTTCCAGCCGTTTGAGCGTAGTATATAATTATTAGTTTAGATATGCGAACAATGTACTACACTTTGATCTTAGCCAAAAGGCCGAGAAGCGATGCGAACAATGTAATCAACGTGCACAATATGACAATATGTAAGATGTGACAGTACTGACAGATAGCACATGCGCAGCACTCAATTATTCGCGCATGCGATCTTACTTCCAAGAGGAAAATTTCTTCCGTACAAACTTCTATCCTGCGTACAATCCCTCCCAGTCTTTTTTTTGCAACTAATGGTAGCCTATGTCCGTCTCCATGGTCCAATATATCTCTATGTTAAATTTCAACAAAATCGGTTCAGCCGTTTTCGCGTGAAAATGGAACATACGTACATAAATACATACATACATACACACTTTCAAATTTATAATATTAGTAGGGATGCTTATTTAATAAAAATATTAGCATTTTGCACACCTACATGTAAGCAATAAGTGTGCCAAATTTCATAATCCTCCGTTCGCGCATTTCTCGTAAAAAGGGATCACAAAATTTCGGTTCTCGTATTAATATACAGATTCCCTCATTTATACATGTTTTTATATGGAAGAGCAAAGTTAAAAAAGGCCACTATGCTGTGTTGAAGGCGCTGACCTTGGGTTGTCCGCAGGGATCAGTGTTAGGCCCGTATTTATGGAACCTAGGTTTTGATGACTTTCTTAGCATACCACTACCACCAGGTTGCTCATTAACCGGATATACTGATGATGGTCTTTTGCTTATTCAATCTAATACTAGGGTAGGACTTGAAAGGTTAGCTTATCAATGTTAAGACTTAATCAAAAATTGGGGTGAACGCAATCGTTTATATTTTTCTCAACAGAAAATGTTTCAATTACTTTTGAAAGAGAATTTAAGAACAAAGTAATTTGTGGAGCAGCATATTTGGGTTGTATGTGTTATGGCATGCCTGCATGAGCTGATAGAGCTACTATCGCTGTACGACGTAAAATGCTACAAAGTCAACGTCTCGCATTGATATTTTTGTGCAAGGCTTACAGGACTGTTAGTAGCTTTGCCCGTACTGGCAGGTGTATTTCCAGTCGATCTTGAGGCACAAAAACGAGCAGCAATGTATTACGTAACACGAGATTGCATGGATCTAAATTTTCTAGCTCCGCGCGACAGATATAAGATCGCTAGGTTGTTGAACCATCAATCCGCAGTCTATGACGATCTTCTTGAAGAATGGCAATGTCGCTGGAACACACCAACTAAGGACCGTCACCTCTACCAGTTCTTCCCATGCATCCGAGAGCGACTGGCGAGGAATTGGTTGGAGTTGGATCATAGTGTTGCCCAATTTCCTACAGGTAACTTTAAGAGCAAGTTGTATTCATTTAAGTTAGTTGATTCTCCGTTATGCCAATGGTCAACATCTGGCAACAATGGTGAACAATCTGCTCATCACTTTTTATGGGAGTGTAGTTTTTGGCAAATCGATCGAACGTAATATCATGCTTAAGAGCGTATACTCAAATTTAGATGACATCTGCATCTTTTACGGATTTTTCAGAGCTCATAACTTAATCATACACTCATAAAATTTAGAATAAATAACGTTTCTATTAAGATTAACTATTATATTTGTACATGTCAATGCAAAAGTTAAAATATTATTTATAGTTTTTATAAGGAATTAATTTTCTGTACACCGTCTTACGAAATTTGGCGTCAGAGCCTTGTTTCAAGTCGGATATTACCAGTTTGCGATGGAAACATATCTTATTTTAAGGCTTAAATATACAGAATATATGTTGTTAAAGTGCATCTCAGTCTAAAAATTCTGAATTATAACAAAAAATCTAGTCTAAATAGGTTATAAATAAACTTAAAATCGGTAAATTTCAACGTCTTTTCTCACTATTATTTGATTCTGAATTGAAATAAAAAATAAATATTATTAAGAAGTATGTAATGCTAAATACTCAGTATATTTTTCAAATTTTTTAATGCTTTATTTTATTCTTTACAATTATTTTGAAATCACTATATAACCGCGCGCGCAAGCTTCGCTCGATTAGTACGCGCCGGGCTCTCCCAACAACAGGACGTATCACTTTTCTCCGGCGACATCGGTGCGATCGCGTATTTACACCTATAGCGTAAACAATTTATAGCGCGACTTGGTACATATTGATACTTTGGTGAGTTATGTTTTATTATAAACTAGAGGACGCCAGCAGCTACGCCTGCATTTTTTTTTAATTTACCCGTTTTGGCCGATCCCGTGGGAATTTCGGAAAATCCCTTCTTAGTGCACGCTTACGGTCCCCAAGGAACATACATGCCAAATTTCAGCTTCCTGCGCCTAATAGTTTCGGCTGTAGCGTGTCTGTCAGTCAGTCAGTAACACAAGGATTTTATATATTAAGATTAAAATAATAAAATTAATACGTACCTAACGACTATTATAATTTTGCATATTTTTTGTAGATGAGCATTAGATAGTCAATGTAGATGTGCATTAGATATTCAAATTCGATTTTCTCAAGGACTTGTATAAAAAGTTTGCTCTGCATAATTCATTATGTTTAATGATCTACGCTTGCAATCAAGTTTTATTTATCTAATACATAATAAGAAATGTAGTACCCGCCGCGTGCTATCTGTCTGTATGAACACGATAAGCTCAATACCAAACGGACTGTTTCGCGGTTCAAATATTGGCTTGAAAATGGTTTAGGTTTACAATCCATGCGGGCAGATTCGCGGGCGACGTCTAGAGTGATAAAAAAGTAGACTAAGTAGTCCTTAAGACACAGTGATAGTTTTATTAAAAATAATATAAATATAATATGCTTTTCTGATTATTCATCTTAGGTATTCACTGACAACTTCTTTATATAATCCTTGTCAGTCTTACTAATAAAAATTGCTTATTCATCTCTTACTCCAAAGTAATACCGGGAGTAGTTAATTCTAGATTAGATATGGAATAGAGCAGCTACGTGTTACTAACGGTAATAATAAATACGGAGTAAGTTCGGAGTAACAATACCATTCTTACACTGAGATTAAGGTATATGTTATGGCAACCCACTGATATTAAAAGTAAAAAGAATGAACAAAATGACCTGATCGAATAAAAACTTTTTATTAAATACTTTTATTTGACAATCACAAACAGAGAGGTTGGACTAGGTTAAGGTTAGATTTCTTTGATCACAACTATCCCAAGCGAACATAACACACAAAACACATATGTAATGGTGCGTAACGCAAACGTTCGGATAGGGTATTTGGCTAGGTTTGTATAGGTTTGCAAGCGCTTGTGGCATACCCTATCGGTGTCGGTTTTTTGGCACAAATCACAATTTAAACTCATCTTCTTCAAGGTCTTCAAAAGGGTTATTGCGAGGTTCATACAATTTCACATGCCTTATTAATGGTATTATTTTTTCAATTACTTCTATCATTCTTAAATCTTCAATGAAATAATCTCTATTAATTTTAATCCACAATAATAAAATTACAAAATTAGATACTATTAGTACTCTAACGAACACCAAACAAATGTGAAAATATATTTGGGTTACCTATGTATATAAATCTCAATGAAAGTTGGAAATACAATATAAATCTACGAGCTTTTGCCCGCGGCTTCGCTCGCGTAAATTCGAAGTAGGTAACACAATTCTCTCATAATAGACGGTACTTTAATAATCATTGTCGTTTAAACAAACTGTTTATAATACCGATAAGAAATAGGTATAACTGCAAGAAGTATTTACACATGGCATACAAACTACATAGTAGGTACTCAACATGACTGTTTTTCGGTGACAGTGACTTTTCTGTCTTTTTTTATTAACATAATTTCCAATACTGTCAGAAGTATTAGAAATTAACAAAATACTCGACAATCCGAATTTTGCGGATATATGTTGTCGACTCGAAATTTTTATTTTTTATGTTTTAGTATTCAGGTAAAGTTTCGATCTCGTCTACCGTACCCCGTGACAAAATTATTCATATACCATGCTTACTCCTTGCTTACTCCAGCGTTAAACCATGGGTCTCCGCGGAGTAACTTTTACTCCCGGAGTAAATTATGAATAGTTAACTCCGTCCTTACTCCTAGTTTATTAATACCATAATTGCCTTATCTTTGCTTAAGTCTTAGAGTAAAGTTGTTCTGACGCTAACCCTAGTTTATTAATAAGACTGTCACGGTCTTATTAATAAAAAATGCTTATTCTTCTCTTACTCCAAAGTAACACCGGGGGTAGTTAATTCTAGATTAGTTATGGAATAGCTACGTGCTAATAACGGTTTTAATAAATACGAAGTAAGTTCGGAGTAACAATACTATTCTTACACTGAGATTAAGGTATACCTACGTTATGGCAGCCCACTGATATTAAAAGTAAAAAGAATGAACAAAATGACCTGGTCGAATAAAAACTTTTTATTAAACACTTTTATTTGACAACTACCTTTTGCCCGCGGCTTTCGCGGTAACACAAATCTACTTTTAGTCTCAAGTTGTGGGAAGACACTCCTGATTATTCTTAAGACTTCAGAAACTATAGGGTACAAACATAGTAAAAACAGAATAGTAAGCTAGCTAAGGCCGCTCGGCGAGTTAATTGCCTACTCTTGCGTTGACGCACAGGTTGTCACGTGTTTACACCGCGGCGCCGGCTTTGTCGGCGCGCGCGCTTTTTCGCCGTTTTATTTAAGTGATTGCGCTGAATACTACAGAATTTAAGCTTGCATATATTTTTGTTCTAATACCTACTGACTAGCTAAGCGTTATATAACTATCTAAATGCCCTTTATAGCGAGAAAAATGTAAAAATTTTAATTTACTGTCGTTTAACACATTGTATAATATTAATAACGTTTATTACAAAACTGAATGTACATAAACAATTCCAGCGGGCGAGCAGTGTAGTACCTACATGAATGCGCGCGATTAGACGCGCTACGCATCCCGCACTGAATCCGCGCCGAGCCGGCCGATTTGTATGAAGCTATCTTACTATTCTGTTTTTACTACGGTACAAAGTAGCTCGGTCAGTAGGTATTCATGACACTATATACTATTATATCTACATAATAACATCGCCTTGCAAACAGTCAAATGTCAAAGCCATTATATCGTATAATATAATCGTCCTAGCATTTTTCATGGCCTTGTATTATTTGTATTTATTATTCGTATTTACGTATTAATAGACGAAGTAGCATTGAACTATTTGTATATTATTTTCACAATGAACGCAAGGATAAACCCAATGAATATACACGCTATTTCAAGCCATACATATACACTCGTGGCGGAGCTAGGTCCTCACCAAAAAGGATGTTTTAAGTAAACAAGTAACTTTTTTGGACAAGATTTTTTTAAGTTAGGTTTATAGGTAAAAATAAAATTTAGAATAAATATAAAAATCAAACGACTCCTTTTTGCCTTTCAGACATGTAACCAAAATTACGAAAGAAGAATAATTATTTAAGAAGAAATATATTTTGAATAATTTAAATAATATGTTAAATCACAATAGATATTTACTGGTTACTTATTGATCAATTTTACACACAGGATTTATTCCTATTGCGGGAGTGTTGTAAAAATATCTCCTTATTTCCACCTTAATCGAACTGTTTCATAGAGATGACGCGACTATAGTAGGATGTGTCTCCATACTTCTAGGACAGCACTTATGCGCAAAAGTGTACCTATTCTGTATGGCACCGATCATATAATTATAACAAAATACCTCAATCTTGGAAACTACTTAACACTATGTTATTTTAAAAAAATACGAAAATTCTTCATACAAAATAATTTAGCGGGTCTTAATCGCGTTAACTTAACTTATTTAAGGTATAAATACCTATTTGTTTCCGACGTTTCGCTCGTCTTGCACCGAGCTTGGTCGCGGAGAGACTGATGAGAGCTCAGCGCCGTCTTCTGGAAGTGCAGGTTTCGGCACCTACCCTCACTTGGTCTTTATTTAAGTTCACAATGTCGGTACTCCGACACACTACACTAATGACGTCTACACACTGTTGAGATTTATCACTGCGGCGGTGTTTACATTTGCTGATGACTGGATTCCAAGTAGCCGATAATCTATATCCATCCTCCCGGTTGAAATTGTTATATTTCTTGTTTTCTACCGCTTCACGTACTATCCTGGAGTAATAGTGATTCTTAGTGTAGTGTGTCGGAGTACCGACATTGCAAACTTAAATAAAGACCAAGTGAGGGTATGTGCCGAAACCCGCACTTCCACAAGACGGCGCTGAGCTCTCATCAGTCTCTCCGCGACCAAGCTCGGTGCAAGACGAGCGAATCGTCGCAAACAAATAGGTATTTATACCTTAAATAAGTTAAGTTAACGCGATTAAGACCCGCTAAATTATTTTGTATGATGTATACAAATCACGAAAGTTTAAAAACGAAAATTCTTAGCAGATAAAGCAAACTAAAATATAACAGGTTTTTATCAGAAGTGGATTTTAGTTGACATCCATATTTTTTTTAATTTTGCATATTTCTCATCCTTTTGATATACCTATTAATGTAAATTACTTTTTATAGACTTAATGGAAATTGAACTGCAAATTATTAACTAATTTAATTTTTGTTTACTTTTGGAATTGTGTAATTGGTTTGATGGTTGAATTATCTTTTTTTTCCTTAAGTTATGTTTGCATGCCAACTGATAAAATATAGCTGAACTTGTATATGTTTACTTTAAGTGTCACCGAGATGTACCCATATTTGCAAAATAAAATATCTTATCTTATCTGAGACTAATCTATTAAACAACAAAATTTGGCTCAAGGAAAAAGAAAATATAAAAACAATACGTAAAAATAATCAGTAAATTTTGCTTACGTAACTACACGCGTGGGGGATCTGGGTCACAGAATAACACGTATCTCGGGAACCACAAATTACAGTTCGACCATTTTCCGCACTCTGCAACTTTTCGGTCGATGATGAGAATACCCTGAGCCACAAACGCGTAACATTTAAAATAAAAATTATATTCACAATAATATGCCTGTTGGAAGACTATAGTCCCCCTCAAATGGTTTTAAGGGTTAAAAACAAATGTATAATACTAACCTCAGAACATAAAGATACTAACCAATGTGCAATCATTTGCTATATAACAATTTACTTGTGAATGAGTCACTCTCAAGTCGCTTTACAAGCAGTTACAGCAATTCATCAATTTGTATAGAATATGTACGGATTCATAATTTATTGATTATTTTATGCATTACTTGAGTATTAAACTATTTTTGCATGGAGTGTTTAATGGTTTAAGCGGTCACCTCGCCGTTTGACACTGCGTCGCGTGTCGCGGCAAATTTCTGTTTTGAGTCTAAGGGCTTGTTTCACCACTTCTTATATTGGCCTTATCTTCCAGCTTAATTAAAAATTCGAACTTTTCTAGTCGAGGTCCGCTTTCTAGTCTAATCGGATTTTGCGAAATATTAGCTTTTCCACTGAGCGACTGCCTGTCTGAACTCCGCAACCAGAACGGATAGCGATATTCCATGGTTTAGACTAGTGTCAGTTTATTTTAGAGGTACTGACGCCCTATAACGACTGTCAAAGATCTTCATGACAGCCGGGACCGACGGCTTAACGTGCTCTCCGAGGCACGAGACAAGCGATAATTAACAATTCAATACGCACATAACTCCGAAAAGTCAGTGGTGCGCGCCGTGGATTCGAACCCGATACCCTCTGCATGGCAGCCCGTTGGTGTCTCCACTAGGCTATCGCTGCCTTAAATAAAAATTCGAACTATATTGGAATAAATTAACTATCAAATTTATTTTTAGGAAATTATGAGACAGCCGTGAAATTAGCCCTAACTGTTCATTGTGTCCATGGATAGAATGTTTGTAAAGTGCTCCGCGACAGAACTCTCACTCGAAGAATTTTCTTAAAAGGGACGTTTTCAATCTAAAACTAAAAGATGACCTCCTTCCTTTCTCAAGTGTGCCTACAATTGTAATTGGTCATCAAAATCAAATTTAATTTTGTTTAGGGGTAGGACAGAGTAAGGGCCGTTTTAGACTTTCATGTCAGAAAGATGCTAAAAAGTCTTTTGACCCTTCGCGTCCGTCCTTCGATCCCTCTAGCTGAATTTTATTAGGGGTTTTCCAAACAAAATACGTCACACATAATAATAAGCAAGGGTAAAGCGATGAAATGCGACTTTGAGGGGTGCGGTGCGGTCAGGGGAGGGGTAACAATCATGAAAATCGTATGACGTAACTTAGCATGGCCATTTGCCATACATACGCATGGCAACATTTCTCTGCCAGTGAATCGGCAAAAAGGCCGATACAATGTTATAAGTGATTCTAATCAATAATTTCAACATAAAAAATTGTAGGAATCTTCTAAACATTTATGCAAATATGTGCTCCGATTTGTCACTTCGAATATAAACGTGTGACAAACTATTGGCTAAAAATTATTGTCATATTTTTTTATAAGAATTTAGGGATAAAGGTTTAGATAAATTCTTGTGATTCCATTAAACATGGTTAAACTATTACTCCTTAACTATTGACTGACATTAAAAAAACCGCTAACACTTATGTTTATGATATAGGTATATGTTACTGTAAAAGCCCGAAGAAAGGTAAATCTTAAGATTTACCAGTAAATCCTAAGATTTACCAGCATGAGTTGGTAAATGTCCGAATTTCTAAATAACAAAAAAAATAATTTGACGGAGCCCTGCTACGCAGGGCTCCTATTTTTGGGTTAAGGTTCACAAGAGAACCTAACATAACCTTACTTAGCATAGTTGGCAATTTGTCTTTTTTTAATGCACAATGTGTCAAATATTAGACTTATCGTATATATGTCATCATTCATCATTCTCCTAGCGTTATCCCAGTTTCAACCTGGGGTCCACTTTCTAGTCTAACCGGATTTGGCTGAATATTAGCTTTTCCACAGAGTGACTGCCTGTCTAACCTCCGCAACCCGAAGGGATATCCATATTCCATGGTTTAGACTAGTGTCAGTTTATTTAGAAGGTACTGACGCCCTATAACGACTGTCAAAGATCTTCATGACAACCGGGACCGACGGCTTAACGTACTCTCCGAGGCACGGGGCAAGCGATAATTTATAATTCAATACGCACATAACTTTGAAAAGTCATTGGTGCGCGCCGTGGATTCGAACCCTCTGCATGGCAGTCTGTTGGTATCTCCACTAGGCTATCGGTGCCTCCATCGTCTCGTATATATGTATGTTACTATAAAAGCCCGTTAGGTTAGGCGAGACTGTAACTCAAGTAACTAGGTTATATTAGGTTATCTCGTGACCCTTTACCCAAAAATAGGAGCCCTGCGTAGCAGGGCTTCGTCAATTTAATGTGTTTGTATTAAAAAATTCGGACATTTACCAACTCATGCTAGTAAATGTTAGGATTTACTGGTAAATCTTAGGATTAACTGGTAAATCTTAGGATTTACTGGTAAATCTTAAGATTTATCGTACTTAGGGCTTTTACAGTAGGTAACATAATATACAATAGGCAATTTAGGTTTAAAATTATATATCTCTAATCTGTAGATGATAAAGCCACCAGATGGACATTATCGAATAGGTATATTAGAAAATACAAATTTTAGTAATCGACATACTTACACACACATACGGCAGACGTATGTCTACATAATCTGTAACTATGAACTATTTCGACGACGTCATCTTGCAAACAAAAAAAATCGCATCAAAACGGTGAATTCGTTAAGGGATTCGATGCCACTGACAGATGCTCTTTTTGCTTCGGAAGTTTAATTATATAGTTTACACAAATATAAATTACAATGCGAGCACTGTTAAATTTACAAAAAAATAACACATTTTTTATGCTTCTTCGTTCTAACAAACATGCGCATTTGTAACTTCAAGATTAGCATCAGATAAATTACTATTTTAATAAACAATTCTGTTGCAATTTTATGTTATAAGTTTTTACTTCCGGCTTGGATACATTACGAGACGTTCTATAATAATTCTGTGTTAATTGTGAATTATTTTCATTGTCATCGTCCTAGCTTTGTCCCAGTTGTATCAAAGATTTTTCCTTTTAAAGCCAGAGGTCTGCTTAGTATACAGTCTAACCAGATATGACAGAATATTAGCATTTCCACTCAGCGACCGAAGTCTGACATCCGCAACCCAAAGGGATAGCAATATATCATGCTTTAGACTAGTGTCAATCTATATTCAAGAGTGACTACCCATAACAATTGTCACAGATCTTCATGACAGCCGGGACCGACAATTAAATGTGCTCTTCGAGGCACGGGGCCACGGAGCAAGCGATATTTAATAATTCAACGCACATAATTTCGAAAAATCAGTGGTGGGCACCGTGGTTACGAACCCGATACCCTCTACATGGCAGTCTGTTGCTATCTCCACTCGACTATCGCTCCTGTATATAATACTACTTATCAATGACGATTTGAATTAACATTTCAGTCGCAGCTTTATGTCATTAATATTTCCGATTAAGATTTATTACGATATGTTCTATAATAACTCTGTATACATTATGACTGCGATTACAAAACTACTCATGTATTCAAACATAAACATTTCGTGTAATCGCATTTATTAATAACACATTTTTATCATGATTTACGAGATTTTATTCACCCAAATAACATCCATAATTCAATTTGTTTTTAAGTGTCTGGGTTTATAGAGATATTAAATAGAATTTTGTAAGTTTGATCTGTTAGTGACACCTCAGTTATAATTATTCAGCATTAAATGGATTTATATTTGTACTTTTTAAATGTCAGAGTCCGCTCGGTACGTTCATCCAATCAGGATGGATCGGTATCTTTAGATGCAATGATACCGTTACTTATCTATTCAATATTACAAACATTAAAACTACTTCTACTGATTGACACATCGCAGTCTACAAACTTCTGAAACTAACGTGTTATTTGGACAGCCGGTTCCTTTTATAACGTGGGTACCCACAAAGGATGATTTTTTAGTAGGGGTAGTAGGGCAGCCGAAAAGAACTGCTAGTTCTTAATAGTTTTGTAGGGTTCTTATTTTGTAAGACTGTGTAGCAGAACTGAGTGGTTAAGTCGGCCCGAGAAAGTATAACATATTCAAGTAAACAAAACACAGTTAAGCGAGCCTAAGTCGCCTATTGTTCATGGCTAGTGGCCCTGACTGCTAAACCAGAGGTCGTGGGTTCGATACCCAGGATAATTCTTTGTGATGAGCACGATTGTTTGTTCTTAGTTTCCGTTCATTGTACATATTATTTAAGTAGATTTATCAGCTGGCTGATTACAGCAATATAGGCTAGAGTCTATATTGTAGTTACCAAAACTGACGGTTTATCGTACTTGTCGAGGCGACAACAAAATGCCACTGCATATGTATAGTAGACTACAGTACAGAGAAAATGCATTGTAAGAGGGAACAATTTCTCACAAGTGCATATTCAAGTATCTGCACTATGCATGGGTCACAGCCATAGACCACCAACGCAGATAAAACTTGACGTAGGAGCAGTAAACATATTCAATATACACGAGATTGATCACGTTCCAAAACAATTTCAAAGTCCATTAAACTCTACCGTGGACTTCCCGGCATCCGCTTAAGAGTTCACCAAAACAATTAATTTACTAGATGACCGCAAAATAATAGCTACCTAGGTAATAGATATGAGGTTTTATTGCACGTTTTGTCGGGTTTTTTGATCTCGGAAGCAATATGAATTATGTATGCGTAATTTTTAATCACTAATAATCACTGTATTTCGTTTGAGGACCACCAGAGCGCATCCATGGTACATTAGTAAAACCCACTTCTTATCGCGGCCAAGATTATGTTGCGAAAAATTCTCATATGAAAGCATGTTTTGTAATCTACTGTTGTATTGTTTAGAAAATTAGTAAAAACTTGAGAGATGATTTAAGGTCGATAGGTAAACAAGAGCTTCTTCTTAAAGTTTGGCAGAAAAAAAAATGCAACAACTGGTATTAAGACGTGTAGACAACAGAAATGTTTTCTTAATTATGAAGGAATGATGGAAAATGTATTTTCCAGTGGTTGACATTTGACAGAAATAAACTTGTATTGTGTAAGAGTTTAAGAATATACATCCTTCTGCCTGCAGTACCCACTTTCCCAATGTAGGAATGCTCAAATATTCTGAAATCTGAGGATTCTTGGCAAAAGCAGATTGGAAACAAAATTTATACCACTAGCCCACGGACATAATAATGCCCAGTTTCAAAACAACTTTTTGTCGATGTCCTGTATAAGGATTGAAAGGTTACCGCTAAAAAACAACTACGCCATTCATGCAGTCAACTTTATAAAAATAAAATATATAAATATATTTTTAGACCACTTTAGATACATAATATTATTATTATGTTATTGGAAACATCGAAGAATTCTAGAATGCTTGCAAAATAACGCTCTTTATTCAAGTTGTTGTATATTATTATAGATTATTAGACTTAAGTACAATCATTTTCTATACTATTACACTGTTATAATAGCTGTGACGTTTTCTTACATGCCATTGTATTCCTTGAACCCAATACATAACTAGTTTGAAAGGGAGTTTTGCATTGATGACTTACAATTCAAGAAATGAGAATCAATATGATGAATTCATAATAACGTATTGGATCTAGAAAAATACGGTTTCAAACACTTAATTCAAAAGTTATTTTGCTTTTATTTTCTATTATGTCGACTAGGGTATCGTTAGAATGATCAGTACCTACAAATATTCCCAGTTAGCCCTCTGTATTGCAAAGGTCAGGAAACAGTCGATCCGTAGGTATGGCAAATCTAATGGGACTAGAAAGTGAATTACAAGTTCTTTGGATTCATTTCGCATAACATAAAAATTACACCGATAACGGTGCCAAAATAAGTCCAATTTTGCGAATAAGAGATACTTAACTTTTGTTCATTTTTTTACCGCTATTAGCTACTAGCTGCATTGCATTCATTATTAAATTCAAAGATAACTTCTAGAAAAATAGCAATATAAATAATTATACGATATTAAATAAAAAATCACATAAATCACGAACAGGATATCTATTAGATTTATTTAGGATTTCACAGTTGCGTTCCGTGTTTGTAAGACGTAAATATTGCAAACGCAAGTCATATTCTACGGTATGTGTTTCGTCACATACTTCTAAACATTAAACACAGACACATGAGTGCTAATGGTGCTCTTCATAGTCGTGAATATTCATGTAAAGCTATAACATTATTTTCTTCGCGGTTGGTTGTGGTTGGTCGATGCGTACGATTGATTTTATTGTATAAGTGTTTGTGGTTTAAAAAATCGTTTTGACAAGTTTTGGTGTCCTTTGTGTATGTCGTTTTAATGCATTCAAAGTACCCCATGACTCGCAATGGGGTCACTGCAAAGTATACCAATCGCGATTTACATGACTTCGCCGCTATAGGTCGTCGACGAACACCGCGGTGGCTTAAGTGAAGTAGCCGGGGCTCCTTCTAGGGGAAAGCCCGAGAGGCCAAGAATGAGCCTGTGATCTGGGTTTACACAATAAAGACAAAAATGGTACCTATTCTGTAACAAGATGGAAAAATCCCGTGACATTTAAATGTGACTGGCAAAACCTGTCACGACAGTAAACAACAAAATGGTACACTAATTATTATGAGCAAACAAATTTACCACATTGGCACTTCTTGTGCTTAATATGATAGATGCAGAAACGATAGTTGAGAAGCAATCGTATAATGATGATAACTAACTAATTCTAAACAAAATAACATATAACGTTGCATAGCAAATAAAATAGTTATACAGCACTATTTTATTTGTTACCAATATTTACGACATAAGCGTTCTAAAATATCCCGGTTGCATCCAAAAGTTTTATCCTGGATCCAGAAATCCGTTTTCTAGTTTAACCGCCTGATGGTTACTGCCTGACCCGAATCCGAGAGAGTTAACTATATTTCATAGCATACTCAATATATATAAAGATGTATAAAAAAAGATGCCTCCGTGGTCCAGTGGATAGCGTATGCGACTGCTGATCGGAGGTCCCGGGTTCGATTACCGGGTCGGGCAAAAGTGTTACTGGGTTTTTCCGAATTCTCAGTAGTAGCATGAAGTCTGGTGATATGCCTGGTAACGGCAATAGGCTCGCCCCCTACACGTGGGACCTAAAAATTCACGGCGAAATGTGGGTGTAATTACACCTCTGCCTACCCCTTCGTGGATACAGGCGTGAGCCTATAAATATATATAAAATAAAGATGTTGTAGACCAGTATTCAAAGGTACTAACCCCTATAACGACTGTCAAAGATATTCTTGACAGCCAGAACCGACGGCTTAACATGCTAACCAAGGCATGGGGCAAGCAATAATCAACAATTTTGAGTAGCATTGAGTGATTACATCTTTCTTTCTTAGCTTACGCTTGTATTGAAATCAGTAGTGTACCTTTTCACTTAATCTAAGACTTAGATGAAGAAATAACCGTAAACACTTATTTTGAACGTCGGCATGTCTCAAACCGCTAGTTAAAGCAATAGCCATGCAATTTACTTCATAACTATAAGTCATTGTCTGATCGCGTACTCTTTAATTTTTTATGAAGTAATCCCCCTTGTTTTATGGTGGGTTGTTTGTAAATTGTGTGTCTTAGTAATTGTAGTCAGTTTATTGGTGGTTAGGTTCGTTTTTGGTGTGTACTTTTAATTAGTAAATAGCAACATAGCTAGGAGTGTTAGTACTTTTATTGTTATCGCGGTAGAAAACTAGAAATTCTTTTACTGGGCGTCCCCTTTGCTACTCGAGTTTGGGGCAAGCTGAAAAGTTGTGCGAGGCCATAGGTGTTTGGGCTTACTTACTTTTGCCAATGCGGTGCCCCGGACGTCCCGTCGCGGTCACGTCACGCGAATGGCAGCTAGCAATACCTAACCACAACCGCGGACGTCGGAAAAGTAGCTCTACCTGATATTCAAAACTTATGAGTAAATAGATACCATGTGATTCAGATTAATACACGATAGTTGTTATTTAATCGAAATGATTTTACATTAATACATTAATATTAATCATATAATGCAATTTAAATCAATATTGGTAGAGAACGCTATAAGCGATAAGGCCGCCCATTGTACTTCACTTATATTATATGGTCTCCTAAATTATATTTCTGGTGTACAATAAAACATAAAATAAATAAATAAAATAAATATTTGTAGTTGTTGGAAAATTCTTTGTTTTTTTTTCGCATCTTTTTACATTAATTTTTAAATGAATTCATTTTTTTTTAGTAGCGGTGATTTTCTGAGCTTAGTAGTTGTCAACAAAAATGTTTTTTTAAAGGGAATGATAGTCTAGTGGAGATACCAACGGATTGCCATGCGGAGGGTATCGGGTTCAAATCCACGACACTGACTTTTCGGAATTATGTGCGTAGTGAATTGTTAATTATCGCTTGCCCCGGGTCTCGAAGAGTACGTTAAGCCATCTGTCCCGGTTGCCATGAAGATAATTTGCAGTCGTTAATACCTCTCAATAAACTGACACTAGTCTAAACTTTGAAATATCGCTAACCCTTCGGGTTGCGGAGGTCAGAAAGGCAGTTGCTCTGCGGAAAAGCTAATATTCAGCCAAATCTGGTTAGTCTAGTAACCTGATCCCGGGTTGAATCTGGGATAACGTTAGGAGGATGATGATGAACAAAATTTAGCTTTTTGATTTATTACCCGACTATGGAGGATTACGATTTCGTATAACTGTTTAATATTAAATAACCCAATGTCAGTCTTATGATATAACACTGATAACGTAAAAAAACACCACTAAAATAACTTAGACCATTGTGCAAGCATTCTTTCACAAGTAAAACTAACACTTGAAAAATGGTCTAGGGGTTTTGTTATATTTGGGGAAAGAAACAACAGATGAACCAAAATGTTTCGCAAAACTTACAATCAAACCAGTAAACCACACATTTCGTCGAATCAGTAATATTTGTTTACAGATTTCAGATTTCATTTCAAAATATACCGCAAAAAGTCTAATGATATATAATTTTTAACGCTTTGCTTCAAGCTTGAAGGCGTCGAACCTCATATTAATTTACTTTGAGTTTATGGTCTGTGTCCAAATGTTTTATCCCAAGTTTCTACACGATAGTTTTTGCAATAAAAGCAGATGGATTGTTCAAAACAATTATTGCGCGAGCTATCGTTTCGCCATCTGTAATAAAAGGCGTGTCATTCGATTGATGATTATCAGCTTCATTATTCGTACATAACACACATAACCCACGACTTCTGAGGCAAGACGAAAAGTCTTAAACGATTTTGAACTTTTGTGATTTGTATACTTACATGATACAAGATGATTTAGTGGGTCTTACTCACGATAACTAAGATATGAGTTTATTTTTTACATTACTCTTTAGGTATAGTCTAATTGCACGGGAGCTACGGGCGAGGTTTATGAGTAGAATAAGTTGATCCCAAACATACCTATATTACAAAGAGTATTCACGCGAGCGTATTTGAAAAAATATCTATAGATTAACTCTGTAATCTGTCTCCTATGAAGGATCACCGTCATCCGGTCAGCTGATACATCATTATAATCGTAAGGAACCCACAGTTCAATCGAGGCCGGTCCATTAGCGGCGTACAAAAACGGCTTGTAACGCGGCCGCTTTGGACGCTTAATTATTTGATTGTCACTGACACGCGCTCCGACGTTTTATAGTTTATGTTGCAATACTTAATTATACTATTATAGATACACCTTACGCAGAAGGTTATAGAAATGAACGAATTGATTGAAGTACAGAGTATTATACTGTTGCATTTGATGTAGGTAAAAACGCCCTTTATGTGAGGAAACGTTGGTAACATTGACGAATTCTACTTTTGTGTTAATATGTTTATGGAATAAGTAAAGGCAAGCGTAAATTCTCGTGTCTAAATTATCGAAGCATTATATTAACATTTGTGGCCTCTTAGTTACCTATTTAACACTGCGCGAAGTATTGAGGGACATACTGTATGTGGAAACACTAATGTTCAGTGTTCTTATGATCCACAAATTGTTTTTTCCAGTTTTGTTCCATGTATAGTTCAATTTTTGTCAGTCTTTATTAAATTTGTGTCCGTCGATTGCTTAAGTTCCTCCTGGTACGAGCTAAATTATAAGATTAGCAGATTACTTTTAAAAGAAAAGTAGGCGTAAACTCTAAGGCCTACGCCACATTTGACGAAAATTCCGTCGCGGAACTTCCACGGCGAAACGCCTATAAAAGTTATTATATATAAATAACCAATGCCAGGCACACTATGCGGATGATCGGTCGCTCCTCTCGGAGTTTACCGTAAGTTCGGCCTCGGCATTTCCGTCAAGTGTGGCGTAAGCCTAACTATGAAACCTATGGCATTTTTATAGTTAAGTATATAAACATAATGAATAAATTGTAAATAAGGAATTCGAAAATCGCAACGTTTTTGTCACAAAGACTTTGACTGCACGGTTGGCGTAGTGCTTTAAGCGGCCGCCTCGCTGCTTGACACTGCGCCTTGTGTTGTGGGTTCGATTCCCACACAAGACAACACTTTGTGTGATTCATAAATTGTTGTTTCGAGTCTGGGTGTTCGTTGCATCCGTTAGTTGTATGCTTGTAAAGTCCCCCGTGACACAGGATTTAGTCCTAACGCGGGAGATGTCTTTAAAAAAATCTTTACGTTCTCTGTTTATGACTATTATGGAAAACTTAGTGAAAAACAGCCTAAAATATAAAATAGTTTTGATGTTTATTTATATTAAAAATAAAAAATTAGAACATTCTATTTGTTTCTAGCTACCAAGACATTACATCATTGATAGGTTATACAGATAAAAATAGATATGGTCAACATGTTTACACAGAGTACCTCAACTGGTCAAGTCAAAAACATCTAGGAATATTTTTTCTTTGAGCTAAAATAGAACTAAAATTTCCATAACAAACAAGTCTTAAATAGAACTTAAGGACATTAACTTGCAAATAAGCTGGGCATTTAGATATAAAAAATATCATGACATAATTTATTGCTATATAGCAAAAAAGTTGTCAGAAACAAACAAATCAGCCGCGCCTATAAACATATTTTAACTGTTTGTTTGTTTGTTTTTCGTGTGAGTGTGTGGCTAACTCTGGTGTCGGAGTTTTCAGACCGCCCGAAGGCCTCCGACATGGCCTAACGATCCTTATCCTTATACAAGAACCGGGACCGACAGCTTTACGTGCCCTCCGAAGCACGGTGGCGCTCAGATGTAAATGCCACACACGGTCACCCATCCAAGTGGCAACCTGTGCAAGCGTTACTTAACTTTGCCGCTCTGTTACGAACGGCAAGCCAAGTCTCGCAATGAGCGCTACCACATATTTTAACTGATGAAGGGAATGATGTATATTTTTCATTATTTTCTCTTGAAAGAAAACGCCTGTCCTAGGAATAATTTCAATATTGCATAGGGCTACACCTAGAGTAGTAAAATCAGTTTGTGGATCACACAAAGTGTTCTGCCGAAAGCGAGAATCGAATCTACAGCACTCGGCGTAGTGTTAAGCGGTGAAGTGGCCGCTGAATCCATTACGCCACACTTGTAGTCATATCAGATGGTGTAGAAACTAACTTACTAACTACTGTGGGAAGCATACGGTGTTTCAGACAACGGTATATAATTTTCGCTTACCGAATGACAAGAAACCCTAAATAACGCGGGTACAGCAATATTTGTACTGATGTTTCAACATCGTCGTTTCATCTCGCTTGGCTGTACTGTTGGCGTAGTGGTTTAAGCGGCCGCCTCACCGCTTGACACTGCGACGAGTGTTGTGGGTTAGATCCCCATACAAGACAACACTTTGTATGATTCATTATTTGTTGTTTCGAGTCTGAGAGTTCATTGTGTCCGTTAGTTGTATGTTTGTAAATCCCCCCGCGGCACAGGGCTATTTCCTAGAGCGGGAGCAGTCTTTAAAAACCAAAACCAAAAAAAGCAGTATACCATGAATACTTGGTGTTTTATCTATTTTTAACTAAGAATCCAACGTAGAGAAAGACACTGTAATAAAATAATTATCCATTATTTAACTTAAATATCCTATATTATACGGTTACATAGAGAATATTAATGCGCATATAAATTTTGTCGAATAAATAAATGACTTAATTTATTAATGAACTAGTTTGTTAATGAAAGAGTGGCTTCTAACAAAGGACAATAACGTGAAAGATACTGTAATGTTAAAAGTAATCGATTTATGATGGTTAGGGTGCAATAGGGAAAAAATACAACCTAACTAGTTTTTCTCACTGTGACAAAATGCTGATGTAATGTGATGTGTTGATAGGTTACATTTCGTGTGAGAGAATCTGATTGCTGATCATCTTATTTCCTTAAATTTTCTTAATGCTGCTTTGTCTATTCTTCTCTCCTCTTAAAATGATTATGTCTTTATGTCTGACATTGTTTTTGTAATTATAAATATAACTAACCAGAGTAATGGCTAGTCGATTACTTGAAAATATTTTAATATTCACGTAATTAAAATAATTATATTCAATTGTATGCCCACGAATACCTTACTCCTTGAAACTTATGTATTTAAATACATTTTAATTAGCGTGGTAGTCGTGACTTGTGAAAATGAACTACAAAGCGACTAAAAGTTATGAATATACATTTAATTAAAAAAAAATCTGGACGGTTCAAACATTTCTTTTACTCATTATGTGCTAATTATTAATTAACATTTTGACTACGGCCTATGAATCAACTGATCAGTAAGCCTGACTTTTAAGCCGAATTTCGCCGTTTCGATTCTTAAACATGTCTCGGAGCTGTTATTATTTATATATTCTATCCGAGTTCGTATTATTTAAAATATAATTAATGGTCCAAACCATGAAATATCGCTATCGCTTTGAGTTGCGGAAGTCAGACGGTAGTCGCTCTGTAGAAAATTTATTACAATATTCTGTCATATCGGTTAGAGCAGTAGGTGGAACCCGGGATCCGAGGCGTGTAAATCTCGAATACAACCGGCATAATGCAAGGACGATGATCATATGTGATTATTTTAGAAATATATTTAAGTGTTTACCAATTGCCTGGTTATGACAGTCCAGCCTCTGTTTCGATCGATACAAGATAGCCGTGTGTAAATTGTATTAAGATTATATTTGTTGGGCGGCGTTCGGGAAGTTACGGCATATCTTCACGTCCGATATCCCGCAGTGTCTCAGAACGAAAGTCTTTGACCAGTGTGTTTTCCCAGTGATGATCTACGCCGCTGAGACATGGTGGCTAACTATGGGCCCTATCCGAAAGTTCAGAGTCACTCAGAGGGCGATGGAGTGAGCTATGCTCAGGGTTTCCCTTCGAGATCGAATCCGAAATGAGGAGATCCGCAGTAGAACCAAAGTCACCGACATAGCTCTCCGAATAGCCAGGCTGAAGTGGCAATGGGCAGGGCACATAGCGCGAAGAACCGATAGCCGTTGGGGCAGGCGGGTTCTGGAGTGGCGACCATGTACTGGACGACGCAGCTGGCTAACAGCATATCAATAAGAATGCATCATTTATTTTAGTTACCTAAATGTTCATTTCACAATATTGGCAGTTATAAAATTGGCTTTATTAAAAATTAAAACAGTTACTATTCCTACGTTTTCTAGGACAACTGTACAAAACAATTCTCAGTTTGGTCTATAAAAAGCATTGTAAATTTGAGAATTTTTGTTTTCTGATATTAAGGACTATGTGTTTTATTTAGATTACATAGATTAGTAATAGTCCATAGATCTATCTACTAAGGCGACAAACAGCTATTATTTGCATACTGATAGATTTTTAACTTGCGCGATTTGTATATATCATACAATTTTCTGGAAACGGGTCGACGTTTGTCGACGTTTCGGCCGTTTTACAAAAGCCGTTGTAAGAAGCCCGAAACGTCGGCAAAACAGAGGTATTTATACCTTAAATTAATTAAATATCACGAATAAGATCCGTATGATTTGGATTTTGACTCAAAATAGGCTTTTAAATATAAGTAAGACTTCCAATTTATTTTGAATAAAGGCTAATCACCTTATTTATAAATGTAAATATTGAAATGTATTTCATTTCAATATTTAACTTAACTAATTTGGGCAATTACTAAAAATATATTTTTGTATGGGAATTAGTATTAATTTTATATTTATAGATCATTGAATTATCGATGACTCACCATAATATTTATTTATTTATACAATTTATTTACATTCGAAACTTTATTTAAATAGTTCCGTTGTTTTATACTCACGCAAGAAAAGAACAGGATTTTAAATGAGAGTTAATTTATGATAATATCGCGATATTTTATCACAAAGTGCAATGAACTTGCATAAAAAGATATATTCTGTAAAAAACCACCCTTTTTTATTTTGGTGTCGGGTTGGAAAATCCTCATGGAGTCCCTCCGCCCTAGAGGGGAAGGACGAAGGGGACTGTCAGACTCTTACTGACTAAAAACCAACCCGTGCTCCTCATGTACCCATGTGTCGGAGGGTAGGGTTTCACCGAGGCATTCCTCGCTACCCCCCGACGGGTATTGGCCCGCCAGATGGTCAGGCGGGCCCCGAACGAAACCTCCTTGGCGGCGGATGAAGGTGTTGATATTATGCGTGATATTATGTTATGAGTCTGTAGTCTTCCTCGATATATGGGCCATTCAAAACAAAATGAATTAGCGCGTTCAACAACAAAGAAATACAAACAAACTGTTAACACGTTGACGGACAGTACCGCCCGGGGACGTCAAGCTAGCTAAACGTCATACGACAGAACGCCCACCGACGATGATTAGTATAGATTTCTCCTTTATTTTGAAATGATTGCGCTATGTACGCAGATTACATAAATATTGGTAAGTATGCGCACAAGTCACTGCAGTTTAAAAGTATCCATGAATTGGTAGTGTACTGATAGATATCGAAAATATATCACCAGAAAGAAAAAGCTTACAGAGCTCGCAAATGAACAGTCGCATTCAGGAGGTCAAGGTTATAAAAGGTGTAATTGCAAAACAAAATGTGCTACAAAGAAGTATTCATGCAAAGCTGCAGGAAAATTTTGCAATTCAAAATGTCACAGTAGTTTGTCTTGCTCAAATGAATAATTTGAATCTAAATAAAAAAATGTTTTGTTGTATAGGCCCACGCCTGTATCCCCGAAAGGGTAGGCAGAGGTATAACATTACACCCATATTTCGCCATGAATTTTTAGGTCCCACTTAAACTTTTTTGTTGTAAAATTCAATATTTCAGAATAATCAATCATAGTAATATGTTTGATGCATCTCTTGCGCATTTCAATTATCTGCCGGCAAGTAGGTATACCGTTCAAGGTCATAAGAATAATTTGGTACTTGTATCATGGCAAGAATGTCATAGAACTTAGCTGTTACAACAATGTTTAATACCCTTAGTTATAATTCTCACGACAACTATACTAATGACAGCAAAAACACATTATCTCTCACAGACATCCACAATGGAAAATAGCATTTAATTCTATTATTTTAAGGTATATTTTCATATAAGCGATGTCTCATTGAAATATTGTGCGTAAACTATGAAGAAAGATCAGCGGAATAACATTGTCGTTCACTTTTTATTTCTTGACAATTAATAGTGTTGCAGTTAGCAGCAATTTCTAAGCTTTTTGCGGTTGAAAGTTATTTGCAAGATCAATTTTATTGCTCCGTTTTAATCAAATTTACATCACATTTAATTAAAATTATCTGTTTATTGAATATTTAGTTCGAAATGTGAATCTTAAATGGCAACATTTCAAAATTATTAACCACATTTCTAAATCCGTTTGTCCTTTGTAAAATATTTCGTATATATGTTACGGGTAATGCTAGAAGATCGAGTAAACCTTTTTTTTTTTTTTTGGTGTCGGGTTGGAAAATCCTCATGGAGTCCCTCCGCCCCGGGAGAAGGACGAAGGGGACTGTCAGTCTCTTACTGACTAAAAACCAACCCGTGTTCCTCCTCATGTACCCGTGTGTCGGCGGGTAGGGATTCGCATAAGCATTCGTCGCTACCCCCCGACGGGTATTGGCCCGCCAGATGGTCAGGCGGGCCCCGAACAAAACTCCCTTGGCGGCGGATTAAGGTGTTGGGCTCCGCCGCCAAAACACTCAACGGCCGCAGAGGATAGGGAGGACGGCAACGCAACACCGCATCTCCTTTTCCTCTGCGGCCCCACCGCGACGCATCGAATGTTGCGCCCCCATTTGGTCGCGGGAGATAGGGCGCGCGGCAACGCAACACCGACACGCCTCTCCTCCCGCGACCGCACCCGACTGCGAGGGACAGACAGAACTGTCCCCCGCACCCGCACTGTTGGGCGCATCCTGCGCAGGCCCCGTCAAGCCCACGCGGAGCGTCCCCTCCTGGATCCCTCTTAGCTTCACCGCGGGTAACCAATCTACGGTTACTGAGCCCCCCCCACCACGACAAGGTGGAGATCCCACGGGGGGGGGGGAGATCGAGTGAACCTAGGTTTACCCGGGTTGACTTAGTATTACCCAAGCTTTTTGGGTAAAGTCCGAATAATAAGTAAAATAAATTTTAATTCGGAGTTTACCCATACTCACCTAGGTCTACCCAACTCTGGCTGGGTAATGTTAAAAATGTATCTAATTAATTAGTAAAAACAACATTAAAAGACGAATTTAATCGTATGAAGAGCATAAACTAGTTTTAATAGCATAAACTAATAGCGAGCTGAAACATGATATCTTTAATAGCATAAAGATATTAAACGTTTGTGTAACAATTAGTTCACAAAAGTACTATTATTATAGTTATTATTATTATAGTTACCAAGTACATATAATATATCGATGTACCAATCAATGTTATTTAAATTCAAATTATTTATTTGAGCAAGACAAACTACTGTGACATTTTGAATTGCAAAATTTTCCTGCAGATTTGCATTAATACTTCTTTGTAGCACATTTTGTTTTGCAATTACTCCTTTTATAACCTTGACCTCCTAAATGCGACTGTTCATTTGCGAGCTCTCGTAAGCTCTTTCTTTCTGGTGATATATTTTTGATATCAATCAGTTTATTGTGACACACAGAAAACTAACATTTCTTGAATAGTACCACGTTCGTTTCCTAGCATATACAGATCATCAGTTTTTTTTACAACTACCGGAAGCACGTTCCAAAACTCGCCTCTTCCTCTACCAACATCTGGTAGGACTCTACCGTATCTCCAACAGAACATGTAGGAAATTTTAAATTAGATAAGTTTTCTTTATTTTTTTTAGCTTTATTATCTAAGCTCAGTCGTGCAGATAATCTATAGTTATAGTTATATTTGGATGGGTAGTACAAATTTCACACAAATTTATTTCTTGTGTACTTGTGCCTGGATTTATACATCTACAACATTCCATTTCGTCTTTCTTTTTGGCCAATTCTTCTACACTTGTTCCCCGTAAAACTTCCCTATCACCTTCTTTTGTATTTAAAACTTCTGTTTCAATTTCGTTTATCTCCTTGCTCTTTGAACGGCCATTCTGTGATAGCAGCTCTGCATTAAGTAAATCTCTTTGAGATTCTTGAATAGATTCCTGAAAGCGGTGCGGGGGAAGTGGGCCCCTGCATTAGTGCCACGTGCTCGAAAATTATGCAACACCTAACATTACCCAGCCAGAGCTGGGTAGACCTAGGTGAGTATGGGTAAACTCCGAATTAAAATTTATTTTTCGTATTATTCGGACTTTACCCAAAAAGCTTGGATAATACTAAGTCAAACCGGGTAAACCTAGGTTTACTCGATCGTTTAGCATTACCCGTAACATAGACAATTCACAGGCATGGGCGTTTTCGGATTTTTACGCAAACCGATAAAAATCCAATTTCAGATTTTGAAATCGATTTCAAAAACCGATTTTAGAAATCGATTTCCGTAGCTGAGCGTAGCGTACCACAAACCAAATAATCGAAATCTTATTGTATTTTAGGCATGAGACCAATCAAATCAAATAAAACTCTCTAAACATAAATTCCTAATAACTAATAAATTTGCAATTTTCAAAATAAACATTAAATATTTGCAATCTGAAGTAGATATTATCGCCGCGATTTTTAGTTTTATTTTTTTTATTCAATCTGCAATTCATAAAACCGCCAAGATTCGCTTGCTTGGCGACAATTCGCTTCATCTCTTTCGCTCTTTCAACGTATCACTTAGTAAGAAAAAGAAATGAAATTCGCTCTCTCTCATTCTAACTAACTAGTCGTTTGGTAGTGTGAAAGACAACGAATGAATATGAAAACTATCGAAAACGTAAGCTTTAGATTTACTTTGTAGTTTGGTTGCGCTTGCACTGTTTGGTTCGGATTGGATTGTTTGCGTTATCGTGGTATTGTTTTGCATTTTCTAAAATCGGTTTTTTCACATTGGAATATCGATACGATACGATTTCTGACTGCAATCGGTTTTCAGATTCGTTTTGATATATCAGTCTCATGCCTAACAATTCAGCATGATTGCCTATTTTTGTATGAATGGACATTACCCATTTCAACGATTGCTCATCGTTTAAATTTATTGTCCGAGCAAAGGTCAGTCAAGGCATTATTAGATTTTTTAAAGATTTTTATTATGAGGTCTATCTAATTATACATATATGAACTTAGTAGGTAGTTAAAGTTATTGCATTACCTTGCCTAAAATATAAAAAGGAACTAAAATAATATTCATTGTATGAATATAGGTCGATTTTTCATGTTGTCATTGTAACAGTGTTGCATAACAAATACCTTCTCGATTATTGCACGAATACCCGCGAATGTCGCGTAGAACGCCATAAAAACAGGCTAAGTCGAATCGAATACAACGGCGTTCACTGAAGAAATCTACGGCCAGCAGCGGACAACAAAGACTGATATTGACGATGATGATTTTCAGTAACAGATTCATTTGTTGTATTTAACCCATAGATATATTCTGTGATTTAACCAAATTGAAGACATTGCTATCCTTCTTACACTTCTGGGAATTCGTACTGCTTTTGAGAATATCCTAACCGAAAATTTCAATAACGTTTTCGTTGACCCACAAATCTCACTTGGTCCTCCGAGTTCGCGATCATTCGCAAACTTGACATAATAAGCAGAAAGCATTTCTTTGAAACAATACAATTATATTTCACCTGTTATTTGGGCAGCCGTTAATCAGTATCATTAACTTTCAATACGGCTAAAACCATAACTGTAAAAGGTCTTTAACAACTTTCCAAATGGTACAAACAATGAGAAGATGATTACTAAATGTGATGTAATTTGAAAACCATTAATTTATTTCAAAGAAACGATTGATTGGAAATGGGAGAAATTTCAGAAATCAAAGTAAAGAAATATTTATAGATAAAACCTATTGGAAATTAAAAAAAAAACAATAAGTGACACACGATCATCTAATCTCAAATTGACCAGATATTGTAGTATGGAAAACAGATAATAGATAACATATTTATATTATTAAATGATTCAATACAGCAAATAAACAAACAAATAACATACAAATTAAATTACACCCAAATGCATAACAAATTAATAATAGTGATAAAAGATTTGTGTGGGAATCGAATCCACTACCTCCAACTTAGCAGGCGAGATTACTAACCACTAGACTGTAGTGCTTAGTGACAAGTTTGTTTGCTTAGTGACAACAGACGAGACACTGACCCCGCACAAGTAGTTTAATGCAGTCATATGTACACACATTTGATGCACCCATGTGTACATAACAGACCAATCAAATGTATGTTGTGTACACATAACTCATTAAATTGCATTGCAATTAGAGGGTACATGCATTAGTTAAACAAAGTCTAGCGTTATCTGTCTGCTGACCTTGATAGTAAATATGGCTGAAAGGACAATTTCTTGAAAAATATGATTTTTATTTTATTGTTTGTTCTACCAAAAGAAAACTTAAATAAATTAAGATATTCATAACACTTAACTGAGATATTTTTTGTTTAATAGTATGTATTCCTGTGCAATAAAAAGGTGGTAGGTTAAAGGACGCGGCTACTGAGAGATATGCCTTGTAGACTAGAATAGACCTAGAATACTAGAATAGACCTTATAGACTAAAATGATGAAAACTTTTAACTAAAAATATACCTACCTCTGAACAGTCTTGCTCCAGAAAGATTCCTAGTATCTAACTGTATTTGTTGGGAAAGTCCGATGTATTGCAAGCAGAGATACTCATATATCATACTAAGAAATTCATACACTCATATTTTCATCCAAAAGACGTCCACTGTGCGTGTAGTCACAGAATAACTAATAGTACTACGTACCTACGACCAAGGGCTTCCCTAAAGTTTTCCATCCAATTATGAGGCATCCGCATTCAACAACTTCCCTTGATCGGCTGCAAATTTGTTTCCCGATATTCATTAATACGAGGTTCTATTTGGATAAGAGAACCAACGTTCAAATATGACTTTGTTTCCTTCTTAACAACTCGTGCCAAACTTCATTACTTTTATAAAGAATAATAAAAATATATAATTAACAAAATGTTATTTATATTTTACGAAGCTAATAAAAGCCATTTACGAAAGATAATAAAACGATAGACGAACTATCAATAAAGCATTTCGTTGCTAATACAATTCACCATTACTAGTAATATATTTATAAAACATTCACCAAAAAACATTTAAAATAACTGTTATATCTGTCATTGACATTTTCGAGAACATAGATTTTTTCGAGTCTTCAATTTATAACGTCATTTTGACCTTGATGTGTTTCATAAACTCTTTAAATGGTACTTATCATAACGATAATAATTAAAAAATCATTACAAAGGAATGTTACAAAAGATCACTTAGTAAATTAAAATTGTACAAGAATGTATCAGAACTTGTTGGATTGTTCACCAGTAGGTAAGCATACAAATTACCTTATATTTGAAAGCCTGTAAACCGTACATGTGTAGGTACCCGTAAAGGCATGGCCTGATCTAGATCTTACTCGCATTACGTTAAAGAACGATATGATATGAAGGCTTTGTCTTGTTAGCGCCTACAAAGCCTGTTGCAATGTGCTACTCCGAATTCATGTGCTACTTAATTAATTGAGTACTATTAATCTGACACTAAAAATATACATCGACAACGCAATTAGCGTTATGAACATTGTATTAAATACTCAACACAACAAAAAAAATCATTCAATAATTATTATTTATACAATCAAATATTAGTTAAATAAGTAACTAAGTTCGTATTATAACTTTCATGATTTTACTTTCTGGCAAGTTTTGTCCGTATATTTTTGTATTTATATAAATTTACGCGTTAATACCGACACACAATGGCGCCTTTGATACAGTTTATAAAAGTATGGGGAGCGGTGATCTTTCCAATAAACTTTACTTTTTTTTATACTAGCCGTTGCTCCGTTTTTCAGTGATCATTTAGTACCAGCAGATTTTTTAGAAAACTTTCAGCTACTATTTTTCTCTTTCCCTTCATCAGGCTACGTCATAATAGGAAATCTCTCTTCAGCAGTTTAGGCCTTGCGATGAGATATCAGTGCGGACAAGTTTTATATAATTATGTCCAGATGATATATCATAATTATTTGTGCACATGTTTGTGCCTTAATAAATATAGTAAAACTATGAATACAAAACAAGTGTCGAACATAATTATATAGCTAAATATAATATTCAAACCAGCAAACTTTGTTTTTTTATTTTTTGATGCCAAGTCCGCGAAAACCAAAATGTATTGCCGATTTTTTTAAATAACATTTTCTGAAGAATGGCCGTCCTTATCACACAGAGGTAAGAAAATAACTTACTTCCTATTTAGGCACATAAAAAATCAATAAAAGCTGTCGAACCGTTATAAAAATCTTCATCAATTTTAATCTTTCGCGTTTTGTCTCCATCATACAAAATAATTTAGCGGGTCTATATCACCGATCATCGCGAGACGAAAATCGAAACATCGGAAACAAATACCTAGGTATCTAAATAAGTTAGTGTTGCGCGATTAAGACCCGCTAAATTATTTTGTATAAAAACTTCCTTCAAAACACAGTATTTGTGGCACGAGAGTTTTATGAACTTATTAGATAATGTATGATTAACGCCTTACCGAAAATGTGAAGCCCTTGGTGTAAACCACAAAAAGGAATAAATATCATAACATCATGAATTTTAAATAGCTGTTTAAATAGACGGAAAATTCATTAAAAATTTTCTTTGTTTACATTATTATATTTATATTATAAATAATGTTACTTATTATTTAAAAAGGTTTGAAAATATTATCCCACACTATTTTTAAAGTAATAAATAAGTCCTTAAAAACATGAAGTCTGAATGTTAAAAATTTATACCGAGCAATCTTTTTGAAGAAATAAGTAAGTTTTGAAGTTTAAAAATTCAGCCTTTTTATCTCAGCTACCAAAGAAAAACCAAATTCGAGAATGATATTTTTCTAACGTAATTTAATTAATTGATTCTGATGATAATTTATTCCTACATAACATTAAACTAAAAATTATTAAAATTGTTATATATTTGTATCTAAAGTACCGAATAGTAACATATGAATATTGTATAAGTAACGAATTGTAAAATATTAATATATACGAATTAAATGGAAACAATAAAAAGTAAACTGATTAGAATGTACATTATGAATAAGCGCTGATTGATGTTCAATGTCAAGAACACAAATCGAAACTACTTTTTTGTACAATGCGTAAACAGTATTCGTAAACCGTTTAGTACGCTCGCATTTCCCATAGACGTACAGAAAGCTTTAACGCTTGAGCCGCATAAGTCGTAACAAGTAGGCCAGTTTCATCTGAAGGCTAATTATTATATTTTCGCAATCAACTAATTTACTTTTAATGTAAAATTTCGTTTGAATGTCAGTTTCCGATCGTTGTTTGAGCGAGATGTGCGTTCGTTCGTTCGATTTTTGAATAATTGTTTTTATTTTTATTGTTCATTTTTTAAGTGGATTTAAGTTCAGTTTAGTTTTGGATTTGTTTATTGACGTGTGAGGTACGTTTTTTTGCACGGATGAATTTTTGTAGATTATTTATTGCGAAAATTATTTTGAAAATAAGTGCGTTGGATTTATATTTAATAATAATTTCAATTTGATTTAAAATATGTAATTTAATTTAAATATATAATTTTGTTATTTGAAAATTATAACTTAGTGCTTGTATATTCCAATAAAAAAATATTTTACTAAAATGTTGTAAGGGTTTACTTTACCCTTCTCATAGTGAGAAGATGCCCGTACCCAGCAGTTGGACAATATATAGGGCTGATGATTATGAATATACGGGTGTAATTTTTATGAAACTTTTATAGGAGGTAACTAATTTTATTTTAATATTGTTTCAGGTCCCAACGCAACCATGTCCATTGTCGACTCCTACAGAAAGTTCATGGAACGCAACAGCGGTGAGTAATTTAAAAAAAAATCCTTTATTATATACGTCATCAACATTTAAATGAAAGGCCACCTAATAATTTAGAGAATTATTCCTTTGCAAAGGCATTTCACAGTCCATCACTGGACGTAAGCCATTCGTAATTTGTTTAGTTTAGGGTTTGATGTGGAGTCTTCAGTTACTTCGCAAAGATACAAGGGCAAAATTTGTCCTTGATTTACCAGAAATAAGAAGTTATATATATCTTTTCTTCTATTTATAATAGCATACTATGAATAGGGAGGCTAAGGTGGTAAACAGTTTGTTACCCAATAGTATATTTATATGTACGTATGAAGTGTCCGATTATATCTTAATTCTTCCATGGATGTAGTAGTCATAGTAGGCATGAAAAAATATTCACATAGGTAATGCCTGGACTAAATCTAGGTTAATTTTTTTCAAAGTATCTTGGGATAATTAATGCCGAATCTAAATAATTAAAAATCTTCCTTAAAGTGTACTAATTTTACCTGCTTATAAGTCGATATTATAAAGTATGCTAATTCCTTATTACTTCAGTTTTACATCTGCAGCTACGTCATTTTGTTTAGTAATAATCATATTATTTTACATAATTCGCAGACGTTCAAACCAAAAATAAGTTGATTAGAATTATTAGCTTAAAGTTTACTTGTCGTAACGAATTTCAATAGGTATTTAAGTAAATCTCATACTCCGTATGAATAACAAAATTAAGCAAATGAATAAACTTTAAATAATAATACTAAACAAATGAATAATAAATCGGTTGACATAGCAAATCTTCCAATATTGACTCTTCAAGTCGAAATTATTGGTCAAATCAGTTTGAAATGAGCTGGTAAGGTAGAAATTTTATTTAACCGCTTACAAGTTAACAACTAAATAAACATTTACGTAGAGAATATTTAAAAGGTGCTATTCGTCATAATATTAGTCACCATTTGCTTGCAACCTATCATGTCTCGAAGTAAAATGCCTTTAAAAATAATTAATTAAATTCGTCATTTACTACAAGCTGATCAGTCAGGTACAATATATTTAAGTTCAAGAAATTAAGCCACTTTCTGCGTCATGTTCTTATAAGACATCTCATTCAACTGGCATTGTCATTTGATGATTCAGTATGATGTCTATATACATATTAAAAAATTCCAATTGACGCCAATTTGAAGTAAGCGTAGCATGGTCTTACTATTCAAAATATGATCCATTTCTCAATTTATTATCCCTTATTAAATGACATCTGAGAGTCATAGTGGTTAACACAAATGCACTTCAGCACAAATTTTCCATAATTTATTAAAAACTTAAACTTCCGTCGTCGTGGTAAAAAAATATGCAAAGCTTTTGCTTCACGATAGATACGATCATAATGATTACAAAAAAATGTCTAGAACAGCTTTAATATTATTTATTCGATAAAAAATGTTTGTTTGTTTATATTATCACTTTTAAGATGGCACTGTTTATAAATATGGCGTTCAGGTCAAGGTAACCCATGTTGTTCTGTAACAGTATCGAGGTTGATCGATTCACGGTTAACTTTTACGTTTTAACTGTGAATCAATTTCGTAACAGTTTTATCTTCTACAACGTTGTCAATATTTGAAGATTTTGTAGTTATAAATCGATACTTTTTATGTTTGACAAAAAATATGAACCTTGTGAGTAGGTACTGGAAAATCGGATATAAATAAAAAAAAAAATTTAATCTAATGAATAGAAATTATATTATAATCTAAAACCAGGTAATGACAAGGTAGAAATATAAAATTATTGTCCGTACTTCTAAATAATAAAGTCATCATTCTCTTAGCGTTATCCCAGTTTCAATCTGGGGTCCGCTTCCTAGTCTAACCGGATTTGGCTGAATATTAGCTTTTCCACAAAACGACTGCCTGTCTGACCTCTGCAACCCCAAGGGATAGCGATATTCCATGGTTTAGACTAGGGTCAGTTTATTTAGAAGGTACTGACGCCCTGTAACGACTGTCAAAGATCTTCATGACAACCGGGACCGACGGCTTAACGTGCTCTCCGAGGCACGGGACAAGCGATACTTAACAATTCAATACGCACATAACTCCGAAAAGTCATTGGGGCGCGCCGTGGATTCGAACCTGATACCCTCTGCATGGCAGTATGTTGGTATCTCCACTAGGTTATCGCTGCCTCTTCAAAATAATAAAGTAGTTTACTACTTTATTATTTACTACTTTATTATTCAAAATAATAAAGTAGTAAATATTAAATAATTATATTTGAGAGAGTTCACTTCCAAGCAACATAGAGAACTTATAACATAATACATGGGATCATTGTGATTGGTGTCAGGCATTCTCATAGCAGATATAGACAGGAAAAAGGAGCTTTGTTTTACAGCAATTCGTTTATTTATTATTATTCATTTATATTATGACTTCTACATATAACATTAATAGTTAATACCATTTAATTATACAGTTATTCGGTCACGGACGTGTGCCCAATAAACGAAAAAGGGCCTTTATTAAATAAGTTGTTATAGTCCTATATATCATAATTTTATAGATAGGTACATATTATATCCAATAACATATTTTTAATATTAATATTTAATTCTATTCATAAGTTGCAACCTTCAGAGTTCTTTAACACCGAGTATGTGAAGGTAAAATTACATCAGCTTTAGGCATATCGTTTAGAATAGCCTGATGGTAAGCCCTGTTTATTAATACTACGTACGAACTTATTATTAAATTTATCCGTTTAATCCCGACCCAGTGGGGATTTCAGGAAATCCCTTCTTGGTGCATCCCTACGATCTCTGAGGAACATACATGCCATAAACTTCTTGCGCCCTGTAGTCTCCGCTGTGTCTTGTCTGTTAGTCAGTATATAACGCAATAATTTTATATACATTTATTGACTGACACATAAAGGAAAAAATATCGTCTGTGCTGTATACTTAAAATATATGCTTTTAAAAATTTACCATTTAATTTGTAGTCTATACTAGGGTCCACAACTTACTGCTCAACGCAATTCAAAACATTGTTTAGTGTCCGTGGTCCACCTGCGTTGGGCACTTGGGTGGACCACGAGAATTTATTATTATTAGTATAAAAAATGTGTGCTTGAATACAAGAAGTACTCTTAGCTCCCTCTCTCATAGGGCGATAGGATGGCATTCCATGACCAAAGAGAGATTATCAATACAAGACAATGTTTTCTGAGTTGCAAGGATTACGAAATCAGCGCTACTATAATTCTACAATACCTCAGTATGGGGAAAACATATTAATGTTAGTTTCATCCGAAAGCCCCACAACAAACACCAAGATCCTCATAATTATCGATATTTGTTTACTAAGTAGTATAAACATTGAAAAAAATCACAATCAAATTATTAAGACTGAGATGTACCGAAAATTCAATAAAGCTATTTTTAATTTAACGGTAAAGTGTGGCAGTGACAAAAATATACATGTCAAAGCAATTGAAAGAATTCAAAAACAGGTACCACGATTATTTTTTTATACTTTTATTTTTCATGGCTAAATATATCTAGAACTGGTTTGAAATAATAATAATAATTTATTTGCACCTTAACAATGTTTTGATGACATGTTGAAAATAACAGTAGGCTTAAGGTTAACAGGGTATAATCATTTCGAGTAAAATGAAACTGTTTACGTTGTATGATGCAGCCAGCCAGCCAGAGCTATAGGTAGTTATTTCTTTGTTTTTTTGTTGGTTGTATTCTGTTTGGTTTTATTAAATAGGCACAGAAAAAATATAATCCAAAGATTTATTTTGTTATGTTTGACAAACTTGTTATCAATTTACAGAGTGACCAAAGATTAATATCGAATATACAAATAATGCGGGTAGCACTTTAGTCCCTATTAATATTTTTTTGGTTTAATTGCAATACCTGCTATTTTATCGTTGAAAACAAATTGAATACTGCCCTTTGTCTTAGTAGCTTGTCGTGACAAGTCATTGGAAAATCACTTAATTAGTAGGCTTCAAAACTGTGAAAATCGACAATTGTGATCGACTTTTACGACGCCATTATAAAAGCGTTGTAATATCAAAATATTATATGACTCATACACTACTTAGATTTAAACGGATTCGAGAAAAAGCCGCCCTTATACCTAGCCTGACTGTCTCTAGGTATACGAGAAGATACGAATACTTAAGATAGGTACAAAGATACTTGTCACGAAAATAAAGTGTTTGATGACGCTAAAAGTAGTGACATAGAAAATAAAATGAAGTAAGTTTCATTAAAGATATAATTATCCTGTTTATGGTATTTTAGCGGTGAATACCTAATGCGTAATGTGGCTTTACTATCTCCCAGCGGCGAAAAATGTCAAGGTTTATAACATTGGTGTGCGACTAATAAAAATTGTTCTGTAAAAATATTTCTCAACCGCAGAACTAAACAGTGACATTTAATAATAAATAGTAATGCGATAAAAATCTGTAATGGACGAGTATTTATTAAAATCCAATTTGTTATACATGTTAGGCAAAATTGCAAAACACGGGTGAAGGTAATTTCTTTATATTGAGAGAGTTATTGCCGCTTTAACTTATGCAAAGTCTACTTGAAAAGAATTCCCTATACAGTACAGTAGGTTATCTTAATATATAAAATCCTTGCGTTACTGACTGACTGACAGACACGCTACAGCCGAAAATATTGGGCGCAGGAAGCTGAAATTTGGCATGTATGTTCCTTGGGGGCCGTAGGGGTGCAGTAAGAAGGGATTTCCCGAAATACTCACGGGATCGGCCAAAAAGGGGAAATTCGAAAATATGTGCATGCGAAGCCGCTGGCGTCGACTAAATATTACAAGGTGTGAAAGATTTTCAGTCCTCAGAGAATTTATTGTGTTATGACAACCCTAATTCTTGCGCGGTCTTGGCCCTTACTCATTGTCTATTTTATCATTTATTTATTTTATTTTTTTATTTATTGAAAGACCACTCCCGCACTAGGAATAAATTCTGTGTCGCGGGGACTTTACAAACATACAATCAACGGACACAATGAACACCATTGCAATGCAACGCGAAATAATTCGATGCAACGGAAGCAAACTGTCAATCCAGCCAAGGCAGTAGTATTGGTGACTTAGCTGTCTTTGCATTGTGACGCATCGCTTTTTATTGATAGGCATCGTAAGTAAGAAAAGTGATTGTCCTGCTGTAGTAAAGGGTAATGATCGTTCTATTATAATGCTAACTACACTGGCTCTTTAGGGATCACATAGTTAAATCACAGTAGATTATGTGGTTACTCTTTGACGACGTTGCTTTGATCTATCTAGTTCATTCTTCAGTGATCAATTTAGAACGATATCCCGTAATATATCTCTTTATCAATTATATAAATAGGTATTTAATATTTTGATTGATTGCATCGCGTTCAAATCTTAGTACAAGGCCGTGGCATTAACCTCTAGTTGAAGTGGCCCACACAATTACATAATAATAGTTTTTTACGTAAGTTTCTTACCAAAGTGGGCTTGTCAAATATGCATTTCATATTCGATGTCTTCAATGTCATATTGATTATGACCTGCCATACGTGGTAACGCTAAATTGTTTTGTGTAATAGAAAACTTTTGTAGACGTAACTAATTACTAGCGATGTACGATTTTACACACGACAATTTTTTTCTATTTTCGATGATTCGGCCTATTCGAGAAACTGTTAAATTTCGAATTCAGGAATTCTGTATTGATTAGAATCTATTACAAATTTTAATAAATGTTGACTTCCTATGAATTAATTTAAATTGTTTTAACTATCAATACATCAAAGTTCATGCCTATATGATTAGTCATTCGAATACGATGAATATTTTAATGTTTAATGGTATCATGAATTTACAATAATATTGCCGAAAAATCGATCACAGTATAACAATTATTTCACAAAGCTTAAAGGAGATTTTGTAAATAAATTGACGTAACTAAACATTATTGTTGACGTACTTAGTAAAATCTCTAAGCATGAAGTATTTAGTAAATTTTAAATACATAAACAGATCCGTGAATCCTGTATCACCACATAGTATAAAACAAAGTCTGTCTTCTGTCGGTCTGTCCCTATGTATGCTTAAATCTTAACAACTACGCAATGGATTTCAATGCGGTTTTTTGAATAGATAGAATGATTCAAGAGGACGGCTTATATGTATAACTAGCTGTTTCCCGCAGTTTCACCCGCGTCCTGAGGAAACTACTTCGCGTACCCGGTAAGCCTAAGTTACTCCTTGGTACATCAGCTATCCGCTAGTGAAAGTCCCGTCAAAATCGGTCCAGCCGTTCCAGAGATTAGCGAGAACAAACAGACAGACAGACAGACCGACAAAGAGACAGACGGACAAAAATTAAAAAAATGACATTTCGGTATATGTACCGTGTATACATCCATATGCATTAAGTAAAAAGCAGTTATTTTAATATTACAAATAGACACTCCAATTTTATTTATGTGTAGGTATAGATTGACGCAGGCGAAGCCGCTGGCGACGTCTAGTCTATGTCTATACTTAATATAATAAAGAGGAAAGATTTGTATTTTTGTATGTTTGTAACGAATAAACTAAAAAAGTACTAGACTGATTAAAAAAAATCTTGCACCATTATAATGCGACATTATACCTGAGTGACATAGGCTATATTTATTTCTGGAAAATATTAGGGATCCGGGTGATCGCGAAGCCGGGACGTGCCGCTAGTGTTTCATAAAGTTAGAGTGTAAAAAGAATACGACTCGGTATATAAAAAAAGAAAATTTACTACGACGCGTCAAAAAATTCCTCCGCAACGCTGTCGGCTGGTAGCGTGCCCAGAAGGCTGGCAGCATTGCCACGTTGAAAGGCAATGCTTAATCTTTCTGCAAAATATGAACCAGCCTGGTCACGAGAAGCGTCGATCAGTTTTTTGGCGATTTCGATTTCTTTTTATTGATTTACCTTTTCTATTGTTATCATTACTTATTTAGTTTTTGTAGTTTAGTTTAGGATAGTTCAATTATGTATATAAGTAGTTTTATTCTGTTTGTATATATGTACATATATACAAACATAAATAACTCGGTAAAATATTAATAACTTGGTAGATTTGATCGCCACGTGCTAAACAACTTCAGTTTACGGCCGGTTTCAATATTCGACCTATCCTATTCGACCTATATACATGGATTTGTAGATTTGAGATACATACATACATAGAATCACGCCTGTTTCCCCTAAGGTGTTGGCAGAGGCATATTAAACGCCCACTTTTCGCCAGTGTTTTGATCCTACGTAATAGGTGGCGAGCCTATTGCTGCTTAACGGGATATTTTGTTTGCCAGAGCCTCGTCCGTTTTTTGGCAGGTGAGGTTGGCTTGGGACCCTAAGTGTTTGGTGGGAACCCTTTGCTGAATTTAGAGGTTAGAGCAAGTCATGCAAAACCAAGCCAGCGAAGAGAGCAGTTGGCATGGGTTTTCGACAGTTCTCTACTTATAGATTATTAGAAACATTACATAACAAAATAACAGTATTGCAAGGGGTAGTCATGTCCTCTTTGTAGACTTACTCACTATAGGACAGTGATACGAGTTCTTTAAAGACCATTTCTGCAAGAATATTTTCCGTAAAACGGGGTCTTACAATTTTGAAAACACTTTGTGACTCGTAAGTAGCTGCTACAAGTAGATAGACTTGTAGCAGTTACTTACTAGTCACAAAATTGTTCATACTGTGCATCTACCCAAAATTCTTGACACCATAACCATGACGCCGTCTTTAAACTCAGTCTATCATCAGTAACATAATTATACATTGCAGAATCTGTAACGTGTCGGTTTGTAATACGAGATACCTACGGTGTTACCTTTTTTATTTCCATCTAAATAATGATAGTGTTTTGTGCAAGGACAGTGAACTAAATAAACGATAAAACGTATAATTTGTGTAACAAATTGATGTCTTCTGACAGTTATTACTTTTATAGGTTAATACAATGCAGCAATGATATGATTTAGATTATGTTGGTAAAATATTAAATTGTGACATACTGGTTTGAAATGTGGCCAAAAAATATGCATCGGAAAATTTCAATGATCGCATTAATTAGGTACTCTGCTTGTTGGTCCGGTTGGGGACGTTTGTGTTTATTTATACGTTGACAAATAGCTTTTGGGTTCGAAAATTGTTTTGGGAAGTATTATTGACTTTAGTCTTAGGAAATGCATGCAAGCGAGTTTTAAACTTTACTTGGGACTTAAAAATATGCCATAGTTATAGGCTTTTACTAAACATTACCTACTTGCTATTTTTTTTTTAGTGGTACTGCAGACCAAAATATCCACCAAGTTTTTTAAAGACCAATAATTTCAAAAGTGAAGGATTGTTTATTAATATATTTTCAACAAATAATACAGAACATGAATGAGTATTGAAAATTAACACAGCCATATCCAGGGCGATGAGCTCTAGCGAAGAGACTTATAGCCACTCTTTCATTCTATACTGATTAGTGCCTCCTTCAATTTCGAAACAATCGTCGAGCGATAGTTTCGTAACATTTCTTATGAGAAGTGGAAGTAGTTGATTCTCGCACGTTTCTAGTCAATATGAAGTGCCAACCTTGTGGCAGTAATTTCTTCTTTTAAGGTACTGCTTTCCTCGCTTTTTGAGACGCAGAGTTGTAGATATGGACATTATCAGGTAAAATGAGAACCTTTGAATATGTTTTATACCTAGGCGTGCTAGTCGTCTTCAAAGTATGTTATATCTATGGTTACATGATTATTTCGACGTTAAGCCGAAGGTTTAACATAACACTGGCGATTAAAAAGAGTGGCCAAGAGTTGTATTGCCCGTTCTTTCTCGTGGTTCTACCTATTGCTTTGCGAACGAGGCAGTAAATGTAAATGTAGAAGCATTAAGTAATGTACTTTAAAATTTGACGTTCATAAGCGTCACCTTGTGACCTAAATGAATAAATGATTTTGACTTTTTATTCCAGCCCAATACAATTATTTGTGCGGTAAGCACTAACACTTCCTGTGTCTGGGTTGAATATATAATTATCTATAATATACAAAGTATTTATAGTATTTTATGTAATTTGATTACCCAGTACCTGCAGGCTCAGCCTAGTTTCGGATCAAAAAAGCATGTTGTGGGTGAGTTAGGTAGAAGATACCTTGACTTGACTGCACGGTTGGCGTAGTGGTTTAAGTGGTCGCCTCGCCGCTTGACGCTGCGCCCCGAGTGTTGTGGGTTCGATTCCCACACGAGACAACACTTTGTGTGATTTCGAGTCTGGATGTCCATTGTGTCCGTTGGTTGTATGTTTGTAAAGTCCCCTGTGACATAGGATTTAATCCTTGTGCGGGAGTTGTCATTAAAAAAAAATGCTTATATAAATACTATATCTATATACTAAGCATGCTATAATTACAATAAAAAAATCGACAAAACTATTTTTACATTCACAACAATTATTTATAACAGCAATTTTAAACAAAGAACTTGTTGGATATTATACAGTTACTCTATGAATAATTTTTAAATATAGTGTTTTTCCACGGACATTGAAATTAATAACTATTCTCACATAATTCGAAACGCAAGGTTCACGAGTTTAAGCCGTGAGTTTACGAAATTATTCATATATTACTTCCGATGAACGCCATTATTTAGGTAATTGTATGCAAGTCAGCGTAATTGCCTATATTTACATGTATTTTGTATAATAAACAAATTAACTGCCACAACTAATCGAAAATAAATAGATACTGTATCTACTGATTCTGCCGTACCCGTTTTTTGGTTCTTCGAAATGATTGTTAATACTCATCTTCTGATCGGTTTCCCATAAAAATAGCTGAGCCATATCTGTTGTTATAAATATGTTTTCTCTTTGATATGGTGTTATCTCTAATTCATCTATTTCATCCACGTGCAAAGCCTCTAGTAAAAGCAAGTTGAACATAAATAATTCCATATATCATTAAGTAAGCCATGGTACATGGTTAATTTGTCTACGTTTTCGAAGTTTCTATGCGGAACTATAAGCATTAAATAAAAATATTATGTAAGCATGTCAACAGTAGCGTTCAAACAGCGAGTTAACCATATATTTAACCATACATGTAGGAATGCCTGTGCATATATTTGTGTTCATTACTACTATCGTTAATTTATTATGCTGTTGTTCTCATAGCCAATATTGTTGCGGTACAGTTTACGAAAGGGTTTTTTTAATTGTGTGGTGCTGCTATTAATTCTCGGAGATCCGTATGGCAATACTTGTTTGATTCATTTTCCAAGACGATAAGTTTAATGATAGCCATACCATCCTCTTCATTGAAAAAAGTTAACCTAACTTAAACAACTTTGAATTTCATAAACAATATTGTTTTGTTTAAAAATATCTAAAGATACCGGGTATAATATACATATACTTATATTTTAATGTTGTCGCATAAATCTAGTTTGATGGTCATAACCTGATATACACATAGACTAACGCCTATTATCCGGCGGGGTAGGCAGAGACTACAGAACGCCATTTGCAACGATCGATCCTGACGTATCTCTCTTACTTCATTCACTCCCATCGAGTTTCTCATGCATGCTCTTCTGTTAGCTGTAGATATATATTTATTAACAAACAATAATTACTGCATTATTGCACAAGGCAACAACTCCCGTATGGTCACATTTCTATCTTGGCGTTGAACGTTGAACGGACTAATGTGACACAGCGCCTTCCAAAAATGTGTGGCAACTTTATTTCCTACTGAAAGAATGCAATTATTTAATTGTAATTGCCTGTTTAAATGATACTGGCGATTAGTTGAATTTGAATAGGAAGCCCCGAAGGCTAATTTTCGAAACTATATTTTTTTTTTTTTTATACATTTCCTTGCAACCATGGATAAGTGGGTATCTCAAGCATTACATGCGCGCTTTACGTTGCTTATAAAATGTGTCTTGTTTTTAAGCCTAATTTTTCCCTTACCATAATTATAAATTGAAATCACTGACTTCAACACACATTTTATTATTCATACACCTGAATAATAATCAGATTTTCTCTTACGCACACGTGCGTAGAGTACACTAATTACTAATCTTTACGTAGATATTAATTATCTGTTGTCTTACTATTTGCCTGTGGTTTGCCTACTTATTAATAATTTGACCATACCTTATAATTTGAATATAGCGTAATGAACTGGTTCCTTTTGTACTCTACCCATATTAGTGTTAAAAGCAAATTGAAGTCATACTTCCTATTAATAATTTATTTAATGTAATTTCATTAAGAATATTCTAAACATGATTTATTTAGAAACTGCTGAAATAGAAACACAAAAAGAATAACGCTAGTCGTCGTAGTTGTCTCATCTACAGTATTGTAATAGTCAGAAGCGTCCAGAAATTCAATAAAAATGGCCAAATTACAATACGCTCGCCCTGGGAATCATAGTCAAAACCCAACGATCACCCGCTTGTTTCATCGCAAATCATCATGCTATGGGGTAAAATCATTTGTCAAAAAACCTATCTGGATTATCTGAATCATTGTACATATTGTTTATAACAATCAAGGAAGTAACGCTTCATACTAGAAATTTTCATAATAAACCTATTAAAATGCATGCGTACACGTATTCCGTTCACTAAGGATATTTGTCACTTGTGTCGCTGTTCAAAGCATTTGTATGTTTGGTAAATATTGTTTAAGTTTAATAACAAAAGGAAAAACCAGTACCTACTTATAATGCTGGTCATTAAGTTGCAAAAATGGGTGGCAATCATTTTTAGTCTGAGGCCAATTTACTTTAAAAATGATATAATACCTTTTTCTATTTAATCTAGCGATAAGCTTTACAATATGCTAAACTGACAAAAAAAATATTTTGCTATAGTAAATTTTAAATAATATTTTTAAAGACTGTTTATGTAATATGGGTGCATAGGGTTCCCACCAAGAACTTAGGGTCCCAAGCCAACCTCACCTACAAGTGGTGCACCTGCCGATCAACGGACGAGGCTCTGGCAAACAAAATATCCCGATAATCGGCAATAGGCTCGCCACCTATTACGTGGGATCAAAACACTGGCGAAAAGTGGGCTTTTAATATGCCTCTGCCTACCCCTTTGGGGAAACAGGCGTGAGTATATGTATGTATGTATGTATGTTTATGTAATATAACATATATAAACTATATTTCTGTAACCTCAAGAATCATTTACCTATTAAGTTGAATTATTTACCGATATTTCCACCTATAGCTGTTTAATTGGTTTAAAAGGTAGCGCTCGTAGCGAGACTTGGCTTGCCGTTCGTAACAGATCGGCAAAGTTAAGCAACGATTGCACAGGTTAACACTTGGATGGGTGACCGTGTGTGGCATTTACATCTGAGCGCTACCGTGCTTCGGAGGGCACGTAAAGTTGTCGGTCCCGGTTCTTGTCCAAGGATAAGGATCGTTAGGCCATGTCGGAGGCCTTCGGGCGGTCTGAAAACTCCGACACCAGAGTTGGCCACACGCTCACACGAAAAACAAAACAAACAAACAATTGGTTTAAATACATTTATTCTCAGAAAGAACTTACAGGCGTTCACTTATATGAGAACTTAAACTAAACTGCCTACCTCCGTGGTCCAATGGATAGCGTATGACTGCAGATCGGAGGTCCCGGGTTCGATTCCCGGGCTGGGCAAAAAGTGTTACTGGGTTTTTCCAAATTCTCAGTAGCAGTACGGAGTCTGGTGATGTGCCCCATAACGGCAATATACTCGCTCCCGAAATTCATGCCGAAATGTGGGTGCAATGTCACACCTCTGCCTAACCCTTCGGGGATACAGGCGTGAGATTATAAAATAAAAACTAAACATAAAATTAGGTAACATTTCTTGTTGGCGCCGTTGGTCTAAAGATATGCAAAGAAAACAAAGATTTCAGCTAAATACACACTCAGTAGTCTAAAATTTAACTTGCTGGATTTAATTTTATAGATTCACAGAGGTAAAACTAAATAGAACATCGTGAAATAATAATAAATGTCTTAGTAATGTCCAAAAATGAAATATGAGACGTGAGGCTTTAAAAATTAAATGTATTATTGACATTTTTTAACTACAATGATATCAGACTAAGGGGTCTGCCTTGTTTGACCGAAAGGAATTTGACAAATTTTCACTTCCCAAAAAATGTTTCGCATAATTTCATTTGCCAAATTATTACTGAGCACAAAATCTATTCACAAAAAATTGTAACGCAAACCTAATGTTTGGGAAATAAACGTTTAAACTATAACTTGTTTACCAACTAATCCTTTTGACATTTTTTATTTAGTCAAATATTTCAGTTGGAATAACAGTTTTTACGCAAAATCAATAATTATCCTAATCTAAATACCTAGTTTAGTTGCGGGTAACATACTAAAAACAATTTCTTTTTTCTATTAATGCAAGTCGTTTCTGGCACTCGCCGGCCGCTGCCGCGGCACCGCTCGCTACGCTCGCTCGGCTCATGCGTAGGAGGTCACATTTTTTTTTTTTTTTTTTTTTCCCTCACGTACCCGTGTGTCGTAGGGTGGGGATTCGCCTAAGCATTCGTCGCTACCCCCCGACGGGTATTGGCCCGCCAGATGGTCAGGCGGGCCCCGAACAAAACCCCCTTGGCAGCGGATGAAGGTGTTGGGCTCCGCCGCCAAAACACTCAGCGGCCGCAGAGGATAGGGAGGACGGCAACGCAACACCGCATCTCCTCTTCCTCTGCGCCCCACCACGACGCAACGATGGTGCGCACCCATTTGGTCGCGGGAGATAGGGCGCGCGGCAACGCATCACCGACACGGCTCTCCTCCCGCGACCACACCTGACTGCGAGGGACAGAAGAACTGTTCCTCGCACCCGCCCCTTTGGACGCATCCTGCGCAGGCCTCCGTCAAGCCCACGCGGAGCGACCCCTCCTCCTGGATCCCTCTTAGCTTCACCGCGGGTGACCAATCCACGGTTACTGAGCCCCCCCACCACGACAAGGTGGAGATCCCACGGGGGGGAGGAGGTCACAGTTCTAACCTAACCTAACCTGACCATGTTTTTAATAATTAACCTACTCTAACAACTTCCATAAATAAACTAATATCACCAAACGTTTATTGTCTGAAGATTTGCTGTAATAAATCATTTCATTAAAGACCAAATGCCATAATAACATTATACTTAGCAAAAAATGATTGCTAAAATTTGTTTGGGTAATAAAATTTTGGCAAAATCTTTTCGGCAAAACGGCAGGATCCCCAGACTAAGATCACGATGTTGATGTTTTTTTTTAATTAATATTCCAAATTATACAATTTATCATATATTTCCAGACATTTCATATTACACGTGCAATTCAAATGGGTATTTAGAAACTAAATTATTCACTCTACAGTACATAGTACGTTAGACAACTATTCCGTCGACATTAGACCACCTTCGTGATCAAAATACCTAATCATATCACGTTTGCACAATAAACACACCGCAAAACAACTATTAAATAATATTAACTCATCGAACACAAAGGCCATACTACTGCGAATTCATTGGCGTTTGTATTAGGGAGGTTTCACACAGAGCAACGTTTGTCGTCACTTCCACGCGACACTTTGACTCTGGCTTGACCTTACTGACCGCTTAGCGTAATGTGATGACACATGATGCATTGATCTCTAAATGGGTCAACACTTTGAGGAATTTGCTAAGTGCTGATTCCGAAATCAGAGAACACTTTGTATGTTAGATATACTCTAAATGTTGTTTCGAGCCAAGTGATATTCGTGTCGGTCCATTGCATCTTTGTAACGTAACAGTATTTATTCCTAGTGTACACACACTAGGAATAAATACTGTAACGTTCAAACGTGTGTGTTAAATTTTAAATTAAAAGTAATTTGCCGCTCTGTAGGATTAAAATTTGAAACATAATATCGTGATTACCAGCAATTTTCTCTATTGATTAAAAGGCTGTTTAGCATCGCTACTACAAAGATGCTTTAACATTTCTAACGTTTTGCTCAAACTGTACACGTGTTGACGACTTTTCACGATATTCTTAAATATTTACACTGTAAAATACTGGTTTACTACATCTTACATCATTACATCACTAGAGTACTAATGAATATGCGAAAAGTCGCGAAAAGTTGTCATGTGTGAACTACCTTAGCTCATACTAGTGGTTATACTATCACGAATATCGGTTATTATGGTGCATCACGGTGGTTCGAAATCCGTTAAGTAATTTAGTTATTTTTTATAACATGCGAGAAATTTAGAATTAACCCATTTTGTTAATAGCAAGATACTTATATCATGCCGTCGCACAAAAACTTCTAGAAAACATGTACAGAAATGACTAGCCCGTTAACCCTACAAGGCAAAACCAGTTAACCACAGTGCGATTTTCCTTTATAATTATTCGTTACTTCATTCTGCAAGTATACTAAGCCAAAACAAAATTCTTATTCACAAAAACCACGAAGTAAATGTTACAAATATGTATATTTTATTTTTATATATTGTAAACATAGGAATTACGCAATAGGACATAAATCTATTGCCTATCTACATTTCAAGATTGCTAGCAGCTAACTAGGTTTTATTGAATTGTCAACATAGCATTGGAGATGCGATACAGCTGATGGCGATACATGGTGTTTAAAATAATGATCGGCTTCTCATCAAATACAAATAAAGACCACCTAAGCGATATATTTAAGTTCAGTCACGTTGTATAACACTAACAACTGTAATGTACTGAATCAGAATTGTATAATTATTATAAAATCGACTATATAACACTATTGTTTATAAACAAATAATATATAGTGTGTGTCTAGCTAAAAATAGTTTACCTTCAGATTTTTAACGTATTTGATCATCGAAAAATTGTATTTTGGTGAATTTTTAAGACGCATGTTGTAAATGTCACAGGCATATCGTTTAAAATTGGCTTTATTCGAACCGTTGCGTTTGCTTACTATTTGGGATTAATATGCCACGACATAAGAAGGTAATATTGCAGTACGTATGAAAATTCGCCCAGTTGATAAAGTACCCAAAAGACACCTTCAACTTATAAGACGAAATAAGTATCAATAATATATCTTCAAACGCATCAAGTTTGAGTTCATAACAATAGATCCAGTTACTATACTGCTTTCAGAATATTTCAATACTGCACGCGTTAAGCCGTTTGAAATAAGCGGCATCCGACACATCGCCTGCGGCATATATATTTGCTATATTTGCATGTAGGTAATAATTTAATTAGACAGTTATAAAATTAGATAAGCTGTTTCCTATATGAATGAATCGAGTCTACTAAAATGTGTCTCTGCGTACCTATGGTTTGGTAAGTGCAGGCGCCTTTTCCCCCGTTATCTGTCCACTATAGAGACATTTCTACGTTTTCTGGGCATTTTTAGGTAATGCTTGCTAAAATAGGTCTTGTGTTGCTGAAAACTCTACAAACGCTCAACCATCAGACACATAGAATATACCTACGTACTTGGAATAACTATTTGCGGGTCACTCAATCTTCTTTCCAATTTTTTTCAAATATATTCTTAACCAAACGTTCATTGCACACAAGAGAAATATCGTTTGCTGCTGTTTAAATAGCATAATAGGTGCTATATTTACATAATTATATAAGTATAATGCATCATCTATTGTATTACATTTTATATAAACATGCATTACTTCATGTTTATTGTATGCAAATGTTTTGCTTATTCTTTTCTTTGTTCATCAAAATTAGAGTAATTTTTGTGTTTTATTCAAGTGATCTACATTACAATTATATCGTCGTCGCGAAGTCATGACGGTTCTTGTTTTAACGCATATTTGTTGGACTGATCACAGATTTATTAATTAAATTATTTTTCCATCTGGAAGAAATCTTTAAATGATGAAGACTTCTACTGTTTAATTTATTTATGACAGTTACCTCGTTATGTATTTAAGAATTTATTATTTATTAATTTACCAAAACAGGTTTTGCCTAGTCTAGGAACAGGTGGTCTTTTTTTTTTGCTCTTATGCAACTGTACCTACCACAAAACTGCACGCGTAATATAATAAAAATATAGTATTTTCTTTTTTATTCAATCATAAATTTAAACGAACAGACAGTCAGACATTTATTAGTCATAGGCATTAATGTTTTTCATTACAAAATCTACATCACCGGTTTAGACAAATTTATTAATATTATGAGAATTTGTGAATAATTTCGACTCAATTCGTTTATAATGCATATGCAGATAGGCATATGCCTATCTTGACATAATTTTTGGTCATTGACTTTTTTATTATTCGTTTTTAATTGCCATTTGTGTTTATGAAAGTACATTGAACTTAAGATATGTTTAAATTATTTTTAAATGTGGTGCAGGCTACGCCAAAATGTCCTCGTATATTTAGCTTTGTGTACAATTTTAGCTTTGTATGAAAAGCGGAATCTGGGCTTCAAGGCGAAGGCTTTGGATTGTAACTGCGATAGCGCTAGGATGATGATGAGCTTTGTATATAAAAAACTAACTTTCACGCTGCTGAAACCTCTTCTCATATTGAAAAGATTTGGGCCATAGCCTAGCACGCTGGCCAAGTGCGGGTTGACCGATTTCACATGTCTTTAGAGAGCATTATGGAAAACTCTTAGAAATACCGATTTCCTCGCGATGTGTTCCTTACCAATTACTTAGCGATAAGTAGCTATGTAATATGCACATGACTAATAAGATATGTAGGTATACATGTTTCTATATTCAGTAACTGGGCTGAATGAGATAATTTGATTGAACGGCAAGTCATTGAGCTTCACACAGAGCGACTGCCTGTCTGACTTCCGCAACGCAAAACGATATTTCATGGTTTATAATAGTGTGAGTTTATTCAGAAGTATTGTCTCCTTACAATGGGTGATTGGTGAACCTTGTGTTACTGGGTTTTCCGGATACTCAGTAGCGGCCCGGAGTCTGGTGACATCACCCATGGGGCGAGCCTATTGCCGTTACTGGGCATCATCATGCCCAGTAACGGCAATAGGCTCGCCCCTATTACGTGGGACCTAAAAATTCATGGCGAAAGGTGGGTGAAATATTTACACTTCTGCCTACCCCTTCGGGGATACAGGCGTGAGACTATGAATAAAAATAAAATAAATAAATAAATTGTCTCCTTATAATGATTGCCAAAGACCTAATGATACCGAGACCGATGAATTCAAGTATAAATCAGAATTAATAAATTTAAATTCGAAATAGTATTTTCTAAGTCATCGAATTTAAATCACAAAATAATGTTATCGCAAATAACGGTCAACACGACGACTGGTCGTGCTACTTTAGATTTAAAGAACAATAACCAATTTGCAATTGATGAGCTACTAATTTCTATTATAAGGAAAAAATCGGTTCTAATATATTAAGTTCGTAAAGTGGCAATGACATAGGGCATGACTTAATCGTTGTAACCTTGTAATGACTGGACAAATAGTCCAGTTGTACGTGCTTTAGAAAATAAGTAATGCCATTTCACTATAATGTATTGAAAGTTCCCAACGTTACGGAGGGTCAGTACAGTCAAATCTTAAATTGATGTCAATTAATATTGATATCGCTTTAAATCACCAAAATAAGACAGAGTGCTTTATGATAAGTAAGCAAACTTGATTACACTAAACTGGACTCAAGCTTGCTTTTCTTTCAAGAAGAAAAGCAAAATAATATGTTAAATGAAGTTTTTCATGAACGTCTTCTTCCATACACTAAGAGGCCTAATATGTCTTTCTTGATGAGAGTATTCTTATTTATATCGCCCAAATTAGCGAAATAAAAATAATAATACTCTCCATTATCTCCGATTTTAACCGCTAAGCATATACTATCTAGGAAAAAATAGTTTGAATGGAATCCGTATGTAAATGTAGTTGCGAAGCGATCTCGTAGATATGACCAAACAATGGTTGTTGGCTCATTTGCACGTTCACATGTACATAATATATGACACGATATGGATTTCACACATTTTCTTTATATCACAAATAGTTTGCTCGGTTGCCATACATGGCGTGTATTTATGGATGTAGGGTAACACGAGGCAACTTTGTAATCCTGCTAACTATTAATTTCCTTCTAATTCTGTATAACGTATAGTGTAGGTTTTTATAAACACCTGGTCTTGCGAATTCAGGAATCAGTACATGCAGGGTCTTTCAAAGCTTAGGTGGTAGAGCGATGACACGTTTATAAACACCATCTTCACGGCGTTGAGTTTTCAGTTTATCCTTTCACAATATAAAGTAATAGATACACCATGTTATAAATAGTGTAATTTAGAAATTTGGTAGTAGGTATGTTCAACTATCGTTTGAAAATACCTACTACCAAAGTATTTCAAACACAAGTAGTAACATATTAATTTTACTTTATCCCTCTTTCCAGATCCAAGGACGGAGAACTGGTGGCTGATGTCGGGCCCGGGACCGCTACTGACGATCTTGGTTACCTACCTTTACTTCTGCAACTCTGTGGGCCCTCGGTATATGAGGGACCGGAAGCCATATGACTTGAAGAACACGATCATAGTGTACAACATATCGCAGATATTGATGAGCATATATTTGGTTTATGAGGTAAGCTTTCGTATTTAACTAAGACTGAAGTGATAACATTTATATTTCTTAAAAATATTTTACATCCATCCACAAGCACAGCAGAGTGAGATAACGGAAATAAAACCTACAAAATTCAAATCTTTGATCGGCACGATGCCATTGTCTTCTGTATTCATGTTTTCCTATATTTACTGCTTATATTTTTCAGGGTCTAGTCGCTGGATGGTGGAACGACTACAATTTCTCTTGCCAACCTGTAGATTACTCCGATAATCCTAAGGCTCAACGGGTAAGTACATTCTTTACTGGCATCATCTAGAATATGGTTTGACATGTATAAGTGTTGTAAACAACTAAACTGCATTTAAAAAATATGTTTTTATTATGTCTTACTTTGGCTCAAGTACTGATAATACTAATCATCCTCCTGTCATAAGACGTATAAAATTATGAAAGTTAAGTAACCTACGTTTTTCTTAAATTTTATTGTAGTTAACAAAATGTAGTTATCATATATTTTACACAGACACGTCGTACTTATAACACTGATGTATAATTTGAGTCGAGAAATAAAAATTACCGTTGATTTAATGCTGCCATGGGAAACGCAAAACAATATACCAAAATTGTACACGTAAAATAAGTTATTAAGGACTTAATTATTTCGTGTCCTATAGATGGCTGCAGCTGTATGGTGGTACTTCACAGCGAAGATTATCGAACTCCTGGACACTATCTTCTTTGTGTTAAGGAAGAAGAACAGGCAGATCACCTTCCTCCACTTGTACCATCACTTCATGATGCCCATCTGCGCTTGGATCGGAGTTAAATTCTTGCCAGGTATGATTTGAAACTTTGCCTTGAATTCCAGCGTCCACTATAATTATATTGTAAAGGCAAAAAGTGTATACGTACGATATGCAATAAAAAAATGTTTTGAATGATGCAAGAAAACATCGCGGGATTGAATTTGTTATTTTCAGTTTTGTAAATATTGTCAATTGCATAAAATCTAATAACAAAAGATGATTAACCTTTAATTAGGCGCGCGGAGTCGCCGCAACCCCAAGTGATCTTTAAATTAAGTTATTATTTTAGCTATTAATGCTGGCAACTCGAATTTCTTGCTAGCTTTCTAACTCTTTACTCTCCACGCGATTCAGTGTCACCCACGCCGCGAAGTGGATCGCACGCACTGCACGGAGGGGCTTTTTCGTTCCATCCTTGCCCAGTGCTTTGAAAAACGATTGTCAGAACCGGAAGTTGAACCTTCAACGTCTAACACTGGATTGCACTCAACAAAAAGAGGAAGATGCTTCATCTGTCCACGAAAAGGCGACAGGAAAACGACCTCAAAGTGCAATAAATTCATCTGTGGCGATCATGCAAAGAAAAATTGTGATAATTGTTGAATTTTTATAGTACTTACGAAAAACATATTTTTCTGTTGTTCTAAACATATTTCTAAGATTTTATTTTTATTTTTCTAAAAGAGAAATAAAATATAAGTAGAATAAAAGCAATTAAAGTTGATAACCAATTAAGATGTTTCTTATTTCATACCTATCAATTTGGGGTAACTGCAGACCCCGTGCGACTAACAATGTTAGTTTATTGGCGCGCCTAACTAAAGGTAAAGAACCCATCTCTGAATAGTTTGGTATAGAAAACGAAGGAAAATAAATATATAGCAAATATTTGAACTCCATGACAGATTTATGATATATGTATAATATCCAAGACAAAAATATTTGAAAACAATTTACTAAGTCAGTTATGGTTTTATTGTTATAATATATAATTGAATTTGTGTTGTAATTCCAGGTGGTCACGGAACTCTGCTCGGCTTGATCAACTCTTTCATTCACATTATCATGTACACTTATTACTTGATCGCCGGTTTGGGTCCTCAGTACCAGAAGTACCTTTGGTGGAAGAGGCACGTTACCACACTGCAACTGGTAAGATTGCTGCAGTAATAACAGTATTTTCAAATTGCTTAAAATTTCAGTACGATAAGCTTAACTATAATTTAATAAAAAGTGCTTAATAGAGAAGGTAACTAGAACAGTCGAATATTTATCACATAGAACATTATTACAACGTCTTCCGGATTATATTCTTAAGACTTCATTCTTGTATAAAAAGGCGTTTGCTCAACTATTTTGTGCTTGTCCTGTACTTTAGTTGTTCCCTACATCTTTATATTGGTTTCGTATTTCGATAAACTTTTTTTGTATTTGTTCTCAAGGTTTATCTCTTTCGTTTGTTTTCAGATCCAGTTCTGCATCATCTTCTACCACAACTTCAGCGTCATGTTCGCTGACTGTAACTACCCCAAAGGCATCAACTTCTTGCTCTCTCTTAACGCTGGCCTCTTTTTATACATGTTTGGAATGTTCTATTACAATAACTACGTTAAGGATAGAAGAAATACTCAGGCTGTTGAGTCTCGCAAGCCAAAAGAAGCTTTTGCCAATGGATATCCAAATGCACATGCTAATGGTTTTACAAAGGACGTGCCAGTAGCCAATGGCAAAGCGAAAGAATGCTAGTAAAAGACTTAATTGTGATTTTTAGTTTAATTCAATATAAGTATACAATTACTGACTAATAAATCTCATAGACATGGAATTGCTACTTTGGTATAAAGAATTGCCTCAACGGATTATATTGGATGTAAATGATGTAGAAAGAAAACAAAAACACAATATAAAATTTTGCAACTATTATATGATGAGTAAGCGCGTAAATATATGCGAATGGAACCAATCTTTACAGACTTACTATAAAACTTAGTACAGTCTTTATGAGTCTGTTAACTCTATTACTTAATGTTTGATCATCCTTATTATGTTTTATGTCTATGAGTTTGCTAGTCTGTATGGATAGTTGTATTATGTGCTTAGGATTTTGTATGTACTATTTTATCTTTCGTTTATCCTTCTTTTAAACTAATTTTGTTATTTTGTATTAATTACTATGATGCTCATAAGACTGTATTCTATACTATAGGATGTTATTTTTATTTCTCTTTTTAAGATATTAAGTACTCACATTTGTTACCTTTTTGGATTTAATCAAAAGCGTCATAAAAACAAATATCATTTATATCTATTTAAACTTGAGATATTGGAGTCCCTTCGTGGCTAACATTTGATGTTTTAAAGTGTAAATTAAATCAAATAATTACAATTGAGTGATAGCATAAAAATCTGAACAATGTTGTTGAAGAAATCAGAATTATTAATATGTGTATTCTATGAAAATACATCACACTGCATTATCTGACTTAAATTAAAAACCATTCATGGTATAAGTTATGATAAACACCAATTGTTATATTTAATTTTACACCCTGCAAGGTCCTAAGCCTTAATTAAGACTCAAATTTATTAAGATACCTGAAAGTATCTCGTATTGTTACTCCTAGAATAATGACTGTATATTTGTACAAATAATTTTATAATATTAAGTATATTAAATTAGGAGTCAAAATAATAGTAATTGAGGAGAAATTCATCAGTCGCTATATCTGTCTTATTGTTAAATAATTAAATTTGAATTGCCTTTTGTAGATGGAAAACAGGGTAAAGGACTACGCACATATGTATTTAAACAAATTTAGCAACATCAGAATCTATTCTAGAGTTAAGGAAACTTATCACCAGAACAATGACATCGCTAACATCGCTAGACACTGCCAAAAAGTGTGATGATCGCTCAGAAAGACAAACAGAAAACGCCCTATAGCGTCGTATTGTGTATGACGGTACTATTCTGTCAAACAGAAACGTTATAGCGCGGCGTCAGGTTAGCGCCTTGACGCGCGCTAAGAACGCGTTCTGTTTAACGAAGCTAACACTTAAGTGTTGACAGTTGACGAATTTATGTTGAATATCTTCTCAAAAATAATTTTATAAATAGCTTTAGGTTTCGGTTAAGGTAAAGCAGTAGTGTTTGCAAACAATAATTTTCATTTGAGTTGATTCAAGATATGATTGATCCGTATTTTCATAAATATGTGTCCTGACTTCTTTGGTCCATATACCTTTAGATTATTCAACTTTAGTCTTATGTGACTCAGTCAGCCTGTATCAGGTATGACATTAATTACTTAAGTAAGTCAATTGGATAAGCTGAATCTATAATGCTTTTTATATTTATCCTTATCTATACTTATACGTTTTAGTCCCATATAATCATAGCACAAGTTATTTGACATAATTATTGTGTGTGTGTCTTTATTATTTCTCTGCTTTTTTATGCAAAGGATTTTTTAAGAGCTCTGCTTTAATCAAAACAATCATTATCTTCCAAAAATTTGCCTTTAATTCTATAACATCATTTAATTTGAAGGTTTTGGAAAAATTACCTTATCGAAGTTAGCATACATATTTTGCAACGAATATTAAAGTGTTATGAAAATAATGCAGTTTTGTTTATTTATTTAGCTATCAACATTCTAAATATTGTCTGGCACTCAGAAACTTGAAGCTTTGCCATTTTATTTGATTTTACTTGATGCTTTATATATTAAGAATGAATACACTACAGAAAGCTCTCTGGATATTTCACCCCCAAAACTGGGTCCTAAGGAACAGTTATACGAAAATCCTTCAAAGTCAAAAGCACGATTTTTGTATTCCTGTTTCTGGTTCGGTATAAAGGTACACGTATTCCTGTATCCATTTTTTAAATCAATTATGCTCATATTTTTAGCATATTTACTAAAATATGAATGTGTATTTAATAATTTAATAAACATTATTTAACACATTTCTCACAGAGCTACCTATGTGTAGAAATATTTATATGAAACTCAAAAAGCGTGTAAGTTGTAAGTTTTTGAAAATGTCATAATAATAATGGCCAGGCCAATATCAAGTAATGTCTCTTTTGAAGTTACCTGTTAGCTTATATAACTAAGCAACGAAATAAAAGTAGGTAAATCGTTAGAAAAATGTATCCTACTTAAATAAAAAGGGTACAATAACCAATAGAATTAGAATGATGAGAAGCACGAATGATCGAAAACCTTACTTTGTAATTTAATGTAAATGTGCTGTTACCACTCTCTATGCTCAAGACTTGTGATTGTTAAACGGATCTGAAATATATGGGTAATTTTATTATTCGGTTGTTTTTTTTGCAATAAGGGTGCATAGGGTTCCCACCAAGAACATAGGGTCCCAAGCCAACCTCACCTGCAAGTGGTGCACCTGCGGATCAACGGACGAGGCTCTGGCAAACAAAATATCCCGATAAGCGGCAATAGGCTCGCCACCTCACCTATTACCTGAGATCAAAACACTGGCGAAAAGTGGGCATTTAATATGCCTCTGCCTACCCCTTCGGGGAAACAGGCGTGAGTCTATGTATGTATGTATGTATATATGTATGTTTTTTTTCTCTGACAAAAAACATTATTTATTCTTTAATGTTAGAAACCTCAGTTTGCTCTAGGCCCTTTAAGAGTCTTCTAGGCCGTAACTAAGGGACTAGAAAGGAAAGTCGGCACTACTTACTAAAAACACCATGGTGTTCCTCTATCCGATACCATTAAATGGCGGGGCTACGGGCACTGCATTAGCACTACATCCGGGACCCCACTTGAGCTGGCCTGCCAAGGCGGGCCTCGTTCCTTTCCTGTCAAAAACCGAAGTACGAATTTTAGTAAAGCTCCCAAGAGAGTTCTCCATAATGTTCGTGAAAGACATGTGAAGTCTGCCAACCCGCACTTGACCAGCGTGGTGGACTATGGCCTAGCACTTCTCAAAGTGAGAAGAGGCCCATGCCCAGCATTGGTGGACATCATAAATGATAATGTATATCAAGCGGCGCGCAAGCGACGTCGTGTCTCTTGCGCAGCGTACCGCCGCCACGTTACTTCAGTATAATTTACAAATGACGTTTCCTAACATTTTCACTGACTTTTTGCATACTTAGTATTCAACAGTCTCTTAAACGATCGACAGCATGAGTTTTGCCAAATTGGTCCACAGGAGATTTACTAGTATAGGCATTATCTGTAAACCCGACCAAGACCGAACTAGTTATGTTCACACACAAACGCGCGCTGGGCACTTACCGACTGCCCAGGTTATTTAACACAGAGCTTAGCTGTCTACCGAGGTCAAGTACCTGGGTGTCATTCTCGACAGCAAATTGACATGGAACAGCCACATGGAAAATAAGCTCAACAAAGCAAGCATTGTCTTCTGGCAGTGCAAGAAGATGATAGGCAAACGCTGGAGCCTATCCCCCAAAATTGTCTTATGGCTCTATAAGACAATAATACGTCCGATGATAAGCTACGGCGCAGTAGTGTGGTGGCCTCGGACCAACCTAAAAACGGCCGACAACAAGCTTCAAAAGCTACAAAGACTTGCATGCCTAGCAGCCACGGGCTGCATGAAAACTACACCTACAGCGGCACTCGAAGTGTTGCTGGACCTGCCCCCATTGCACTTGTTTATACAACAAGAAGCAACGATGTCGGCGGTCCGGCTAAGAGCTCTGAAGCTCTGGAAAGACACCAACACACCGCACACTAGCAACTTAAATACACTCTTTAAAGAAGTTCCTCTCACACAAGCCATTGGCGACCAAATACCGAAACAATTTGTGTTCGACAAGAAATACAATATCCAACTGTACGAGGATCTACACGAAGGAGCGGTTAATCACAACGAGCTCACGATCTTCACAGATGGGTCTAAGACGGATACAGGTACGGGTTCAGGAGTATTCTCCGAGGACCTAAATATCAACATCGCAGCACCGCTGGGAGCCTACAACATGGTCTACCAGGCCGAATGTTTTGGCATAATCCTAGCTGCCACAGCAATCATGGCACGTGAGGTAAGGGAACGATCCATTAGGATCCTCTCAGATAGTAAGGCAGTCCTCTCAGCCCTCAAAAGCCATACTATCACCTCGGCGCTCACGCTTGAATGCCACCAGAAACTGACAGAGGTAGGTAAACAAAACAAATTAACACTGCAATGGATCAAGGGCCACAGTGGCTCTAGAGGGAATGACGCAGCCGACGTACTTGCCAGAAGAGGGGCCACTTTAGAGGTGGTGGGACCCGAGCCCATTATTCCCTTCCCTTCTGGATTTTATCGCAACCTGGTAAGAAATAGGACCAGGACCCAACACAACCAGTCCTGGATTGGTATTGAAACATGTAGGCAGGCCAAGGAGGCTCTTCCCGCAGTAGACGGTAAGATAGCTAAACAAATCCTCCGGCTGTCCAAACAACAACTGCGGACAGTCACGGCCGCCTACATAGGACACGGATTCCTTAATAAACACCTATTTACTATAGGTATCACCGACAGCCCGCTGTGCAGGGCCTGTATGGCAGCAGACGAGACGGCAGCCCACCTGCTCCTCGACTGCCCTGGGGTCGTACAGTACAGGCAGCAGTACCTGACAAGACACAGCACCCTGAGGGAAGCAGTGGGCCACATCAAGAGTCTGCTGGCCTTCCTCGAAGAGCTGGGATGGCTGGAATGACGACACCATTCCCACCCGCACGCAAAATACACGCCAAGACGTGGAGTTGCGGAAACAGCCCGTGCCATCAAGTATCATCAAGTAAGTAGTATAGGCATCCCACGCATCTATAGGGTAAGGCTATAAAAGACGCGGTGAAGCACTAGCTGTTTCCCTCAATGTCTCAACGGCCTTTGATACGAGGGTCAAACTGAAAGTTCTTAGAATATCAAAAACTGATTACATTAGCCAGTTATTAGTTTTATTATATCTTTTCAAAATATTGTCCATTGACGTCAATACACCGCTGCATGCGATGGAACCACTGGGAAAAGCACTTTGCCCACTCGTCCTTAGGGGTCTCTTCAATGGCATCGCGATACGCAGCCACCGCTTCTTCAGCATTCATAAACCGCTTTCCTTTAAGTTTTTCTTTAATTTTTGGAAATAAATAAAAATCACAAGGCGCGAGGTCGGGGCTATACGGCGGGTGACCCAGTAATTCAACGTTTGATGTCGCCAAATAGTCGATCGTTCGCTTGGCGGTGTGCGACGAGGCGTTGTCGTGGTGAAGGAGGATCCTACTGCGAGGTCGTTTCTCTCGAACTTTTTCCAAGACAAGTGGCAAACAATTGGTAGTGTACCATTCTGCAGAAACTGTTTTTTGATCCTCTAACACAATTGTTGCGAAATGACCTATCCTTCCAAAGAACGAGGCCACCATTTTTTTTCCCGCACTTCGATCTCTCTTCACTTTAGTTGGCAAACTCCTCGAAAGGAAACACCCACTGAGCAGATTGTCTTTTGGTTTCAGGATCATAACAGTAAATCCAGCTTTCGTCACCTGTTAGTATGTCGAACACAGCATTTGAGTCACCTCCGTTAAATCTTTCAATCATTTTACGGCACCAATCCACACGATGGAGTTTTTGAGCCTTAGTCAAATTATGAGGTATCCACCGGGCGCAAAGCTTCCTGACCGCTAAATGTTCGTGGAGGATTTTGTGCACTTGACTCATACCGATGCCTAAGCTTGTCCGAATCTGCTGATAGGTCACTCTTTTGTCAGTCTCTATCATACGCCGCACAACACAGATGTTATTTTCAGTCGTCGCCGTAGAAGGCCGTCCCTCACGTACATCATCAGTGAGATTAGTGCGACCACGTTTAAACTCATTAAACCAGTTGTAAACAGTCGCACGAGATGGGGCTTCATCGTGAAAGGCCAATCGTAGTCTATTATAACTTTCTTGTTGACTTAAATGACATCGAAAGTCATAAAAAATCATTGCACGAAAATTTTCTCGTGTTAAATTCATGTTGACGTGACACAGACAATTTTCAATTTTCCGCCAAATCGTAAAACAAATGACAAATGAATGAAATATATACTCAGTAATATTGGCAAAGAGTTCTATTTTCAAATTTTAGAATATTTTTTTTATTATATTTTATTATATTGTTTATAAGTGGCCAGTTCTAAGAACTTTCAGTTTGACCCTCGTAAGGTCTGGCATGACAGCCTCATAAGCAAACTTCCAGCATTTTGCCTTTCCCCTGGTCTGTGTACCTGGATTCCAAATTTTGTGAAGAATAGATAATTTCCTCGTCGAAGGCAGCTCGTCAGAACTTATGGCAATTAATGCCGGAGTCCCAAAGAGATCAGTTCTCACTGCAATTCTTTTTTGCTTTACATCCAAGATTTGTTGAGTCCCGGTATCTTACCATATGCAGATGACAGCACGGTTGTAGAGAGATATATGTCAAATGCTCGAACCAGTGTGGCGCACTGTGGTAACTTGACTTTGAACCTAGGATACTCAAAATTCTAAAACCCAGGAGAATCGGTGAAATTTTGCCATCCTGTCCGTCTTTTATAGGATACATTTTACGATATGTGCAGAGAAATTGCATAGCCTGATTCCTCTGTCTCCATTATACCAATGGACGACCAGTCAAACGAGTCAGCGTCACCGTCATATGGTGAATATTCCCTCTATAAATACTAAGCGCTTTGCTTCCTCTATTATTATGTATACTGCTAAAGTGTGGAACTCTTTGCCTGAGTGTGTTTCCTGATGAGTACAATCTGGATGCTTTCAAATCGCAGGTAAATAGGTACCTTCTAGGCAAACATGTTCCATTTTCGGCCGTATCATCGCTTAACATCAGGTGGTCTCACGTTCAAAAGTTAGAAAGAAAATAACTATATGGTGTCAGAATACCTAATGACTAAAGTAAATTTGGCTCTTTTTCAGATCTTTCTTTAATTAGGTAAAGAATTGGATAAAAAAATCACTTCGTCGATTAGTTAGTAGACAACAGTATGGTGTGAAGTACTGAAGTAGTTTCTATTAGTGTTGCCCAAATTCAGTCTTGGTCTTGCAGTCTTGGTCTTGTTCTTGCGTTTTTGCAAGACCAAGACCAAGAACAAGACCGCGTATTTTTAGCAAGACCAAGACCAAGACTGATCGTGCAAGACTTGAGCAAGAACAAGACTAAGCCTGCAAGACTCTTGCGTCTTGCAGCTAGGACTTAGCGCTATTTCACGGTGTAGTTAGGTGTAACAGTTCGGTGTATAGGTACGCTTAGGAATTCTATGAGACGCAAAAAACTGTATCAAAGAATATGAAAAACTGGACCTATGCGCATTACGACTAATAGGTACCATAAACATACCTACATAGCGAATAAAAAAATATCCATTAAAATCAAACTGAGTGCATGCATAGTTATGTTTTAACCATCGGCACTTTGATAATGCGGCATCAAAGGTTTTGTACTTACTTCTCAAAGAAATTTGCCGCTTTTCGGAAGTACATGGTTATGATACATTATATATATATTATATTGATTATTTTCTAAAGCATCATTAGTAATTAGAAAACATAGAAATAGGTTAAGTGATGAGTCAGCCAGATGGTTACTTTGTATTAATTCTTGGTCAAAAGAATTGATATAAAGTAACATAACCTAATGATAAAGCTGGTGTGTACTGTTATGTTTGATTTGTGTTGTATTTTATTTTTTATTGAAATAAATGATAAATCGTAAAACTCTTTTATTAAATTTCATATAAGTTGAGGGTTCATACTCTTTCTAGACAGATATTGTTCTTTAAAATACAGTCAAGTTATTGTAATTAATTTGTTTTTTTTACATGTTTTAGCAAATGTAAGCTTATAAATCATAAATGTTTATTAAGAAACAGTTACTTCCATGGAAAACGACATATAGGTCAGTTGATTTTTCGAATTTCTTATCAAATCTTCAGTTATTTATTAATCTGCTTGATCTTTACTATGGCTGTGTTAATTCAAGGTCACAATGTTCCAATTCTAATACGTTTTTCTAAGATTTAAAAACTTTAATAAATAGTAATAGACTGATAGGTAATTGCAAGACTTGCAAGACTCTTGCTGCAAGACCAAGACCAAGACCAAGACTGGGAGCGCAATACCAAGACCAAGACCAGGTGTATTGGCGCAAGACCAAGACCAAGACTGGCTAAGTCTCGTCTTGTTCTTGCATTTGGGCAACACTAGTTTCTATAGTAGCCTTCTATTCTTAAATAACGAGAACATAAGAACGTTGATGAAACAACGTAGTCAATATGATCCTGAATCGCGCTATTAACATTCTAACAGGTGACTCCTAAAAACACGAAACACTTATGTTCTCTGCAACTGCCATTGCCGCTGTCCACCAGACATGATCATCTACCCTGGTTCAAAGATCTTCCCTTCAGTTGATTGAATATTTCCCTTTTTCCTACTAAGCACTATATCTATCAGACACGCCGCTATACAAGTGCTACCGCTTACCCGTTTAGCACTGTGCCCACCGCGTAGTTTAGGTAACACTATAGAAATATAATTATAATGGGTAATTTTCAAATTGTTATTACAAGCCTAAGTTCTTGCTTTCTTCCAATGAAGTGAATTAATGTTTCATTGTAACTCAAATCACGTGCCATTAACCTATACCAATATTTTAAGAAGCTGAAAAGTTTGTTTGTTTGGTTGAACGCGCTAGTCCCAGGAACTACTGGTTCGATTTGAATAATGATTTATTTGTTAGATAGCCCATTTATCTGGGAAGGCTATAGGCTATATAACATCACGCTGTGAGCGACAGGTGCGGAGCAGTAGCCCTTAGTAACGTAGGTGTAACCACGGCCTCAGCTAGTTTAATTTATTATGATGTCAATTTGAAACTCCATTATTCGCAATAATTATGTATTTTTAAGTAGCAAAGTTCATCTGAATTCATTAACAAGGAATTAGATTAAATAATAATATGTATTGTTAACAATTAAATGGATTTGCGTAAAAGTATAGATACGTAGTAAGACCATGTATACCTACGTAATTTGACCACGTCAAGCCGGATAGGCTTGACGTAGTCAAATTACGCAGCTGCCTTAAATATCCATAACAGTGGGTATGGGGAGCCTTGAATTTACTAAGCATAGTCATGGAATACAGATAAAATTTAACACCTGACGCCGACCCACGACACCCCAGGCGTGTTGATCAATCCCATACATTTATTACGGTTAGGTGCACAACACCCTACGTGATGACACGCGATCCCACGCGTCAACATAAATTCGATCTAGATTGGCGTATTGATGATGGAGGAGGAACACACGACATCCGATGCTTGACTAGCAGTGTGTTTCTAGTTAACACGTGTCAGTTGAAAACATTCCTGTCATGAAGATATTTTTTTATAGTTCGTTTAAAACACAACATTAGCTAATTGAATTAGTAAAATTGAACTCCGCATTATAAATTTCAGTTCAGGCTAATGCCGTAATCATTATAATAGAAATAATACTTCCCTATAAATAATAAATCTTTTATAAAACTACTATTGACGAAGCTGTCATAGTTTCGTAAATAGTGATTTTGAACAAAGCGTATTGTAACAACACGTCGGGTGTTGTGTATGTGCACGGTTTGCGTCGGGTGGCGTGGGGTGTTGAATATCTATTTCTACCTTTATTCCTTTTAGTTGCGGATGACAGATGAACGCCATTTGATGAAGAAGATAATAGTGTGTTAGAAAACGGACCACGGGTTCTAAAGAAAAAGAAAAGGAATGTTCAGAATGATGAATAGAGTGAACAACACCAATATAATCATAGCTTGAAAATTTGAGTTACCATTCCTCAATTGGCCTCAATAGATAGAACTAATGAAGATATGATAAGAAATTAAACAGATATTTTTACCTGTTTACACCTGGCTGACATGAGTTTGGTGGGTTGAATCATTATTATGGTGCAGATACACCTGAGCGCTTGTAACAGAACATTCGCCGTTTTTTGTTTTTTCGAACCGAACAAACGAACGAACATCTTCACGATCTTTTCAGCAAAGTCTCTAATCCTTAAAATATAGAAAATACATAGAAACCGCAGCTTTACCCAATATTATTATTTTTAAAGCAAGATTCATAAAGAAATGACGTGTTGAAAATTTTCGTACGTTGTCACTAATTTTCATTTGACTAATGATGGGCTTACTCATAATGAATATCGAGAGAATATCGCAAAAATGCTTAAAATAATTACTCAAATCTGGTTAACTCAGGATTAATTTCAATAGAATGTTGATAAATCCTCGATATCGATAAATAAATTTGAACGTAGGAACACACACTTGTGAGATTAATAAACATGTTCAAATTGAGATCCGCATTTTATTACAAATAAACAAATTGTGTTTTTAGCGGTTTTTAAAGTTCAGCAACTTCTATGTCTGGTTGCCACTAGCCACCAGGTACCGTCTATTTAATTTGTTAAATTAAAATTTTGAGTAAACCAAATTATATAGAGGGTGTAATAAGAACCTTACGAAGACTACTACTAGTCAATTTACGAAGATTCGAAACGGCATTTGTAAATTTATCTTTCTAGATAAAAATCATAAGTCAAAGTGAAGTAAATATATTTAGTTTAACCGCAATTATAGCACAGTTTCAATAGATTTTCTTTATTCTAAGGCTCACCAGAATGTTCGTACGAATGCTTGCTAACACACACAAACTTTCTTTCTATTTTGTAACATACGCACGAATGCTCATTATATGTGAGACGTCGTGTTCTCAGTTAGGTGTTCAGGGGTTCTTACAGAAACACTGCTTAGAAGGAACAGGTTTTTTATTATGGCACACTACCGCTTACATACATACAGTATGACCGACTAGGTAAGCACTGGCCTGAAGGCTGGAGTGTAGACTCCTGCTGCTCTCCGACGCTGGCAGGGTAGACTGCTCGTAGGGTCGCCGATGACCTGGCCGAAGTGCACGCTGGGTAGGCAGCTCGGTGGTCAAGATGTAGGCTGAGCGGTAGCTCAGGCGGTGCAGCTGCTGTAGGCTGAGCAGTAGGGCTCAGGCGTAGGCTGGTGCAGTCAGGCGGTAGTGGAGGAAGCTAGTGGGTAGGAGCTGAAGCGTAGGCAGCGGCTGGTAGAAGCACGGTGCCAGCAGCTCGTAGGGAAAAGACAGGTGTAGACCCGTAGAGGTGTAGACCCGTAGGGAAAACTGGAAAGTAACATAGAGAATACACAACAATCAGTCAGGAACAGGCTATCCCTAGATCGGTTGTTGTGCTTAGGAGAGACAGATACTATAGACAGAACGTATAGACACATAGACAACTAGAATATGCTCACCACCAGCGGAACAGAAGATATAGAAGTAGAAGGCAGAATAGATGCGTGGTAGTAGTCAAGTAGTGGCAGCGTAGCGACGTCTAGGGAAAGTGACCGATTTAGATCGCGCACCCATCTTATATAGGCATAGACCTATGACTAACAGACTGCCTGTGGCCGGTCTATTACCTTATATGGTAATAATTCCTAGCGAAGCGCTGCTCGGGCTAGGCTGGCTCCACCCACTGCGTTAAGCGCCTACGAGATATTATAACGCAATACGGAGTATTACGTTACATATGTTAATTCTCAAATGTGTCAGCACCATTATATAGGAAACAAAACTGTGTGATCTACAAATGATGTTACGAATCTGGGTGTTTATTTTGTCGGTTTGATTGAATGTTTTCGAAATCACCCACCAACGACACAGAATACAAGAGACTAGTACGAGTCCAAGTCTATTAAAATATATATATAGCTTAAAAAAGTTTAAACGTTCGTAAATTTTATGGTTATGCACCTACTGGTCGCAATCATCATAATAGCTTTATTTCGGTCGGAACCCAAGCATTTCGTTCAAAGTACGTTTGCTAGTCGATCTCTGAATATTTATCAAAATATTCGCATTTTGCAACATATGTGTGACGCCACATAACAATAAAGAATAGTGATATAATTTATGTACCGGTAGGTACTGTCTCCAAGAAAAGATTTTCAAAGTTCTTCGTAATTCAATACGCACAATAGTTTAGAAAGCCAATAATAATTAATTTTGCTGCCAATAATGTTTATGTAGTGGACTATCGAGGCTGAAATATGTATACTAGCGGGCCCGACAGACGTTGTCCTATACACGTGTCTTGAATTTGAAAATTTTAAACTTTTTCAATAAGCTATAACGATCTGGCCCGTTTTGGTAAAAATTATTATGAAAAAGTTCATATCTAACGTCATTAACGCATTACATGTACATTTATCACAATTCTACCAATCGATAGCGCGTGAATATATATATACAGGGTGATTCAAAAGTCGTGTAATTCCTTTGAACCACATGATCTGCTGGTGATATAGAATGACCCTAACCAAATATTTTTTTAGAATACCTATTTAGTTATTATTAAGTAATTTAAAGTAATTTAAGAAAAAAATTTAAAAAGGTAAATGATAAAGTGATAGTGATATTTGGATAGGTGAAGATAAAGGGTATGTTAAGTGTTAAGGCTGATGCTAGTAATTAATAAACGAACACGGAAGCAATATAGCAATAAAGATCAAACAATTAGATTAAGTGCGAGTCCCGTAAGGGTCCCGTAGTTCAGGTATCCACTTAACATACCCTTTATCTTCACTTAACCAAATATCACGATCGCTTTTTCATCACAAAAAATAACTTTGTTTTCCAATGTGTTTGTATAAACGACAAAGTTATATTTGCGGTTGATTACAATTAACTTAAATTTAAAATAGCTATGAGCACTATTTGATAGGCAAGTTATTATAGGCATATTTGTTTATAAATTATATTACATAAAAAATACGTCTCATCTGGTTATCAGATCGGTGAAGGTCGATGTTCGACGTCTCCTCTACTATTAGTACTAAGACTTAATTCAAATATTTTATTGCTCTCCATATGTTTTCATGGTGTTACATATATAAATAGATCAAATATGGACCCTGACGGGCACAGCAATTTACAAAAGAAGAAGAAAAGAGGAAGCCGCTGGCGACAATATTTCAGTCATTTTATGTTTTATATACATTTCTAATAATAATGAAATATCTATTTACATATTGTCATTTAAGTTAAATTATAATTTTTAACGAAAAAAATTAAAGCTATAGGTAATGTCAAGGATATTTTAAATGTTTTATTTTTCTATTATGAGTTTATAGATTAGAGAATTAATTATTTCAATGTAATATTTTAATTAGCCAATGGGGCTTTTCCATTTATTATATTTATTGCTTTAAAATGGTTTGAGTTGGAGATTAATATTTAGACTAAGGAAGTTAAATTATCATTTAAATATTCATCTATACTATAATAAACTTTTTGTAGGAGTATACGTCTTAGTTGATGTATGAAAATATTAAATTTGGTTTCATTTTTAATTGTATTTGGTAATTTGTTATATACATTTTTATTGACATTACGAATGGGCTATTTGAGTGCATGGCAAGTTGAGAGGTGGGTAGGTTAAGTCTGTTTCTATGGCGTAGTGTCATGTTTGTGTTTATGTCTGCTCTTTTAGTATATAGTTCTGGATATTTTCGCACAAATTTACAGATTTCAAAGATGTAGATACTGCGTAATGTTCATAGCTTTAGCTCCTGAAAATGAGGTTTGCAGGTTTCTGTCTCATTTATGTTAACTATTATTCTTAACAGCTTCTTTTGCAATGTAAACAGCGTAAGTGCGTCTGTGTTGTTTCCAAACAAGATGACACCGTATTTAAGCCAGGCGTATGCGTAAGCGTAGTATGTTGCCAGTGCAGTTTTAAGGTCTGTAGTTTTTTTTATTTCTCTTAGAGCGTATGAGAATTTTGATAACTTAGCTCTTATTCTTTTGATATGAGACTTCCAATTAATATTAAAACCTAAATATATGCCTAATAAGGTGAATTCATTACTACTTCAATTGCTTTATTATTAAAAGTAAAGTTTATATTAATAGGAGCTTTTTGACGTGGGTGGAATGTTATTAACTTAGTTTTATCAAAGTTTATTTCTAAGTTATTTGCGGTCATCCAATCAGTAGTAGAGCTAAGTATTGAGTTTAATTTTTCATTTAGGTTCGTATTATTATTACAGGAGGAAAGTATTGATATGTCGTCTGCGACGAGGACACTTGATTCTTTTATGTGGTTTGGCAGGTCGTTTACATAAATTATGAAGAGAAGGCATCCTATCACACTTCCTTGTGGAATTGAGGTTTTAATTATCTTACTGTTGGATCGGATAAGTTTAATATTATTTGTTTTCTGGTTATAAAATTCTATTTGTACCAGCTGTTCCCTATTTTGTAGGTACGACACAAACTAGTCATAACATTTGCCACGAATCCCTATGTTGTATAGTTTGTCTAATAGTAATTTAAATTGCACTCTATCATAGGCTTTAGTCATGTCGAGTAACAAGCCAATTGCATATTTTTTGGTGTTAATAATGTTTAAGGCCTTCTGAATATATTTGTAAACAGCTAATATAGTAGAACGGTTTTTTCTGAATCCATTTTGGCAATCATTTAGAATATTAAATTTTTCACAGAACTCGTAAACACGGTTGCACATGGCTTTTTTAAATATTTTTGAAGCTGTTGGTAGAAGAGCTATGGGGCAAAAGTTATTGGGGTCAGTTTTTGTGTTCTTTTTATGGATCGGTTTTATGAGTGATGTTTTTAGTATGTCAGGGAAAGTGCCTTCATCAAAAGACTGATTTAATAAATTATAAAATGGTAGAGTGAGTTCATCGGCACATTTTCGAAATAAGATGGGTGGGAGCTCATGAATACCATGACTTTTTTTGTTTTTTAAGTTTTTTATAATAAAATTTACCTCGTATGGTTCAACTGGGGAAAGATAGATATAGTAATAGTTTTTTGCCCACCTTCTTTGGAGCCGAACACTCATACTTATATTATTTAAGTCAAGTCTAAATTATTGATGTAATAAAAGTGTATGTCTAAATTATTGTAGTCTAGTCCGTAGAATAGCGACCTTCACCGATTTGCTTATTGGGTGAAAAGTCTTGTGTATCGAATTTTGCATGTATAAAAATATATCGTGAATGGGTTGGTTAAAAAAAATTAGGTGGTGACTCTTATTTGTTTTAATTGTTTGATTTACATCCACATTTCGCCATGAATTTTTAGAACCCACGTAATAGAATTTATTTTATTTTTACTAAAATTTTGGGTTCATTCATACATATTGACAGAAATCACACTGAAGATGTGCAGACGATATCGTCATCGTGGCTGAAACCATGCAAGACTTGCAGTATATGCTGAGCAGCCTGGCTGATTCTTCTACTCGCATCGGTCCCCGGGTGTACTTGGAGATAACGAAGATAATGTTCAATAAACCTGTCTCTCCGGAACCGATTATCCTAAATCCTCCCTATCGAAGTTGTTCAGGAGTACGTCTACCTTGGGCAAACCTTGCAGTTGGGTAGAAACAACTTCGAGAGGGAGGCTTGCAGTATATATAATATAGCTCGGCTGGGCAGCATATAGGAAACTTCGTCAAGTCTTTTCGTCATCCCTACCGCAAAGCCTTAAGACAAAGGTCTTCAACGAGTGCGTCCGGGTAGCACGTCATGACTTACGGTGCCGAGACGTGGACACTGACGGTGTGACTGGTCCACCAATTTAAGGTCGCTCAGCGAGCTATGGAGAGGGCTATGCTTGGAGTTTCTCTGAAGGATCGAATTCGTAATGAAGTTATCCGACAGAGAACTAAGGTAATCGACATAGCTCAGCGAATTAGCAAGCTGAAGTGGCAGTGAGCTGGTCACATTTTTGGCAGAACCGATAACCGTTGGAGTAGTCGTGTTCTACAGTGGAGACCGTGCCTTGGCCGGGTCTTTGGACATCGACTGTCTCTTGTCCCGGGAGTTTGAAAAAGTGGAGACTTTACAAACCCGTGTCACATCGTGATTGTCAAACTTTAGGCGAGGCTGTGCTTTAAAAAATGTAGGCATATAAAATGTTTCAAATATAATATTTATTTTACGGGAAATACCAATATAAGTACAGTATCTTTGATGCAGCATTCGTCTGACGACTATTAAATAAAATCACTCAAAGGCAATAAATAAATAAATGGGATGCTAAGGCATGCATACGAATATGTCATGTAATAACAACGAACTTACAACGGAATTTTAATAACGTACAAAAATATGAAAATGTGTGAGTCTGCAGACACTGGATGTAAATCTACGAGGACTTCTTTGGGTGTCCCGCGGTAGTAACTGACGTTGTAACGGATGCCAGGAATCGAACCTTTGCTAGTCCGCTACAGTGCGCTGGTGGTGTGTTGCTGACGTGTGCCCACGACGATGCGTGTTCTTCTATGTGTGTGGACTGTATGGCTTCGATGTATTGGGGCTTCAAATAAAACATCTTCATACGTTGAGAGCGATGCTGTTCAGGTGTTCGGTGCTTGATGGTTACAAGATGGTGGTTGAGACGCCAACGAACTGGCCGAATACATGGTCGCTTAAGTACCTCGAAACTTTACCTTATCGACGACAATCGCACCGAACACGTGCACAGAGAATCTTTCGTTTATTTTTATTTCAAATACAGTACAAATGTTACGTATTATTCGTTTCTATTATACATGCGTACATGTTCTATACATCGTTAGACAGGTCTCATTAAGTTCTATCTATCGGTATACAATACATAAACCTAACTACTAGCGTCACTAAGTTATTCCATAAAAACTCCCAAAAAATGCTGTCACACAAGGGCCCGCCCACTATATTTTCTATTGAAAAACTATTGTATACTAAATTTATATATATAATTTTAGTAGGCCGTTGTGTGCAACTATATGGGGCATCTATTAAAACAAACGCCATGAAAATATCTTTATTCAATTCGAACCTATTACATGAAAACTTATGAATCATAAGAAAATTACAGAATTTCTTAAGTAAATACTATCGTAAATAAAGAAAATTTATGATAAACATACAAATGTTTGTTATTATGCTTATTTTAACTATATAAGGTAATAACTAGCAATAAGAAAGTATCTAGACATGATTTCAAGTCTATATGAAGCCAAAAAACACTTATAAAAACTATAAACGGCTATGTAAACAAACAGCTGTTTTATCAAGTATTAACTCTTATCTGTCACTACTGATAACGCTATTTATGATCGATATCTAAGGTCCCTACAGTTAGCACAAGTTTAAGACTAATGTTCATGTATTACATAGTTGTTTATATTAACGATCTAACCATTTACACTATTTTAGCTATTTTTTAACGTTTTGACACGTCCGGGAACCGAACCCGGTGTACCGCACGATTAGATAACACTGATTTTATACGATTTTCACTCGCGGTTTCGAATACACTATTCACTGTCATAGTTTTAATGTCTGTCGCGAACAGACGTATTCATGGCAAGTCAAAGACAACTTGAAATAACAGTTGAAAATAGCGGGGTAACATTTTAAAATACTTGATTAATCATGCAGAGATGTACATTTGTATGTAGAATTCGTATTGTTATAACAAGTAGTTATTTTTCATGATAATTCGTATGGAAATGAAGCAAGTCATGTAAATATTTAATAGCATGCATAAATAAATTTATTGGAGCAATAAAATAAATGGCAGTAGGTACTTTTTACCAGTTTTAGAAAGTGTTGTTTGTAAGACCTGGCTCTCTTAGTGCTAATGTGTTAATAATTTAGTTTTGGTTAATTTTCGGATATAATATCTGAAGATGGCGCAAATAGTGGATAAGATGAAGGATTCTTATAATTACGTATTTTACGAATTGGCCGGTAAATATTTTATTATTTTTGCGTATCTGTCCATTACAAAACTTAAGCTCAACTTTTTATTGGACATGGCGCCCAAATATAAAATGGTGTGCTATTTTATGTGTTTTCGTTCGGAACAGCAATTTTTCATAAATACTTTTGCCGTAGTCTGTTTCATAAAACCTCTCTCAAATAATGAAATAAATATGTGGTGTACAAAAATGTATACGTAAGTGTCAGTCTCAATGGAAATCATATTTGTATCAATCCTAATTTTACCTTTTGTGCATCTACGATTTGAATTGTTCTGACAGTATTGAGTAAGATCTCAGGGCCAGACATAACTTATTTTCTCAGAAACGAACTGTTTACAATAATGTAGTGTTAGTATGTGCTATGAGTGTACAATCCAAGCTAGCATACTTGCTAGCTTGGATTGTGGTCCAATTTTTAGGTATGAGGGGCTGATGATGATACCAATATCATCGCTGTTTTAAGTGTAGAAAAACGATAATTTTTGTTTTCCATACATTATCTGAAAACTACTGTTTTCCTGTAGCTAGTAATTTTACCAGAACACGACCCCCGATTGAAATTTCAGTATTCAATTTTGAATATGGAAAGTAAAATGTGTATGTCGAACCACGCAGAATTTAGGGTTTTTTCTGTAGTAGCCTTTGCCTTAATGTTCTAAGGATGAAATAAGGACTCGATCACAATATTAATTTGATCGCTTGCAAATTTAAGTTTAAATTAATTAGTAATCGATAGTTAGTAAATTTTAATGAACCGTTATAATTCTCATTGATAGGTCATCATGGTATGTATGCAACTATTAAGCATAGTTTACTAGTATATCCATTCTTTCAAAAAAGTATCGGAAATTGATTATTTGTTTATGGTGCCAAATTCAAATTGTTGTTTTTTTTTTTGTTGTAGTTAGATTGGCACAACTGTTTTCCATTTTGGTGCTGAGTTTGATTTGAATCTGTTATTTATATTAAATACAGTGCTGTTTTTAGTTATATCATATCTAGTGTGTATTGCGAATTTCATAATGGACAAAAACATCGAACAAAGAGTTTGTCTTAAATTTTGCATCGCCAATTGAATTTCGTTTTTGGAGTCAACGAAAATATTACTTACGGTGGACTTATGCTTACGGTGAATCGACTTTATCAAAAACTCGTGCTTATAAATGGTACAAAGCGTTCAAAAGCGGTCGAGATGTGATGGAAGATTTGCTTCGCTCTGGTCGATAGTAACTTCAGTTGCAGACGTTGATGGCCTCAACGTCTGCAACTGAAGTTACTCTTGCAGAAGTGAAGGAAACGTTCAAAAGCCAAGTCATGTTGAGTGTTTTCTTTGACTATCGCGATGTTGTGCACTCGGAATTCTTACCGGAAGGTCAAAAGGTAAATAAGGAGTATTATTTGAGGGTTATACAGCGTTTAAAAGAGCAAATTCGACGAAGAAGGCCAGATGTGTGGAAAGAAAATTCTTGTATTTTGCACTACATTAATGCGCCTTCGCACAAGGCCATAATTGTGAACGAATTTTTGAACAAACACTCAACAAATACCATCGAGCAACCATCGTATTCACCAGATATGGATCCAGCTGAATTCTTTCTTTTTCCTAAACTCAAATTACCACTTCTTGGCACCCGTTTTCAATCGATAGAAGACATAAATGAGAATTCGCGGCGAGAACTAAACTCAATTCCGGAAGCAGCGTTTAAAATTTCTTTTTATCGTTGGATTATTCGTTGGCGTTAGTGTATCGTTTCTGAACGAGCATACTTTGAAGGTGATGAACTAAACTCAATTCCGGAAACAGCGTTTAAAAATATTTTTATCGTTGGATTATTCGTTGGCGTTAGTGTATCGTTTCTGAACGAGCATACTTTGAAGGTGATAAAATAAATTTGGATGAATAACAAACAGTTTGTGTCTTAATGATCTATTCCCAGTACTTTCTTGACGGAGTAGTATAGGTACTAAAATTACTACATACTACGTTCGATACTCAAAAAGCATCGAACGGATTTTAGTACGGTTTTCACCAATAAATTCTTAGTGTGATTGTTGAGGAAAATTTTGGTGTACAATCCACACAGGCGAAGACAAGTATTTACTAGGTATATGTAATGTGTGTTTTATTTTGATGGGACACCCAGTACGGACCACCTGCGATCACCCCTCTCTCCCTCCCCTCCTAGGTCGCTGCCTAATATGTTAACTATATATTCTGTATCAATATATTGTAACGGCAAACATGTACTCTACTAGTTCAAACTGATCATGTCCGAAGCTGCTAAAGTACAAGGTTTTGTGAAACGCATGACAGTGTAATAATGGTATACATAAGTCCGTATAATTATTGAATTACATTCATGCAAAATACATAAAACAATAAGAAAATAATATTGTATAACGCCGAATTAAGTTATTTTTATGCAATACGATGAGTTTTAATCAGCTTATTGACATTCAATTAGATGTTAAACTGCTCATTTTGCTGATTCATTACTCTAGTTGTAGTAAGCATGACAAACCTTATCGTAACTACTCTAATTAATGTTGTTCAAAGAGCATGATCTAGATATGCTTTGGTGTTAGTATTGTTCGACGATTTAAAAAAAAGATTACATACATTTTTTTAATAATAATAATAATCTGCCACTTTTCGACTTACTATGATAGTATTTAGGGCAGGCGCCGTTTTTAACCCATACCGATCACCTGGACTAATCCATTAAACATCCAGTAGTATTAGTAATAGCCTAGAATAATTAGGTTTTCTATATGAGTAGCAATACACCTGCTGTGGCTAGCTCGTGACTGTAATAGATAGTACAGTCAGGCAGACCCCTCAGTAGTTACTGTTGTCCCATTACCTTCTAGATCAAAACTCTCAAAGCTCCTCTGCGCGTACGCCTGCCAAAGGGAGGGTTACTTTTCTAACATCAAAAGTTAGAAAAATTACCGAGAGAGAAGCAAATAATAATAATATTTTTTATGTAATCTTAGTGGGCGTTAAATATGCCTCTGCCTACCCCTACGGGGAAACAGGCGTGAGTCTATGTATGTATGTAATCTTAATTATATAATGCTTAATCTTACTAAATACTAAACTTTTGTCAAAATATTACAATGAAGTGATCATTCCAATATGTTTTCTTGTTATCTGTGGGAATTTTCTAGATTGTAACTAATTGTACTTGATTTGATTTATTAGCAAAAAATCTATACTTTAAGAAGTTGATTGTTAATTAAATTATAATATTTAATAAAATATAATATTTCATTATTGATGAAACTATTAGAGAATAAGCGGCTTAGCTTTAGCAGCATTCGAAAGAGTGACACAAAAGTTTTTAAGTTTAATGTAACTACATGGTGTTGTATTGGGTAAAAACCTGTAACTGCAACTGTACGATGTTCAATAAATATATAAAATACCTAAATCAATAGTTTGTTATCATCAGACTACTTTCTTTTCTGTATAGGACTAAATGCTTTGCACGTATGGATATACGTACAAAGCATTTTACTGACTGTAGATTATATCTTCTAACTTGTTTTGGTATTAGTTTAACTAATTGCATCCGAACGGAATAGAAATTAAATAAAAACTGAAAAAATATTATGACGTTTTAAGACAAATAATGTGCTGCAGTATTGCTTCATATTTATTTTTTCATTTTCTTTACAGATGAAAGAACCAAAGATATGTTTCCATCGCCAATGCTGATGCTTACTGTCCTGCCATTATATTTATATTTCACAAAAAGTCTTGGCCCTAGACTGATGCAGGATGTGAAACCTTTCAAATTGAAGAATACTTTATTTTACTACAATTTGTTTCAGATATTTATATGCTTATACTTATTAGTGTTGGTACGTAATAATTGTTTTTCTTAAGTCTTCGAAGTTTTTATGTATTGACGCATCAATGTCAAAAAAGTTGATTATATTTGTGAGCCAAATTATGGCGTTTTAAATGAAAGTTGGCAACATACTATTCACCACGTCAAATCATTTTGTCTATAAATTCAAATTATTATGTCTATAAATATTGGAGATGGATATGGGCGGCGGTGATCACTTACCATCAAGTGACGCGTTTGCTCGTTTGTCTCCCTATGCAATATAAAAAAGCAAAATAAATCAACGATGTAATGATTGGCAATTATAAAAACTATAATGACTGTTTCTTTATAAAATAATTTATCGAAAATTGTTTATTTTCAACAGGGCTATAAAGGCGGTTGGTTAAATGGTTATAATTTTGCATGTCAACCGGTGGATTGGACGGAAAATCCAAAAACACGATATGTAAGTATGTTGTATGTTGTAAATATTTTAGCTATTAAGTTTTACCATATTCTACATTCTTTAAGTGGTGCTAGAAGAACATTCAACTATCATCATCTCAGCCACATAGAACAGTCTTGAACCACCCGCATCGGTTGTTGAACAAATTATTATTGTGATAAAACCAGTATTAGTCCAATGAAAAGCTTCATTTAGGGTTGCATTTATCAGAGGACGCAATTTTATTTTACAAATATTATGTAGGGAGAGCTAACAATAAAAAACTTGATCCTTTGTGGTGTCATATCTCTTCATCTTGGAAAGAGGTGCAGATGTTTTTTCTTGTTTATTTGGTAAGCTATTGGGCGCACAAAGAATATGTGAAATAGATTTTTGTTAATTAAATTCTCTACATTTTATTTTTGTTGTAAGGCTAAATATAAAAAGTTGTATCTTTTTTTTTTTGTTGTATTTTGGCAATTTTAACTTTTTCTTATTATAACTGTGTCCCCAAACTTTGAGATGAGCCAAGCTTTAGCTCAAGGTCCGATCAAGCGTTGGTATTAAATTTTTAACGGAAAACTTTGTGGGAAAGTCACATTTTTATCGGTAATTTATAATTTTTCTCAATTAATATTGATATCCCCAATAGTTGTCCTGCAGGTGTCCCCAGAGCATTAAGGCACTGCAGAACAAACTACAGAAACCTCTGGCTGGGCAAACTATCAAATTCGGATGCCCAGGGATAGAGTTTAAATTTTTTTTCAAACCCAGTTTTTAGGGTCGTTGTAATGAGTGAAAATTGGACCTTAGCCTATACTACTAATAATACTATATGATACGCTTTATGGTACTGTAGAGTCACAAATTGGAAGACTGGGTCACTTTTTGGAAGAAGTAAAATCAAATTAAGTATACTTTTCATTATTGACGACGAGAAAAATTAAAACATGCTGAAAAGAAAATTTGTTGCAAACATTCGATTTTTATTTATAACTTTGTGACAAATGAAAATCGAATACAAGAAATCCCATACCAATTTTTTCAAGATGGCGGCTCCAAAACAAGAGCTACGACCCCACAAACTTAAATTTAACTATACACTAACCCCATCTATAAAATAAAATTGCTTCCTCTGACAAATGAACGCTAAAGGCTATAAAATGTTACATTTCAATGGACAACATTTATTTTAAGATTAATAACAAGCTTGCCTTCACAATTGTTTATTAGGTCAATATTTATACTATTTTATATTTTAAGCTAAAGTGACTCGAAGGCACAGTATTTTTTTGTAATAAAATAGCATCAACTCAGATAAATGACTTGAGAGCAAAAAATTTTAGCTTGTTATTTTATTCATTCAATTGTTCAAATTAACACAAAAATTTGTACACTCCAAGTCTGACTACTTATAACAAATGCGATAGTTTGTGAGGATAGATAGATATGTGGATGTTTATTCGTCTTTCACAGAAAAAAACTGTACTGTACTGTACGGAATATAATGAAACTTTGCATTATTAGAGATAAGGACTTAGATTTTGTCCAACCTCAACACGAGCAAAGCCACGGGCAAAAAAATAATTGTTTATAGAGAAAACATGACATATATGTGTAGCGGTAGCTACATACAACTGAGGCCATCTAGCGAGCGACGACGAAGTCTTAACAACAACAACACGGCGACATCTATCGGACACAATGCGACGGATAACAAGGTTCTGAATCGCACATGCAGAGTTCGCGCGCCGAGTTGTATATATACAACATCTGAAATACGTCCGTCGGACTGACAGTCCACCAGGCAATATCACCCAGCCTGGTTAGAGGATCCTCCCTCTAGTTGGAGGAACACCACTCCTTTATCCTCCACATATGAAAGCCTTGAGGAACCCCTGATTATATTATTACAATTGTTGTTGGCAAATTATATGCAAAGATACTGATTGAAAGAGTGATCTCTGAAACGTACAGTAAGATTTGGGATGTGCAAGCGGGATTTAGAAAGGGAATGGGATGTACGGATCAAGTCTTTTCCTTAAGGTGCATTTCAGAGAAAATCTTAAGTAAACACCAGAAGGTTTTCTGCGCCTTTATTGACCTGGAAAAGGCTTACGATCAAGTGGTGAGGAATGAACTTTGGTGAACACTTTCTGTGTATGGAGTGAACAGCAGTCTGATACGGGCACTTGAATCCTTATACAGGGATTCAAGTACCTGTGTCAGAATAAACGGGGCCTACACGGACTGGTTTAACATTGATCGTGGTGTTAGACAGGGATGTGTAGCGTCTCCTTGGCTGTTCAATCTATTTATGGACAGTTGTTTGACCGATCTGAAAGAGTCTCAATGTGGATTAAGAATGGGTAAATCTGTGTTTAAGACCCTGTTATACGCTGACGATCAGGTTCTTTTTGCGCCGTCAGCGTCTGATTTACAGCAGATGGTCATCGTAATGAATGAGGCGTATAAGAAGAAGGGCATGAAAGTGAATGTAAGCAAGACTAAGGTCATGGTCATAGAGAGGGAAGACAGTATAACTGAATGTAACATAATGATAGGAGATGAAAAAGTGGAACAAGTGAATGAGTTTGTGTATTTAGGGTCTATGTTTACGAGAGATGGCAAATATGAAGGTGTTGAAAGGAGAGTGAAAGCAGGAAATAGTGTGAATGGCGCCTTACAGTCCATCATCAGTAATGAAATTATTCCAAGTAAGGCTCGCCTTGCTGTACTGCAGGGAGTTTTGTCGCCAACGCTGATGTATGGTAGCGAATCATGGGTAAGGCAGAAGAAGCATGAAAGTAGAATCAATGCTGTGGAGATGAGAGCTTTAAGGAGTATGTGCGGAGTAAGGCTGATAGATAAAGTGAAAAACAGTGTGATACGAGAGAAGTGTGGTCTGAAAGAAGATGTAGTGATAAAGATTGAAAAAGGAAAGTTGCGATGGTTTGGACATTTGAAACGGATGGATGAAAGAAGAAATACGAAAGAAGTGTATCGTGTAATAATGAATGGAGATGTCGATAGGGGGCGCCCAAGACGGACGTACGCCGACCAAATAGGTGACGTACTAAAAAAGGGCCAAATTAAAAGTACCCATAATGAGCATGTATGATGAGGTTAATGAATGTCGAGGAACCGAAAGAGGTGTGTTTGAACCGGAGCATTTCGCGTTCCATAGTCTCTGCCTACCCCAATGGGAGACAGGCGTGACGATAGATAGATAGAATTATAAGCATGTTTAGCAATTAATGGCCATTGATAACCACACATAGCACTTTTTCTGTGACTTTGATGCTTACTATAAAAACAAAAAGCCTACAATCCTTTTTTTACGTACGTAACTTAGAGAACACAACGTTCTGGTACACTTAGTCAAATGCCTAGCCTAAGTTTATGTATGATGTAAGCCATATGACCCCAGTCTACTATGTATTTTATGAATTTTCAGTAAAAGGGCAAAGATTTATACTTTTTTTATCTAAAATCAACAAATCTATGCTGACAATCATTCAAATAACTTTAAAACTGCATTTGCAAAGTAATAATAAGACAAATGTAATATTAATATTTTTCACACCATTCATTGCAGATGATTAATGGGGCCTGGTGGTACTTGACAGTGAAACTAATTGATTTGTTGGACACAGTTTTCTTCGTTCTGAGAAAAAAGGATAGACAGATCTCTTTCTTACACGTATTCCATCACACACTGATGCCTGCCGCTGCTTTTATAGCGTTAAAATATTATCCAAGTATGTAATATTGTAGTTTTCATCTCATCATCATCAGCTTTTTATAATTATATACTATCCCACTGCTGGACACTTTACATCTCTTTTGAGAATATTAATATGGAAAACCCTCAGACATGAAGGTTTCCTCAGGAGTTTTCCTTCATTGTTAAACAATCGATAATCCTCAGTTTAAAAGCACTTAATTTCGAAAAGTTCCTCTGCGTAGCAGTTTTATATTTTTGCTTTTTTATGGTGACGGATCAAGAATACAAAATGTCACTACCCTATTTCATTCTGTGGGTGTCGTGAGAGATGACTAAGAAGAAAAGCAAATAATAGCTTGGTGAACAGGCAGAAAACCTAATATCAAATCCTATACCAACCCGCCCAGCGGCAGCGTGGTAGAGTAGGCCAAATACTTCTATTCACTCACAGTGATACTGTGTAACGAGTGGACTGCGAGTGGCTGTAAAGTAGGAAGGAGGGGGAATTTTTTTTACAGGCCCTCATTCCTCTAGTTAAAGTCAAAATTCTAGGATCATAGTTCAACTGAACTTTTGTAAAGATATTTTGAATCAATCACATAGTAATGAAAGTAATTTGTGAGTTATAAATGTTACAAATAATAACGATTATTTTTTAGATGGGCATGGAACTTTATGTGGATTTGTCAACTGTATCGTTCACGTTTTTATGTATACGTATTATCTAATTGCTGGTCTAGGACCCAAATACCAAAAATACCTCTGGTGGAAGAAATACATGACAATGATACAACTGGTAAGTAAACAAGAACATGAATATTTGTCTTGACTTTTAAACATGTCATGACGGATCGACACGCAATGGTGTTATTTCACGATCAAACCAGATATTCATATTTCTTTCGTAATTCAGAATAAAGTCTTGGATCATCATCATTAGTTTTGGAACCGTCAGAAAAGTTCATAATGAATGTTTTTGAGAAACGTGATTTTCAAAAGAATTTCAATCTGTGCGCATGTGAATACTTAAAGTCAAAAATATCATTTATAAAAAGACGATTGGTCGAAATCCGTCAATCTTTCTCTTGCAAGTATTTTACGTTATATTTTTGCTATCATAATCAGTCTTGCCTCCAATAGCAGCGCACACTTAAGCTATTAAAAGAGTAGTACAGCAGTATTATAACAGTAATAAGTACAAAAAATCATTACCCCCCCTGGAGAATGTTCCTCAATTAATGCAAAAGGAAATTAATTGTATACAAATGACGATGGCCTAAAGGTCAAGTACAGGCGTTACGTGCGAATGCCGTCTAGTGCGTGGCCGCTACTTCAAAACCCTTCTGCCCCAAAGACCATCTGTTTTTCTAGCTATGTGAGTGTGCCCATTGCCACTTCAGTTTGGCCATTTGGAGAGACACCAGATAAATATATAGGTGCAGCATTTAATTATTGTCGTCGAAAAATTAAGAGATAGAAATCGTGAAATTTTAGATATGTTAAAGCTATAAGGTATCCCTAACGATACAATTACGTTGAAATTTAATCAAATCGAACATTCATTGTATAATTTTATGCTGCCAATGTCAAATATATTAACGTATTCGATACACTCGTACACTTGTTGGCGACTACCACGTACATTAGTATATTCAGTAGGTAAATAGTTTTATAAATGTTTTAATTTTCGCAGATCCAGTTCAGTATCATCTTTGTCCATAGTGCGGTTGCATTAAGTGACAGTACCTGCGACTATCCCAGATGGATCTCTATGCTGCTTTGCTTACAAAGTTTGCATTTCTTCTACATGTTTGGATCCTTTTACGTGTCTAACTATACGAAGCCTAAAAAAAGTATTGCCAACGGAGCTCCTAAAGAAACGAGCGCAAAATCTAAAGTGCAGTGATACATTATTTTAATTTTTATTTAAGAGATTTTAGTAATTATGCCAATGTAGCATACTGTGTATAGATAAGGACTTGGTTATATAGTAAAAAGCTTACTGACTTTAACATACGATTATGAATTGTAAAAAGTTTGCCATCTGATTTTAACAAGATGTTTTAACGGTCAGGTGTAGCGCAGGATAAAACTTTGTCCTTAATCAAAGACGAGAGCCATGCTTAAAACCACAAAAGATACAATTAAATTATTTATGTATTCAAATTTGGTTGTCTTTTTTTTCTTACCGCATTTTGATCTTCATCATCATCAGCCCTTTATACTGTCCCACTGCTGGGCACGGGCATCTTCCCATTATGAGAAGGGTAAGGCCATACCTAGTCCACCACGCTGGCCAAGTGCGGGTTGGCACACTTCACATGTCTTTAGAGAACCTCATGGAGAACTCTCAAACATGCAGGCTTCCTCACGATGTTTCCTTCACCGTTTAGCAAGCGATTATTAACAATTTAATACGCACATAACTGCGAAAAGTCATCGGTGCGCGCCGTGGATTTGAACCCGCACCCTCTGTGTAGCAGTCTGTCGGTCTCTCCACTAGGCTATCGCTGCTTTGATCTTCACTGTACTCAATTTCAGATTCTTCACTACTCTTAAGAATTCTTAAGAAATAGATAAATATAAGCTTAGTTGTTAAATTGCTACTCAATTCTTAAACATACCATTAAAGTATTTTTTAAATACATATATGTATTAAAATCTTCACCATCATCATCCTAGCGTTTATCCCGATTCCTTCCAAAATTATATAATTGTACACATAATGTTAGTAAAGGAAGTGTATTCAGTGCGAAGCGGAGCCTTATTGCTTCAACCGATTTCTTATAGGCAAAAGGCAATGACGTAAATAGGCGCCTTTTCTTTCGGATTTGAAAAGAAAAGACGTCACTTCTCATACTTAATCTGGCATTGTCCTTTGGATTTAAATTTTATTGGCAGAACAAGATGTAGCATTATATTTATCTGTTGCGATATTTGAATAATATATTTTTTACACTAGACTACTATCAACCACCAAGCAAGTTTACTTCCGTGCCGATCTGATTGTGTTCTTTAACCGAATTGTTTTATGTTAAGACATCATATTATATAAACTGAGGTTCTCAGCACCAATTATATTTTTGAATATTCAATTCAGAGTTTTTAATTGCTGAGTTGATCAAAATGGTCATCGCTATTAAGTCATAGAGCAATGTCACAATAAGTGAGATGGTCGTATGTGAATTGTCACAGGATTTAAGATTTGTAAGGAATCGGTATTTATGCTATTTTATCTTCAAAATTCTAATTTTAATGAATAAAATCCTAATTATAAAAGATGCCAGTAAATCATTACAAGTGAAATTATTGACCGAGATTGTGGACATCCCACTACAATTCTGTACTGTTATAATATTTATGTGCCTGACAGATTATTTACTGCAACACACAAAATTATATTGTAACCGCTATGTTACAGTAAGTATCGCATTTTTATTCGACTCCTCTACGCAATACTCATTGTTGGGGAGTTACTTTGCACAAACTCTTATCAAGATCTAGAGCAACGAGAAATACAAGTCTTATTTCAATTACAGGTTAAATAGCAAAAGTATTTGGATACTATACAGGATAGGTGTTACATTGTACGAGCTTTAATCTCATTCCCAAAAGTATTTTATCCTTTCAATACTGGTACAGGTTGCTTCGCTCAAATTACCAGAGAGGTACTTCTGGCTATCGTTGGTTACAAATATAAATTAAATAATAAGCACACGATAGTGGAATCCTAACATATTTTGGAAAAGTAACTACAAGACTCCAAAAAAGTTGCTTGTGGAACACCGGCAAGGTGGAGTGACGAGATACGCAAAGTGGCTGGCAGCGGATGTAAACAAAGAACCAAAAATAAAACTCATTGAGATCAATCAGAGATCGTATATCCTAATGGTTTACGACTGACTGATTATGATGATACCTGCCTTATATAATAATGTTTTTTGTCTTAATATCCAAATTTACCCTTTACAAATAGAAATTCATTGCTTTTGCCACCAGCTTTCTATATGAATAGCAATATGGCTCAGCTCGAATACCAAGCCAATTGGTATTCGAGAAGTGTAGAAAACTATTGAATGATAAGATCTGTGGATGTACGTTGAATTGAATATGCTGAAAGACTCTCGCAGCCAGCATTCTCCAAATAGTTCTATACATAGTCTACTTTTCACTTTCAATGCTGACGGCTATTATTGTGTGCCTTATTAGACTTTAACATTAAAAAGCCTAAACCCCAGCCCTACTTCAAAAAAGTAAGATTATTTAAAAGCATAGATCTTAACTGTTTTAATAATGACTTAGATAATATCCCTTGGAAAAACATCTCAAAGGAAAATGATGTCAATACGATGGTTCATATATTTGATACGTATATTAGGCACATTTTTGATAAACATGCACCCGTAAAACGAATAAAGATAAGAAATGCCCTACTCTTTGGATAACAGATGTAATAAAAATTATGATGACCCTTCGCGATGAGGCCCTAGCTAGGTTTTATAAAACTAAATTGTAGGTACATAAAAACTATTATAAAGAATTAAAAAACCTTGTAACGTCGAGCTTAAGGCGAGAAAAAAAAGCTTATTTTTTGTTCTACGTTAATAATAACACCAAGAATCCAAAAGATATGTGGCAACATTTAAAACGCACATCTACTTTCCATGAGTCCTGTGAATCTTTTATACCAGATCACCTTCATAACGCTAATGTCATCAATAACTACTTTTTAGATCTACCAGGTAATTTTAACCTGTGTACTAATACTTTACACTATTTCAAAGAATCTAAGTTTTGCGAAAATCAATTTAATCTCAAAAAATGAAAAAGGTTAAATACAAGCCAATTTAAACTTAAACTTAAGGAAATATTATATAATAAAGCATACTATAGTATAAAGGATTTTTTGAATGACACTATTTAAACTTTAAAATAACAATGGCAAGTTCCCATACAACACTTTATTTGAAATCCATTTGAAGCGTCTATGTACGAAAAAATGTTAAAAACAAAGGGGTTCTATTACTTAAACATAATCATCAAGAGTTTTTATTTTAGGAGGCCGTAAAAAAAAGATATGAACATTGTTTATATTTTAAGGTTACAAATGCATTAAATACATTTAGATAAGGGGTGATGATGTGCAAAAAGCATTGATAGCATATACCTAGACTGATTCAAGATCAGTGTCTAGAGTTGATAAGTACCTACCTACCTAATATTAAAAATCAAAGTTCCATCACGAAATAGGGATGTGACTATGGAGGATTTATGTAACCCTTTTTCTTTCACAATTTTATTGAGTTTTAGAGCCCCACCTCATTAGGAGGCCATGGCGACGTCGCCGGCTACCGTACAATTTATATTGAAATGTATGGTACCTACGTCACTTGGCCACGGTTTTGCAGCCATAGGTACATTTCAATATAAACTGTTTGGATACGCAGCCGATGACGTCGCCATGGCGAACAAGTGAGGCAGGGCTCTTAATAGCCGTAACACACGCTCGAACTTGGTCCGAACAGACCACGGATTTGGATCGCCTCCGTACCAAATCTGCCCGTCTGTAGAGTAGTCCGGCGAACATAATTATTATTAATTGAGTCCGCCTCGGTCCGCTACTTTGCAGATCGGTCGGATCGGATAATTATGGCTTACGTGAAGCAACTGTCCGATCCGGTCGTCTGTAGCGAGAACGGATTTTGTCCGCCGGACCAACGGGTTTGGTCCGCCGGACAAGTTCGAGCGTGTGTTACGGCTATAAGACGTCATGCCGTCAGTTTTAATGTACCTACCCACTTGCTTTTATAAGGAACTAGCTTTTGCCCGCGTGGAAGTCGGAAAATTATCCCACGGGAACTCAATACCGGGTTAAAAAGTATACTATATCCTATTCCAGGTTATGGTCTATCTGTGTGCCAAGTTTCATTTTAATCGTTTGAGTAGTTTTTTCGTGAATGCGTAACAAACAGACAAACAAATAAACATTCGCATTTATAATATTAGTAAGGATAAGGATGAGGGATCACAACCTGTTGAAAATAAATACAAAAGTTGTAAGGATTTTTTAACATTTATTGATCTTCCCTGATAACTATATTATCTAAGAACTCTGCAGGTGCTGATATATTGTTCTGATGCCTGGCCCATCCTAAATACCATACAAGAGTCATCACATGTGCGCAACAACCTGCATTACGCCGACCAACTAAACAGTTAGGTACAGCAGTATTCCACTATGCCTAATCTGTCGGAAATATTATTATCAATTAAAATATAAACAAAGTACCTACTGCTTTCTTGACACGTGCCGTGATTTAATTTTACCTTTGTTTGTAATATTTGTGATTGCTCAAGATAATTGCACGCAATTGGTCCGATACACCATGCAATGTACCAATATTAGTGCATTCTGTAAAAACGCAATGATTACCAGTGTTGGCTGCCCTCTTATAATCTGGTAATATTATACTGTCCATTGACCTGGGAGTCTGTTCGGGTTGAGGATTCTCTTGCAGTTCATTATCCTGTATGACATCTTGAGTTTCAGGCATTCGTTCGGGTACTCTCATTTCGTCAACACGGTTAGCACGAAGAGCTTCTCTCTTAGTGCGCAACCAACAGGCATGACAAACCTTATCTGAAGGTGTCAGCTACAAATGAAATAAAGAAATGTTTTTGAAATCAAATACTTACTCCATAATTGATAAAAAACAGTCAATTTGTATTAGATTGCTTTAAAAAAGACACCAGTAGACTTATAAAACTCTTTAGTAATAAAACACTGCAAAAGGGTTTATTATTTAATAAATACTAAATAAAGATGAAGGAGCAGACGTCATTCTATTTTAAAGATAGCCCGACCGAACTACAACAGAATATCCAAATGATATTCTGTTGTAGTTCGGTCGGGCTATCTTTTAATATTTTATTACTTTGACTTCGTATTAATGAACATCCACACAGAAGGCACACGTTTCTATGGCCTCGTGAACACGCTCCAGCTTGTTCACCTTCATTAGCATCTTCCTGCAAACTCTGATTTACTGAAGCCATAGCGAGTTCCCAACATGCTTCACAAACATAATCATCATCAGTAATCTAAAAATTAAGAAAAGCAATTATTAATACAGGCAAAGAAAACGCATCACACTACATTTAAATAGACTAATGTTACCGAATTTTGTAATATTTTAAACTGCTTTGAAAATCCACTGAAACTTAATTAGGTATGCTAAATTGGTAAGTAAGTTATAATGTTTAAAAACTTACGATTTGTGGTTAAAACCCAGTTGCAGAGCAAAGTACAAACTCTTGTGTTCTGATCTAAGATGCGATATCGCCGGAGAGTATTGACGCAAATGTTACAATTCACGCACAATATGCGTGTAGGCCTGCTACTTCGCATCATAACAAATCTTAAGGCACAATCGAAGTCCGTGTGGACAAAGCTATAGGTCCAGATGTTTTGAGCGCAGATAGTCCGTGAGAAAGCACAAGGCGTCGTATGGGGAATCAAGTCCAGGGGGTAAGCGAGGGTAAAAAATAAGGATAATTCAACAAAAAACTGCGAAAACAACGAGAAAACTATCAAACAAGCTTTTCGGAAAGAAAGAACGTTGACAATGTCACAGACTAATGTTGGTGCCACGAGAACATAGACTTTTTGTAAACACACATTCAGGGTTTCACAACCTTTGTTCCAAACAGTTGTTTTTGAGATTTTATGCTTTAGTGAACTGTTATACTTTTTGAACAGTAGTTTTTTTTTGTTTCAATGCTCAATTATGCTAAGGTATTCGAATTTATACTTCTTGTCGTGACCAATTTTTTTCTAATGTTACAAAAATAAACACCTTTTATTTTGTGTTTGAGTGGTTGAATTTTTCGGAAGTATTTTCATAAATTTGCCGATTTTTTTTAGTTTTTGCATGTAAGTAGTTCTGTGAATGCAAGACAACAATAGAGAGCCATATATGTCAATGATACAAACATGGTACTCTATTATTGACTTGATTTTTTAATCATAGTCTATATCTAAGCTATCGTAAAATATATAAAAAAATACCACGAATGAATAATATTACAGACCACTAGCTAGTACATTACATTAAAATGTCTAGGCAAAGAGATTTTACATTGTGTATGAATGAAAACGTCACAATGAACTTAAACAAAATCCATTAAAAAGTCAGGGTAATATAACATTTGGGGTTGCCTTCGTCAGAAGAAGCTATTTATTTTTATTGGATGTAAAGAATCTTTTTTGAGCCTAATAGTTTGCCATCTGCAATTCTGCACCCGCTTTTCCGAGATGCCGACCGTAGGACGAGCATTGCGACACCAAAAATATACTTTACAACCAAAAAATATGTTTTATCCTCTGATAAATGCCTAAAGCCAGGACCAAACCAACGCGTTCAGCTTGCGTTCGCGGTGGCGATCAGATATTGTGTACGCACTTATAGCGCGGTGTTCACATCTACGCGTCCTCGGATTGCACGCGGCGTCCGGTGCAGCGTCTGCACGCGGCGGTGGCGATCAGATCGCGCTTGTTGCGTTAGGACTGCACGCAGCTATTATTTGTTGAGGAAACTGTGTTTTTGTAGATTTTAAGTATGGTGGAAACGGAAGAAATTATAAATTAATTCCACAAATACCCATTGTTGTATGATACGTCTCATTCTGATAAGGCGTTATCGAATGATGGTAGGTGTTTACTTCACTAGCACTGTATATCATACCCACCTCAAGTTCACTTCTTGTTCCTCTTCGTCTTCAATAATAGCAGACAGAAGTAAAACTTCTTCAATTTCACTATCTGTAGCAGACAGCATTTTAGTGACGCGACTACAGCCTGGTGAACGCCTGAACGAAGGCGACAGTGTGCACAACTTTTGCACGCGCAATAATCTCCACCGCGCACGCCACCGCGGACGCGAGCTGAACGCGTTGGTTTGATCCTGGCTTTACAATGAGAAAAATTAATGGATTAACGCAAAATGTTGACGTTCCAGGCGTCTGACATATTCCAGTACTACAAAACACTGTTGGCAGCGCATATATCGATAAAAACCCGATCAATTGACATAATATTTTGCAATGACACATATTTGTGTACCGTTGCGCTCATTGGATTTGACATTATTTGTTTAGGATTTAGAGATACTGACAATGTAGACATTTTCACTTAGTGTTGTCATTATTTATCTTCAATTGCCTAATCTCTAATTAAATGATATCTCAGATCAAGTAAAAAAATTATATTTATTTATATCATAAATAAAATATTCTTTTTATATAATATAATATAATATAATATAATATAATATAATATAATATAATATAATATAATATAATATAATATAATATAATATAATATAATATAATATAATATAATATAATATAATATAATATAATATAATATAATATAATATAATATAATATAATATAATATAATATAATATAATATAATATAATATAATATAATATAATATAATATAATATAATATAATATAATATAATATAATATAATATAATATAATATAATATAATATAATATAATATAATATAATATAATATAATATAATATAATATAATATAATATAATATAATATAATATAATATAATATAATATAATATAATATAATATAATATAATATAATATAATATAATATAATATAATATAATATAATATAATATAATATACCTACATAAAATATTTTTTTAACATTATCATGAATTGTTTCTAGATGTTGGTTAAAAAGATTACCTACCTATTTTCTATTATACAAATACGATTGTTTTGTAAATGGTAACTCTGAAAATGACATTAAACAAGCACCGGAAATAAATGTATTCAATAAATAGTTTATCAATTTAGATAATTTAACGTAGGCTTTGACACTTGAAACTAAAAACGTACAAAATACGAAATAATTACATCAATAACTTTTTCATAAGTTACGTTTATAGACGCTTCTAACATTTCACAGGTATAATCCTGCCATTGTTCTTTATGTGAAATTTATGTTTTGACATCTATCCTTAATTTTGTAACAATTTGACATTTTAGTTTTATTATTATTAATGTACACTTATTATTTAATTTTATTTTGACTGACCAAATTTAATTATGTTACTAGCAATACGTTGACATGCATGAATTTATTTAATTATTTTGAATCCTGTACGTATTCTTTGATAATAACATGTTTTTAAATTTTGTACACCAGACTCTGGTCGAATATGACGGAAATATTATTTTGTAACATTACCATCTGTATTTTGTACTCATATTCTTACAAAATAAATTATTCTTATTCTTATTATTATTCTTAAAAACTACTGAAGTCGAAGTTATGCAAATATTACGTACAATAAAAACTAAGGCTTATGGGCATGATCTTATAAACATTGATATGGTTCAACTAACACTCCCCAAAACACTACCTACAATTACTAGTATTATAAATAGATCAATAGAAACGAAAATATTCCCTGACTCATGGAAGATAGCTATTGTGAGCCCCATCCCAAAAACTAAAAATATTAAAGAGTTAAAGGATTTGCGCCCTATAAGTATACTTCCCGTATAATATCCAAGGTCATTGAGAGAGTCGTAGAAAAGCAAGTTAAGGTCTATTTAGAAAGTAATTCAATTCTACCTGTCTACCAGTCCGGATTTCGATTACAACATAGTACAACAACGGCTCTTACTCACGTGACTGATGACATACTTTCCGAATCCGATACTGGTAAAAGCTCAATTCTGGTGCTACTAGATTTTTCTAGAGCTTTCGATTGCCTAAATAGAGAGCTTCTACTCAGCAAGCTAATCCATTACGGCATTTCAACAGACAGCGCTAACTGGTTTAGGTCTTACCTCACAAATAGGCTTCAACAAGTCGTAGTCGATGATCCTATGGGAAAGAATGTTGTATCAGAAATGCTCTCCACCGTTAGAGGAGTCCCACAAGGTTCTATTTTAAGTCCGTTGCTCTTCATAATATTTACAGCTGATCTCCCAAATATATTACAACACTGTAACGCACATCTATATGCGGACGACACACAAATATACAAATCCTTCAGGCCTCTGGATACTGAACAAGCTATAAAAGATATAGAGAGTGACCTGGGACGAATCCTCGATTGGACTAAAAAAAAACAATTTAGTGCTTAACCCTTCCAAAACTAAATGGATGTTACTAGGTACTACATATCAAATAATGACTGCGGAAAGTATACACACACCAATTTTGATGAATGGTGAAGTACTCGAAAGAGTACCTATCACTAGGAATTTAGGGCTTCTTATGGATGATCGCCTCCGATTTTCAGACCATATATTGACCATACATTTATTATATGGGATCCGAGGATTTCTCTCTGAGGATGTAAGGAGATTGCTTACAGATTCTTTGGTGCTATCATTATTTAATTATTGCGATGTAGTATACGGGCCTAGGCTTTTCCAAAAATCTAGGAAATGTATGCAGCAAGTTCAAAATGCCTGTATGCGATTTTGTTATAAAACTCAAAGATGGTCGCACATCTCTCCAATTATAAACAAAAAGGGATTACTTAATACGGAATCGCGACGTAATCAGCATTTATTATGCTTCGTTCATAGAATCTTCAGAAGTAAAACACCTCCGTATTTATAAAACTATCTTAGTGTGCGGATGCGCATAACTTAAATACTAGGTCAAAAGAAATTTTAAAGCTAAAGTTACCGAAGCATAAGACACAGGGATATAAAGGCAGTTTCAAATATGTTGCATCCAAAATATGGAACACAATACCACCACCACCTCTCCGAAATATAAAATTTTTAATTAAATTTAAAAATAAATGTACAGAGTTTATATTTGAAGCCCAAAAGAACTTAACTAGATTATTATAAGTTTAAATAATAAAGTGATCTAAGGGTTACATTTATAGACTTTGTGCTATTAAGAATGTATATAGTCACCACCCCCTATCTTCCCGTGGGTGTCGTAAGAGGCGACTAAGGGATAACACGATGCAAATACCATCTTTGCGTAGAGACTGAAAACTCGACATCAAACCCTATACGACTGCCTCGTTAGTCTCGCGGCATAAATGTGCGCGTGGGATCGGGAGGTCCCAGGTTCGATTCTTGGGTCGGGCAATGTTATTGGGTTTTTCTCTCACGAAATTCTCAGTAGCAGCACGGAGTCTGGAAATGTGCCCGGTACGGCAATAGGCTCGCCCCTTATTACGTGGGACTAAAGTATATCTGGCGAAAAGTGGGTGTAGAAATACACCTCTGCCTACCCCTTCGGGGATAAAAGGCGTTACGATATGTATGTATGTATGTATGTATGTATAGTGCTAGATTTAAGATTGAAACAGCCGCATATGCTGGTAATAAATCAGAATCATAACATCAATGTTTAACTGTATGTAATGTATGGTTTCTTTTAATTTTAAATATATTACACGTTTTTTGTCACTTTTAATATTTTTTTGTAAACGGGAGTAAAAGTTTTAAGCTGAAAACCAGCGCTTGGTAATTCTCCGGGATCCAAGCATAAGCTGACGCTTAAGCCTTTTGCTTTCAGTATTATAGTTTATTTTGTAATTTATACAAATTTGCTGTAATACTGAAACAAATAAACTTTATTCTTTTCTATTCTATTCTATTAACGTACCCTGATATAATGCAAATATGAGAAGTGTCGTTAGTTAATTTAGACAAGGCTAGAATTAAGCATATTGATAAATTAAAAAAAAACATGCTTAAATCTAAATAAGGTATGAGTTTATAGGCCCATGTCAAATTGGCGATGGTAATTGGTACTATTTTAGGCTTGTAGTTTAGACAATGAAGTTGTACATAGCAGAGAAATATTTATGTATCTAAGAATCTCTCTTTAAACTGTCATGAAGCTTTTAACTAAAATATGAAGCTTTACTTTAGTTATGAACATAAATATCTTCTATTGTTAATGATTTTACCTAGATGCTGATGCAGCTTTTAAATTGAAGTTTAATGTACTTCAATAAGAAGTGAAATTGATAAATAATTGAACATCAAAAGGCAATAAAAAGTATTATGTTTGTAAAGATTAATGTAGCAAGCGGCGAGACAGCTGAGATAAAAGTGAAAATTGACGATAAACAGATGCAAGGCTACGCATAATGACGGAGACTATCGTACCTTTAAAAGCCAGAAAAGCGCAAAAGTAATTTTATGTACCCCAAATGTATCTAAGATAAATAGTTTCTAGTCATTATAGATTAATAATTTTAACTTATATTTTTAAATCACATAAATAAAATTGGAGTGACTGTTTGTAATGTTAAAACAGCCGCATTTTACTAAATGAATATGGATGTATACACGGTACGTATACCAAAATGACATTTTTACACTTTTTGTTGGTCTGTCTGTCTGTATGTCTGTATCTCTGGAACGACTTTCACGTGCGGATAGCTGATGTACCAAGGAGTAAATAAGGCTATAAGTTAACCGGGTACGCGAAGTAGTTCCTTCAGGACGCGGGTGAAACCGCGGGAAACAGCTCGTCTTAAACTAAAGAATTGAAATTATGTACAGGTGTTTAAAAATTACATATGCACATTATATTACAGTGATATATTACTGAAGTTTATATCATAGATTTCGAATGATGCTGATGATCTCCTCCCGACCGATTTCGGCCACGGCGGCTTGTCTTTATATGAGACTTGCCAACTGCGCGGGACATACATGACGGGGAACCCATAAATTTGCAGTCATCTGGTACACGGTTATTCTCCTCTTGCATCTTGTGGGGATACGAAATAACACCACAGATGGATAGTAAATGTCTTCTTTAATAATTTAAGAATATCACCAATCACAATTATTCACAAACTAATCGGATGGAAATGGATGCCTTTCGTGAGCTCACTCTCGCTTGCACGTGTCGACTCAACTGCCCGACTTAATCAACATCGCCTCTGCATTTTGACAAATGACAGGCCGAATGTGCTCACGAATGACATTGACATTGACGTTTCGCAAACTTGACAAGTGACAGGCTGATTATGTCACACGCACTCTCACGAGCGACATCTAGTGCTCAGTTTAGGTAACATCTAGGTATGTAGGTACGTTACGCGTTGCGACACGGCCGTCCTGCGCCTTACACGTCCTCGTGTAAGTGTTCATCTAGCATCCCTTAACCAGGGACATCCCTTAGCCAGCGGCATCCCTTAACCAGGGGCATCCCTTAACCAGGGGCATCCCTTAACCAGGGGCATCCCTTAACCAGGGGCTTCCCTTAACCAGGGGCATCCCTTAACCAGGGGCATCACTTAACCAGCGGCATCCCTTAACCAGGGGCATCCCTTAACCAGGGGCTTCCCTTAACCAGGGGCATCCCGTAACCAGTGGCATCACTTAACCAGCGGCATCCCTTAACCAGGGGCATATAAGAGTGACAAGAACTACGAATACAAACCTACTCTATCAACATCGAGTTTAATCAGTCAGGTAATCAGGAACTCAAAGTAAAACTGACATTTCACTATCGCTGTATCTCTCAAGATATTTTTTTTTCAAACCAAGTAAACCATAACATTTAAGCTCTTCATGTGGTAACGGCTATGCATAGCCCAGTATCCTCCGGTTACTCTGCTTTCTGCGAACCACACATGGGAACGCGACTGAAATCCGACCTCCGCCAGGGCTGACTGCAATACCGCCTACTCAAGGACTATTAAGTTAGTAGACGCCATATTCTACCGAGCTACGGCTACACGTCAGCCTCTGGTACGGTTCGATCCGATCATCATGTAAACTTAAACACTTTCTTTAATATCAAAACTACTTTGTTCTACCTCAAATTCGTCAGTTGTACTTCAGGTCCTGTTAGGGCTTGTAATTCGAATATTCGAACGTTCGAATAATGCGAATATTCGTTCATTTTTACTATTCGAATATTGAATGGTGTTAAATTCGAATATTCGAATGATTTATAGTTACGTTTGAAAGTACAAAGTCTGTCTATTATACTACACTCATGAACGAATGTGACAGGGTATTTTCATCCTCAAAGTCTATTGTCAACCATCTGACATGTGCTTTACAGGACGACTCTATAGACGCTCTAAGTTTTCTTTGATCGCAATACCAAAGTTTACGTGAATCCCACGAACGATTATTTTGATTGCGGTGTATTGATCATCTCTCATTTACCTTTATTAAATTAAAACTTATAATTGCGCTTTAGTAGGTTATTTTAATTTGACTATTTCTTTGTACAAATATTGACTTTTTTGTTACGTTTATTTAGATTAAAATATTACAAAAACACGATTTGATCTCAATGAGTCTCAAGTTTCTGAGAATTTGAGACTAAGGGTTGGTATGTTTAAAATATTATTGTTTTGCATATAGGAAGCTTATTGCTTTTGTTTAATGAGAAGGTCTTTGATAACCTTTCAGTAATACATACTTTATTATATGACTGATATATATTCAATTTTAGATAATAATTAAAAATACTCAACTGTAACTTGTTTATTAATTGCTTGGCCTTTCATGGTTTTATTAAGGTTTAAAGAAAAAAGCTGATATTCGAATAATATTCGAATAGTTCGAATACTTCCTGTAAAATATTCGAATATCTGAATTTCTAAAAACTTCGAATAATTACAAGCCCTAGGTCCTGTTGACCTTCAGGCATTTCTCTCAATCTGTAGAGTGCGTACTTACAGTTACGCTTAGAATTAAGGGCTTTGCGATTATAATGATCATCGTAAAGAACTTCTGTGACCTCAAATGCGCCTTTAAGATATTTCAAACCAAGTTAACCAAAACATTAAAGCTAAGGTCTTTAGACTCTACATCTTCTAACCAAATTCCTTTAATAAACTACCCTCACTTTCATTGCCATTTTGGCCAGATATGCTTTAGCTATACCAGTTACCTGGCTTCTCAAAGCCACATACAGGCCTCACACAGGCCCCGTGCAACACACGTGCCGCGCTCCACACGCGGGCCGCGCGCCACACGCAGGCCGCGCGCCACACACGGGCCATGCTGGCCACCAAGCAACACTCGCCACCAGGCCGCGCCGGCCAGCGGGCCGCGCCGGCCACCGGGCCGCGCCGGCCACCGGGCCGCGCCAGCCACCATGCCGCGCCGGCCTCCAGGCCACGCCAGCAACCATGCCGCGCCAGCCACCATGCCGCGCCGGCCTCCAGGCCGCGCCAGCAACCATGCCGCGCCAGCCACCAGGATAACCCAAAAAGGAAATAAATCTACCATTAGTATTTCAAAGATTCGTCTCATTGTATACCCACTAAATAGAGTATCCGTTCTTTCAGACTAATTCAACGTCCGCACTTCGTATATTTTAGGCGATTGTCAAATTCATTTACAACTTCACAACTGCACATAACGTAACTCCCGTCCATACTCTCAATGAGCTATGTCAAAACTGGATTTGACCACTGACAAAAACTAAAACCAAATGCGAACATAGCGAGAACTGATACTACTTTCGGACAAACTGATTTCCTTTGGCTGCATTGAGGCAACGACTACAGTCCTGAGATAACCAATCGACAGTCCATGAGTACCTTCAGATTCTCGCAACATGCTCTTGTCATACGACACAGAAACCAGAGGTAGATAATTTTAGCGATCAAAAATCAAATGAGAGCTACTTGAGTGGCAGGGTATCCGTGATGGCGATCAACAACCACAGTTTGATGTACTTCACTCTAGGATTAAGAGAAAATTCTTGAACAGCAATCCTAGTTGTTCGGCCATTCCTGGCACAAGTCGGTGGGCAATAAAAGGTACTGTGATCAAAATCATTACAGGTTTTAATGAAAATCACAACTAACTCTTTCTCTTTAAGCTGACATGTTGAACAACACGCATAGGTACTCGTTAAAATAATAGGAAACTCCTTACAACCACCATCCGGTTACACAACACCACCCGGATAATCATTTCGAGCGTTTAACAAAGTAATCTTAAAGTAGGTTTGTTGAACATGTTGCTTTGGTTTTCCTTATCACATAGCAGACTATAAGAAAATCTTACTAGGCTGATAGTTTAGATGTTAAGTTTACTACCAAGTATCCAATCAGTCTTTTCAGCGTTATAATTTTGTCATGGATAGTCTAAATACGAAGCATAACCTAACCTAATCATTAGCGATACAGCAACGGACCTTACGCGTTCAAGACGATGGACAACGTTTGTGATACTATGACAATGGACTAACGGCTGTCACAAAAGCTCAAGGGTAAACTTGACTAACCAGAAAGGCACTTTACTGGTCCAACCAATGGCAACGCATGGCTAAACATGCAGCCGCACAAACGGCTTATCCAGTTTATGCAAATCTACACTGACGGTAACGTGGGTACCACAAAATTATCACAAAGACAACAAAGTACCCATTTAATGAGAATAAGGTTATGCTTAACCTTATTCTCATTAAATGGGTACTTTGTTGTCTTTGTGATAATTTTGTGGTACCCACCAATCATCACTAACGATCACTAACCGCCTACCTACAATGACAATTAAAATCTCGGAAACAGATTATCGTAAAGCACTACGATGATAACTCAATCATTTTCTTCTACGTCTGATAATCGAGTTAAACAGCTTCTACTAGAAACACTATCACTCTTAAACGTCCTAAGCATAACCTGGAATTGGCCAGAGAACTCGGGGTACTTGATAAAAATTCCCAGCGTATCACATTCATTGAATTTAATTTTACTAGTGGTGCCATCTTATAATCAGAGTAAGAAACATTTTAATGTGCCATGTTAAAAATGTACGCACACAAAGAAGCAGGTGTAATAATTGCAACATCGAGATCGTCTGTACAACTCAGAATTACAACGAGTAACAGTGTCACTTTTTACTTAGGCTCTGATCAAGTTTTAACGAAAACCGTTACGTTTTAGCAACACCACGAGTCGATAACCAACCGCACTTGTTTGGAATAATGCAAGTCGGCCTGTACGCTCTCTCTCGTTACTGATACAGTCCATAAAGTAAGACCGAGACAAGATAATCTATTTGCAAGCAAGCATAATATGATCACAAGGGTCGTGAGTGCGAGCCACCCTCGCATGTAGAAGTAAAAATAATCGCTTTCTTTTTAACCGGCGTATCATACTCAAAACCTCCATTTGATATCTACGCTATAGCTAGGCCACTGTGGTAGTCAGACAACCATACGCTAGCATAAAATACGGCATAGGTCAAGTGGTTCCACATTTCAGTGTCTCGTGTATAAATCGAACCTACAACACTCTGTACGATGTGATGGCGACATCACCACAACGATTACGACATTTCCAAGGTTAAACGCGTAATGTTTTACAAGTACCGTCACTTAATAAAATTGGCAGTAGGTACCAATAAAGAAATCAGACAAAATACGCTCACCAAGGTTGCAATTGAATGCTCAGCTGATTCACCAACATAGCAGCGTTAGCAGTCTCTATCATCCCAGTGCGACCACAAGCGGGGCGCAATGCGGGTCTTGATCTTCAATCACATGTCTGCAGTCGTCACCCAAGCACGTGCATCCATATCTTGTTGCTCAGGATCGAAGTCCGGTAAACAAAGGCCATGCGACGATGTAGTAGGTATTTTCATGGCTTGCATCAGCGTCAGAAAATTACGATTTTGTAGTTCCAACAGGCCCAGCAATTTTCATTACTAGCGTCTTCATTATGAACACGTGGGTCGTTGTGGTCCCATCCCAATTCTGATGACGGGGAACCCATAAATTTGCAGTCCAGATGACTACATATGCACATTATATTACAGTGATATATTACTGAAGTTTATATCATAGATTTCGAATGATGCTGATGATCTCCTCCCGACCGATTTCGGCCACGGCGGCTTGTCTTTATATGAGACTTGCCAACTGCGCGGGACATACATGACGGGGAACCCATAAATTTGCAGTCATCTGGTACACGGTTATTCTCCTCTTGCATCTTGTGGGGATACGAAATAACACCACAGATGGATAGTAAATGTCTTCTTTAATGATTTAAGAATATCACCAATCACAATTATTCACAAACTAATCGGATGGAAACGGATGCCTTTCGTGAGCTCACTCTCGCTTGCACGTGTCGACTGAACTGCCCGACTAAATCGACATCGCCTCTGCACTTTGACAAATGACAGGCCGAATGTGCTCACGAATGACATTGACATTGACGTTTCGCGAACTTGACAAGTGACAGGCTGATTATGTCACACGCACTCTCACGAGCGACATCTAGTGCTCAGTTTAGGTAACATCTTGGTATGTAGGTACGTTACGCGTTGCGACATACATATTATAGTGCACAAGTGTGTGCGCATACACAAGTGCACTCTCTATTCCCTGACTCTCATAGTCCGATGGGACGTCATGGGACGTCACATGCGACACGACCGGAGAGAGATTAGGCGAAGGACCAACGGCTAAGCGTGCTTTCCGAGGCACCGGGGTGTAACAACGCCAACTCCCTGACTCCGAACTTCTATTGGATAATTCGTAACAGAAAAACCCAATATCACTTTTTGTTCGACCCGGGAATCGAAATCGAGACCTCATGATCTACAGTCGCAAATTCTACCGCAGGACCACAGAGGCAGTCAGATTTCGAATGACAGAGAAACCAAATCTATGTGCGTTTGAGATAGGGATTTTGTGTGTGATGATATCCGTACATATTTTTTTATGTTATCGTTTGAGATTCTTTTGTCAATAAACCTGACGTAACATTAATTAACGAAAAAAAGGTTCACATTAAAAATATTGCATATATTATATGTACATATATATATGACTGCCTCGTTGGTCTCGTAGCATAAATGTGCGCGTGGGATTGGGAGGTCTCGGGTTCGATTCCTGGGTCGGGCAAAGTGTTATTGGGTTTTTCCGTTGGGAAATTCTCACTAGCAGCACGGAGTCTGGTAATGTGCCCGGTACGGCAATAGGCTCACCCCCTATTACGTGGGACCTAAAAATTCATTACACTATTTATAACTCATGAAAGGCTGCACCGATTTTATTGAAAGTTGGTGCGTAGGTACCTACTTATCTAAAACCAGGAAATTGACATAGGATACCATTAGTTGCAAAAATCGAACTGGGAGGCCGAGGGATTGTAGGGAGGGTCAAAGATTGTAGGGAAACAAATCTACATATTGAAAGTAAGAAGGCATGCGCTGTAATAATTGAGTGCTCGCATGTTCTATGGTATATCGGTCAGTACTGTCTCATCATGCATTATCATATTGTGCACTGTCATTACATTGTTTGCTATAAATAAACTTACTAGCTGACCCGGCGAACTCCGTACCGTCTTTTGCGAGGATCAGTGCTTAATATCTTACCTTCATTTTCAGATTCTATACAAACAAACAATTATTTTTATATATTTACTTACGTGAACCAGTAAAAGTTGTTTTACCATATAAATTATGTCTAGGGAATTACTATAACTAACTTATTGTAAGTGTGTGACGCAGTTTACTAATTTAGTGGCTATTAAAAAACAGGCCTTGATGATAGAAGGGTGAACATTAAGAGCTGTATCAATTTTATGCTGTATTTGTATTTTAACTTCCTGCAATACAATTTGCACAAAGCGGACTTAATGCCAAATTCATTTTCTACCAATCAACCTTAGGGTGATGCAGAGATGACAGTAGCAGGTGTTTTAGAGTATAAAAACAAGAGAACTAAATGTAAGTTAATATTACAAAAATTTAATCTGCTAATACATCGTTAATAAGTGAGTGCTGCTACTGAGAAGTTTCCGACTGTCCATAATATAACTGACGAACCTTGAACTTGAACGTGTCACGTGTATTGGCCATCCTAATTTCAGGAGGAAGAGCATTCCAAAGTAGAATAGAGTGGATGTACAAAGAGGAATGAACTAGATTAGACAAAGAAGTAGAAGGTTATTGGATGATATTTCTATCATATAATCTGAAGAACTTATTCTTAAAGCCCACAAGAGTTACTTCCTCCACATCTACTTTCCTAGATAATATATTTACAGATATCATAGTAAGAGACAAGCAAATTATTAGACAGTTAGACTCAGACCATTGTAGACAGCAGATCTCCTTTGATAACAGTAAGAATGTTTCTAGGCAAAATATAGTATAAATACCTAAAACTGCAACTCGTTTTGCTAGGTTTCAAAGTAAACTAATGACTAGCTGGTACTGTAAGATGATGAAGCTGACCCTAATTTGTTATATAATAGCTTTTTCAAAGCATTTTGTATAGAATTTAATTCGGTTTTCACACCTAGAACGATTACAGTTGGAGGTAATGCAATCTTCTGTGAATGGGCAACAACTGGGCTTCACAAAAGTAGAAAGAGATTGTATGAGCTATATGACGAGAGAAACTTTAATTTAAGTGAACAATTTCAGGATTATGTTAGAAACTATGCTAGGATATTTCGAAAACTTTGCAAGAAAGCTAAGTCTCTTTACCTTAGTTCAAGGATTAGGAGTAGTGACGATAAAATGAAAATGACATGGAATATTATAAACAGCAAGACTGGGAAAGGTAAAAGTAAAAGTTCCAAATTTAGTTTGAACATTGATAACGACACTATTACGTCAGACTCAAAAGTTGCATCGGCGTTTGAAAGTTTGTTTACTGATATCCCCGTTATTACTTCTAGACCTTTGGACTCATCTACCAATGCAGCGGAATCTCTTTTAAAAGAAAACATGATGAGTACAACTTATAGTAACTTCTCATTTCAGTATATAAATTCAAATGATGTTATAAAAGCTTTTTATACTATAAATATAAAGAAGACTACAGACTTGTGGGGAAATTCCGTTACTATTACCAAGGCCATTATTGCTTTAGCTGCTAACAATAAATATTTAAAAAGTGTATTGACTGTGGTGTATTTCCTGATCTTATGAAAGATAGCAAGATAATACCTTTTTACAAAGCAGGTAGCACATCAGACCCCACCAACTATAGGACAATTTCTGTGCTGCCCACATTTAGCAAAATTTTCGAGAAATTGATACTAGACCAACTGAAAAGTTATTTTAATAACGACGAGCTTCTACACTCTAAACAATTTGGTTTTACAAAGGGGCGCTCCACGACCGATGCCGGTGTTGAGCTTGCAAAACATATCTTTGATGCCTGGGAGGATTCACGTGATGCTTTAGGTGTCTTCTGTGATTTGTCCAAGGCCTTTGATTGTGTAGAACATGATACATTGATCAGGAAATTACATCACTATGGTTTAAGTAGTTCTGCTCTGCATCTTCTTACTTCATATTTGAGTAATAGAATTCAGAGAGTTGATGTCGACGGGACGCGTTCGCATGGGTCTGTAGTCAAAATGGGCGTCCCACAGGGTTCAATCCTTTGTCCTTTTTTATTTTTAGTTTATATAAATGACTTACCACACCTCGTTAATGACAAGCACGGGACAGTACTGTTTGCTGATGATACCTCACTTTTATTTAAATTAAAACGACAACAAATTCATATGGACGATGTAAACATTGCTCTCTCAAAGGTGGTTCGCTGGTTTGAGGTTAACAACCTGCTTTTAAATAGACTTAAAACTAAATGTATTCGATTTTTTATGCCTAACGTCAAACAAGTGAACACCTCAGTAAAGGTTAAGGTTAAAGGTTAACACATCATGTGTTGGATCTTGTGGATAACACCAAATTTTTAGGCATTACACTAGATTCTAAGCTGCAACGGGGACCACATATTAGTAAATTGTCGAATAGACTCAGCTCTGCAGCATACGCAGTCAGGAAAATTCGCCAGTTAACTGACATTGACACTGCCAGGCTTGTATATCATAGCTATTTTCATAGTATAATGTCATACTGTATTCTCTTGTGGGGAAATGCTGCCGACATTCAGACCATCTTTGTTCTGCAGAAAAGAGCTATTCGAGCAATTTATAATTTGGATTATGGGGCTTCGTTAAGGAATAAATTCAAGGAAATAAACATTTTAACAGTTGCAAGCCAGTACATTTATTCCAACGTAATATATTTATTCCAAAACAAGGCCTCATACTCAAAGAAAAGTGATATCCACAATTTGAATACTAGAAATAAGAGTAAGCTATTAGTGCCGGCTACCCGGCTAGAGAAAATAAAAAAAAAAATTCAAGGCCAATGTGTGCGCTTTTACAATAAAGTGCCAAGCAATATTCAAAATTTAAGTTTTATTAAATTCAAAAAGGTTATAAAACGTAAAATTTGTCAAAATGGGTACTATTCAGTGCTAGATTATATTGAAAACAAAAATGCTTGGGATTAATTTGCTCGGTCCCACAGGCTACTTATGTTTGATTAGTGTAGGTTTCATGTGAGTGTGAGTTATTGTGTCTATATTATGCTAGTTTAGTACTTTTATATTATTATGAAAGAAACCTTATTAATTGACAACAACATTATAGACACACCAGCTCATATACCTATGAACAATGTAGTTACTAAGTTTTTAAATTGTATAGATTCAAGAGGAAGAAAAGAGTGGCCCGGAATTTCTTGTCTGATTCTTCTCACGAGGCTCTACTTTCTGAACAGGCATTTTTTTTCAATGCTCAACTATGTTAATATGCATTTAAGTTACTTTTTTATTTTTTTATTTGTATGACCTTCGGGCGTGCCCAAAAAATTTAAACATTTTTATGGAATATCAAATAAACATATTTGAGTTTGAGTTTGATCGTAAGTTCTTAACATGCTTGGAGCAAATGTATTGAAAACAAGGCATTAGACTTATCCGTCTTAACGGGGCATTAGCGGAGTGGAGAAGCGAGTATATTGTAGTCAACATATGCAAATTTCGTCGCTGACAAATTGTTAACCATTTCAATTCACTACGGAATTTTGAGACATGATCGAACTTACGAAGATTGAAAACAAACCGAATGCAATAATTCAGGAGTTGGTCAAGTTTATTGAGCAGGTCTGCATTCAGGTCGGGATAATACACATCACCATTATCAATAACGGGGAAGATTAAAGTTTGCACAAACATTGCTTTAGTTTTTGAAGGGAGAGAGTTTTTCAGGCGATAAAGAGAGCGAGGAGTCCCGAAAACTTTCTGGCTAACTGCTGCAATTTGAGTCCGCCAGTCAAGAGTAGCATCTATGTGCAAACCAAGATTTTTTACGGTAATGGTAAATGGTGTTACACATCCATTGAAGATGACAGATGACAGACTCGTGTAGTCAACTCTAGCAATCATGCGCGAGCTTCCCACAACGATAGCCTGGCATTTGGATGGATTTACGCAAAGTGAATAAGTTGTTGCCACAGGCCGAAAATGACTAGAGATATAAATTAAATTGTAAATTACATACCTTGACATTATACTATGATTTAATTGACTTTATTGACTCTAATGCTTTTATTAGAAGTTCTTATTTGTCATGTAATAGTTGTTATATATCTCAAAATATTCAAAGACAAATAGCATCATCGCTAGCATATTATATTAATAACACAGCCAAAAATTTGGCTAATAACACTGCTTTTATTGAGCAGTCTAACTTGAAATTGAATATAAGCTTGGAATCCGTTCCAAATCCTTTAAATTAAGTAATAAAACAATCAAGACAATAAAGACAATAAGTCAATCTCTTGCAATAAAATAGACAAGACATTGGTAAATTTAAATATAAGTAAGAAAAACACACTTTCATCAACCACACATTGTACAAAAAATAATTAAAAAAATTGTATTAACCTGGTGCATCAAAATATACAAGGGTTGATGGGTAAGGAATTAGAGTTGGAATTGTTCATGAACTGTAACTATATTGACATTATAAGTTTTACAGAACATTGGATAAAAGCCACCAGTTTATTTTCAATTTCAACAACCACCAGGTTGCAAGCTCATTCAGAAGAGAAAAAAATATTCGAGGAGGCTCGGTAATAAATATAAATAAACTTTTAAAATTTAAAGAAAGGTCTGATATTGTGAGCCTCTCGATTGATCGAGTTATATAGATATCTTGTGTCGAATTTGATCAGTTCATTATTATGAGTAGTAGTATATACAAGCCTTCTGTGCACATTTTGAAAGTTTTATAGTAATTATGGAGGATGCCCTAAGCAAAGTTAATAATTGCCATAAAACGGTTGCTATTTGTAGTGACTTCAACATTAACATTTAGGAGAAATGTTCTTTATCAATTGACTTCTTAAATCTATTTAAATCTTACAATTTAAGTCATACTTTTTTAGAACCAACTAGAGTGACTGCCACAAGTGCTACCTGTATTTATTTACACTAAGCCTTTACAAAAATCCTTAATTAATATGTTACAGTCTGATCACTGTGGGCAGTTAGTCTGTTGTCCAAGAAAAAGCCCTAAGGTTCAGAGTAAAATTATTAATTTTAAACCTGTAAATGAAAACCGATTAGAAGTTTTTTAAATACTTCAAATAAAATGCGTTGACTGCCTATTCATGACCGTCCGGATCAGTTATATAATTCATTATTTAAATTGATTAATGATGAATTTTCTACTGTATTTAAACCTAAAAAATAAATGTAACTGACCGTCTGATGTTTAGTGATTGGGCAACAAGGCATTTATAAAAGTCGGATTAGGTTTTATGAACTTTAAAATGATAAGACTTTTAATAATAGTCCAGCCTTTATTAATTATGTAAAAAATACCCAAAAACATTAAGACAAGCTTGTTATGCAGCAAAATCAATTTATTAGAAAAATAAAATAAAAAGCGCTGAAAATACCACAAAAGCAACTTGGAATGTGATCAATAACGAAACTGGTACAGCCAAAGCACGCAGTCGCGACTACCTACCTACTAAATATCAAGAATGTGAGTATTGCAACAGAATTTGAAAAGTTTTTTGCTAATATACCTACACATTGTAATTACAAAATCACTCAAATCGTCTTCCATGTCAGCTGAAATGCTGCTTAAAGACTGCGTGCCGGAATGTGTTACAGCCTTTGAATTTGTTGCTGTTGCTACTGATGATGTTCTGAAACAATTTAAAACTTTTAATATAAAATAGACAAAGGATTTGTCATGATTATCAGTAAAGACTGTTTTGTCTATTATTACATTAATTGCTCGACATCTTGCAACTGTGTTCAATGCTTGTGTCATTTCTGGACCTTTATTTCAATCTGGTGACACATAAGACTCCTCAAATTTTCGACCTATTTCTGTATTGCCAACACTTAGCAAAATTTTTGAGAAACTAATTCTTAGTCAGTTGCTTAGTCATTTCAATAGACATAATCTTCTCCACTAGAAACCGTTTGGATTTACGAGGGGTTGTTCAACTACTGACGCAGCAGTTGAATTACTGAAAATTATTTTTGCAGCTTGGGAGAAGTCGTAAGATGCGTTAGGTATATTTTATAAAAGCGTATACATTGCCCCATAGGGCAATGTATACGCTTTTATAACAAGCTCCCTTATAATATAAGAGACTTATCTATAAATAAGATCAAAATTATTGTAAAATCGAAATTGTGTTCAAAAGCATATTATAAAATATCTGAATATAAAGACGACCAAAACGCATGGGACTGAGCTGTTCTAATTCGACACATAAAATTATTGTACAAAATGATTTCTTAATGACGTTTCGTAAGTACTGGCAAAGTTTACATGAAATAAAGAATTATTTCATTTAATTTAATTTCATTTAATTTAAAAGACCGAATCGATCAGACCACATCTATATTGCATGTTAGTCCTGTTTAACTTTGTCGATTGCATCTGACAGCTTGTCTACCCGTGCTTGAGAGTAAAGCAGCAAGTCATCTGCATACAATATAATATGCTCCTTCCCATCCTTGATTTAATCCTACCCATCATTACTCACATCATTAATTACTCCTTGTCCAGTGGTGAATTCCCATCGATGTGGAAGGATGCCCTAATAACTCCAATTCTGAAAAAATCACATCCTTTATCCTTTTCTGATTACCGACCTATTTCTATTCTACCATTCCTTTCCAGTCCTCGAACGTCTCATTTACAATCAAGTCAACTCGTTCCTTTCTAAAAATAATCTCCTTAATCCATTCCAGTCCGGCTTCCGTCCAGGCCATAGCACCGCTACAACCCTTATCAATATTACGGATGACATCAGGGCTGGTATGGAGAGCGGACAGCTCACAGTCCTTGCTCTGCTAGATTTTAGCAACGCCTTCAATACAGTGGATTTTGATATTTTACTTGGCCGTCTTTGCTCTCTTAACATATCTCCTACGGTGATTGATTGGTTTCGTAGTTACCTGTGTGGCCGCCGACAGCGTATACGAGTTGAAAATTCACTCTCTTCATGGTGTAACACGACTGTTGGCGTGCCCCAGGGTGGCGTGTTGTCTCCTTTACTCTTCGCAATTTTTATAAATTCTATATCAAACAATCTTCGCTCTTCCTATCACCTTTATGCAGATGGTCTCCAAATCTATACGCAGTCGACATTGGCTCAGATGTCACACTCTATAGGTACCATCAACAGTGATCTTGCACAGATTAGTAGCTGGAGCAAATCCTATGGACTTATAGTGAACCCCTCGAAAACGCAGGTCATTGTTGTTGGTAGTTCGAGAATGTTATCGAAGATGGACTGGTCTCAACTTCCTAATGTTATATTTAATGGCACTGTTATTCCTATACAGGATAAAGTAAAAAATCTGGGCTTAATCATTGATTCTACCTTTTCCTGGCGCTCACAGGTCCAAGAAGTGAGTCGTAAGATATTTGCTTCGGCAGGTTCATTGCGAAGACTTAGGAATTTTCTTCCTACTGCCACCAAAATTGCACTTGCAAACTGTCTTCTATTACCCATTATTGATTATGTAGATGTCAGCTATCCAGATCTCGCCGAAAACCAACTAGACAAACTTGAGCGCCTTCAAAATCTCTGTATACGATTCATATTTGGATTACGCAAATAAGATCATGTCTCACAATTTCGAACACAACTCAAGTGGTTACCCGTACGATTTCGCCGGAATACTCACATACTTTCTTTACTATACAACATATTGTTTAACCCTTCAACTCCCTCCTATCTTAAAGGAAGATTCGAATTCCTACATGATACGCATAACCGTTATTTAAGGTCATCAGAAAATTTAAAGCTGAAGATGCCGGCTCATTGCACGGATTTTATTGATAAATCGTTTTGTGTCACTGCTGTTCGCCTATGGAATGCACTCCCATTACATATAAGACAGGCTCAGACGGTAACAAAGTTCAAATCCTTAGTCAAGGATCACTACTTATCACTATGATATTTCCCGTTCTAATATTATTTTAAGTATTATTTATTATTTATGTATGTGTATGTATGTATGTTGTATGTATGTATGTATGCATGTATGTATTTATGTTTGTATGTATAAGTATTTATATATGTGTAGTACATTCTTATAATATTAAATAAATGTATATATTTAAAGTATTATTTATCATCTTATTACTGGTACACTTACAACTACCATTTCTTTCCTACCAATAATATCTCCATCCAAAGGTTGCCTGGTAGAAATCGCTGTTAGCGATAAGGCCGCCCTTTGTACTTTACTTAATATAAAATTTCTATACATATGTTCTTAAAAGTGTACAAAAAGTATTAAATAAATAAATAAATACAGGCGATACGCACACTGAAGTTCACGAATTATCAGATAAATAAAGAATGAAAATAGAAGTGGAGAGAGAATTCCGCCTTGTGGAATTCCAACATCCAGAACACACCAACTCGACGATGTTTCATCAATGCGAACCGACTGCTGGCGTCCACGAAGATATGAAGAGAACCAATCCCGAGCCTCAGGTGAAATATTAAGGTGTGAAAGGATAGCCAGGAGAACATCGTGACTGACGGTATTAAAGGCGTTTGAGAAGTCAACCAAAGCTAACACGGTTAACTCAGCTTTCTCCACGCCCGCCCTAATATCGCCAGTCACTTTAAGTAGAGCGGAAACAATACTGTGCCCAGGCAGAAAACCGGATTGGAGAGGACTAAGGATATTGTTGGAAAGGATAAATTTGGAAAACTGCTTGTGAACACAAGCCTCTAGGATTTTAGATAGGAACGGGAGGATGGATATGGGTCTATAGTGGGTCGGCAGAGTGGGATTGGAGACTTTGGGAAGAGGATGAACGTAAGCTTTTTGTCACACGTTAGGATATTGGCAGGAGGTCAAGGAGAAGTTGATATGGGAGATAGCGGAAAGGAGTTGGTCGAGGACAGTGGTGATCATGCGACGATTGATCTTATCGTAGCCCACTGCCTTTGACTTGATGAATAGGATAGATTTTTTAACTTCATCTGAGGAAACGGGAAAAATTAAAGGAATCAATATTTAGAGAAGGCAATCGCGCAATGAAATCAACCGTTTAACGCAGGGTTAGACGATCTAAAGTATTCGAGGTGATGAAATGTTTATTTATATCGCCTAACCCAATAGCCGGCGGAAGATTGCACTGTTTCGATCTGCCTATTCCTAGAGTCCCCAGGAATGTATAGATATCACCTGGCGATCCGGAGTCAATATTACTAATGATATGTCGGCGTTTGGCATTGCGTATCATCTGATTGCAGCGATTTCTTGCAGCCTTGTAACCGCTTGACCGGTAGCGCCAATTCGCCGAAATCACTCGACCGCTCACGTTCTAAACAAAATGTCGCGCCGTCGCTCGCTAGATGGGCGCGCTAACATAAACATTTATTGTTGATAAGTCGGTAACATGAGTAAGTTGAAGTGATGTTTTTCTTCAACCATGTGTAAGACTCCTTCAAGTCGTATGAATTCTTTGTTGATATTTAGTTTCTAATTTATTATACTTAGCAGCGAACATTCACTATCGTTGAAAAAATCACTTTGTGTATTTTAAACAGGATTATTTTAAAAAGTACATCAATGACATACATATTTTATGAGTTTTCACTGTAGAGGGATTCTATCTACACTGAATTAAATAAAAAAAACATGTATCATAGTATAAAAATATTTAATAACACGCATACAATTAGCACGTAATCACGGAGCGTGCGAAACAAAGAGTGGCATTTGACATTATTTTTTCGTTCCGGGTTAACGATTTTAAGACTCGCTTCGTATTTTTAGCATGAAGAAATGTTCAATGATTTAAATAGAACAGAGAAAAAGGATAGTTGTCATCGGACCGATTTCTTTTAAATGTTCGGCAAGCGAGATTCTTCTCCTCATCGCCATCTGTACCAACCTGGACATTCATGGTGCTGGTGGACATTTTATGCTGTCAGATCATAAAAATAAAAAAAGCATTTCGACCAAAAAAGCATCTTCGAGTAGGACTATTACTGCGACATGGGGTTTGAAAAATTGATTACGACCGATTTTCAGACCTAACAAATACAATATATTGATCTGTTTTATTAAAATATTTAATAATACTGTATAGACAGTATACTTTGGGGAGCAAAGGGGCTACTACTAACTTCAGCTGCTGCCAACCTCTACCTGCCCGCGGTGCACCAGCTAAACAACGAATGAGTCAATGGTAACAGTAGTTCCTCCAGCTAGGGCTCTAGGGGTCAGATGGCTGGACACTCTAGGTAAAAGCAGTCTCAGTCAAATCAATACGGTTAATAAGAAACGGAATAGACACTCGGATAGGGCATTGCCCCATAACAACGCGCAGGCATATCGCCCTACACCTGCGAAAAGTGGGCAAGAGCTACGATGTCAAACACGGACACGGTTAAAGACACGAATGCCCAATAGGAAAATCCGTTTTGCCACAGTAAAAGTTGGCACTCTTACTGGCAGATGTCATGAACTCGCTGATACACTCGCAAGGCGTAGTGTCCAGGGCGCTTTCATTCAAGAGACGCGCTGGAAGGGTAATAAGTCCCGTAACATCGGTCAGGGTTACAAGCTGATGTACGCCGGATCACCTGGGGGGAGAAACGGAGTAGCGATAGTGTTGTCCGAGGAGTTTCAGAATGGTATCTTGGAGGTTGACCGCATTAGTGATCGGTTAATGCGGGCAAAGGTTTTGATTTAGGGTAGAGTTACCAATTTGGTTAGTCCCTACGCCCCTCAAACCGGTTGTCCAGAATCAGATAAGGTGACGTTCTGGAATGCTTTTGACAACATACTAAGCGTTAATCCCCCGTCAGAATATTTAGTGGTGGGTGGGGACCTCAATGACCATGTGGGCCAGGAAGCCGAAGAGTTTCGACGTGTCCACGGAGGTTTTGGCTGTGAAAGAGCTAACGCAGAAGTAGAAACTATTGTTAAAACCTGAACAGCTTTGAAACTGGCCATCGTGAACACATTTTTCCAAAAGAAACCGCAACATCTAGTAACTTACCGAAGCGGCTCTCATTCCACTCAAATAGACTCTTATCTAAATCTCCTAGACCGACGATGTGACATCGGCAGAGTAACCAACTGCAAAGCCATCCCTGGAGAAAGTCTGACATCACAGCACCGCCTCTTAGTTATGAATTTAAAAGTGTTGGTCCGTAAGCGAGTGCGAGAGAGACGCAATTCCAGAACCAGATGGTGGTTGCTAAATGGACCAAAAGGCGAGAAATTCTGTGAAGAGTTTTCCTTCCACGACCTCAACACACAGTCAGAAACCGCTGAAGATCTATGGAATAAAGTCCAATCAGCCATTACAATCGCGGGTAAGTGTGCTCTCGGCGTTTCGAAAGCTGGTCGTGTGATCGACAAGGAAACTTGGTGTTGGGATGACGAGGTTCAGGAGGCGATTCAAGTGAAGAAAGAGCTGTTTAAAAAATTGCAACTAACCAATCGGCCAGAAGACCGGAACGTGTATAGAACAGCGAAGCGTGCTAGCAAACGAGCTTTAGCCAGGGTCCGACAATCCAGACTGTCTCCATTGTACGACAAACTGGAGTCTAAGGAAGGACAAAAGATAATCTTCAAACTGGCACGTGCTCGACAAAAAGCGTTGCAGGACATCACTAAGTGTCTCTGCGTTAAGGATGCTTGCGGATCGCTTCGCTATAATGAAACATCTGTGAAGGATAGATGGCGTTCCTACTTCGCAGAATTATTTAACAAGCAGCATGCCAATAATCTTTCTGCCTTTCCTCCCTCCAACCTAGGACTAGTTGCCCCTATAGCACATGATGAAGTAGAGAATAGGCTTCGCCGCATGAAAAACAGAAAGTAATTGAGGCCTGACAATATACCGATTGAAGCGTGGAAAACATTGGGTTATGGTGGTGTGCACCGTCTCACCAATCATTTTTACCGCATCCTCATGACCGGCAAAATGCCAAACCAGTGGAGGCTTAGCATAATTATACCGATACCCAAGGCAAGAGCACTGTATAGGAGTGCGGCAACTATCGAGGTATAGAGATCATGTGTCACACCATGAAGCTCTTTGAACGTGTGATCGACTTCAGGCTCCGCAATAACTGTACTGTCTCTGAATATCAGTATGGCTTTTGTCCAGGAGTAGGTACTATGGACCCCATGTTCGCTCTAAGAATGCTGGTAGAGAATTACAGGGAAAAAAGGAGAACTCTGCACATAGCAAATAAGCTGGCAACCCCAGCAACGTAAAAAAGTGCATATCAGATTCTAACAAATTTTAATAGTAAAATATTAGAAATCATCTACAAAAAGTGATTAAATTCTTATACATAACCTCCAATTAGTGCTGCAGGATATTGTCATCATCTGTCTGGCTGAAACTGTGAGTTGAAACTTGATAACAAAGTTAACAAAATCTTGAACAACACCCACACACTCACACAATCAGCTGATGACCAGCTGTTTTTAGAGAAGTGTACATATACATGACTTTTTACACACTTGTACACCAACAACAAATAATGCATCAACAATAAAGATTTGACAACCAGAGCTAATGACCAAGATTATTTATTTCGAAGTACCCTCAACGACATTAATAATTTTTATATCACTCACTCAATTGTTTATAATAAAATCCTGACATTCTCGATTGACGCATCTATACGGACCAAAGACAAACTCAACTTGACAAATAATTAAATTACTGGATGACATACTCGCACAACTATATTGTGGATATTTGATAACAGAGGGCATTAGTAGTATTTAACATAAGGAGAATTTAAATCATTATTTTATACTTTCATCATAATAAAATGGAGTCAGACTACAACTACAGCAATGTTACTCATCGTAAACCTAGCCGAACAAGTTCATTAAATGACCTCACAAACTTAATAGCTAGTAACGAGAAATCTCCATTAGATACTACAATGATGAGCATACCAGATAGCCTACATGACAACAGTGGCGTTTTAACTGATCTCCATGAACAAATTAAATCGTTGACAATGCAGTTAGCGAGTGCTCATCAGGAGATAGAAAATCTCAATATTGAAAACTTTAGACTGAAATGTGATCTTCAAAATATGACTAAAACAGCAAACACATACAAAAAAATCTGCTTAACGCCTGAAAAGAAAAGTATGGCAGCGGTATCACGTTCATGCAAAACATTGCGCAAAATAAGCGAGTCAGAATGTCACAGTAAAAATAATGAAACATCAACAGAGGCAATTAGTCTTGATAGAGCCCAGAGTATACCCATTACCCACAATAAAGAAACGCAAACTACTGACAGCATTTCTCAGATTACACATATGTCAAAAGTAAAACCCACATATACAAAAAATAAACACTGTCAACCTATTATAAAACCAGAACGGAAACATAAATTATGTATTCTGAGCACCGATAACTCCAAATGGCGTTTATCAGCCATTGAGGATATCTTCTCGGACTATTTTGACTACTGTCACTATATAGTACCAAACATTAGTGATCTACTACACAACATAGAACAAAAGCTAAAGGACTTTACACTAAATGACTATTGTTTACTTTTCCTTGGAGAGAATGTCATCACATCAGAGAGAAACAGTGTGGATATTATAAGTACAATAAAAAATGCTCTTACTAAAATAAATCACACGAACAAGATAATTTGTGTACCTACATTCATATTAGGAGCTCCCATATACAACTACAAAGTGGAAATATTCAATGACGTTTTAAACCTAGACACACAAAATGGACTCTATGCATACACTTTTGACAGTAATCGTGACTTAACGTTTGACATGTTCTCCTACACCTCAGGCAAAATTAATAAATTCGGAATGAGAAATATTTATGACAACATTATGAAGAATATATTAATTGACTACAAAACATATGGACTTATAGAACATTGTAAGCATGACACAACCATACTACAAGCTGACACTGAAAAGGAAATACGGTTATTTCTCTGACAAATATATGCTAGTTCTTCATCAGAATATTGCCGGTCTATTAAATAAATCTGATATCTTACTCATTCACTTACAAGAATTAGAAGACAACAATAAAATAGTAGATGCCTTGTGCATAACTGAACATTTTATGATGGCGGGCACCGAGTCAAATTTAAATCTACCGAACTACATTTTAGCATCAGCATACAGTCGGAATAACAGCAAAAGAGGAGGAGCCTGCATACTTCTGAGAAAAGGATACAACTTTAGGGAATTATTCATCATATCAGCCAAACGACGTCCACTGCTGGACATAGGCCTCCCCCAAGGTTCTCCACACAGACCGGTCTTGAGCCGCCCGCATCCAACCTCCTCCCGCGATCTTGACAAGATCGTCGGTCCACCTTGCGGGGGGCCTACCTCTGCTGCGTCGTCCGGTACGTGGCCGCCACTCCAGAACCTTTCTGCCCCAACGGCCATCGGTTCTTCGAGCTATGTGCCCTGCCCACTGCCACTTCAACTTGGCTATCCGGAGAGCTATGTCGGCGACTTTGGTTCTACTGCGGATCTCCTCATTTCTGATTCGATCTCGCAGGGAAACTCCAAGCATAGCTCTCTCCATCGCCCTCTGAGTGACCTTGAGCCTTCTGATAAGGCCCATAGTGAGCGACCACGTCTCTGATCCGTAAGTCATCACTGGCAACACACACTGGTCAAAGACTTTCGTCTTGAGACACTGCGGGATATCGGACGAGAAGATATGTCGTAGCTTCCCGAACGCTGCCCAACCGAGTTGGATTCGACGATTGACCTCCTTCTCGAAGTTGGACCTACCTAATTGGACTACTTGTCCCAGGTAGATATACTTGTCGACAACTTCGAGCGTAGAGTTCCCAACCTGAATAGGAGCAGGTACAACATGGACATTCGACATGATTTTCGTCTTGTCCATGTTCATCTTAAGACCTACTTGTTGGGAGACTCTACAGAGGCCATCGAGCATTGTGCCTAGGTCTTCCATGGTCTTAGCCATGACTACGATATCGTCTGCGAATCGAAGGTGAGTGATGTACTCGCCGTTGATGTTGATGCCGAGTCCATTCCAGTCCAGAAGCTTGAAAACATCCTCCAGCGCAGTGGTAAACAGTTTCGGGGATATGACATCCCCCTGTCTCACCCCTCGCTGGAGTTGAATAGGTTTCGAACTCTGGTCCTGGAGGCGGACTGACATAGTGGCGTTTTCATACAAACACTTCAGCACTTCGATATATCGGTAGTCAATCCGGCACCGTTGGAGAGACTGTAGCACCGCCCAGGTTTCGATCGAATCGAAGGCTTTCTCATAGTCCACAAACGCCAAGCATAGGGAATTATTAGAAGTAAAGAATTTTTCGATCAGTAACTTATTCGAATGCTGTGCAATCGAACTCCTCGACTATAAAGTTGCTATCATATGTATATATAGAGTACCAAAACAAAATAATTTATATACATTTTTTAATTGGCTTGAGAAAGTCTTGCATTGTACTTCTAAGTTAAAGATGAACAATGTTCTGATTGGTGGTGATTATAATATAGATGTATTGATTAGAAATAATATTACTTTAGACTTCGAATGTACATTATTAAATTATAATTTTAAATTAGCAATTTATGAACCGACGAGACTGATTAGTCGTACATGTATTGATAATTTTGCACATGACTTTAATAAGGGTTGTAAGACTAGTGTTTTAGATTTAGGACTCTCTGACCATACTGCCCAATCAATTAAAATACCTGTTAAAAAAAATTGGTTGCCTGTAAAGTCGGTATACGGGCGAAAGTTTTACGTGACAACGACTTTGAGTGGTAAAATAATTTTAATGTGAATATTCATTCGTATAGTAGGAAGAAGGATGAAAGACGCGTGCCTTTCACTTTTTATGTCTGTCTCTCTCGCTCTTAGGCGGGACGCGTGCCTCTCACTCGCTCTCATTGTGAGCGCATAACGTGAGCGGAGCGTAACGCAGTTTCTTGAAGTGTCACCCGGCAAACCAATTTATAAGACGTTGTCACGTCAAAAAATAATGGCTTTAAAATTCTGGCGAGTGCTTAGACGCGATTATAGCTTGGACAATATTCGAAAATTTAGAACATGCATCAGAAGCCTGTCATTTTCTGACATTTACCATACAAATGACCCAAATATGGCCTACAATTATTTCATAGAGACCTTTAAATGTTTTTATGATTTGTGTTTCCCACAAAGACTTTTTGTAATAGATGTAAAATGCAAACCTCAATGGATATCGAGAGGCATTCGTGCCTGCAGTAAAAAGAAGAAGAATTTGTTATGGCAATTTAGACTGAACCCCACTACTGAAAATAAACAGAAATATAAAAATTATTGTAAAATATTTAAAAAAGTTATTTCACTAACAAAGCGTGCACAAAACAATTACCGAATAAAATCATCTAATAATAAAAGCAAAGCAGCATGGCGAATAATAAACAAATGCATATTAAAAATGCCTAAAGAATCGATCGCTAATATTAAAATTAATGACAATTACATCAAAGATCCTATACAAATAGCTAATGAATTTAACAGTTATTTTATACAAAAAGTCAAACCAATTCAGGGTGCTGGTAAAAACGCTAAAAGTTTAATTCATTCTCAAATAAATTCATTGTTTCTTGCACCAAGCACGCCCTGGCAAATAAATAAAATAATTAGAAATTTAAAAAGCACCAGTAGTGTGGGACATGACGGCATTACTACCAAAATCATTAAGTCAGTGAACGAAGAAATCTGTCATCACTTAAGTCATATTTTGAATCTCACTATCTCAACAGGAATATATCCAAAAGATCTTAAGTTAAGTGTCATAAAGCCCGTTTTTAAAAAGGAAAACAGACAATTATTGGAAAACTATAGACCTATGCCTTAATACCCATATTTTCAAAGATTTTTGAGAAGTATCTTTATAATGAAATAAATGATTATTTTGAAAAAAAACAACTTCTTTGTAAGGAGCAAAAGGGTTTTCATCAAAATAAAACTATTAATATGGCCATCTACGAATTCATAAAAAATGTTATAACTCACGTCGACAAAACATCACCTGTCTGCGCTATATTCTGCGATATGTCACAAGCCTTTGACTACGTAGACCACAAAATATTAGCCAGTAAACTAGACACGTATGGCATAAGAGGTAAAGTGCTAGATTTAATTAATTCCTATCTTGAAAACCGCCAACAAGTCACTGAAATCACTAAATTAAATCTAAAGACTAAAACTGAGGAAACATACACCTCAATGCAGCGCTATGTGCCATACGGCGTTCCCCAAGGCAGTGTACTCGGACCTCTATTGTTTATTATTTACATCAACGACTTGCCATGCGCAACGACTCAACAAATGACATTATTTGCTGATGATAGTACTGTGACAATTGCATGCAAGGACATTAATAACTATAATTTTGACATTAACAATTCTTTGACATCTATAATCTCATGGTTAAATAATAATAATTTGAAAATTAATATGAATAAAACTAATTTAATGCATTTTGGCCAAAGACTTCCTGATCCGACATATATTAATTTAGCTTATGATAATTATATTGTAAATAAAGTACATACTGCCCGTTTCCTAGGCTTAATAATAGACAGTAAACTTAATTGGAAAGAACAAATTGAAACACTTTGTAAGAAGATCAGCAGCCTGTCATATGCACTTTATAAACTAGCCCCCACTATCAACACTGATACACTACTCATAGCATATTATGGTCTTGTTGAGTCTGTACTCAGATATGGCATAATTTTCTGGGGAAATTCTACTTATAAAGATATGCCATTTAAAATGCAAAAACGATGCATACGCGCTATGTTTGGGATCCAAAGCACTGAGAGTTGTAAGCCACTATTTATTTATCATAAAATTTTAACACTACCATGGGGTCTCATTCCTTAGAACATTTTCCGTCATTCTTAACTCTCTCAACAGATGGCTTTACTAGTATCGATTGTTATTGATGACTTCATGCATAAATGATAAATAAGAAAATACAGTTCTAAAATATGATATTTATTAATTAAAAAATCCCTTTATTACGATTAAATAAAAAAATGAAACATTTAATTGAATATGAATATTTTTGAAAAATATGATGTGCACTTCGTTGCTCTGGTGGCCAAAATACGTACTAGCTTGTAGTAAAACGTTACAATGAGTTAACTTTCACTCGGCATTCATAGATGGCGCTTTTACGTATGTATATATTTATTTTTATTTAATTTGGTATTAATCATCAAATAAACATCAAATATTTGAAAAAGTAAGATATTATGTTAACCAATGAACGGCCATGAGCATTTATTTTAAAAAGTACCTGTATCTTAGGTACCTAGTCCAGCGATTGCGTTTTGTTTTTACATTTAAGTACGTAAAAGTAGTGTAATTTAAATTTTATACATAATAAAAACTTACTGTGTTTGTAGTAGTATTATATAATAAATTTTCATAAATTATGTTAATCAATATGCGTCTTACATTTATAGGTACCTACCTATAGTCTGTTCAAGATACGAAAAAATAAAATGTAAACAAACCATAAAATGGTTCTTTTAATGTCGCCTTCGCAACAAAAGTAGATTTAAGTTAAATATTCCAAGCGAAAGATGCAGTTAGTTTTACAAAAATACGCCTGTCCCTTCAATTCATAAATGATACTGTATATTTTTTACCTTTTATTTTTTTCGTAGGTATCTTGAACAGACAATAGCAACTAATAAACAGTTGATGTTGAGTATGTTGTAAATCAAGCTAATGAAAAAAAGAAAGCATTTTTAAACTTTGATAGCCGACTTCTCTAGAAGTCTAGAACTCATTCGTTTGGTTCCCTATCGGGAAATTTTTATAGAGAGAAATTTAATACTATACCTATCGGTATAGTATTAAATTTATCTACGCCGATAGTCATGACTTCATGAGTCGCACAATTGCAAAATCGCGTACCAAGTACAACAAGTGCGTCTCTATAAAAATACCAGGGTAGAAAACCAGGTATCAAAGGCAAGTTTTTGGGCACTCGAGTATAGAAAACTTCGTGTGACGCCCTGGTAATGCAAGTTTGTATTGAAAAATAAACCTTATCTTAATATGAGTAAGGATGTTTATCGCAAAATTTGGTAATGGACTTTTCTAAATACTTTCATGGAAATTTATTCCTTACTCTACCATATATTTAAGGAACTTTGTCGCGCAAAACCTTGCAATTTTTATATTCCTGAGTACTCAAAATACTTACAAGTATTTTAGTGTTTTGTGCGATAAAGTTCCGTAAATGTATGGCAGTAAGGAATATTATTTCATAAAAGTATCTGTAGGGTAAATACGCCATACGTCGGCCCCTCCCCAAACTTCGGCCGTCTGCACATTTTCGGCTTGCGTTCATTTAAAACGTTTTGAAGTTACAAATTTGCCACTCGAATTACAATCTTAGTTCATAATCTATATGTACAACCGTTACTTTCCGATTACGTTACACACTCTTCGCACACTGAGCGTCAGTAGCGATTGCGCCGTCGAAGCGTCAATTTCATATTTAAAGTACCTTACTTGCTGTGAATACCCACATTTCGGGGAGTGATATTAGAACGGTCAGACATTCCTTTTTTATTGTTTTAAGCATTATTATTGGTAATTAGTGATTTTTACTATATTTTGAGATAGATTTTTCAATGTTTAACGTATTGTTTTAAGGGAAAATAGGAGGCCGCCAATAGAATACCAATTTTGAATTAAAACCGGATTCTCGGCCGTGGTCGGTAAGTAAATGCAGTCTGTTTTATAATTTCCAATTGTACTAATTCCATTGCCTTAATAAGATAATTTGCAATGCATATAGGCAAATAAATCTATTTTACGTTTAATCGCCAAATACCGGCCGGGGTGATATTAGTTGAATCTCGAGAAATAATGTACACAAAATAGAGGCTGGCTTTAGAAACATTAAAGATCGTAATGTCGACCAGCCTCGAATTCGAGCCCAACTATACAGGCTGATTACTTTTCTTATTTTCTCAAAATTAAATATTTATTATATGTTTATTTATTAATAATATAAAGAGTTGAGTTTAAATGTAGGAGTTGATATTATTGAAAACATTTATATTAGCTTATTATGGTATGGAAATATAAGATATAAATTGCTCTTTGGAACTTGCTACCTTAACCCATGTTAATTACGTAGCTTAAAAATATAAATATATTCAATAATGATACTCTGGGCCAAAAATGGTATGAATTATTTTTGAAAAGATATCCAGCTAACTAATTATGATTATTTTGATGTTTACTTTGTTATAAATTGTAATACTTACCTAACGTTATTTAAGTGCAAATAAAAAAATACTTTACCTACTATTAAACAAATACGATTAATAACGTATACTTAGTGAGACTCCTGCCAAAATAAATCATATTAATAATATTTATCCGTCTTAATTTAAAACATCCTATACCCGGCCGATATTTGGGAAAACGCGACCGACCATGGCCCGTGAATGGCCGACTTTAGGGATTTTTCGTTCTCGACGCATATAAACCTTAGTACTTTTTCCTTGTAGTAGAAATGTCAACCTTAAACATGAACAGCCCATAAACATGAAATAGATTTATCAAACTATCCAAAACCGCATCAGAAGCTATCCTTTCGTTGCAAATTGATGGTGCCAGACCGATTCCAAAACAGAAAAACCGTAAGGATGCCGACATTTAGCGTATTTACCCTACTACGTTACGGTCGGGAGTCGGTAATACGCGAAACGTGTTCGCGTACGTTCAAGTAAAAAATACTTTGAAAGTGTTGTAAATATTTTAGTGTTTTGCGCGACAAAGTTCCGTAAATGTATGGCGGTAAGGAATAATATCCCATGAAAGTAAAAGTACTCCGTTACGATCGTGGATCGGCAAAACGCGAGACGCGATCGCGACGTTTAATTCAAGTAAGAAATACTTTGAAAGTGTTGCAAGTATTTAAAAAAAAATCGTTACAATCAGCTTCAAAATTACGAATCCTACAAAATAAATGATTTTATAATAGTTAAATTTAGTTTTTTATCTAATTCTGCTTATCCACTTTAATGGAGGAATAAAAAACGACCTAATTTATCAATTTAAAAATATTAATTTGCCAACATCTGGATTTGAGTTAATTATCTAAATAACTAACTTGCACGTTTGCATAACTTGCTTGTAAGGCCGAATTAATAAACCAATTGTAATGACTAGCTTTTGCGCGCGACTTCGTTCCCGTGAAAGTTGAAGAGAAAAAATTCCAACGTTTTTGCAAGATTTTTTGTTAGTTGACGAGGTATCATGGTTTCATAAATAAAAAAATAAAATGAACTGTTGTTTCATTTCTACATTTTAATAGTTACCTACCTATTCCCCTTTTGCAATCTCGACGTTCGCTTCGCCAGGGGTTCGCCATTTAGGTTACATTAATTTCGCCTGAATACCAATTTAATTAAGAATGTAATAATACAAATAAAGAATAACAATTTTCACGAAGCAGAACTCAAAGGAAAGCACCACCTAGTATAGTAATGTACCTATTATATTATCTGTAGCATGCACCACAGACCCTGGGACCACCGACCATCAGACCAAGGCAACCTCACAAGGTCATAGGTTTTGTCAAGTCTATTCAAACTAGCCCAAACACTACTAGTTTCTCATGTGTAGTTTAGGAGTTTCAGTGACCACCTGCCGGCTTCATCATCAGACCAAGGCAACCTCACAAGGTCATAGGTTTTGTCAAGTCAATTCAAACGAGCCCAAACACGACTAGTTTATCATAATATGTAGTTTAGAAGTTCCTGTAACCATCTTCCGGCTTCATCATCAGACCAAGGCAACCTCACAAGGTCATAGGTTTTGTCAAGTCTTGTCAAACGAGCCCAAACACGACTAGTTTATCATGTGTAGTTTAGGAGTTCCTGTGACCACCTTCCGGCTTCATCATCAGACTAAGGCAACCTCACGAGGTCATAGGTTTTGTCAAGTCTTGTCAAACGAGCCCAAACACGACTAGTTTATCATGTGTAGTTTAGGAGTTCCTGTGACCACCTTCCGGCTTCATCATCAGACCAAGGCAACCACACAAGGTCATAGGTTTTGTCAAGTCTTGTCAAACGAGCCCAAACACGACTAGTTTATCATGTGTAGTTTAGGAGTTCCTGTGACCAGCTTCCGGCTTCATCATCAGACCAAGGCAACCTCACAAGGTCATAGGTTTTGTCAAGTCTTGTCAAACGAGCCCAAACACGACTAGTTTATCATGTGTAGTTTAGGAGTTCCTGTGACCAGCTTCCGGCTTCATCATCAGACCAAGGCAACCTCACAAGGTCATAGGTTTTGTCAAGTCTTGTCAAACGAGCCCAAACACGACTAGTTTATCATGTGTAGTTTAGGAGTTCCTGTGACCATCTTCCGGCTTCATCATCAGACCAAGGCAACCTCACAAGGTCATAGGTTTTGTCAAGTCAATTCAAACGAGCCCAAACACGAGTAGTTTATCATAATATGTAGTTTAGAAGTTCCTGTAACCATCTTCCCGGCTTCATCATCAGACCAAGGTGCATTCACAAGGTCATTCATCACTACACCATTTAAATGTTACCGTAACCATAGATAAATATAATACTAGCCGTAACATAGCCACCAAACTTACGTAAGTATGTCAAATATCAGCTTTATGGAACAGTGTACAAAGTGCATTCCAAATTTTGAACGGAAAGACACGAAGTCATAAAAATATCGCTAGATGTTTTAACGCCACCGATACATACGTAAAATAGGTACCTACTAGATCGGTTGATCGTGTTATAACCTTGAAATGAGGCACACTTGGGTGACAAGGTGAAATATCATAATATTTCTACATTTTAGACAGAATGCTTTTTTTATTATAGCGCCATCTCTTCTCTTTAATTTAAAATAACATTGCTTACAAAATGAGACGTAAGATGTCGCTACCATCGACTCCCATTTTTTCGTCGCTAGCGCCATCTGTTGTATTATTTACGGTATTAACAAGTACTTATAAAAATAAAGGTCTAATATTAAGGATCTAACGTGGCCAATTTTTATGGACGACTTGCGGCATCTGTACTGTAAAGTATTATATTTATCTATGACACTACCATCACTCTATATATTAGAAGTGGCACTGTTCGTAAAAACTAATGCACATATGTTTCCTAAATTAGTAGATACTGTTAAACGTAATCGTCGCGACAACAACAGACTTTGTATCCATGCTGCAAAAACTGCGCTGTTGCATAAAAGTATAGTTTGTATGGGTCCAGTAATTTATAATAAAATTCCTGATAGCATAAAGCAGTTAAATAAAGACTTATTTAAGAAAGCATTAAAGCTTATGTTGACACAGAAATGTTACTACAATATTCATGATTTCCTAAATGACCAATCTCTGTAACTGGATGTATTATCAATTATTATTATTATTATTTTTATTATTGCTGTATCTAGTCATGTATAATAGTTATGAATTTTCTTTGTTATTTGATCATCAGTTTTTCTTTTTATATGACTGCTTGCATTTTTTACACCTGTAAAGGTCAAACATGTTGATACAAATTTATATTTAAGATCTAATATGCATTTCTCGCAATGAACTATTTTTTCACACATGTTTCAGCAAATAAACAAATGAATTTTTATGAAATTTATGAAATCAATACAGAATATTATAAATATGAAAAAAATAAACAAATCTTTATCTTTATCTTTAGCTTTCCTAGATTTGCAGAAGGTCTTTGACTGTGTCCCACGCCAAGCTATCTAGTGGGCTTTGGGTCTCAAAAATGTGCCCAAATTATATATTATATCGACATTAACAGAGATATGTACAATAGTTCCTTATCTGTAGTGCGGACCGCCATTGGAGATACTTCTTCCTTCCCCATAACAGCTGGGGTACACCAGGGCTCTGCTTTAAGTCCCTTCCTATTTATAGTGGTTCTGGATGCTATAACAGCCAACATCCAGGAACATTTGCCATGGCTGATGATGTACGCTGATGACATAGCTCTCATCGATGAGAGTAGGGACAACTTGGAGCGCAGAGTAAATGTATGGAAGAATACTTTGGAAAATTGTGGTCTGAGGTTGAATGTAGCGAAGACTCAATACATGGGCGGCTGCAGTGATGATCCCTTTACTATCCACGTAGGTACTTCAAATGCTGTAAAAACTACTCAGTTCAGGTACCCAGGATCCGCACTACATGAGTCCGGCAATATTGACCACGATATTCGAGCTCGTACTAGCGCAACGCATAGGCAAAATGGCGCGAAGTGACAGGTGTGGTATGCGACCCTCACATGCCCCCTAAACTCAAAGGTCTGGTATACAAATTTATAATTCGGCCCGTACTCCTTTATGGCAGCGATAGCTGGCCAGCCCCGGACAAACACACTCAGGAACTCCACGTCACCGAAATGAAGATGCTGCGATAGATGAACGGCGTTATAAGAGCCGACCGTATTCGTAACGTCTACATCCGCGGTAGCATTGGCGTCTGTGACGTGGCGGATAAGCTCCAGGAGAACCGCCTGAGATGGCATCGCCATCTAATGCGCAGACCGGAGGAGTATATAGGTCGAAAATGTCTAGAGTGGGAAGTGCCCAGAAATCAGCCTCGAGGACGCCCCAAGAAGCGTTGGATCGACATCGTGATTCGTGAGAAGCGACTTGAGTGCCAACGGATTGACTTTGGAGGATGTAAAAGACCGGGCAAAATGGAGAGAATTGAGTAGAAAAGCGAACCCTGGTATAGACCAGGATTAATGATCGCCAGGCAGAAGAAGAAGAATATAGACATTATACCTACTTATTTCACTTAAAATTATTTCAAGCTGTGTGTGATGATGATGATATAAGAGACCCTTTTTCATTAAATTTTACATACATAGTCTCACGCCTATATCCCCGAAGGGGTAGGCATAATAATATACCTCATATTACTACACCCACTTTTCGCCAGAATTACTTTAAATGTTACTTAGATTAATTCAAAATAAACTGTTTACTGGTGCAGAATAAGATTGCACGGTAGGTACGTCTGTTTGTTTGTCTTAGGTACCTTTTTTTTTTTTTTAGGTATCGGGTTGGAAAATCCTCATGGAGTCGTCCCTCCGCCCCGGGTGGGAAGGACTAAGGGGACTGTCAGACTCTTACTGACTAAAAACCAACCCGTGCTCCTCATGTACCCATGTGTCGGAGGGTAGGGTTTCACCAAAGCATTCCTCGCTACCCCCCGACGGGTATTGGCCCGCCAGATGGTCAGGCGGGCCCCGAACGAAACCCCCTTGGCGGCGGATGAAGGTGTTGGGCTCTGCCGCCAAAACACCCAGCGGCCGCAGAGGATAGGGAGGACGGCAACGCAACACCGCATCTCCTCTTCCTCGGCGGCCCCACCGCGACGCAACGATGGTGCGCCCCCATTTGGTCGCGGGAGATAGGGCGCGGGGCAACGCAACACCCACACGCCTCTCCTCCCGCGACCGCACCCGACTGCGAGGGACAGACAGAACTGTCCCCCGCACCCGTACCATGGGACGCATCCTACGTAGGCCTCTACCAAGCCCACGTGGAGCGTCCCCTCCTGGGATCCCGCTTAGCTTCACCGTGGGTGGCTTCTAACCCACGGTTACTGAGCCCCCTCACCACGACAAGGTGGAGATCCCACGGGGGGGTGTCTTAGGTACCTGCAATGCGAGCTCGCGGCGATCAGCTAAGTGGTGACGGGGGTCAATACACCGAGCTGATTTTTGAAATGCATGATGACGATTTTTTTTTAACTTTTAGTTTTAGCCCATTTTCCATATCAGTTCCATGTATAGAGAGCCCCCTTAATATGCTACGTTTTTTAATTTTCTATAACGTCGTGAAATGGCTCACAGAATACACCTACCTACCAATTTTCAAATGTGTAGACTCAATAGTTTCGGTATAAAGTGGCTGTGACATATGGACAGACAGATACACGTATAGCACATCTAAAACTACGGAATTCAATATTCGATCTATAGATAGATCTGTAGATTTTAGATTCGTTTTTGACATAAGCTCCATACAAAATATGTCAAACACGAATCTCGAATCTCAAGAATATTGAAAATGGCTGTAAGGATTCCGTGTTTAGCTATTTTTGGTTACGGAACTCTAAGAAATACTGTTTTCAGAAATGTATTAAATTCTTCTTGCAGTTATATTTCTTATCAGTATAAACAGAATTTAAACGAAAATTATTAAACTATCCGAACAATAAAGGAGATTTGTGTTACCCCGCATTTTATGTGAGCGAAGCCGCGGGCAAATCCTATTATTCATATTATGTTACACCAAGATCCCAAGGCTCTCAGACCATCCTTTATTTTGAAGTAATTCTACTTACGGAATGAATACTCCAAGAGATAAATTATGTATAGTCACTACGTCGCCGTCGTCGTCGATATAATTTTGTTAAATTTGAAATTTGAAGGACTAATTTTTATTTTGTACAGATAAACCAGAAGAAATACTAGATATTATTACTAGACCTTTTCACTAGGCAGTAACTTCTTTCAGACGATAAAAAAAACATACGTTACGGTTCTTTCTTATATTTGCATTTCATCTTTAATTTAATATTTAATCCCTTATCCTTACGAAAATATTGATATTCCTTTTGCGGACAACCAGATCAATAAGATCGAGGCCCAAACATTTTTCGTATGCATACTACTTAATAGTTAATTATAGAAGATAGACACAAAACCAGGTAAACAGTTATAATCCTGACACAAAAAAAATATAAATAGGTACCTATTGTTTTTCTCTTAGTCAATATTTCTGAAGAAACTTATATATTTTCCGTCTATGAGCAATATTATAAACATGTAAGTAATGAATAAGAAGCGGAATTGCTTTTGTGGGCTAAATAATTGCAAATCATTAGCGAACTCTTTAGGGCGTATAATTTATGTATAAATTCACGCAAGCAAAACATATTACATACCTAATTAATTAATAACATGGCATGAATCTACATGAAATAAAACCAAGTACCTGCGGCATGAAAGGCCACATTCTTTCATATCGAAGTCAGTGATACAATAAAATAAGTTGAATATGAAAAAAAAAAATACATTGTTAGCATATATTAAAATATTTGAAATTTAGATAACTTAAACCTTACGACCCCTTTAATAATTTTGCAAATCACTCTGCCGGGTATCGTGGTTAAATTATATGCGGCTCAAACTCATGAAGTACTTTAATAGTATGTGAAACACATTATTTTGTCTATACAGGGCCGAAAGCGAGTGAGTCAACTTGCCTTGTGATAGGTTCATTTTCAATTTTATTTTTTTAAGCAATGGCTGGGTTAATAGATTCTATAGTACAAAAGTACAATTATGTTGTGCACGATTTAGCTGGTGAGTTTTAATATTTTTATTAATAGTGAAATATATTGTGCGTGGTGTTAAGTGGATATCTATCAATAAATGAAGTGATATGCAAACAAGAAGAGATAATTCACGGGTAGAAATTTTCATGAATAAAAATTCAGATAATCAACAACTGAACGAAGAAATAAATATAATGATACACGAATATCGTCCGCAAGATAAAGGTTTTAAAGTGGCAAACTAACATTAACCTAACAATAAGTGAATCAATCACGAGTGCCAATTAAAAGTACATTTATTATACTGAAGATCACAGTCAAGATTGACTTAAGATTAACCCTGATCAAAAGCAAAATTATGGGTGTCATCTAAATAAATATGTCATCAGCCCTTTATACTGTCCCACTGCTGGGCACGGGCCTTTTCTCACTATGAGAAGGTTAAGGCCATAGTCCACCACGCTGGCCAAGTGCGGGTTGGCAGACTTCACATGTCTTTCGAGATCATTATGGAGAACTCGCAGACATGCAGGTTTCCTCACGATGTTTTCCTTCACCGATAAGCAAGCGATAATTAACAATTTAATACGCAGTTAACTGCGAAAAGTCATTGGTGCGTGCCGTAGATTCGAACCCAAGACCCTCTGCGTAGCAGTCTGATGGTCTCTCCACTTGGCTATTGCTGCATCTAAATATACCTACGCTAAAATCCTAATCCTTGTTAAATTAAACATGAATCAGTTTTCTAGAGTAAACAACACGATAGCAACACGTGTAAATATAATTATGAATCTAATTCAAATTACAGAATCCAGAACTGACACAGTACACTTGCGTTTATAAAGACTAGATAAATTATTAATTAAATTTATAGTTAGGGTTATAAATTAGCAATATTAACAAGAAGTCATTTACTTATAAATAAGGTTATTTTATCTTTAAGTCTAAATTAATTTCCTTATCTTTACTTTTGAGAAGTGTTTGATAAAAGATATTCTTATTTGCTTATAAAATTTACTAGATCTTATTTATGAAAACACGCCTAGAATAAAATATTCGATGCGTTGACTTTCATTCCTTCGGGCAGCTGAAAATAATATTGTGAATATACATAGATAAATAATTTATGATAAAAGTTAATTAAAATGACTATTGTCTTTATAAATGTTAGTAATATCTAGTTGTATTCATGAACAAATTGCTTCCTTGGATGTCCGACATTTCTCAAGTTTGACACATTGAATCTTGTTTCTTTAATTTAAATGATTAATATTAGTCTCTTGAATTCCGGGATACCAAACACAAAAGAAAATCTATTGTGTCTCGCACTGATCAGTACATCAGCAGTCCACGAGTTAAGAGTTGGCAAACAATTCGTTTACGTTTCGTAAACGTACTTGAACATTAATAATAACAAACAACATTGACAGTTCTAACTTTTCTGTCAAAATAAGTCATCAGCAAGAAATAAAGGGTAATATCTACGGCGTATGATATTTCAATAAAAATCTCAAGTCTTACAAGCAGAGAAAACTGTTGACTGTGCTCTGTTTGTCTTTACATTATTTTAGCTTTGCATCTTCAACGATATCTAGGGGCACGGCAGTGTCCACGCCAAGACGAGCAAAAAAGCGGCACGGTCGTACCGTCCGCGTCCTTTTCTCGAAGCAGTTCAGGCCATTTTCGACCCCCTATAACTTCATTGTGAATAAAACTAAATTCAAAATTACAAAATTATATTTGCAGTTCAGACTTTAATTAAGAAAATTCGTTGTTGGTGAACAAGAAGTAGAAGGTACCGGAAAGGACAAAAGAAGGACTATCTTCAAAAAGAATTGAGATACCATAAAAACAATACTTGTCAAAAAAACCAAGTCTCGCTACCGAAAAAGGTTGTGAGATCTATGTAATACCAAATCGGTTAATTAAAATCTTTAATGTTTTATATAAATAGATTGACTTGGCAATCGCACTAAACAAACTAATTGATATATGTCACTTATGAGATATAATTATTATGTTTTCATGTTTTCCTTTTTGTATTTTGGCCATTTTAACGTTTTCTCTTTATAACTGGGTATCCAGCCTTTGAGATGAGCCAGGCTTTGGCACAGGGTCAAATCAAGCGCTGGTATTACATTTTTGATGAGGACTTTGGAGGAAAGTCGCTTTTTTGTTAGTAAATTCATCATTTTCTTCAGTGAATTTAAATATCACTAGATAGTATAAAATAAAGTCTGTCTTTTGTCTGTATGTCACTGTGTATGTTTAAATCTTAAAAATTACGCAAAGGATTTCAATGCGTTTTTTTTTAATAGATAGGAGAAGGTTTATATGTATAATTGACGCGGGCGAAGCCGCTGGCGACGTCTAGTCTCCTATAATTATCCTGCAGGTGTCTCCAGAATATTCAGGCTTCTGCAGAACAAATTCTTTGGCTAGACAGACTATCAACATCAGATTCCCAGGGATAGAAATTGTTTTTTTTAACTCCAGTTTTTAGAGTCGATGTTATGACTGAAAATTGAACCTTATGGTAATGCAGAGTGTTAAGGTGGAAGACCTGGGTCTTGTTTTGTAAAAAGTAAAAACATATTTAATGTATTTTTTATTATTAACGACGAAAAAATTACAGTAAGCACTTTAAAAGAAAAATTGTTGCAAAAATCATTGGTTTTTTTTTTTGTAACTGATATTTTTCGTTTTACGACTAAATGCTATGGAAACAAAGTTGTAGGGAATTGAATTTGCAAATCAGCATGCTTTAACATTTTTCTGTGTTCCCCATTGTTTGCCAGATAAACCACAAAACCCATTTGTACCACTTATTTCAAGATGGTAGCCGCAGGACACTGGCTGCGACCTCACATATATGAATTTAACTTCAAACTAACTCCCTCTTGACATCTATAAAATAAAATTTCGTCTTCTGACAAATGCACGCTAAGCCCAAAAAAAGTTACATCTCAGTGGACTATTTATAATAATATTTCTGTGTATACAGTTCAATAACCCAGACTTCGAGCATTGGCTTTCTTTGTTAAATCCACACATAACTTAAATGCTATTATTTCATTTTAATTAATTCGAAAGCAATGTCTTTCCTATAAACGGTATTCGTAAAGTCCAGTGACAGTAATATTTACATTTTTAATAATAAATTGACAAAGAAGACAGTTGATGTAATAAAATTTGCTTCAACCATTGTCTATCAGTTTTTGCAATGCCAGATTTTGCCTAGAATTAGCAACGATTGATACATTGTTAACTATTGCAAAATTATTGCGTGATTAAGATTTAACAGTTTGCCGTCAAAATCAAAGTCTTTTCTATTACTTAATTAGATCACAAAGAGTATTGCTAAATATCAGATTCAAATTTACATCCTTCATGATGATGATGATTGACATACATATGACTGTTTAATTTGATGTCCAGATTACATGTAGCAGAGATGAGGATGTTGAGATGCATGTGTGGGGTGACAAGGATGGATACAATTAGAAATGAGTATATTAGGGGAATTTTGTTAGTTGCACCGGTGCAAGAAAAGCTGAACGCGATTTCCTTCCCATTAGGTAATGAGGAGTGATGAAAGTCATTGTAACTAGAAAAGTGATGAATTTGAGAGTTAAGGGGCATAAAGCAAGCGGGAAACCAAAGAAAAGATGGATAGATTGTGTGAAAGATGACATAAATGAAAAGGATGTTCAGATGACATATGATAGAAAAGAATGGAAGAGAAAGACATTTTGCGTCGACCCCAAATGATATGGGAACAGAGGCCCTAGCCAAACGGCATTCGCTCTAATATCTACTTTCGATAACGCTTGGTTGCCATGGCAACATAAGGAATTTCTTCTTCGTTGACCACGTGATATAACGAAGTCTTATGTCATTTCTATACATTTTTGCACTTAGCGACTAGCGATATCGTAAATCGAATGCCATTTGGCTAAGGGGGCAGTGCAGACAGAAGAAGATGACTGTTGAATTTGGTAAACCTCTAGATGTTTTTATTAGAATAAAACGGTAGGTGAAGATAACACCATAATATTTTTCAACAATATAACATGTACTTTACTATTAATTTAAGCGACAAAGAAATTTTAAAAGATGTGTTCTCGATACTTGATAATTTCTGTCACATAGTAGCTTAATGTAAAAAAGTATATGTCAAGATATTTTAATTCGATAACAGACACCAAACCGTCTTATATCGACCTATATCCAAAAACTAATGCCCGTGTCGAAGTGTTTTTAATTTAATAGCTTTTTGACTAGGACTAGAAACTATATATAATTGTAAAAATAGAAGACAGTAGGTATTTACAAGGAAGGCTTAGAATATAATTTCCCTGATTCACTATCATCGGGTACTGTACCCGGAAGGCTGCTAACATTGCCTCGCTGAATGGCAGTGGTGATTATTTCAGCAAAAAATAAAGCAACCTCCTAGTCACATGAGAACTAGATCCATATATTACTTATATAATTAGTTAAATATCAATGATTACTTTTATCGTGATGATTTATGAAAAGTAGAAGATGTTAATGACACAGTCGATGTGTTTTGGTTTTCCTACTTGGAATTGAACAGTCTATAGATTATTCAAATTGTACAGGAGCTTCTGTCAAAGGTCACCGTCGTTTTAAATTTTACGTAACAATTTTGTGGCCGAGTGTTTTTGATGTCATTGTGGTTTAATAAGTCACAGTTAAAATGTAAAACAGACAGGGAATTTTATACTGATCAAAGTTCTGAGTTGCGGTAACACTTAGATACCGATACCATAGGCTTAAGGTCGAGCTGTGCAGCAGGACAGCCTTGAGGCAGGCATAGGCATTTGCGATGAGATACAGGGTGTCACAAGACCCATCACCAAGCCGAAGTCTACTCGTTTGGCACATCATGTCAAGTCATACTACGCGAAAATAATACCTGGGAAACGAATTATTTTTTTAAGCTTAAAAAAATAGACACCTTTTATTAGCCGCAATGTATAGCGCGCGCTTGCAGTACAAATTGGCGTGAGTAATGCATCGTACATACGCCGGCCGTATCTACCTACACCGTGCGCCGCGGTCGCCCTAAGGGCGGTTTCAGATTAGCGTATTTTTCTGCGCGTATACGGTCATTTCAAAATACGCGCGTGCACGCGTGCTACATTATGCGCTACATAAAACCAGACTCGCGTAAACGGGCATATTGCGGTGTGTTCGCTCGAAACGGTAGTGATAGCGTGTCAGTATAGCGCTTATACGAGCTTCGACGAGTAACAATGCTCGTAAGAGTTGCGCGTGTGCCAAAAGGCGCGCCTATACGCGCCTACATGCGCTTCCAAAAACCAGCTTATTCGCGCGTATACAACTCTAGTTTGAAGCCGCCCTAACGGTGGCCGTTTATGATCACGTGGTCGCGCGGCCGAAGGGAATGAACTCTCAGCTGATTGCTAGTAGGCATACACTGCGTTTAGGGAACTTTAAAACCGTTTATTTTAGGGAAATATTGAAAATTTTGTTTATGTTTATTTGGAAGAATGTTTAAATTTATCATTCAAAACACGATTTTGTAATAATTAAAAAAAAATGTTGTGAGTTTGAGCCTCAATATCTCCTGAACCAGTAATATCCCAGGTATGGTGCCGAAGTAAAAAATGATCGTAATAATTGGTACAATATGGGGTTTTAGTTTTCGTTAAGAAACAGGGTGCAAATAGTTACACCCTGTATATCATTATCGTCGGGATCATCATAGAAGATAAATATGAATGAGAATATCAGAAGGATAATATTGAAGATACAGAATGTGAGATGGCGCCACTATCTAGTAAAGGTTGATATAAAACTGCTCTGTGTTTATTTTCATAAAAAATAGTAAAAGTTGCATTTCATCAGCAAAAGTTATAACGACTGTGAAATTTATTTCATGATTCGTACCTACAAGTGTTATCTCAAACAGCCATCAACTATAAGTGAAAAAACCAAGAAGAAGTATTTGTAAACAAGTTATAAGTGAATACTACCGAACACCAATTAAATCAACCACGAACGGCCTGCACTCATTATTGGAACATCAAAATAAAAGGTACGCAGTGCATTATTACCAAGCAAGTTAATCTCTATTCTAATGTATCAAAATAAACAATATACAAGACCGTTGTGAAAAATATTTTCAAACTTATGCCATACAAACTAGCGACGCCAGTGGCGAATAGCCAGAAACTCAGCACAATACATAACACTGACATCTAGCGCCAAGTAGCAACATCACGAGAGCTGCATAACAATATTACCATTCCATAGAACAGTACTACTAGTTCCCACAGAACTCAACAGGTGGCGCTTACCTAAAAAGACGTCCAAACAATAAAATTATTCCACAAAAATAACGGCCAACTTCAACCAAATTAAGCTATGAAGTAACGTGAGCAATCGAATGAATTAATAACAAAGTGCAAAAAACATAAAAAGTGACGAGTGTTGTTGTGAACAAGAAGCAAAAATATTTTCTGCATGAGTCCCATCAACGTCTTTGTTGAATTTGAAATAAAAAGTCTTAAACTAGTAGTCGATAAATTGACCAAGTAATGTAAGTGTTCACTTAGCACATTCAAAACTGTGGCGACCGAAGAGTACTTAGCAGCGAGTTCGAACCTCACCGGAAGATTTACTTTTTGTTCGTCCAATTATTTCCTGACGATTTACTTACTTGAAACACGATGAACTTAGCATTCAGAAGCTATTATTACTATAAATATATATTTTTTTCTTTTTAATAAAAGCAATTAAGATGGAAAACGTGACTATGAGAAACAAACTGACGAGATCCCAATCACAAGTAAACTTATCGACTAGTCAAGACATATTGAACTCAACTATGTTAGATTCGACTATGTTGAGTATACAGAGTGCTACACAAAATAATGACCAATCATTTGTTGAGGACCTAAGACGAGAAATAAATGAGTTTAAGGAAAAATTAAAAAGCGCAGATATAGAAATTGAAAATCTTAACTTCGAAAACTCTCAATTAAAACAAAATATTCATGATCAGCAAATGCAAATTGAATTACTGAAGAAAATAACCTGCACTACCTCTCAACAAAGAAACTACTCATCACCAGTGTTGAAGAGACTACTAAATATGAGATTAAGTACGTCTCGCCACTCTCCAATACATCTAGCTAGAAGTGCTTGCACAAACACTCTATTATCACCCAGTAAACCAATTTCGAAACAAAACATTTCCGAGAGCAATACGACTGACCAATCAAATACCCACAAAGATAACTATAAAATTAATAAGGAAACGAAACGATCATCTACAGTAAGCGCACCAGTTTTAACAAAAACACAAATCGTCAAGCACAGGGTAATTATTCTAGGCGATGGCCAAGGACGTGGTCTACGCTATATCTTGCAAAATCTACTTGGGCCAGAGTACGCTGTCAGCTCCTACATAAAACCCGGTGCGACACTATAAGAAATCTTGAGATATCCACAAAAAGACATCAACACATTAACTAAAAGTGACTACGTTATTGTACTTGGCGGATGCTGCGACAAAAATCCGTCTGATATAGACATCAATCTACATCGTTGGCTATCTCTAACAGCTAATACAAATGTGATCATAAGTGAAGTACCAAAGAACAGGTTTTTAGAAGAGTCTAAAATTAACTATCTACTCCGTTTTATCGGTAAGAAATATAGTAATGTATTCTACATAGACATGAACTACTCTAGATCTTTACCGAGCAGTCAAAATTATGTATTGAATCTTGCAAGGTCACTGTTGAAAGAAATACTATGTTTAAGTTATAACTTAAAAGTATCTCAATATAAGACAATGTTACTAAATAAAAATAGGAAATCATCTGTAGACAAATGTGTCCAAGTCAGTTTAGATTTTGATCAAAATGGGCTGAGTAATCACAACAGAGAAAGTGCCGATTGCATTAGCTATTTAAGGAACAAGCCAGAAGACCATGAATCTGCCCAAAATAAAAGCCCAAATCCAAATAATTTATTTCGTTTATAATTTTGTTACTGTTCTCCATCAAAATATTAATGGATTGCTCAATAAATCTGACATGCTGTCTATTTGTATCCATAAATTAGCTACACAAAATGTTTTTGTTGACGTTCTATGTATCACTGAACACAACATGACGGAAGGTGACGATGTTTATCTTACAATCTCAAATTACAGGCTTGTGTCTTATTTTATGAGGGATAGCAGACATGGAGGTTCGTGCATATTATTAAAAAACAACATCAAGTTCAAGGAATTAAGTATCATTTCAAAATTATCTATTAGTAATATAATTGAATGCTCTGCTATCGAATTAGTGGAAAATCAGACAATAATTATATGTATATATAGACCTCCAAATTCCGCTAGCAATTCAATAACAAGTTTTTTTACGATATTAAATAAGGTTTTAAAAAACATAAGCTCAAATGGAAAGAAAATAATCCTATGCGGAGATTTTAACATTAATATTTTAAAGCAATCTAGGGTTTCCAGCGAATTTATTGAACTATTAATTAGTTATAACTTGAAACTACAGGTCAAGGAAATAACGCGTTTTGCTAGTAAAAGTTGTATAGATAATATAGCCCACAACTTAAAATCGTGTAAAGTCACTACCAAGGAGCTAGCACTGTCAGACCACAATGCACAAATTATTAAAATCCCGGTTAAAAAAACTTGTACTTTAAAATATTGGTATTCATTCAAAAGAATTTATTCTAAAGATAACAGAGCACTATTTATTAAATATTTAAAAAAATTAACCAACAGTGATGTTTACCGCTGTTTAGACGCAAATCGTGCCTACAACGAATTTCACGAAAACTTTATTATGCTTTATGACCTGTGTTTCCCCTTAACCAGAATTAATAATTTTAACAAAACAAGACCAAACTGGATCTCACGCGGCCTAAAAATATGTAGCAAACGTAAATGCCATCTCTTGTGGCAGTATAGAAAAATACCAAACGCTTCAAACAAAAACGCATTCAAAAATTATGCTAAAAGATACAAAAAAATAATAAGGCTGACAAAAAAATCCCAAAACGATTACTACATTAGGACTGCCACAAACAAAAGTAAAGCGACGTGGGATGTTATTAATAACATCAAATATAAATTTCTGGTTGATAGCGTGGGACAAATAATTACCAATGACGAAATAATAACCAATCCCAAAGACATCGCTAAATCGTTTAATGACTTTTTCCTTGACATAAATAATAATGACAACAAACAATTCAATACACTTAATAATTATTTTAATAAATTGACATATCATTCTAATTCTATATTTTTGACCCCAACAATTCCAGAAGACATCAATAAAATAATAATTTCATTAAAAAATAAAAACAGTACCGGTTATGATGGTATTGCGACTAATATTGTTAAAGATGTTGCTAATATAATATCAGAACCCCTAAGTTATATAATAAATTTATGTATAGAAGAAGGCATATTTCCGGACAAATTGAAAATTTCAATTGTAAAGCCAGTTTTTAAAAAAGGGTGACAGAACAAATATGAGCAATTATAGGCCCATAGCGCTATTACCTATCTTTGCCAAAATTTTTGAAAAGGTCATTTATAAATGTCTCTACACTTTCCTCGAAAGCCATGACATCTTTTCTCCAAGTCAATATGGCTTTAGGAAAAATAAGTCGATTAACGTAGCAATATATAATTTCTTAGGAAAAATTATGAATAATTTGGACAAAGGACTACCGGCTGTAGCAATATATATGGACATGTCAAAGGCTTTTGACCGCGTTGACCATAATATTCTTATGAGAAAACTATATGCATACGGTGTGAGAGGCAATGCATACAATCTCAAAAAAACAATACTATCTAATAGGCAACAGATTACAGAGATAAGGAAAGTAAACATAGTCACAAAAATAGAAGAAACCTTTACGTCTGAATCCAGAACGGTAGAACTTGGCGTTCCACAAGGAGGTATCTTATCCGCTCCTCTCTTTCTGGTTTATATAAACAACATGCTTTCGGTAATAAATCACGACATGACATTATTCGCTGACGATAGCACTGTACTATTCACTAATGACAATACAATTAAATTAGAATCTGACATTAACGAATCTTTAGTTTTAGTAAATGACTGCCTTAATTCAAATAAATTAATGATTAATATTGACAAGACCAAAATAATGAATTTAAAAATAAGAACTCGACGTACGGGTACTTTAAACATCAAGTATCAAGATAAACACATTGAAGAAACAGAAACAACAACATTTCTAGGGTTACACGTTGATGACAAAATAAATTGGAAAAAGCAAGTCGACTATGTCTACAAAAAATTAAGCAACTTCTCATCTGCACTTCACAGATTAAGCAAAATTGCAAACCTACCAACACTAATAACGGCATACCATGGCTACGTCAGCTCTAACCTTAGATACGGTTTGATATTTTGGGGCAATAGTGTTGATAAGGAACGCGCGTTCATTGCACAGAAACGGTGTGTCAGGGCAATTTTCAACCTACAGAAAACCGAACCGTGTGAACCATTTTTCAAACAAATGAACATATTAACATTACCGTGTCTGTATATTTTTGAGGTCGCAGTTTTTGTCAAAAATAATACTGCTCTATTTAAATATCGAACCCTTATACGGCATCAGGACAAGCTAGACATAGTTCCTAGTAAGACTCATTTCTTACACAAAAGTATTTTCTGCGCGGCTCCCCGTATATACAATAATATTCCAAGACCTATAAGAGCAATTACTGAAGTAAAATCATTTAAAAAGAAACTCCATGAACTGTTAGTGAGCAAATGCTATTACTCTATGAAAGACTTCTTTGCCGACAAATCACTATTAAAATATAATCTGCCTGGGTCATGATGCGTTTTGTATACATACGTGATGAGCAACATGTTTTTTTGAGTTGATGAAGTAGAAAGTCCTTTTAGTTACAAAACTGTTTACTGAAATTTATTAAAATTAATATTTAATTAACTATAATTTGCGATGTGTTATTATAATTATTATTGTTGACATGCATGTTTTTTATATATTATAATAATATGATGTAAAATCAGTATAGATGACTTACCTACATTATAATTATTGTACGCCTTAAGGGTAGGACATAGCTGCTCGCAGAATATTTAATTAAGACCATCTGTATTATGTACAATTACCTATGATCCACAATAAAGATGATTTGATTTGATTTGATTTGAGAATATAACTTTAAGATAAAACGATTTGTATCTAAACCCTCACACTTATCAAATTATTTTTTGTTTTTCCAGACCCCAGAACTCAAGACTGGTGGGGAGTATCCAATCCACTAGTAGTACTCTCCATAGTGTCATCATACCTCATCTTCTGCAAATGGCTAGGCCCAAAATTTATGGAAAACAGAAGACCATACGAATTAAAAACAGTTCTTTTCTTATATAACCTATTTCAAGTGGGTTTCAGTATATTTCTGGTTTACGAGGCAAGTTGTTTTTATAATTTCATTTCATACCTATATACAGGATGTCACAAGACCCATCACTAAGCCGAAGTCTACTCGTTGTGGACATCATGCCAAGTCATACTAACCAAAAATAATACCTGGAAAACATTTTTTTTTAAGTTTTCACATTTTTTAAACCGCAATTAAAAACGCGCGCGTGCAATGCTCGAAATACCTACTTATCCATGGGGTCATAGGTCATCTAAAGAACATATTGGCGGGGTAAATGCATCGATTTTGTCTTTATTTAGAAAAAATCCATACTAACTTTGAGCCTCAATATCTCCTAAACCAGTAATTTTCCAGGTATGGTACCGAAGTAAAAAATGTTCGTAGTGATTGACACAACATGGGATTTCAGCTTTCGTTAAGGGTCTTTTTACACCCTATATAATACGTGCCACGAGAACATAGACTTTTTGCAAACAAATAATTTCTAATTAGTACCTTAGCGACAGTTCTATCAAAATCAAATAATGTCAAATCCAATGAGCGCAACGGTACATAGATATGTGTCATTAGAAAGCAATAAGTCAATGAGGGTTTTCTAGAATGACGCCCACTAGGCGGCAGCACTGAGACGTCAGGTCCAGAAACCTGTCATAAATATCAGAGTGTCTATATTTTTGAACATCTGTGTTTGTTTGCTTCATATGTGTGTACAGCTATATGACAGCTAGCCCTGATGCATACGAAGCGCCGTCTAGTGGCATAAAAAGTATCAAAAACCCTCATTGATCGGGTTTTCATCGATATATGCGCTGTTAATACTGTTTTGTGGTACTGGAAAACGCCAGTCGCCTGGAACGTCAACATTTTGCGTCAATCCATTGAGATGTTAAATTTTTTGGCACCGATAACCAAGTTCAGTTTGACGCATTTATCAGAGGATGAAAAAATATTTTAAGATGTCAAGAAGAGGTTAGTTAAAAGTTAAATGCAAGTTTATGGTGTCGCAACGCTCGTCCTGCGGCCGGCATTTCAGCAGAGTGGGTACAGAATTGCAGATCGCAAACTATTAGTCACACAGAAGACTCTTTACATCTAATAAATACAGTCTTCTGACGAAGGGTACCCCAAATGTTATTTTACCATAACTTTCTAATGGACTTTGTTTAAGTTCATTCTGACTTTTTCATTTATACACAACGTTAAATCTCCATGCCTAGAAATTTTAATGCTTGATGCCAGTGGTCTGTAGTATTATTTATTTGTGGTATTTTTTTAATGTCTTAGGATAGCTTAGCTATTTTTAGCAAATTATTTATTGCCTATGGTTAAAAAAATCAAGTTATTAGTAGAGTACCATGTTAGCACTCTTTTATTGACATACATGGTACTTTATTATAGACTTACACTTACAGAATTATTTTCGTGTAAAAAACTATAAAAAATCGGCATGAAAATTCTTCCGGGAAATTCCACCCCTCAAACACAAAATCAAATATGTATAAATTTTTTAAAAATAGAACATTTCTGGGCACGATAGGAAAAGTTCACTTAAGCATAAAATCAAACACAACTGTTTGAGACGAAGGTTGTGAAACCCTGAATGTGTGTTTATAAAAAGTCTATCTTCTGGTGGCACCAACTATAGCATGGATGTAGGTGGTTTGAGATCGGTCTGTGTGGAGAGCCTTGGGGAGAGGCCTTAGGGGTTCAGCAGTGGAAGTCTCTAACCTGAGATGAGATTATGATAATATACATACATATATACAAATATAAACGTTGTGTGTGCAGATTTTAACAATTCATGTGTCATCAACTGATATTGTTACTTCAATCGTATTTTTTTTTGGGATATAGCAATCAGACGGCAGTCACTCTGTGATAAAGATTATGAACCTTGGATTCCAAGTTGAAAATTTTGGATGCAATCGAAATAACGACGACAATATTGATAACAAAATTAATGTCAAAATCGAAAGAACGGAATTAAAAAGAAATCCATAACCGCATAGTCGAAAGTAAAATTAATTGATTATGCTATTTCATTATTTATATTGTGTCTTCGAAAATTTCACCTTTTTATTGTAATATCATTAGAAAATCTGAACACTCAAAAATAAATACTCATTTAAATTTGTCATTCCTTATACAATTTTATTATTTAGGCCTATGTCCAGCAGTGGAATTCTTTCAGCTCACATTATTATGATGATGATGATTATAATTTAATTTTATATTTCCATTGTGGTGACGAAAATCTGAAATATTTTGAATTAATTAAAAATATTGTGTAGAAGCGTAACCATACATTATATCTTTTAAGTTAGAGATAATATCTTCGTCAAAAATATCCCGGTGTCTGCATTTACCTATTCTATTTACAGTCTTTGTGGTATAATCAGTTTTCAAGTAAAATAACTGATGGATAATCAAAAAAAAATTTTAATTATTAAAATAATAACCCATATTTTCTTATGTTTTATTTTCTGATGTTGAATATTGATTGTAACATTGGTTGATGTTTACTGCGTACGTCTTTGATGATAAAATATAAATTATTAATTATTAATAGATTGTTTATGTCATATTTGCAGGGTACTATCTACATTTTTCATAAGGATTACAGCCTCAAGTGTGACCCCGTTGACTACTCAAATAAACCTAGAGCACTTAGGGTACGTATTGTATGCTTCTTGATTTTTTTATATTGTGTCAGTATGTATAATTATTGACGTATCATTTAAATACTGCTGATATTTTGTCCTATCTGGTTAGACCAGTAAGCTAACCTCGGGCTCCAAGGCGTGTAACTCTTGGATGCAACCGGGATAATGCTAGGGCGGTGACGATGATTTAAATATTGCTTAAATGATTTTTTTACATTATTTTTGTTCTTGTGCATCTCCACCTAGTAAAGTTGGCAATCAGCTCTTCATATTTATTTTTGTCTTTCGCGAGGCAAAAGATTTCAACGGCTTTTCATGGCCGTTCAGTCACTGATATTCTGCAACCATGACTTCCTTCTAAGGTCAAACCGTCTCTTTCGTGATAACTTCTAGACATCATCATGATTAATGAATGTACCCATCACGCTAGCTCCTGGCTAAGATATACAACTTTTGGGAGTTTGATAGTTTTTAGCAGCTTATGTTATTTGCCTACTGACCAAATTTTATATAATTGACTGAAATATTCGTAAGACAACGAATCCAGACGCAAATTCATCAAAAAAAATTATAGCAATTCTATTGTTTTCCAAGATGATAGAAATAACATAAAACCTGCCGATCAACGGACGAGGCTCTGGCAAACAAAATATCCCGATAAGCGACAAAAGGCTCGCCACCTATTACGTGGGATCAAAACACTGGCGAAAAGTGGGCGTTTAATATGCCTCTATTTAGTATGTATGTATGTATGTAAATAAGATATCCCCTTGAAATGAGAATTATAAACCTATAGAATACACAGACGTTGATAATATACAATGGGTATCATGATATTGGAGAAATGGAGTGGCGTTTTTAGTGGAGAATCTAAACGAGGCGCTCTTGATGAAATCCAATGTCATGATAACGTGGTTTTATGAAATATTACAGATAGCAGCAGGGTCTTGGTTCTACTATGCGGCCAAGATAACGGAACTCTTGGACACAGTGTTCTTTGTGTTAAGGAAGAAATACAACCAAGTGTCATTCCTTCATGTATATCATCACACGTTAATGTCTCTAATTGTTTGGGTTGGAGTCAAATATTTCCCAGGTTTGTAACAGATTTTTATATTAAAACTAGCTTTCTACCAAATTGTGATGGTGTATTGGTTTGCAATCAATTATATCTATATCTTAATATTCCTCATTAATCACTCATTTAATTCGTGCAGTGGTTTTTGATTTTATCGTAAATAGAGATTCAGTCAAAACGTAACACTTTGGTTTATATAAAATGTAAGTTAAAAAAATTGGCGACAAAAACAATCAACAAAGTTTGGTTCGCTTTTACGCCTTAACTTAACTCGACTCAATTTTGCACACACATAGTCTGCGGAACAGAAAAGAACATAGGACAAGAAGCTAAGCATGAGCGATTGCCGTCTGACCTACATAACCCAGAATAGTAACATAGGTCACTAGTTAGGGTAATCACTTTGGATAAAGGCATATCTGGTCAGACTAGAAAGTGAGCACCGTGTCCGGAGGGAAAATCCTGGATGTAAACCAGATCACAAATAATGCAAGAGCAAAAACAGTAGCATTCCAATCGCCAGAATTGAATATCCAAAAATAATTCTGCTTGTTAAGAAGAGCACAATTTCTATTCTAATGATCTATTGTTGTCTGCAGGTGGCCACACAATTCTGATGGGAGCCTTGAACTCGATGGTGCACGTTATAATGTACACTTATTACCTTATTTCTGGCTTCGGACCTGAATACCAGAAGTACGTGTGGTGGAAGAAACATGTCACTATGATCCAACTGGTATGTATTATTATTATGATTTAGCCTCACGCCTCAAACCTTATTGTTTGCTTATTACACTTTATACCTTTAGTTTGGAACTAGTATAAAATGTTCATAATATACTCTTAATAAGAGTATCATACATGCGATACTTTGCATGCTTTAAACATAATAATCTCAATTAAAATATAATACATTTATCTAAGTACCGGTATGTATTTAACTATAAGTATTGGTTTTTATTACTTTACGGTAGTTACATTGCGTGGTGATTAACAATTGAAGTGTTAGATACTTTTTATATTTACAATGATTATTTTAGCAGTGAATCGTTTTTTGGACTTCTGACACATCAGTATTACTTGTAGTACCTACTTGACTTCTAAAATCGATAATATTTGCTAGGATTTATTTGTTTTAAATATTTTACGCTTGGAAATGTTCGCTCTTAAAATAACATTTGATATGTCTGTTTTTCTGCAGATTCAATTCGTCATCGTCTTTGTGCACAACTTCGCTGTTCTTTTTTACCCATGTGACTTCCCGAGGGCCATCAATATACTGTGCTGCTTGAACGCCACTGCCTTCTTATACATGTTTGGCAAGTTCTACTGGAAGAGTTACAGCGATAAATCTAAGAACAAAACAGGACTTGAAACCAAGAAAGCGCCGTCTATTGCAACGAAAGTAAACAAATATGACGTCAGAAGAAAAGTTGCTGAGAAATCACGATGATTCCTGCTTTCGTTCGTGTATGATTGTGACGAGATACGATTGTTAAGAAGGGACTGACAGTAAAAGAACTAATTTTATATATACCTATTAGCGACTGTTAAATTCCGAATTGCCAAGACAACGATTAACTTGGAAATAAAAGTACTAATTCTGAATGAAAAGGCTCTCCACACAGACCGAGGTTAAGTAGTTTCAGGATATGTAGTTTTTATTGATGTTACAGAGTTTTGATTTAACATCTTTGCAATTTAAAGTATGCATAATTAATATAACTAGAGGTCGCCCAGTGGTGGAAATTCCACCATTATTTATTAAAATTTTAAGTTTCTACGTTATTAAGGTTGAGTGTCTCCAAAATTTTTGCATAAGATTTATACTTGACGACCGGTTGGCGCAGCGGGAGTGTACGCGACTGCTACGCCGAAGGTCGCGGGTTCGATTCCCGCTCAAGTCAAACATTTGTGTGCATGAACATGGATGTTTGTCTTGGTCTGGGTGTTTCTATGTATAATATGTATGTATTTACAAAAAAAAAAAGTATATATATATGTTTATCCATTATCTAGTACCCAAAGTACAAGCTCTGCTTAGTTTGGGACTAGATGGTGATGTGTGTATGTGGTAGAATATTATTATTATTATTATTTTGTTTTGTTATGATTCTCAGCTGATCGCTGGTGTTTTAATGACAATTATTATTATTATTATTATTATTTGGACTTCGCAAATATGATCACGTTTCAGAATTTCGCCGGCAGGCTCATAGTGGCTGCCAATTCGTCTTCGCCGGAATACTCACATTCTTACATTATTATACAATATCCTGTTTAATCCTAGTACCTCAAAGAACGTTTTAAGTTCCTTAATGACACACATGTAAAGTCCTTGAAGTCGTCCAGGGATTTGACGCTGGAAATGCCAATGCACATGACATTCCACAAATTACTTTCACTAATCCTTTTCTGTTCAGGCTGTGCGCCTGTGGAATGCATTGCCAGTAGAGATTAGAAGCGCAAAATCTCTAAACATATTTAAGGGAATGATAAAAAAGCATTACCTCTCCATCTAACATCAAAAATGCAAACAAAATAATGACTATATTGAATGTCTTGCCATAAGTATAACATCTAGTCATTGTATCTGAATGGTTCTGGTATTTTTTATTTTTATTGGTTCAAATATACTTAGTATTTCCAGCATATTATAAGTATTTTTATATATATATATATATATATATATATATATATATATATATATATATATATATATATATATATATATATATATAAATAATAATATATATATATATATATATATATTAATTTGTGTAAGTATGTATTGTATATATGTAAGTTGATATACAATATGTATGGTTGGTAAATGTATATATTTATACATTTTATTTTTGTTTAATATTATGGTTTTCTTTGTTTCATTATTTAACTACACCACCACCACATATGACTGCTTACATTATTTCTGTCCATCCTAAGGTTGCCTGGCAGAGATTGCATCTAGCGATAAGGCCGCCGTTTGTACATAGATATTAGTTAATTTACCAATGTACCTACTATACGATTTTATTTTGGTGTACAATAAAGTGTATTATCTATCTATCTATCTATCTAAGGTTGAACTGTTAAAGACTACAATCACAGACTTCGCCGCGCAAATATTGTGATTTCGATACCTACACGAGACAGCAATTGTGTGATCCATGTATTGTTGTTTCGAGGGTCTACTTTGTGTCCGGTGATTGTATATCAAAGCCCCCATGACACAGGATTTATTCTGAGTGCGAAAGTAGTCTCTTACAGAAATAAAAAATATTCTCTTCTTTCCTATAACACATCCTATATTTTTTCATATCTACCTATTCCTCCTCCTTTTTAGCCATAATATTCTCAAGAAGGGCTGGCGTCAGTCAGGCAGGCGGCTAGTAAAAATATATGCCACAACCTTATTGCAGTATGACCATTTTCAAGTACTATATTTTATAAGCAAAGTTTTAAATTATGAGAAACACTGAAAACTCTGATAACTAACCAATACCGGCGATCTGACATTGATACATAACACTGATAGATGGCAAATGTATTATTTTACTCTAATTCACAAATAGCTCAATTAGCTCAAAACATGCGCTTAATAGATTTTCAACTAAATTTACAAAATCATTAAGATTAATTAATGCTTTATGAATTTATTTTAATTTATACGCCAAGATAAATAATAATGTGAAAAAAATATACCTATACATTGTGAAAATACAAAATCTGTTAGGCAGAATAGGACAAACCTTGAACAAAGTGTTTATTCATGTATTGTTAATCTCTTTTCAGTTTGAACGTCTGTGGGTCCATAACGGTAAACTAAAAAGTAATTATACGTGTATGGTGTTATGCTTGTGTGTGTGCGAAAATTGTGCTTGTATTGGTAAACTTTATTAAAATAATATATTTCTAATGCATATAAAATAAAAATATTAGCGTTCGGCACACCTTCTACATGTAAGCAATAAGTGTGCCAAATTTCATAATCCTCCGTTGGCGCATTTCTTGTAAAAAGGGATCACAAAATTTGCTTCACTTATTAATTTAAATATAACATTTCCATGTTCCATTGAGTATTATTATTGTCATCACTTTATTTTTATGTTCACGGGAAATCTGTCTAATCTAACGTTACACACGAAGTCAGGTTACAATTTAGCCATTTTATAGATTTGTTGAAATATAGATTGTGCTGGTAAATCATAAGTCACAAGAAATGCCATACTATAAGTAGGTCATAGATTTTAACTACTACAATTTATATTATAATCCATATTTTGTATAATATATTCATTACAAATAAAATCAACCCGTTACATAATCTTTAGTATGTGTGCAAATCGTGGTAGTTTAAAACTAGTTAAAATCAACAAACTCCGCCATGCAATATGTTCATGAAAAATTTAATTGAAAATTAATCACTTAAGGCGAGGTTGCAGTACTTTTTAAGATTTTTGAACGTCTGAAAGTCCCATGAACTATGACATTTTAATGAATAAAAATTAAAGTATAAAAGTTGAACATATCTTCTAGTAAATCGTAAAGATAGAAACACGATTTGGAATGATTGGCTCGATAAAAAAAAAAGTCAAACATGGCACTAAATCACAATTTTAAACGTGTACTGCTTAGAGATTCTATAATGAATTTATATGAAAGTATTATCAACAGCTCTTTATTTTAAAATAAATGGTAGAAACAGATTTCGTAATTTCGTTATCATTTTTCTCCAAGAAAAAAAATAGTCAAAATGTTGGCATTATATCGCTCGCCAGCCGTTCATCAGTGCCTGTCTAGGCGTGATTGTACGTCGTTGCTCCGCAAAATCCCCCTCCACCCCCGCATTTACGTTTTCGCAAAAGTACAAAGTAATTCGTATTCCAAACTCAATCGTTCAGACCATAGACATTAGTATGTCTATGGTCTGAACGATTGAGTTTGGAATACGAATTACTTTGTAAATGTACACACATCAACAAAGTCTAGGGATATCTTAATCCTAAATTATTTACGAGTTTATAGTTTAGAACCTTGTTAGTTTCCACAAAAAGTTTATATACAGATTAAAACCTCTTTTATTCTATTTTCAAAATTTGAACATGGAAAGAAAAAAAACAAAATAATAAACAAAATATGGCGGCAAATTTGCTAGTAATTCGTTACATTAAAGAAAGTTAAAACTGTTTTATTATAATTATTAATGAAAAGGGTTTTTAATTGTTTTTCTTTTTTAATTTAACGTGACGTACGAACTTTAAAAGTCATGTCACGTCGTCATTTGAGTCGAGATGAAATGTTACGAGCCGTGGGCATGTTAGAAAATGGTGCAATTCAACGCGTCGTTGCTGAGGCCCTACATACCAGTCAAAATGTGATATCAAGGTTGTGGTCACGTTATCGCAGTACTGGAGATGTGGCCGAACAGCACACAGGTAGATATCGTGTTACTACGCAGAGACAGGATCGATTTCTCCAAATGACCGCTAGAAGACAACCCAATATCACAGCGCTGCAACTAGTGCAAAGGCTCCAGGAGGACCACCAGCTGCTGGTAAGCGACCAAACCGTGCGAAGAAGGTTACATGAAGTTGATCTTCATGCTCGAAGACCATTGCGTGTTCCAGCATTGCGACGTGGCAATCGCGGTCGGCGGCTTTCGTGGGCTCGGGAGCATTTACCATGGAGTGACGAACAATGGTCTTTGGTGCTGTTCACCGATGAGTCCCGGTTTGGGTTTCACCCGGATTCACGAAGAACACGCGTTTGGAGAGCTCCAGGGAGAGTTAGCCGTCTACGGCACCCTCAGGAGGTCCACCCATACCAAGGCGGGACAATCATGGTGTGGGCAGGAATTCGTCTTGGCGGACGAACCCAACTCGTTTGGATCCAAGGCAGCATGACTGCACAAAAATACCACGAGGAGGTAGTAGAGCCCGTTATTGTCCCACACAGAACTCAAATAGGCCATGAATTTCTACTCATGCACGATAATGCTCCTTGCCATACGGCGCGGCTGGTATCGACCGCTCTCCGAGAGCACGATATTCAAGTTTTGGATTGGCCTGCACAGTCGCCCGACTTAAATCCTATCGAGCATGCCTGGGACATGTTACAACGAAAAGCTTTGAGAGATTTTCCACCAAATTTGACGACTGAACAACAACTTTACGAACACTTGCAAAGGACATGGGACCTCATACCGCAGCAAGACATTGACAATTTAATTTTAAGTATTAACAATCGATGTCGATGTGTAATCAATGTAAGAGGTGGCAACACTGATTATTAATGATTAGATTTTACAAGATTTTTTCCATTTTTATTAAAATTAATAGTTTTTTAAGAAGAAATGTTTGTTGTTATCATACTAATTTTCCATGATGATTAAAAAAAATTGGTTGCCTGTAAAGTCGGTATACGGGCGAAAGTTTTACGTGACAACGACTTATATAATAAATAATAATTTTAATGTGAATATTCATTCGTATAGTAGGAAGAAGGATGAAAGACGCGTGCCTTTCACTTTTTATGTCTGTCTCTCTCGCTCTTAGGCGGGACGCGTGCCTCTCACTCGCTCTCATTGTGAGCGCATAACGTGAGCGGAGCGTAACGCAGTTTCTTGAAGTGTCACCCGGCAAACCAATTTATAAGACGTTGTCACGTCAAAAATTATTTTTTTTATTTAAAACAAAAAAAAAACACGAAATGTTTTTTATTTTTATTAAAGACCTTAAAATAATCTATGATTCTTTTATTTATTGTATCAGAATATTCTTCATAGATTTTTAGATATTTGATGAAATATAAAATATCCCTAGACTTTGTTGATGTGTGTATATATTGTTACTAGTGTAAGAAACCGTAGACAGGTTACTGACAAGGTAACCGGCGCTTACGAGTGGCACGCATCGCGAAAAGCGTACGCACACTAATATAAATATGTCAAAACGACACCCTAAGAATAAGATAAGAAGTGTAAGTGAGATAGCACATCTAATCGCAAGCGCGAAAAAGAGATAAACATATACTCTCTGTACCGACGCGCATTGTGACATTATGCTGACCGTTTCACAAACAATAATTTGACTCAGATGCGACATGATCACTTTGTCTGTCTTGAGTAAATTCAATTCGCCTCAAAGTAAATTTGATTAATTCATTTAAGGTAGGGAAATAAAAAGTCGATGTGATTTATATATAACATTTATTAAAAAAGTACATTTTATTCTTCTCATTTCATTCAATGGAAACCTAAAACAGTACGTTAATATAACAACTGTGCGCTGCGGACCCACCGTAGCCCTGGCAATACCCCTGGGGGTATGGTGGGTCTTTTCAAGCTTTACCGTACTCCTGGCTGAAATGCTCGTAGTGTTGTACCAACGTGCTACGTCGACATTAAACTGAACAGTGTTATCTCTCGTATGATAATGACTTACGTTTTTGTATTTTAAGACAAGCGAAGACAAGCGCTAGTACGATGATATAGTGCAACAAGGAGATAAATTAGAGAATAAAACGTTTAGGTATTACTGCTAATGTTTATAATGCTTTGTATATTATAGGCATAATCTGTGGTACTGTTGAAGACCCGTCATCATCATCATCCTAGCGCTGTCGGATCATTCTCACTAGTTCTATTGAACAGTTCTATGATAGAACTAGTGATACTTTTTCCAACTAGTTCTATTAGCACAACTTGATGAGAAGAAAATATAACTAATAGGAAACAGTTATAGGAAATTTCCCACTAGTTCTATGTATGTTTTACAAGGGTAGTGTCACAACATCGCGCTCACATATCCGAATAAATATCTTAATATATATATTTCTTGTGTGCCTGTGTATGTCACTGAACTCCTCCTAAACGAATGGACCGATCTTGATGAATTTTTTTGTGTGTGTTCAAGGGGACTTGAGAATGGTTTAGATTCACAATTTAGTCCAATGGAAAATATATTTTTAGTTAATTTTTAATTTGTAAGTAATTGTGGATTTTGGAATGTTTCACATTGGAACCGACGGACTGCGCTGCTATTGCAGTGTCAAATCTTATATTAATAATTTCGTCAAGGAGTACATCGAAACCTTACCTGAATAATAAAACATTAAAAAATAAAGATTTCGAGCCGACAACATATATTCGCAAAATTCGGATTGTCGAGTATTTTGTTAAATTGTAATGGTTCTGACAGACAAATCACAGTCGCCATATTGGCCAGTATAGCGCAACGTCACAGATACCGGATAAGATTTTGAGTATAGGTCGGTTCATGAAAGATGACCACTGCGCAGAAATCATTTTTTAGGTCCCCGTGGAGGTGCGGGGTGAGGCGCGGGTGGAATGCCAATGGCGTGGCTCCGTTCTTGACGCATTCCCTAAATGCGTCAAGAATGGAGCCACGCCATTGGTGCACGAATAATTATACATATGCGCGACGGCCGCCATTTGTGGTCAACTTTCGTGAACCAAAGTATACTACTAAGTCTTAGTACCTACTAAGTAGTTTGTATGTGTAAATACTTTTTGCAGTTATCTATACTAATATAATAAAGAGTTTGTTTGTTTGTTTGAACGCGCTAATCTCAGGAACTAGCGGTTGGATTTGAAAAAATATTTTTGTATACGATAGCCCAGTTATTCCGGAAGGCTATCGGCTATATAACAAAACGCTTCGACCCTTTGGGGCCGGGCAAAAGGCTAAAAGATAATGTCGGCTAATCTCAGGAACAAGCAGTCGGATTTAAAAATATGTTATTGCCTAAGGCTATTGAGACCGTGCACGACAATAGCGCCACGTAGCATGCGCAACTATTCGGGATTATGCCAAATAATGACATATCAGTATTTTATTGCTTTCTAGTATATAATTATAGTAAATTAAAGATAAATAAAAAGACGAAGTGGTATTTTTACTATCAACGGTCATTCACTGCTGTCGGTATTTCAATTCGGAATTCAGTACAGTCAATAATAACTCTGATATTGATATAATCTGGACTGAAACACTTGGTCATTGTTGCTTCTACGGTGGCTCTATTCGGCCAAAAGATTATATTAGTAGTTGCACAAGCTAGATTTTGTAAGATCAAATGAAATATTCGTGAGATTCTGGTTCTGCTGTACACCAAATAATACACTCAATGCTGAAAACGTCAAACCAGCTTTCATTTTTATAAAAAATAAGAAATTGGTATTTAATGGAAACTGTAAATTTTTACATAATAATATGTAGTTAATCTTGTTATTAAAAACTGCAAATTGCTAAATGACACACCAGCAAGATTTAGGAGTTCTTGATCATTTTTATTGATGAAATACCAACAAATTATTGGCTTTTTGTGTCGGTACATTGATTATCATACAATATTTTGTCAGTGGATGGGGAATCCAAATACAACATCTGTTTCGTGATTCAAGATGTTGGATGGGAAATCAAAGATGGCGGATGGAAAAAAATTTAAAAATCAATATGGGTATCGTCTCTGATGATTTAAGGTATGGAGAATCCAAATACAACATCTATTTCGTGATCAAAGATGGTGGATAGGAAATCAAAGATGGCGGACGGGATTTTTTTTAAAGTCGATATGGGTATCGTCTCCGATATTTTAAGGAATGGGAAATTCAAAAACACCATCTATTTTGTGATCAAAGATGGCGGATGGGATTTACAAAAAAAAAACAATATTGGTATCGTCTCCGATGTTTAAAGGGTTGGGGAATCCAAATACAACATCTATTTCGTGATTCGAGATGGCAGATGGGAAATCAAAGATGGCGGATGGGAACAATTTAAAAAATCAATATGGGTATCGTCTCTGATGATTTAAGGGATGGTGAATCCAAATACAACATCTATTTCGTGATCAAAGATGGCGGATAGGAAATCAAAGATGGCGGACGGGTTTTTTTTTAAGTCGATATGGGTATCGTCTCCGATATTTTAAGGAATGGGGAATTCAATATTATATAAAAATCTTTGTTTGTTTGTTCATCATTTATATACTCTGAAATGATAAGAGATTAAGCGCTAAGTCATTGGTAACTTTGGAAAAGGGGCTCCGAAATAAGGGAATTAAATAAAAATTCTTAAAAAGGCGATACGGAGTTCGCTGGGTCAGCTACTGTATGTATAAAAATGTGTTAAACGAAAGAACGTCTACAAAACAATTGAACATCTACCAAAACAAATAAATGAACGTCTACAAAACAAATGAACGTCTACAAAACAAATGAACGTCTACAAAACAAATGACTATCAGAAAGTGATCAGCTATCGATAGTGATTGCAAAAAACAGGTGCATGCGATTTTCGACCTTATTGACAATTCATGACAAACCTTTTTTTTGTTTTTTCTCGCTTTCTGGCATTATTACGGTAATAAAATTATAAATTCTGACCAATGTCAATTAGGTTGAAAATCGCATGTTGTAGACGTTCATTTGTTTTACACCTTAAACAAATGAACGTCTACAAAACATATTCATTCGGATATATGAGCGCGATGTCGTGACACTACGGATCATTCCCAGTAGTTCTATTGAATACACTTGTAAAACATACATAGAAATAGAATGGGGCATTTCCTATTACTTATCCCATTAGTTCTATTCTCCTCATCAAGTTGTGCTAATAGAATTAGGACAGTTCTATCATAGAACTGTTCAATGCTACTGGGAATGATCCCACAAAATAGTAGAACTTGAAATTAACGAACTGAAATTAATAAACTTATTACACAACAGTATTATCTGGAAGTACGGTTAAGCTTTGAAAGACCCACCATACCCCCAGGGGTACTGCCAGGAGTACGGTGGGTTGGCAGCGAAAACTGTGCAGTACAATCTACTTAGTTGTTTAATACTAAAAGGAGAAATACAAGAACATGTGAATGGATTTTGATCATCCGCCAATGTTTGTAGCTTACGTATGATTTTGGATTTCTATAATAATAATATATTGTGTTGATTCAGCCTCAAATCACTTTTATTACTTGACAAAAACACATCAGTATTTTATTATTACGAATGTCCCATCTGGATACTTTGTTTTTTTGTCTTTGAACACGCACAATACTGCTTCTCTTTTACACTCGCTAAATGCCAATTTTTTATTCACTCTATTATTTGTGATACTAAATTTATTATAAATTGTAAATAAAACGTTGTAATATTGTAATACTCATGAATGAGAAATGATTCCATAACTTTTAGTCATTTTCCTACTATAGTTTGTGCAAAATCTCATTACACACGACGGCATTTTCAAATGTAACGTACACACACGCGAGTAAAAGAGCGAGCGCTTCCGACCGCAGCGCGTACGCGACTAAAGCCAAATGAGACATTTAGCCTGTTTTTAATGTGCAACTTTTGAAGTTCACATAACTCATCTACGTTTTTTTACGCTGCGCTGTGGCACACGTACACACGAAACCCCCCCTCCCGTCCCCCCGCTCACTCGCTGACGCCACCGCCGTGTTTTTGTTTTTGCGGGGGGTGAGGTCGAGCTACGCACTGTACTGCAACCTCGCCTTAAGTGACAAATAGTGCATAAATTACGTTTACTTGTAAATACCAACAAAAATAATAAATGATTAAACTATGTGCGGTGTAGCCAAAGAGATTGGATGGCAGTTTCAGTAACGTTTCATTTCACTTTTGAAAGTTGCCGCGATTTACAAATTATGACTTAGTATTTCAGTTGTACCACATTCGAAATATTTTTAATCATTAATTTCTGTGGTACGTTAAATTATACCCAACCAGAATGTTTTAGTCTCCAAATAAAATTTAATGGAAAGAAAAATTAAGCAAACTGTTATGTGTATAATGTAACGCCATTGACGTATTTAGTGATGGGATGTACTGCTATGATGGATATTCGATGTTTTTATATTAAAAAAACGTTTATTGTGCGTACTTCAAATCATACTGTAAAAAGTCTATAATTATATTAATGAAACAACGGAACATATATAATTATATATATAGCATAGATTTCATTCGTCTATACTTATATCAGAGTCAGCAACATCTGAATGGTCACTAACTTCATCATCTGTATCCGTGACGGATATTATCAACGATGACTCCGTTATATTGTCAATGTGGATGTCACGATCCCAATCAGACAACATTTTCCTCTTTTTTTTAATCACAACCTTCGACCAGTCTTTAGGTTGAACATTGTTGATGGCCGCTTGGAATAGCACCGACATTTTATTTGCCGTAAATGGCGGCGAAGTATTATTTCTTGAGGCGTGACCTTTTATTTGGGTCCAAATCATCTCAATAGCGTTATACTGGCAATGGTAGGGAGGTAGTCTACCTGGTGGCCTTTTTCTTTTGCTATTTCGTCCAGAGCATAGGTAGGAGTTGGTAGCTTATGACGCCGTACTAAGGCAATAAGCTCTGCGTTTAACATTTTTATATCTGCTGTAACTCCGTTTTCATTCAGCCACTTCTTCAACTCGCTTTTGCGGTTGGATTGGTTTGGGGTTTATTTATTTGTACCGAATGGTAGAGTGCCACCTCGTTTTACATAAGTACAAAAATATTATTATGTAGCCATAAAATATATCTATTGACAAGTTTATACACTGGAAAACCGAATAACACTCAAATTTTGATAACACTATTAATGTGAACTAGATTTATGCTGTGAGTATCGTTTGATCGATAAAAATTAATTGCATAACGTCACATCCCTAGTCATGTGGTACTGACGGATGTCAACGTCATACAGGCAACTATCATCCGCACCTTGCTACAGCGCACAGGGTATATGTGCATTTAAAAACGGGTGTGTATTATATATTATTATATTTAACTCGTATGGAGATCGAAACTACAACACTCGGCGCCGTGCTAAACGACGGCGCGACAGCTTAGACCATTTCGCCAGACGTGTAGTCAAACTGTTGGACTCGTTACACGTTAAAGACGTACATGGTTCCTTGTTGTTTCAGTTACACAACTATCTAAGGGCTTATTATTTATTAAGTAGTAACTGCAGGAATTTTTGAAGTAAATAAATTTACTAAAATAAATATTTGCTTCCATTTTTGGCAACTTGCACACATCTTGGTCATTTGATTCCCAATCTAGGAAGAACCTGTATTATGGCAACCAGGTAACTGATGAACATACTAACATGTTTCACAATGCATACATATTATAGATAAATTACATCCTGACAAAGAAAAATCGTCGAATTTATCGCACAAAGTTTATTCCTGCGTAAAAATCGAACTTAAGACCTACGACTCAGTCAGCTTCACTAACCACAGATTTACAGGCCAGCCGCCGAGTTGTACTTTAAATAAAAGCTTCATAGCTGCAAAAAGCTTAAAATATGAAGCAATGTTTGGTCATATTTAGGACGCTACCCTGCTTTGTTACCCATGTAGCGTCACTGGGCCCAGTTTTTGACACAGAACAAGTAATGGTAAACATGTCAGAGGCTTTCAAGATATAGACTCCTACACCAGAATTTGTGTCGGACCACATACCTGCTTATCGGCCCCATCTTTTTATATCATTATAGATGACAATAAAAACAGGTAGACAACTTTCACTTGCCTGTAATTTTGTAAAATATTCATAAATATAAGAAAAGCTTAATTATGAAACCATTAGCGTTCCAAAAATCATAAAACTCATCGAAGCTGAGAAGAATTGACCACACAACTGAAAACAAATTAATTTCTTGCCTAATTAGTATAATAGTAATTCCGCAAACGGGTTTCCGTTTGGGCTCCAAGGTAAGGTATAGCTGAGATGAATAATAATTATAACATTACTGCTTGTAAGATCTGTTTTGGCATATGAGAGCTGCAACGTATACTTCTCTTTGCTTTGCTATTCCCGATGGACCATGCGCTTCGAATTCGTCTTTATCATTCATCGAGACATCACAGACTGAAAATTTATCTGCTTCATCTACGATAGGATTGTTATTGGACTCAGAAGCAAATTCTTCGTTTTTGTGTCATGCCATAGTTCTTTAATCAACGAAACAGCTAAGTCTGAATAAGGTGTAGATTTTATGAAGTGTGAAGTGCTGCATTAGATGTCAAATGTATGAATCATCTGAGTGTGTGTTAAAGTGATGATGGATCAAAGAAATATAACCTTAAGGCATAGAAGTAACACTAAATAACAACAGCGGTTGCTATGATTGATATCTTCTTTCTAATGGCACATGCAGTATGATAGAAAGAGCTGTCGATAGGTTTAGCAGCACGCTCTTATAGCAGCCTCGTGGTAGGCAAACAGTAGACATAACATAGAGTAAGGAAACCGAGTGTTGTTCGTAACAGTGACGATTTTGCAAAGATTTGCCAGACAGACAGTACTAAAAAATTTAATGTGTTTAATTGTTCGTTTTAGCCATAAAATCTATTGACAAAAAGTATTCATAAACTAATGAGCGATGCGTTGCGATGAGATGCTATTGTACGAATTATACCAGATTGGCTAATGCGGCAGGCTTTGGCAATTTATGTGCGTCGCATCATATCACGTTGCTTGCTATCGCTTACGTTCGACACTGCTTGATTTTTTTAGAGTTATAGGTAATCCGATTTGTGATCCGCCAGCACAAATAATTCGCCTTTATGTAAATATTAGTACAGCAGTGAACTACTTTGACAACCCAGTTGGCGTGAGTGCAACCGACTGCCACGCCGAAGCTTGCGAGTACGACTCAGTTTTAAATTCATGTCCGATAGTTTGTTTCCGTATTTATCCCTTATTCAAAAAACATCGATATCTCCTTTCACTGTCAAACCCTCCTATAACTCCTTAATGATGGGATTTGACAGCACGGCTATTTAGAGAATGCAGTCAAAGATATGAGTCTGTAAGGAGTCTATGCCTCTTTAAATGAGACGCGTAATTTGACGTTATGATTAACCAACTAAGACCAACTGACATTACATGTTGCACGTTCGGTATAAGGAAATATGGCGAGCATGTTCTCTCTAGTCTAAACGTCCTAACTCTCTGTGATGGATGATGGGCAAAGAAATATAACCATATTAAGTCATAGAAGTAACGCTAAAATAACAACAGCGGTTGCTATGATTGATATCTTCTTTCTAATGGCACATGCAGTATGATAGAAAGAGCTATCGATAGGTTTAGCAGCACGCTCTTATAGCAGCCTTGTGGTAGCCAGACAGTAGACAAAACTTTTCCTTATTTTTTTGTGTCTTTCCCTCCTTATGGCGTAAAGCCTTTATCCGACCCTTACCTAAGATCCCCAATCCGTCATTACCCAGCCACTTCCGTCCCATTTCCATACTTCCATACCTCTCCAAAGTGCTGGAAGCCTGTGTCCATAAACAATTAGCTCACTTTGTACATGTCAACAATTTTTTAAGTCCTCTTCAGTCAGGGTTTAGGCCAGGACACAGCACTACCTCTGCCCTGTTAAAAGTGACTGACGATATTGGGGCGGGCGTTGAGGATTCCAAGGTTACTGTGTTAGTCTTGGTTGACTTTTCGAACGCCTTTAATACCGTCAGTCACGATATTCTCCTATCCATCCTCTCCCATCTTATGGTCTCATCTGATGCACTGGATTGGTTTTTTTCTTATCTTCGGGAGCGTCAGCAGGCGGTTCGCATTGATGAATCATTATCATCTTGGCGAGTTCTCGACTCTGGCGTTCCACATGGCGGTATTTTATCTCCTCTTCTTTTTGCTCTTTTCATTAATCTCCTGACCCTTGACCTTCAGTGTACGTATCATTTATATGCTGATGACTTGCAGTTATACTCTCAGGCCACGGTAGATAATCTAACTGCTGCCATTGACGCTGTGAATAATGATTTGACTGCTATTAAACATTGGTCCGATAGGTTTGGACTTCATGTCAACCCTTCAAAATGCCAGGCTATTATTATAGGAAGTAATCGTATGATGAGCAGAGTTAAGGCACTATCTCTTCCATCGATTTTATTTGATGGAACTGTAATAAAGGTAACTTCGAGTGTCAAAAACCTAGGATTGCATATCAACGAATCTCTTAGTTGGCAAGCTCAAGTCATGAACGTGGGTAAGCGAATTACTGGGTCCCTGCGAACTCTCTATCGCTTAAGACATTTTCTTCCCATCAGGACGAAGGTAACGCTGGTGCAAACTTTACTCTTCCCGGTCATCGATTATGGTGATGTTTGTTATTTCGACCTGAATGCAGACCTTCTCGATAAACTTGACCGTCTTCTCAATAACTGCATTCGATTTATTTTTAATCTTCGCAAGTATGACCATGTGTCTGCTTTCCGTTCCGAATTTCGCTGGTTGCCCATTCGTCAGCGCCGAAGGTTGCGCGCTCTCGACTCTTTTTTCTCTTCTCCATTCCATAAGTCCTCCCGTATACCTAATGTCTAATATTCAATACTTAAGCTCGATTCATTCAAAAGATCTTCGCTCTTCTAACAATCTCTTACTTTCATGCCCCGCTCACAATTCTGGCCTTGTCCACTCTTCCTTCACTGTCCAATCAGTTCATTTTTTTTAATTCCCTGCCTCTGGAGATCAGGATGGCTGCTAATCGTTGGACGTTCAAGGTTAAGGCACGCGAGCATATTCGCAGAGAGTTATTGGCACAATCATCATAATTTTTCACATCAACAAAACTGTATATATTATATATACAGTTTTGTTTTATATATATATTATATATATTTATATATATAGGTGATTATTTATATGATTTAAATATATATTTATCTTGAATGTATAGGTATATGTAGTCATATTGTATAAAATATGTATGTATTGTATATTATCATATTTATGTTACTTGTCATATACATTTATTAAGCTCTTTAAACTAATTTGTACACCTACCACAATTATCCCTGTATCGCCCTATGGTTGACTGGGAGAAAATGCCTCGATGGCATTAAGAGGCCGTTCCCATTTTTTAAGCCATTTTGGCGATTAACACGCGCGGAGATACGTAATTGTGACTCAGATATATCAACAAATTAAGAAATTAACGATGATACTATTAGATCACTTCGTTTACTATTGTATGACTGTAGTAAAAATAAGTGTTTGATTACATCCAACAGAAAAATCAAGTTTCCGCAAAGCATGTTTTGAAGAAATCATTTTATGAGCAGTACGCGATGGTCCATGACATCGAAAATAATGTGAGAAATTAACTTTTAAATGCATCTACGACATAACAAGATCCTGCCCCTTGGTATGATTGTGCCAGAATGTTAGGTTTCATTCAGAAATAAACCAAAAAATGTTACGTAAAATGTCATTAAATTGTCATTTTACGTCTAAATGGATTATTTTTTATCACATAAAATACACTAAGAAATAAAAAAAACAAATAGTCTCTAATAAGATTTGATATAATACCTTGCTAGGAAAAAAAATCAGCTTCTGAATGTGATTACAAATATTTTAAATAAATTTTTAAACGAAGCCAGAATTCGTTATATAAATCCTGTACACGTCTACGGAACTTTAGACCGCGCTGAGCGCTCATCGAGGTTGGACGTGTGCCGTTTGCCGTTGTCACTGCGTCTGTGTGCGTGCTTTGTAAACACCACTGTATTTATAGCGCGACAAACCCTTCTTGATGTGAGTTATTATTGTTGAATATGTATAATAAAATAATGGTAACGAAATCGATGCTCTTATAAAATAAATACCGCAAAATTCAAAAATACTATATTCACTTAGGTCACAAAGTGACTCTTATGAATGTCAGAAATTGTATCTAAATATATATATAAAACTCAAAGGTGACTGACTGACATAGTAATCTATCATCGCACAGCCCAAACCACTGGAGGAATCGGACTGAAATTTGGCATACAGGTAGATGTTATGACGTAGGCATCCGCTAAGAAAGGGTTTTGGTAAATTCTACCGCCAAGGGGATAAAATAGGGGATGAAAGTTTGTATGAAACTTTGTCAATTTTAAACTGATCGGGCTGAGACTTTGCATGCATACAGCTACTATGACGTAGGCATCCCCTAAAAAAGGATTTTGATACATTCCACCCCTGAGGGGATAAAATAGGGGATGAAAGTTAATTTGCATAGATTTTCGACTGATTGAACTGAAATTAAAGATTGGAGCTACTATGATGAAGACGTCCGCTTTAATATGATTTTGATAAATTCAACACCCATGGGGATATACTAAGGGATGATGGAGGATGTAAATGTATTATTTTGAACTATCAGTACTTAGTGGAACGAATAAATTAAGACGAACAAAATAATTTTAGTTATAAATGTTGACAATATAATAATAATAATATTCTACCACATATACACATCACCATCTAGTCCCAAGCTAAGCAGAGCTTGTGTTATGGGTACTAGATAATGGATAAACATACATATATACTTTTTTTTGTAAATACATACATATACATAGAAACACCCAGACCAAGACAAACATCCATGTTCATGCACACAAATGTTTGACTTGAGCGGGAATCGAACCCGCGACCTTCGGCGTAGCAGTCGCTTACACTCCCGCTGCGCCAACTGGTCGTCAAATAGATAGCGTTGTGCAGTTACGTCATTTTTTTAATCGAGGTGTTAAGATTTTTTGCGGATTAATGACCCTCTCCAGTTAACGTTCATCGTCAGGTAGGTTAACTAACCTACCTGACGATGAACGTTACTAACGACCAACAACATCCAACCAACTGCGTACAACTGTACGCAGTTGGTTGGATGTTGTTGGTTGTTAAATCGTTTTGGTTGCTGTATAGCACATACCATACCTAAATATTTCTAGCGGATTAAGTATATTTGACGATTTTGGCTGTTTTTTTCTTGGAATGTATTGGATTGCATTCAATTGCATTTGCTTTGTTTCGGTTAAGTAGTTTTGGTTATAGACTCAGCTTTGTATTTGGTATTTATTTTGTTTTCGTTTAGTTTGAGCGTAGGTTTTGTCGGTTAGACTTTTTTTAAATGGCTAAAGAAAATCTGAACGTTAAGAAGTTGAAGAATGTACTGTCGTCCCTATTGTTGGTGACGGTGCATGTTTGTTTCGTGCTCTATCTTATTTAATGTACGGAACACAAGATAGAGCAATGGTGCGTTCAGACATTGTCACATATTTGGTTAATGACTGGAGCAAGTTTTCAATTACGACCCACGACAGGCTATTCATCTAGCCATTGGGTATGGCTTGATAGTTTTAGCGCCTTATGGCAGATTAGTTAAGAATATTGTGTAATCACCAAGCCGAAGTCTTCTGATTGTGTACATGACTGCCATGTCATACTTACCAAGAATGATACCTGGGAAACGAATATTTTTAAGTTTTCACATTTTCTAAACCGTAATTAAAAGCGCGTGCGTGCTATACTCGAAATAACTACTTATCCATGGGGTCATAGGGCGTCTAAAGAACATATTGGTGGAGTAAATGCATCGATTTTGTACCTAATTAGAAAAAATTCATACTAACTTTGAGCCTCAATATCTCCTGAACCAGTAATTTCCCAGGTATGGAGCCGAAGTAAAAATGTTTGTAGTGATTGGTACAACATGGGATTTCAGTTTTCGTTAAGGGTTTTTTTACATACTGTATACAACGTTACTTATTTGTATACTTAGTGTAAACCTCTTAGGAATATATAGCACAGACCGCCGAAATCGCGGCAAAAAGCAGCTGTTCCATTCATTTTGTCAATGTCAAAGTTCAATTTTGTATGGAACAGCTGATTTCCTTTGCAACATTTTTACCGTCTAAGAGGTTTGTACTATAAGGTTTGATTATTAAATACTTCCTGCCAGAAAAAAATTGAAATGTTGGTACGTAGGTATATGATTCTTGTGTTATAAACATCGATCACTAGTTATAAATGGTGACAGCATGGTATTGAAAACAACATGTGACAAAACATTAAGACGTTACTTTTTAGGGTTCCGTACCTAAAAGGTAAAAATCGGAACCCTATTACTAAGCCTCCGCTATCTGTCTGTCAATCCGTCTGTCTGTCTGTCTGTCACCAGGCTGTATCTCATAAACCGTGATAGCTAGAAAGCACAATCACAAATTATGTATTTTGGTTGCCGCTATAACAACATCATCATCCTCATCATCCTCTTAGCGTTATCCCAGTTTTCAATCTGGGGTCCGCTTTCTAGTCTAACCGGATTTGGCTGAATATTAGCTTTTCCACGGAGCGACTGCCTGTCTGACCTCCGCAACCCGAAGGGATAGCGATATTCCATGGTTTAGACTAGTGTCAGTTTATTTAGACGGTACTGACGCCCTGTAACGACTGTCAAAGATCTTCATGACAACTGGGACCGACGGCTTAACGTGCTCTCCGAGGCACGGGACAAGCGATAATTAACAATTCACTACGCACATAACTCCGAAAAGTCATTGGTGCGCGCCGTGGATTCGAACCCGATACCCTCTGCATGACAGTCTGTTGGTATATCCACTCGGCTATCGCTGCCGGTTGCCGCTATAACAACAAATACTAAAAATAAAAATAATGAAAATATTCAGGGGGGTCCCATACCAAAAACGTGTTTTTTTTTCGTATTTTTTGCTCAAAATTACTAACTGTAACAGGTAGACGCTTTTAATTTTCACAGAATATGTAGTTGTATATTACCTTTCAAAATAAAGAATTAAATTTAAAAAAAATAAATAATAAAGGGGGGCTCCCATACAACAAACGTAATTTTTAAGCAATTTGTTACTCGATCTTAATAAACAGGTAGAAACTTAAAAAGTATTTAAGTATACATACAACAAACGTGATTTTCTTTTATAAATGTTGGTACGGAACCCTTCGTGCGCGAGTCCGACTTGCACTTGCCCAATTTTTCTTATTTATTTTAGCAAACAGTACATAGCGGCGATGATGGCTATCAGGTAATTTGTAATTGTACAATAAATGAGGAGATGGATACCCCAGAAAAATTTCGGCTACTTTTTCAGCTCAAGTAACAGCGCTTTTATATTGTATATTAATATTTTCAACCGACTTCAAAACGGAGGCGGTCCACAATTCAGTTGTATTATTTTTTCAAATGTTTTAATGTTTGTTACCTCACTAATGCATCATTTATGGACCGATTTGGATTTATTTTTATTTCATAGGATATAATGATATTACTTCCATTTTGGTCTCATAGAAAGTTTTCCGAAATCGGTTCTGTATTTTGGATTTTATAACAGAATAACTAGAATTAGTATTTATTGTAATCTAAGTAGGTAAATGAGATTGCATGTTTCTACGACTGTTTGAAGTCGGCTTTTTTTTAACAACAACAATGGAATCTACCTACTATTATTACATTCAAACATCAAAATACGCCAAAATAATTCTGTATTACGATCATAAAATTTATTGGTCAAAGTATCAATTTGTTTTGTCTCCGTGAGTTCACTGCAAGGTAGATTTTGTTGGGCTACACAGACGCACACATTGACACCTCGATCGCGTTGCCCGCGCGCTTGGCGTAAAATACCTATTCACGCAGTCCGTGAATTTTGGAACGGCCTCTTAAGTCCGCCACTGTACTTACATTGTGTATCGTACATAAAGTTTAAATAAATAAATAAAACATAGAGTTAGGAAACCGAGTGTTGTTCGTAACAGTGATGATTTATCGATAAATATTTTTGGTCAAATGTCTAACTTGAGTATGTGTCGATTTAAGCCGTAGAAGTAAACAACTAAAATATTGAAATTGTAGTTTTTGCTATTGACGCCGGACAGTGCTTTGCTAAGACTTGCCAGACAGAAGTACTAAAAAAATTTACGTGTTTAATTGTTCGTTTTAGCCATAAAATCTATTGACAAAAAGTATTCATAAACTTATGAGCGATGCGATGCTAAGAAACTGTCACTTTTATGTTTTGTACGAATTATACCAGATTGGCTAATGCGGCAGGCTTTGGCAAGTTGTGTGCGTCGCATCATATCACGTTGCTTGCTATCGCTTACGTTCGACACTGCTTGATTTTTTTAGAGTTAAAGGTAATCCGATTTGTGATCCGCCAGCACAAATAATTCGCCTTTATGTAAATATTAGTACAGCAGTGAACTACTTTGACAACCCAGTTGGCGTGAGTGCAACCGACTGCCACGCCGAAGCTTGCGAGTACGACTCAGTTTTACATTCATGTCCGATAGTTTGTTTCCGTATTTATCCCTTATTCAAAAAACATCGATATCTCTTTTCACTGTCAAATCCCATCACTCCTTACTGATGGGATTTGACAGCACGGTTATTTAGAGAATGCAATCAAAGATATGAGTCTGTAAGGAGTCTATGCCTCTTTAAATGAGAAGCCTAATTTGACGTTATGATTAACCAACTAAGATCAACTGACAGTACATGTTGCACGTTCGGTATAAGGAAATATAGCGAGCATGTTCTCTCTAGTCTAAACGTAGTCCAACCTCTCTGATGATGGGCTCCTGATCGCTGACAGATGACGGCGCATGCTCGCCGTGCGCAGGCACCGTAGTGCTGTATGTAGCTCTGCATGTAGTGATGTTACGTTTAGTAAAATCGTGGCTATGATGTATCATAGACAAAGGAAAACAAAAAATGTGACTAAATCGATATACATCTATCAGAAACTTAATAATTATGTAATAATGTAGTTTTTAAAGTATTCGTAGCTTGAGAAATACACAGGCGTACCGCAAGGAAGCGTTCTAGCCCACTGGTGAATTATTTTGACGAATGGCATATTATTGAAAAATCTAATTCTTATTAATGCATATTCTTGTAATTATTCATTAGGGTACTAGCTGACCCGGCGAACTGCGTGCCGCCATATTCATGCTTTTTTGTGAATCTAAACCATTCTCAAGTCCCCTCGAACATACACAAAAAAAAACATCAAAATCGGTCCAGTCGTTTAGGAGGAGTTCAGTGACATACACACGCACACAAGAAATATATATATAAAGATTCGTTACGTAAGTTCTGACTAAAATATATTTTTATCGCAAAGCATTACTGACTCTTTTCCATGATTGTAAGATATACTTGCCGAATATGTAACGGTGTTTTCAAGACAGCACAAGTAAAAATTCTGATAATTGAGTCCATTAGTAGGAAATGAAATTCAAATTGATTAGTACTTTAAACAACAAATGTGTTAGTTATTCACAAGTCATTATGATGGAGCTCTTTGCTAAGTCAAACGAAATACGTCAATAATAAAATTATCCATACTCTTGACTTTGGCCAAACCAAAATTACAGCACTGTATATATTACTTCCGCTTTTTAGCTATTTACAGACTTATTTCGTAAAGGGCTCTGCGGGGATGGACCGTCTAGATCCCTAAATCTCGTGGGAACGCTATGGGAACAAAAACTTATTCTTCTCCATACGGCGGCGACGCGGTTCGCAACCCGTCACGTCTCGTTTCCCGCGAGGGCGAAAAGCGGCCTACGGAAAGCAGGTTTGCAACATTGAATGTTGGTGGAGGAATGAACGGCAAATTGGATGAAGTATGTCAGATGATGGATGATAGAAAGATTGATGTTCTTTGTGTGAATGAAACAAAAAGAAAAGGGTGTGACCCACCAAGCATGGTGCATATACGGCGTATTGGTCTGGGGTAGATAGTACCACCAGAGCCTATAAGGGAGTTGGTGTAGTACTGTCTGCGCGAATGAATGAGTGCGTAAAAGAGTTTGAATGTGTAAATGCAAGGCTACTGTGGATGAGAATGAAAGTAGGACTTACTCGTCTCTTTATTGTGGGGGTGTACGCCCCGGTCAATATAGTTACGGGTATGTCACAACATGAGCAAGACGAAAGGCAGGAGTTTTGAGAGAGTTTAAGAGAGATTTTGAGGAACTGCAAGGATAATGAAAGATTGATCTTGTTAGGGGATTTCAATGGATGGGTGGGAGTAAAGCGAGATGGATTTGAAAGGGTGTTAGGTGCATTTGGTGATGAGAGTGTGAACGAAAATGGAAAAGCACTGCTTGAGATTTGTTTGGAGTGGAGCCTTTGTGTGACAAACACCATGTTTGATCATAAAAGGATACATATGTATACGCGAGAGGCGAAAAATGTTAGAAGAAGTATGATTGATTTTGTGATAGTAGATGAACGATTGAGAAAGAATGTGTTGGATACAAGAGTATACCGAGGGATCGGCATCCACACAGACCACTTCTTGGTGTTGAGCCGGATAAGTGGGCTCTTTAAAGGATGGCGACACCGAGAACGTAATGAAAATAGGGTCTTGGAAAGAATAAAAGTAGAAAATCTACAAGAGAAAGATGTGAAAGATGAGTATAAACGAAGATTGATAGCAAGATTTGAGAGATTCGATGGCATAAATGATATGGAAGAATTATGGCAGGCCTTTAAAGAAGAGGTAGTATGTGTAGCGTCTGAAGTATGTGGTATGATCAAGAGAAGGAAAATACGAAAGGTTAAGAATACATGGTGAGACAAGGATGTACAATCAGCAGTGTCAGAGAAGAAGAAAGCTTGGTCAGATTGGTTGGCTGCCAGAGCAAATAAAAGAATGGGAAAAGCAACGAGTGTAGACATAGATGAAGCAAAAAAGGAGTTTGTTAGGTCAAAAAGAATAGTGAAAGAAATGGTTAAAAGGAAAAAAGAGGAAAAGAAAGATGAGTTTGATAGCAGATTATCTGACGATTTCCAGAGGAACATTAAGTTTTTCTGGAAATCCGTTCGTGCAGTTCGAGGAAGAACTCAATCCTCAGAACACACATCCATCAGAGACGAGAATGGAAGTATAGTAAATGGTGAATTGTGCGTGCTGAAGAGATGGAAAGAGTATTTTGAAAGTTTATTCGAAAGAACGGCGATAGAGACACCGATAGCTGAAGTGAATTGTAATGATAGCAATGATGAAAGCGTTATTGGCGTGGATGAGATCGTGAAGGCACTGGGAAGTATGAAAGTAGGTAAGGCTGCAGGATATGATAGGATTACAGTCGAAATGCTGAAGGCTGGACAGGGCATCATAGTTGGTCAGTTGCAGCGGTTATATAACTTGTGTTGGAACACCGGCCGAGTACCTAATGACTGGACCACAGCTGTAGTTGTGCCTCTTTATAAAGGAAAAGGCTCGCAACAAGACTGCAAAAACTATAGAGGCATTAGCCTTCTCAGCATTGTTGGCAAATTGTATGCAAAGGTACTTATTGAAAGAGTTATGGAAGTAACCGACAAGAAAATATGGGATGTACAAGCGGGATTCCGAAAGGGTATGGGATGCACGGATCAGGTCTTTTCCTTGCGAAACATAGCCGGAAAATTTTTGGCCAAAGGTCAAAAGGTCTATTGCGCATTCGTGGATTTGGAAAAGGCTTACGATAAAGTGGTGAGGAATGAAATGTGGTCGGTGCTGTCAATTAATGGGGTGGACAGCAGCCTCATTCGAGCTCTAAAATCCCTTTATGAGGATTCTAGAGCTTGTGTGAGGATAAACGGGGCATACACTGACTGGTTTACCATCGATAAAGGTGTTAGACAGGGATGTGTAGCGTCGCCGTGGCTGTTTAACCTCTTCATGGCCAGTTGTTTGCAAGATTTAAAACAAAGTGACTGCGGATTAAGGATGAATGGGTTACTCGTCAAATGCCTCCTTTATGCTGATGATCAGGTTATACTTGCATCTTCAACGGAGGAGTTGCAGGAGATGGTAACAATCATGCATCGTGCGTTAGAAAGGAAAGGAATGAAAGTTAATGTAAGTAAAACGAAAGTTATGGTTTTTGAAAAGGAGGAATGCGTTACGGCTTGTAATGTTTTGATCGATGGACAGCGAGTGGAACAAGTGAATGAGTTTGTTTACTTAGGTACGTTGTTTACAAGAGATGGTAAGAATGAAGCAGATATTGAAAGGAGAGTTAATGCAGGTAATTGTGTGAATGGAGCTCTGAAGGCGTTTATGAAAAGTCAAAACGTGTCCAAAAAGGCACGTTTGGCTGCACATAGAGGTGTGTTAGTGCCTACCCTTATGTATGGTAGTGAAAGTTGGGTATGGCAGAAGAGATTTGAAAGTAGAATAAATGCTGTAGAAATGAGAGCACTGAGAAGTATGTGTGGTGTGTCTTTGACCGACAGAGTAAAGAATTGTGTGATACGAGAGTGGTGTGGGGTAAAAGAAGATGTAGTGACAAGCATTGAGAAAGGCATGTTAAGATGGTTTGGGCACATGGAGAGGATGGATGACGATAGACTGACAAAGAAGATATATCAGGCTAGTGTGAATGGGACAGGGCAAAGGGGAAGACCTAGGAGAACGTTCTCTGACCAGATTGGAGACATCCTGAAAAAAGGACAAGTCAGAAGTACCCTTAACAGAAGAGCATGCATGAGAAACTTGATGGGAGTGAGTGAAGCAAGTGAGGTATGTTAGGATCGTTGCAAATGGCGTTCCGTAGTCTCTGCCTACCCCTCCGGGAAACAGGCGTGAGTCTATGTGTGTATGTATGTACAGACTTATTTTGAATTACTTATGAGAATGCTGGTCTAGTATGAAATACGAGGCAATCAAGCTAACTTAAATTAACCTTCACTAACGATTTCGGATAAATCCTTAGAATTTTGAAAAAAAGACATATTAGAGTAGCCGTAGTATTCAGAATAAGCTTTTAATAGTCGTTGGGGATATTTTAATGTACCACGTAATTTTATTTCGAACAGCCATGATGTTGGCATTTTTACAAATGTATGTATTATATATATATTGTTAGGAAGTAAATTTTGTAGTAGGTTATAATATGTAACATAGACCTAATAACACAACACTTAATCGATTAAACTAAATTGTACCTATATTCGAAGTATTAATTTCATTACACAAGACAAGTTATGTACCGGAATACTTTCAGTAGGTGTGACTCAAAATTTCGCTAGCATCTGTTTTGTATCTCGACAAACAGACTTACTAGATTCAATTTAATTTAAACCATGCAGTTATCCTTGAATATACTGGGTGTACCTAAGGGACGGTGTACCGAAAACTGATATCAGTGAATCATTATACTATAGAGACCCTTGGCGGTTGAACTTGCCGGAAAAATCTAAGAACTCGAAAATTTTCCAAAAAAATGTGATATAAATAGGAACACGCAAACTCGCACTATCAGCTATTACATCCCTACAGCGGCGGGTGGTAGCGGAAGTGCTTTCGATGTACTGGTGCGCTTACTGTGCTGCAGCCGCGCGCCGCGGCCGATGTCACATCAGAGTAAATGCGCCATGTACATGTTTAATTTGTAGAATTTTACAAAAATATTAATGCGGGTCGACTAGTTACTATTTGATTACATTATATGGCAAAAAATGCAAAAGAAAATCGGAAAATTCATGAAAATTTTCCGGAAAATTCGACCGCCGATGGCCTCAGTATCATGTCCCTTGCACCCTGTATATTATTATTCAATCTCTAAAAATACTTTCCCCTCATTATGACTGCCTTACACAAATTATACACACAAATTCCAAAGATAAAAGTATGTGATGTTATTTTTATTGCTTCACGAAGTGGTTTGCCTGTCTGGAAAATAGAAAACATCCACTTGTTATTTGTTTTGACACTGTCCATGAAGTCGGTAGACTACTTTACATAAATTCCTGCAATGAAAGGTGCAAAAAGTCACACTTAAGTTTATCAACCAAGTACAAAGTTCGATTAACGATTTATTCAATCGATTTACATAGAATTATAATAATTGTATTATAATTTTATGTAAATCTATAAAGGAATACGCCGCTCACCAATGTGACATTCACGTTATTTCACTATTCTCTTTAAAGTACTTATTTTTGAACAAAGTAATGAAATAAACTTTAAACTTTTAGGTATCGTCTGTTTTAAAACGCACGCAGTTTTATATTACGTTGACGAGAAATGACTGGGTCACTAGCTCTGTTATCATTTTGACAGTGATTGGTATGAAAGATGGGTGCCTTATAAATTTAATAAGGTATCTTGAGTCTTCCCGCAGGCTTCTATTTTTTGCTATGGCAAACTTTTTTTTATTTTCCTCGTCTTCTTCCACGGCGATAGAGACACCGATTGATGAAATGAATGGTGACGATAGCAATGATGAAAGCGTTATTGGCGTGGATGAGATCGTGAAGGCACTGGGAAGTATTAAAGTAGGTAAGGCTGCAGGATATGATAGGATTACAGTCGAAATGCTGAAGGCTGGACAGGGCATCATAATTGGTCAGTTGCAGCGGTTACTTGTGCTGGAGCACCAGCCGAGTACCTAATGACTGGGCTACAGCTGTAGTGGTGCCTCTTTATAATGGAAAAGGCTCGCAACAAGACTGCAAAAACTATAGAGGCATTAGCCTTCTCAGCATTGTTGGCAAATTGTATGCAAAGGTACTTATTGAAAGAGTTATGGAAGTAACCGACAAGAAAATATGGGATGTACAAGCGGGATTCCGAAAGGGTATGGGATGCACGGATCAGGTCTTTTCCTTGCGAAACATAGCCGGAAAATTTTTGGCCAAAGGTCAAAAGGTCTATTGCGCATTCGTGGATTTGGAAAAGGCTTACGATAAAGTGGTGAGGAATGAAATGTGGTCGGTGCTGTCAATTAATGGGGTGGACAGCAGCCTCATTCGAGCTCTAAAATCCCTTTATGAGGATTCTAGAGCTTGTGTGAGGATAAACGGGGCATACACTGACTGGTTTACCATCGATAAAGGTGTTAGACAGGGATGTGTAGCGTCGCCGTGGCTGTTTAACCTCTTCATGGCCAGTTGTTTGCAAGATTTAAAACAAAGTGACTGCGGATTAAGGATGAATGGGTTACTCGTCAAATGCCTCCTTTATGCTGATGATCAGGTTATACTTGCATCTTCAACGGAGGAGTTGCAGGAGATGGTAACAATCATGCATCGTGCGTTAGAAAGGAAAGGAATGAAAGTTAATGTAAGTAAAACGAAAGTTATGGTTTTTGAAAAGGAGGAATGCGTTACGGCTTGTAATGTTTTGATCGATGGACAGCGAGTGGAACAAGTGAATGAGTTTGTTTACTTAGGTACGTTGTTTACAAGAGATGGTAAGAATGAAGCAGATATTGAAAGGAGAGTTAATGCAGGTAATTGTGTGAATGGAGCTCTGAAGGCGTTTATGAAAAGTCAAAACGTGTCCAAAAAGGCACGTTTGGCTGCACATAGAGGTGTGTTAGTGCCTACCCTTATGTATGGTAGTGAAAGTTGGGTATGGCAGAAGAGATTTGAAAGTAGAATAAATGCTGTAGAAATGAGAGCACTGAGAAGTATGTGTGGTGTGTCTTTGACCGACAGAGTAAAGAATTGTGTGATACGAGAGTGGTGTGGGGTAAAAGAAGATGTAGTGACAAGCATTGAGAAAGGCATGTTAAGATGGTTTGGGCACATGGAGAGGATGGATGACGATAGACTGACAAAGAAGATATATCAGGCTAGTGTGAATGGGACAGGGCAAAGGGGAAGACCTAGGAGAACGTTCTCTGACCAGATTGGAGACATCCTGAAAAAAGGACAAGTCAGAAGTACCCTTAACAGAAGAGCATGCATGAGAAACTTGATGGGAGTGAGTGAAGCAAGTGAGGTATGTTAGGATCGTTGCAAATGGCGTTCCGTAGTCTCTGCCTACCCCTCCGGGAAACAGGCGTGAGTCTATGTGTGTATGTATGTACAGACTTATTTTGAATTACTTATGAGAATGCTGGTCTAGTATGAAATACGAGGCAATCAAGCTAACTTAAATTAACCTTCACTAACGATTTCGGATAAATCCTTAGAATTTTGAAAAAAAGACATATTAGAGTAGCCGTAGTATTCAGAATAAGCTTTTAATAGTCGTTGGGGATATTTTAATGTACCACGTAATTTTATTTCGAACAGCCATGATGTTAGCATTTTTACAAATGTATGTATTATATATATATTGTTAGGAAGTAAATTTTGTAGTAGGTTATAATATGTAACACAGACCTAATAACACAACACTTAATCGATTAAACTAAATTGTACCTATATTCGAAGTATTAATTTCATTACACAAGACAAGTTATGTACCGGAATACTTTCAGTAGGTGTGACTCTAAATTTCGCTAGCATCTGTTTTGTATCTCGACAAACAGACTTACTAGATTCAATTTAATTTAAACCATGCAGTTATCCTTGAATATACTGGGTGTACCTAAGGGACGGTGTACCGAAAACTGATACCAGTGAATCATTATACTATAGAGACCCTTGGCGGTTGAACTTTCCGGAAAAATCTAAGAACTCGAAAATTTTCCAAAAAATTGTGATGTAAATAGGAACACGCAAACTCGCACTATCAGCTATTACATCCCTACAGCGGCGGGTGGTAGCGGAAGTGCTTTCGATGTACTGGTGCGCATACTGTGCTGCAGCCGCGCGCCGCGGCCGATGTCACATCAGAGTAAATGCGCCATGTACATGTTTAATTTGTAGAATTTTACAAAAATATTAATGCGGGTCGACTAGTTACTATTTGATTACATTATATGGCAAAAAATGCAAAAGAAAATCGGAAAATTCATGAAAATTTTCCGGAAAATTCGACCGCCGATGGCCTCAGTATCATGTCCCTTGCACCCTGTATATTATTATTCAATCTCTAAAAATACTTTCCCCTCATTATGACTGCCTTACACAAATTATACACACAAATTCCAAAGATAAAAGTATGTGATGTTATTTTTATTGCTTCACGAAGTGGTTTGCCTGTCTGGAAAATAGAAAACATCCACTTGTTATTTGTTTTGACACTGTCCATGAAGTCGGTAGACTACTTTACATAAATTCCTGCAATGAAAGGTGCAAAAAGTCACACTTAAGTTTATCAACCAAGTACAAAGTTCGATTAACGATTTATTCAATCGATTTACATAGAATTATAATAATTGTATTATAATTTTATGTAAATCTATAAAGGAATACGCCGCTCACCAATGTGACATTCACGTTATTTCACTATTCTCTTTAAAGTACTTATTTTTGAACAAAGTAATGAAATAAACTTTAAACTTTTAGGTATCGTCTGTTTTAAAACGCACGCAGTTTTATATTACGTTGACGAGAAATGACTGGGTCACTAGCTCTGTTATCATTTTGACAGTGATTGGTATGAAAGATGGGTGCCTTATAAATTTAATAAGGTATCTTGAGTCTTCCCGCAGGCTTCTATTTTTTGCTATGGCAAACTTTTTTTTATTTTCCTCGTCTTCTTCCACGGCGATAGAGACACCGATTGATGAAATGAATGGTGACGATAGCAATGATGAAAGCGTTATTGGCGTGGATGAGATCGTGAAGGCACCGGGAAGTATTAAAGTAGGTAAGGCTGCAGGATATGATAGGATTACAGTCGAAATGCTGAAGGCTGGACAGGGCATCATAATTGGTCAGTTGCAGCGGTTACTTGTGCTGGAGCACCAGCCGAGTACCTAATGACTGGGCTACAGCTGTAGTGGTGCCTCTTTATAATGGAAAAGGCTCGCAACTAGACTGCAAAAACTATAGAGGCATTAGCCTTCTCAGCATTGTTGGCAAATTGTATGCAAAGGTACTGATTGAAAGAGTTATGAAAGTAACCGACAAGAAAATATGGGATGTACAAGCGGGATTTTGAAAGGGTATGGGATGTACGGATCAGGTTTTTTCCTTACAAAGCGTAGCCGAAAAGTTTTTGGCCAAAGGTCAAAAGGTCTATTGCGCATTCGTGGATTTGGAAAAGGCTTACGATAAAGTGGTGAGGAATGAAATTTTGTCGGTGCTGTCAATGAATGGGGTGGACAGCAGCTTCATTTGAGCTCTGAAATCCCTTTATGAGGATTCTAGAGCTTGTGTGATGATAAACGGGGCATACACTGACTGGTTTACCATCGAGAAAGGTGTTAGACAGGGATGTGTAGCATCGCCATGGCTGTTTAACCTCTTCATGGATAGTTGTTTGCAAGATTTAAAACATAGTGACTGCGGGTTAAGGATGAATGGGTTAATCGTCAAATGCCTCCTTTATGCTGATGATCAGGTAATACTTGCATCTTCAGCGGAGGAGATGCAGGAGATGGTAACAATCATGCACGGTGCGTTAGAGAGGAAAAGAATGAAAGTGAATGTAAGTAAAACGAAAGTTATGGTTTTTGAAAAGGAGGAATGCGTTACGGCTTGAAATGTTTTGATCGATGGAGAGCGAGTGGAACAAGTAAATGAGTTTGTTTACTTAGGTACGTTGTTTACAAGAGATGGTAAGAATAAAGAAGATATTGAAAGAATAGGGTAATAATTTGTTAATTAATGCAGGTAATAGTGTGAATGGAGCTCTGAAGGCTTTTATGAACAGTCAAAACGTGTCCAAAAAGGCATGTTTGGCTGTACATAGAGTGGTGTTAGTGCCTACCCTTATGTATGGAAGTGAAAGTTGGATATGGCAGAAGACACTTGAAAGTAGAATAAATGCTGTAGAAATGAGAGCACTGAGAAGTATGTGTGGTGTGTGTTTGACCGACAGAGTAAATAATTATGTGATACGAGAGTGGTGTGGGGTAAAAGAAGATGTAGTGACAAGCATCGAGAAAGGCATGTTAAGATGGTTTGGGCACATGGAGAGGATGGATGACGAAAGACTGACAAAGAAGATATATAAAGCAAGTGTGAATGGGGCAGGACGAAGGGGAAGACCTAGGCGGACGTTTTCTGACCAGATTGGAGACATCCTAAAAAAAGGACAGGTCAGAAGTACCCTAAACAGAAGAGCATGCATGAGAAACTTGATGGGAGTGAATGAAGCAAGAGAGGTATGTCAGGATCGTTGCAAATGGCGTTCCGTAGTCTCTGCCTACCCCTCCGGGAAACAGGCGTGAGTCTATGTATGTATGTCTTCTTCCACCGTCAATAGATAATCCAATGCTGTACTAATCCACAAGCCTGCAACAAATACACAAAAAGCAATATCTCTTACACATACAGAAGAAAGAGTCAACTAGTGCCTTTTAAAGTACGATCACAAATGCAAAAGCCGAACTAAAGGATATTAAATGACCAACAAGTTACTAAAGGATATTAATTGACATACAAGTGCTTCTTTAACGAATAATTCTAGCAACGGCATCTCGTCATACAGCTTTTCTTTGTCCATTACTCGGCACAGACATCTCCTAATATGCGTCACAATAGCATTGTTATTCAAAGGAGTATATATTGCCTACTAGTTATACCACGTTGACCAAAAAGATTGGTATAGGGTTTGTTAATGTCTAGTTTTCCGTCTTTTCTCAAAGATACAAAATATTTTGCTTGGTTTCTGCTTGCAACACCCACGGATGGAAATGGAATATTTAATCCGACACCACACGGTATATAATAAACTGTATATCTATTACCTATATTAGAAAAGGTAACTGAAATCGTATACGAGCAAACTAAATACGCAGTGAAATATTCAAACGCGACTGAATTTTGTTTCTATGTATAATATGTATGTATTTACCAAAACAAGTATATATGTATGTTTATCCATTGCCTAGTTCCCATTAAATATAAATAAATAATTATAATTTATTTATTCATCTTTTTACAATAATAGTATATGTACTTCTAAGGGTAAATATGTTCTAGATAACATTGGGTGCCTGTACTAGGGCACAGAATAATTAATAGTACTAACGTACAGAAGATTCACTTGTCAAACCAATTTATTGAAATTGCGACTCTTGCTACTAAGCAACAAAGTGCAATTCAGCTCGCACAAGCACTCAGTGCCTAATGCGATATTCACCTAGTCGTTCCCGTTCTTTTCTTACACATAACGCTGTCGCTGTCTGGCGCGGAGTGACGCGCTAGGGTTGTGGACTTGCCGCTGCAACTATAATATTTATTCATCGTCTATCTACCTACTTGACCACGTACCTAATAATAAATAATTATCCTATACGTATCCTATCCCGCTATTTGAGCTCGTAGAACAAAAACCACAAAAAATCTGGTCGTTTACATTTTTACTATACTGATTCTTAGTTATTTCCTAAACGCGTGGACCGATTTACATGATTTAAACAGATAAAATGGTTTTTGAACTAGATCTTTAATTTGACACCATAATCGTTGAGATATATCAACAAACAAAAAATCAAATTTTCAAGTTGCTCTCGTAAAATAAATAAAATCAAATTGAGTCATTTCAACAGTTAATTGAGCAATACTTTGCATTAGACTTGTGATGATACATTTTTGTTGTTAAAGGCGTTTATATAATTTGAACAGTGTACATATTAACACGACGCGTGACAATACGTTTCGGTCGCACTCGTTGCGGGACGTTTAATGTGAGCGGCGCGCGGCAACCCACTAATCCAACCATGTCGACATGGTCGGCCGAGGTACTTCTTAGTTTGTATCTAAAATGCGAAGTGCGCCCGGCCTGACTAGGGTAAACCTGTGCCACAGGCGGTAAGAGCACTATCAATATGTATTTTGTTGATTACAAATTAGAATTATATACCAATACTTATTATTACTGCTTGTACTATTTATAAGTTACATAACAACGTTAAATACCTTCAAGAAAAATGCATAGCTCGATATTATTTATATAATAAAACATAGTAACAATGTCAAGACAGGTCCAATTCATTTTAGCACTGTTAGCAAATCTTCGGTCTGTTTATAATTCAACGATTGCAAATACTTATAAACTAATTGCTTGCATTTGAAATAATTAACGTCTATATACAGAGTATTTTGTTTAGTTTCTTATATATAAAAGGTCCTAAGAAGGCATAAAATCTGTTCGTGAAGACGAATTTAGATTCGGAAAGTGCAGTGCATACAATATCTATACGCCTTTTATTGACAGTCAGATTGGTGTTATAAGTAAGCGTGGTGTGCTGTTTTAATAATAATAATAATAATTTTTATTAGTCTTTTCATAAATTACAAAATATTTCATACACTGAGGCAGCCCCAGTAAGTAATTTAAAATACTTGTGTTGGGGCCAACTCGCAACTTCCCTTATTTTACAGTAACAATGATAAGACAATTTTATGGGTGATTAATTGATAAAGAACACAATATATGATTGAAAAAGGCCATGCAAATTCTTAAAGCTAATAATTAATAATAAGGATAGTATGTATGTAAGTGTGTGTGTGTGTGTGTGTGTGTGTGTGTGTGTGTGTGTGTGTGTGTGTGTGTGTGTGTGTGTTTGTGTGTGTGTGTGTGTGTGTGTGTGTGTGTTTGTGTGTGTGCGTGTGTGTGTGTTTGTGTGTACGCGCGTGAGTAATTATATGTATTTAGCACACTCTGGTTAAAATAAACTCAGTTTCCTCATATGATAGAGGTTTCAGCCAATCGGTTATATCTTTTTTGCATACATATCGGACTTCAGAGTGAAATTTTAGTATTGCATTTATTTTATTGTAAATATAAATCGATTGACTTCTGTATTGTCGTCTCGCGAATTCAGAACGAATCCTTGGAGAGTGAGCCACAATATCTCTACGTCTTCTGCCTTGACTTTTAGGATTAAAAGGTATAGATTTATGTAGGGTTAGTATTATGTTTGTTATATACAATTTCCTTATTGTTAGTAATCCGCTTATTTTATATAAATCATCTGTAGGGTATCTATATGGTTTTAAATACATTACTTTTATAAGCAAACGCTGTGCTCTCTCAAGTTCTAGCAGTTTTATTTTGTTTGCGCCACCCCAGACGGGTATGCAGTATGTGATTACAGACTGTGCTAAAGACGTGTACACAGTATTGATTCGTTCTGAGGACATGACATACCGCAGAGTTTTAAAGGTCCATATTAATTTTCTTACGCGGTTGACAACAGATTCGATATGAGAATGCCACGATAGACGATCGTCAATAATAATACCTAAGTATTTTGTGGAAGTTACCTGATGTATAGCCTGACAATCACAGGTTTTATCACCGTGGTTAAGATCAAAATTATTTGCACACTCATGTATTCTAATCATGAAATGAGCATCAGGCTTCGATCGCTGACTAGGTGAAAAACAAATATAGTTTGTTTTGTGAAAATTAATAGTAAGAAGGTTAGCCTTTAACCAGTTAACTATAACAGCCAGACCATGCTCCGCTTTACGGCAAACGGTTTCCCAAGTTTCACCAAAGTAAACCACAGCTGTGTCATCCGCGTAGGAAAAAAATTTTCCACCATCATTTTGAAGGTTACACAGCTCGTTGATATAAATAAGGAAGAGTGTTGGGCCAATCACACTTCCTTGGGGGATACCAAAGGTGATATTTTCTTCTTCACTGTAAGTGTTTTCTATTTTTACTTGTTGTCTTCTTCCTTGTAAGTAACTTTCGAAAAGGGATAGAGCTGTGCCCCTTATGCCAATTGCCTCCAATCTCCGGACAAGGATGTGAACCGAAACGGTGTCGAAAGCTTTTTTTAGATCCAAGAATACTGTAACGCATTTCAATCCACGGTCTACCTTTTCTGCTATTTCAGTCGTCAATGCTGTGACGGCATCCTGTGTCGAAAACCCTTGCCTAAAACCAAATTGAGAATTAGATAAAATGTTGTGTTTATTTAAGTAGCCAATAAGTCTCTTGTTTAAGATTTTCTCTAGGATTTTTGAAATTGCAGGTAAGACGGATATAGGGCGATAATTATTGACATCCTTTCGGTCCCCTCCCTTGTGCACCCCTGTTTTAGGACAATATAAAGTAGGAAAAGTTGTCGTACAGTTAGTACATTGCATAGTTCATACAGTTGGTGCGAGGGGAAGCGAAAGGGCCTACGCGTTGCAACTTTTAGAAGTGCTCTTTGAGCCAGTTCAATGGGCAGCATTATGGTCTTAGGAGCCCCGCCCCATGATGTAATACAATACTGCATAATAGACTAACACAGGGCTTGATATACACGTATATCAAGCTTATTATCTGCTATGAAACGGAGCTTCTTGAACACGAAGAAAAGTTTTCGTATCCCAGCTGTTAGGGCCGCTATATGTATGTTGCTTAGGAGAGGCCACCGTCAAGTATTATTCCTAAGTATTTAATGTTAGTGGTGTAATTGATAGCCGGGCAGGAGCAAAGGTTAAGCGATGGGTCATTACAGAAATGGGCATATAATATGTTATTACATATTTGAGTTTGTGTCTTGCGCATCGAGAATTTGAGGAATTTTGTTTTCTCTGCGTTTAGCGTTAAAAGATTAGCCAATTGTTTACGATGTCAAATCCCCGTTGAGCAAGATCCTGTACCTTCTCGGCGGTGTCAGCGGCAAATAGGAGCGCAGTATCGTCTGCATATGTATTGATTTTGCCATGGTCTAGTTTTTGATCACAAAGGTCGTTAATGTGCACTAGAAAAAGCGTTGATGCGAGGATGCTTCCTTGGGGGATGCCATATTCAGGTATTTTTGTTTCTGTGCTAGAAACGTCACCGATTCGAACACTTTGGTACCTGTCCTTTAAATAATCAGCAAAGAAATTTAATTGAGTTCCTCTAATGATTAGCAGTTAACTGTATTAGCAGCATACCACGGCTATGTATCTTCGGTAATAAACTACGGTATTGTCTTATGGGGTAACTCTACAGACGTTCAAAGGGCATTTATAGCACAGAAAAAATGTGTTCGTGCTATTAAAGGTATTCTTCCTGCAGACCATTATTTAGGCAGTACAAAATCCTCACTCTGCCGTGTATGTACATCTTAGAAGCATCCAAATTTGTCAAACAGCACCCTACACTATTTAAAACGGCAAAAGATGTTTATATGCGAAATACTCGGCACCCTGACAGAATTGTATTTCCAAAAGTGCCAAGAACTGCAATGTATGTAAAGAGTAGCATCGTAATGTGTGGGCGTATTTTTAATGCTTTACCAAATGACTTGAAACATGACTTTGGGTAGATTTTGTATATCCTTAAAAAAGTGGTTACTAGATAAGTCCTTCTACTCAATAGCTGAATACCTAAATACCAATTAGAAAATAACTGAATATTACTGTAGATACACAAATAATGGATTATACATACAAATAATATTTGCGAATAATAAAATTGATGAATGATGATTCAATGTATCAATAAAATTAGATCTACCAATGCCTTAGCTAAATCAAGAAAAAATCCAATGACGTGATTTTTTTTGGCAAGCTCTTCCGATACGTTAATTTGTTCCTACCATTGTACAAACTCTGCTTAGTTTGGGACTAGATGGTGTTGTGTGAATGTGGTAGAATTATTATTGTTTCTCTTTCACGGCTATTCTTTTAAACTTTGATGTTAGAAGAATAACCGGCCCTTTGGCAGGCGTACACCGACACATAGGACCAACGCGCCGAGGCCCTTTGAGAGTTTTAATCTAGAATGTTATGGGTCACCTACTGAGGAGCCTCCATAACTGCACTAGTAAGTGCAGTCACGGATTAGCCGCAGCAGGTCGGGGACTTTTGCTACTTGTATGGAAACTTATTAATATGGGCTATTGTCATGGGTATTAAATGGACTGGTTTAAATGGCCTCTATGGATGAAAACCGGCGTCTGCCCTAAGTATTTTTACAGTACGTCGAAAGGGGCAGACGGTGACTCACCAACTTACTAGATGGGCCCTATCAAAATAGCCACCAAGGTAAACAAAGTCTGCCATAAAGGCAGCCAGAGGGCATCACCGGTGCGAGTGGCTACGGGTGTCGATGGGTGCGGCACTGGTTTCACCATCGCGGGTCTCATGACAACGGAGACCCGGAGGAGGTTTCCCCGTAGTTACGCCCTTGAAAATGACACTTCCACCCCCCGAGCTAGTAGCTCTTGCGGCTTCCCTCTGGCCGGCCGACCAAGAAAGCTAGAGTTGAGAGTCCTGCGGGCGCTCTTGGTCATCCACCCCAACAAGCCAATAAAGGCAAGCCGGAGACGAGGCCCTTACTGACTCTCTGAAGCATTCGGGTCCGCAGTGTCGCCACACACATTCAGCTAGCCACAAAGCTGCCCTGCTGTTTGTAAGCTTTCTATTCATCCCGTAATACATTTTTTGTTTATATTACACGATGAAGGTGATATTTGAAAGCTGTTACTCTGCCCTCTGAGATTGGGTTAGTCTCATAGTGAGATAACGACTGCCCCAGAGTGGTTTTACTATTATTATTAATTTATTACTCGTTTCTGGCTTGAGTGATATTAGAAAGTTATGATGAACTTGTAAATTAATATTTAAATATTCATATTAGCTACACTACTGCTAATATAATACGTTATTAAGTAGCAGTGGCCCGCGGTTACACCCACTTTATTTTCAGCAAGTGTGGCATATTTTTTAGGATAATTTTCATTCGCTCTGTACCTTAAATTGAATGTAATAAATTCAGAATCTTCCAGTGAAATTAGTTCAGTAGCCACTCAAAAGATAAGATCGAACAATCAAAAGGACATACAAACAGACAAAAAATTAAAAAACGATTGGTTATGGCTTGGTACATATAAATAACTTGCACTTGGAGTCCGCATTTGAAAGTCCCGCATCCGTGACAGTCTTCATGTCCATGACATATTAAAAGCGTTGCCTACGTGGAACGGTCACGTCTTAAGACAACCGGCATGCTACGTGGGTAAAAATGTCTTGCCATGCCGACTCCGCCGAGCCCCGATAAACGAAGAAGGCCTTAGAAATATTGGCTTGACGTCGTAAGGGATGATATGAGTGCCAATCTACCATCCACCAGAGATGGTGAAAACCGTGTAAAGTGAAGGGGGTACAACTGCAGCTGCAAAGCGGATCCTGAGCTTCAAGGTAACGGTATTGAGTCTAAATGGAAACAGCGATAGGATGATGATGATGAACTTGCACTAGAGAAAACTCTGAAATCACAGACAGATACTTCAATAACATTTATGACTGTGCGAATTGGGGAAGGTAGTCATAGCCAAAAAGTGGATCTCGTGCTTGCAATATGACGTAACGATTAAATTAGTAAAAAATCTATAACACTTGGGACTCAGCTATAATTTCAGAGGGTTGAGAATGACCATCATGACAAATGTTTGAGCACAGTTTCTTCTACTTTACTATAGAAAGTTCATTAATTCTATAATTTTATAAGGTGTAAACACGTCAGGTGTTTGAAAAGCCACGGATGCTCTTATTGTAGCACTGATTATTATCTGCATATATAAAATCTTTGCGTTACTGGCTGACTGACAGACAAGCTACAGCCAAAACTATTGGGCGCAAGAAGCTGAAATGTGGCAAGTATGTTCCTTGGGACCGTAGGGATACGATAAGAAAGGATTTCCCGAAATTACCACGAGAGCGGGCAAAACGGGTAAATTGAAAAGAATGTGCGCGCGTAGCTGCGGGCATCCTCTAGTGTCCTTAAATTATGTACGTTGAAGAATGATTAGATGAACTTTTAGAATTGCAAAATTTTACACTATTGCAATATCATCCAATGAGATGGCTACAGACTTTGTATCGAAATAATATATATTTATACTTTTAAAAGCATTAGCGTACTCATCCGTGTAATACGCATTTTTTTCGATCGACAGCCAAAATTATATCATAACATCCGACTTTTCTTTAACCGACTTCAAAAAAAGGAGGAGGTTCTCAATTCATCGAAATCTTTTTTTATGTATGTTCCCCGATTTCTCTTAGACGCCTGGACCGATTTCGAAAATTCTTGTTTTGATTGAAACAATCATGAAAAGAAATTATCATCAGGTCAGGATCTGATCATGGAATCCTGAAAAAATCGAAGGAACCCTTCAACATTAATAAGCACACTTGAAGCGATTTGACGATAGCAACTCAATGCCGTCGAGTTTGGGCTTGTTTGAGTCGTTTTTACATAGACTTTGATGCTGGATGATTTCCATGGTCTGATGATAGATTTGGAAGATAACCATGAGATCTTTGTGATACAATAACCCAATCTCATCAAGTTTAGGGTCGTTTGATTCGTCTTTACATGGACTTTGGTACTGGATGTTTTGCAGGGTCTTATAATGGAGCAGGAAGGTGGCCATGGGATGTTTGTATTACAAAGACGCAATCCCATTGAGTTTGGGCTCCTTTTATTCGTCTTTACGTGGACTTTAGTGCTGAATGTTTACCAAACTCTGATGATGAAGCAGGAAGGTAGCCATGGGATATTTGTAATACAATTACGCAATCGAGTGCCGTCGAGTTTGGGCTCGTTTGAGTTGTCTTTACATAGACTTTGATGCTGGATGATTTCCAAGGTCTGATGATAGAGCTGGAAGGTAACCCAATCTCATGGAGTTTAGGGTCTTTTGATTGGTCTTTACATGGACTTTGCAGGAAGGTTGCCATGGGATCTTTGTAATACAAAGACGCAATCTCATCGTGTTTAGGCTCGTTTGTTTTGTCTTGGCAAACACTATGGTATTGGATGATTTCCGGGATCTGATGATGGTACTGAAACGAACGTGTTTAGGCTAGTTTGTTGAAAACATAAAAAAATACTTGAAATTGACAGAAAGGTACAGGTCTACATTTTAGAATTGAGGCACACAAGGAAGGCCTCCCCATCATGTACCACCTACACGATCCTATGTACCTACTTACCATCTATTACTATTTTTTATTTAGTATACCACTAAAAAGCAAAAAATAAAAAATGTTTTGCAATAAAAAAGAACCGACTTCAAAAAACACTAAGGAACTAAAAAACAAAAAAATATTGGTTTTGGAGCAAACATTTTTGGAGTCGGTGCCAAGCCCTTACGCAAAATGTTACTAAATTACAAACTACCTATTCTATCAACAACGAAAATTGTATAAAAATGTGTAGAGGTTTTACAGTCAGATCAGAAATACATGGCTTGCCTCTGACTTTTCGAAGCTATGTGTGTATTAAAAATGTTAACTATCGCTCGCTTAATAATATGCCCGGTAGATGGCAATAGGCTCGCCCCCTATTACATTGGGACCTAAACATAACTGGCGAAACGTGGGTGTGTAATACACCTCTGCCTACCCCTTCGTGGATAAAAGGCGTGAAGTTATGTTATATGTTATGTTATAACGAGCATTTTTTACTTCGGCACCATACCAGGTAAATTACTGATTCAGGAGATATCGATGCTCAAAGTCACCATACAACTTTTCTAATTAGGTACAAAATTGATGATTTTACCCTGCCAATATGTTCTATAGATGTCCTCTGAGCTCATGGATAAATAGGTAATTCAAGCATTGCACGCTCGCACTAAGGGCGCCTTCAAATTTGCCGCAACGTGACGCGCGACGGCAGCGCGGCTGCAGCGCTGCGGCCGCGCTGCAGCCGCGCTGCTGTCGCTAGGTTTGAGATTCGTAGTGTTGTACATTTAGTTTCACGATGGATTCTGACGAAGAAATACTTTTCTTAGTGTTACTATTTAAACGTAAAAGGATTTTGGCCAAAAAACAAAAAAGAAACCTAATAAAACCTTGCCGTTATTTTGTATAAATCGACAAACTGAATTTTATAAAGTAAAAGGCTACAGTGACAAACAATTTCAGAATTACTTAAGATTGTCAAGAAAACAATTCTACGAATTACCATAGAGCATAGATATTTAATAATAGAGTCACATTTCTTATGGGCGCTCTGTAGACAAACTTTCTGTGACCAGTATGACCCATACTGCCGCTTGGCGGCGTGGCAGTCGCGCTGTGAAAGCTGACTCTACGAGTGCAAGAGAGACGAAAGTTTCTCCTGTGTCACTTAACTACAAGAGCAAGAAAGACGGAGAAGGACGCCAGCGCCGCCAACAGCGCCAACTACGTACTACACTGACAACCGTCAATACGCCAACTTTAATCGGCACACGACATCCATAAGAAATGCGCTACTATTATGTAAAATTTGTATTCATTGGAATTACTTTACCGTTTTGGTAACATTACGTGTTGTTGTTATTAAATGTGTGTTTCATTTGACATACCTAATAATTTCAAGATGAATAAATAATGTGTATTGTAATGTAAATTGATTGTAAGTTATACCTAACATAGATATAAAATTACCTTATATATTTGTATGCCATATAAATGGTAAATTTGCAGCACCAATTTTCTATATCATCCTATTGTAACTACATTTATGCAAATAAATTCATTTCATTCCTATTCGCTATAATTAATAAGCTAAATAAGGAATACAAAAATAAAGTGCTTCGTGCTTTCGTGAAAACGTTGTGTTCATTTAGGTTTTTTTTAGTTTATATTCCTAAATGATAATTTATTTTTGTCAGTTTACTAGATGAAGACACGATTTATAATGGTGCATCAGCAGAAATATTAAATTACATGTGGTTATTCTGATGAAGCGCTGAAAAAATTCTATTTTCCATTTTGTGACCGAATAATAATTGATAGGGACTCTTAACTATATACTTACATGCTTCATTTTTTTCACTTGCGGTTTTGTTTGTGAAATTCTCAATAAATTTATTACATATTTCTTCCCATGCTTTTTCTTTTCAATGTTATTACTGTACTTGTCGGACCTCGAATCCCATATCGCTGGACGACTTTCAACCTCATCGATAAATTCTTGTATATCATAGACTTGTACAAAAAAATACGTGCGCGCAGTCACTAGTCGATCGATGAAGTGGCGCCCTTAATTGAGGTTCAGAAATGTTAGTACACCAAAAAAAATGTTTCTCAGTTATTATTATTTTCCAAAATAAGTAGACTTCGGCTTGGTAATGGGTCCTGTGACACCCTGTATACTTATATTTTTTTGGAGTTTGGTATATTTACAATTCCTAAACAGTAGCGACACATTATTTATTCATACATACCGTACAAAGTAATAAATTGTTGAATACATTATTAAAATACATAAACAAAATAAATTATGCAATGTAATGAATGATGAACAGGTGCTAGTACTTGCCTAAATAATCGTCAAGTAGACTATTGTCGATTTGGTGCTTACGCCATAAAGGCGTACGTAGGTTTTAGTTAGGAAATATTTTTATTTTAAGTGATAGTTTTTGTTAATAACAATTGAAATATATAAAACCTTAAATATGGGTGACATGATGAACAGATTCGGCAGCACATACGAATACATAATGGATGACATTGCAGGTAATTTTGTTTCGTGTCTAGGTTTTCTTTAATTTCAATGATTAGATGTGACAGTAACTACAATATTATTGTTATTTTTCTCCATTGCAAATATAAAATTTATATTTTTTTTCTTTTATCAATTATCGTCATCACAGTGGGTACCGCACTGTGTTAACTTGACCTTTCTGATGCTCAGTGAATCCCAACTCAATTTTATGATACCTATGTTTTGATGACATCATTTTGATTTGTTTAGTTACACTAGAAGATTTGACATTAAGTTTTTTGGGTCACAGGCCTAGTTCCACGGATGCCACTGAAAGGTAGTGCAAATGTCTTTCAAACAAATGTACTTTGTTAAAAAATAACGACAGTGATAGTCGAATAAAGATACCAACAGATTGCCGTGCGGAGGGCTTTAGGTTCAAATCCAAGGCACGCCTCACACACCTCTGACGTTACCTTTAGTATTTTATTTGTTACCTCAGAACTTTCTACTTTTACTACTTACTACTTATTTTGATGAATGCTTTTGTGTTGAAATCTTGTGTGGTGCCGTTAAAATTTGACCCAGACGAATAATTGTTTTTCTTCTTAGTGTGCCACACTTTAAAGCAGTTTTGCAATTTGCATTTTTCGAACAACTGGCGCAAATATTTAGACCACAGTTCTCTTGACCTAGATCTTGGCTTGGATAATCAATTAGGCCTCTTATGGTGTTTATTTATTTTATTTTTATTAATAGAGTCACGCCTGTACCCCCGAAGGGGTAGGCAGAGGCGTAATATTACAGCCAAATTTTGCCATGAAATAGTGGTTCCACGTAATCGGGGGCGAGCCTATTGCCGTTACCGGGCAGCAGACTCCGTGCTGCTACTGAGAATTCGGTAAAACTCAGTAACACTTTTGCCCGACCCGGGAATTGAACCCAGGACCTCCAATCAGCAGTCGCATACGCTATCCAATGGGCCACGGAGGCAGTCTTATGGTGTGACCCAGATATTAGGGGTTTTGCCTCTTTATTGTCTTCGGTCCTCGGGCCATTTAGCCATTCGACGCAATTTCGCACCTTAGGTCTGCATGGAATCCTAAGCATTCTCCGGTACACCAACATTGCGAATGCTACCTTCTTATAAGTAGTGAGTCGTAACAGGTAAATTCGCGTATTTGTTCCACAGTTCCAAAAATCTTCCTGTTATTTCATACTATGTGTCACTTATGTTCACTGCAATCATATATGTATATAACAACTGTTCTATCTGTTGAATCTGTCACAGTAACAATCTCTATCCTTTTCTAACACAGGTCATATGCATGTATAGATAACAGCATGTGACGATCACAGTGACGAGGAGCAGGCAATGTTATTTCAGTTTGTTTGTGATTGTTACAGGTTGTTGTCTTTAACAGTAACGGTTTCTATCCTCTTGTACTGGGGTAAAGGTCATATGCATGAACAGAGAACCACTTGTCACCTTGACTGTTGCGGGAAACAGGAAAAAATATTTCAGTTGGTTTTGAAGTCGCTTGTAACTGCACTTATGATGCCTATTATATTTAACTCATGCGCTAAATACACCTCACTCACTCCTACTTCTTATACAAAGCATTTGTCAGTGTTAAAGATTGAACGCCATACATTATATATGTTTGAGAGCTTTTGAAGTCAGTTTTCTGGCAACTGAGTGTGCAGTAATTTACCTTTAAATAATAATATCATGTACTTACGTTAAGCCACCCACGACAGCACCTGGAATTGTTTCTTCTTTATACTTTCAATATGCATACTAATAACTAATAAGCTTACGATCGATTATGACCCGCTAATAATAAATAGGTTTTGACCTTGTGCATGATGCTGGCAATCCCATGTACATTATCGATAGAAAACCGATTAAAAGAACTCATAGTCAGTCCCCCTCCTGGCATAGGCGAGAATTTAAAAAACAGTTGATCCCAGCTGTTATAAAGATTTATGCCAGTCACTACAGAGTGACAGTACCTTCAAATATCTTGAAACTGGTCAAAGTTATAGAATAAGGTCATCGCCTGATTTGCAGAGGGTTGCAGAAGAAATTAGAATCCTAACGCTCTTTACAAAAGTCTAACAAAGACTTTGTCAAATTTAATCTGGTTAAATGGTCTTGCAAACTAAAAGTCATTATCTGGGAATGGGGTTTTATTTTACATTCTTGTAAATAAAACCCCATTAACGTACATTATATGGATTTAATAATAATGGTCCAAAATGTACGCAAAGTTTTTGAAAATAAGAATAGAAGCATTTATTTTCACATTTACGTAATACGTAAGCTACCAGAAACAACATACATAAAAGTACGCCTAATTAATAATAACACCAAATATTAATTTATATTGAACTGTTCTGATTACGTCATTCGAGGTCATGGTTAAGTTAGTAATTTACTTAAATATAGTATACTTGAAATGATATAACACAACAGTAAATAACTACTACATAACTTCAAATTGTATTTAAATAGTTTAAAAATATAATAAACTTTAATAATTTGTTTTGAAACTGAGCGCACATAAGGAAACATTTTGAAATACATCTATTTAAATTTCAATATGCAGGCAAACATTTTCTAAGAAACATTAAATTATTGAAATAAATGTTTCGTTACGTGTATCGTTAAAGATTTTCCGTTCATTATGATTTTTCTTTATTTGTTTTAAAACGTTGCTTATAATGTTGAACTCAGTGTGTTACTTCAAGTTCAAATATTTGAATTTCAAATTCGATACTGTGATATTCACATCATCTTTTAAACCTTCACCAACCCCCACGGTAGCAAAGATCCTTTTTCATCGCAAGAAAGAGTTTGTGGCCAAAAAGCCGTGCATGAAATGCATGGGTACTGTCATGAAATAATTGAACACCTTTACAAAAGCCATTTAATATTCAAATATGTATAGGTAACAGTACTACGTACTTTAAAATTTATCAGTCCGTCGTCCAGACAGTCCTTTTTTCTTCAGTTTTAATATATCAATAATTATAATACATGTTAATAGCAGTATTACACTTCTGCCAAATTACCTTTCTTTCCTTATCATCAATATTGGTAGTAGGCTACCCCAGTCAAGCTTGCCCATCTAATTCTAACCTGCATAATTCAATTATATCACTTATATATTGAATCAGTAAGAATTTAATTCAGCATTTCTTTTCTTTTAAATCACGCTGAAAATTTCCCACCACCGAATTAGGGCTGTTGGAGGCGATTTGTGTAGTTCCCTTAGGAGCTTTCAAGCCCACTCATTAGGGGTTTTACTTAACGACTAAAGTGAAAGGCGGAGTCATGTGACACATCCGTGATTCCGGGTGCATAGGGTTCCCACAAAGAACTTAGGGTCCCAAGACAACCTCACCTGCAAGTGGTGCACCTGCGGATCAACGGACGAGGCTCTGGCAAACAAAATATCCCGATAAGCGGCAATAGGCTCGCCACCTCACCTATTACCTGAGATCAAAACACTGGCGAAAAGTGGGCATTTAATATGCCTCTGCCTACCCCTTCGGGGAAACAGGCGTGAGTCTATGTATGTATGTATGTATTTCTACTGCCTCGATGATCCTGTGGTAGTGTAAGCGAAGTGCGGATCATGAGGTCTCGGCGTTGTTAGGGGAAAAAGTGATATTGTGTTTTCAGTTAAGAATTATCCAATGTAAGTGCAGAGTCAGGAAGTTGTCAGTGATTTACCCCCGTGCGTCGGCAAGCACCTTAAGCTGTTGGTCCTGCGCCAAATCTCTCCCTGATCGTGCCGCATGTGGCGTCCAATCGGACCATGGGAGTGAGGGAATAAAGAGTGCACTTGTATTTGTGCACTATAATACAACCCGCACAGTTAGTTAGTCTCATATGAGACTAAATTCGGTCTAGAGGACATTAAATTTAATTTCTACATTTATTTTTCAGATGAAAGGACCAAAGATATGCCTTTAATATCACGTCCACTAACGTTATTGGCAATAGTCGCAGCCTATCTCACATTCTGCACCGCATTAGGACCTTGGCTTATGAAGAACAGGCAAGCCTACAAGTTGACGTCTATAATTAAGTGGTACAATATATCGCAAATTATCTTCAGTGCATTTTTGACTTATGAGGTAAGTCAAAAATAACTAATACTGAATAATTTCAAAATTAAAATATGATATATACAGTAGTTTTTTTTATTGATTTATAGTCTCACGCCCGTATCCCCGAAGGGGTAGGCAGAGGTGTAATTTTACACCCACATTTCGCCAGGAATTTTTAGGTCACATTATTGTCGTACCGAGCACATTACCAGACTTCTGCTTCTGTAAGGATCAAAAGTAGGACTTCATAAAATAACTTCACGCCTTTTATCCCCGAAGGGGTAGGCAGAGGTGTATTACACACCCACTTTTCGCCAGTTATGTTTCGGTCCCAATGTAATAGGGGGCTAGCCTATTGCCATCTACCGGGCACATTATTAAGCGAGCGATAATTAACGATTTAAATACACACATCACTTCGAAAAGTCAGAGGTGTGTGCCCGGGGTATCTGGGGATCGAACCCGAGACCATCGTCTCAGCAGTCTGTTACATACACCACTAGGCTATCGCCGCCCTTCAAGAAAACGAACAAACTCTTCAGCTTTATATATTAGTATAGGATTAGATTAGTATTAGTATAAGACTATTAGTTACTAAAATTATATATTGAACTCTAAGGATCAGAAAAAATATAGACTATTGCTTGGCTATGGTAGATCTATTAATTGAAGAATACAAAGTAGAATCTCTTAGGGCAATTACAGGTTTTAATTAAGCACTATCAAAATCGCTTCTTTTTCAATAAACAAAGATTAAAATATCTAGTCTAAATGGAAAATAAACATTATTTAAAAACTTTCAAAATTGGACTTCTAAATCTATAATAATATATCAACTAATCAACTTAAGTGTCAACTTATAATAATATAGTAATGGTAAAGTAAAGTTAAAAATAATATTGGCAGTAAGCATATCTAATTTGAAAAACATTGTCATAAATTGTAGAATATATTTAATAATATTGTAATACCTATTTATCATAAACCATGTAATATTCCTTCCGTTCATCTAATATCTTATTATATTTGAAATATTTTATTCAAACTGTATTAAACACTAATAAATCTAAGAGTTGGTGGTGTACAAAATTTCAAATTAAACATTTTCGTGTAATATATTTCAAACACATACATTTATGCACTTTTTATGTCGACGATACAAATCGAAAGTAGTAGAAAATTAAACAAAATAAATGTTATAAAATGTATCGTTTTCGGGGCTCTCCGAAACGTGTACCTCGGGGATCGGGCTCTAACCACTACGTTTCGTGGTTCGAATCATTCTATTCAGCAAACTTTTTATAACGCCATCTGTACTCTACCATCCATAACAATATCCCTGTCTAAGTAACAATTTCTAAGATTTGTGAAACAGTTTCGTTCAAACCCTTTCCATTTTAGTTTTGGACGTAGTACAACTTACTGAGATAATTTGAAACACAAAATGTTACTTTAATTTGAATCCTGGAAAATCTGGCAGTAGCTGGCTCCAAGGCCTCCAAGCCTTGCAGATTGCTGCAAGGCGACAGCTTTACGCCGTCTTGTGATGGTAAATGGTACACTTCTACCACTCTTCGTTTTACATCCATTCTATTAGCTATCATATAATACGAGTATGATCAAATATAAGAATAAAACATTTATTTTCTTGTACTTTCAGGGTCTCCTTTACCTGTTTTCAAAAGATTACAATATAGTATGTGACCCACTGACGAATAACGATGCTCGAAGCTACAGAGTAAGTTTTTTTGTCATAGTATTTTATTATTTTAATAAACGGAGGTACGTGGGGATGGATGAGATGGACGGATTTTGGTAAAACTTTGCAGTAACATACTCATATCACTGCAAAAGTTAGCAGAGTAGAACATGGTGTTACTTTTGCGTGATGACCAAAATTAATGATTGATGGACTGTCAGCAGTCTAGCTATTACATATACTTTGGGCGATAGAGATTTCTATATTCCGACGTCGATAATGATGATCTTTCAGTTATTTGTTTTCTTCTATGGTATAAAACAATTGAAAAAAATTTACTTCTTCACAGGCAGCTAGAAGTTCATGGTGGTACTTCTTTGCAAAGAATACAGAACTGCTAGAAACCATATTCTTCGTGTTGAGGAAGAAGAACAGACAAATCTCAACTCTTCATCTTTACCATCACACTACCGTCGTCGTGAGTGCATGGATGGCGACTAAGTATTTCCCAAGTAAATATTATTCTATTTTCTCATCTAGCAGGGATCAAGTAATATTATCCCGTAAGAACGTAATTATAAAATTGCTGTTGCTTCAAAATCAAAAGTCTTTTACATATCTTTTCAAATAGCAATATACGCTAAAGCCGAAGGACATGGCACTGTTATCACATCAATGAATCTGCTCTTCGAATAGCATCATCAATATTTACAAAAATCTTATATAATAGTCTTTTCAACCAACAGAACAGACAATATTAAGTACGTAGGTAATTTTTGCTATGGTATTTATTTGCTCAACATAAACAGCGCCATCTTGTAAATTGTTTGGGTACTGAACATACTATTAAATCTCAATAGATGTCGCTACCTACTCCTCACCCGAACACCAAAATAATTATAAGTTTTGCTGATAGATAGAAGAGATGGATGAGATGTATCGTAGGTTGTAGAAATAATGGATTGCGCGCTATCTTCGCAAAATAGACCATTCTATAAAATTAGACAGAGCGATCAGTTAGAAATAGGTACAGCTTCTTTTAATCAAATGTGTTTTCGGAACACTAAAAAAAACAGCATCATTATATTTTCTTTTCGACATCACAGTCGTGGGATCACATGCTACACACGATAATGTTATCTGCAAATTAATATTAGGAGTCTAGGCGTTTCAGTTTGTGTGGCTTACCTAATGCTTGTTAAGTATTACGGGACACAACATTTTTTATACTTAGTTATCGGGGGAGTACCTAGCCTCTTTAAACCAAATAAGTATATAATTATTCTGAGTGGGAGTAGTATTTTCCTAATCTAGAAAACCCATTCCTGTCAAACCACGAAGGTTACTATATTCTACCAACTGCGACAGATGAATCAATATTTTATACGTATATCATAAAAGTAGGTACTTTAAGTGTCTTTTAATTTTAAGAACAATAATTATGTCCCCTGGCGGCATTGACTTACCTAAATTGGGTGCTGTAGTAATTTGCTGTTATAATTTATGCATTTAATTTAGCAAAAAAGGGATGCGCTGATAGTAAACATTTACAGCAGCAGTAAACATTTTGAAGTGACTTATTTTAAAAGTGATCATACGACAATCTTATAACTTTCGGTAGTGTATTTTACGCGCTATTTCGTCGTAAATTTCCATCTAACTACGTTAGCGACTGCTATCATACGGATTCATACTGAATAGAAAGAATTCAAATAAAATATATTATGTCTTTGAACGATCTACCTAACAATACCACACATGGAACGACCTCAGTCGTACTAATGGATGAATGTGGCGAAACTTAGGTTACTAAGGTACTCCAAATTAAATAAACTGTCGAGAATTTCGAATACATACATTAAAAAAAAGATAATTAAACACATAGTGGCCGCTACCATTGAACTCAATACAAAATAAACTTAGGAAATACATCTACTAAATTTATTTCTGACTTCATACAAAATTACAAATTGTTATGTAGTTTTAGCTGTCAAAATAGATCATTACGATGAATGAGTGACGAGTTTTGTAAACATTTCGTTTAAAAAGGAACTATGACATCATTGCAATACTTTATGTAAGAATTAAATGCGTTATTATGTTCTAGTCCATGAATTGGAAAGATTATGATGATTTACGTTCCGCTTTTGTACCAAAATGCCGGCTACTAGCATACGACTTTTTTTATTGTAATGTTACCGTAGCACATAAGTTGTTTTGGTTAAGTGAAGAACGTATATTAATTTAATGGTTTTTCTAGCAAATGTAAGACATCTTTAATTTACTCCGGCATTTTGTCATAGAATCAGCCCAAGGCTCACCTTAAATTATTGCCGACTGTCTTGACCCTGTCTCTCTATTTCGTCTTCTGCATAGGATAGTTTCCATTAATTTTGATGAATTCAGGCAGATGCTGGCTGTTTCTATATTGGCCTCGCCTATATAAAAACAGAATTAATGTCTGGTACTACATTATCTTCGTTCAAACAATTGGTTCATCATTTTTGGATTTAGTGTTGGGAAATTGCATTAAAAATTAGGTATTAAATATAAGTATGTATCTGGTATACAATAAATTATGTTCTATTCTATTCTATTAATTCTTGAAAAAATTGTATACCTCTGCTAATTTATCGCATTTAATCGTATGTATTATTGTCGTATTCGTCGTATTCATCGCTAAACACTGAATCAAAAACAAAATATATTTCTCAATTACAGTTGGTCCGATCGTCCTGGTTGGTACTCTGAACTCCTTCGTCCACATACTTATGTACACTTACTACTTCTTGGCTGGACTGGGACCTCAATACCAGAAATATTTGTGGTGGAAGAAACACATGACTCTGCTGCAATTGGTAAGTGAACAAATCCAACTAATTTTACTTATAACGACACTTTTAGGGGTCAATCTCTGTCACTACCGAGAAAACTTAATTGAAACGACTACTGCTACAAAAAAGCTTAATTATAAAAACATAATCTTGAAAACCAACCTTCATTGTAGCCTAATTATTTTATAGATTATAACGAATAGTGTAAATAGGAACCGGCGCCATTTAGTTGGGTTCAGAATGGAATCTTATACTAAACAAAAATACTAGAAATCTCATCTTAGATATCATCACAAATGTTTGTATTTTCATTCATCAATCACTTGTTATAGTAAATTTGTTAAGGTAACTTTGTATTCACTTAAATAATTGATTATTTATCATTTCCAAACAATGGCCGTGAACTAGCCCTGAGCATTTTACATTCCAGATACAATTCGTCATCGTTCTGATCCACAACACCACCGCCCTTTTCACCAATTGTAACTACCACAAATCAATTCACATCTTCGTCATCGCCAGCACAGGAATGCTTTTCTACATGTTCAGTAATTTCTACTACCATAACTACATCAAAGTCAAGCCGAAGAAAACTGACGAATTGAATGGAAAAACTAAGTTGAACGAAGTTCGTAATGTTAAGAGGAAGAGCATTAGTGTTGGACGATAAGTGGCGGATAGTTTTAAGATTAATAGGCTAGTATATTCTTGCCCTGGATTTGTTATAAAATTACGTAGTAAATTATTATTGTTTAGTTTTAAAGTTGTTTTATTTGTTTGCACCATCATCGGCTTTGTTTATAATCTGTCGTTCTGCTCAGCACAGGTGTCTTCTCGTTATGAGGAAATTAAGATCGATCGATGCGAAACAGATCTGCAAATCGTACCCTTAACATCTCCTGGCGAGGCACCCTCGTTTCTCATTGTAGCCACCAAAAATACCTGGGCATCACTCTGGATCGAACACAAACTTACAAAGTCAACTGTGAAAACTTAAAACAAAAGGTCTCTGCACGCAATAACCTTCTGCTCCGATTAACATCCTCGAAATGGGGCGCTGTGCCTTCAGTTTTGCGTACCACAGGATTAGCATTATGTTTCTCTGCGAGCGAATATGCATCCCCGGTTTGGCACCGATCGTCTCACGCAAAAAAGTGGATAGGTATAGCTCTCAACGAAACGTGCCGGAAAATTACAGGATGTCTGAAGCCGACCCCGGAGAGATGTTATATCCACTGGCTGGCATTGCACCTCCAGCTGTCCACAGAGAAGTAGCCTCCACCATAGAAAAATTGAAACATGAGACAGATTGCAGACACCTATTGTATGGCCAAAGCCCAGCCACGACGAGGTTGAAAAGCGGAAGAGCTTTTTCAGTACCATCCCAGCCAGCAACCACAATGCTTCCAAGGCCAGAGAAAGCCTATGGCGTAACAAATTCCCTCTTCCTACCTTCGTCCCTTTGAAAGAAAAACTACCTGCAGGAAACAGACTTCCCTGGCCAACCTGAGAAGCACTCAATAGGCTGCGTACCCAGGTAGGCAGATCCAGGAACAATCTGTCGAGGTGGGGATTTATAGACCCACGTACGAAAAATGCGGCTGTGGCGCGTCTCCACAGACGATGGGCCATTTACTTACGTGCCCCCCAGGCCCGGAGTTGTGTATGCTTGACGACCTGTATGAGGCAAATACCATGCGAGTGGCCGAGTTTTGGGCCAAATATATTTAAAGTGTTGCCATCGACACGATAAGTAAGTAAGTAGGAAATTAAGGCCTTAGGAAACCAAGCTAAGTGCGGGTTGTCAGACTTCATAAGTCAATGTATTATAAATATATATTATATTGTGAAGAACTTGAATATATCCAGCACACAGTAAACGTTGACCTTAATTTTGATAAAGTAAGAAAATACCTGTGCCTAGCAGTGGGATAGATTACAAACGGGATTAGTAGTATTTTTAATTACCATAAAACAATATAACATATTTTTCTAGCATCTTTTGGTTCAATATTACTCGGTGATAAAATAAAATCAACTAAATGAGAGGTCATACGAAAGTGTCTATATTTGTATAAAGGCCAGATCACATTCGCTAAAACACTTCCAAATATGTGACCACAGCAGAGGTCACCACAACCTTATTTTAAATAATTTACTGTATTTCCTGAATACAGTAAAATTACTGTGTTTCCTGAATACAGTAAAACTTGATACGAACCCTTTACCAACCCGTTTGGCCAGCGTGGTATAGTAGGCCAATTCCTCCTTTCAAAGGAGAGGCCTAGTCCAGCAGTGGACTGTTAAGGGCTGATGATGATGATGATTTCCTGAATAAATTGCAGTACATATTTATTATTATCTTTGATACGATATCACAGTATATAAGTAAAGTTAGTTTTGATTACTTTATTTACGACCTAACTTGGAGGTATCTAAGTTTAATTATTTGAGTGACAACCGCATTTCTATTATAGAAATGGTGGAAGGTTGTCTATGAACTAAACTTCAAAAATCCATTCCATAAAAATACACACACAATTTCAGTTTTATCAATGAATACAGAAGATTTACATTAAAGAAGCTTATTTCTTATGGATGTCATGTGCCTATTAAAGTTGGCGTATTGACGGTTGTCATTAGGGCCTGTTCACGAGATCGGTCTAAGCGGCGCGCGTCGCGGCGGGCGGCGCGGCAGAGCGTCGTGCACGCCACGACCCTACAGCAGCGGTAAACGCAGCGGCAAATGTGGACGTATTTGGGCCGACGGAGTTACCCATAAATATGGCGATAACCAAAATATCTTTGTGTAACTATACGCTATACTTACCTACAAAATTGTCGACATTGGATCTTCATTTCTTACAAGTATTTTATATCAAAGGAATAATGCATATTCGCAATTAATGAGGCGTTGAATAGGTACCTACACAACGTAAATTACGTTAAGTAGGTAGGAAAATCACCTTTTAACTTTCATAGTAGCTGTGTCTGTACCTAAATAGGTACATATGTACATTACACAATGTTTTAATGTTTGTGATTTATATTAAAACCTACCATTACATTCTGTAAAACATTGTTTCATTACATCTCGCAACGTTTTATTAACATTTTTGTATTTATACAGCGGATGTGTTGCTATCCATACACGCGACAGTTTTAAAATTTCGACTTTAAATGTCTCCGTATTCATTACCGCCACAAAATATTTAACAAATAGTTTAACCGCCTAGTTCGTCCCTCGCGTAACGCTGTCTGTGCCGCTCGGAGTCGTGGCGTCGGACTCGGTCGCAGTACATTTGTTCCCGCCGCTCGCCGCACCGCCCGCCGCACCACTCGCCGCGCAGCCATTCGCGCCAAAAAAAACGCGCGCGTTATCGCTGTGCGCGGCGGCTCGTGGCGTGCTTCGAACGTCTTCATACATTTGATCTTACCGCTCGCCGCCCCGCGCTAAGCCGCCGCTCAGAGCGGCAAGGTCGTGACAGGGCCGTTAGTGTAGTTCGTAGTTGGCGCCGTTGGCGGCGCTAGCGTCTTTCGCCATCTGTCTTGCATTGCTTTGGCGTAAGAAATAGACAGCTGTTGCACTGACACTCACGCGACTGTTACGCCGCTAAGCGGCAATTTGGGTCGCAGAAAGTTTGTCTTAAAAGCGGCAATAAGAAAAACATCTCTATAAATAAAATATCTATGCTCTATGGTTTTATCCCGTGGATTTATCAGAATCTATGCGTGCATTGTAGTGCTCATAGCGAGACTGGACTTGCCGTTCGAAACAGATCGGCAAAGTTAAGCAACGCTTGCACAGCTCACCACTTGGATGGGTGACCATGTGTGGCATTTACATCTGAGCGCTACCGTGCTTTGGAGGGGTACGTAAAGCTGTCGGTCCCGGTTCTTTTCTAAGGATAAGGATCTTTAGGCTATGTCGGAGGCCCTCGGGCGGTCTGAAAACTCGGACACTAGAGTTGGCCACACACTCACACGAAAAATAAACAAAACAAACAACGTCACAAACTAGATTATTTAGGTGAAATTGAGGACTCGTTGGATCAGACCGTACAAATAAATAGTTAGGCATGTTGAACAAGACATTTCAAGTGTAGAGTTAAACTAAGATCAAATCTAAATCGCATTAGATGATGATAGTATCATCATCCTCCTAGTTTTTCGTCCTGGCATTGCAACCTGGCGTCCGCTTTCTTCTTCTTCGTATCAATAGTTCAAATTAAATTTTCTGTTACCAAAACTTGGCCACGGTGACGGCAATGTCTGAAGCCACTTTAAGGTCTTGTTTGCTGCAGGTAGATGGGCAAAAAGGGCAAGAAAGCAAATGTGCCATAGACTGGGATGGAGCTCCACAGTCGCAGTGGACCAGTGAGTGGTCTATAAATCACCATCTAGCTATGTTTTCCCTACAGCACCCGACCTGAGTTCTCAAGCGATTAAGCGATGTCCAGATCGACCACTGCAAGTTGTGACCAGGAAGCAGTATTTTTTTCGCTGCAGGGAAGTTTGGTGCGGCCGGGTACTTAGAGCCCCACAGTTGCTCTCATGCCAATTTTGGGTTATCATTTGTGCCAGCAGTTATTCTTAAAAAGCTTTTTCGTCTTTTAAGGCCGGCGCGAGGCATCTTATGGTCATACAGTGAGGTCGTGAGTGTCACAGGTATGTTTCTTGCCAATGTTTCTCCACTGCGCAGGCTATTTCCCGTCGCACATTCGGTGGAGCGATGCCTGCTAGAGGGTATAGCAAATGGAGCGGGGTTGGTTTCAAACAGCCCGTTATGATTCGGCATGTCTCATTTAGGGCTACATCTACTTCCTTTGCGTGGGCGGATCGGTGCCACACGGGGCGCGTGTCCCGTGTATTCGCCCGCGGAATATGAAAGTGAGAGCACTGTGGTTCGGAAAACATGCGGGGGCGCACCCCAGGCTGTTGAAGTTAGACGTCGCAGCAGATAATTCCTCGCACAGACTTTTTGCTTGGTGTTTAAGCAGTGGCCCTTGTATGTTAGCGCTCTGTCCAAGGTGATGCCCAGGTAGCGCTGACGAGGGCAGTGCTCTATGTTAACGTTCTGTTCACACATGTACATGTCATTTCAGCGATAAAATCCTACGTGAGTATTTACTGCAACACAGATTGTTCGTGATTTTCATAAAATTAAGAAAAAATCACGTATTCACCTAAGGCATATACCGCTGAGATGGCACCTTTCACACACAGCACACAACCGTAAAGTTGTGTGTGTGTACATAGGATAAGTTTAGTATATAAGATCATGTAGAATAAGAAATAAACCAGTCACAAGTTTAATCCGACTTTGACTCAATACCCTCCCCACACCTCTGACAGTGGCCAAGACACCTTTAGCCATCAATACCGATCAGCTCGATGAGTCTGTTGAGTTGGCCGTCAGAAAATCATTTTCACTAAACCTGATTCCTACCAACAGTCCGTCTGTCATCATAGGTCTTCGGTGGCAGATATCCCTCACCTATCTATATAAGTATATATTAATACGTATGGAAGGGCTAGGGTCTAGGGATTTGTAGGAACAAATAGGATTAGGTTCTTAGGCGCGTACAAATCGTAGGTCTTTATCACAGCATACCACAGTAGTACCACGATAGTATGTGCCATAGTAGTAGGTGCGTATAGGTGCTGGTCTGTATCACAGAATACCACAGAGCACCAAGCCTATACGCATTATACGCTAGGTTCAAGTTAGGATATATATAGGTATAAAGATTAGGATAACTAGGATAGGATATTATAGGTGAAAGGCTACGATTCTAGGATAGTGTAGGTTAACAAGTTAGATAAGTCCTTTATCATTTAATCATTCCTCTTACAGTGAGGTTAGTAGCGTAGGGCTGCTATCCCGCTATTCACGTTCATATGTCCGCTTTCTAATACGAGAGATACTATACAGACAGAAAAAGTTACAGGGAATTAATGGTATAGTGACTTTACTGCAACGAACATCCACCCATATTTTTACCGTAGCACTTGTAGAGATTCTTCCTATCCTTAAACATAATACTAACCGCTCACTAAGATTAAAATTGATGACGCTACTGAGTTTAAATAGCGGCTACATAATAAAATACTTTAGTTCATAGTTCTAGCAAGTTCCAAGCAAAGATTTAAGTAGTTACTGTAAATAATAACGTCATGATTATGTTCACGATAATAAAATGTTCTCACGCATCATACAGTCACAAATATAGTATTTATGTTAATGTCTAATTTTATACTAACATCATGATCTAGACTTTTCCTGGATAATTATGTGACTGCACTTTCTATGGTGACTTATCAGTGAGGCACACAGAGTAATACCGACATGAATATTGTCTGTTTTATTAAAACTATTTCTTTCTATTTCTTACTGTAACATTTTTTTCTAATGTATTATGTTGTGTACTCTGTGTGTCTGGGCTGAATAAATGTGTTCTCTTTTATTTCTTTATTTCATGTAAATGATCGCCACGCTGTGAGGAGTACTATAGGATTAAATCAACACTTCGTGTGGTCCATTATGATGATCATCTGTATAATATATCAATTGTATAAAATCCTTGCGTTACAAACTGACTGACAGACAAGCTACAGCCTAAACTATTAGGGCCCAGGAAGCTGAAATTTGGCGTGTGTATTCCTTGGAGACCGTAGGGGTGCACTAAGAAGGGATTTCCCGAAATTCTCACAGGATTGAGGAGGCAGAAAGAGTTAAGTTTAAAAATGGGCGCGCTTAGCTGTAGGCATCCCCTAGTTAATTATGATTTCAAACCTGGGTATTTTTGTAAGCGTAACCGTCGGTTTAGCTGGGTATTTTTTGTAACCGTAACCGTCGGTTTACCTGGGTATTTTTCGTAACCGTAACTGTCGGTTTACCTGGGTATTTTTTGTAACCGTATCTGTCGGTTTACCGGCGTTAGGGTGGAGCTTCAGTTTTTTTTCACATTTGCCTAGGAGTAATGGTTTATAACATAAAGAAATAATAACACCAACCCTAACGGGTATCTCTTTTGCACATTTGTGTTATTATTGACAGCATTCAAGCTAATGGCCATTCGTCTGGCTAACTCTAAGCGTTAACTCCATCGGTGTATCTGTTTAGCTATGGGATTGCCCTACAGCCAAGGAGCAAGGCCTATAGCTCTTTGGTAAAGAAGTGTACCATAGATTTATCAACATGTTAAAGCCACCTAAAGCCGGAAAGAAAGAGAAAAATAACTCTATGCTTGTAACTGTATTGAATTGTCATCATCTGCCATAAGATTGTCAAACGGGTTTACATTTCTTTAGTGAATAATATTATTTTGTGTTTGGATATTCAATCTTGTGGATTTTGCCTATAAAAATAAATAATATAGTTGTGCATAGCTAATACAATAGTGATGTGTAAAATAAGTGTTCGCAAACAAATATAAAAGCAAGTTTCTTATTGTGATTGTGAGAACTAGTGGAAATCGAACAAACACATTTTCAGATAAATGGAGAATCTTGAGTCAATCATCTATTTGCCCTCCTATAATTGGTTTGCTTAATATTAACATTATTTATTATAAAAACTATTCTCTCATAGGGTAACTAAATATCGCGACACATCTGCTTCACCTGCCGCGCAGAACGTTCGGTATAATACGCTCGTAGTGTTTTTCAAATATCCAGTAATACATCATTACATCAGCGGGAATTATGTCACTTTCGAATCTTCGATCAAACTTTACACGACCGAATGTAAGCCTTCGCTATCACATAATGCTGACTATAAGGCGCGTTCGGTGTGTCGCCGACCGAATACTACAAATAGTTCAGTCGCTGAAGGTTCGGTGCGGAACTTTCAGCAGGTGTGTTATTACGCTAACTGTTGTTCGCATTTTCATGTTGTTAGCTTCTCAAAAGCGGTATTTAAGGCTTCAGTAATTTTATTTAGGTACTGATTTGGCCAAGATATTTCTATCTTTTGAATAATTAATAGGGCTAAATTGATTTTTTAATAGGTATCTTTTGGTTACCAAATTATATTATGACAGATCAATTAATCATATGATGAAAATATTTTAAGCTCCTGTTTAACAGGCTGGTAACTGCCTGGTTTACATGTAGGTAGGTCACCTGCCACCTAAAGTCAAACGCTTGGCCTTAGCATCTGAAAATATTTTTCTCATTATTCACAACACTGCATATTTACTTCACAAGTGTTGAAAACAAAGCGCAAGTTATTATATTGCATCCCACAATTATATTCATGACGATTGAAAGATAAACCCAAAGTCACCAATCTTATAAGATGATGATATACAGTCATAAAACAAAATGCTCTGTCACCACTCCGTATTTATATGACTAAAAGATACACGCACATTGTTTTCAATTTGACGGTTTGTACTCAATTCCGTAGGAATTTGGTAAATCCATTTTGACGACCGGTTGGCGCAGCGGGAGTTTAAGCGACTGCTACGCCGACGGTCGCGGGTTCGATTCCCGCTCAAGTTAAACATTTGTGTGCCTGGGTGGGTCTGGGTGTTTCTATGTATTATATGTATGTATTTACAAAAAAGTATATATATATATGTATGTTTATCCATTATCTAGTACCCATTGTAGGTACAAGCTCTGCTGAGTTTAGGACTAGATAGTGATCTGTGTATTTGGTAGAATATTATTATTATTTGTAGTGCATCTCTACGATGCCCAAATGAACATACATGCCGAATTTCTGCTTCCTAGGCCCAGTAGTTTCGGCTGTAAGTTGTCAGTCAGTAAGAATAGAAGTAGAATTTTATAATATTATACTAGCTGTTTCCCGCGGTTTCACCCGCGTCCTGAGGGAACTACTTCGCGTACCCTGTTAATTTAGCCTAAGTTACTCCTTGGTACATGAGCTATCCGCCAGTGAACGCCCCGTCAAAATGGGTCCAGCCATTCCAAAGATTAGCGAGAACAAATAGACAGACAAACATATAGACAGACAGACAGATAAAAATTGTAAAAAATGTCATTTCGGTATAATATGTACCGTGTATATATCCATATGCATTTAGTAAAAAGTCGTTATTTTAATATTACAAACATACACTCCAATTTTATTTATATGTATAGATGTAAAGACTAGAGGGTACCCGCAGCTACGCTTGCACACTTTAGGCTCCCGGTATTTAGTGCACCCCTGCACTCATCAAGGAACATATTATTATAATGCCAAATTTCAGTTTCTTGCGCCCAGCAGTTTCGTCAGCATCACAGAACAATTAAAGGGGGTGTCAGCATCGTCTGTCAGTCGGTCAACAATGCACGAATTTTATTTAAACTTACAATAACGATTGATAATGGTAATTGTCACAGTACAGGTCATTGCTTATTTGTTTTATACATAAACTCTGCATGTCCTCGTTGATAGAAAAAATGATGAGTACCTACCTCGTTCCAGGCCAAATCGAGGAAGTATTATCGGAAAGTGGACCTAGGGATCTCAACCGGGAAATTGCTAAGAAATGATGATGGAGATCTATGTAAAACCTACATAAATCCTACATTTTTTTTATAAGATTAGAGTAGTGAGACTATGATTCGAGTATGACTCGAGCGTCTCGAGCGTCTCGAGCTCATTTTATTTTGGGTGATTTTGATTTTAATTGGCCCACTACATATCAGCTTACATAATATACTATTATGTAAGCCGAAATGTTTAAATCTAATAATATTTAATCAGTAAATATTGATCGAATATTTCTATATCTTGTGTACGTCTCATAGTGAATACATTTGCATACATTACCACTGTAAGGCTCGTCAGTATAAGCACTTGATTGCTCTTTTTTATTTAAAAAGCCCTTATGTGCCATTACCACGTACCGGACGACGCAGCAGGGGTAGGCCTCCCGCAAGGTCCCGCTTTCCGCGCTCTTAACCAGATCGCGGGCAGCGGTTGGATGCGGGCGACTCAAAATCGGAATGTGTTTGGAGAACCTTGGGGAGGCCTATGTCCAGAAGTGGGTCGTCTCTAGGCTGACCTGATGATGTGGCATTTCGTCTAAAATTTGGCATTGTTCAAATATCAATTTGCATTGTCACAGATCTTAAAAGTCAAAAAGACATTAAGTCTTCGCCATTTGTCCTCGGTTGACACAAAATGCGCACCAAACAGTAACCGTTTTGGGTCATGTCTATTGGTAACCTTGCGTGGGTTAGGATCATTCCATAAATTGCGATTTTGATAGTCAACATACATTCAATCTTCTACTTAAATTTAGATATAAGGGGACCAATAAGTACACAAATGCCTTTTTTAATTATTTTAACTTTGAAACATAATTAAGTACCTATCATGTTTTACATTCCATCAAAAATGTTTAAGCTGAAGTTTGCAAAAGGTCCAGTCTTGTGTTCAGTGGTGAACTGAGGAATCAATTTGTTTTTATGCACTATAACCCACAGCTACGACTTTATCAACTAAACTAACCTTCTCCTGAAGTAGAAATATTGCTGATATCGGTCTAATAAGCAGTTATAGAGTCGACTGTAAAGCCAAAATGCTCAATTTTTATTGATTATGTTTTCTCTTTGGTTCTTATTTTGGATTGAACGGTATTATACAGTAAATATTGTTATGTACTACGATATTTTTCAGTTTTCTTAATAGCATTTTTGTCATTAATTTTAGCTATTATAGCTAAACCTACCTTGATGAACCTTTTTGCGTCCACTGCTTTGTGATATGAATTCGCAACTAGAGCCGGTAGATGGCGTTATGTGCTATAATATAATTATCTTTAGGTTTATATAAAATACTTGCGCTATTGACTAACTGACAGACTACGTACAGCCAAAACTACTGGGTGAAAGGAGCTGAATTTTGACATTGGTATGTTACTTAGGGCTCATTCAGACAGAGAGCGGTCACGCGGTCGAGCTTTCAAGCGGTCAGTTTTGCGTTCTTTGTGTTGTATTACGTTACATAGACCGCGTGACCGCTCTCTGTCTGATAGGACCTATGTAACGTAATACAACGCAAAGAACGCAAAACTGACCGCTTGAACGCTTGACCGCGTGACCGCTCTCTGTCTGATTGAGGCCTTAGGCAGTGTAGGGGAGCACTAAGAGAGGAATTTTGAAAATGTACTCCCTAAGGGGGTTAAGTCGTCCCACGTGGGCGAAGTATAATATAATAATCATTAGTTGTTGTGTATATTACCTAAGAAGCAGCGATAGCCGAGTGGAGAGACCGACAGACTGCTCTACGCAGAGGGTCTTAGGTTCGAATCCTCGGCTCGCACCAATGACTTTTCGAAGTTAAGTGTGTATTAAATTGTTAATTATCGCTTGCTAAACGGTGAAGGAAAACATCGTGAGGAAACCTGCATGTCTGAGAGTTCTCCATAATGTTCTCGAAATATATGTAAAGTCTGCCAACCCACGCTTGGGCAGCACGGTGGACTATGGCCTTATCCTTCTCATAGTGAGAAGAGGCCCGTGCCCAGTACTGGGACAGTATAAAGGGCTGATGATGATGATGATGTATATTACCATACCTATGTAGTTTATATACGCACACCTACCTATTGTGAAAAAAATTTGTTTTTCAAAAATTTTTTGTCCCAGAAGTTCATATTTGTTTTGAAATTAATCGATTGCCGAGGTTTTGATCGCAGTTCAATGCCTTAATTGCAAAACAAACAAGCAATTAATTGCAAGCAAAACTTACGCGGCTTCCGTTGCATTGATAATGACATTGCATTTTAAGTAATCCGGTTAGCAAAAATTTTTCGGTATTCAAGCCATAAAACTTAAACTGGTCAGTCACCTCGTAGGCGCTCATGGTCATTGAAAATTAAAAATAAAATAAAATGAGGAAATGTTTGTTTATTTATTTATAGACGATAGTCAACGTCCTCTTGATGATTGATAAAGGTCCTCTCCGTTTTACTATAACCTTTCGTCTCATCATATAGCACATTATAGTCATCATTATGTAAAAGCGGCAATATTTAATTTCTTTTTCCTCTATTTATGCGTTTTCCAATCTGCCCGCAAACTGAGTCAGGTCGACTTCCAGCAAGTGTATTATCTTTTCTAACCGTTCAACCCTTAAAATTGACCTCGTCGAGATGGTATTACGAAATACTATGCTTTGAGAATTACTATACTGGAAGAAATCGTTTATCGCCTATATTTAGTAGGTACAAATTTTATAGTTATCTGCTAAATATTTTAATTTTTTTAAATTATACAATAGCGTCATAGATGTTCAAGGCTATTGTATGATTTAACTTGATCTTATTAGTAGGTTTTGATGTATGAATCTATATTTGTTTACGAGTTTTTTACGCGGTTAACTTTACTTGATTTTACTTTTTATTAATTGGTTTACATTTGTAGGTATGTTACTGAGTCAGGAAATATTTTTAGTATATTTTTCTAATTGAAAAACCCATTTGTCCAAATAGAGAATTCTCATAATCAGACCGAGGGTAACCACAAATCGTTACAAGAAACCATCAACACATGTCACCCAAACAGGTTTTAATCTTATTCTATGAATAAGCATGTTTTGATTTTATGATAATTGAGAGCATAATAATATGAACTTACGCATCCTTGGATTGCTCAGCGTTTGTCAAGGCGATCTATCTTAGATTAGGTCACGCGTAAGCCCCCGAGTCCTTTTTGCGGCTTTGGATTTTCCACCACGTTTACGTGGTGGAAAATCCTGATTAAATTAAGATTAAGACATTTATAGCTCAGCATGCTTTGTGCTATCTCTTCTTTATCATAAAATAAAGACAACTCTACATTTTCTTGTAGAAAAATTCCTGATAAAAATGGTTTGTGTTTGTATTGTATTTTAATTGATACAAGCTCTCCAATTATTTTGATTATAATCTGTGGCTACACGTGCATAAAGTTGATGCCACGAAAAGATAGACTTTTTGTAAACACACATTCAGGGCTTAACAACCTTTGTTTCAAACAGTTGTGTTTGAGATTTTATGCTTTAGTGAACTTTTATACTTTTGACATTCGTTTTTTTTCTTCACTGCTCAATTATGCTACTAAGTATTTGAATTTATATTTTACTATCGAGGACTTCTTATCGTGACCAAAATTTTTAAATTTTCACAAAAGTAAACATATTTGATTTTGGGTTTGAGTGGTCGAATTTCCCGGAAGTATTTTTATGATATTTGCCAATTTTTAGTAATTTTTTACACGCAAGTAATTCTGTAAATGCAAGACAATAATAGAGAACCATGTATGTCAATGATAGAGTACAAACATGGTACGCTATTATTGACTTGATTTTTTAATCATATGCAATAAAAATAGCTAAGCTATACTAAAATATTTAAAAAAATACCACAAATGAATAATCTTACAGACTACTAGCTAGTATATTACATTAAAATTTGTGGGCATGGAGATTTTACATTGTGTATGAATGAAAACGTCAGAATCAAGTTAAACAAAATCCATTAAAAAATTACGGTAATATAACTTTTGGGGTTAGGTACCTTCGTCAGAAGAAGCAATTTATGTTTACTAGGTGAATCTTATGTGCGACTAATAGTTTGCCATCTGCAATTCTGCACCCGCTTTTCCGAGATGCCGGCAGCAAGACGAGAGTTACGACTAACCTCTTCTTGACATTAAAAAAATATTTTCTATCGTGTGATAAATGCCCAAGAATGTAACATTTCAATCGATTAACGCAAAATGTGGACATTCCAGGCATCGGACATGTTCCGGTACCACAAAACACTGTTGACAGCGCATATATCGATAAAACCGCGATCAATTGACATAAAACTTTACAATGACATATATCGATGTACCATTGCGCTCATTGGATTTGAAATTATCTCTTTTTGACAGAACTGTCGCTAAATAACTTAGTAGAAATTCTTTGTTTACAAAACAAAGTAACACTAAACAAGACTATAGATGCATTAAACGTATTGTGTTTCGTGTTGATATTTTTCCAGAATACTAGACGTAAAAATATAATTTTGTAGGAATTAGACCTCGTCTTATATGGTCATATCTGATATCTGGTGCTTAACACACTAATATTCTGAATAGAATTGAAAAAGGAGATTTGCTTACCTACATATCTCTCAATAATGATGTTTGTAGCATAACTTCATAAAGGTGTATGTACTATATCTTCTCGCTGTCTCTCTTTCTAACTTACGCAGACTGAACGTGAGGGAAATAATTAATCAAGGTCGTTTCTAGCACTCTCATATTTTATGTAATATTCGGTTACAATCATCATCGATTTAAGATAAAACTCGTCAAACCAGTATATTATTGATTAATTATTGTCTTTCTATATTTTTCGAGTAAGTCATTACCGTTTTGTTTATAAGTCGGGGTTAATTGTTGCGTTTGAATTTTAAGGCAGGTTAAGTTCGTGATTTATACCTGCAGGCAACTCTTATAACGTGAGTGTTACATAATGTATCTCTGTACATCTCACTTAAGACATACAGGCGTGAATATCAGACTAATTCATAAAGAAATATAGATACCTAATGTAGAACAGGAGTTGTTTCCAAAAAATACTATAAAATAATAATTAATTTTGTACCTCATTCACACAACACCATATCTATATAGAATAATGATTGATGTGATGAAATTATCGCCTCATTCTAATATCCCAGGGCAAATAACGCACAGAAATCTGACCCAAACTAATTCCATCAAACGATAACGAGACAACTGATTCGCGTATCTATATTTTTAAATGGATCAGAAAATATGCCAGGAAAAAATATATGTATATCATTACCTTACTAGATTATACATCTAAATGATGATAAATTTAAAGCTATGCTAAGCTAGTGTATGCAGGAAGCTGCACAAATCAAAACACTGCCTCAACCTAAAGGTGTGGTGGTTTGAGCTACATCTAGTACACACACACCTTTATAAACTAGGCACCTTGCTATTTAATTACACTAATATTTCTTTTTCTAAATAGCCCTTCTATATCTATCATCAATATTGTTGATAAAGTGTATGAATGAGCTATTAGCGGCATTCATTCTTATAAATACCAATCATTAGCATTCTACGTAATAAGCAAATAATTACGTCACTCGTTAAGACAAGAGAACTAATGAACTAAATAAGTAATCCGAAAGTGTTTAGTTAAGTACACGACCTTGGTGTGTGATCTTGATATTAAAATAGTATTGAGATTCAATTCATTCAAAATTCAACAGGTAATTTGAATTCCACGATGTAGTTAGGTGGTGCGAAGTTTTTGAGGCTCAATGGATGGATAATCGTTACCCTTTCGAGCAAAAATTACTTAACAGATTTTCATGAAGCTTTATAGTTATAAAGCCAAGACATCAAAGTAATCATAGGCTAACATTTTTGGCTATAACCGACACCGATGCGGGCAATATCTAGAATTTAATACACTTGATTATCGTGTACCTCGTGGTCAATCAATTTAGAAGTAATTCAACCGCTTCTTGCGATCCGTGAATCGCGTGACCCTGCAATTGATTTCGATTGACAAGATTGTTGGTCCACCTAGCGGGAGGCCTATCCTTATTGTGTCGACTGGTTTCGGCCGGCACCCTGAGGAATTCCTTAATTGTAATTAGTTAATGAATATACTGTTCTAATTCGTTAATGCATTTATCTAATAAGTTGCAATCGCCTTCGGCCCGCCCGCGTGAATTATACACCTAAGGCCTTCCTCACATTGTTCATGAGCGTTAATCGAGCGTGTTCATGAGCGCTTTTCGAACGTACGCTCGGCGTCCGTTCGGCGTGCGCCCGGCGGACTACAGAAAATCTAGTTTATCGCGTTTATACAGACAGCAGGACGGCCAGAGTACTTCATACATACATATGCTCACGCCTTTTTCCCGTGGGGGTAGGCAGAGACAACAGAACGCCACTTGCCTCTATCCTTGCAAACCTCATATTTATAGATATAGATTTATTGTTTATTTTTATCTGATTCTAATATGGAGTTTGAAAGACTGAACGAGATACAACTAAGTAAATATGGTTTATCGCGTCGATGGGTCAATGTCAATGTAGGTAATGACCTTGTTTCGGATTTAAGTTGTATTTTGTCTAAATCGGTCTAGTGGTTTAGCAATAAAAGAGTAGCAGACAGGGTTACATTCATGTTTCTATTATTTAGCTTAAATTGGAATGATTTGGCAGTTTGGCAGTATCTCAAAAGTCATTAAATATGTATAATAAAATTAACTGATAGGTAAGCCACATTTAGATCTATAGGTTTACTAGAATCTACTCATTATTTGTAATTATGACCATTACTAGCTTATTGCAATACAAGTATGACGTTTGTGGTCTAAGATTCAAAATTATGTAACTAAATAAAGCGTAATTATTTCTTTAAAATAAAATAAGAACAAAACACTCTGAATTTCCATCCAATTGAAAAACACGTTTCAAAGTAAAGATTGCATAATTATATTCTAAAATTACAAAGGTTACATAAAATTGTATATAAATATCAAAATATATAATACTCAATAAAAATGTTTGTAATTATGAATGAATATTTAACTATCAAGATCATAGCTGTTAGTAAATAAAATATATTTAAACCTGCATATCTGAAAGTTCTCGAAAGACATCTACGGTCGGCCAATTTTCACTTAGAGTAAACTACTTCTTAACCCTTTCCATAAAAATAACAGCTCCTAGCAAAAATAAAACAATTTATTAAAAGGCCTTTCATTTTATTTGCTTTTTCCTGCATTTTCATTGTGCTTGCCTAAAAATCATTATTTGTTTGAATATTCAAACTAATTCAAAATAACGTTATTGTTTATCGACTTATATTTTATGTTACTGACCGTACAAGTTATATGTATATTTTCGGTAGCCTATCTATACATAATAATATAATAAGACAGTAAAATAATATTTCCATACATAGAATATATTAAAAAAAATATACAGGCAGGCTAAAAAACATTAAAAAAAAACTGTCTGTTTGTCTGCTTATCTGTTTGTCTGTTTCTCTGTTTGTCTGTTTGAACACGCTAATCTCCAAAGTTACAGGAAGGATTTTAATGAAACTTTTTTGTTGTATTGTTGTTAGATCTGGTCAACATATAGGCTATAATTTATTTTGGACAATGGAAAACCAGATGCAAATTCGAAGATCTCGCTCGAACATCAGTCTGATGTGGAACTCTAAGGCCGCGCGCACTTTGGACACGTTTTCGTACGAATTTTACTCGTGCGTACACGTACGAACACATACGAAAGATCCCGATATTCCATGTACTATGGGAGCGCGCAGACTGGGTGCGAGTTAGTCGTGCATATACGTACGCGTAGTTCAGACGTCCGAAAACAATCCGAACTTGTTGGGATTTCAAAACACATTCGTACGTTTTAACATAAGAAATGGATGTAGAAGAGTTAATTAAACCTGATTCACGAACATAAATGTTTGTGGGACCAAAGTGATTATATAAGTGATGTTATAAGTCTTCCATGATATGAAGAAATTCACCAAAACTGTGTCTTTTTAAATATATTTCACGCACCAATTTGGTTCTACGATAGCGACGACGCCACCACAGTCTTAGAGAATTGTCGTGAAGATACAGATTATTCATCGCGCTCCAACCAAAGCAGACTTCAAAAATCCGATATCACTAGAACACTACTCATTTGACTAACAAAAACGTATACAGTGTGCGCACTCAATTTGTACGACCACGATCGTACGTATAATGTACGATACGAATTCGTGTCCAAAGTGCGCGCGGCCTAAGAGCCCATCTTCACTATACCATATACTAACTTGACGTCTTAAAAAAAGTTGTTCAGTCTGATGAGCTTTTTCTGTTGACTTATAAAAATCAAAGATCTGAAACATTTGATGAGGGACCTTAAGAGCCCATCTATGCTATACAATTAACAGACCTGACGGCTTTCCGAAGAAGTTTTCCAGAAGTTGTTTAGTCTGACAAGCATTTTCAGTGAAATAACTAATTCTTTGATCAATCAAAGACCCGAGGAAGGACGAAGGATACTGTTTATCGTGATAGCCGACATCCACGCGGGTGGAGCCGCGGGCGACAGCTAGTGCTAATATACATAAAAATAAAAGTCAGTACTATTATATGTGTTCTGTGGTCAGTGCGGTCGTTCCAATGAACGCATCGCGTTGTCTGACTTGCCGCTTACGTATCTCTTCTCGTTGAAAAAAAATTAACACGTCTCATTGAAAGATTAGAATAGTATTAACAATATTTGAATTATAAAGATTTTAAAATTGTTTATCAGAATAAATGCGGTCGGGATTTTTTCCGCAAACCGCAATGAAGGACTTCCAATGCGTCAACGCATAATGATCGTTAAAACCCACCGGATATTTAGTACATTTTTCAAGAAATACAGCGAACCTAATTATTAATGTATTATTATAAATATAATATAAATTTAAGAAAAAAAATTGCATGATACACAAACGTACACTTACCTGTTGTTTTGACTTATTATTTTTTTCACGGACGAGGTCATTGCATTTTGCTTTATACAGGGTGTTGATATGCATTTGAAAAATATTTTAGTTATCCTAAAATTATTTAAAACAGTGTGTGATGAAATAAGACCCTATTTTCATTAAATGTTACTTAAATAGTAAATCAGAATAAACTGTTAGGTAAATCGTGCAAAATAAGACTGAATCGCGCAGTCACTGTAGGTACGTGTGCTTGTGTGTGATAGCCACCTTATTTTTTTTTTGGTGTCGCGTTGGAAAATCCCCATGGAGTCCCTTCGCCCTGGGGGGGAAGGACGAAGGGGACTGTCAGACTCTTACTGACTAAAAACTAACCCGTGCTCCTCATGTACCCATGTGTCGGAGGGTAGGGTTTCACCGAAGCATTCCTCGCTACCCCCCGACGGGTACTAGCCCGCCAGATGGTCAGGCGGGCCCCGAACGATACCCCCTTGGCGGCGGATGAAGGTGTTGAGCTCCGCCGCCAAAGCACGCAGGCCGCAGAGGATAGGGAGGACGGCAACGCAACACCGCATCTCCTCTTCCTCTGTGGCCCCACCGCGAC